>JBAMBE010000435.1:15000-1283765 GCA_037043585.1 Drosophila mimica
TAAATATGTATATGAATTGCATATAAGTGAGCGTGGCTTTTAAAGACCGTGAGCAGAATTACGCGGGGAGAGCAGACACAAAAAATTGTATAAGCTACTTTCACTCTTAAATTGAGATATGGGCTTTTCGAGACTTTAGGGGGGCGAGTTGACGTTGCCCAAAAAAATTATAGAGAAGTTTCCTAATAATCTTCCTACCCTAATTAACTTGAATTGCGGGGGATATGGGCGTTTATCGGTTTTGGGGATGGAGTGGGCGTGGCCCAAAAAATTTTGGAGTTCGATCTTAGTAATATACCTTCTAAGTTTGGTAACTGTAGCTCTTAAATTGCGGGAGATACAGGCATTTATCGTTTTTTGTGGGCGGGAGTGGGCGTGGTCGAAAATTTGATTTCCACATTTATGAAGGGTGTTACTAGCAATATACCTTTAAAATTTGGTGACTTAAGTTTTCAAATTGCGTGAAATATATGGGCATATCGATTCACACCAACAGGTGTATCGGTTTAGGTATGTGGAGTGGGCGTGGCCATCCAATTTTCTTATCGATCTTTGGGGAAGTTACCAGTAACATACCTGCAAAATTTTTGCGACTCTAGCTTGCAAATTACGGCAGATATGCGCATTTTAAATATCTAGGGACGAAGTTCCTGGGGGCGGCGGATGTGGGCGTGGTCCAAAAATTGATATGACAATCCTTGGAGGAGGTTACCAGTAAATTACCTTCCAAGTTTGGTTACTCTATCTTTAAAATTTTCGGAGATATACGGAGTTATCGATTTACAATCGGAATTGTCGATTATAGGCGCAGGTGCGAGTGTGGCATCACCAATTTGTTATCGGTTCTTAAAGGCGATTACCAGTAATATACTTACCAAATTTGACGTTCCCTACTCAAAAACTGCGGAAGATATAGCCATTTGAAAATTTTAGGGGCGGAGGTGATGGGGGCGTCGGCGGTGGGCGTGGCACATGCCGATCTTTCAAGGACCTCGCCAACAAGCTACCAACCAAAATTGGTGACTGTATCCATTAAATTGTGAGAGATATGTGGATTTATCGATTTGCTAAAATCGAATTTCGCGGTTTTCTCGCTCCCTAGTGGACGTAGGACCAAACCCAAGACACTTTAACTTTTGAGGGTGCTTTCCAATATATGTACGTTCCAAGCTTCAAGTCTCTATCTCTAAGGGTGTCAAGGGAACGCGCGTTCATACGGACGGACAGACAGCATGACGGACATTGAACAAACCCAATAGTATAACAAGTAAGAACGCTGTAGTCGAGTGAACTCGACTACCATATACCCTGAACCAAGCTTTAAATACATTATAGGTTTATTTCCAAATATCCACTTTAATAGTTTCGCACACTCTAATGTAAAACAATGTGTACAATGCTATAAATGGAAATGCTACTAAAGACGGACAGACGGACGGACAGACGGACGGACAGACGGACAGGGCTATATCGACTCGGCTGTTGATCCTGATCAAGAATATATATACTTTATGGGTTCGGAGATGCTTACTTCTGCCTGTTACATACCTTTGCACAAAACCATTATACCCTTTTTACCCATTTTTAATGGGTTCAGGGTATAAAAATGCGGACACTTATTCATTAACACCAAGTTAGCTACAAACATACATTGCTACATGAATTTTTGGCGCCCAACGTGGGGCCACAGGTAGCTACTACAAACTACTACTACACACTAACAAACAGGGGTTCCACCACCTGCTGGGTCAGGTTATGTAAAAAAGTACCTCAATCTATGATCACAGATTATTTCGAACAGTTACATTATGGACACCTGGGTGCCATAAAATTTGGATTTCTTACATGTTGAATAATTTCGGTATAAATAGAACAATCCCCGTAGTCTGTTTGGTTATATCCAGCATCTCGCGTGCTACAAGGACTATTGGACAAACGGAAATTCGTCCTGGAACACTTCAAAATCGCATATTTACATTGCCAAATGGCTGAAATTGTCAACCTAAGCAGCTCAGCTGTGTACAACATCATTCAGAGTTTCGTCGACGAAAATCGGATGGAGGGCAAGAGCGGAATGGCACCGAATAGGACGAGCGGAGGATCATCAGGAAAATATGGGGAAATCTTAAGCTATCGGCTCAAAAGGAGCAGGATGAAATGGGGGAAAAGTGGAGGGTGGAAATTGTCCTCAAGGTTTTGCGCAACTGTGGCTTGAAGGCCCGAATACCATGGAAAAAGAAATTTATTAGCTTAAAAAATATAGCTTTAGGATGACGTCCGCCAAAATCCACTTGGACAACGATTTGGAGTTCTGGAACACAGCCATATTGGAGGATGATACCAAATTTAAAATTTTGGGCCCGGACGAATGGAATTTTTTGTGTCGACATCCCGATACAGAGATAAATCCCAAACACTTAAATGCAACAGTCAAGCATGGCGGGGGAAGTGTCCTCGCATTTATCTGCAAACGGCGTTGGAGATTTGGTGTTTATTGAAACAACAATGGACAAGTATGTGAACCTCGATATATTCAAGGAAAATTTACTCAAAAGTACCGAGAAGCCTGGAATCCGACGTACTTTCCTGTTCTACCAGGTCAACGACCCCAAGCACAAGTCCGGAATAGTACATTCCTGGCTTATATCGAACTGCCCCCACATGATAATTCCACCGGCCCTGTCTCCAGATTTAAATGTTATTGAAAATTTGTGGGCTCAAAAACTATCCGGAAGCTGGTTTCTTCCATGAATAATAGGTTAACTTAAGTTGTTAAGGCTAAAGGATATCGTACTAAGTATTAACATTAAGCTTTTATACGCCAAAAATGTTACTTTTTTAAGACTGTTCGAAATAATATTTGACATGTATTTTGGATATGTTTTCAGTTTTTGACTAATTTTAATTAATTAATTTATATTTTAATAAAAACTAAAGATTCTTTTTCAAACGTGATATAATATGAAACCAATTGGCTTTTAAATATTTTGCGTTGTTTTCCTTGCTTAAACTTTATAGCATTTCAAATTGTTTGCTAGACACTGCTCGAAATAAACTGTGAGCATTATAATTATGCACATATTTACGCTTTATATATATTAATTGAAACTAGGTACAATATTACCTATACCATCATTTATTTTCCAGTACAAATACCACTTACATATATGTATTGCTAACATACATTCATAATTTTTTTTTTTTTTTTGCATGTATGCAAATATGGATTTACTGATATCAATACCACACATCATGAACACAGTTTTCTCAAGGTGTTATACCGAAGAGCATTGAATAATACGCCCATAATGGAATTAATTAGTTCGTACGTAGTATGTACGTGAATACCCTTTACTACTTTGCGCTTCAAAATTCAAGGTGCCATTTATATCTCTAATTATTTATATATACATATAATGTTTATGATACATATATATTTTATTATTATTTCTTTTCAACATTATGCTCATTTTTTAATTTTAAGCTTTGAACAAATTTTACCTAGTGTTATTCCGGAATCAACTGGAATCCGTCAAAAAACAAAAAAAATCCCATGGAAAGAATTATACACAAACTTTGTTATTATGCATGTATGTATGTATGTCATTGGTGTATTTTTATAGACAAAAAATCAGTTGTAATAGCAAAAAGTTAATTTCCATCAAACTTGTCAATATATATGATTGTACACAATTTGTAAAAACAAATTTTAATAATCATTTTCTGATTTATTAACCGTTGAAATCATCTGTTAAGTAGTAAATACACAAGTATACATCAATGTCGGTAATTTTTGTTTTTTTGTTTTCGTACTTAGTTGTTATAGCTTTTCACGATATTTTAGTAATTTTCGCTACATAATCATTAATATAGTAAGTTTAAATTATGATGTCATGAAGAGAATACGAGATACCACACCACTACACATGCAAGCAATACCGTAGGCATATAAGGATTGGGATTTGTATTCCCATCATCAGTAATTGCCGCCTACCACAATCGGTGTCCAAATATACATAATCAAAGGCGATTGATTTTCGAATTAACTTCATTGCTATTTTTTTTATTGTGAGCTAATATGTATAACCGAAATGTTTTCGGTGGGAATGCTTTGTGAAAGCAAAACCGTAATTGATTATAACTTCCTATTATGTATATAACACAGGTGATTTTTTTTTTTCATTTTTTGTCAATCCATAATATTTATGTGGAAACAAAAAATAATCAAATTTTCAAACTCATGAATTGTGTGTGCATACATTTTGTGGGGGACGAATTATACACAAACAAACAAACCGAACTGCATGTGGCACATGCACATACTACGCACATATTTTACGTTGTTACGTAGCTGAATTTGACTTGTGACCCGTTGCTTATAATTTTGAATTGAAAGTCAAATTGTAAGAAATCTGGATTCCTAACACTTGTTTACAATGGAAAGATAGTTGTTGTGTAGGTATGTGCAAGTATGATAAGTAAATAGTTCAAGTATTATTTCCAAAAATTTGTATGTATATCGCATTTTTTCTCTTGATATCTGTCTCTAGTTGCGCGCGTATTTCGAATATTCTGATGCAATGTTAACTTTTATATATATATATAAATGCAACCCCCAAGTAAAAAGAACGCCAAAAAAAAACAAAAAGTTCTGTGACCTTAACAACAACATACCAAACTAAATCAAATACAAAAAAAAAAACCCTGCAGCCGACGGTGCAGAATGCCAAAATAAATTATAAATAAATAAAACTATATGATAAAAAATAAATAAATAATAAACATAAAAATTAAAATCTAAGCTACAAAATCATTGTTAGGTATAAGTGCAACATTTTTTATACCCTTAACCCATTAAAAATGGGTAAAAAGGGTATAATGGTTTTGTGCAAATCTATGTAACAGGCAGAGGGAAGCATCTCCGACCCCATAAAGTATATATATTCTTGATCAAAATCAACAGCCGAGTCGATTTAGCCCTGTCCGTCCGTCTGTCCGTCCGTCCGTCCGTCTGTCCGTCCGTCCGTCCGTCCGTCCGTCTGTATGAACACGCGCATCTCAGAGACTAATTTAATTTGGAATAAAAGTTCTCGTGTACCAGGCGCAGATCACGTTTGCTTTATTTAATCGATAACTGCCCAAGCTTATCGATACATTTCAATTTCCGATAGCAATAAATTCCACAATTTAAGTTATAGAGGCTTCTAATTAATATATAATATGCTTATACATATTATTGATCAATTGCCAAAATTTCATTCAGATCGGATAAGAAACACCAAAGTTATAGTCGAAAATATATTTTCATATTGATCTTCTTGCTGTCAGCAGCCGCAAGCATTTTTTGCATAAATAGGCGAGCGCATGTGGGAGAAAGAGATTGCATGATAATCGACGTTAGCGTCAATATATTTGTGTGTATTCTGCAGAGCCCCGATAAGTACTGTTTCGTGTACGCATTTATGTCTGTATGTATGTATGTATGTTTATGCTTGTAAGCAAAAATACTCTGTTAGAAATGTACTTGCAGAACTGAACATTTGAGTGCAAGTCATTTTAAAGGGAAATTATCCAACAAAACTAGAATATATTTAACAACTGGGTTAAGGATATACCTTAGTCGAGCCAACTCGACTACAGCATCTTACTTATTTAGTTTTGTCTTGTTTTTGTTTGCTTGAATCAATTCCGTTCGCTGTGAGGAAGGTGTACAACGGTAAATAAAACGGTGTACAGTGTGTATAAATGGAAAAGAGTGAATAAGTTAAAAAACCAAACTTTTCCATACCAATCTTTTTTTAATCAAATATTAAAACCAAGCCCCCCGAAACATACAACAACAACAATGAAAATAACAACAACAACACCGCACGGGAGGGCTTCATCGGGGAATAATTTGGGTGAGTGATTGTACGATTTGTCCCACTGTACCAGCCAGCGCAGGCTTGTACACGTGTGGACAAAACGAAAAGAACAAAGAGAGAGAGAGAGAGCGAACTAAAACGAGCGTGAGCGGAAGCACACATCATAATTCAGCTCGAGAGATTTTGCCCTCTCCGATCTCTTTGTTGTTGATGATTTGTTGTTAACTCTTAAAATGTTTTAATGCCGCTCTTTATATTCTGTCCTTTGTATCACAAATTAACGTAAAGCTAACAACAAATGTAAAAAAATAAAATAATCAAATTCGGCAATATTATGTAAAATCATACCCCCCCCCCCCACCCTTGAAAAAAAAATAAATAAATAAATGAATACTATAGTCTGCCTCAAATATATATAGAGATACACTGAAACAAATGCACATACCAATAAACCTTTATCCACAGCAGTGAAAATTAATTGATTCCAAAACAAAACAAACAAATAATAGATTTAACTAATAAAAAAAACCAAAAAGAATTTGAATATACACTGAACAAAAAAATAGTTTTAAGTAAATTTGAAAAAAATATATTAAATGAATTGAAAAAAAAAAAACAAGATAGAACTTTGTAGTCGGAGTAACCGACAGCGAAATACTATTATACCATAATTTGTGTGCAGTCAAGACTGTCCAAGTTTGCCTTTTTGAATGGGACACATTCTGTTAATTCTCTACTGCTAAATATGTATATGAATTGCATATAAGTGAGCGTGGCTTTTAAAGACCGTGAGCAGAATTACGCGGGGAGAGCAGACACAAAAAATTGTATAAGCTACTTTCACTCTTAAATTGAGATATGGGCTTTTCGAGACTTTAGGGGATGGAGTGGGCGTGGCCCAAAAAATTTTGGAGTTCGATCTTAGTAATATACCTTCTAAGTTTGGTAACTGTAGCTCTTAAATTGCGGGAGATACAGGCATTTATCGTTTTTTGTGGGCGGGAGTGGGCGTGGTCGAAAATTTGATTTCCACATTTATGAAGGGTGTTACTAGCAATATACCTTTAAAATTTGGTGACTTAAGTTTTCAAATTGCGTGAAATATATGGGCATATCGATTCACACCAACAGGTGTATCGGTTTAGGTATGTGGAGTGGGCGTGGCCATCCAATTTTCTTATCGATCTTTGGGGAAGTTACCAGTAACATACCTGCAAAATTTTTGCGACTCTAGCTTGCAAATTACGGCAGATATGCGCATTTTAAATATCTAGGGACGAAGTTCCTGGGGGCGGCGGATGTGGGCGTGGTCCAAAAATTGATATGACAATCCTTGGAGGAGGTTACCAGTAAATTACCTTCCAAGTTTGGTTACTCTATCTTTAAAATTTTCGGAGATATACGGAGTTATCGATTTACAATCGGAATTGTCGATTATAGGCGCAGGTGCGAGTGTGGCATCACCAATTTGTTATCGGTTCTTAAAGGCGATTACCCGTAATATACCTACCAAATTTGACGTTCCCTACTCAAAAACTGCGGAAGATATAGCCATTTGAAAATTTTAGGGGCGGAGGTGATGGGGGCGTCGGCGGTGGGCGTGGCACATGCCGATCTTTCAAGGACCTCGCCAACAAGCTACCAATCAAAATTGGTGACTGTATCCATTAAATTGTGAGAGATATGTGGATTTATCGATTTGCTAAAATCGAATTTCGCGGTTTTCTCGCTCCCTAGTGGACGTAGGACCAAACCCAAGACACTTTAACTTTTGAGGGTGCTTTCCAATATATGTACGTTCCAAGTTTCAAGTCTCTATCTCTAAGGGTGTCAAGGGAACGCGCGTTCATACGGACGGACAGACAGCATGACGGACATTGAACAAACCCAATAGTATAACAAGTAAGAACGCTGTAGTCGAGTGAACTCGACTACCATATACCCTGAACCAAGCTTTAAATACATTATAGGTTTATTTCCAAATATCCACTTTAATAGTTTCGCACACTCTAATGTAAAACAATGTGTACAATGCTATTCTTTTTTATGGAAATGCTACTAAAGACGGACAGACGGACGGACAGACGGACAGGGCTATATCGACTCGGCTGTTGATCCTGATCAAGAATATATATACTTTCTGGGGTCGGAGATGCTTACTTCTGCCTGTTACATACATTTGCACAAAACCATTATACCCTTTTTACCCATTTTTAATGGGTTCAGGGTATAAAAATGCGGACACTTATTCATTAACACCAAGTTAGCTACAAACATACATTGCTACAAGAATTTTTGGCGCCCAACGTGGGGCCACAGGTAGCTACTACAAACTACCACTACACACTAACAAACAGGGGTTCCACCACCTGCTGGGTCAGGTTATGTAAAAAAGTACCTCAATCTATGATCACAGATTATTTCGAACAGTTACATTATGGACACCTGGGTGCCATAAAATTTGGATTTCTTACATGTTGAATAATTTCGGTATAAATAGAACAATCCCCGTAGTCTGTTTGGTTATATCCAGCATCTCGCGTGCTACAAGGACTATTGGACAAACGGAAATTCGTCCTGGAACACTTCAAAATCGCATATTTACATTGCCAAATGGCTGAAATTGTCAACCTAAGCAGCTCAGCTGTGTACAACATCATTCAGAGTTTCGTCGACGAAAATCGGATGGAGGGCAAGAGCGGAATGGCACCGAATAGGACGAGCGGAGGATCATCAGGAAAATATGGGGAAATCTTAAGCTATCGGCTCAAAAGGAGCAGGATGAAATGGGGGAAAAGTGGAGGGTGGAAATTGTCCTCAAGGTTTTGCGCAACTGTGGCTTGAAGGCCCGAATACCATGGAAAAAGAAATTTATTAGCTTAAAAAATATAGTTTTAGGATGACGTCCGCCAAAATCCACTTGGACAACGATTTGGAGTTCTGGAACACAGCCATATTGGAGGATGATACCAAATTTAAAATTTTGGGCCCGGACGAATGGAATTTTTTGTGTCGACATCCCGATACAGAGATAAATCCCAAACACTTAAATGCAACAGTCAAGCATGGCGGGGGAAGTGTCCTCGCATTTATCTGCAAACGGCGTTGGAGATTTGGTGTTTATTGAAACAACAATGGACAAGTATGTGAACCTCGATATATTCAAGGAAAATTTACTCAAAAGTACCGAGAAGCCTGGAATCCGACGTACTTTCCTGTTCTACCAGGTCAACGACCCCAAGCACAAGTCCGGAATAGTACATTCCTGGCTTATATCGAACTGCCCCCACATGATAATTCCACCGGCCTTGTCTCCAGATTTAAATGTTATTGAAAATTTGTGGGCTCTGCTAGAAAGTAAAATTCGGAATCACAACATATCCAGCAACCAGGATCTTAAAAATGCTCTGCTGGGTGAGTGGAGCAAAACCAGCCCAAAAACTACCCGGAAGCTGGTTTCTTCCATGAATAATAGGTTAACTTAAGTTGTTAAGGCTAAAGGATATCGTACTAAGTATTAACATTAAGCTTTTATACGCCAAAAATGTTACTTTTTTAAGACTGTTCGAAATAATATTTGACATGTATTTTGGATATGTTTTCAGTTTTTGACTAATTTTAATTAATTAATTTATATTTTAATAAAAACTAAAGATTCTTTTTTCAAACGTGATATAATATGAAACCAATTGGCTTTTAAATATTTTGCGTTGTTTTCCTTGCTTAAACTTTATAGCATTTCAAATTGTTTGCTAGACACTGCTCGAAATAAACTATGAGCATTATAATTATGCACATATTTACGCTTGATACATACATGTATTTGTTTTATTATTATTTCTTTTTTCATTTATTTATTTATTTATTTAATTGTCAACTAAAGTCAGTCGACATGAAGAATACAAAAATTAAAAATTATAATTAAATTAAATTTATGATAAAATTAAAAATTTAAAGAAATTAAAAAATAATTAAATATTTATAAGAATATATGAGAATGTATATTTTTATTTTTCAATTTATTTTAGATCTCTAAGATTTCTGGGGTAAAAAGCAACATTTTCAACATTATGCTCATTTTTTAATTTTAAGCTTTGAACAAATTTTACATTGGGTTAATCCGGAATCAACTGGAATCCGTCAAAAAACAAAAAAAAATCCCATGGAAAGAATTATACACAAACTTTGTTATTATGCATATATGTATGTATGTCATTGGTGTATTTTTATAGACAAAAAATCAGTTGTAATAGCAAAAAGTTAATTTCCATCAAACTTGTCAATATATATGATTGTACACAATTTGTAAAAACAAATTTTAATAATAATTTTCTGATTTATTAACCATTGAAATCATCTGTTAAGTAGTAAATACACAAGTATACATCAATGTCGGTAATTTTTGTTTTTTTGTTTTCGTACTTAGTTGTTATAGCTTTTCACGATATTTTAGTAATTTTCGCTACATAATCATTAATATAGTAAGTTTAAATTATGATGTCATGAAGAGAATACGAGATACCACACCACTACACATGCAAGCAATACCGTAGGCATATAAGGATTGGGATTTGTATTCCCATCATCAGTAATTGCCGCCTACCACAATCGGTGTCCAAATATACATAATCAAAGGCGATTGATTTTCGAATTAACTTCATTGCTATTTTTTTTTATTGTGAGCTAATATGTATGTTTGTATGTATAACCGAAATGTTTTCGGTGGGAATGCTTTGTGAAAGCAAAACCGTAATTGATTATAACTTCCTATTATGTATATAACACAGGTCATTTTTTGTTTTCATTTTTTGTCAATCCATAATATTTATGTGGAAACAAAAAATAATCAAATTTTCAAACTCATGAATTGTGTGTGCATACATTTTGTGGGGGATGAATTATACACAAACAAACAAACCGAACTGCATGTGGCACATGCATGATTTTTTTTTTTTTTTTTTGATTTTTTTTACATTCATTCATTTATCATATACTACGTACATATTTTACGTTGTTACGTAGCTGACTTTGACTTCTGACCCGTTGCTTATAATTTTTAATTGAAAGTCAAATTGTAAGAAATCTGGATTCCTAACACTTGTTTACAATGGAAAGATAGTTGTTGTGTAGGTATGTGTAAGTGTGATAAGTAAATAGTTCAAGTATTATTTCCAAAAATTTGTATGTATATCGCATTTTTATACCCTGAACCCATTAAAAATGGGTAAAAAGGGTATAATGGTTTTGTGCAAATGTATGTAACAGGCAGAAGGAAGCATCTCCGACCCCATAAAGTATATATATTCTTGATCAGGATCAACAGCCGAGTCGATATAGCCCTGTCCGTCTGTCCGTCCGTCTGTCCGTCCGTCCGTCTGTCCGTCCGTCCGTCTGTATGAACACGCGGATCTCAGAGACTATAAGAGCTGGAGACTTCAAATTTGGAATATAGGTTTTTGGATACCAGGCGCAGATCAAGTTTGTTTTATTTTATCGATAACTGCCTTCGCTTATCGATTATCGATACATTTAGTTTTCCGATAGCAATAAATTCCCCAATTTAAAAGGCAGACGCTTCTAAGTTGAACACGATATGCATATGCATATTGTTGATCAATTGCCCAAATTTCATCAAGATGGTAGTCGAGTTGGCTCGACTACGATATACCCTTAACCCAGTTGTTAAATATATTCTAGTTTTATTGGATAATTTCCCTTTAAAATGATTTGCACTCAAATGTTCAGTTCTGCAAGTGCATTTCTTACAGTCTTTACTCACAAGCATATACATACATACATACAGACATACATGCGTACACGAAACAGTACTTATCGGGGCTCTGCAGAATACACACAAATATATTGACACTAGCGTCGATCATCATGCCATCTCTTTCTCACACATGCGCTCGCCTATTTATGCATACAGAAAATGCTTCCGGCTGCTGACAACAAGAAGATCAATATGAAAATATATTTTCGACTATAACTTTGGTGTTTCTTATCCGAACTTAATGAAATTTTGGCAACTGATCAATAATATGTATAAGCATATTATGTATAAATTAAACCCCTCTGCCTCTTAAATTGTGGAAATTATTGCTATCGGAAATCTAAATGTATCGATAATTCCGAAACTGAAGCAGTTATCGATAAAATAAAGCAAACTTGTTCTGCGCCTGGTATACGAGAACCTATATTTCAAATTTGAAGTCTCTAGCTCTTATAGTCTCTGAGATCCGCGTGTTCATACAGACGGACGGACGGACGGACAGACGGACAGACGGACGGACGGACGGACAGACGGACAGAGCTATATCGACTCGGCTGTTGATCCTGATCAAGAATATATATACTTTATGGGGTCGGAGATGCTTCCTTCTGCCTGTTACATACATTTGCACAAAACCATTATACCCTTTTTACCCATTTTTAATGGGTTCAGGGTATAAAAATAACAATAATAATATGTGTGTATATAAAGCTGCAAAAAATAATAATATTAATTATAAGGAAATAAGTCTTTAAAAAGACTATTGAATAAAAAAAATTTAAAATACTTGCTTATTTTCCAAATCTTGTGGAAAAGGATTATTAACACGCACAATAACTTATAAACAATCACGTAAAAAAATACAGTAAATCACAGTAACTTTTTTGACACAACCGTTCAATTACGTAGCCCGGTGTTAACTAAAGCAGCGTCTGCGGTTACCACTTTTAAAAAGGCTCAATTGGGTTAATAGGCTAAAAGACAATTATTGACCTTTTTACCTGTAGAAGGGATTATGGTCAGAAATTTCCAACAGGCGAACAGTTAGTTATGGAAGTGTGATTGCAAAGTGCAAATATTTTTTAGGGATTACAGGTACTAAAGGGTTACAAAAAAAACCACAATACCCTCTTGACCCATTTTGAATGGGTTCAGGGTAAAATAAAAAAAAAATCAAAGACGTTTCATACATTCATAAGTGTTGGAGCGAAGTTTCCCCGCGTCACGGAATGCCTGGATAAGAAAAGTAATACTGAGTCCCACAAGCGTTGTGTACTCAATCAGCGTTTATTCAAGACTGCTACTTTACAGTATGAGTAGCTATTAATGAGAGACTTAACATAAGTATCGATGCACGATTGCATTGAATGTTAAATAACATATTTTCAACACCCTTCCACAATGCAAGCATGCTTACAAAAAATCATTTCAAATTTAACATGTTCCTTAATTCATTATGCTTCGTTTTGGACAAGTTCTGTGTTAGCACATCTGCTATCATAACATTTGAAGGAACATATTTCAAAACAATTTGACCCTCATTAACAACTTGCCGAACAAAATGATATCTTATATCTATGTGCTTAGTTCTACCATGATGTACAGGATTCTTTGCTAATTGTTGTGCACTCAAGTTGTCTCCGTACAACACCGTCTGGGTAGTTTCAGTGCCACAACCGACTTCGATAATCAGCCTGCGCATGACGATAGCTTCCTTGCACGCCGTCGACAAAGCCATATACTCAGCCTCTGTGCTGCTGAGTGCTACGCTGCGTTGTTTCTCCGATTTCCACGAGATCGGCCCACCAGCGAGAAAGTATACGTAGCCAGTATACGATTTACGATCAACCTGATCGCCAGCCCAATCAGCATCAGCATAGCCTTCGAACGCCGCTCCACACTTTCTGTAGTGTATCTTTAGCTCCACTGTAGACGCTAAGTACCGCAGGACATGCTTCACGCCTGCAAGATGTTCGCTATGCGGATCCATGTTCCGTTGTGCCAACTTTGCAATCGAGTGCAAAATATCCGGTCTTGTTGTAAGAGCCAGCCACATTAGCTCACCCACTTGTGCTTGGTACGATGTCTTATCCACCTTTTGACATTGGCTGCCGTTGCAAGCTGTCTGGTACCCAGCATCCAATGGCGTAGCTGCTGGTCTGCAACTTTCCATACCATGTTTACGCAAAAGATCCTTGATGTATTGCGTATGGCCCAGAGTGATCTCTCCAAGTTCACCCTCACGTTGAATTTCCATGCCAAGAAACAGTTCTAGTGGCCCCTTGTCAACGCACTCAAACGACTTCATAATATCAGATTTGATGCTGACCAAGTCCGCTTTCGATTGACAAGCTATAAGGAGATCATCGACGTAAACTAGGATTAGTGCCAAATTACCTCCCTTTCGTTTATAAAGGCATGGCTCATTGTCGCATGCAATGAAGCCAATTCCACGCAAAACGCTGTCGAGCTTGGAGTTCCACTCCCTTCCAGATTGCTTCAATCCATATATCGCCTTTTTCAGTAGCAATACTCCATCCGCCCGATTGTCTTCAGAGTATCCTTGCGGTTGCTTCATATAAACAGTATCCCTTAGATCGCTGTTCAAGTACGCAGTACAAACATCCATCTGATGTAGGTACAACTGCAATTCTGCCGCCAACGCCAATATAAACCGCATGCTCTCCAGCCTGCATACCGGTGAAAACGTCTCATCGTAGTTAACACCGTACTGCTGTGCGCATCCTTTTGCCACCAGTCGTGCCTTAAACCGTTCTATCTGGCCGTGAGTATCCCGCTTCAGACTGTAGACCCACTTGCAACCAATTGCACGTTGTCCTTTCGGTAAATCTGCCAGCTGCCAGGTTTGATTCGTAATCAAAGCCTCATACTCCTTTTGCATCGCTTCTTTCCAGAACGAAGCATGCGTACCGCGCATTGCCTCCTCGTAGGTTGCTGGAATGGGTACATCACTTGTAGCCATAGCGCCGAGTATATTGTATTGCTTCCTTGGGCGACCAGGTCTACCCGTCCTTAGCAATTTCGGTCTTCCAGGTCCACCTCGTGGGATCTGCTCTTCCTCCAGCTTTTCGTCGTCTTTTGCACTTTCAAAAGATTCATCCGCATTGCTTTCATCAGTTGCATTTGACCGAGATGTGATGTCTTCGCTGCTGGAGTCAACCTCATCATCATCCTCTTCGTCAACTTGCTCAACTCGATGCCCAACATTCGGCATATCAAATGTTACCGCTTCGCCCTTTGCCTTTTCCAAATAGCTGACCTCATCAAAGATAACATCTCGTTTGTCGACCACTGTTTTGGATTCTGCATCGTAGAGCCGATAGCCTTTTGCTTGCATTGAGTAACCGACCATGCGGTATTCTTTCCCCTTGGGTTTAAACTTGCTCTTATGACGACCCTTATCCAGTGCCACTGCAATGGAACCAAAAACTTTAAGATGACTTATCGTTGGTTTCTTGCCAGTCCACGCTTCCATTGGAGTCATCCCGATCAGTGCTTTTGTGGCTGCACGATTGCGTAAATACACCGCTGTGTTTACTGCCTCTGCCCACAATGACTGGTCCAAGCCTGATTGATCCAATAAGCATCTTGCCATCTCCACAAGCGTACGATTAGCTCGTTCTGCCACACCATTTTGTTGCGGAGTGTACGCCACCGTCAATTGCCGTGCAATTCCATTGGTTTTCAAAAACCCGTCGAAAGTTTTATTAACATATTCGCGTCCGTTGTCGCTGCGAATACACTTGATCATCTTTCCTGTTTGACGCTCTACCAGATTTTTGTACTCCACGAACTTGCGAAAGACCTCGTCCTTCCCTTTCAGGAAATACACAAAAATCCGTCTTGATTTGTCATCAATAAATGTGAGGAAATACTTAGAGCCGCCAAGAGACTTCGTTTCGAAAGGGCCACACACATCAGTGTGCACTAATTCCAGAAGTTCTTCCGCTCGGCTTTCTGTTGATCCTGGAAATGGCTGCACGTGAACCTTGTTCAGCATGCACGTCTTGCACGACACCCGTTGCAATACGTCAACATTTTCCATTCCTCGTACCAGCGCCTTGTTTGCCATTTCACGCAAACTATCGTAGTTCAAATGACCATATCTGTTATGCCACAACTCGCCATCTGACTTAACAGCAGCATAACAACTGTTACGATGACCTTCAAACGTATACAGATTTCCTACTCGCTTGGCCTCGAGTATACATTTGCCGTTTCTGCAGACTCGAGCACTCTTTGTATCAAAGTGAACATTGCACTTCATTGCGACGGCCTGTCCCACAGACATAAAATTGCTCGTCAACTTTGGTACGTACAATACGTTGCCTAGCACCAGTGTACACAAATCCGTTTCCAATTTGACTTCGCCTCTGCCTTCTGCTTGCAAGGTACCGGCGTCCGCCAAACCGATCGTTTCGGTATGCGCCTCAAATTTTGAAAACATTTGTTTATCACAACACATATGACTTGTTGCTCCACTGTCCAAGCACCAGCCGATTTTCTTAAAACTGCTTGCATCCAATGCGTTGAGTAAGCTGCAATTCTGCTGTTCTGTCTTCATTACGTCATTTTTGGCAATTAATCTGCGACAATTCGCTTTAATATGCCCTATTTCACCACATTCGTAACAGGCGATCCTTTTCTTTTTCTTCTTTGTAGTGACCTTCGCACTAGCGCTATGCCCTTGTCTAACTGTAAAGACGTTCGCCGTTTCGTTGTGCTTCTCGGCGCCTTCTTTTCTCTCGCCTTCTTCCTTCAACTTTATGCACAGAATTTCAAACGACGGCAGACTGTCGCGCGTCTGGATGGCGACAACGAAATTCTCATAATTTTCTGGAAGACTGGCAAGCAAAATTATGACCTTGAGCTCGTCAACTATTTCTATTCCAACTCCGGCAAGCTGATCCACGATTTCGTTAAATGTGATCAAATGGCTAGCCATGCTTTGCCCCTCCGCCATGCGAGAATTGTGCAAACTTTTGTACAACGAGACTTTACGCATCGGCCCGCTTGGCTGATGGACTTCGCGCAACTTAATCCATGCCTCCTTCGACGTTGTGCAATTCTTGATGTATCCCAACTGCGATTCCTTAACACTTAGCGTGATCGTTGACAATGCCTTACGATCCAACGCCGTCCAGTTAACATTTTCGCCAACATCAGACTCCAGTAAATCCCCCGACGCAACTTCCCATAGATCCGCATGCACCAACACGCTTCGCATCAGTATGCTCCAAGAATCATAATTCTTTTCTTCAAGCTTCTGTATTTGGTACAGCCCACTCATATTTCTATTTTTGCGACGCAATTTACATTTACACACACGTAACTGCCGATTTCGTCTTTTATCACATCCGAGTTCGTAACTCTGGATATCGAGTCAATAAACTATAACCGATCTTATCACGCCACGTTCCCTGGGCCCATAACCTGTTGGAGCGAAGTTTCCCCGCGTCACGGAATGCCTGGATAAGAAAAGTAATACTGAGTCCCACAAGCGTTGTGTACTCAATCAGCGTTTATTCAAGACTGCTACTTTACAGTATGAGTAGCTATTAATGAGAGACTTAACATAAGTATCGATGCACGATTGCATTGAATGTTAAATAACATATTTTCAACAATAAGTTAATAGCTTGCCTGCGTAAAAACCAATGTAGCGCATTAGAATAACCCACTGAAATTACGGCAAACGCGTATGCATACCAATCGTAGGTAACGTGGCAGTGGAGAATACACACAAACAAATTTGCGCTTGTGTCGATTATCTTGCCGTCCCTTTCTCACACATGCACGCGCATATTTATGCATACAGTTTGCGGCTGCTGACAGAAATTTGATCAATATGAGAATACATTTTCGACCATAACTTGGGTGCTTCTTATCCGATCTTGATGAAATTTGGGCAATTGATCAACAATATGCATATGCATATCGTGTTCAACTTAGAAGCGTCTGCCTTTTAAATTGGGGAATTTATTGCTATCGGAAAACTAAATGTATCGATAATCGATAAACGAAGGCAGTTATCGATAAAATAAAACAAACTTGATCTGCGCCTGGTATCCAAAAACCTATATTCCAGCTCTTATAGTCTCTGAGATCCGCGTGTTCATACAGACGGACGGACGGACAGACGGACGGACGGACAGACGGACGGACGGACAGACGGACGGACGGACGGACAGGGCTATATCGACTCGGCTGTTGATCCTGATCAAGAATATATATACTTTATGGGGTCGGAGATGCTTCCTTCTGCCTGTTACATACATTTGCACAAAACCATTATACCCTTTTTACCCATTTTTAATGGGTTCAGGGTATAAAAATGCGGACACTTATTCATTAACACCAAGTTAGCTACAAACATACATTGCTACAAGAATTTTTGGCGCCCAACGTGGGGCCACAGGTAGCTACTACAAACTACTACTACACACTAACAAACAGGGGTTCCACCACCTGCTGGGTCAGGTTATGTAAAAAAGTACCTCAATCTATGATCACAGATTATTTCGAACAGTTACATTATGGACACCTGGGTGCCATAAAATTTGGATTTCTTACATGTTGAATAATTTCGGTATAAATAGAACAATCCCCGTAGTCTGTTTGGTTATATCCAGCAACTCGCGTGCTACAAGGACTATTGGACAAACGGAAATTCGTCCTGGAACACTTCAAAATCGCATATTTACATTGCCAAATGGCTGAAATTGTCAATCTAAGCAGCTCAGCTGTGTACATCATTCAGAGTTTCGTCGACGAAAATCGGATGGAGGGCAAGAGCGGAATGGCACCGAATAGGACGAGCGGAGGATCATCAGGAAAATATGGGGAAATCTTAAGCTATCGGCTCAAAAGGAGCAGGATGAAATGGGGGAAAAGTGGAGGGTGGAAATTGTCCTCCAGGTTTTGCGCAACTGTGGCTTGAAGGCCCGAATACCATGGAAAAAGAAATTTATTAGCTCAAAAAATATAGTTTTAGGATGACGTCCGCCAAAATCCACTTGGACAACGATTTGGAGTTCTGGAACACAGCCATGTTGGAGGATGAGACCAAATTTAAAATTTTTGGCCCGGACGAATGGAATTTTTTGTGTCGACATCCCGATACAGAGATAAATCCCAAACACTTAAATGCAACAGTCAAGCATGGCGGGGGAAGTGTCCTCGCATTTATCTGCAAACGGCGTTGGAGATTTGGTGTTTATTGAAACTACAATGGACAAGTATGTGAACCTCGATATATTCAAGGAAAATTTACTCAAAAGTACCGAGAAGCTTGGAATCCGACGTACTTTCCTGTTCTACCAGGTCAACGACCCCAAGCACAAGTCCGGAATAGTACATTCCTGGCTTATATCGAACTGCCCCCACATGATAATTCCATCGGCCCTGTCTCCGGATAGAAAATAAAATTCGGAATCACAACATATCCAGCAACCAGGATCTCAAAAATGCTCTGCTGGGTGAGTGGAGCAAAACCAGCCCAAAAACTACCCGGAAGCTGGTTTCTTCCATGAATAATAGGTTAACTTAAGTTGTTAAGGCTAAAGGATATCGTACTAAGTATTAACATTAAGCTTTTATACGCCAAAAATGTTACTTTTTTAAGACTGTTCGAAATAATATTTGACATGTATTTTGGATATGTTTTCAGTTTTTGACTAATTTTAATTAATTAATTTATATTTTAATAAAAACTAAAGATTCTTTTCCAAACGTGATATAATATGAAACCAATTGGCTTTTAAATATTTTGCGTTGTTTTCCTTGCTTAAACTTTATAGCATTTCAAATTGTTTGCCAGACACTGTTCGAAATAAACTGTGAGCAATTATGCACATATTTACGCTTTATATATATTAATTGAAACTAGGTACAATATTACCTATACCATCATTTATTTTCCAGTACAGATACCACTTACATATACATATGTATTGCTAACATACATTCATAATTTTTTTTTTTTTTTGCATGTATGCAAATATGGACTTACTGATATCAATACCACACATCATGAACACAGTTTTCTCAAGGTGTTATACCGAAGAGCATTGAATAATACGCCCATAATGGAATTAATTAGTTCGTACGTAGTATGTACGTGAATACCCTTTACTACTTTGCGCTTCAAAATTCAAGGTGCCATTTATATCTCTAATTATTTATATATACATATAATGTTTATGATACATATATATTTTATTATTATTTCTTTTCAACATTATGCTCATTTTTTAATTTTAAGCTTTGAACAAATTTTACCTATGGTTAATCCGGAATCAACTGGAATCCGTCAAAAAACAAAAAAAAATCCCATGGAAAGAATTATACACAAACTTTGTTATTATGCATGTATGTATGCATGTATGTCATTGGTGTATTTTTATAGACAAAAAATCAGTTGTAACAGCAAAAAGCTAATTTCCATCAAACTTGTCAATATATATGATTGTACATAATTTGTAAAAACAAATTTTAATAATCATTTTCTGATTTATTAACCACTGAAATCATCTGTTAAGTAGTAAATACACAAGTATACATCAATGTCGGTAATTTTTGTTTTTTTGTTTTCGTACTTAGTTGTTATAGCTTTTCACGATATTTTAGTAATTTTCGCTACATAATCATTAATATATAAGTTTAAATTATGATGTCATGAAGAGAATACGAGATACCACACCACTACACATGCAAGCAATACCGTAGGCATATAAGGATTGGGATTTGTATTCCCATCATCAGTAATTGCCGCCTACCACAATCGGTGTCCAAATATACATAATCAAAGGCGATTGATTTTCGAATTAACTTCATTGCTATTTTTTTTATTGTGAGCTAATATGTATGTTTGTATGTATAACCGAACTGTTTTCGGTGGGAATGCTTTGTGAAAGCAAAACCGTAATTGATTATAACTTCCTATTATGTATATAACACAGGTCATTTTTTGTTTTCATTTTTTGTCAATCCATAATATTTATGTGGAAACAAAAAATAATCAAATTTTCAAACTCATGAATTGTGTGTGCATACATGTTGTGGGGGACGAATTATACACAAACAAACAAACCGAACTGCATGTGGCACATGCATGATTTTCTTTTTTTTTGATTTTTTTTACATTCATTCATTTATCATCTACGTACATATTTTACGTTGTTACGTAGCTGACTTTGACTTCTGACCCGTTGCTTATAATTTTTAATTGAAAGTCAAATTGTAAGAAATCTGGATTCCTAACACTTGTTTACAATGGAAAGATAGTTGTTGTGTAGGTATGTGTAAGTATGATAAGTAAATAGTTCAAGTATTATTTCCAAAAATTTGTATGTATATCGCATTTTTTCTCTTACATATACAACCCTAAACACTATGAACGATAAAGAAAAATAAATCTACAGGCATACAAAATTCTAAGTCCATTCGTTTATCAGTCGATCCACTTTATGTACTTCATATATAGCATGCTTTTTGCTTTCCATATTGAGTCATTTTGAATCTAGAGTGTTCTCTCTGTATGGGTGTGTATGTATGTATGTTTAGTTGTGTATGGGTTTGTGTGTCTTGATTCAAAGTGCTGCCCATGGTCATATTTTTATCAAACTAATCGTCAACTATGGAACAAACGAATTGAGATATATAATCATAGTCGGCTTCCCTACCGGGTGGTCTATTTTGGCCCTGTTGCAGAACTTGGTTAGGACCAGTCTGTCGCCATGTTGAGTTGTTGCCAGCCGCAGCCGAAGTTACGTTTGATGGGCCGCCGCCGCCTGTCATAGTTATGTTGTTGCCACCTCCACTAGAGTTGGTTGAAGAGCTCTTGGCATTGTTGCCGCCGCCACTGTTGCCACCGCCAGATAATGGGGCACCACCATTAACAGACGAGTTGACAGCATTGTTGCTGCTGTTGTTGCTACCGCTTGTGCAGTTGTTAGCACCACCCGCACTGCTGCCAACGGAGCCCGCTGCACTGCCACTATTAGCACTGCTGCCTGTGCCGCCGCCGCCGCTGGTCAAAACACCAGCAGCATTCGATCCACTGTTAGTGCCGCCATTGTTGCCATTGCCGTTGCTGCTGCTGCCCGATATGCTTGCAACACCAGAACTGACGGCACCGCTGACGCTCGTGGGCCCAACACCACCAACGCCTCCGCCGCTGCTACCGTTGCCTGCGCTGTTTGACGAAATACCCGAATTGGTCGAGGACGGAGCTTGAGGCAAATGCTGAAGAATATTCTGCACCTCATTCTCGCTTGGCGATTCGGCAAATATTGTCGTATTGCCGAGAACACAGTTATTCAGAGCCATTTGAGCTTTGTTAGCCTCCTCCCGCGTTGCATATTTACACAATGCAATTCCTTGGTTTAAATAAGGGTGAAAGCTAACAAGGGGCCCATGCTGCATACACAAAGTACGTAAGGTTGGACCATCAATCTGCAAAAAAATATACATATATATAATATGCAATATAATCAAGTACAATAAAATCTATGCATATATCGAGTTATCCAAACAGTCAACTTGGCATTTCACCCCTCTTTAGTTATATTTTTCTGATAACGCTAACTTTAATACAGATGACATCCTCCAAAAGACTATTCTTTTTTGTAAAGGAATATCACTGTCTCAAGCCAATCATGGTATTTATCTTATATATATATATACGAGGGTGGTTTGATGAGTACCTGACCTTGACGCCAGATGGCGCCACTATTGCAATATGACGTGACTATCGTATAGTACATAAACCTAAACAGCCACAGTGAAAATTTCAGTCAAATCGGACTTTTAGTTTTGTTTTCACCACGTGTCAAAGCAGTCGTGTCCACGCATTTTAGAAAAATGGAAAAAGAGCAATATCGGTCGGTGATTCGATTCTTCTTTTTGGAGGGGAAATCACGCAGTGAAATCAAAGAACGCTTGGATACTGTGTACGGTGACTCTGCTCCTTCGATGACCACCGTCAAAAATTGGTTTAGTGAGTTTCAACGTGGTCGCACGTCCGTTTTTGATGAGCCACGACCAGGTGGCCCGAAAACAGCAACCACGGAGGATAAAGTGAAGAAAATACATGATCTGGTATTGTCAGACCGCCGGTTGAAGGTGCGCGAGTTAGCTGAGACAGTAGGCATCTCAACAGAACGAGTGTTTCATGTCCTACATGAAATATTGGGTATG
The DNA here is from genome assembly GCA_037043585.1 of Drosophila mimica. Lineage (NCBI taxonomy): Eukaryota > Metazoa > Arthropoda > Insecta > Diptera > Drosophilidae > Drosophila > Drosophila mimica. The sequence continues at coordinate 37,858 of JBAMBE010000435.1, forward strand.
AGAAAGCTATCGGCGCGATGGGTGCCGCGTTTGCTCACACCAGACAATAAGCGCAACCGCGTGACCACTTCGAAGCATGGTTTGGCGCTGTTAAAGCGTAATCCGAAGGAATTTTTGCGTCGATTCGTGACTGTTGACGAAACATGGATTCACTGGTACACACCAGAGACCAAAGAACAGTCGAAACAGTGGACTTCACCTGGCGAATCTGCCCCGAAGAAGGCGAAAACTGTTCCATCGGCCGGAAAGGTGATGGCCACGGTTTTCTGGGATTCGAAAGGTATTATCCTCATAGATTACCTAGAGAAGGGAAGAACGATTACAGGGCTCTACTATGCCGAACTATTGGGAAGATTTGACGCCGAGTTGAAGAAGAAACGGCCCCATTTGGTGAAGAAGAAAGTGCTCTTCCACCATGATAACGCTCCCGCTCACACCTCCGGCGTCGCCCAGGCCAAATTGGTCGAATTACGCTACGAACTGCTGCCCCATCCACCTTATTCTCCGGATTTGGCCCCTTGCGACTTTTTTTGTTCCCAAATTTGAAAAAGTCAATCGCTGGGCAGAAATTTCGGTCGAACGAGGAGGTTATTGCCACTACGGAGACGTATTTTGCGGATCTACAGAAATCATATTTTTTAGAGGGGATAAAAAAGTTGGAGCATCGCTGGAATAAATGTGTAGAGCTGAAAGGGGATTATATTGAAAAATAAAAAATAATTTTTCCAAAAATTTTCGTTTTTCTTATGTAGGTCAGGTACTCATCAAACCACCCTCGTATATATATATATATATATATATAAAAGTGAGGTAAAGATTAACAACAAATAAATTAAGAAAACTTCTTTTCCATAATGAATGCATATTACTGATCTGTGCTTCTTAAGTGATTACCTATTCCTACGCTACGCAAAAGTATTTTCAATGCAATCAAAAATCGATATTGATTAGTTTAGGTCTATTCCAATACATACCTGAGCATTTAGATTTTTGAGAAGCAACCAACTTGAGTTCCAGGAAACATTAGCTCCAGTCCATGTTGTGTTGGTGCTGGGGACACTTCGATTTGGCAGCCAGCCGTTCGAGTTCCCAGCAACCGTAGGTGATGGGGTGGTAGCAGTGACACCGCCAGTTTTACTTGTGCTCAATCCGGGCGGAGGTCCTCGAGATGAACCTTTGCTTAGAGGACTGGTCCAGAGTTCTGAGGTGGCACATTGTTGAGTGTTGTCTGACCAACTATATATTCAAAATATATATTAAAATATTATATAAAAAAATAAAAAAAAAATGGGTAGTGTTTTTCACCTGGGAAAGTTTTGGTTTGGATTAAAACTCCATGTTGACGACGATAAGCTTAATGAAGGCAAATCAGTCGGAGAGGTCTTGCCGGTGTTTGCGAAAATATCAGCATCTTTTGGCGTCGGATTAATGGACAATGGAGATCGAGCAACGCTGCCTGGAGTTATGCTTGGGTCATCTTCAATGCTTTTGATCTGAGAACCCTTAAAAATAAACTTCTGCTTGGGTATGTTATTGGAAGAAGACGTATGCCTACAGTTACCTTCCACGGTTTGCCTGGTTCAAACTCCTGTACCAAGTCGGAATATGCAGCTGCAGTTGGAGCAACTGACCAGTCTTTGTTCTCGTTATCAATCGATGGATCCGGCCAACCGTGTTCAATATTACGACCCGTTGACCAAGTTCTACATACAATACAAAAAGGAATCACAATTATTTTAGAGAAAAAATCTTCATTGCTCTTATCACAACTATCACACACAACTGACCCATCATTTTGCAAGCCCAGCGGGCCCATGTTGTTTGAGTTACTTGCTAAATTCTGCTTTGTAGCACCCGGAGCACGTGAAAATTCCGTGCCATCTGTAGCCATGCTGTCCTTTTCTAATACTGGAAGTTTCCACTGATTTAAGCGGGATTGCTGATTGGGCGCAGCCTGATATCCACTTGGCTACAAAATAAATGGATTCAAATAAAAAATTAAATTATTTGTTAGTGTATAATTTCCAATTTGTAACATTCTTAAGATACAAATTTTTCTCTTCATTTTGTTCCATTATTTTGCCTTTACATTTATTTTTAAATTTGCATATTATAACTTTGTACACACATATAAATGGGCTGAAACAAATTTCTTATTTTCACAACACAAAACCCAAATTTGTTTTGCATAATCTGATCCCTAAAATGATTCAGGAAATTTAATTTACTTTATACTTATTGTAGAAACTAATAAAGTATTACACGTGAAATGGAGAGTGAAAGTTTTTCTTATATATATATTAGAAAATGTAGCAGAATTATTACAATGGGAGTACGTACCTTGTTAAGATTGATCTCAGAAAAGTTTCCTTGAAGTGTAGCTATTGCATCATGATTCCTTAAATAGTCATTTCCAGAGTTATTCATATGTCCTCCGGATGGGTGTTGTTGCTGCTGCTGTGAGTTTTGTTGCAAGTTCGGTTGCTTAATGTACGCAGCTTGTTGTGCATTTATTTGGTTTTGTAAATTCTGAATTTGTTGCTTGTATTTCGCGATGGTTACATTAACAACCATTGGGCTAGCGTTGCTGCCCCGAGAAAGAGATTGCTGCGCTGCTTGAAGATGCTGTAGGAGCATATTCACATGGCATATAGATAGATATATAAATATATAGAGACATATGAATAGATATGGCTTAAGCTCACCTTTATAGTGCTGAGTAGTTGATTCAAAAGATTTAAAGTATTTTGTGTCAGAGGCTGCGTTAAGATTTGACTGGATATAAAACCGCTGTGTATAGCCAATTGTATCTGCTGGCCAAGCATTCGAATATGTTGCCCAGATGGTTGATTATTGGCATTCGATGCAATATTGACCGATGGCGCTGCATTCGATGCGTTTTGACAAAAGGCGACCGGTGCATTCGTATTGACAGACTGTGGTCCACCGCCGCCGATGGCGACACTGTGCGGTCCACCTTGGCTCAAATATTTTTGCACCTGCAGCGTGGACATGTTGGGATTATTGCTACCAGTGACGGCTGTACCGCTCATATTACTCATCAGGTTATTCTAAAACAAAACCAAAAACAGAAATATTTTCTCATTTGATCAACTTCATATGATCAGGATGATCTTACCGGAGGGAATGACATCGAAGGTTGTGCGCCTCCAACTGGATAGCGTTGTGGGAAGCCGCCACTATTCGTCGTATTCGAATGATCGGCATAGGAACCAAGGCCTTCGTCGTGACGACGCCAGCCCTCCACCATCGCCAATGATGAATTTGCGTTAGCACGCAGCATATCGGCCGCCTCCTCAATATTCATATTGGCACTCAGTAAAGCTCTCTCAACATCCTCCTTCTTGAATCCATTCTCAACCAAAATTCGATATTGCTTGCTTTGCTTGACAATCTCCGAGTTCAACACACCAACATTAATGCCTGCCAATTTTTGCTGTTGCTGCTGCTGCTGTTGTTGCTGTTGGGTTTTGCCAACGATAACACTGTGCGACCAATCCGAAGAGATGTCACCACCTTCCACATTGTTTGCTCCTCCTCCGACTGTATTGGCATTGCTCCAGCCTGAGGAAGCACCGCTCGCCGACGACAATTTGCTTGGCTTATTACCGCCCCAACCGCCGCCGCCACCCGTAGCTGAATCACTCCAGGAATTCGAACTAGCGCCGATCTGGGCGAGGCCTGCATTCGGTTTATCATCGACCCAATTGTTGCCGGCAACGACGCCGGCAGCGCCAACCACAACACCACCCACATTGTGACTATCGTCGCCCCACGAGTTCACCACTTGCGCATTGCGGCCGCCAGCACTATTATTTTGATGCACCCACATGGCGCCGGCATCGGATTTCCCATGTTGGCTACCAACACCGACACCACCAACACCACTGGGTCCGCCAATTGGGTTGGTGAGGCGAGCTTGTGGACCAGGACCCGACATTGAATTATTTTGGTTGCCGCCGATTGCTGGCACATTGCTATTGCCCGCGATACTACTGCCAACGATGTTGCCGCCGCTTGGATTTTGGGTGCGCATTAAGTGACTGCGACCAATTGAGTCTGTCATGTCCTTCCACTGAGGACCACCGCCTGGTAGGCGTGTCTGTTGCCCCCAGAGCGAAGTGCCATCATCATAATTGGGTATGTTGCGGCGTTGTGGCGGCGGAGATGGTTCCTCCCAACCGGTGATTTGCTTCGATATATCCTTCGGTCCACCGACAACTGTTTGTGCTGGTCCCCATTGGGAGCCGATATTGCTAGAAACGGTACCGACACCACCGGGCCCACCTATATTTGAGCTTACCACATTTGTACCCGACGCTCCGCCCACAACGGGCCCGACCATTTTGTTAATATTCTGGATCTGATTGTGAGCGATTTGGGGATGGTGTCCCCACATCTCGGATTGGCCATTCAGTCGCCCAGATATTCCACGCGGATCGCCGCGTATCGGATCGCGCGGATCAATCATGCGTAAGTCCCGAGGATCTCCCGTGGGTGGACCGACACCACGCATTGGAATTGAATCGCGCGGATCGACGTTCCGTATGTCCATGGGGCCACCGGCAAGCGGGCGTATGTCTCGGGGATCTCCCCAGCCATTGCCCGTACTGCCGCCAACGTTGCCGCCAGCCCCGCCCACGGTTCCAGTGGCAGTCAAACTGTTGCCACTATTTCCACCTATTAGAGAATCAAGTTTTAAAATTAAAAAAAAAGTGTCACAAACAATAATTTTTAGTTTAAATTTTAATATTTTTTCATTCAGTCATTTCATTATTTCGGGGGGATTAACTGAGTTTTTGCAAAATGAATCTCAATAATTTGTATAATTTTTTATCTTACTTCAACTTAATAATTTCAATAATCATTCATGAGCCTTTTTATTTTTGGCAACTCTATCACTAAAAATATCGGGAGAGTTTGCCAACTCTAGTTCAAAATTTTTGAGTCCATGAAAACATCTTGCCGATTCTAGAAAGATTTTCCCTAACACCTTATACCTTGCAAGAAAATTTGAGCTCTATAAGCTAAAGTCGCAAAATTTGTTCCAACTTTCTAGCCTCCCAGTGAAACCGAATCAAATTCAATTCAAAAACTTCAATTTAAAAACAAAATTTTACTAAAATAAATAAATATAATATAAACAGTTTGTCCAGAAAGTGTTTTCGTACTGCAAAAAATTTTTATTTTTAAATTCTTATGCAAAAAAATGTATGTTATTATTGACTTTTGATTATTTTCTTATTTTTCTACTATTAAATTGATATTTCTTAACTACTTAACATTAAAATTAATAATGTTCATATATTTAGTTTATTGTGAAATTTTAAAAACTAAAATTATCAACTTTTATGGACTGTCCACAAAGTGTTTCCATATGCAGATTTCGTATGGGATTTTGTACATTTTAGCCACCAGATTGGTGAAAATTGTATATTATTAAGCATAGTGAAAGGATATCTAAAAATTTGGATCAGTTCCATTAGAGGATAGCTTAAGAAACATAATAGTGAATCACGTATAATGAACCACCTGCTCAATTGACATATATACATACAATAATTAGTACTGAAAAGCAGCTTTTGTTTGGCAAAATGCACAAAAAGGGAATTGCAAGGTTGTAAACAGGCGTTGCGAAAAGACTTTATGGACATTAAGAAAAATGTATTATTTTTGTATATAAAATTTCACAAATAAATAAATCTTGTTAAATTTATTAATAGTAGAAAAATACGTAAATAATTAAAAGTTAATAATAACATATATTTTTTTGCATAAGAACTTAGAAAATAAAAATTATTTGCAGTACGAAAACACTTTCTGGACAAACTGTATATATATACAGTGTCTGGTAGCTTATTTGGCACAGTGTCTAGCAAAAATTTTAATTGCCTGCCATAAACTCATTATTCAATATTTTTTAAAAATTCCAAAGACCCATGGCAGGTACATTCATTAACCACCAAAATTAATATATTACCCTTATAAACTGTGGTTTTTCCACCTGATAGGTAGGGCTATGTAAAAAAGTACCTGTTTTGATGGCAGCATGTTATTTGGGACAGTTACGTTATGAACACCTGGGTGCCATAAAACCCGGATTTTTTAGTCAGGATTTCGTAGTCAGTTTAGTTTTTTCCTGCATTTCGGGTGCCAACAAGGACCATGGGCAAACGGACTACCATTGATCAACGTAAAATCATCCTGGAACACTTAAAAATCGGATATTCTATAGCCAAATAGTTAAAATGAATAATCTAAACACCTCAACTGTATTCTACATCATTTGGAGTTTCGTGGACGAAAATTGGACAGAAAACAAGGGCGGAATGGCACCAAACCCGATTTTCGAAGAGCAGGACGAGCCGAGGATCATCAAGATTTCAAGGGGTAATCTTAAGCTAACGGCTCAAAAGCTGACTCAATAGGTGCAGGATGAAGTAAGGAAAAAGTTCAGTATGGGAACTGTACTCCAAGTTCTGCGCAACCATGACTTTGATGCCCGAGAACCACGGAAAAAGAAATTTGTAAAAGCAAAAAATATAGGGCCTGGGATGACGTTCGTCAAAATCCACTTGGACAAGGATTTGAGTTCTGGAACACAGTCATATTTGAATATGAGTACAAATTCAAAATTTTTGGCCCGGAAAGACGGAATTATGTGTGGCGACAACCCAACACTAAGCTGGATCCCAAACACATAAAGGCAACAGTCAAGCATGGCGGAGGAAGTATCATGGTATGGGCATCTATCTCGACAGCCCGCGACGGAAATGTTGTGTTCATTGAAACAACAATGGACAGGAATGTGAACTTCGATATACTAAAGGAAAATTTACTCCAAAGTGCCGAGAAGCTGGAATCCGACGTACTTTCGGGATCTACCAGGACAACGACCCCAAGCATAAGGCCGGAATAGTAAAGTCCAGGCTTAGATCAAACTGCCCCCACATGATAATTCCACCGTCCCAGTCTTTAGATTTAAATGTTATCGCAATTTTGTGGGCTCTGCTGGAAAATAACATCCGGAATCACAACATATCCAGCAAACAGGATCTCAAGACTGCTCAGCTGGAGGAGTGGAGCAGGATCAGTCCAGAAACTACCCGGAAGCTGGTATCTTCTATGAATAATAGGTTAAGGGAAGTTGTTTCTTAAGACTGTCCCAAATAAGCTACGATACGTATTTTGGATATGTTTTCAGTTTTTGACTAATTTTAATTAATTAATTAATATTTTAATAAAAACTAAAGTTTGTTTTTCAAATCTGATATAACATTAAACAAATTGGCATTTAAACATTTTAAATTTTTTTCCTTGTTTAAACTTTATAGCACTTTAAATTTTTTGCTAGGCACTGTGCGAAATAAGCATTTGCTCACTGTATATATATATATATTAGGTACGTATAATACTTACATCCCGGAGCGACCACAGGTAAGGTTCCCGTTGCCGGCGAACTATTGTTGCCTGTGGAGCTCAAACCAACGCCGACCCCAACGCCCTGTGGCCACTGGGGGCCACCGGTGGCGCTACCGACGCCTGAGCCAACGCCCGCAGCATTTACACCGACGACACCGGATGCGGCGTTATTGGCTGATTGGCCTGTCCAAACGCTGGTGCTGTCCGCACCGTCATCGTCCTCGCCCCAGGTGCCACCCAGATTGGATGAGGGCGTATGGCCCCAAGATGGCTTTGGCACTTGTTGGGCTGGTGGCTGACCGCCGTTTCTTAAATTTGATTCCCACAGATCTGTGCCATTGTTAATGTTCGGTTTCCACATTGGCGGACCTCCCGACGGATCCTTATTAGCCGGCTCCGGTGAACTGGGCACCTCCCAATTGGTATCTTGGTTAACATGCTGGCAACCCCAGCCATCCTGAGAGAAAAGGGCTTCGCGCATCGTGTACAACTGTTCCAATTTATGTTTAGCTACACTATCTGTGAATAGCTCATTCCCATTCTCAGGTTCAACTAGTCCTTCATCAATTTTGCCGCCAACGTCATTGTCATTGAATGAACTTGTATGGCTGATGGTAATAATCTTGTTTTCAATTTTTGTCAACTTGCTAACAATACAATTTTATGATAGTTGTCTTTCTCAAAACGCTTTTTACACAGAGATTGTTTAATTATATTGCCTAAAAAAAAACAGAAATGTTTTGCATTAGTAAAATTTGAAATTTAATTAAGGAAAAGTGCTCTAGTCGAGAGATGCCCGACTGCCAGATTGGTATCCTGTCAAAAATACATTCTAGATATATACTTGGGCTTTTCTCCTGGAAATTAAATAAAAGATAAATTGTATTTCCATTGTCTGATCATCATATGATGTTTAATGCACATAGATGCTATTAAAATGTGTGTAAAATCATTTCATTATTATTATTATTTATTTATTAACAATTCTAAAACTTAGTTTTTTGTAATAATAAAGCGATTATCGGGAACCGTCTGCAAAAGGTGTCTCTAACTTCTATACCCCCTCAAGAGATGTGCAATAATTTGGATCGCAGAGCGATTTAAACAAAAATCGAAAAGGTTTTTTAAATTTTGTCATAGAGATCGGCCTGCTCATAAAATAGAGACGGAAGGTGCATTTTCATAAAATTGTTATATATAGAATGTAAACAAAATTGTGCCATTTGTGTAATTTGTTCTATTGTATGTGAACAAATTTTAAATAAAATATTCACTTAGTTTCCGACAATATTGCCAACTCTTTTACTTTTTTTTTTTAGAATACATAAAATAATAATTAGAGAAAGAGTATACAGAGTATTTGTATGTGTGCGAGTTTACGAAAAAAATACCTGACAACTCTGGACAGTAGTCATTGACGCAATCACCCTATTTAACTCTGTACTTTTGTTCACGCTCACAATTTTACACACACATACGCACACACATATACACACTACAGATACACAAAACACCCATACGGACGAATCAACAAATATGCCATAAAACATACACATATATATAGCTGCAAATGTAACATTTGTATACAGACACGCACACGCACACAAATCGAATATTTGACGAATATCCGAAATACAAATATTAAAACTTCAATTTTATTTTATTGACATACATGAGTGAAAAATTATTTTGTGGATTTACATTGTGTATATGTGCATTTTTTTTTATATATATTGGTGAGCAGGTATTTTTGCCTTTATGAACTATATTTTCAATTAAGTACTCACACTTATTCACTTATTCAAACATGCCCACATAAATGCATATACATTCATGTGAATGGTTTTAGTGAGCAAAACAAAGAATTTATCAAATATTTAAGAACTAGGAATTTGAAATTGTTTTTTTTTTTTTATTTATTAAGTAAATATTGATTTAAATTTATTATTCCACACATATAAATGTATATATGGAATATACATTTAAATCACATACATACATCACACACATACATACAGACGTACATAGTAGATACATGCATAAATATGCATGGTTGTATTAAGCCAAGCCACTACGACGATTTCACAAAAATATGCATGTGTGCGTTGTGTGCTTTGTGAACTTGTCAAATAAAATTCTTGATTCACAAATCCGTTTGAAAAAAAAGAACTCATCACTTGACATTGTCATTACGGATGTGTATTGTGGCAAAATAATAAAAAAAATCTACAATTATTTTAATGCAAAAATGTTACTTTTTCGGTGCGAAAATTTATCAAACCACACGTTCAACGGGACGGGACAATTTACTATAGTACAAATGGCTGCTTGCGCAATGTTGCCACCCAGCCATATTTTATGCGAGTCAGCCAACCAAGTTTTTCGCATTTATCTTACAATTAATAAATTTGCACTTTATTGCAACTGCTGAGGAAAACTTGAAAAATGAAAAAAGCAATTGGAATTGTTGAGCATTTTAATGCGCTTTCCTTCAAAACATTGTCTTATGTAAAATACTTAAAACGTGGCAACTCTTTGTTTAAGATATAACACACACAAAGATGTAAGATTGTGTGTGTACATGTTAACTTTCGGTAATCATTAACGCTTGCGCGTACGCACATTTATTTCGATATTTTATGGAATTAAAACAACTTCAAGTTATATATAACTGTTAGTCCAAATCCATTAGGCTATTGATTGTTTAGTGTAACTTAATATTATTTTTCTTTTACCTATTTAAAAACGCACTTATACCGATACGTTGCTCTCGCTCACTCTTTTCTGCAAACTGGTGTGACCGTTTGCTATGATCGCAAAAATACCCAGGAAAGTTGTGAGGAAAGTGAGCAAAAAATGAGTAACGCAACGCAGAGAAATGTGCATAGAGTAATAAAAATGTTTAACGTATTGCAAAAATTCACTTAAAATGTGGCACCTGAAAGTACACGTCATATAAAAGAGAATTAAATGCTTGAGAATGCTACAGAAACGTATTTTTATGTTGCGAAATATAAACTGTACATCTGATAGCTTTAGCAAACTGTTAAGAAAATGTTAATGAGCCTGATCAAACAGACATTAAATCCAAACATGAATTACTCAATTCATGTTTTTTCTCATTCGATAAAATAAAAAGAAATCCATTAAAAAAATTCCTATCAAATTTAAAAGCTGTTTCTGAGACAGCACAGACAGCGTTGGTGGCAACACCCGAGTGGATTGTTTGAACAGCTGACTTTCGATTGTGAACGTCAAAACAGTTTCATATGTTTTGACGATAGCCGGTGAGAAAAAAATAAAGATTGACAATTTAGTGAAAAAATTACGCTAATATTTATTTAAGCTCAGTACTCAAGTCGAAAAAAAGGTATCGATAATAAAAAACTCAATTTAAGAAAACGGTATTCACAGCGGTAATTTGAGGTATAGAGCCAAGAAAACTCCAGACTGTTAACGCACTGTTAACCTTGTATTTTATAAACAGTTCGAGTTTCGCAAGAGCCTGTCAAACAATGAAATCGATTTATTTATTGGTGGTCGATAAAAATAAAAATAAACAAGAGAGAACGTTGCAGTCGGACGTAACCGACAGCGAAATACTACGAGTATTAACAAAATATTATACATTTACACAAAAAATTCTATAAGCTACTTTCACTCTTAAATTCCGGAGATATGGGCTTTTCGAGATTTTAGGGGCGGGAGTAGGCGTTGCCCAAAAAAATTATACCCAGCTTGGTAATTTTAGCATTTAAGTTGCGGGGGATATGGATATTTATCGGTTTTTGGGGCGGGAGTAAGCGTGGCCCAAAAAAATTTTGGAGTTCGATCTTAGTAATATAACTTCTAAGTTTGGTAACTAGGCGTGGGCGTAGTCCCAAATTTTGTTTCCACATTTATGAATGGTGTTACTTAGCACTATACCTTCAAAATGTGGTGACTTAAGTTTTCATATTGCGTGAGATATATGGGCTTATGGATTTACACCAACAGGTGTATCGGTATAGGTAGGTGGAGTGAGCGTGGTCATCCAATTTTTTTTACTCATTTTTGGGGGAGTTACCAGTAACATACCTTCAAAATTTTGAGACTCTAGCTTGCAAATTGCGACAGGGGGTTGTATGCGTGGTCCAAAAATTGATATGCCAATCCTTGGACGAGGTTATCAGCAAATTACCTTCCACGTTTAGTTACTCTATCTTTAAAATTTTCGGAGATATACGGAGTTATCGATTTACAATTTCCGCAATATCGGCATTGTCGCGGCAAATCAAATTTGTTATCGATTCTTAAAGACGACTACCAGTAATATACCCACCAAATTTAACGTTCTCTACTCAATAGCTGCGGAAGATATAGCCATTTAAAAATTTTAGTGGCGGGGCGATGGGGTCGTTGGAGGTATGCGTGGCACATGCCGATCTTTGAAGGACCTCGCCAACAACCTACAAACCAAAATTGGTGACAGTATCCATTAAATTGTGAGGGATATGTGGATTTATCGATTTGCGAAAATCGAATTTTTTTTTTTTCGAGCTGCCTAGGAGAACCAAAACCTTGACACTTTAACTTTTGAGGGTACTTTCCAGTATATGTTCCAAGTTTCAAGTCTCTATCTCTAATGGTTTCGAAAAAAGTTGGGCTATTACAGACCGAAAATATATGTAAAACATATATTAAAAAGTATGTTCAAGAATGAACACTAGTTTAAGCCATAGCAAGAACTCAAGCGACACCTGCAACCACTTGAGTAGAGGATGAGTCAAAAATAAATCACTTGTAAGAAAGCAACCTTTGTATGGGTCCAAAATGTCCCCTGCATTCTGTACAGAAGGTAGTAACTAATTAACTTGTTAGCTATTCTGCATTCTGTACAGAAGGTAGTAACTAAGTAACTTGTTAGCTATATAAGGCTAGGATTTCAAGAAATAAAATCAGTTCGAACTTACAACTCGTCTCACTCGGAAAGTCTAATAGCCCGTCTAAACAACGAGAATCGCAATTTGTAATATTAGCGGAACACTTTTGATGTCCCTTAAAAAAAGGCTAAGCTGCGATATTACGAAAATTGCTTAGAAATGCATAATTAATAACATTAACATTTAAGCGTATAGGTATGTTTTTATATAAAATTTAAATTAGTTTCTCATTTAAAGTTAAGGACCATTCTCATGCGAAGCCTTGGCTGACAGACTAAGTAGTCAAATTTTTCCAAACGGTCCACTGGGGCAAATATTAAAAATCTGCGATCCCTTACACTCCAATAATTGTTATAGATATATAATAAGTTTCTTGAAAAAATACCTATATATACTATATAGTTTTGATATAATATCATATCATGTAATATTACAATATGATTATTACAAAATAATATTAATGTATATACCCCATACACTTCCAACCCACAGCATGTGGAATTTACATGATTTATTTCTTAACTACTTAACTCAATGGAATTAAGATAATGTTTAGTGTTCTGTTTATTGAATTTTCTGTTCATATAAGTTTTTGCGAACAATACAAAATGAATGACGCTACAAATAAATACATGGGTATGCAATGTATAAATAATACTTGTTAAAGTCCAAATCTCAAGATATAATCAACCTACAATAAATGCAATGCTTTTGCTATTAAGTGTATATATATATATATATATATATATATATATATATATATATATATATATATATATATATATATATATATATATATATACATTTATATATTAATGTATATAGAATATAGAGTAATTTTCCATTCTGGGACTAATAGATGTTAATCAAAATTAATTATGTTTGCAATGAAACATTTGTAGTAAGGTGTAAAATATGTTTAAAATTACATGTGTTTTTGTATGTTGTTAGATATATATATATATATATATATATATATATATATATGTATATACATGTGTGTGTATATGCGCGTATGTATACAAAATGTCTAAATATATACGAATTCATTCGAATTTCAGCCTCAAAAGTTAGAAGGCATATGTATATGTATGTGTATTTGTATTTACATAATACATGTTTGTTTTCTTTTGTTTTGTGATAAAACGTTTATTTTTTTAACTTGCATTTTATAGTTAATATTACTAATTCATTTTGTGTTTTGAATGGACGCTGCACATTTATGTATGTATGTATAAACAAATGCATAAAGATATAAACATAAATATACACATATACATACCCATATGCATTCATTTAGTATACGTATACATAACATATACATATATATAGGCATATACATATACAGGTGGAGAATGCAAAACCACGTCTATGACAAGGGAAATTATGTATTATTTCTGACAAGTAAAATCAATACCTTTAGTCAATGAATATGGTTCTTACTTTAATAAGAGCATACAATGCATTATTGCTGCTAACAATATGTTCGTCCAATAAAATAATTCGATTTGAGTCCGCTTTATACAGTATTCGTATGTATGTATGTATTTGTGTATTCTTAAAATGCATGTAAGAAACGACATTCTCACTTCTTGAAATCAAAAATATAGCAAAACATAAATTACGTCAGCAGAGACCGATATCTGTAGCTTGTATGGGTGAGTGTACCTATATAGAAACTTACAGCTAATAAACTACAAAATTTGACTTAATTAATATTGTTATTATAAGTATATTGTGTCTTGCTAGTTTTGTTTTGTATTTCACATAACTTAAAACGTTTTGTTATGTTTTTCTCTTATAGCGTTTGTACTACACTTAGTTTTTAAAAATCATTAAACGAACGGATCTAGAAATGCATTTATAAAGAATAATTCATGAATTTCTCACAAAAGCTTGACTATGTAATGTGAAATGTGGACCACTTAACTTAGCATGAAAATAATGAAAATGATGAAAATGTGGTGGGGTATTTATCAGTTCAGATTGTGAGTTTTAATTTTAATTTTCAAAAAAAAAAGAAAATCAGTGTCATAGCATGAGCGCAATATGTATATGTTAAATATATATATATATATATATATATATATATATATATATATATATATATATATATAAATTGTCGAATGTATTTATGTACATCTTAAAGAATACGCTTTCTATATTATTGTATCCAGCTGCCGAGCTTGGTGTAAAATCTTCTTCTGATGTCCTACTAAAGTTATACCCATATCGGATAGCTGTTGAGCTGTTAACCTTGAGATCTATGAATACAAATATAGATATTTATAGAGGATAATCAAAGTGAATATATAAGTTACACACATACCTGTTGAGCACTCACTAAATTAGCCTCTCTGAAATGTTGACTGTATCTTGACATTTTGATGTTATCGAGCCATAAATCAGTACTTATAAAAATGTTATGACCACGCTGTGAATCAAGAATATGAGTACTATCATTTTCCGGTGAATTTCGCGTCGTTAGCAGAGACTGCGGTTGTCTGGCCAAATTATCGAGGGTCGACACAATACTGGAAAATGTTGGCCGATGCGTCCGTTGCTTCTGCCAGCAATCCAACATTAATTGATATAGAGCTTCCGGACAGTCCATTGGTGCAGGTAGGCGATAGCCCTTTTCAATGCTCTTTATTACATCCTACGTAAATCAAATCGATTAGTCAACATCTTTTTGTTTTGACCTTACTTACACAGATGGGGCGATATACACACCTGATTTGACCAGTTCCAATAGGGACGCTCCCCATACGACATGACCTCCCATAAAACGACTCCATAAGACCATACATCCGATGCGGAGGTAAATTTACGAAAAGCTATTGCTTCTGGAGCAGTCCAACGAACTGGAATTTTACCACCCTGCAAAAAATACATATATAACATAAATAAACCAAGGAAAATCAACGACAGAACAAATTTTCTCTAAATTATTGTGCTGTCTACATACAGTGTCTCTCATAGGCTTTTGAACGGTGTCTAGAAAAAATTTCAATTGCCTGCCATAAACTAATTATGTAACATTTTTCAAAAATTCCAAAGACCCATGGCAGGTAGATATATTAACCACCGAAATGAATATGTGACCCTAATAAACTGGGATTTTCCCACCCGTTAGGTCGGGTTATGTAAAAAAGTACCGCAATTTATGGTCTCAAACCTTTTGAACAGTTACTTTATGGACAGTTAGGTGGCAGAAAACCCGGGTTTTCTGCCTAAAGTTGAATATTTTCGGTAAGAATAGACCAATCCTTTATGGTCAGTTTAGTTATATTCTGCATCTCGAGTGGAACAAGCCAACAAGGACCATGGGCAAACTGACTACCATTGAATAAAGGAAACTCATCCTGGAACACTTAAAAATCGGGTATTCGTATCGCCAAATAGCAAAAATGGTCAATCTAAACACCTCAACTGTACTCTACATCATTTGGAGTTTCGTGGACGACAATCGGACGGAGGACAAGGGCGGAATGGCACCAAACCCGATTTTCACCGAGCAGGACGAGCCGAGGATCATCCAGATTTCAAGGGGAAATCTTAAGCTTTCGGCTCAAAAACTGACTCAATAGCTGCAGGATGACATAAGGAAAAAGTTTAGTATGGGAACTGTGCTCCAAGTTCTGCGCAACCATGACTTTGAGGCCCGAGTACCACGGAAAGAGCAATTTATATAAGCAAAAAATAGAGGGTCTAGGATGACGTTCGCCAAAATCCACTTGGGCAAGGATTTGGAGTTCTGGAACACAGTCATATTTGAATATGAGTACAAATTCAATACTTTTTTCCCGGCCGGACGGAATTATGTGTGGCGACACTCCAATGCTGAGCTGAATCCCAAACACATAAAGGCAATAGTCAAGCATGGCGGAGGAAGTGTCATTTTTTAAGACTGTTCAAAATGTTTGAGACATGAATTTTGATTATGTATCAGTTTTTGACTAATTTCAATTAATTAATTAATATTTTAATAAAAACTAAATATTCTTTTCAAATGTGTTATAACATTAAACTAATTGGCATTTAAACATTTTGAATTTGTTTCCTTGTTTAAATTTTATAGCACTTTAAATTTTTAGCTAGACACCGTTCAAAACCCTATGAGAGACACTGTATGTAATTATTAGTGCTTTAGTGTTATATATATTAATCTAAATAAAGGATAATATTGCGTCCGGATGTAATCGTCTTTCTAATATTTTGGTACCTAAATAGGACCAGCTTTAAACACATAAAAGCAATCTTTTTGTGGGGCAGGTTCGAACCTCTATGTTTAAAATTGTGGAATTCGTGATTTGCGTTCAAATAAAATGGATTTCATAATATCAGGTAAGGTGAGCTTATACATGTAACTTATAGCTGTAACAGAAACTTATACTTGTTTCTTTTGGAAAAAGTATATATCTAACAGGGACTGGGAAAAAACCTTATTTTTCTAGTGAAACCAAATAATATTAGACCAACAGATATTCATAGTAGCTATGTCTTTCTAGGTTTTGGCTTTCCAGTTCTGATAAAAAAAAAATGTATTGTTTTAACTTACTTAATATAATTCATAAAAGTAAATTAATAACAAGTAAGATGCTGTAGTCGAGTTAACTCGACTACCATATACCCTTAACCCAGTTATTAAATATATTCTAGTTTTCTTGGCAAATTTTACATTAAGATGATTTGCACTCAAATTCCCGAACTGAATGGCTACAAATACGTGCATATACGTACATGCATACACACATACACACGTACACGAAATAGTATTTATCGGGGCTCTGCAGAATACACACAAATATATTGACGGTAGCGTCGATTATCATGTCATCACTTTCTCACACATGCGCTCGCCTATTTATATGTATATAGAAAATGCTTGCGGCTGCTGACAGAAATAATTCAATATGAGAATATATTTTGGACTATAACTTTGGTGTTTCTTGTCCGATCTTAATGAAATTTCGGCAATTGATCAATAATATGTATATGCATATTATGTATAAATTCTTATTTAAATTGTGGAATTTATTGCCATCGGAAATCGAAATGTATCGATAATTCAGAAACTGGGGCAGTTATCGATAAAATAAAACAAACTTGACCTGCGCCTGGTACACGAGACCTTATATTCCAAATTCGAAGTCCTAGCTCTTATAGTCTCTGAGATCCGCGTGTTCATACAGACGGACGGACGGACAGACAGACGGACAGACGGACGGACAGACGGACAGGGCTATATCGACTTGATCCTGATCAAGAATATATATACTTTATGGGGTCGGAGATGCTTCCTTTTGCCTGTTACATACATTTGCACAAAACCATTATACCCTTTTTACCCATTTTTAATGGGTTAAGGGTATAATAATAAAACATATATGTTGATAGGTTAGATGGTTCTGACCTGAAAAATCAGCACACATAGATCAATTTTTGGCCCCTTGCGATACCGCGGGTCTATGTCCTGCTCCGAAAACTCGTGGTAAATTGATCAATTGAACCAGCCAGTTGCATTTATGAATTTTGGAATTCTGGCTGGTCTTGTGTGCGCCAGCTGTGTTAAGTGAACCGTCTTTTTGCTATAGCTGGGCAGAGACAGAGGAAGTGCTCCGGAGATTCCACCTCTTCCTTGTCTCTGCAGCTCCTGCAGAAATCGTTGTGTGAGATTTGAAGCCTACAGGCTTGAGAGCCCACTAATCAGTGACCAGTAATTTTGAAAAATTATAATTCGGCCAGGTTTGGTGAGCAATACGACGACAGTTGGCGTTTTAGCCATTTGTCGTTAGACCTGTATCTATTAATTTATTTTATGTTGACCTTACAGGCAGCTAGAGGCATACTCACACCTTCCTTTCCAGTGAGGAGGGGTAGTAGAGTGCCTTTCCTAGCTAGCTCATCAGCTATACAGTTGCCTTCTATGTTACTGTGCCCAGGCACGCATATTAGGCTGATAGCATGCTGCCCTACCATCTCGAGATTTGCGACAGCATGTTACAGCTGTCGAGTTTGTTGACATCGCCTGAAAGATTTAAAGGCCGCTTGGCTATCTACATAGATGTTTACATGGAATGTCTAGGATGGCGTCTATTGTCTCATTTGGAGTGGAGCGAAGTGCTCCTGACATACATAGTTCAGCCATCCGCTGAACCTTATTAAGTTGTTTTAGAGTGGTTTGCTTTTTAAGGCAAGGCCACCATGCTATAACCACATATAAAAGAATGGGTCTAATGATTGATAGATATATCCATCGGACAATATTTGGAGACATGCCCCATCTGAGTCCGATGGATTTCTTACAAGTGAAAAGGGCTACGGTTGCCTTCCGAACCCTTATCTGAGTGTTAAGGTTCCAATCCAATTTCCTGTTCAGTGTCAAACCTAGAAAGCTGGCACTGGATTTGAAGGAAAGGGTTATATTATTCAGTCTTGGAGGGACGAGGAAAGGAATTTTGTATTTCCTTGTGAAGAGAACTAGCTCAGTTTTTGTTGGATTTACACTTAGACCACAACTATTTGCGCAAGATGACAGTATTTTTAATTTTCGTGTCATTATGTCACATAAGGTTTGAGGGTACTTTCCCCTGAAGATGACAGCGACATCATCCGCATGGGCGACGGCCACCCCCTCCATGTCCCGCAGCAGTTTATTAACCGCTAGGATTCATAGCGTTTCATAAAACCGTCCGCGATAAGAATTCTCCGAACTGATAGGATAATGAGTCTAGACGCATTTGCAGCAGTAAATGTGTAACTAGATAATTTCCTAAGTAGGATAAGAATATTTGTATGTAGCTGTAAGATAATTTAGAAGTTGTCAATAAACCTGCCGAAGCAATTCGGCAGCAGTCTTGGTTCGAACATTAACCAAGGTCGTCGTGTTATTATTTAGCTCCTGCGAGCATTGCCATAATTTGTAATTTGGTATTACCGAATTAAACATTGGTGAGCCCTAGATTTGTTCACGTGAAAAATTTGTGAAAAAGTGACAAATTAATAAATAAAAGTACAGTTCGCGAAGTGATAATAATAAAATTTGTGTAATAAACAAAAAAATATAAATAATATCATGGCACATGAGCTGGAAAAATCACAGGAGCTTTTGGGAGAGTCCCTGGTAAATCTTTATAATAATGAGACGGCAAAGGCGTCGACGGCCAGTCACGAGGAAATTCAGGAATGGAAGAAGACAGCTGAAGGCATCGCTGAGGTATTTGAAGCCAATGAAAAAATATTGAAACCTCATTTATCTAGCATGGAAAATAGCTCGTATTTTAAAAATCAATACGGAGATAAGGTAAGAGAGTACGTTAAGAAAACCGTCACACTGTTTATAGATTCAGGAAATAATCTTCAGGGGGCTATCAAAAGGATAGCACCTCCAGTGCCAGACCACTCCCATAGCAAAACAGAAAGTAGCAAAGGGAAAATAGGACTTTCGGTTAGCCGAAAATTTCGCTTTATATTAAACGGGTATGGAGGGGTTTTAAATAGATTTAGAACAGGTAATGAGCCCATATCCGAAGTCCGTCTAATTAAAAACAAAGCTCAAGAAGTCTTTTTCGAGTAACTCGAAAATAATGAAGACGACGAGCTGACAGATATGTTCTATACACTTAATGAAATGTATGAAGAACTAGCTTTCACGTCAAGAAGCGAAAATCTGCCATTTGTGCTTCCCAAAATAGACATTCCGTCGTTTTCAGGGAAGTACGAAGAATGGAAAACTTTCAAGGAGCTATTTCATCAATTGATTGGCTCTGCGAGAATTCCAGACGCACAAAAAATGTGCGTACTGAAAACAAAAATTGAAGGGGACGCAGCAGCTACCATAGCAAGTCTGGCGCCAACAAAGGCGAATTATAAAATTGCATGGTTGATGTTAGACAATAAATTCTCAAATCATGGATCAGTTTTTGAAATTCATTTGAAAAATTTAATTGATGTTCCGAGTGCAAGCGAAACGGCTTTAGTGTAAAAGCACTTTTAGATACAGTTCAAGAAAACTTGCAAGCAATAAATGCAATGGACTTGACTGCCGATGCAATTGCAAAAGGCCTAATTAATTTCATTTTAGTCAGAAAACTAAATATGAATTTAAGGTCAAAATATGAAAAATCTCTGCATAACCCCAAAGAAATGCAAAATACTGAACCCCTAATCAAATTTCTCGAGCATGAGCGATACGCTATGGAAGCAAGCCAAGAGCATCCGCTAAAATGCAATGAAAGAACATTTGAGAAGGAAAAATGTCTAATGGGTTGCAAGATATTTCACACTTTATTTAAGTGTTATAAATTCAAAATGCTGAATACTCAGGAAAGATGGAACCTGATTCGTTTAAACAATATAAGTGGAAAATGGCATTTATTCACTAATTGCAAAAAAACTTGCTCAAATTGCGGTAAAAATCACCATATTCTTTTGCATAAAGAAGATGCAAAAGTTATAAATAAAAGTGTTACCGCCAAAAAGCAGGAAAATGGTGAAAAGAAATATGTTCTTCTGGCCACGTCTATTGTTCAGGTTCAATAGAAACGGAATCTGGCATGATTGCAGAGTGTTACTTGACAGCGGTTCGCAAGTTAATTTTTTAACCAAGGACATGAAAAACAAACTTGGGTTAAAAGGCAAAAAAATTCAAACAACTATCGAAGGTATGTCAGGTAAAACCGCACAGGTGGATGAGATGATACCAATTAATCTCAAATCTAAAACATCAACTTATAAAACAAATATTGAAGTGTTGGTGATAAAAAAAATTGTATCGGAATTACCGACACAAAAGATTTATATTTGAGATTCGGTTCCAAAATTACAGTTAGCTGATCCCCAGTTTAACATCCCAAAAGGCATTGATATGCTTTTGGGAATGGAAATATTTTATGACATTCATATTGAAGGCACTGCTTATTTAAACAAAGGTCAAATTAGATTACAAAATTCATTATTTGGATGGATTGCTAACGGAAAAACAATCTTAAGCCATACACCTAAAATTTGTGCTACAGTTACATCGGTATTCGATGAATTAGATGCACAAATTAGAAGGTTCTGGGAATTAGAGTAAATAAATACTGATCGCCCAAAACATACAAAAGAGGAGCGAACATGCGAACAGATTTTCAAAAGAAAATTATCTAAGAATGAAGATGGAAAATATGTCGTTCCACTACCATTTAAGGGTACCCCATCTAAATTGGGTGGGTCTGAAATGCAAGCTAAGCGAAGGTATATGGCATTAGAGCAAAAACTAAATAGAAATCCAACTCTTAAAAGTCAATATTCCGAATTTAAGAGGGAATATTTACAGCTAGGTCATATGAAAAAAGTTTCCAACCCTGAACGGCTTAAAAACAAATATTATTTACCGCATCATTGCGTTGTTAGGCCTGAGAGTACAACAACAAAGGTAAGAGTGGTGTTTGATGCTTCCTGTAAGACATCCACCAACTTATCACTTAATGATATGTTACACACTGGGCCAAGGTTACAAGAGGATCTTTTCAATATCTTACTTAGATTCCGAAAGCATAGATATGCCATTTCAGCGGATATTGAAAAGATGTACAGGCCAATTTGGGTAAATAAAGATCATCAAAATTATCAATTGATTTTATGGCGATGGGATCCTCGGGAGGAGTTAAAAGCTTATGCACTTAAGACAGTGACATACGGTACTGCTCCTGCTCCATATTTAGCAGTTAAGTGTCTTCAAGTCGCAGCTGAAGAAATATCAGAAAAATTGCCAACAGTAGCAGAAGTAATAAAAAATTACTTTTTTGTGGATGACTTAATGTCAGGCGCAGACTCGATTAAAAATTCTCTAATTCTAAAAGACCGCCTAGCCAAAGCCTTAAAAGAAAGAGCGTTTCATTTAAGAAAATTGTGTTCAAATGCTTCACAAATTCTTAAATCTATTCTCGAAGCCGATAGAGGCATGTACTTAGAATTTGAAAGAAATCAAGCAGACAAAGTGCAACAAAAAGAAATATTTTATCAGACATATCCAAATTATTCGATCCTTTAGGTCTGGCCAATCCAGTAACAGTTACTACAAAAGTAATTATGCAGGAACTTTGGAAATCAAAAATTTATTGGGATGAGGAAGTAGTTGGAGATTTGGTACAAAAATGGAATAGAATAAAAAATGAATTACCACTGCTAAACAAAATGAAGATACCAAGAAGGTTGATAGGCAATGATGCAAGCAAAATAGAGCTCCATGGGTTCAGTGATGCATCGATTAAAGCTAATGGGGCGGTGGTTTACATTAAGACCATTAGCATTAATGGAGAAATCTTCATAAATATTGCAGCATCAAAATCAACAAACAAAGTGATAGATAGTATGAAGACTAAAATTTATGAAATTTATTTACATTCGGATTCTAAAATTGTACTTTGTTGGCTTAAGCTTGATCCAGCAACCCTCAAAACCTTTGTTTCGCACAGAGTTAATGCGATTCAAATTAACCCAAATGCGTTAAATTGGAAGTACGTAGAGTCAAAAGAAAATCTTGCCCAAGCCACGTGGAAAAGGGGCAGGGTGACAAAGCCTATTATAGGAAAAGATGGGCTTTGCAGAATGATAGAGGTAAGGACCAGCAATGGAGTGTCGCTAAGATCGACACTCAATGGTTGTCCTTTTCCTATCGAGGAGGAAATTCAACTAACAAATAGTGTATGTGCCAATGCAGCGCAATTTGAAAATAAAAATGAAAAATGTACACGAAGTACTACACAAAAGCACTACCGTACATATGAGCCACAAACAAGAAAAAATTTTAAGAACAAAAATATGTTTATTAACTTATCTAAGTATTTTTAATAATGTAATGTCTCAAAAAGTAGAACCTATCAACAATAACGCAGGAATAATTAAAAACTCAATCCTTAATGTCTTATCTAGAGATTAACTTTTTTTGCATGTACAGGTGGTGGATCTTAACTAATTCTTACTAATTCTTACTAATTATTTTCTTACTAATTACTTTTGGTCTGATTGGGTTTTTCTGGGTTTTCCCCAATTCTTGCAACAAATGTTGGACCATTTTGCTTTTTACCCCAGAAATCTCAAAAAAATCTCAAAAAAAAAATCTTAGAAATAAACAAAAAGAAAACGAAATATACATTAATGTTTACAGATTTACAAAAATTTAACTTTGATCTTAAAAATCTTCTAAATCTTATAAATATTTAATTTATTTATAATTTTAATTTAATTTTAAATTTAATTTAATTCACATTTTATATTTTTGTATTTTTTGGTGTCGACTGATTTTAGTTGAGAATAAATAAATAAATAAATAAATAAATATTCTTCGAAAACGAAGGTATGGTAGGACTGACAAGATCAGCAATTAATATAATTGTTCACGTGGATCTGGATGACTATTGGGCTTTCAAATACCGCGTCGAAGCATCGTGGTCAAAAGTGCTCGACATCAAAAAGAAACCGAATGATATGAGTACTGAATCTATGTTGACGCTACTTGCAAGTAAGTTAGAAAGAATTCGTCATAATGACAATATAATAGTCCAAAACCAGATAAGAAAGAAACTACGCAAGCCAAGAGCTCCTTTGGCCTTTATGGGTAGTGTGTATAGTTCTGTATTTGGATTAATGGACGAAGAACAAGCCGATAGCCTACTAAGAAAGGTTAAGCAAAGCAGGAGCAACGAAGATTATTTACTCGACCTGGTACGGAATCAATCTTCAATCCAAGATGCCACAGCCAACATGATGAAAAAGCAGAATGACGTCATCTGGAAGAATTTTCAAACCATCAACCAAACAATGTATACATTGGCTGATAGTTTAGACAACCATACAAGTTTTGATGGGTTTCTCGCCGCCATCGAAGCACTATCCATGGCGATGGACGCCTTTGAGCATCTTCAGCATGATATCATCTCCGTTATCTTGAACACGAACGGTAATTTGTTGGAAACTCTGATGCCGATCGCCGAGTTCCAGCAGAAGATTCAGCAAATTGCTCTGTATATGCCGGAAGGAGTCCAACTACCAAGCATGGACCCAATTAAAATTCAGAAAATTGCGACAATAACGTCTCGAACAATGAGCTCCGCAATTTTGTTTAATATCAAAATTCCATTTATAAATAACAAAAAACTAAGAGCTTATAAAATCTACCCACTTCCGATTATGCACACCAATCGTTGTGTGAGCATTAAGTCGGAATATGCTCTAATGGATGACGAACGAACAGTATACTACGGAATAACTGACGAAAAATGGGATCAGTGCAATAAGATGGAAGACTTAATTCTCTGCCCGCAACACCATCCGCTATACAACGTTAGAGCCTCAACTAGCTGTGAGGTATTGTTGCTGCTTAAAAAGACAACATTACCAACAACATGCTTTATCGACATCAGGCAACCGCAGAACTTCTGGGCTCAACTCATCAAGCCAAACTCATGGCTCTATTCAATATCGTCGGAAATTGCTGCAGATGTTTTTTGCAAGAGCAAGCTAAATACTATAAAATTATCGGGACAAGGTATTCTTCAGCTTGACCCTGAAAGCTACTTACATTCCGAGGAAGTTAATCTGTGGGCATATGATGACGTGACAACTTATGTAAAGTTTTGGGTACCTCAAGTCAACTTATCAATTCAATTGCCTGCGGTTAAGCATATTAAGATAAAAGGCGAACTTAAATCCTTTAATATACCGACAAACTCACATCTTAGGCTTCCCTGTCGACCTGAATCTGCATAACGTAGCCCACTACGGCATCAGCATGACGACCGGATTACTTCTCTTTGGAATCGCCGCAGTTGTCTTCATTCTGTTCAAACGAGTCTGTCAGCTACCTGCCCAATTTCTGCCTGCTACGATAGCTTTACCACACATAAGATCATAGAAAAGAATCTCCATGTTCGTATTTAAATCCAAATATTATCCTTAACAAAAAAAAAAAAAAAAAATTGTACATTTATATACTTGGGCTCATATGTATAAGCTGCTAATTTTGAAAATATAATTCAATGGCCAAAAATGACCAGGAGGTAAAATCTTCAAATTTAATTCAAATTAATATGTTTAACAATGAAAACAAAAGATCGTATTCTTTATGTAGACCAAAATGATTTTTTTGAAAGGCCATCCTTTCAACAGGGGCCAGGGTATATAATCTTAATAATTAATTATTTCAATTATTAAATGAGACCATTTAATAATATAAAAAAAAAAAATGATTAAAATAAAATATAAATATATACATGTATAACCATCCTTAAAAGGCAAGCCTTTTAACAGGGGCCAGGATGTTCAATCTTACAATGTTAAGATAAACAAGTAAGAATGCTGTAGTCGAGTGAGCTCGACTACCATATACCCTGAACCAAGCTTTAAATGCATTATAGGTTTATCGTTTTTGGGGGCTGGAGTGGGCGTGGCCCGATCTTAGTAATATACCTTCTAAGTTTGGTAACTGTAGCTCTTGAATTGCGGGAGATACAGGCATTATCGTTTTTTGTGGGCGGGAGTGGGCGTGGCCCAAAATATTTTGGAGTTCAACCTTAGTAATATACCTTCTAAGTTTGGTAACTGTAGCTCTTAAATTGCGGGAGATACAGGCATTTATCGTTTTTTGTGGGCGGGAGTGGGCGTGGTCCAAAATTTTTTTTCCACATTTATGAAGGGTGTTACTAGCAATATACCTATAAAATTTGGTGACTTAAGTTGTCAAATTGCGTGTAAAATATGGGCTTATCGACTTACACCAACAGGTGTATCGGTTTAGGTAACTGGAGTGGGCGTGGCCATCCAATTTTTTTTATCGATCTTTGGGGGAGTTACCAGTAACATACCTGCAAAATTTTGCGACTCTAGCTTGCAAATTACGGCAGATATGCGCATTTTAAATTTCTAGGGACGAAGTTCCTGGGGGCGGCGGATGTGGGCGTGGTCAAAAAATTGGTATGCCAATCTTCGGAGGAGGTTACCAGCAAATTACCTTCCAAGTTTGGTTACGCTATCTTAAAAATGTTCGGAGATATACGGAGTTATCGATTTACAATCGGAATTGTCGATTATAGGCACAGGTGTGGGCGTGGCACCACAAATTTGTTATCGGTTCTTAAAGGCGACTACCAGTAATATACCTACCAAATTTGACGTTCCCTACTCAAAAACTGCGGAAGATATAGCCATTTGAAAATTTTAGGGGCGGGGGTGATGGGGGCGTCGGAGGTGGGCGTGGCACATGCCGATCTTTCAAGGACCTCGCCAACAACCTACCAACCAAAATTGGTGACTGTATCCATTAAATTGTGAGAAATATGTGGAATTTACTGCTATCGGAAATCTAAATGTATCGATAATTCAGAAACTGAGGCAGTTATCGATAAAATATTCAAACTTGATCTGCGCCTGGTATACGAGATCATATATTCCAAATTTGAAGTCTCTAGCTCTTATAGTCTCTGAGATCCGCGTGTTCATACAGACGGACAGACGGACAGACGGACGGACAGACGGACAGGGCTAGATCGACTCGGCTATTGATCCTGATCAAGAATATATATACTTTATGGGGTCGGAGATGCTTCCTTCTGCCTGTTACACACATTTGCACAAAACCATTATACCCTTTTTACCCATTTTTAATGGGTTCAGGGTATAAAAAGGAGTATTCTTATCGCGAAGATATGTAAAGACGTAAAAAGACACGTACGCGGCACCCATAAGTGACCGTAATAAAACCGTCCGCGATAAGAATTCTCCGAACTGATAGGATAATGAGTCTAGACGCATTTGCAGCAGTAAATGTGTAACTAGATAATTTCCTAAGTAGGATAAGAATATTTGTATGTAGCTGTAAGATAATTTAGAAATTGTCAATAAACCTGCCGAAGCAATTCGGCAGCAGTCTTGGTTCGAACATTAACCAACGTCGTCGTGTTATTATTTAGCTCCTGCGAGCATTGCCATAATTTATAATTTGGTATTACCGAAATAAACAGTATCTGTGGATCTGCCCTTTCTGTAGGCATGTTGAGAACCAGAAATTAGGTTCGGATCTATGAAACTATTGAGGTGCAGACTAATGAGTCTCTCTAATGTTTTTAGTAGGAAGGATGATAGACTGATAGGTCTGAAATCCTTAGCGCTTGTATGTGATGGTTTCCCTGCCTTGGGTATAAAGGTGATCTTTGATTTGAGCCAAGAAGGAGGAATGTGCCCAGTCTTGAAAACTTCACCAAAGATCGTGTGTAGCCAGTTTATGGCTATCTCACCCCCCTTTTTAGCTGAGCTGGGCATATATTGTCGGGGCCTGTGGACTTAAACGGCTTGAAGCTGTTTATCGCCCATCGTATATTTTCTTTGCTGAGGATCGGTGTCATTGATGTGATTTCACCTGACCTAAAGCTAATATTTGTTAAGGGTTGCTCAGAGCAACCTAGAAAATGGGTGCTTAGGAGGATTTTTATAAATAATATATATATCTTTAAATTAGAGTCAGAAACGAACATCCAAATGGGCAGGAAACTTTTCGACCATGTAAGGGAAGATTTATTCGACACAATTTTTAAGGCCATTAACTCTACTGAGCCTATGAGCAAGGATTGTGCGAAGTGGATGAAGAAAAACGGACGGGAAAAATCCAGTCGACTTGCGATAAAGATTTTATGTGATCAATTTCAATTTAATAATGACAATACGGTAATTGTAACTGTGCGATCGCTCCATCGTGCGTTTCAATTATCATTTAATTGTGCAAGCTACTAGAAAATGGATAGCAGATTTGTTCAGCACAACCATCAAACAAGACGAAGTTTTCGCGAATCAAATTAAAATAAAATAAACAAGAGAGAACGTTGCAGTCGGACGTAACCGACAGCGAAATACTATTATAACATAATATGTGTGCAGTCAAGATATACTGTCCAAGTTTGCCTTTTTGAATGGGAACACATTCTGTTAATTCTCTACTAATAAATATGTATATGATTTGCATATAAGTGAGCGTGGCTTTTAAAGACGGTGAGCAGAATTACACGGGGAGAGCAGACACAAAAAATTGTATAAGCTTCTTTCATTCTTAAATTCCGGATATGCGCTTTTCGAGACTTTAGGGGCGAGAGTAGGCGTTGCCCAAAAAAAATTATAGGGATGTTTCGTAATAATCTTCCTACCCAGTTTGGTAACTAACTTAAATTGCGGGGGATATGGACATTTATCGTTTTTTGTGGGCCAAATTTTTTTTCCCACATTTTTGAAGGGTGTTACTAGCAATATACATTTAAAATTTGGTGACTTAAGTTGTCAAATTGCGTGTAAAATATGGGCTTATCGACTTACACCAACAGGTGTATCGGTTTAGGTAACTGGAGTGGGCGTGGCCATCCAATTTTTTTTATCGATCTTTGGGGGAGTTACCAGTAACACACCTGCAAGATTTTGCGACTCTAGCTTGCAAATTACGGCAGATATGCGCATTTTAAATTTATAGGGACGAAGTTTCTGGGGGCGGCGCTTGTGGGCGTGGTCCATATATTGGAATGCCAATTCTTGCAGAAGGTTACCAGCAAGTTACTTTCCAAGTTTGGTTACTCTATCTTTAAAAAATTTCGGAGATATGCGGAGTTATCGATTTACAATCGGAATTGTCGATTATAGGCGCAGGTGTGGGCGTGGCACCATAAATTTGTTATCGGTTCTTAAAGGCGACACCCAGTAATATACCTATCAAATTTGACGTACCTCTCTCAAAAACTGCGGAAGATATTGAAAATTTTAGGGGCGGGGGTGATGGGGACGTCGGAGGTGGGCGTGGCACATGCCGATCTTTCAAGGATCTCGCCAACAACCTACCGACCAAAATTGGTGACTGTATCCATTAAATTGTTAGAGATATGTGGAATTTATTGATATCGGAAATCGAAATGTATCGATAATTCCGCAACTGAGACAGTTATCGATAAAATAACGCAAACTTGATTTGCGCCTGGTACACGAGAACCTATATTTCAAATTTGAAGTCTCTAGCTCTTATAGTCTCTGAGATCTGTTCGTTTATACAGACGGACAGACAGACGGACAGGGCTATATCGACTCGGCTGTTGATCCTGATCAAGAATATATATACTTTATGGGGTCGGAGATGCTTCCTTCTGCCTGTTACATACATTTGCAAAAAACCATTATACCCTTTTTACCCATTTTTAAGGGTATAAAAACACGACTTAACAAATGAAATGAGTCGAGATGTAACATTCGTTGATGAATAACACTTTACACTTGTCTTACCCGTGTGGTGTAGGCGTCGCTAGCATTTTCGATTTCGCGAGACAGACCAAAGTCAGCGATTTTGCAGATTAGCTGGGCATTAACTAGCACGTTACGTGCTGCCAAATCACGATGGACGTAATTCATGTCACTCAGATATGACATTCCGCTGGCGATGCCACGTAGCATTACGATCAGCTGAAGCGTTTGAAACTTGCCGTCATTGACGCGCAAGAAAGTATCCAGACTGCCATTTTCCATGTACTCGGTTATAATCATGACGGGGTTGGAGCGCGTGACCACTCCCTGAAGGTATATAACGTTCGGATGGTCAAACTGTCCCATTATTGAGGCCTCAGTCAGAAAATCACAACGTGCCTTTTCCGAAGAACCTACGTTAAGATAAAAAACAAATATATATATATAAAATATATATATATATATATATATAAAATATATATATATATATATATATATATATAAAATTGAGAAACCATAATTATATCTTTTATTAAGATTGGATTGTCGATTTTTTTCTTTCTTTACCTGGTTTTAATGTCTTAATTGCCACATCAATGTCCTGAACAAAGTTTGGTGGAATTTTTAGACGACCGCGACACACATCGCCGAATTCTCCTCCACCTAACAAAATGCACTTGAATAGTGTTTAGAAAAATATAGCGATATTAATTACCAATAATGGCCTCAATTGTGATGTAATTTGCATCAATTTCACGCGCAAATTCCCTGATTGCCTGGTTTGGATCTTCATAAGTATGTGGATCGACATAGCTTCGGCTATTACCAAATAGGGGCGTCGTCACTGAAAAGTAAAAACATTCAACGCAAACATTAAAAAAATTACATGGAATAGCAAATGGTATATGATGTAAATGAAAGTGTCGTTCTTCAAAAATAATGAATAATAGTATGTACGGATGGACAGTTGTAAATGTTGCTTTAGTAGCCTTAACGGTATATCTGAATGCTTGCAGAATAGGTTTGCTTACTTCAATAAAAGACCCACACCATAATAATCAGAAAATCAGAAAACATAAACAAATTATATACCATTTGAATGCAGAGTCTTGACAATTGGAGTTGTATCCATGGCATTTACTAAAAGTAAAGATAAAAACACATTGATCACAAATTTAAAAAAAATATATTTTAAATAAGAACAAATAAGCTTAAACTGAAATGTCAGATCTGTCGGAAATGCCGTCAACCAAATTTACGCTGGCTCGAAGAGAGCGCATTTTGTCAATATTCTGTCTATCTAAAAATATAAATAGATATTTCCACTTGATTTAAGGCGCGTTTAAAGTTACGAATGAATATAATTTTAGTAAAGTAGAGTATTGATGTACCAAGTATTGTATGTGCAAGCGTACATGTATATTTATAATCTATAGGTATATATATATATATATTAGTACTTTGAGGAATTAAAGGTTAAAAACTTACTATATGTCACAACCAGTCCTTAAAAAGAGATCGGTATTGGAATAATGGATAGGGATATAAACAAATAACAAGTGATTATTGTGAATATAGGTTCGTAGTAAGTTACTTAAAAGCACACACATCTTACTTAATACTATATTCAACTTTAACTATAAACAAATGGCGAACAAAAATATTTTAAAACTAGATAGAACGTTGCAGTCGGACGTAACCGACAGCGAAATACTATTATACCATAAAATTTTGCGACTCTAGCTTGCAAATTACGGCAGATATGCACATTTTAAATTTGTAGGGACGAAGTTCCCGGGGGCGGCGGATGTGGGCGTGGCCCAAAAATTTATATGACTATCCTTGGAGGAGGTTACCAGAAAATGACCTTCCAAGTTTGGTTACGCTATCTTTAAAATTTTCGGAGATATACGGAGTTATCGATTTACAATCGGAATTGTCGATTATAGGCGCAGGTGTGGCTGTGGCACCACCAATTTGTTATCGGTTCTTAAAGGCGATTACCAGTAATATACCTACCAAATTTGACGTTACCTACTCAAAAACTGCGGAAGATATTGAAAATTTTAGGGGCGGGGGTGATGGGGACGTCGGAGGTGGGCACATGCCAATCTTTCAAGGACCTCGCCAACAACCTACCAACCAAAATTGGTGACCGTATCCATTCAATTGTGAGAGATATGTGGATTTATCGATTTTCTAAAATCGAATTTCGCGGTTTTCTAGCTCCCTAGTGGACGTAGGTCCAAACCCAAGACACTTTAACTTTTGAGGGTATTTTCCAATATACGTTCCAAGTTTCATGTCTCTATCTCTAAGGGTGTCGGAGGAACGCGCGTTCATACGGACGGACAGACAGCATGACGGACATTGAACAAAACCAATATACTATTATACCTTTTTGGTATAATAGTATAAATATCAAAAGCAAATCTTATTAAATATCTATACTACAAATATTGTTCCTTTTGATTCACATTTGCAAATAACTTCTGCGTTATTAACGAACCAGTAATTCTGGATGAAAAATGTATAAAAACAGCGACTTGTTAGACCATTATTATTATTTATTTTTTTTTTTAATATTTAGACATAGTCAATAACCGTCATTTTTCTTTGTGCTTCTCCGTCCGACTTGTCCCCGTCTGTCTGTCCAAGCTGGCAATATATTTATATTTATATTTTAGAGTCTTATTTTTCACCATAACACCAACATAATAAGTTTAATGTGCTCGATAGGTCCGGTGATTTCTTTGGACAAAATAAGACAAGTACCTTGTAGGAACAAAAATGTCTTCAGATCAAGCCCTAACTTTGGGGCACTTGCACTCAAGTTTTCGCTCAAAATATTTTTATAGATATACGTAAAAAAAAAACAAAAGAGAACGTTGCAGTCGGCATATCGGTTTAGGTAGGCGAAGTGGGTGTGACCATCAAATTTTTTTATACTTTTGGTTACATTGGCACATTTCAGATTTCTAGGGCCGAAATTTCTGGGGCGGCGGTTGTAGTCGTGGTCCAAAAAATTATATGCAGATCGTTGGAGGAGGTTGCCAGCAAGTTACCTTCCAAGTTTGTCACTATATCTTTAAAATTGTGTGAGATATACGGATTTATCGATTTACACTTTCCGAAATATCGGCATTGACGATTATAGGCGCAGGTGTGGGCGTGGTAACACAAATTTGTCATCGGTTCTTAAAGGTGACTACTAGTAATATACCTACCTTCCCAACTCAAAAGCTCAGGAAGATATAGCCATTTAAAAGTTTTAGGGGCGGGTGGTCTGCCGATGGACGCCAACATACTACCAACCAAAATTGGTGACTGTGGACATAAAATTGTGGGAGATATGTGGCTTTATTGATTTTAGAATATCGGTTTTATCGATTTTCTAGCTCCCTAGTGGACATAGGACTCCAATCTTAACACCTAATCTATTCTGAGCACTTTCAAGTATATGTTCCAAGTCTCTTTCTCTAAGGGTGTCGTAAAAAGTTACGTTCATCCAGACGGACATTGCACAAAACCAATATGCTATTATACCTTCGGTGTCGTAGTATAAAAATACATTTATGGATTCAATTAATTTTGTGTTCCTACACTTGACAATGTGGCCACGATCTTTTGGAGCTTGCCAGAGCTATAGAAAACGCGATAAGCGAAAGCATCTAGCAACACCTTGCTTTTCTATTCGTTGCTCGACATTTTGGTGAAAATGTTACACAAAGAATGCAGTTATAAAATGGAAGCAACACAAGTTATGTATTTATATTTCATATGTATACAAAAATTCAGTTAAAACTTAATGTTGTTGTCTGACCTTTTGTGAAAGTTTCTAAGTTTTTTAATCGATCGATAAAATCTACCCAGATGTATTTAACAAATCGGTAATCGAGCTTGTCAATTCAATTTTGTTTTATCAACTACATCTTTGCATTGTAATCGGACGTTTATTTCCCGCTCTCCAACCCGCTAGTTATTTTTAAATAAAGCATTCAATTGGTAAAATCTGTGCACATTTGATATTGAAAGTAATTAAATAACCTTTCTAAAAAGTATAAAATGAATAATAAAAAATGATCCAGTCCAGAAGCTTTTTGGTATATAGAAAATTACAACCATAATAGCAATATGTATTTATTAGAAGCACTAAGTAGACAATACATGTATGTATACTTGTCTGCTTAGTGTAAGAAGTAAGAATATAAACCTGAACATAACGGAGCAACCGACTGATTTTGGCCAATGTTAAGATTTGCAAAATGGTAAACTGACAATTAGCCGTTTATGCCGATCTATTCAATCAGAAAACAAAAATTCGCGAGTTCAATCGATTCTGAAGTAGTTGTTTGAAAATAAGATTGGTTTGGAAGTTGATTCACCCCATAAAGTCTTGTATGCATAGATAAATAGAAAAATACAGTTCATACATCACTAATTACCTTCATTACTTGCGTAATCCATTGGCAAGGGAAGATGGTTAGTGGACTTTTTATCCAGCTCGTCTTGATGTTTGGATCTCATAAAATAAACAGTCGCAACGATAAAGATGACCAGAAAGAACACGCCCGCCACAATGGCTCCAGCAATAAATCTTATTTGAATGGAATCGTCATAAACTAACCTCAAAAATAATGAACACAAATTAAGTGTTTAGGAAAATTTCAATTACGATTGGTGAAAACAATACCTGAGCCAACAGATTGATGGGTCTGAGCATAGACCATATTGCTGTAGGTCCCAAATCCATTGATAGTTTTACATCGTACTTGAAAACCGTATTCAGTATTTTCCATCAGATTGCTAATGTGAATTTTTGTCTCCTTTGTGTTCAATGCCGTTTTATTGATCGCGTCCAATTCGGATTTCGGAAACCAACGAACTTCATACAACTCAATAGGCGTTTCACTCTGGACCGGCTTATCCCAAACAAGATCGGCGTCATTGTTGGTTATGGCTACAACGCGTAAATTGAAAACCGTCGAGAGCATAACGGACTCCGTGGTAAATACAATTTCAGCATGTTTCGTTTTAATTTCGCTAAGATCCAATTGATGACTGTTGCCGGTGGAGAAACTAGAAGCGTTGACAAATGGACTCTCACTATTCGTATATGTTTCGTTAACATAGGGCTCGACTAAAGACGAGATGCCATTTGTCGCATGAATTTGTACTGTATACGTGGTCACCGGATCCAGATTTGTTAGCGTTATTTTCGTTTCATTGAACGTGTCTGTCGATGGATTAAACATAACATTCGAGCTGCACATGCTACATCGCACTTTATAGACAACATCGGAGCGGTATTTATCTACTGTATTTGCCAGATACATATCATCTTTGGCTGGAGCACTCCATGATATTATTGCGCTTGTTTGATCGACAAATAACAAGGTAAGATTCATGGGTGCTCCTGGCGGCTTATAGCAAGGCATATGTCTGCCGTCCGCAGGATGTCGATAGAAACTTGGAATGCACTTGCACAACGGCGAGCCCGTCTTAGAGCTATTCGAATTGGGTGGACAAGGCACACATTTACGCACCTCAGACGATCTAAAAGTGCCTACAGGACACTCTGAAATTAACAAGGATAACGTTTAATTGGAGTCAACGAAATATGTAAAACCGGCTCACCTTTACATGTGTTATTCACATCATTTGCCTCAAATCCGACCCTGCAACGACAGCCTCCCGTTAGAATAGTCCATTTGCCATCGCCCTTGCATAGGTAAGTGGGTGGCTCATAGGGTTCGGCGTTCTCGACACATGTACCATTTTGTTTCTCAATTATAGTGATCTCGCGGCCGGTAGGTGTCTCATTGAAATGGGCAAAGTTCTCCGTGACCGCCGGACATGTGATGTAGTATACTTTTACCGCCAGAACACTTATGCAAGCGCCCTGATCACGGAATGCGAAATAGACACCCTTCTTGTTTACAGCTATACTCTTCACTTCGGTATTTATATCCACATCTGAGTTTTGATTAAAGCGCCCTTCACCAGCCGCAATTCGAGCGATCAGTTTGTAACTGTCTGTCTGCCATGGCGGTGGCTCTCGCGTTGCCGCATCGAATTCATAAAACAATAAACTAAACGTCTCCTTACAGGACAGGGCATTTCCTAAAATGTAATTGAATTTTTTAAGTCTTATTTCTTATTGCGATATGTGTCATAAGTTGTATACCTGGAAACAATGAGCAGTCCCGGATTGTAAATTGTATCTCTATATAAAGACGGTTAGCAGGTCCACGGTCAATGAATGGGGACCATAGCCAGTTGTTAACATTGTGATAGGCAACATCGCAAACCACATAACTACGCCAATTAATGCCCTTTACAAAATCTGTAAATGATTCCTCTACCCACTAAATCAAGTGGATATGATAAAAAAAAAAAAAACAATTGAGTAATATTATATTGAGGTATTGTGACTTATATACATGTGATACAATTTGGAATAACGAGATATTGCCAATTTTTTAAGCACCTGAACAATTTTAGACAAATATTCTAATGAAACAAAATCAAATTTAAGTTTATATTATATATATATATATATATTAATATCATCATATACTTACGCCTGGAGTTTGAGCTTGGGGTCCATAAGGATACCTCGTCCATTCTAGTGTAGCTTCCCTAGTTGTGTCCAGCAAAACGACTATAAATTTCAATTGTAAAAATAATAAAAATAATCCAGATCGGTGATATGTGGTCTGCTTACCTTGATCAGCGTTTGCATTTTGTAAAATGTACGCGATGGCAATTAGCCATATTAATTGAAGAATTTTCAATTTACTGAGTTGTGTAGTGTCAACGCATCGGAGGATATAGAACTGCATCGGCATCTGATACTTAACTATTGGCACATGTAATTGTGTGGAAGCCAGTTTATTTTTTATGGAGCAAGCTGCATCATCATCATGTCGACTCTTTTTCCTTTTGCGAAGTCCGAATCGCCAATGCGTTGATTGCATTTCGCTTTTATGAAATGTAAGCTCGATCGCCGTTAAAAATTTTATTTAAATCATTTGACAAACACAACGTGCTGGCTGAACTATTGATTCGGACAAGATAATACATAATAAATATATCATTACAATTCAAATACTACAAACATGAAATTCGATTCAAAACAATACAGAATTGAAAACTCCTTTAAAAATTCGATATAAATCACATTGACGATCGCCATGATCGGCATCGGGCTATTGTGGGAATCGAGCATAACAACCTTAAATCTTTTCAATTTTTGTAAAAACATGAACACTTCAGGTCAAAATAATAGTATGCAATGCAAATATTCATTATTTTCATAGCTCGTTTCGAAATCTATTCGATTTCTTCAACCATTTCACTCTTCGATATATTTATTTTATTTAATTATTTATTTATTTACTTTGCCTTTTGCTTATCTTCCGTTTTGGGCTGTATTATTTATTTTTTTTTTTTAGCTATAGTTGATGTTTTTGTCTTGACATCTTTTAAAACATATGCCCTACTATTATTTTGACCGAGTGGTATATAAAATAAAAATGATGAAGTGTTTAGAATTACCGACCAATTCGTCGCTTCAAATAATATCTCTTCAGTTTCGTGATTCTAGTTTCTCCTTGTATTAGTCTCATGAAGAGGTTGTGTTTGTGTTTATGGATTTCCCCAATTTATGTAAGAAATGGTAAATCTTAAATATATTTATATATTTTTATTTAAATTTATTAATGAATTTGAATTTTCCTTTGGGTATTTTTTTTTTGCGTGGATAATTATGAAATATTCGCTGAATTTGCATTGCTCGAACAAAATAATAAATGTAAATAAAAAGTTATCTCCAATTTAAATGTATATTTGATCGCTGTTTCAATGAATTAATATTGAAATTTATTTGTAATTAAATTTTGCGATATTTACTTTTTATACTATTATACCAAAAAGGTATAATAGTATATTGGTTTTGTGCAATGTCCGTCATGCTGTCTGTCCGTCTGTATGAACGCGCGTTCCTCCGACACCCTTAGAGATAGAGACTTGAAACTTGGAACGTATACTGGAAAGTGCCCTCAAAAGTTAAAGTGTCTTGGGTTTGGACCTACGTCCACTAGGGAGCTAGAAAATCGCGAAAATCGATTTTAGAAAATCGATAAATCCACATATCTCTTACAATTTAATGGATACAGTCACCAATTTTGGTTGGTAGGTTGTTGGCGAGGTCCTTGAAAGATCGGCATGTGCCACGCCCACTTCCGACGTCCCCATCACCCCCAATCGACAATTCCGATTGTAAAACGATAACTCCGTATATCTCCGACAATTTGAAAGATAGAGTAACCAAACTTGGAAGGTAATTTGCTGGTAACCTCCTCCAAGGATTGTCATATCAATTTTTGGAGCACGCCCACAGCCGCCGCCACCAGGAACTTCGTCCCTATAAATTTAAAATGCGCATAACTCCCGTAATTTGCAAGCTAGAGTCACAAAATGTTGAAGATATGTTACTGGTAACTCCTCCAAAAATCGATAAAAAATTTAAATGGCCACGCCCACTCCACCTACCTAAACCGATACACCTGTTGGTGTAAATCGATAAGCCCATATATCTCACGCAATTTTAAAACTTAAGTCACCAAATTTTAAAGGTATATTGCTAGTAACATCCTTCATAATTATGGAAAACAATTTTGGACCACGCCCACTCCCGCCCACAAAAAACGATAAATGCCGAAATTTAGGAGCTACAGTTACCAAACTTAGAACGTATATTACTAAGATTGAGCTCCAACATTTTTTACATTAGAGTGTGCGAAACTATTAAAGGGGACATTTGGAAATAAACCTATAATGTATTTAAAGCTTGGTTCAGGGTATATGGTAGTCGAGCTCACTCGACTACAGCGTTCTTACTTGTTTTTAATTTAAATTTAATGTTAAATTTGATTATTTAATTTAATCTTTTTTTCTCCGATTTTTGAAGGGTATTACGAGCAATATATACCGTTCTAATTTGGTAACTTAAGCTTTAAAATTACGTGAAATATATTGTCTTATCGCTTTACACCATAAGGTGTTCAGGCGGAGTGAGCGTGGAAATTTTTTTATCTATCTCTTAGGACAGTTACCAGTAACATACTTTCAAAATTTGGTGACTCTAGCTTACATATTACGGAAGAAATGCGCATGATATTCTGATAGTTGGAGGAGGTTACCAGCAAATTACCTTCCAAGTTTGGTCATTCTATCTTTAAGATTGTGGGAGATATATGGATTTATCGATTTACACTTTCCGAAATATCGGCATTGTTGATTATGGGCGCAGGTGTGGGCGTGGCAACACAAATTTGTTAACGGCTTTTAAAGGCGACTACCAGTAATATACCTACCAAATTTTACGTTCCTACCTTAAAAACTGCGGAAGATATAGCTATTTAAAAGTTTTAAGGGCGGGGGCTGAGGGCGTCGGCGGTGGGCGTGGCGTATGCCGATCTTTGAAGGATATCGCCAAAAACCTACCAACCAAAATGGCGACTGTATCCATAAAATTGTGGGAGATTGTGTGGCTTTATCGATTTGCGAATATCGCTTTTATCTATTTTCTAGCTCCTTCTAGTGGACGTGGAATTCCAATCTTGACACTTTATCTATGCGGAGCACTTTCAAGTATATGTTCCAAGTTTCAAATCTCTATATCTAAAGGTGTCAAAATAAGTTTCGTTCATCCAGATCGTTTTGAGTGCATGGGATAACACGATTAATATATCACAAATATTCAAGGGTATGATTGGAAATCGGTTGATTTTTGTATCTCTTTTATACACATATTGAGCCAGTTAAGATTATAATATCTCGCAATTTTAATAAGCTCCCAATAAAATGTCTTAATTTCTTGTGCGCTGCTTCTGTTTATTATTGAAATCGGATAATCATAATTGTTTTTTCTTAGTTTTTTTTTATTGTTAACTTAAGGTAAACTCTGCAAATTAATTTCAATGGCACAGTAAATAATTAATTATACATTTTGCATGAAACATTTATTTTTTATTTTATTTATGCATATTGTTTTTACGTGACCACAAAAATATTAAATTGAAGCGAACTAACATAAACATATGCATGTACACACAAATGCACGAATGTTTGTGTCTGCTTTTCGCTTTTGCATCGAAATTGAAATGTTTGTAAAAGCTGCACTTACAAAGATCAGAAATTGAAAATTGTCGATTGAAACACTTCAAAAATGAACACACGAAGCACACAGATATCAGATATACACCTACATACATATATACATATATATTTACAAGTAATAAATACACTCACTTATACATATGCATTTACATATACACACAATCTCTTTCTCAGTCGTCCACAAGCGGATTGCACAATTATTGAAAATCAAATGCAATTTCAATTCCAAATCACGACATGTTATTCATTTTCATATAAAATAAAACATTTTTACAGTTTGCATTTGGTCACTTTTTGTTTTTGATTAACGATACAAAAGTATATGTATACATTCC
Source organism: Drosophila mimica (assembly GCA_037043585.1). Lineage (NCBI taxonomy): Eukaryota > Metazoa > Arthropoda > Insecta > Diptera > Drosophilidae > Drosophila > Drosophila mimica. The sequence goes on from JBAMBE010000435.1 coordinate 77,993, forward strand.
ACAGAAATGCGACAGTGCTACCACACTTTATATTTCAACAATGTTGAGTTGACTCTGTCGAACTCTATCCAACACTGGTATGCTGCATCACTGATCCACTTTGTCAGTGCTGGCATTCTATCAGCAAAAAGCCAAATCTAATTTATTAAGGATAAACGTAAAATATCGAATGAAATGTGAGCTATCGATACTATCAGTAATGGTATTGCACAAAAGAACCACTATCAAGAACAGCCAAATATGGCAGAAATTGTTTGGAAATCTGTAAAGTATCGAACGCACTTTTAGTCGTGGATAATTGGCAATAAAAGTATAAAAAAAAATAGAATACTCAATATTAACGTCCTTTAAACTTAATATGGAAGAAATCGTTTTAGTTTTCTTCCAAAAGGGGAATTTATACGTGCAATATTTGCAGAAATGCTGTGGAAGTGTAGTTTACTTATTTATATTCCTGTGTTAAGTCTTCTATGTATAACTTCTAAAGAATCGAAATCGAAATAAATATTTTGTAAAACAACAACAAAGTTCCGTTTTCCCCTAATTAAGTTTTTTGCAAATTTATATATATTTAATTGTTAGTTAAAAGGCAAAACGAAGCATATCCGAGCCGACGTTAAAATGCGATATTCTAGATCAGAATCAGTAGCTTAGTAGATCTAGCTATTCCTAATAACAGACATGCTCTCAAGGAATTAAAATTTCGTTGGCGCTTTATTGGTGATGATAATTTTGAAATGGATGGGACATCGATAGCAATCGATAACTTATATAAAATATACAAACTTTTTGCAAAAATATTGAAACTGGTCAAGGACTACAAGCAACCATATTTTTATTCAAGAGTTTTCATAATGTTATTGAAATGCAAATCAAATGTTACATTTTGTTTTATTTAAAATGTGCGACTTTATGTAATTTTCAAAGTGCGTTCACTTTGCCATGATAAGTGTGACCATACAGCGATTGCTGGAATATGCAGCAAAAACGATACACGGACTTGGAAAAATCAATACAATTCACTTTACATTATTATTGCGAATGGTAAAGTCCGTTTAATCGCTAAATTCGAAGTTTGCCCAATTTCCAACTCCTCTTAGAGATTATAACGCGCTATATACAGCTGTAAATATAAATAAAAGCTGTGAATTGAATTCAAATAGTTTAAGCCGTGATTTGTGTATGTAAGTAGAAGCATATGTGCGTATATACATTTATATGCATGCATGAGTGTGCTCCAAGTCTATATAACTGTATACATAAGTGTACGCATACGTATATTCATTTCATTTTTGTATATAATTTCATTTGTGTACATAGTATATACATATATATATATATAAATATATAGTATATATATACACATATATAAATATATCTAATTTCATTTGTGCATCTATCTATGAGTGTGGAATACATGTGTATGCATGTAGATGTGTGTTTGTATGTTGTGTGCCGTATCCCGTCGATTATTTTTGTTAAACCGCAATCTGTTTTATTTCAAACGAAATCGAATTATTCTTTCGTGATTTACTAACACTTCACGCACCTTTTGAGATTATGTTCAAAAACAAACAAAAATTTAAAATCCATACAGCAGTATTCATGTTTTTACAGCTGCGGTCAAAATAATAGTAGTGCACATATGTATTTGTTTTGGGAAACAAATTCATTAAATATAGTTCATGAATATTATGAAAATTGTATTTGAATACAAGATATTTTTACCGGCTTGCTTATTATCTTTGGGATGTCTGCCCAACTGTCTCAGCACTCGATGCTTGTAAGTGATATTTATATAAAAATATTTAAAAATAATTCGCATAAAACCAAGGTATGATGGGATTTTTAAGACGGACGCCTTTCTGCAGTGTTATGTTTGCCACGCCCCATTTTACTATAATAAATTTAGCCATATTTTTATGGAATGATTTTAGATGAGTGAATGAGATATTATTGTAATATTTTACTCAAAAACTCTTGTTAAACTCGTTTTAATTTAAATATTGTCTTCATCACTATTATATTGACTGTGTCGATATTGAGACACTTAAATAAAACAGCCCTGAACAGAAGATATCAAAAGAAATAGATAAAAAAAAATGGTCCAAAAAAATGGAAGGTAGAACCGGAAAGTACGTGAGATTCCCGGTTTTTGGCACTTTAGAGTAAATTTTCCTTTTGTATATCGAAGTACACATTCCTGTCCATTGTTGTTTCAATAATCACAAAATTTCTGCCACCGGCTGCCGAGATACAGGCCCAAACCATGACACTTCCCCCGCAATGCTTGACTACTGCCTTTATGTGTTTGGGATTTAGCTCAGCATTGGAGTGTCGCCACACATAATTCCGTCCTTTTTGGCAAAAAATGTTGAATTTGTACTCATATTCAAATACGACTGTGTTCCAGAACGCCAAATCCTTGCCCAAGTGGATTTTGACGAACCTAATCCTAGAGCCTCTAGTTTTTACGCTTGTAAATTGCATTTTCCGTTGTACTCGGGTCTTAAAGTCATGGTTGCGCAGAACTTGAAGCCCAGTTCCCATACTGAACTTTTTCCTTATTTCATCCTGCACCTATTGAGTCAGTTTTTGAGCCGATAGCTTAAGATTTCCCCTTGTTTTCCTGATGATCCTGGGCTCGTCCTGCTCAGTGAAAATCGGGTTTGGTGCCATTCCGCCATTGTCCTCTGTCCGATTTTCGTCGACGAAACTCCAAATGATGTAGAATACAGTTGAGGTGTTTAGATTAACCATTTTAGCTAATTGGCATATGAATATCCGATTTTTAAGTGTTCCAGGATGAGTTTCCTTTGCTCAATGGTAGCCAGTTTGCCCATGGTCCTTGTTGGCTTGTTGCACCCGAATTGCAGGAAAAAACTAAACTGACTATTGAGGATTAGTCTATTAAAACCGAAAATATTCAACCAGACGAAAAAAATCCGGGTTTTATGGCACACAGGTGTCCATAAAGTAATTCAAAAAGTTTGAGACCATAAATAGCGGTACTTTTTTACATAACCCGACCTAACGGGTGGGGAAAGCCCAGTTCATTAGCCTTGGGTCTTGCGGATTTTTTAAAAATAATTAATAATTAGTTTATGGCAGGCAATTGAAATTTTTTCTAGACACCGTTCAAAATCCTATGAGAGTCACTGTATGTAAACATGTGTGTGTGTGCACGTTTTGGTTAACGCGACAATCACAATCAGTGTCTATTTTCATCTGTTTCGCAGTCTGTTTGTTCTATGCGTATCTCTGTGTTATTTTGAAATGACAGATCGAATCAATATGATCTATTAAACAGATATGTATATACTGATTGCCATATAAATGGGAACACTTATTTTTGACTAGCAGGTCAGGTATTGCTGTGCCTGTTTTTTAGTCACTTTTCAGTTTCAAGAAATTTACAAATTTATATATGTATTTATTCAGCTTGAACCAATTTACTCAGCTTGCAATAAAATTGATAACATTTGTGGCTTTTGGGTTATGCTGAATTTTGCTGTAATAAATAAAATAAATAATAACACAACTTTAATTGTGAATTGAGTATTTAATAGCCAAAATTAAAAAGTATCGTTAAATTTAACATTTACATTTTACTCGTACTATAAATATATATATAACATTTGAAGTTTAGCTGTTGATCCTAATTATATGTCCAGCACTGTGCCAACACTAAGCTATATTGATTATAAAAGGAATATATATATATTTATAAATATGTACAAATATATATAAATATATTTATAAATATGTATATTTATACATATGTACAAATATATATGTAAGTCCCCCTATATCCCCTATGTCAAAACATTTTCTGGACTTACTGTATATAGACATGTATATGCAGATGATATAAGCTTTTGTTTTTCTCTTTATATGCATAAATATGAAAAATATAAATATATTATTCTAATCGTTTTTGACTCCCAACAGAATTTTATTTTTTGAATTTTTAATCTACGTGAAGATGAATACCATAAAACAATTCAGATTTGTTTAAACTTATCAGCTGCGGGTTCACCTTTGACTGAAAAAATGAATGCTATTTACTATATTTATAAACAATACAATAAAAACAATAAAGATCAACAATCTTATGGAATCGAAGATTACATGCCTTCGCATACTGTATTAAGTACTTAATTATTATAAAAGTTTCTTAAAATTAAATACAACTTAAAAGATAATTTTTGTCCGATATATTCTATAGTACGACTAACTAGTTCAATCTGAAACAGTGCCGTAAAGTTTTCATCATCAAGATATCAATTCGAAGTTTGATGTATACTTAATTAACTAGACCCTCAATGATCTGTCAAAATTCCGGATCGGATTGCTACATCAATGCCAAGTATTTCCTAAAGCTAGATTTAATTATTCGATTAATTATAAACAGTATATAAGGGTTAAAAAAAAAAATAAAAGATTTCAGTTAAATATTAAATTAAAACTTTAACTCTATATAAAATGAAAAATTAATAGTTCAATTAAAACTACAAATTAAAAAAAAAAAAATTGATAAAGACACATATCTCCCACAATTTTATGTGTACAGTCACCAAATTTGGTTGGTAGGTTGTTGGGGATGTCAAAGTTTGTTAGGCCCGACTGCAACGTTCTCTATTGTTCTTATTGATTTTTTTTGATTATATGAAATACGAGGGCATCTTCTAAGCGGTTGCTTTTTCTCAAAGTGTCAATAAGATCTGCACGACAAAATACGTATTTTGCTGTAGAAATAAGTTTATTTGAAACAAGATCAAATTCTTACTTGTTTTTAATACCGTCTTACGTCAGTTAGGCGTGAAATTTGGATGCATGGCAGAATTCTCTTACTTTACTATGGAACGAACGAACCACAGAAGAGCTGGCTTGCAACTCATTGCGTTCGCATCGCATGATCTGATGTTTACGAATTATTTTCGGGCAGATCAAAAAAGAATCTATAAGTTTCCTTAATTCGTTCCCCAAACCACTCATATTCGTAGGCCGAAAACACGACTGGAATCTCAACACAATCGAGAGTGTGCTTAAAATCTGTAGGAAATCTGATGGACAGAAATGGGAAAAGTCTCCACATATAGTCCGATCCGGCCATAATTAGACCGATACCTCTATGTGGAATATTTGTCTGTTGACCTGTTCTCGACAAAAACTCTTGTCTTTACAGAGTTGCCACATGCGACCTGTGGACTACTGCAGACGATGCCCTAGATACAATTTTGCACTTACTGCTCAATGAGTTCATAAAAAAAAATCTGGCATGGCTCAGCTACACTCAAAAAAAATCGAGCTGAATTTTAGTAATTCACAATATTTTTGAAGCCAAAGACAAATGACTTTATTAACCCGAAAGTGTATTTCTAAAAGCAAGGTTTTTCTTTTCTTAATTTCTGGATACATTTCTTTAAAATTTATTTTGATGTGAATACAGAACAAAAACAACTCTAAACATTAGCTTTTATGTTGCCAATATTATTAATAATTTTAATATTTTAATATTTCACACATACAAACAATGGCTTATAAATTCTCTAAATCTTTACCACACTAAATTAAATAGCTGTTGACATTTAGACATTTTTTAATAATACAAAATATTTCTGAGATAAAAAAAAAAAATACTATAATCTTATCTTTAAGGGTATGTTTATATTCTTTGATAATATGTTTGCAAATTATTCAATCAATTTAGTTTGCAAACTTGTTTCGTTTGTTTTTACTCAACAGCCAGACGTTTGCTTGCAACGAACAGTGTAGCTAGTTCAATTAGGAAGCCGCATATTTTAATTTCTGCAAAATTTAAATGATAAATCTATTAAAAGAACTAAATAAAGTTTAAAATAATGCCACTGTTTGGCAAAAAAGATTCGGGCAAAAAGGCCAAATCTAAAGATTCGAAGGAGTTAAACAAACAGGTGTCAATTGAAGAGAAGTACAACCTACATGGCCTCTTAGGAACGTGAGTATTTGACTTGTTTTAAAAACTGCTTCCAGGAATAATATGTGCTCTTTTCTTTTGCATAGGGGCGCATTTTCTGAAGTGCGCTTAGCCGAAAGTAAAGAATCACCTGGAGATCATTTTGCAGTTAAAATTATCGATAAAAAAGCTCTGAAGGGAAAAGAGGAATCATTGGAAAATGAAATACGTGTACTTAGAAGGTGAGTTCAATTTACATAAAAATAAATATTTTGTTTCAAAATGCATATGCGAACGCACTACAATGTATATAAGGGTATTAAAAGTGACCCCTCTAACTAAGTCTGATCTCCATAAACTTAATTTCGATCGATTTGTGAATGTCATTAAAATAGACCTATTTATTTTCTTACGAGGATTCTCCACTCATCGAATAACGTTACTAAATAACTTAAAGTGCAGCACTTGTTCCTGGGGCGAGTTATATAATATTTCATCAATTAACTTTTAAACTTAATTTACTTTTGCAATTTTATTTCCGCTTTTGTTTGTATCCTAAATAGCAGGCCATTAGGGGAGGCTACTCTTAACTTGTGAGTTTATGGGAAGAAGCATTTTAAGTAGTGAATTTCAGTGGAGAAGCACAGTCTGATTAAGTCTTCTGATGACAGAATTTTGAATGTCTGAATATTACTTATAACTTACTTACTTATAAAGAAGAAATCTCTGTTTTTCATTTCTTTGTTTCATTTTTAAAATTTTCTTCGTTTAATTTGCTTTCTTTCTATATAGGTTCAGTGCGAATAATTTCGATGGCAACAGTCCGAATGGAACGCGGTGAGTTATGACCCCGAACCCGTCCTATTTTTGCTAAATGCAGCAATTTACGTACAATTAAAATTAGTCGACAATATTAATATGTGTGTTTAAATAGGATCAGTCAAGCTTGTAATTAATTTCAAGTACTATGTAATCTTGTCTAAAGCTACCGAACGATAGATAGATATTCTTGTTTTTTTTTTTCGAGGATAACAATATTTTTCAGCGTTCATATACACTGTAAAAATAAATCGCTTGCTTAGCATGATGATGTGATATAAAGTTATTTATATATATATATTTATTTTGTCATTCTCGTTACAGACTAACTCATCCAAATATTGTGCAACTTCTTGAAACGTATGAAGATAAGGCAAAGGTGTATCTGGTTATGGAATTGTATGATTTTTAATTGGCTTCGAGCATTAAACATACAATACTTAAAGATGTTAAATAAACAATTATGTGCGCTATTGTTGCTCTATACAATTATACAGCGAGTATAAACAAGTCGAATGACTGTCTTAGAAGTGTCCCAAAACACAAATATTATCCAATTTCGATTCTGTTCCTAAACTTAGTCCAACAGTTCCTTAAAAACCTTTCTGTTTTGCATTCAAATTGTAAAAGAAAATTTTAATTAATTTAGTTTAATGAGCTTTGTTGGGCTTTATAAGCCAAGCTATCAATATTACTCAGCTAGAGGGTTATTCCGACCTCACAAATAATATTTATAATTTTGATCAACATCAATAACCAAGGCGATATAAAAATATCTTTATGATTGTTTCTATTCTCTCTGCTTAAGGCGGGAATGAGAGTTTTTTTCAAGAGCAATACATTTTTTTTGTAAATTTACCACACCCAGTGTGGTAGTGTATGTTTAGTGCTTGTGAGATTTCGTATGAATAACGCGATTATTTCTGTATAGAGTAACTGGCGGAGAATTGTTCGACCGCATAGTGGAGAAGGGATCGTATACCGAAAAAGATGCATCACACTTAATTAGACAAATCTTAGAGGCTGTAGACTATATGCACGAGCAGGGCGTTGTACATAGGGATCTCAAGGTAACAACTAAGATGCGTAAGCCTTAATGAAATTAATTAATTCTTTATTATGAATTTGTGATACAGCCCGAAAACTTACTATACTATAGTCCAGACGATGAAAGCAAAATCATGATAAGCGATTTTGGGTTATCAAAAATGGAGGATTCGGGGATCATGGCAACGGCATGTGGAACTCCAGGATATGTAGCGCCAGAAGTGCTTGCCCAAAAACCGTATGGGAAGGCCGTTGATGTTTGGAGCATAGGCGTCATATCCTATATACTCCTTTGTGGTTATCCCCCATTCTACGATGAAAACGACGCAAACTTATTTGCACAAATTCTAAAAGGTATATATATATAATATATGTTTTCATTTTTTGTCAAATTTGACAAAACTGATCGACAAAATGTACAAAACCCCAATGAAAATATTAACCGATTTTCTTACATTTGATCACAATCGATTATCTCTTTTGACGTTTAAATTTTTAATATTGCTTAAAACATTAAACTAAGCATCTTCTTACATAATGTAAATAAATCTTATTGATCGGTCGTACGATCTATATATGCCTGTCTGTCTGTTTTAAATATGTAAGTATGTACATTATTATAAGAAATTTTGTTGCCAAGATAAGAATATTGTGTAAAACAATTAAAATATATATCCTTGGTGTTTGCTGGTATACGGGAACAACTGATATTCCATAAATGGTATCAGACATTTCTTTATATTAATAGTGTTTTGAAATAATAATAATAGTTGTGTAGTATTTAACCCACCCATTGACAAGCTTGTCTACAATTTAAGTTTCTTATTGAAAATTTATATTCTAATTGTCTAATTTCAATGACTGGAATTACTTTTGATTTGACTAAATTCAAGCCGTTACACATACTTTCCAAGTTTATTTGACTATTGCACGCAAAACTAATAGAGATGAAATCAATCATAGGGACAAACCCACAACATATATTTCTTAACAGATATTTAATAAAATTAAGCATACAAATACACCTACAGACAGACTTCGTCGTAAACTATTACTCACCTTAACATTTTTCAAACAAGCCCCATTACGTTTTAATTCGCTGTCATGAGTCAGCTGAGTTTTACAACAATTTTATCATTAATATTTTCAAGTTAAGAGAACATAATTCGATCGATTGGTCTCAGTCTCATCGGAGAACTTTAATAATGATGGCAATTACTAAAAAAACGAAAACAGAGAGAACGTTGCAGGCGTAACCGACTGCACAATACTTAGATACCATAAGCTGTGTGTAGCCAAGAAATAATGTCCAAGTTTGCCTTTCAAATTGCGGTAGATAAAAGATAGTAACCGTCCTTCGAAGTTTGGCAATTGCGGGAGATATCTGCCGAAGTGGGCGTGGTACAAAATTTTTATCCAGATTTTTGAAGACTATTATTAGCAATATACCTTTAAGATTTGGTGACATTAGCTTCCAAGTTGTTTGCGATATATGGTCTTATCGATTTACATAAACAGGTGTATCGGTTTAGGGAGTCGGAGTGGGTGTGGTTATCCAATTTTTTTATCGATCTCTTAGGGGAGTAATACACTTTACAAATTTGTTGACTAACTTACAAATAACGGAAGATATGCGCATTTCAGATTTATAGGGCCGAAGTTTCTTGGGACATCGGTTGTCGGCGTGGTCCGTTATAAGTTATTTGCCGAACCTTGGAGGAGATTACAAGCAAGCTACCTTCCAAGTTTGGTCACTCTATGTTTAAAATTGTGGGAGATATACGGATTTAACGATTTACACTTTCCGAAATATCGGCATTGGCGATTATGGACGCAGGTGTGAGCGAGGCCACACAAATTTGTTATCGGTTCCTAAAGCCGACTACCAGTAATTACCTACCTAATTTGAGGATTCCAACTCAAAAACTGCGGAAGATATTTGAAGGACATCGCGAAAAAACTACCAACAGAATTTGGTGACTGTAGCCATTAAATTGTTGGAGATATTTGGCATTATCGATTTGCGAATTTCGATTTTATCGATTTCCTAGCTCCTTAGTGGAGTACCTCTCCAATTTAAGCACTTGATCTACTGGTTTTCAAGTCTCTATCTTTAAGGGAGTCGAAAAAAGTTGTATTCATACAGACGTACAGACAGCAGAAAACATGACGGATATTGCACTAAACCAATATGATATGATACGTCCGGTTTTTATAGGATTAATAAAATAAAACCGTCATAGACACATACAATATATAATTATTTTTTTTCAGGTGAATTTGAGTTCGATTCACCATATTGGGACGAGATAAGCGAGTCGGCTAAGCAATTTATCAAAAACTTAATGTGTGTTTCTGTAGAAAAGCGCTATACTTGCAAGCAAGCATTGGGACATCCTTGGTGAGTAATAACGATCGATTCCAATTTATATTTTATAAATGTTAAATTAATTCCAAACTTATTGTAGGATATCTGGAAATGAGGCAAGCAGCAAAAACATTCATGGCACTGTATCGGAGCAGCTTAAGAAAAACTTTGCAAAGTCACGATGGAAGGTACGAAATCCCATAAAAACAAGAATGCTTTTCGCTTTACGATTAATGTTCATCACTATTTTATAGCAAGCGTATTACGCGGCGACCGTTATCAGGCAAATGCAGCGAATGGCGCTTAGTAGCAACAGTAGCTCGACGGCTGATGGAACACCCTCTGGTAATATATCTTCGGACAATGGTAATGGCCAAGTCTCTGTTACAGTTGAACCTGCATCTACCGGATGTATTGAGCCCGCTTCGGCCGCGCAGTCAACATCCGGTACAACAACATCTTCGACGGATTCGGCACTACCTGTAAGCCCGCGCAACGACATTAAAAATCACCAAAGAATCTCGCCAAATAATAGTTTCAGCAGCGGCCAAGCCAACTAGGTTTATCCCATACACATAGTTGAATAATTTTATGAACGGCATATGTTCTGGCAAAAAAAAAAAATGGAAAACTCACATAGTCCATGAATGTATATGAATTATGTGCACTTGAACGGCACGGTCTATAGCTTTTGCAAAAGTGCGGAATTCTATTTTGCTATTGCTTAACGAAATTCTATACATATATTTAAATATATAGGTAACTTCGAGTATCTTAAATAGCATGTCGCGTTGACACCATTTAGCCACGCCTATCGCATATTAAAAATAAACACATTTTTATTTTATTTTATCTAGCATTTATATTAGCTGTAGTTAACTGAAAACCGTGTCCGGATCAATTTGTAAACTTGTTTGCTGTAGTTGTAAAAATTTCAATACTTTTCATGGTATTTATTAAAATTTTATATTTTGTGTAAACCATTATTTTAACAGATATCTCGCACTTTTAATCTAAGTATGTTTTTGTGGAAAGGAATGCTATTTCATTTGCATTGATTACGTTTTGCCTGCAAAAATTTAAAGCATAGCGACAGCAATTACACACAAGATAGAACGTTGCAGTCGGACGTAACCGACAGCGAAATACTATTATACCATAATTTGTGTGCAGTCAAGAATACTGTTTTAAGTTTGCCTTTTTGAATGGGAACACATTCTGTTAATTCTCTACTGCTAAATATGTATATGAATTTCATATAAGTGAGCGTGGCTTTTAAAGACGGTGAGCAGAATTACACGGGGAGAGCAGACACAAAAAATTGTATAAGCTACTTTCACTCTTAAATTCCGGAGATATGGGCTTTTCGAGACTAGGGGCGGGAGTACGCGTTGCCCAAAAAAATTATAGAGAAGTTTCCTAATAATCTTCTTACGCTGTTTGGTAACTAACTAACTTGAATTGCGGGGGATATGGGCGTTTATCGGTTTTGGGGGCTGGAGTGGGCGTGGCCCAAAAAAATTTTGAGTTCGATCTTAGTAATATACCTTTTAAGTTTGGTAACTGTAGCTCTTAAATTGCGGGAGATACAGGCATTTATGTTACTAGCAATATACCTTTAAAATTTGGTGACTTAAGTTTTCAAATTGAGTGAGATATATGGGCTTATCGATTTACACCAACAGGTGTATCGGTGGTAGGTGGAGTGGGCGTGGCTATCCAATTTATTTATCGATCTTTGTTACCAGTAACATAACTTCAATATTTTGCGACTCTAGCTTGCAAATTAAGGCAGATATGCGCACTTTAAATTTAAAGGGACGAAGTTGCTGAGGGCGGCGGTTGGGGGCGTGGGCCAAAAATTGATATGCCAATCTTTAGATAAGGTTACCAGCAAATTACCTTCCAATGTTGGTTACTCTATCTTTAAAATTTTCGGAGATATACGGAGTTATCGATTTAAAATCGGAATTGTCGATTATAGGCGCAGTTGCGGGCGTGGCAACACAAATTTGCTATCTGTTCTTAAAGGCAGTAATATACCTACAAAATTTGACGTTTCCTATTCAAAAACTGCGGAAGATAAAGCCATTTGAAAATGTTAGGGGCGGGGGTGATGGAGGCGTCGGACGTGGGCGTGGCACATGCCGATCTTTCAAGGATCTCGCTAACAGCCTACCAACCAAGATTGGTAACTGTATCCATTAAATTGAGAGAGATATGTGGATTTATCGATTTGCTAAAATCGAATTTCACGGTTTTCTAGCTCCCTAGTGGACGTAGGACCAAACCCAAGACACCTTAACTTTTAGGGTACTTTCCAGTATACGTTCCAAGTTTCAAGTCTCTGTCTCTAAGGGTGTCGGAGTAACGCGCGTTCATACAGACGGACGGACAGCATGACGGACTTTGAACAAAACCAATATCCTATTATACCTTTTTCGTATAATAGTATAAAAAGCCTTGCTATTGAATATAAGTAAAAAGAAAGAGACACAAAAATGGATATCTTGTGCACACCGAAGATTACATTCCCTTTCAGATCAGAGTCCATCTGCTGATATCCAATTCAATTACAACTTAAAGAAAAAATGTACTTATATATATATATATATATATATATATTGGATATCTTGCTAAATAAAAGAGAGTCTAGTATGACTGGAGCTCCTCTGACGACCGACTTATCCATAGCAGCAATAAAGTGTTCCGATCCTGCAGCTAAAAAATGCTACATTGCAGGTTTTATCAAACAAAAAACGCACAACACTATATCGACTCGGCTAACGTTGCTGATCACAAAATATAACTAATTAATTTAGCCAAAAATTTATAAAAATTTTAGCAAGGCTATAAAAATCAGAATTGCTCTGCCGGCTGCATAGAAACAATCCAGAATACCTAAGCTGAGCTGAGTTGTGTGATTTGCTGTTAAATATAAAAATACGCACACGGACAGCAAATGACTGTGCTTTTTAGTTGTATTATATTTATATTTGCTTTAACCAGCTGGCAATATTCATTGTCGACCCGTAAAGAAATGTTTGCAAATGATAAATTTATAAGCATATGTTTTAACGAGATAAATATGTTTTGTTCAATTATAAAAACTCGAAAAATTAAAGAAAAAAATTATGATTTAACGATACAATACTTCAACAAAAATTAACAATCAAAATAAATATTAAACACTTCAATACTAATAACAAGTAAGATTAATCTAATTGAGAGAATTCGACTGGGAGAAACCCTGAACCCAGCTGTTAAATATGTTAAATCGATTAAAACACAGTTTCCAGTAATATCGCCAAATTTCTCTTTAAAAGTCTTCGCACACTTAAAATGTTTTATCTTCTTCTTCTTAAATAAAGAAGAAAATTAAGTCAAGCACTTTCCAGAACTAAAATCATGATCATAACTTAGATTTTTTTATACGATAAATTTTAGTTACCTGAAGGTATATGGAAGGCCACACAACTAAAAAATCGATATAAATGGAACTCCTCGATAAAATAAAATTAAGTTTATCTACGCGTGATATATTGATGTATATTTCTACTTCAGAACTTTTGCAGCTTTTAAACAAAGGTTATAAAATGGCAGCTAACTTAACATATAATTTTAAAATTCAAACAATCAAGAAAGAAGCATGCCAAAATGTACATACCCTTGTAGAGGTTAATCTGCCGACACCTAAATTTGAGTCCGGAGTTCGATTTATTGTGTTTCTTGTTATTTATATTATTCGGTTTTGAAAAAAATGTATATTTAAAAAAAAAGAAGTTATTTAGGTATATTCTATTTCTATATCTGCTTTAATCTTTCGACCGATTAATCTTTCGACCGATTAATCCAATGCGAGCTGTATGATATAGTGTTCCGATCTGGTCAGGCGTTGACCTTTGAGTTACCAAGGGCGTTCCATAGACGGATAAAAATGGGTATTGACTTGTGATGCTGATCTGGAATATATATACAATATGGTGACGAAGAAGTCTGTTCCATGCTATACAAATTTAATCAAGAAATGAAACGAGCTAGATGATAAAAGAAGTTAAACAATATTATGCAATACAATATTATTATTATAACTGGTGAGTTTGGTTGAAATATCTTGTAAGAACAGTAAAATATATTCAATAATAACATAAAAAAAACACACAAGCTTTTTATTTTGACCGATTGCTAATACAACTTTATAATATAGTGGTCAAGGTGAATTTCTACGTAACCAGACCGACAGACTCTAATTCATTGCTAGACACGGATAAATCCATCTCAAGGAGTGATAAATTTCTCCTTCAATGCGATAAGCAGTATCATAGCTCCGTACGCTAAATAAGAATGTATTCATTTTTCAGTTAGATTGCTTACGTTTTTTTTTAAGAATTTTCAATTATTTTATAATACCAAGAATACTCACAATATATTCTTATTTAATAAATTAAATTGTTTGTATGGTTTTTGTTTAATAATAAAGGTAAAATGATTACAAACATATGATTAAGACTGTTTTATGGTCGTAAGTCGCGTTAAATCTTTGCATTCTATTTGCTAAACGCATAAATATCGCTTACATAATCTAACCAAAACCATATGATTGCATTTGTAACTGACTAATTTCTTTAAAATCATTTAAAAACAAGACATTCATCACTTATGAAATTATCATTAATTATTGGCTAGTTATATGATACAGAATTTAATAAAACCTATATAATGTCAAATAACATTCAAAGCTGATGATTTTGCTTTCATTTTTATGTTGTATCTGCGTTCCAACAGATAGTTCCAATGTCAGAAAAGATCGTATTGAGCAGGTAGAGGATGGTTAGTGTGCGCATTCAGTCTTTGAAGATCTGTATACCTCATAATTTTGGTGACTGAAAATTTTGTGAATATGCACAAGTACATTCAAATACGACATCTATAACTATTAAATATATGTCTTTGATTTTAGTTTGACGACTTCCTTAAAAAAAAATTTATAATTACACTGCGCTATTTACATTTAAGTTATTGTATACAACGGTTAATTTTTAAAATGTGTATAAAATTAATTGAATTTTTGTTGTTCCTAGATCTCACAAAGCTATGGCCTAAATTTCTTGGCATTTATTGCTTTCGCTAATCGATATTAGTAAACACAGACCGTACAGACTGAAATGATTAAGAATGTATTAGGGTCACAAATTTTTAATTTTCTTGTTAAATACATTTTTACATTGATACCCCTTATTTTATGGGGTATAAGAACATGCAAATTTGTTGAATTTTAATTGCTTAATATTACACATCTATGTATTATATGCTGAGTGCTCACAGTGAAGGTCTTTGGACCACAACACTCTTTCTTACTTAACTATTATTTGAGTTATTTCATAGTTTATTTTAGCTGAAGATGAACATATTGCTTAACTAACAATTTATATATACAAAAAATAATTAAATAAATAAATAAAAATGCAGAATTTAATTTTTATTAATAATATATTAATATTTATAGAGTTATATGTATATGCACATAAGCAATATTTGCCATATTTGTATGATGGGGTCAGCTTAAAACTCCGGAGAGATTTTGCAACTCGATATCAATATATATATATAATTATACGAATAAGTACTTTTTATTCTTCATATAATTAGATATTAGAATATATAAGAAAATACTTACTAACGAAACTAACGCAATAACAATTATGATGTACATATCGAGACTAAATAGCAAATATTTTTGAATTTAATATATCTCTGCAAGAGCATATTTAAAATATTATCAGACGCAATACATTTAAAAATAAATTTCACTTTGATATTAAAAACAATTATCTTTCGCAAAAGAACAAAGATACCCGAGTTGTAAGAAAAATACCAATGTTGCAACGCTTATGTTATCATTCGTAAACAACACTTTATTATATAATATAATAATATAAAATAAATTACTTTAGTTTAAAGTACTATTTGAAATGGAAGTAAAATTATGTTAAATCAGTTAAAGTTTTAATTGCCACGATGCTCACTTCTTTTTGTTTCGCTTCTTTTTTTTGTCTGATCCACTGACTTTTTTTTTTATTATACAAACGCGACAGAACCAATCTTCATTGTCGTTAGGAGCGACATGTATGCCCACACAAGTCCTAAATCATGATATCATTATCATTTATAATTGTCATCATTAAAAATTAAGCACAGACTTACCAATGATACCATGCATCACAGCCATCGCAACCAATCATTGCCGAGCCGTCGTCAACTTTGCCACACGCCGGACAAATCCAGATGCGATAGCCCTCGGCATCAACATATGAAGATGGTCTATTTAATTCGGGACTTGTAGGCAATGTTTGTGCTCCTTCGACAGATGCCATAGTTGGTGTCGATACTGCTGACATTTTTGGCATCTGCTTTGACGGGTGGTGCATCAGTTGTTGTGGCAGCAAAACCGAACTGGCCGATAATGTAGCAGAAGCAGCGTTACCAGAACTCGATATCCAGCTACTTGAATGGGCATTCAATCCAGTTGACTGCATAGCTAACATCGACATTGGCATTGGCTGCGTGTTGCTAATAGGTGCGAAAACTGAAGGGGGGCATGGGGCCGCTGCTGATAAGTTTATTGTTATGGTTTCACCTGAAATTAAGACAATGGTTAATGAATGAACACATCAATTATCATCAAGTTCATTTAGAGATCATACATGGTTTGGGTTTTGGTGGTCCGGTAACAAGTGGTGAGAATCGAGCTAATTCGGGGGATTGTTCCTTTTTAGTCTGGGTCGTCGGTGTCTGAAGCGTCGTCGTCGGTTCTGTTATTATTGCTGAATGATTATGATCGCCGTCAAATAGTGCAGCGGTGGGTGTAGACTTTCCACTGATCTTAAGCGTTAGTTTCGGCACATGATTTGGTGAAAGATCTAGCTTGGGCGACACTATCATGTGCGGCATTAGTGCCTGCGACTTATTTGGCGGAATATAGTCTGCAGCAACTCCGAATTCGACGGAAACGGGAGGAGGAAGATTTTTTGGTTGATCTGTGCTGCCACTTATATTTTCTGGAGAAACATGTAACCCATCTGTTGTCACCTGCAAATTGAATGTTTGTAAAATAAGTAAATCATCAAAAACGGTGCACTAATATATATTAAATATATGTCAAAAATAGAATATTACTTTCTTTGCCCAATAGCATTAAAAGAATTCAGAAAATGCACATTGCTCTTGACGCTTATCCTGCATCCGACACTTGAATTTCAGATCTCTTTAAGGACTTCTGTTCCTTAACTCATGATATATTCCTATGGATTATGAGGATACAAGTTTATAAATTCTCGGAAAACGGATTAAATTCTTATTATTATTACTGCACGTAATAAGCGTATGGAAAAATGAACATATATTCCAATCTATTATATTCACTAGGTAAAATGAACCCATTTTCCAATCAATTACAGTCCACACCTTATTTCTGCATTCGGACAGCAATATACATATATAGATCATATGGGGCCGGATGTGTTATCTTCTGTCCGTTACTTTGTTTTTGATCTATGCAAGGCATACAAATGTTCAATACAAACCTGTTTTTCTTTTTTTTTATCCTTTTTGGGCTTTTTATCTTGGCTTTTGGTTTTCTCCATATAGAGTAGATGCTTTTCTTCACTTTTCTCTTTGCTTCTCGCCTTATCTTTTTTCTCCTTCTTCTTTTTGATTTTTCCATCCTTTGGCTTTTTAATCTTCTTATGCAGCTTGTGCAGCTTCAGTTCACTTATTTGCATATTGTTTGTGGGTGTTATCGTGATATCATCATAATTAACAGAACCAACAAAATTACTCATAAAACTCTGATCTTCAGCTTGAGAAACAGATGTTGCACCTGCCGTCAGACTTGTGGCAGGAACAGTGAGTGAGGAGTAAGCCAAGCCACTATCAACACGTGACAATGGAATCAGATCGGCGCCGCCCGCAAGGCTAAATTTGTCACTGCTCATGAAATTAATGTTAAATGGTGATGTGTGTATGGTGGGCGGCGGTTGTGTGTTTGGGTGTGTCTGTGGTGGTGCAGCAGCTATTGCCAAAATATTGCTATCAGATTGATTTAGTTTCATGGCACTTGATTTGGCATCTTTCTTAAATTGCTTCGAGTCAGAAATGGGCGAATTTAGTAAGGATGAATGCGCACTTTCATTGTGTTGACGTTGACCGGAATTCGATAGATTTGAGGGTTGAAGTAGGTTAGACTTTAGCCCATGTGGATATGGAAAGGCTCCGATTTGCTTATTGTTTTTCGACTGTGATTTGGATTGGTCGTCATCGTTGGAATCATCCGATACCTCAATGGGATCACCTAAATTGCCAGTAGCAGCAGGCGTTGATTTAATCGTTTTCGTAGATTTTGAACCCTGGTTAGAAGTGGGTGCATCATCAATGCCCGAAAGTCCAACACCCTGACCGGTCAACGGAATAAAGCCCGATATGGGTGAAGTGTGTTCAGTGTCTTTGCCACTGCATTCGATGCTCGGCTTTGTATCGAATGGAAACCGTTCCGGCGACCTGGTTTTGTTGGTTTCAATTAGCGCATTGGGTAATTTCATAGAGTCTGGTACCAGGGGAGCCACATTGCAATAACTTCGCTCCAAATGTGCGCCAAGAGGCAAGAGACCATAGAGTGTGGATTTATCTGCGTTGTAATAAATATTTTAAATTGAAAATACTCAAAATATAATACTCACTTTACTTACCATCTTTCTCAATATTCGCTTGTTTATGACCAATGCTAGGATTCGAAAAGGACAAAAATGTGTGAGGCATAATCATATTGGGGCCCGTCATCTTTTTATTGACTCCTGGTAAAGTGGTTGGTGGAAAAATTCCTGGACCCGAGGGTATGAGGCCGGGACGTGGCGGGAAATGCATTAGCGGCAGCATTGGCATCAGATTTTGCTGATTACCACCATACAATGTACTGGATTTGGGCAGATTTGATGGCCCCGAGCCGGTCACATACCCGAGAGTTTGATTCGTTATAGCATCTGCCAAGTCAGCAGATGATATTTGCACTTTTCCAGGCATTGCTTGCAGCGATGTATTTTTACCATTTTTATCGGAATCCATGAATGAAAGTTTCTTGTTAAAATCTCCCATATTTGTGAGTTGAACGTTGTCATCGTGATCCAGTTGATATTTTGATTTGCCCTTTTTTCGTTCCTTTTTCTCCTTGGTTTTGTGCAACTTTAAATTCTCAGCGTTTGCCTCATTGCCAACTTCAGCAGTTGCAGTTATATCACCCATAAAGCCCAACTTATCCGTAAAATGGGGGCCACTTTTAAATTGATCAACGCTGCTTAAATTAAGTGGTTCCATGTGCAATGGTACAGTTGGAAATATCGTTGGATTTTTATTCAGAGATTTTTCTGATGTATAATTAAAAACTGGATTTAACTTTGCCGATTTAATTTTTTTTGGCGATTTCTGGATAGATGGTGATATTGCCGTTGCAGTTGGTGCGTGAAATCGAACTTGATTTTTACCACCTGGTTTGCGACCGCGTTTCTTCGGCTTGTTCACGTCAGGGGCCAACAGATTGGCAGCTGTTACTGTTGGAGCCGGATCTGAGAGAACGCCAAAGGAATCGTATGTGGAAATATTACCCATGGACATACCGAAATCATGTTGTACACTTTCAGTGGCGGGCGCTGGTGTTATTGTTGTGCCCGATGGCAGATTAATCAGTGGCGATCCATTGCTAGCCATTGTTTTGGCAATATTCAATGAATTTGGCGGTTTCTGCTTGGAGATTTTCTTGAATATATTTAATTTGTTGCGATCGGGTTCACTGGCAAGTTTGATTTCGTCGGAAAGAGTATCTGTATTCGTCGCAGCGCACGTAATGTCTTTGACGGGCACCACAAAACCGGTTGGAAATGTATCTATATTTTCCACATTCAGCGTGGAGCCAAGAAAACCACCAACGAATCCGAGAACATTTTCGGTCACATTGGTGGGTACCAATGGTTGTGGTTGCGGTTGACTCGCTAAAGGCACCAAAGCTGGAGCCGGATCTATACTGGCCACAGAAACCAAGGGGATTGCATTGTGTAAAACTCCTGGCAGCTTGGACACCGATTGCAGTTGTTGGCGCTGCACTTTTTGGTTTTTCAATTGCTTTTGGCGTATCTTTGTTTGTTTCTTTAAAAGTTTTTCGAGTTGCAGCCGCTCCGCAGATCCGTCTGGCAGAACTGACAACATGCCACGATTTAGATTTTTAATGGATTTCTGTAGATTGTTGCCGCCTTCCATTTGATTCTTGGATAATTTCTGATAGATTTTTAAGGCTTTGCGGTGCGCTTTCTCTTGTGCCTTATTGGTAGTTAGTTCTCCGGAGGGATCAACTGCCTGAGCACCCAATAATTTCTTCTTTTTGCTCTTCTTGGCTGTCTTTGCATTTGCTGGAGGCACAACTGGAACGGATGTTGCACCAGCTCCCAAAACCATATTAACCTCACTCTTCTCGCTGACTGTGACTGCTTGTTGGCATTGGGCAACTCCATGCTCTGCCATATGTGACGTCGTCTCCGAGAGATCAATTCTTTTTGCATTTAATATGTCGATGGTATCATTGAAAACATATTTGGGCTCATCGGGTGTTTTGGGTGGCGGCGACACCGGTGGTGCATCCAGTCCCTTGAACTTGTCTAAAAAATATGCAGATTGAAGTACGCATAATTTGCAAGAAACATATGCAACAATCATTGTGGAATAATATTTAAAATTAATCAGGTAAATGTGTAGATGTGGATATATAGTTTAATGATGTTAAAGGTAAGTCTTTATATGTAAATGGTTAGTGGTATGAAGAATTGAGAATTCTTTAAACAAAATGTAAGAAACGCAAGCTAGACTTGAAGAACATACAGACGAGTAACATCTAGTAGCACAAATCCAGAATTCTGACATTGAAGTCAAGAGAATGATGCAGAGTGGTTAAAGTGAAGAAATTCGGTCTCCTCAGAGACTGTATCAGACATAATTTGGATTCGTCCAAATACAACTTGTAAAAGTTGCAGTGTCGCACTTCAGATACACCAATTACAATTCTATTAACAATTTTATTGGCATAACATAACATAACTTCATAACAGCTATTTTTTATTTTTACTAGTTCATTCAAGTGAGGCTGAATTTGCGATTTTCCAAATGACATCTACTATGAAATTAGTACATTTTACTCTCTCCGTAAACAGATCAACTTTAGATGTTACAACAACAATAAGCCTTAGAACATGTGTCAATTGCTTTATTAGAAGGATTTAGTATAAAATTGAAAAAAATGTTTATAATACATCTCAGAGGGTAAGTAATAATCTCTCCCCTGGCTTAGTATAGACTGTATATACAGACAAATTGTTTGAAACATTTCGTTTTAAAAAATCCAGATTGAGCTGAGAAAACATTAATATTCTATTGATCTTGTTTACAAAACGTATGATATATAAATTCATTATAATAAAGGCTTTTTTCAGCCTGTATTGTTTATATTGCTAAATCCTAGTCTTAATAAAAGGATTCAATAATATGAACACACCAATTAAATTTGTTCGTCAAGCTGCTCTTACCAATAATATTGGGCACGACGGCTTTCGGTAGTTTTCCCTCTATTGCCGGGGAAATAAATCCGCCCGTCGTCATAACGACACTACTGATTTCTCGAATCGCATGCCCATCGTTATCAAATTTATCCCTAGATGAGGAATTCAGCGTCAGGGGTAAATCGCTCTGACCACACCACTTGGGCATGCCAATGTCTGTTTTCAAATCCGGCAATAAATTGGCTGCCGTTTTGTGCCCCGATTCCAATGTCGATGTTGGAATCTGTTCCTGGTCGGACTTCTCAACTAATCCCGTGGAGGTGACTGCAGCAGTTGGCTCTGTGGGGAGCATTGGCGGCAAATACTCGAATATGTGAACGGGTCTCGTCAGCGTCTCAACACTGCCCGGTTTCAGGAAATTCAAATTTGAGTTCCTTTTGACGGGGTAGATGGGCACATCCCGTACAAAAGGAATCGGCTCCACATTCCCAATATAGTCTAATAATTCGTTCATGTTTATGTTCAGATTCTTTAGGCTCAAAAGTACATCCTTCAAATTCAGCTCAACGCGGTTTGCTACCCCAAAAAAAGAAAAGAAATATATTTAATTAGTTCCTTGCGATTCATAAAAAAAAACATCTAACATCATCATGTACATCTCCATTAATAAAATTATTTCTTTTCTTTTAATTTTGTCCGAATTTTTGTTTCATATGCGCAGCATTCCTTCAATTTATAAGCTGGACGAAACTTGATTTAAGGCGACCAGAACAGACTACGTTTTTGTATTGTATTGCGTTATTGAGTTCATCACATTTAACAACTTATACAAGCCGGCACAGAAAAATACATAAGTACAAATTAATTAATGATTTAAAATAAAATTTAATGTTTAGCTTTATAAAAAAAAACTAGATAGAACGTTGCAGTCGGACGTAGCCGACAGCGAAATACTATTATACCATAATTTGTGTGCAGTCAAGAATACTGTTTTAAGTTTGTCTTTTTGAATGGGAACACATTCTGTTAATTCTCTACTAATAAATATGTATATGATTTGCATATAAGTGAGAGTGGCTTTTAAAGACGGTGAGCAGAATTACACGGGGAGAGTAGACACAAAAATTTGTAAAAGCTACTTTCACTCTTAAATTCCGGTGATATGGGCTTTTCGAGACTTTAGGGGCGGGAGTAGCCGTTGCCCAAAAAAATTATAGAGAAGTTTCCTAATAATCTTCCTACGCTGTTTGGTAACTAACTAACTTGAATTGCGGGGGATATGGGCGTTTATCGGTTTGGGGGCTGGAGTGGGCGTGGCCCAAAAAATTTTGGAGTTCGATCTTAGTAATATACCTTCTAAGTTTGCTAGCTGTAGCTCTTAAATTGCGTGAGATACAGGCATTTATCGTTTTTTGTGGGCGGGAGTGGGCGTGGTCCAAAATTTTTTTCCACATTTACTAGCAATATACCTTTAAAATTTCGTGACTTAAGTTTTTAAATTGCGTGAGATATATGGGCTTATCGATTTACACCAACAGGTGTATCGGTTTATGTAGGTGGAGTGGGCGTGGCCATCCAATTTTCTTATCGATCTTTGGGGGAACATAACATACCTTCAAAATTTTCCGACTCTAGCTTGCAAATTACGGGAGTTATGCGCATTTTAAATTTGTAGGGACGAAGCTCCTGGGGGCGGCGGATGTAGGCGTGGTCCGAAAATTTATATGCCAATCCTTGGAGGAGGTTACCAGCAAATTACCTTCCAAGTTTGGTTACTCTATCTTTAAAATTTTCGGAAATATGCGGAGTTATCGATTTACAATCGGAATTCGGAATCGATTATAGGCGCAGGTGTGGACGTGGCACCACAAATTTGTTATCGGTTCTTAAAGGCGACTACCAGTAATATACCACCAAATTTAACGTTCTCTCCTCAAAAACTCCGGAAGATATAGCCATTTGAAAATTGGGACGGGGGTGATGGGGTCGTCGGAGGTAGGCGTGGCACATGCCGATCCTTCAAGTACCTCGCCAACAACCTACCAACCAGAATTGGTGACTGTATCCATTAAATTGTGAGAGATATGTGGATTTTTCGATTTGCTAAAATCGAATTTCGCGGTTTTCTAGCTCCCTAGTGGACCCTCCCTAGAAATCCAAGACACTTTAAATTTTGAGGGTACTTTCCAGTATACGTTCCAAGTTTCAAGTCTCTATCTCTAAGGGTGTCGGAGGAACGCGCGTTCATACAGACGGACAGAGAGCAGGACGGACATTGAACAAAACCAATATACTATTATACCATTTTGGTATAATAGTATAAATATAAATATTTATAAGATTTTTCTATGATACAATATAGCTACAAAAATTGAAAATATTCAGTTGGAAGCCAATTCCAATAAAAAAACATATAAATCTAATTTAATTGGAATATTTGCAATAAATTAAAGATAACCATTTTTAATTTCACCTAATATCAGCCGACAGAAAAATGGAAAAGTAAAAAATTCATTAAACAAAATTAAAAATAATATTTAAATTAAGAACGAAATATCTGTAAGATATGAAAGTCAATATTAAAATACTTTTTTTTTTTGGCAAATATGAGAAAATATTTCCGAGTCCAAACACGTTCTTGACTAAATAAAATTTTCTAAGAAACTAAAATTTAATAGTCAGTAGATTATTTTCCATTCCATTTTTGTGTTTTTGATCTTTCAAGTAAAATTAAGAGAATTAACATTGAAAATGGCGTGCGTGACGGATGAAATCTCACGCGCCCGTCTCTAGTCGCAATCTCCAGACAATGCAATAAATTATTTATTAGTCAGTGTGAAGCCTTATACTAAGAGGAATTGTGAACAACTTAGAAAAAACAAAAAGGATTGGGAAAAATTGTGTTGTAAATAGATAAATATAATATATTTATAAATGTATTTACCGTGCTCGGCTTGGCTGTGTAAATCGCGGGCGAGCTCTTGGATAAAGCGTTGCAGAATGTCCTCTAGCAGTTCCAAGGGTGCACTCTGGGTGCTGCTATATCCAATTGTTTGAGCAATTTGGGCTATAACAACGCCCAACATGTCTGAAGTGTATTTTTCTGCCATCATCGATGAGCTTGTTTTCATTGTATATTTAATGTGTTAAAGGCTATGTGTGTTCAGTGTTGGGTAACGCCCATTACAGCAAAGTCTTACTCCACAATTTATCGGTAAGCAATAGGTAACTAGTATGGATATTCCCTTTTTGCAACGCAGTCTACTAGACTTTAGTTATTTTTTATAGGTTTATGCATACAATTTATAATTATGAGCAGTCGTACAGGACTATTTTTATTTATTCAGATAATAATGGCACCAAGAGAAAAACCCTATTCCTGATTTTATAGCCTTCAAAATTATTTAATATGTATTTTGGATAGTTTGTGAATAACATTCAGCTGACAGAAGAGTGTGACCATACCTTACAAACATCAAATTCGCTATCTCAGCAAATAGGTAAAATTTACACAGAGCAACATATAGCGGGACGCAGGGGAATATTTAAAAAATGACAAACTCTATTCATAAAAAAATAAATTTGGAATAAACATTTAAATTGTTGAAAATTATGTTATTTTGCATTCAATCGACACTTATGTTAAGTATCTCATTAATGACTACCCATACTGTAAAGTAGCAGTCTTGAATAAACGCTGATTGAGTACACAACGCTGGTGGGACTCAGTCTTACTTTCTTATGCAGGCAGTCCTTGACGCGGGGAAACTTCGCTCCAACATAAATGATTTCAAATAATACCTAAACTGTAAAATTGTTTTTTAAATTGTTATAACTGAAAACGAGTTTTTATACTATGATACCGAAGGTCGACGATATTTCGGAAAGTGTAAATCGAAAAATCCGTATATCTCCAATTAATAAGAGTGACCAAACTTGGGAGGTAACTTGCTGGTAATCTCCTTCAAGGATCGGCGTATCATTTTTTGGACCACGGCCACAACCGCCTCCTCCAGAAACTTCGGCCTTAGGTATATTGCTAGTAACACCCTTCAAAAATCTGCAAGAAAATGTTATACCACGCCCACTCCCGCCCACGAAACCGATAATTGCCCATATCTCCGGCTATTTAAGAGGTATAGTTACCAAATTTGAAAGGTTTGCTAAGACCGAACTCCAAACATTTTTTTGTGCCACGCCTACTCCCGCCCCCAAAACTGATCTCAACCCAAATTGGAAGCAAGATTATTAGAAACCTTCTCTATAATTTTTTCAACCACGCCAAATCTCAAAAACCTCATATCTTCAATAATTTAAAAGCTACAATTGCCAATCACCGAAGAAAGGGTTACTATCTTATATTTACCGCAATTTAATGAACATTATTTCCTGGACACACAAATTATGGTATCATTGTATTTCGCTGTCGGTTACGCCCGACAGCTACGTCCTCTCCTGTTTTTTAGATCATTATTGGAATAATAATATTGAAAAAGGTACAAAAAGTACATAAAAAATAAAAGTCCAAGTTGAATATTTTCTTATTTTATTTGGATATATTTTATAGTGATATTTGCTAAGTGAAGATTGCTAATGAACTCACCCATGGTAAAAAAAAAAAATTTATTTCGCAATTAATATGTGAAATATATTTTAAAATATTCTAATTAGGGCAGAAAAGAATTTTAAAACCGTAGGTTATATATTCCCTACTCCAAATAATGATCTGAATGTTCTGCTATTAGAATATATCTGTATAGTACATAACAATCACATATAATTAACATTACACTTTATTGAGGTTAATTTGTTCTATTATAATTTTGATATTTGATTATTTACAGTCAAGCGAATAACTCTTATGTGTTAATTATTAATTTATGATCTATTTAATTTTTTTGGACAGGAAAAGTAAAAAAAAAAACCAACTAATTTCAACAGACAAGTTCCGGTTTTATCATTTTTTTTAATTGCAAACTTAGTCTCTTATGTAACGCACTATAACAAACACAAAACTATTGATTTTATACGTAATGGATTTTTTTAAAGCTTCTCATAAAGAACACTAACCTCAATACAAATTGAAGTTCGATGACCAAATAAAAATGAGCTAACTTTGACTAAAGTGTGTTTTTGTTTTTTTGGGTATGTGCAAAAGGTTGTGAACCAAATAGAGGATACATTTAATAATTAGTGTGTGTTTTTGTGAATGAACTATCTAGCGCTACATTCGAATACTCTAAAGCATTGTATTTTTTGTGTTTTTTTATTATTTTTTTTTTTTATGGCATTACAAATGTACAATATTTCATATATATATATATTTATATATATACTCAGCAGAAAGCCGAACACAGCATTTGTATATTATATTGAATCAATAGAGATTATGCAATATATTGTCCAAAATGACACCGGGATTCTTGACTGAGTATAGAAAATAAATAATAGCGCATAGCAAAGCTTGGCGATTGACAACATTCAAGTACGCAAGCATTTGTTGAATAAGCCCATTCGATAATTTTCATAATTAATTAATTAATATAAATACGAGTAAGTTAATTTATATATATATATATGTATTTATAATTCGGTCCATTACCATGCATTGAGACTATTGCTTTCCAGATTTTGTTTTTTTGTGTTTTTTTTTTTAATAAGCTTTTCAATTATTCTAAATTATGCCGGTAGCGACGAAGGCGTGCACTGTTTTCTATCTTGGGATCACCCGGTGGCGGCGAAATATCATTTCGTAATGAAGACTCGACTGCATTTTGATTCCGTGCTGCATTATTTGTTTCCTCAGTTCGCGTTGTTGACAGTTGTTGTAGTTCAACTGCTGTCGATGGATTAACTGCTGCTGTCTTGGACATTTGACTTCCAAAACCAGTGTTATCCTCAACCAATTCGTTATCGCCATTGTCGCTAATCTCTGCCTGAGATTGATCATCGAAATTGCAGAGCATTGTTAAAGGAATTCCACGAGTTCTGTAGTTACCACAATTTAGTATATTTTTGGAGTAATGAGCAAACAGCTTACAACTTACCTATTGTTGATCCGAGCTTGTGGTCGTTGAAATCTTAGGTTCAATTGTGTGGGATCTGTTACGTACTTTCCTTCCGTAGACTCACGACGACGTCGCAAACCTATAAAACAGACAGAGCTATATATTATACTTTAAATTCAAATACGAGGAAATACATATACTTTCAACTAACCTAGAAGGGGCTTCAAATTTCAATTAGCATATTATAAGCTGGGTGTAAAACCGAAATCGGAACCTAAATTAAAAATTTCGTTTTTTTGAAAACAAAACCCAAGCCGGAACCGATATTATTTGTCACAAAATTACCGAGAGATAATATAAATAATTTGAAATAACTTCTAGATCGACATCGGCATTAAAAATTTGCATCTTCAATGCTTAACATACTTATATGATTTTATGGAGTATAAGTTATAAAATAAAAAGGGTTACATACCTGGTGTTAAATCCATGATATTGGGAGAATTTTGAAGTGCGGTTGAATAATGGTGACTTCGGGTTGGGCTATTTATTGTATCTAAAATGGGTGTTGGCGTCTGCAGAGCCTGAATACCAAGTTGGGAAGACCCAGCTGGCCCAGTCTGTCCAGTTGCCGAAGTCGATGTCGGGTTGTTGTCCACACCCGCCCACGAAGCACACTTCGATTGACGTACATTGTAAGCGAGTACAGGTATCTTGCTGGGTGCACACAATGATAGATCAGATCCAACACCGTCAGTTACATCAGCTCCCACAAGTCTGGTGACGTTTTGTTGATTTGATTCATCATTGGATTTAATCTGGGTGTGTGGGGATGCAATCGGGCTGTCACTATTGTTGCCATTCAATTTGACAGACTGAACTCGGTAGGAGCTTAACGCGTAGCCGGGTTCAGGCAACTGTTTGGCTAAATGTGTATTACAATTGGCCGTTGTATTTGTTAAGGAAGATATATTTGTTCCAATTTCTATGTCATCACAGTTAACTGACTTCTTATCATTTGAATCTGAAGCTTGCCTATCAGCAGATGTTTCATTGTTGGAAAGTTTGCATGTGTTCTTCACTATTTTACTACTTGTGGCTGCCAATGCATCATAGTAAACCGACTCATCCATATGCGAATTTTCTGAAAAAAAAAATTAAATAAAGAATAAGATTTAATTGTTAAGTTCCCCATAATTCTTTCCATTTTCTCTTCAGTCTTGTACTCCAAATAATTCATTTGAGTACTCTGTAATGATCACAGAATTCAGAATTCACTATTTCTATTACAAAAAACTAAATTTTTAAAGTCAGTTTACTAATCATGCTTTATGGGTTTTTCTGAGCCATTTTGTATCTATAGAAACATTGTAAATATTTAAATTCCAAATTAAGTAATTTATGCAAGCCTTTTTAACCTTTTCTCATTTATTTAACACGACTTTTTTTTTAGGTAGGTAGGTAGGTTATACGGTTGTCACATAGGCCATATTTGGTCTTTTGTGGTTCCGTGTGGATAGATGGACAGAAAGTTAATAGAAGAAAGAAAAAGAGGCAGAACGGACTTCTACTGGACTAGACAAGCAACAAACAACCATGCCTCCAGCGGGATTCGAACCCGGGACTGATTAATGTAAGCGATGGAAAGACTCAACGCTTACGACCATCAAACCGGCTAAATTTTTTTTTAATGTTTATACATTTTTTTATGTTTTAAGTTTAAATATACAATTTAATTTAATTTATTTTATACTGTTTGAATTTTCCATCACGTCTTATTTTAATAAAAAACAAAAAAATGAAAATTCATTCTACCAATTTTATTTTGGTCTGATTGCTTATTTTTTTTTAAATTACTTTTCATCAATTCATCCAAGAAATGGAGAAATATTTTGCATTTAAATACCCCAAAAACGTCGTAAATGAGTCTTTTCGCGGCAGTATTAATAGCTTCTGAGTGCGTATACATGCTACAATTTATTACACTCGAACTCCTCTTTACATTTATATATATACTGATTGTGTTTTTGTTAAACCATTTTACATTTTTATATCCCCAAACATGTTGCAAATATTTATTTTATTTTAGGTAAATTAATAATTAAATATTTTTACCTTTAGAAATTACACGAATCTCAAGTCGCCCACTAACACAACCGTCGTTCGGCTGCATTTCCGCATCGACGAAATTGGCAACTCTGTTTCCCGATTGATGAGATAGCAACTCTGATGTTATAGCAGCTGAAGACGGCTGCATTATGGGCAAGTTGCTCCGCTGACAGAATGTAGTCTTAACACACCAGGGTACGGCTGCGGCAGCATTATCCGGAAGAATAGCTTTCGCATCCTCCCTCCTTTGTGGCGGTTTCTCATCAAAGATATCGATAAGACACACATTGGGCAGACTATTGCGATGTTTGTGCATTGGCTCGTTTGAGTTTGAGTGGCTCGAAAGGATGTCGCAAGGCGCAGCAGGAGGAGGATCCCGCAACGGCATTGTTGGCATTATGGCCGTCGCCTTTTGATTCGATATTGGGGCGATTTCCGAACATGATTCACGCACACAAACGTTTCTCGTGATATCCATGCGATATACCTTAATTAAGTCACAAGTGACGAGTCACGAGGAATACAAATATTATTGTGAGCTTGTTGCTATTTAAACGTTTTTTTTTTTAATTAAATTAATGAGCTACATAGTATATATGAGCTGTATGCCTAATATATGCTATGGCAGAATAACGGGACTTATTTTAAATTAATCACTTAACTTAAATGCTTAAAATGTCCCGTAGTTATAGGTTGTAAGTTGTTGCGAGCACGACTACTACACACTTTAATACATAAAGGAACTGAATAAAGCAAAGTTTAAAAAAACGTAAAAAGCATGCAAATCAATAAAATATAGACAAATATTGAACTTTATGAATTAGAAATTCATAGATATACAGCCATGTTAATTACAGTCTTAGATGACGAAATTAAAGTGATTACAAGTGGAATAGAATAATTTGTTAAATATACTTACAGTGTCATCAAAGGCTGCTTGTTGAACAGCAGGTGGCTCTAAATCTTTACGTAATACATTACCCATTGCCGGTTCAGACCAGCAGTGCGGTATGGACATTTGTAAGGTCTCATATTTCTCGATTCCGGCTATATTAAGCGTATATCTATTGGCAATTGGGAAAATATTATACACTCATTCTTTTTTGTATGTTCGTTAATATTAAACTTAAGTTAGTTAGAAGGTGGTGTGTGTTGTAAAAATATCAATTATTTTATAATAGAAGCATCCGGAAAAGATTTTTCGATTTGCAAATTTTACATTACCTGCATACCTATTTTTGTAGTCTAACAAATAGCATATTTAATTTTTGTCTATCTTTCTTTCCGCCCCTTGGTAAGTATAATTGTTCTTAATTTTAAATTAACTAAATAATGACTCAAAAATTCCGTTTTAATATAGGTTCATAAATAACAAATCATAACTAATTAAATTAATATATAATACACAAGTTTTTAAGTTATTTTTTATAATTGTACATTTTTTTTAATGCTTTTCTGACTTTTTATACTTTGATTCCGAAGGTCTCATAGTATGTTGGTTTTGTGCAATGTCCGTCATGCTGTCTGCCGGTCTGTACGTCTGAGTGAACGCAAATTCTTTCGACACCCTTAGATATAGAGACATTAAACTTGGAACATATGCTGGTCTGTGCCCGCGTCAGACAAAGTGTTAGAATTGGAGTTCTATGGGAAATCGATAATATCGATACTTGCAAATCGATAAAGCTACATATCTCTCACAAATTTAAGTAAACAGTCACCAACTTTACTTTGTAATACATCCGACGACCCCAGGCCACCGTCCCTAAGACTTTCAAAATGGCCGTATCTTTCGTATTTTTTGAGTTGGAAGACGATATTTCGGAAAGTGTAAATCGATAAGTCCCCAGATTTCTCACAATTTTAAACATAGAGTGACCAAACGTTCAAGGTAACTTTCTGGGAAACTCCTTCGAAAATCGGCGTGTACATTTTCAGACCATCCGCAAACCGTTACGTTAACTGGCCAAGAGATTGATTACAAATACGATGGCCACGCTCACTCCGCCTCCCCAAAAACCTGTTGTGTAAATCGATAAAATCGAATATCTCAGATAATTTGAAAGCTAAAGTCTTTAAATTTAAAAGGCATATTGCTAATAAAAAAAAGACTTTTTCGGCCACGCTCATTTTACCTCCTAAAATTTACAAAAGCTTATATCTACCGCATTTGGACGGTAGAATACTAAAAATTTTCTTCGAAGATCGGTACTTCCTGGCTACCTGTTATCAGGTGGTATTACTTACTCTTGTTTAAGTGTTTAAGATTGAAGCACTACTTACACAAATAATTCTTTTCTCAAGAGGGTGTGGTTGTGTTTGTGCCCCTTTTTCTCTGCTTTTGGTGTAGGTGCATTTGTTGTTGTTAATATTGCTGCACTTACCTCTTAACCTTCTCCTTCGGAAATGGTTCTGCTTTTGAATTGCAGCTACCGGTAACAGCTAAGTTAGAGGTTCTCCGTAATAACGGCAATGAGACATCCACTTTAGTAAACTGATCCAAATTTGGTTGTGACTGTGAGGCAAAAGGTTCAAATAATTTACATGTGATTTCTCTTATTATTTTTGTACATTGTGTATCTGCTCACACATAATTAATAAAAAATATATATATATATATATATATATATATATATATATATATATATATATATATATATATATATATATATATATATATATATATATATATATGTATGTATAGTCTGTATCTAGGTTGGATATAAACATATTTATGCATGTACTCTCAACTGGGCATTAACTGCTATATGTTAAGTATATTATAGAAATATATTTTAATATATATATATGACGAATAAAAATACACGCACATTAAAACAGATGGACATTTTAAGCATTGGTTGATTGATTGATTAATTCGCACCTGACACCTGGCAATAAGTCCCCCTGCCTGCTCTATTGAATTTCAATTTTCTTTTTTACCTGTGGCTCCTGCTTCCATTCGTTGTCCGTTGTATCCTCCGAGTCATCGAACTGACTCTTCCACTGTGAGGCAAGGGTGAGTGCTCCACCACCCTTTGTTACCTGTTGCAGGGCCGAAACATTCTCGTCATCAATCAAGGCGAATTGGGTCACAGAATGATCACCAATACAGCCGGCAACGCTGCTCTTCGCCGTCATAGTTACTCCGCTGGGCAGGTTGCCACCGCTGCTCAAACGCTGGGTGCACGTGGCACTAGCACAACCTCCAGTTCCAGCTAAAGACGAGGAGGAGGGCCGTAGATTGGTTGATGTTGCCGAGCGGCGATTGGTCGGCGGTATGGTCGTCGTTATGCCTAAGATCTGATCACGCTGACAAATGACAAACTTGGGCGTTGAGCTGCCGCCACCATTCTCCTGATTCTCCTGGTCCAGCGATGAGGAGAGCTCGGCGCTTGTGATTTGGGGTGCTGCCAGCACTCGCAGCCGACCATAGGTTGACTTCTGATCAGAGCCCAGATTAATGCTGCTCACCGATCTCTTGTTATCGCCTCCCTTCTCGATGGCGGCAGCAACCTGGTGATTGTGATGGAGCTTAGTAGCACCTTCGACGATTTCCATTTTGGGCTCGCCACACAGGGATCGACTTGTTGGACCCTCAACGTTGACATTGACATGGCCATTGCTCTTCTGGTCCGAATCATTGTTGCTGGCATTTGTTGTGCCAACCACATCCATATGGTCCTTGTCACCCACCCCTGTCAGAATTTTGGTTACCACAGGCTGCGCATGAGCCGCAACAATTTTACTCTCCGGATACTGTTAATTAGAAATAATCGCTTGATTAATCGTTAATCGATAATCGATTCGATTTTATGGACTCACATAGACTGGTGCCGAGTTGTTCTGATTCGATGTGATGTATGAACCTGATACGGTCTGCGCCGGACACCGTTTCCCATGGATGACGCCGTGCGAAGATTTCAACAAGGCATTGGAATTGGTGGTGCTAACTTCGTGGTTAGCAATTCCTGTCACAGTCGATGGCTTGATCAATGCATTAGGAAGATTCGGAACAGCTATCGCTGTATTTGATACTAGCACCAGCTGCTGCTGCTGCTGTTGAAACTGTTGCTGTTGCTGTTTTGGTAATGCATTTAGAGTCCCTGAATTGAGATTCTGCAAGGCGCAATCGGCTGTTGCTTGGGGTGTCAGTGTTGCATTGCAATTCTTATCAACCTATAAGAACAGAAGATTTAGGTTGGATTTTAAGTACATACACAAAGAAGAGAGTCCTACATTTTCTTAATCAATTATAAAATAAGTAACTAAAAATATAATATGTGAACTGTTTTATACACACGCACGCTGAAACAAAGAAATCCTGGTTTTTACAAATTTACTTTCCGAATTATTATTCAGGTAAACAGCTAGCTGTATGGCGATTTACTGAAAATCAGTCAGATTTTTGAATGAGTGTACCAGTTGAACTCTTATGAAGGTTATCCTCATATTAATTGGGTTAAGATTTTTGAGCTGCGAAATCGATAACCCAAGCAGAATAAATAAATAAATCCGATACATTTACCACAATTTTAATTTTGTGAACCCCCTGTAAAGAATGACCTAACCGCGGGCATACTTTATTTTGATATAAGAGCTAGAGTTAATGATTTTATCAAAAGATTTTTAAAAATGTAACGTTCTAAAAATCAAGACAAACCTTTAGGAGGTTTTGGGCTCTGGTATTCAAATTTCTATGGTGTCAGCATTCTGACCTTCTATTGTCGAAGAAAAATAACACGCACTTTCAAAAAAATTATGTATGTTTTTGTTGTACCTTTTCCTTTATATGAAGCGGTTCTGTTGAGGCCATCTGAGCAGTATCAATATCATTTCTCTTTCGTGCCTATATTAAAACGAGAAATCGAATATTGTTTTATAGTAAATAAGTTAATAAGTTGAATATACATTTAGCTTGCTGCAAGTCAAACGATTTTAAGTCGCTATTTCATTTTGTTCTCTAATATAACGAAACACGTCGAAATGTAACCTGGAGCCAACTAAATGCATAAATAAATTGAAAAGAGAGATTACCAAATACAAAACAAATATACAAAAGGTATTCAAATTGATTTGAAATTGATATATTATATATTTGAATACATAATCGAAAACTTACGTATTCAGTACCGCTGGCATTGGAAGCTGCTACAGTCATTTGGGTGACATTGCCATGCAGATAATCATTTTTAGCAGGCATAGCAGTTGCATTTGTCGATGCATTAATGTTGCCAGCGGTGGCAGTATCAACTTTCTCCCAATCGTACGGGTCTGCCTCCTTAACGCCACGTCGTTTCATACAGCGCTCAAATAGACCGATTAACATCTTTAAGAAAAATAATATTTTTCAAAATGAAAAATATATAATAATTGTATGTATATATATATATATATATATATATATATATATATATATATATATATATATATATATATATATATATATATATTACCGCATAGTCCGGCCGATCTGCGTACGTGAGTGATTGTATGTGTTCCAAGAACTGTTTCAGGTCCGACGGTAGGTGTTTCAATAATATTCTATGATCATATTTCTCTTTGGTCAATCCAACCTGTTCCTTGTCTTTTATCTTTCGCCACGGCAACTGGCCATTCACAAACTCAACCAGCATATAGAACAGAGACCACAAGTCATCATGCCGCCCCATTTCCCGGTTCCGATGTGCATTTATCGAGGCGTATCGCACAGTGCCACGGAATCCAGCCGCCGCCCTGGGACACCGCACCTCTCCCGTCCCCGTCGTGTATTGTCGAGCCAATCCGAAGTCCAGCATGTACACCCGTCGATAGTTATATGGCAAGCGTCCCACAGAGAAATTGCTCTAAAATGTAAAATTTAAAATGTAAAATGTATATTATAGATTCGTTTTCAATTATTTATTTATTTAATGTCAATTAAAGTCTGTCAACACTAAAAAATACACAAAGTAAAAAACAGTTTACATTAAATTAAAAATAAAGTTTAAAATTAAATTTAAATAAAATAAAAATAAAACTAGATAGAACGTTGCAGTCGGACGTAACCGATAGCGAAATACTATTATACCATAAAATTTTGCGACTCTAGCTTGCAAATTACGGCAGATATGCGCATTTTAAATTTCTAGGGACGAAGTTCCTGGGGGCGGCGGATGTGGGCGTGGTCCAAAAATGTATATGCCAATCCTTGGAGGAGGTTACCAGTAAATTACCTTCCAAGTTTGGTTACTCTATCTTTAAAATTTTCGGAGATATACGGAGTTATCGATTACAATCGGAATTGTCGATTATAGGTGCAGGTGTGGGCGTGGCACCACAAATTTGTTATCGGTTCTTAAAGGCGATTACCAGTCATATACCTACCAAATTTGACGTTCCCTACTCAAAAACTGCGGAAGATATAGCCATTTGAAAATTTTAGGGGCGGAGGTGATGGGGGCGTCGGAGGTGGGCGTGGCACATGCCAATCTTTCAAGGACCTCGCCAACAACCTACCAACCAAAATTGGTGACCGTATCCATTCAATTGTGAGAGATATGTGGATTTATCGATTTTCTAAAATCGAATTTCGCGGTTTTCTAGCTCCCTAGTGGACGTAGGTCCAAACCCAAGACACTTTTGAGGGTATTTTCCAATATACGTTCCAAGTTTCAAGTCTCTATCTCCAAGGGTGTAGGAGGAACGCGCGTTCATACGGACGGACAGACAGCATGACGGACATTAAACAAAACCAATATACTATTATACCTTTTTGGTATAATAGTATAAAAATGCGAAAGACTAATAAGATGTATCATCATCAATCTCTGAAATTCTCATCCAATTGTTGGAAGATTGCTCTTGATTTCATGGCCGTAAATGAATTATTATTATGTACGAGAATGATGTAGAATTAATGTAATTTTATACAGAAATAATGTACAATAATTACAATTATAGAGGAAAATCACCTACTATACGAAATAAAAAAATGTTTAAATAACACTTTAGTGTTTAATCGACTCGTGCTGTTCATTATGATGATCGATGAATAGGCTTACCGGTTTTATGTCGCGGTGAAGAAAGCCAACGGAATGTATTGATTCGATGGCTTTTAGAATCTGCAATCCCAATCTGAGTGTTGTGCTGAGAGAAAATGCACCACGAGGCTGAGCTCGTCTCAGCTCGGCTAAGTTTTTGCCTTGCAATTGCATTACAACGTAATTGAACCGATCGTTTCTGCCACATCCGATGAAGCGGCAAACGTGCTCCTTTCCCTGGAGCTTCTTCAGCACGGCCACCTCCATTTTGAGGACCTGCTTCGGCTGGCGTGCGGACTCCACTTTAAGCGCCACCTGCTCTCGAGTGATTAAGTCTTGGCCCTCGTAAATTTCACCGAAACCACCACCACCAATCTTTCGCACCACCTTAAATAAATACAACATCAAATGTTGAATTGGTTAAAATACACAAAAGCGAAGCGATGAATAAACAAATAATAAAGCATTTAAAGACCAATTTTTATTTAGGTTATAATTTATTTATTAAATAAATCCACCCTAAATGCAGTCCCTATATTTATTCGATTAAAATGTATATATTTAACTTAATTAAAAATTTAAATAAAATTAATTAATTAATTAATTATTTGACTAAGTTCAGAAACTTAAATTTAAAATTAAATAAATTAAAAACAGTTGATTTAAAATTTAGAGTACAAAAGTTAAGTTAAATTTTAAAATGTGTTAGATAACATAAAATGTGAAATATAAAATATCTGAGGTATTAAAATATAAATTCTAAAGTACAGGGCTTGAAAAATAAATGTAGAAAATTAAATAATAATAATTAATAAAATATAAAAATAAAAAAACAGTTGTAAAATATAAAATTAATGGGGATATTAAAACTTACTGGGTAAATGCATAGATTAAAATTTTAAAAAAATTATGTATTAGTAATATACAGAAAAAGTAGAATGTTATGAATAAATAATAAAAACCAGAATAAAGTTTCAATAAGTTTAAAAAAATTAAGAATAAAATTTTAAAAATTATATATTTGGGGCATTAAAATGTTAATTTGGGAACCCACTTAATTTATTGAGTAAAAAGTGAAGAGCAAATGAGATAAGAATAAAAACAAAAATAAATCATGATACCTTCCAGCGCTCCTTGACCACATGTCCCGGCTGCAAGAGGTCCTCTGACGTCATTTTGCTCGTCTCTTTCGTGGCTGCTTGTTGTCCACTGGCGGCGTTACTGCTCTTCTCCAATGTGGCAGCAGCTGGAAATTGCGTGGTCTGTGATGGAACCTTGAAGGTCACCCGACTGCGGACACCTAAACGATTATGTTTGGCAGGCAATGTCGCCGATCGCTGCAGTGCATTTGGATAATTTTTGTATCTCTGCTCCTCCTCCGAAGCATCGGCCGCAATCTCAGCCTGAACTCCTCCAAGCCCCCTGGTGGCACAACCAGTGCGAATGTTCTGCAGGAAGAGTGCGTGGAGCGTGGCAGGTGCAATTGATGGCGGCGGCTTTGACGGAGGCGGAGGCTGCAATCGCAATATGTTCTTGTGCTCAGTGTATTTGGGATTCTCACCTATGTACAGCTTGAGTTGGTTCGATTGGATTTGATCTTGGTCTTGTTGGTGTTGGTTGTGGAGTTGCTGCTTGCGTTGATCGAGCAGATTGTCTTTAGGGTTGCCTCTGGCGTTCTTGTGTGGCTTAGCGACATTTTCGTCGATTCTACTGAAACGAGGTTTTGATGTTTAATTTAATTTAATTCCTTTGTTTTAATTTTGCATTTTTTTATCGACTGAATTATTAAATGACATTAAATGATATAAATAAAATATACATATATATTCAAATATTATAATACGAAACTTTTAACTTCTATTGTTCAATCTGCTTTAAAATATTTTAAGTGTATTTTATATTAATTTAATTTATATTATTTTGTATTTTATTTTGAATTTAATTAATCAATTTTTTACTTTTGTGTTTTCAAAAAAGTAAATGATGAATGAATTAAAATGGTAAGTGTATGTAAATGTCTTAAGTGAGAGTGTTAACTTTTATTGTATGTTATAAAATTGCAATGCATTATATATTTTAGGTTTCACTTTTACGTTATTTTACCCCCAGCTGATTGCATTAAACCAATTTGGTGGTGTTTTTTTTCTCTCTCCTCTTTTTTTGAAACCCATTTGCAGGCGTTGTCTCTGCAAATAATGTCGCCCGATTTTATTCGATTTTATGTTCAACAAAATATTTTTTTAATAAGATAAATTGCCTATGGAAACTTAATTTTGTAATTATATTTGTGCATATGTTATAATGCATAACTT
The DNA here is from genome assembly GCA_037043585.1 of Drosophila mimica. NCBI lineage: Eukaryota > Metazoa > Arthropoda > Insecta > Diptera > Drosophilidae > Drosophila > Drosophila mimica. The sequence continues at coordinate 117,207 of JBAMBE010000435.1, forward strand.
TTCTCAAGGGAAAATATAAGCAATGAATTGGAGACTTGAAGCATATGTATGTATGTACATAAGATATTATAATATATATTCAAAATTAAGAAGATGTTGGTGACATTGCGATTGGGTTAGTTGGGTTTACCTTAATTATTAAACAGCAGCGATAGTCGCTTGAAATAACCACATAGCTCTGGCTATGAAAAGTTGACTTCACTTTGCAGCTCAGCTCACGTAATGCAAATATGCCAGTTATATATGTATATGTATATTCAAAGTTTGACATGGAATTTGGAGAAACTAATTGTTTTTTTTAAAGGCACGCTACACGCTTTGATGGTTGCATAGAACACACACATTTAACATTTCACATTTTCACAATGCGAGCGAAGAATCACGAAACACAATTCTAATTTTTAAACATAGACTACAAAGGAGGTACGCTTGATATATTACTCAAGCCTGAAATAAAAAATCTCGTATTGATTGTAAAGCTTTTGATGTGGCTTTCCGTGTTCCCATGTTGAGCTTTTGCTGAGCAAAACAACGGCTCTTCCTGCCTCACCAAACGATAGAGAGAGAGAGAGAGCCAAATACAACTTGACAGTTGCCAATGGCTACTTGAACTTTCACCAGCTGCACCCTTCAAGCAGCGCATGCGCCAGGAAATCGACTATGAAGTGTTATGTAAATCAGGTTTTGTCTCACACTCGGCGTTGTGTAGCCATGAGCTGTGGCAGGTACGTATATGTTGTTTATATTTTTATTCGATTTTAGCAAGTAATGTAGAAAGTATTCGAATTCGATTTGCATATTTTCTTGAGTTTTCCCAATCGACATCAACAATCAATATATGTTAATTTTAATATGCATTAAAAGTCGTTTTTATCTTTAATTCAATTATGTTTTTAATTTGTCTATTTTTCTCTGTTGCCTGATACATTAAATAAGTGTAATTCTTTTGTAGCACTACTTGTAATAAAAGGATATCACATTCATCGAAAAATCGAATTGAAACCAATTTATGGAGAAGGTTACCAGTAAAAACTTTGTGGCCTTAAAACTGCAATTATTGTAGAATCAAAAAAAATGAAGCCATTTTCGAAAAACATATACTCGGTTCTTAAATATATCATTATATCCTTAACCCATACAAAATGGGTAAAAAGGGTATAATGGTTTTGTGTAAATGTATGTAACAGGCAGAAGGAAGCATCTCCGACCCCATAAAGTATATTCTTGATCAGGATCAACAGCCGAGTCGATATAGCCCTGCCCGCCCGTCCGTCCGTCCGTCTGTCTGCCCGTCCGTCCGTTCGTCTGTCTATCTGTCCGTCTGTATTATTTTATCAATAACTGCCTCAGTTTCTGAATTGTTGATACATTTCGATTTCCGATAGTAATAAATTACACAACTTAAGAGGCAGAGGCTTCTACATAATATGCGTATACATATTATTGATCAATTGCCAAAATTTCATTAAGATCGGATAATAAACACCAAAGTTATAGTCCAAAATATATTCTCATATTGATCTTATTTCTGTCAGCAGCCGCAAGCAATTTCTGTATGCATAAATAGGCGAGCGCATGTGTGAGAAAGAGATGGCATGATAATCGACGCTAGCGTCAATATATTTGTGTGTATTCTGCAGAGCCCCAATAACTACTATGTCTGTATGTATGTATGTATATGCACGTGTTTTTAGCCAGCAAGTTCGGGTCAGTTCAGGCTTATGAGTAAAAATACTCTGTAAGAAATGCACTAGCAGAACCGAACATTTGAGTGCAAATCATTTTAAAGGGAAATTATCCAATAAAACTAGAATATATTTAACAACTGGGTTAATGGTATATCGTAGACGAGCCAGCTCGTCTACAGCATCTTACTTGTTTTTTTTAAAATATTTTACTATGAATATGCCTTTAAAATTTGGTAATTTTAACTTTCAAGTTGTGTGAGATATCTGGTGTTATCGATTTAGACTAACAGATATATCGGTGTATTTCTAGGACCGAAGGGTCATGGGCGTGGCATATGCCAATGTTTGAAGGACATCGCTAACAACCTACCAACAAAATTTTGTGATTGTTGTGGCTTTATGGATTTGCTTATATCGATTTTATCGATTTCGATACCTTCGGTATTAACGTATAATGCAGTGTTCTACAATTGAGTTTAGAAGTTTTCTGCAAAATAAAATAAAAAGGTTTTACTGTAGAAAACTCATAAAATTTCCCAATTTTTTCAATTCGATTATAACAGAGTATTTGAATTTCAGAAAATTATTTAAAGAATTATTTCGTTGAAAAATATTTCACAAATATACTTCGATTGTGGAGGCCAAAAAAATTGCAAATTGTCGAATTAGTATTTTTCAGAGAGCAGGGTCACATTTTTTTGGCAGCTGTGTTTTGCTTGCGAATATATTCGAAGAACCAAGTAATCAATCAAGAATTAAATTTAAATATAAAAAGAATTCTTATTCAATTATTTTGTTTTTTGTATATTTATTTTAATTATTAATTACGTAGCAATCAATAACAATCTTTATAATTAACTTATTTTATACAAAATATTTACTTACATTTAAACCAATTATTTAATTTATACATCAAAATTTAGTAGAAATTAAAATATAACATTTTTGTGGTACTTTATATGAGTGCGACAGTATTAAATATTTAAGATATTCAAATGTTTTTAAGCTTACTTGTGGGTCTCCTGTAAATGCATCTTGAATTTTTGGTTTCAGTTACTTTTTGAATTGTTTCCAAAGGTATACGCAACTTAGTCACCTGACCAATTCTAAATTTAAAATGTTCGCAGATTCCTTAAATGCAATGGCTTTTAACTAACATTTATTTCATTGTATATATATATATATATATATATATATATATATATATATATATATGACATTCGCATACGAATTTTATTTATTTAAACACCAAGCTATATGTTTATTTTTGTTAAATATAATTTAATTATTAGTACAGCTTTGAGAGAAATCTGTCGTTGTATTAAGTATTTCGGATTCGATTATTTGTTTATTTAATATATGAACAATCTCAATTATTGTTATTATTTAGGTAATCTTGTGTGAATGAAATATTCTATTTTTAAAGACACATATTTTTATCTTGTTTAATTATAGAGATATATACTCAACGAGAACCTTTAACGATATATGTACAACACGTGTCACAATTTTTTGTAAGTGCCGACAAAATGATCGAACCACTTTATTAAAATAAATAACAATAGCAACTAATTAAATAGTTGGTAACATAAAAAAAATATTTAGCAATTTTATAATGAAAAACGCGTCTATTTTTAAAAAATGTACGTACTCTTTGAACACACACACACACAAACACATTTGATTTGAACAACAAAAGACGGGAGCGAGCGAGCTGTTGGCTCAATTTTTAGCACTTTTGACAGAGCTTTTCACGTACATACGAGATTGTTCACTGAAAAGTTTCTACTGAGACGTTTTCTATCGCCTCGGAAAAATCGTTCAGCGCGCTAAAGAACTGAAAAATCTTTCATGTCTTTCCACTTATACAGACAAACATAAATATACATATATATATATATGCATACATATTTAGTTGTACTGAGTTGTACGTTCCGTTATACATGTATGTATGTATATCCTAAAAAGCGGCTAAAGAATCCGTTATGCATACTGAAATATATAAATCATAGAATAATCTTTAAAAACATATTTTAAATATTTAAGGCAATTAAGCTAAAAATAACAAAATATTTAAATAAGCAAACAGCAAAAAAAATGTACATGTATAGAGAAAAATGAGAGAACGCTGCATTCGAACGGAGAGCAACTGCAAAATACTGATGCCAGTAAGATACCAAACTAAAAAACAAGGTGGAAACGAAAACGGTGCGCGACCTGCAACCATCGTCACCAAGATGATCTTTAAAGGCTGTTGCCAGCAGTCTAAAAATGCTAAAACTCGCCTTAAATAAATGTGGTGAATATATTGATCTAATCGATTTAAACATCGTGCTATAGGTCTAGATTTTATTTATTTTTTTTATTACTCTATCAGTTGGATTGTTTCTTTTTATTCCGTATGCCTAGCCAAAATCTCACACAGACCCAAAGATCAATCAAATTATGGACGGAATTGGCAAAAAAAAAAGTACTGAAATCAAAAACAGTTCTCGATTCTCTTGCCTGAACGACGCCGAGTAGTTCATTGGTTCACGAAGAAATGAGATCGTCGCGTTTGTTTCGTCCTCTGTCGTTCGTAGCTCTGCAAAACAGCTGAGTGTTTTTCAACAAACCCAAGGCACATCAGATCGAACATCTGAAATGTTTGCTCATTGAACAAGCTCATATTTTTATCTTATACTATGACGTCACGTTGTAACGTTTCTATCTCACTTTGCTTTGTAGGTTTTGGCTTACACAATAATTTAAAGATAGCTAAAAATCAGTATTTTTAAAGTCAGAAATATTTTTGTTTTTAGGTTACACATATTGCAAATTTCGTTCGCGATATTTTTCGTCAATCTGTAAAGTGGGTTTTTAGAGAAATATTTCTATTTAGTAAATGGAACATAATATACTTATCGATGTATCGACTGTAGATAAAAAATACTATCAGTACCAATCAGAGGTGATTTCATTGTGTAATTTGAGCGCAAATTCGGATGCGTTTTCAATTATTCAAATTTTTCGCTTGAAAAAAATAATAATGTAGGTCGTATCAGTAGAAAAGTAGTAAAACGAAAAACTTCGAATATACTAGGATCGATTTTTTTGAGCTATTTATAACTAAAATTTCAACAGTTGCCTTTCAGTTATGTTATTGAAATTGGGTGCAATTTTTAAAAAATTTTAACAGAAATTCATTATATTCTGAATGCATACATGAAATAGATAATGGTAACATTTTGAACGCAGTATAAAAGAGCTTACATGTTTGATGTTTCTTTTTGAAATTTTTGTTATCTCTCTGTCTTACCTCTAAATCGATCGATGAGATTTACTGTTTTGGCCACAGATCGGTATTTTTAAGATGGCCTACAGAATAGCCAACAAAATAGCCAGCTGGCCCAGTTAAATCGAAATTTCAGCGATCTGTGAGATCGATATAGATATATAACCTTTACTAATATAACAAATATTAAATATTCAGTTCAGGAAGTCGTGAAAAAAGAAACATAACAATCAAATTAGTTTAAAATTTATAAGATAACTCTGGACTATAATTAAATTTTTTTTAAATATAACTTTTAATTATATTTAAAATTAAAAATTAACTATCATTGTCAATAAATTAAATCTAGTGAACCAAAATTGTAATATGGAATTTATACATGAATGAGGATACTGACATTATAAACATTCCACAAGTTTGATTTATTTCCATAGACTAAAAGAGATGCGAACTCAATGTACTGAATATTATTTGCTATTTAAGGATAAAAGTTTATTAATATGTTTGCTTTGAAAGAGCCGTTCGCTTGTTTTTTTTTTTATCGATTTAATAATTTTTCTGTGTAGTTTCACTAATCGATAGTTGTCAGCACTGGTGTGTACACACACATCGGAAGATAAGAACCACTGAACTGTGCTAGTGAACAGCTGTGAACGTCTGCTATCCTGTTAACGGTCAGCTGTTTTTTGGCGGCATAACAGCGCACTTTCAAATATTTTATTTGTTTGGATACCGATGCAAAATCATAAAAATAATTATTACAAAAATTCAAAATCTTGAATACAAAGATTTTTGTAGAAATAATAAAATATCTTGACCCGATAAGAAGAACTTTTGCGAAACAACCTGCTTACTTGATTGAGTAACTCTATTTTGTTTTTGTTATTCATATTATTAATATGATAAAGTAATATAAAATCAAAGAATAGCTCTTATATGTTTCTTATAGTTTCACGAGTGTATTCAAAAAGGATAAGAAGATAATTTTCATTAAAAATATTAAATATATTTGTATTATTATTACATATGGTTATATTTTTATTAGTTAATATAAATTAAATTAATTAATTTACTTATTTAAGAAGGACACGCGGAAATGAAGAGCTTCCTTGGACATCGATGCAAATTAATTAATTATTATTCTCTATGAGTTTAACTGTTTCAGAGTAAATGCAGGGAAAACAAAAAACAAAACATCGTAATTAATTAGATATTCAAATAAGTAATTCATATGAACCTTAACATATTAAAAGGTCACCATAGATCTATATCAATCTAATGGCATTATATACTCTGAGAAAGTGAAAAATTTGTCTGAATTTAATAAATTCGGCATAATTTAGGCGCCAAGAGTAATTTACTTATTCTTAAAGTATATTTTTTTTTTTTCTTAATTTATAAAATGTACAAAAATTTGGCCAATTTTTAGGACGTTTTCTTTTATTTAAAAATTATTTGTATTAGTTTTCAGGGCGATTTCATTTCAGTCCGATTTTGTATGAGAATTTTCATTCATGTACTGTTCATATATTTGGTCTCTTTATGAAAACTATCAAGACTGAATGGAGATTTTTCACAAACAAATTCTTCTCCTCGTTAGCTATCGCACTCATGTAGTCTTCTTCTTTTTGAACATCCATCTTATTATCTTCCGCATAGAGCACTCCTCTGTCTTGTCTTTTCTAAAAGGTAATAAATGTCAAAATAGTCGTTTTTCCCGCATTTCTATTCTGGTTAAGCTTTTTATTAGCAAGTCTTAAAATAAATAGAATTACATAAATAAATAGAATGTCCAAGATTTTAAAGATGAATAACCTGCGAAAATAGTATCACTTAAAGATGCATTACAATATTGGAACTAACCCTGTCATACCCATTTTGCAATTTCTATTCAAGGTATAATGAGTACATTTAGATTGAAAAATTTTACAACGCATTGATTTCCGCATGAAATATCAAATAGAAAAAGGGTTAAAATGTTCGAATTCCTGTCAAAGGCCTGTTAGATAAAATTGGTACCGATTCAGCTTTTAAGGGTTTGGCCGAGCACGCGGCAATGGCAATAACCAACCATTGGAACTGTGGTGAAACTAGAGATTATGTGCACCAAATCAATATGGAAATCAATAAAAAAAATTTATCCAGCAGCAGCTGTCACCCTCAAAAGTGCAAAAAAAAAAACCGAAACGAAAACGAAAACAAAAAATTCACCCCCCAATCAACAAACATACATAAATAGATAGATATACGGATTTTAATGAATACGTATGTATGTATGTATAGTTCCTTTTTTATCGAAAATGAATGTTTGCCAACGATTAAGATAAAGAATAAGCTATATGAGGGATGCTTATTTGACTGTAAGTGTAATACTCGCCATATAGGTATACAAATGTGAGTAAATGTGCAAAATATTCAGATCGACTTTAAACTTACAACCAATAAGAAATTAAACTTTTGGACAGTTCACAACGTGTAATTTCATTCTCCAATGATATTTTCTGTGGGATCTTATGATACAATAAATCGATGTTGATAATTATACCTTGTTGTGTGCAGTGTCCGTCATCGTCATCGTCATGCTGTCTGTCTGTCTGTATGAACGCAACTTTTTTCAACACTTAGAGAAAGAGACTTGAAAGTTAGATCATATACTGGTCTGTGATCTCGATAGATAAATTGTGAAGATTGGAGTCCTACGTCCACTAGCTAAAAAATCGATAAGATCGATATTCACAAATTGATAAAGCCGCATATCTATAACAATTTTGTGGCTACAGTTACCAATTTTGCTTGGTAAATTGTTGGCGATGTCCACGAACCTGTGCCCATAATTGCCAATGCCGATATTTCGGAAAGTGTAAATCGATAATTCCCACAATTTTAAAGATAGAGTGACCAAACTTGGAAGGTAACTTCCTGATAACCTCCTCCAAGGATCGGCATATCATTTTCTGGACCACGCCTACAACCGCCGCATCCAGTAACTTCGTCCCTTGCAATGCGAAGATCTTCCATAATTTGTAAGCTTGAGTCACCAAATTTTTAAAGTATGTTATCGGCAAAAGCCGATAAGGTATATTACTATGATCGCACACCAACATTTTCTGTTAGCCATGCCGACTCCTTCAAAATTCCCGGAAGACAATATCTCCCCCAATTTAATAGCTATAGTTATAACTTGGAAGAAAGATTATTAAGAACCTTCTCTATAATTTTTTTCAGACACGCCCACTCTCGCCCATCCTGTACAAATTTCTTCTGTTTTTAATTTAAATGTAATTAACAAATTTTATCTTTAATTTAATTTGTGGAATTAATGGAACCATCACCTTTTGCATTTTTTAAAGCCTATATAACCCTTATATAATATGAAATATAGACTCCTTTTAGATATAGAAAATGTTAGTGTCTGCTGATATTAGTATGATCAACATGAAATTTCGTTTCGGCTAACTGTGTTTTATTCCTCTGACTTCTGATTTTTTTCCAGCTAAGCAATAATTCGTCACGATATTTTTAAATTCAGGTGTCTATCTTTACTATACTATATCTTTTACTGTTATCTGAAATCAATTTCTATTCATAGGGCCAAAACAGTGTAAGTTATCAATCAAATTAAACAAGCTTGTAACTTTAGAAGGTGTAAGTTAATTTTAAATTACAAGAATGTTTAATTCTATGTAAGCTGGACTGTCAAACAGAAATTAATTAGGTTAAAAATTTAATTTTGGTACGTAAAGTGAATATTGCAGTAAAAATATCTATATATTTTCAATCTTTTTATGATATATATTTTTTTTTTTTGGTATTAGCATTCTGATTTTTACGGTTCGCTGTGGTAAAATAAAAAAAGGTTAAAAAATAAAAAAGAAGGCAGAAGGAAACACTACAACCCCTTTAGGTATATATATTCATAATCAGCAACGGAAGACGATTCAATTTACATTGCAAGTGGAATTGGATCTGATTCCGATTTCGATTTAGAATTTGAACCGGCACCCTGATAGAAACACATTTGGTGAATGTGAAAAAATTAAAATTTTGGACTTGTGAAATAAATACATCTTTTAAGAAACTAAATATGTATGTATGTTTATGTATGTATGTTTGTGTGTATGTGTAGAACAGATAAGTATATTTTCCAAAAGACGCACACATTAAGACAAGGGCATTCCCTGCTGTCTTTTTTGTCTTTGCTCTTTTGATTAGTTTTCCAATTTCCAAATGACTTCTTAAGCCATTGAAAAATATATGTAAAAATACAATAGTGTATATAGTACACACACTTCTTTTCCGTTGTATCTTGCAAAAAGCAAACCCCTACGCACACGAACACAAACGCGCTTACATGCATACATAAATATAACTCGCGGCAGGGGTATTTTTCCATTTATTTTTTTTTCTTCATCACTATGGATGATCTTGGATATTTTTTTATATATGTATACACGATTTTCTTTCTTTTTTTCGTTATTTTCGGTTTTTTTTTTTTAATTTTGATGGTGTGTAGGGTGGCGACTCTGGTGGTGTTTTGAGTGCAGAAGGTGGCAAAAATTGTCCGCTCCCTGTTTTTTTTTTTGGAAACTCACATTCAGCCTGGCTGCCTTGCCTTGCCATGCCTGCCTGCTTGCCGCTATTGCACCACCACCAACTTCATTATAATTTTGTCGGGGTTGTTTTTTCTTTTCGTATTTTTTGTGTTCTTTATTCGTCACATCGGTCGGCTATATGTGACGCAGACGATACCCTTCGCCGCGTTGTTTCGCTAGTAGCTTATAGGCCATTCAAATATTCGCAGTGGCTAACATAAATAAAAACGACACCCCCAAGTTTTTTCTTTGTTTTTTTTTTTTTTTTTTTTTGTCAGTCCGTGAAAAATTGGATAAAAAAACGCTTGGCAGTTTTAGCATCTGAAAATCTAACATTGAATTATGGAATATCGATTTTTTGGTTTGCGAAAATTAAATGCCTTGTGCATCCACTGGCAACACCTCCTTCCCAAAAAAATACCCATTCCTAATTCCCAGCATTAACAGTACAATACAGGAAAAGGTGTTTCATTTAAAAAAAAAATTAAAACTACAACAGGACAACAACATAATCCATATACGCATATTTAAGCCTATATCAATGAAATAAAAAATTATTTTACCAAGACCAAATTTTTTGTTTCTCATTGTACTTTTGCCGAGCACATTTAAAGCTTGTTTTCAAGTTTTAAGAAGTCTGCGAACCCATATTCCTATACTAAATAATTGCAACTTGAAGCTGTATTGGGGAAACTTGACATTTATCCATCTATATCATATAACTAACATAGGAACAATGTGTACGTAATCTCAAGAAAAAAATATAAAATGAGGAAGAATGATCATCAGTTTTAATAGAATTTGTAAGGCAACATCCCTTTCCCAGTGATGAAGATGACTTTTTATTTTTATTTAATGGGTTTGAAACCGATTGGAGTCTCAGCCAAACTCTTTTATCCCCAATTCCTTTCACTATTTTAGCATCTTACCTCATGAGCTAGCCGTTTAATCTGTTTAGAAAATAATTTTAAGTTAAAAATATAAGAAATATTTACAACATTTCTAATGCGGTTTGAATGCAAAATGCTCCAACATTAGTTGTTGGATAAAGTATAGTCAGACAAAAAAATGGTTTGTATAGTATTAATTAATTTCACAAGTACAGTAAGCAGAAAGCAGTATTTTCCTATTAATAAGCTCATGCAACATTATACGATTTATTAATATTTATGAACACTAACAAATTTCCACCTTTTACCCAATCACAGCATCATTCGAGCAAAATCGTAGTCACCCTTGCACTACATTCAAATATTATTGCGATTATAACTAAAGTTAATGGCACAGTAAATGACGATGGGTTACTTTCCCCTTAGGGGAGGGTAGACTAAATAGAATTATCTTGTTGTAAGTACCACAGTCATATTATTTTAATAAATAAATGCCAAATGTCTGCACGTAGAGACTACGGTCAAAAGTGTTAAGGAATCAGTGAAGGTCCGGCAATGTACCCGTGTTTTTACCCACCATTGCACTGCTTTAATATCAAAAGCATGTCCCCACCCCCCACTCTTTTTGATAAACCTGTGCCTGCTGCACGTCCCCAATTCCTCGGTGGATGTGCGTGCTGGCTCAAGTCCAAGCCCTAGCTACACTCAGAAAAAATCAAACTGCCGTATAAGCGGTTTGTTTTGATTATACAAATTCATTTTTGAATATATGGAAATAATCTTTAATTGAAAATTCGTTTGATTTAAATTTCTTAAAAATGTTTTATATAGTAGTACTATTTTGTCTTTCTGAATTTTTAAAATACTTATGTTTAATATAAATGTTATATACACATAGAAAATTGACCCAAAGTAAATTGCTCTGATCGCAAAAAAAAAGTTCTTTAATTAGAGGGAAGTTTTGTTATTTTTTATTCTCTCAATCCATTAAAGATGGGTAAAAAGGGTTTTGTGCAAATTGATGTAACAGGCAGAAGGAAGCATCTCCGACCCCATAAAGTATATATACTCGTGATCAGGATCAACAGCCTACTCGATATAGCCATGTCCGTCTGTCCTTCCGTCCGTCCGTCCGTCTGTAGGAACACGCGGATCTCAGAGGCTTTAAAATGGAATAAAGGTTCTCGTATACCAGGTGCAGACCAAGTTTGCTTATTTTTTATTTACTTATCGATAACTGCCTCCGTTTCTCGATTATCGATAAATTTCGATTTACGATAGCAATAAATATCACAGTTTAAGAGGCAGAGTCTTTCAAATTATACCTAATGCATATGCATATTATTAATCAATTGTCCAAATTTCATTAAGATTGGATAATAAACACCTAATTTATAGCCGAAAATATATTTTTATAATTATTTAATTGCTGTCAGCAGCTGTAAGCATTTTCTGTATACATATCAATATGCGAGCGCACGTGTGAGAAAGAGATGGCATGATAATTGACGGTAGAGTCAATATATTTGTGTGTATTCTGCAGACCTGCAATAACTACTACGTGTATGTATGTATTTATATATGTATGTATGTATGTATATGCACGTGTTTGTAGCCCGACCAATTCGGGTCAGTTCGGGCTTAGTTTTTTTTACTCTGTAGTCCATGAACCTCCCATAAGAGTGCACTTGCAGAACTGAACATTTTAGTGCACATCATTTAAAAGGGAAATTTACCAATTAAAATAGAATATATTTAACAACTGTGTTAAGAGTATATCGTAGTCGAGCTCACTCGACTACATCATTCTTACTTCTTTATTTATAAATAAGGAATAAATTCTCGAATATAGAAATATAGAAATTGAAATATAACTAATAAAAAACTTACTGTAAGAATTCTATGTATAAAAAAAACTATGGATATCGCAGATATTTTTCTAAATCTTAAACTTATTTAAATTATTATTTTCATGATTAAGTCTGCAGAGAAATAATGAAAGCCGGTAATTTTATGAAAAAAAAAATGCAGAATAATAAGCTGAGCAAACCTTGACAACATGGCGATTTATCAAATATCAGAGCTGGTTTTTTTTCTGTAAGTGTAGTGGAAAGCGGAGAAAGGGTGCGATGTCTGTGCCGTTGACGAGGACATCAGAATCACGACTCGAAAAAACATTAGAGCTTTAATTGCCATTGTTTAATTTACCTTGGTGTGCACCGGAAATTTACAGGAACTTAATTTGTACTTGGGACTGTATGCTTTAATCGTCGAACCGGAGAATGGGGGAATGTTGCAAGTGTTGTTTAGTTATTTGTGCCGTTCTCATTCTCACTCACGTTTTGTTCGTGCGTGCAAGATATTCGATTAGCTGCATCAATAAAGGGAGTTCACTCCACTTGCTCGTACCGTGTGTCCAGCTGGCGCAAGCCCCTGATTGGGGGTGGGGGTGGTTGTATGCGGCAATGGGGCATGCCACGTAGAAACGAAAGTGTGAACATTCTATTCTGTTAACTTTCTATTTACTTGCCATGACGGATATTTTGTCATTCCATATTAAGGTGTTAAATGCTAGATGTAAAAAACGATTGTACTGCTGATCGAATAGTCGAATATGAATATACATATGTCGAGACAAATGATTTATTTTTTGACAGTTGCTTATGTTATTTGATTTTATTTGCATGGCTGCTTAAAGATTTTAGAATGTGTTTTTTTTTGTATTAAATAATTATCAAAGGTATGCTTTATTGTATCTATGAATTAAATTCTCGTCAAGTGCTGTCAGACAGACAAACTTAACTTAACAAACTAACTTAAGTCTGGTATCTCAATTTAACTCGAGTCGCTACCTCTCATTTTGATAACCATGCCCTTAAACTGCAGCCGAAGCCAGAGTTAACATCGCTTTATTTCACTCTTTCTCCTACCTGTGTGAAAGACTCTCGCTGACCAGCCGGCTGCTGCAGAGAAAGCATTCATTCGTGTTTCTCTCTTGACTTGGGCTCGATTTCATTTGCTTAAATCTTAATACTACGTACATGATAACATAATACAACACAAATAAAGCTATCAAAAAGATGAGCAAACAAAGCGCAAACATATTTTTGTAAAAATTAAAACAACAGTTCCCAATTTCATTTGCAATTACAATTTTACAATTCGTTTAATGTTCTTTTCTATCTGGCAACGATGTCAGGCACAATTTTCTTTTTTTTTTTTTAAACATGTGGCAGCGCTGTGCTTGAACGGGTAGCGATCAGCTGGTACATTTGGTACAAGAGTCTGTATTGCCGTTTTTTTATTTTTGTTGTCTCGATAAATCTGCATCTCCATATCTCTTTTCCCCCCTTTTTCACCATCTTTATCATTAAATTTGTTAACTAATCCTTTTAATTTTAAACCAAATTTTTTTTCAATATTTATATTTAAAATTTAAATAAATTATCAATAAGGAATGAAAATGAAAATTGAACACACCATTTAATTCATTATTGAGGAAGGTGGGTAGGTTGGTTATAGGGCTGTGCTATTTGTCCTGTTGTGGTGCCGTGTGGATAGAGTTTTAGACAGAAAGGTTAGTAGAAGAAAGAAAAGGAGGCAAAACGGACTACCACTGGACAAGACAAACAACAAACAACCATGCCTCCAGCGGGATCCGCGACTGATTGATGTAAACGATGTACAGAGTCAGCACTTACTACCATCAAGCCAGCTTCATTGAGAGTGAGACTGTTAAATTATGAAAACAGATCTTAGGCAGCTAAAACTTTGTATTTAAAGCTTAAATTTTCTGAATAATTTTGTTAATATTTTTAAACCAAACCCTTAAATATTTAAGGAGTTTCTCATGAATATGTAAATGCAAATTTTCAATTATTGTATTCACAAATAATTTGATTTGTACTGGAAACGTAAAATTCAATATATAAGTATATACAAGTTGTCAACAAATTTAGATATATGTCCGTCTTAGAGACTTCAAAGTTGGACTATAAATTGTCGTATATCATATGCAGAAATGAGGTTTATTTTATTTTATCGATGACCCCCACGCTTTCCGATTATCGATACATGAACTTTCCCCTGGCTGACTAAAGGGCAGCTCATAAATTCCAACTAAGATCTCATATGTGTATTTATACAAACTATATGAATTCGGATAAATTTTACCATAGTGTCTCGCATTTCCATTAAATGCGAAAAATTGAGAAAATATTCGCTAATGGGCTTGCATTTATGTATTCGATTAAATGTTGCGTTATGTCCTAGGCCAATTGCTTAATTTATCTCCCCCTCATGGATGGATAAATGCCAACATACTCGCGCATTATTTGCAGAACTTACTTAGAGTTTCAATATCGATCTGAATTAATATACATAATTCTTAATTTCTATTCATCATATTCGAGAGATAACAATTATTTCCCCCATCTGCCTCGTTCAGACTCCTTGATTTCCTGGACAGTCGCCTGTGTTTCGGTTATTACGCAGTGTCATTGAGATATAATTAATTTCGTTACGGTCGCAGTTTAATTTTGGTTAAAAGCAGAAGTCGCTTCCTCATCGGAGGATTATACCTTTTACCAAAGTGGCCATAAAGGACATAAAGCGCACATTTATTTGCTCGAATTGCATAATAATTGCAAAGCTACATTTTCATTGTAATTTTTTGGCATCTAATGAAAAACTACGCATTTCTATTCCGGAAACAGAGACGCGTGTCACAAAATGCTGGCCAACACACCAACCCCCAAATTCCCTAATTCACTTTTTATAAATATATACATGTATGAATTTTCTCATTCGTGGATTCCCATTTATTCTCCCCATGACCTTTACTTCCGATATCATCAATTATTTACACGCGAAAATCCGTATAGGTCCACTGATTAACAAAGTCAGCAGCTCATCTATCCATGCCATCCCATCCCATTCTCGGGGGCCATCAGCTAGTTAATGTTGATTGCTACGTGATGTGGTATAAACTTACATAATTCAGATTTGTTATGAATAAGAAGGAAGTTAATTAATGGAATTGAATCTTACATATGTTAAGTGAGAAGCTAAGTGCAATGCGAGTAATATAAAACTAGTATAGATTTTCTTGTTCTTTCTTGGAAAAATATTTTTGTAACAATCAGTCGATAGTCCCAAAATATTTATTTTTTTATTTTAAAATAATTTCTTGAATAAGGAAATGAATTTCAAAAAAGTTCAAGTGTCAGTCTAGTTCTTAGAAAAAATCCTCTCTGAAATTAAATTGTAATAAAATTAGCTGTCTAGAATTTAATGTTTTAAAAAATATATGGATTAAAAAACTAATATCACGAAATTTTTAGCTTTGTCTGCGAAGAAAAAATATTAGACGTAAATTTGTAAGTTTAAATTTTGTATTATTGTTTGAGTATTGCTTTCATTCATGTTGAGCAGTAGTGAGATGAAGAACCTGTTGTTTAAATTTACCTTCTGAATGGGATAAGAGCTGAGCATTGTCTTAGGATATGTTAAACTTTAGTGGTTCTTGGTTCTTGGCATAATTTGCATTGACTGTGTATTGCTAGTGGTTAAGTTTGGTGTATTCTAGTCTTTGTCGTATAATTTTAATTTGTGAAGTGTTGTTATGGAAAGGGTAAAAGTGTGTGCTGGGCGCAAGTTGAAATAAGGTTCCACAGCTCGATTGTTTTTTATTTTTCAGAAAATCTTTATTAAGGATATTATTAATGTAACTTTGATTGAAATTGTTTGTACAAAAAGATATACAGATTTAAGATTGTAGATATAAATAATAAAAAAAAACCTTTTAGACTACAGAAAATTAAGATTTCAAATTCAAAGTGAGCAATTTCGTAACTTTTACTTTCTCTATTACAAAGCTACTCATTATACTATTATACCAAAAAGATATAATAGTATATTGGTTTTGTTCAATGTCCGTCCTGCTGTCTGTCCGTCTGTATGAACGCGCGTTCCTCCGACACCCTTAGAGATATAGACTTGAAACTTGGAACGTATGGAAAGTACCCTCAAAAATTAAGGTGTGTTGGGTTTGGACCTACGTCCACTAGGGAGCTGGACAACCGCGAAATTCGATTTTAGAAAATCGATAAATCCACATATCTCTTAAAATTTAATGGATACGGTCACCAATTTTGGTTGGTAGGTTGTTGGCGAGGTCCTTGAAAGATTGGCACGTGCCACGCCCACCTCCGACGCCCGCATCACCTCCGCCCAAATTTTCAAATGGCTATATCTTCCGCAATTTTTGAGTAGAGAATGTTAAATTTGGTGGGTATATTACTGGTAGTCTCCTTTAAGAACCAATAACAAATTTGTGGTGCCACGCCCAACCCTGCGCCTATAATCGACAATTCCGATTGTAAATCGATAACTCCGTATATCTCCGAAAATTTTAAAGATAGAGTAACCAAACTTGGAAGGTAATTTACTGGTAACCTCCTCCAAGGATTGGCATATACATTTTTGGACCACGCCCACATCCGCCGCCCCCAGGAACTTCGTCCCTAGAAATTTAAAATGCGCATATCTGCCGTAATTTGCAAGCTAGAGTCGGAAAATTTTGAAGGTATGTTACTGGTAACTCCCCCAAAGATCGATAAAAAAAATTGGATGGCCACGCCCACTCCACCTACCTAAACCGATACACCTGTTGGTGTAAATCGATAAGCCCATATATCGCAATTTGAAAACTTAAGTCACCAAATTTTAAAGGTATATTGCTAGTAACACCCTTCATAAATGTGGAAAAAAAATTTTAGACCACGCCCACTCCCGCCCACAAAAAACGATAAGTGCCTGTATCTCACGCAATTTAAGAGTTACAGTTACCAAACTTAGAAGGTATATTACTAAGATCGAACTCCAAAATCTTTTGGGCCACGCCCACTCCAGCCCCCAAAACCGATAAACGCCCATATCCCCTGCAATTCAAGTTAGTTACCAAACAGCGTAGGAAGATTATTAGGAAACTTCTCGATAATTTTTTTGGGCAACGCCTACTCCCGCCCCTAAAGTTTCGAAAAGCCCATATCTCCGGAATTTAAGAGTGAAAGTAGCTTATACAATTTTTTGTGTCTGCTCTCCCCGTGTAATTCTGCTCACCGTCTTTAAAAGCCACGCTCACTTATATGCAAATCATATACATATTTATTAGTAGTGAATTAACAGAATGTGTTCCCATTCAAAAAGGCAAACTTGGACAGTATTTCTTGACTGCACTCAAATTATGGTATAATAGTATTTCGCTGTCGGTTACGTCCGACTGCAACGTTCTATCTAGTTTTATTTTAAATTTTAACCTTTTCAAATTTGTAGATTGTTTTAGTAAACTTTAAATAAATAGAGTTATAGTCCTTTAACTCTCAAGTATATCACTGCTTAATATATTTAATTTAATAAAAAAAAATATTTAAGAATATACAGATATAATATAAGAGCCAATTAATATTTGACTTGCAAATACCACTGTTAAATACCACACTGTCAGACAATTGACGCGGCTCAATTGCCGCCAAGAAGGGTCAGATTTTGTCAGACGATTCCCTGCTAAGACCAGAAAAAACCGAGCTAAACAGATTTAACAGAAATTAATTAATTATGTTGTCGCGGTAATAGTGGCGCAAAACGTTAAATGCATAATTATGCTGGTAATTCCGGTCAAGGGTAGCCGAACACCCGAACACCCGAGCACCGAGCACCACAGACGAACAGTGGCGAAGCTGAAGCTGTAGCTGTTTATCTTTGTGTGTGTGTGTGTGTAGCTAGTCAAGAAGAGGAGAGGCTGTCTGTCTGGACCCATTGAAAATTAGTACAAAGGGTATAATGGTTTTGGGCAAATGTATGTGACAGGAAGCAGAAAGTAAAGCTTAAAGTATACATATATATTTTTGATCAGCATCAGCAGACGCGAATCCCATAGATTATAAGAGCTAGAGACGACAAATTTTAAATATAAGTTCTCGTACATCCCGCCCAGATCAATTTTGCTTAATTTTATCGAAAGCTGTTTCGATCTGATCGATACCTATCGTTATCCGATAGCAATAAGAGTCTCAATTTTAAGCAAGCAAATTCTCCTACTTAATGCATAATGTGCATATGCCTTTTATTAATTAACTGTCCAAATTTCATAAATTTTCCACAAAACTAAATGAAAAGTGAAATTTGGCAATAAAACTAAACAGCCGTCGTGTACAGGCCATATCGTAGTCGAACTCACTTTTCGTCAGAATCAATCTGACTTGTTTTGTCTTGTCGCTGGTATTTCAATTATAATTGTCTTAACAGAGCTGAAAATTAACCGAATAGGGGAGGCTGTTATGTACAAAGGGGCTCGACTTCCGGTTCGACACAGTTTTAGAATGGGGAGGAGGTGGGGGATGGGGGTGCCAATGAAAGCAAATAAACTGTGCATTTGAGACCCGCACAGATTTGTTTTGGCATTAATTCGAGATTAAAAACCATAAACTGACGCTCTGCTTGACTCTGCCCGATGCTCTGGACTCCTCTGCCTGTGTTGAGTATTTTAAGGTACTTAATGACTAAATAACCATTAAGTCTAACGCTCCAATGCATTTCGGAAACCGCAGCTTATCGAATATAGTTCAATGTATTACGTATGATATGCGCGTGTGTGTGTGTATATGTGTAGGTTTAGATTTTGGATGTCTCAATTGTGTTCCTACAAATCGGAAAGGATGAGTTTGCAAATTTATATATTGTATTCAAGCAAAACGATTTAGATTTAGCTAGGATACAAATTAGAGGGGGCAGTTCCTCATTCAAAAAGTAGTAGTATATAAAAAAAAATAATAAAAAAAATATTATTGTATTTATGAACAGACTTAACGCTGCTATGCATGGTACGGTGTTTAAAATAGAAAAGCATACATATATATGTATATTTTATACATGCATTACTAAAATTAAGTAAACTTAATTTACTTACTAAATTTTGCGAATTTGCGTTAAATAACTTCAGAACTGTTATGCCCAATGATTAATTACAAATTTGATTACAAAATTTCTGCGTGACAATCCCAATTTTTCCCGTCTCTTTACTCAGTTTTAAAGTTGCCAGCCTGCGGAGTGAAATTTAAAGTTCTACAAAACAAAAACACATTTTCAAGTGTGGCAACTTTTAGCAGACGCGTTATCGGATAATAGAGCCCCACCAAGCCAAGGCTACCAACGCGCCAAGCAAAATTTTTTATGACAACCGTCTCTCTCCCATACAATCCATCTACGACTATGTCCCCCATATCCTATCTCCTGTCTCTTGTCGGTCAAACGACGTGCAGCAAATGTCGTTAAGACAGAGCTGGTGTTAACCCAAATATTGTTGGTCAGTTAGAGTTCAACGGCTAAGGAAAAGGCAAACGCAAACGCAAACGCAAACTGCTGGAATTCTCAATCTGGACACAAGCACACACACACACACACATACATATAGACAGCTGCAGTCAAAACAATAATAGTGCACTTAAATACTTAAGATAAAGCAATTAAACAAACAATCTGTACTGAAGATAAGTAAAATTATAGCTATAGAATTATTAACCAAAAATATTAAAGTCTCTAAATGAATTTTTTATATTTTTTTTAAATAGTGAAATTTTCCAAGCTTTCTAAGAAATAACTTTGATGTGTCGATGTGTGGTTTACCACGTTCAGTATCTGAAAATAATAATACTTTAAATCAATCCCCGTTGAGAAACCAAATATTTGTTGCTTTGAATCATTAATTTTTTTTCAATTTAAAGATTTTGCAGTGGCCCTATATTTAATAAATACTTTGAAAAGCAGCTTAACTATTATTTTGAACCCAACTGTATGAATGAACCCAACTGTATACATATATATATATATATATATATATATATATATTCACACGGTTGTATGTGTGGCACGCGCCCAATTTATTGCGAGATGATAAAGTTTGCGATAACACGACGCACGCAACATATGTCCGTCCGAACATACGAACACAGGCAAACTTTGTCGCTGTCACGGCCTCTGCCTCTGCCAGTGCCACTCTGCAACACTGCCTCTCTGACCATTGTTGGTGGCAGCAAAATGCCGCCGGCTGGACAGCAAGCCCTTAAACGTGAAATTTCGGTCAAGTTCAACTTATTCAAGTTTAGTTGAATTCTGTTTCTGTTTCTGTTCCTGTTGTTCAATATTCAATGCCACGGACTCTAAGCTGTCAATCTGTATGTATGCATGTGTGTATGTGTGAATGTATGTAGTAGTGTCCTCGGTACTCCAGAGACATACCCATGCAAAAAATTCTGCAAATATTCTAGGTATCAAATAGTTACATTAGCCTAAGAGACTACTGTAGCCCAATATAAATCTATTTAAAGTAAATTCATGTGCATATGTGTGTATATATGTATATAAAGTAAGTCCATGTACATGTAGATATAAATGTGTGTACATTCCTATTACTATAGTATGACATATACATATTTACCTATTTATACTAAGAAGATTCAGCAGTCGAATGGCCAACTAGCAGCTAGGTCTCATAATTAAAACATTAAGGAGGATTTAAAAAAGAGGGCCTGACAAAGAGATAACCCGTACCCCATTTTGAATTAATTTTACTCAAATTCAAAGAATGTACATATGTAGCTTTATCGATTGCGAATATCGATTGTCTGACGCGGCGATACCTTTGGTATCAAAGTATAAAAATTTGAAATATCAAACAAAAGTCATATAAATGCATATACTTCGCAATAATTCCAATTTAGGTTTTTTTTTTCTTTTGTTTACAACTTGAAATACAGGCAAGGGGGGAAACAGTTCGCGAACTTATTTAAGAAAACGTAAAACTTACGTCCTGTATTCAAGAAAAGTTCCACTTTTGACAGCAATACAAATTTAAAGTAAGGCGTTTGCATTAGGCTAAGCAGCACTTAAATTGGCCCAAAGAGAAATGCAGAAAGACTTGTTTGGTCAGCCGTATGGTCCAGTGCACTACTTGAAAAAAACTTATATCTCTTTAGGTCTAATATTTCGAGCTAATATTACTTAGCGGGTAAACTTCAAATCGATCAAAATATTATACTAAAACTGACTTTTAATCTGCCTCGGAATCATCAATCACCGGAGAAATGCAAATATTGAAATGAGTTTCCCAGAAATATTGTAACAGATGTATTTGTTCTGATTTGGACAAATTATTCAATTAGTTACAAAATTATAATCTCTAAATAGAATTAAGTTTTAATAAAAGTAATCAGATAAGTTAAAAAAAAAACAATTTTTCCCATACATTTATCCATATTTAAAAATATTCATAAAGAGCGCACAATCCTTAACAAACTCTTAACTAAGTAATAAAATAGGTATTAGAAATAAAGATTACACATTTGCTTGCAATTAAAAATAAAATTTAAAATAAACTTACTTGAAATTGGTCCGATTCTGTATCGGATTAAAACAGTTGTGGATTATTGGAAATTATTTTATTATTATATTAGGGTCTTCGAATAGGACAACGACCCAAAACATACCACCAAAATATCTTGAAATAAGTTTGAGGGCCATATATAGACTTGATTCCAAAATTCTTCAATGCAAACCCAATCGAAACTCTTTGGGATATATTTAAAAAAAAAAACTATGTCTAACGCTAAGCAAAGGAATAACAAAGAGTTTGGAGCTATAACTAATGTAATATGAATGGCCAATAAAATGTGCACAGACTAGACTCATAGACTCATTCACAAAATTGTGCAATGCTGCTATTGCCATATAGTACAAAATATTATTTCATTTGAAATAGAAACTATTCTTGTTTCGCTCGAAAATGTAAGCTGAGGTCAAATTTGTGATATGTTTCATATGCAGACGAATACAACAAATAATTTCCAAAATAAACCACAATATTTAATGTGCAAATTTAAATATTATAATAATTTTAAAGTATATATTTTATTTTCTTAGTATTTGAACAATAAAATATAATGAAATATGTATTTCATTTTTTTATTTGTTATAATATTAGAAAACTGATACAAAAATATTAAAATATTTATTTTCTTGTTTTTTTGTATTTGGAATAATTTAATATTAATAATAAGAAAACATGACTGCAAAGTCCACTAGAGTAACTAACAAAATGACGTTGTAGAATGCGGATAATGTGGATGCGACTCGTACATTTAATAATTCACCCTCCTACTAAGCTGCGTACTTTGCTCAAATGCATAAAATAAAAAAACAAAAAAAAAAACAAAAATAAATAAAAAAAATATAAAAAATCTACCTGGATTTTGCTTTTGTAGACGATTCCTTTTTTTTTCTGTCTCTGTTTTGTTTCAGCTATTCGGATCGGTTGATGAGAGACGATTATGATTGGGATCGTTGCTGTTGCTGTTGCTGCATCCCGCTAATCGAAGGTCAACATTTTGTTTACAGCAAACACAGATCAGGACAACTAACAAAAGCGTAACAAGGAAAACAAACATTGTTGTGAAAAACGACGATCATTGTTATAATATTATTATAACCATTATTATTATACGGTACGATATTTAGACTTGCTGGCATTTCTTGCACTCACACTCACACTCACAGTCACAGTCCAAAGTAGCTGTAGTCAAGCATATACAGATATTTATGTGTGTATGTTGTGTGGCTATTAACACTTCTTTACACACACATACACACACACACACACACACGCACACATTAATGCGAGGGGCATGGGCTCAGTGAGTGGTCGGTTTGTCTGTCTGACTGTCGGTTATTCTTGTCAATGAAATTGAGATCGGCATATCAATAAATTTAACCTGATCACTTTAAAGCTTTAATGTTCAAGGCTGTAGATCGTTTACACACACGCACACACGCAGCACACACACACGCACACACACTCGACATATCAGAAGAAAAGATATACGCACAAAAGAGCTAAAAGAAATAAGAAATTTTTAGTCAACGAAAAAATCATCTGAATACAAACGCATAATAATAAAATCTAACTGGATAGAGGTGTGACTATACATGTGTACGGGTCTGACCATCTGTCTGTCTGTCTGTCTGTCCGACAGTCCAACTGTCTGTTTGTCGGGTGCACAAAGCAGGCAAGAGAGCACAGGCACGGGACTGAGTATATACACACATACGCACAGTTGAGGTAAAAATAATAGTAGTATTTACAAAATATATTACTCATTTTAAGGTGATAAAATCGCCAACTCTTCAATATATAACGAAAAATTTAATTCGGCCAACAAAACAAGTCTAAATATTTTGAACATATATTATTATATTTTTTTAAGCATTTTTCAAAACATATGTGTGCACTATTATTATTTGGACCGCAGCTGTAGATTAACATTCCGGTTATATAGAATAGCATCTACATATTTCCATATATGCATATACATATGCCCACATGTATACTAATATAAAGGTGCATACTAATATATTATAATCACACTCGCCAACTCGCCCCAAAATTTACGATTTCATTCAGAAATCTCAACGAGGCACCAGAGTTCACGATCCGATCCCATTCCAACTTGTTGTCTTGTTATCTATTCATACCCCTTAAATAACATTACCATAAAGGGGTATATTCTCTTGGTTTGCAATTTAAAACAGATGTGAATTTTGGATAACAAGTGGAATAAGCTAGCTAAATAAAATCAACTTTGTATGGGCGACAACTAAGAACGGAAACTATTTCAACGTAAAGTCGGAGTGCTCGACTAAGGTATACCCTCTTTAAAAACAGCTTACAGATAAAAAAAAAAAACGTTGATAATGGAAAAACTACATATCAAAAGACGGTGTCACACAGGTCACGAAATATTTTGTTGCTAAGTTTGGTGTTAACTCGATGTTAACTCGTTGTTACCTGTGTGGATTCTGGGAACAGCTGTTCGACTGTGTCAAAATAATGAACTTTGATATATTTTATTTTGACGGGAGTTATCATCTAAATAATAGTTGGAAAATTAAAAAAGTTTTTTTTGCTTTTCCTGGAGATAAATAATTTGTCTAAACGTTGTGTTGGTAAAATACCACAATAACTATTTAGTATAGTATTTTAAAAGATTCTCAAATGAGAAACAAAATTATTTGTTGTTATTTGTGCAGCTAAATTGAATTTTTCTACATTTTTAAGAGGTTTCAATATTCAACAGTGCAAAGTTTGTCGAGCCTCATAAAAATAGTCATATGTTTAAGAAATGCGTTGCTATTTTATTATTATACTTAATAGACTCTCAACAAAATCGATCAGTTTGAAATATTTCAAATTTACTAAAGAGTAAAATTTTCATTTTATAAAGCAGTAATGCTATTATTTTGAATTCAGCTATATACGTTTTATGTTTGGCACAACTTCAGATACCCTGTTCAATTGGTCCAAACAACACTTCGCGCCTTTGTGTAACCACCTGGATCTCGGTGACATAAGCCAAGTTTGGCATGTGCATCTGTAATTGTGATGCAGAGTGTCCATTTAAAATGCACGCGCAAACATCAAAATGTATAATGTAGTTGAGTCCACAAGGTATACACATACATATGTATATATTCCTGATGTGTGTCTCAACTCGATCTTTCATTTTTTGTATGTTGCGGCTATATTCAAATAATAATTAATTCTTAGAGTAACTTCGATGCGCATTTTCAAAATGTATAAGTCTTACTGGTGTTTGAACATTTGGTGCCAACGCAATTCGCTAAAAACCATCAAATTTCCGAGGTATATTGAATAATAAAGGACTATTTACCAATCTTAATATTGCATTAAAACTTAAAGCTAAATTTTTCTGATACATTACGAAAAAAATCGAATCTTAAGCGATAATTATATATTTTAAAATTCCAGCTCCGAATTATTTTTCAAGCTTTAAATAATTATTCATGTATAATTCTGTATTCCAACTGATTTTAGATTCGGCAATAATACGTCGATCACAGGCAGACTTTTTTTCTTTTTTCAAATAACTGACTTATAAAAACGGCATTTCATTTATACAGAAAGTTAATGCGCACAAAAATAAAATAATAATAAACGAAATAAACGAAAAATATAAAGCACAGCGGAAACTGAGATACAGTGCCTCGAAGCATAATTCGAGCAGTGCCTAGCAAAAAATTGAAAGTGCCGTAAAGTTTAAACAAAGAAAAAAACGCAAAATGCTTAAATGCCAATTTTTTTAATGTTATATCGCATTTGAAAAGGAACTTTAGTTTTTATTAAAATATTAATTAATTAAAATTAGTCAAAAACTGAAAACATATCCAAAATAATTATTGAAGCTTAATTCGAGCAATTTTAAAAAAAGTTACATATTTGGCGTATGAAAACTTAAATAAGGATTTTAATACTTAGTATGATATCCTTTAGCCTTAACAAGTTCCCTTAACCTATTATTCATAGAAGATACCAGCTTCGGGGTAATTTCTGGACTGATCCTGCTCCACTCCTCCAGCAGAGCATTTTGAGATCTTGTTTGCTGGATATGTTGTATTTCCGGATGTTTTGTTTCCAGCAGAGCCCACAAATTTTCATGTGGGGGCAGTTCGATCTAAGCCAGGACTGTACTATTCCGGACTTATGATTAGGGTCGTTGTACTGGTAGAACCGGAAAGTATGTCGAATTCCTAGCTTCCCGGCACTTTAGAGTAAATTTTCCTTTATCTATCAAAGTACACATTCTTGTCCATTATTGTTTCAATAATCACAAAATTTCAGTCGCGGGCTGCCGAGATAGATGTCCATACCAGGATACTTCCTCCGCAGTGCTTGACTGTTGCCTTTAAATTTTTGGGACTCAGCTCAGTATTGGAGTGTCGCCACACATAATTCCGTCCGTCCAAGCCAAAAATGTTTAATTTGTGTTCCAGAACTCCAAATCCTTGTCCAAGTGGATTTTGACGAACGTCATCCTTACCCTATATTTTTTACGCTTATAAATTTCTTTTTCCGTGGTTGTCGGGCATTAAAGTTATGGTTGCGCAGAACTTGGTGCACAGTTCCCATACTGAACTTTTTTCTTATTTCATCCTGCACATATTGAGTCGGTTTTTGAGCCGATAGCTTAAGATTTCGCCTTGTTTTCCTGATGATCCTCGGCTCGTCCTGCTCGGTGAAAATCGGGTTTGGTGCCATTCCGCCCTTGTCCTCTGTCCGATTTTCGTCGGCGAAACTCCAAATGATGTAGAATACAATTGAGGTGTTTAGATTAACCATTTTAGCTATTTTTCGATGTGAATATCCATTTTTGAAGTGTCCCAGAATGAGTTTCCTTTGATTAATGGTAGTTCGTTTGCCCATAGTCATTGTTGGCTTGTTGCACCCAAAATGCAGAAAAAAAATAACTGACTACGGAGGATTAGTCTATTTATACCGAAAATATTCAACAAAAAATCCGGATTTTATGGCACCCAGGTGTCCATAATGTAACTGCTCGAAACATGCTTCGACCATAAAAAGAGGTACTTTCTTACATAACCCTACCTAGCAGGTGGAAAAACCATAGTTTATTAGGGTCATATATTCATTTTTGTGGTTAATAAATGTACCTGCCATGGGTTTTTGGAATTTTTGAAAAATATTGAATAATGAGTTTATGGCAGGCAATTCAATTTTTTGCTAGGCACTGCTCGAATTATGCTTCGAGGCACTGTATGTGTATACATAATACATACATACATGCATATATACATATTAAATGCAAGGTATCATAACTAATTTATGTGAACTGAAAAACTATCGGTTTAATCGTGCCTAATCTGATAACATTTTGAATGTTAATGAATGGAACACACTCTGAATGAAATCATAAATATGCAAACTAACTTCAAACTCAACTGAAGACGACTAAACCCAGCCCGAAGAGCTCTCTGCCTACCAATGAATGAATGAGCAATAGAAATAAAATACAAAAAATAAATGAATAAAATACAAGCACAGCTAGCACAACTAGCTGTAAAACTTCTCGGCAATTGATCAGAACGGAGTCTGTGAGGCGGTGTGGCACAACCAAATTTAAGCATATTTTCATCCATAGTCGTACTATTCATAATTTTGTACAATGCTTTATGTAGATTAGGATCGGCAGTGTTATAAGACACAAAAACAAAAAAAGAGACAAAATTAAACTTTGTGTCAGGGATCGTGCTTAGCAGCTATAGTCTCTAATACACTGTTTAAATGAGCAACACAAATTATTTGATATACAAATTAAATTTTGAGGAGAAATTAGAGTTGTAGTAGCCATTTTTATTATTTTCCACCGTTTTGGACATTAGTCCACTTCTCAATGAAAATTATTTTATACGGTGGAGGAGAATGTCGATAGCTCTGTTTCTAAATAAATGTGTTCCTTCAGTAAAGATGGCCGATTAGTTATACTGATTTGGTCGACTTTCTCTTGTTGCGCTTTTAAGCCAATATTTCATAAAATAAATCTCTAATCGGAGACTATATGATGGGTAAAATTATTTTACCATGTATTACTTATTATACCCTTAACCCATTAAAAATGGGTAAAAAGGGTATAATGGTTTTGTGCAAATGTATGTAACAGGCAGAAGGAAACATCTCCGACCCCATAAAGTATATATATTCTTGATCAGGATCAAGAGCCGAGTCGATATAGCCATGTCCGCCTGTCCGTCTGTCTGTATATGGTAGTCGAGCCCACTCGGCTACAGCCTTCTTACTTGTTTTTATCTGTTTTATACATACAAAACTTAGTAATACCGGCTCAACTTTGATAAATTAAAAGACTATGATTTATTTTTGTTAATCAATTTTATAGCTTTATGTTCAAATGCAATTTTCATAATTTTTAAACTTTACTTTAACCAAACTTTTTATTTTAAATCATTCCAAAATTTATGTCTGCCCCCTGTTTATTGATATGTACATACATTCTTAAATGCAAAATTTTATAAGAGGAGTTGAAAGTTACGTTTTCTAATTTAGCAACTTCTTACAAAATTTAAGTAAGAATGAAAGAATCGAAAACGAAAAGAACTTATATATGAGAACATACCATTTTATACAGACATGAGTCGAAACCGCTCGACTTGGTCTCTGACAATAAAATAAGACACACATAATGAAAAAGGCAGAATTGGTATCTTAAACTTTTACTCCTAAAAATCCTTTATACCCATTGGTATGTACAAATATCAAAAGCATTGTATACACACACACACACAATTATGTATGTACATGTATGTCGATTTCTATTGGCAGCCGTGTTTATTTGAACACCTGTATTTATTTAAAACAACCAATTCACACACACTTAAGTATATTTATACACACACTAGTTCATAGGCATACCTTGCCAGCGAACAAATCTATGTATCTTTTTATGTGTGAATGCATACACACATATGTACACAGAAATAAAAAAAATAGGAAGCATACGTTTTTTGTACCTTATTCAAAATTTAAAGAACATTGAATTTAAGAATTTCGTAATTTTATTATATTTTCTTATGGGTTTTTCAAAATTCGTGTAATAATTATTGTATGATTTCAAACAAGAAAATGTAAGCGATTTTAGACTATAAATAATGTGCTGACAAATAACCTCTTTGTCGTAAAAATTGAGAGCACTTTTTATTTTTATTTTTATTTTAGGTTCAATTTAAATTTGAGTGTGCAAAACTAGAACATGTGTTTTAATCGAATCAGCGGTCTTCAAATTCAACTAAGTCACAAATAATTCTGTGCTGGAGATTTTAAAATAAGAAATTAGTTTGGTTTTGAAAAATATAAAGTTTCGCACACCAATAAAAAAACAAAATAACCAAAAAAATGTATATAATTTTTATATAATATATATAAAAACAGACACCTATATTCAAAATTAAGATGAAAAGTAGACACAAGTTGGAACCCTAAACTACGTAATAGAAAAAAACTAACTTAACTTGATGCAACATAAAAAAATGTGTAAAAAGAATAAACATTTGCATACTATACACAAGATTCAAGAATTATACCGGTATTTACCTTCAGGCATTATACATGTGTGTCGGAATAAGTTTATATTTTTCTCAGTGTACATGTATGCTTACATGACCGGGTTGAGCCCAATAAACGCGTTTACCCATGAATTAATGTTTACTGATCGTTTACCGTGTGAGAGACGTCAGCTTATGCAAATGCCTATGGGGTTGGTCGGTGTGGGGGGGGGGATAGCTGAAAAAAGGAGTGGCTTTTGGCTTCTGCTGTGGATCCATCTGTTTTATTGCTGCGCACAATTATTTACGTAATTAATTAATGTGCAAACACGACGACGAGTGGTACACAACTAATCGACGATGTCGCCTTGACAAGGGTAAGGCGGCAAACTTGTTAATTACCAAAATTAACAGCAGCACTGAGAATACGTTCAAGGACAGAAACGCTTAAATCATAAATCCATTTCTCACTCTCATGTCCGCGTCTTTCTCAATCTATCAAGCAAACAATTGTGTGATATACTCACAAAAAATATAGCCCTGCATATTAGAAAATCGGCTGAACAATGTACCTTATTATTATTTTTCCCAAAAAAAACAGAGGTTTTCTTTTCTTAATTCCAGCATTGATTAAAAACAAATAATTTTGTATAGGCAGAAAAAATGTATTTTTTTTTTTACGATTTGTTTTAAGTGTTTTCAAAGTATAATACATATATTTTAATTTAAATATTTATTTTAACATACATGAACAAGAGTTTTTAATTACTTTTGTCACTTTTGTATTTTTCTGTGTCGTCTGATATTAGTCGACGTTAAATAATTAAACAAGCCTCTAAATTTGTACATAAATAGATATACAACAATTAACAAGATCTTGGCAGACTCTCTTATTATGAATAATTATTAATAATAATACAATTGATATATTTATTGAACTATATTCGGCTTATTCAAATCGTCAATTATTAATGATCTTCTATAACAAATTGAGAATATTTCATATATTGGTTATTAAATTTTGCATATTGTTGTTTTCGTATCAACAACTTCTGGTACAAATGGTATAAAAGGTTTGTACAAAAGTATTTAACAGGCAGAAGTAGCTTCTCCGACCTCATATAGGAGCTAGAGATAGCAAATTCAAATTAAAAGTTGTCTTTAAAATTGCGAATTGAAATCGTTATTTAGTAGTAAAGTTGCCCGAATATTCTGAGATTAACTGCAAATTTGTTTTTATACTATCATACCGAAGGTATGAAGGTAAGGTATTTTAGGTCCCTAAAATTTTTAAATGACTATATCTTCCGTAGTTTTTGAGTAGGGAACGTCAAATTTGGCAAGTATATTAGTGGTAGGCGCATTTAAGAACCGATTGTGTTGCCACTCCCACACCTTTGCCCATAATCGACAATGCCGATATTTCGGAAAGTGCAAATCGATAACTCCGTATATCTCCCACAATTTTAAAAATAGAGTAACCAAACTTGGAAGAACTCTAGCCCCCAAAATCCGATGATATCTCCCGCAATTTAATAGCTACAGTTACAAACTTGGAAGTCAGATTATTAGGAACATTCTCTTTAATTTTTTTTTAACCACGGCCACTTCCGCACCCAAAATCTCGAAAATTTCATACCTTTTGTAATTTAAGAGGTACAGCCAAACTTCGACGAAGGGTTACTATCTTGTATCTACCTTAATCTGAAAGGCAAACTTGGACAGTATTTCTTTGCTGCACACAAATTATGGTATCATAGTATTTGGCTGTCGGTTCTCTCTTGTTTATTATTATAATTATTATTTACGTGTTTTCTTTATGTTAATGTATATTAGATAAGCGGTTAAACAATAGACTCGATATGCATATGGTTTTCTCATTTGATTTAGACTTTAGAAATTCGAAAACTAACTCGAAAATTGGGCATTGTAATAGTTATCAAATCGAATGTTATGAATATTTAGAGATTGAAATGCTTACGATGTTATATTATTATTATTGTACTTCTTTTAACTTATTTTTTAATTTATTTGCTTACAATTTAATCTAATAAGAATGGGCTAGTTGAGAAATACCTCGAAAGCAAAATCTTCATATTTCTTGGATATTAAAAAGAACACGCTAAAAAATTTCGAACTCTAAAGACTTGCCAGCATCCCATTCTTGCATTGTATATTGTACTTTACTAGCCATTGGCAACACCCACAGAAGCACTAACTTTGCCGCGCTCTGCTTGCTTGGCTTGCTTTACTTCTAAATGAGAAAATCCACTCTTACGTAAATACATACACATATTGGTACATATGTTACTATATGTGTGTGTGTGTACAGGCATGCAGTTCGCATCATTTACATATGTGATGCGAAATGAAAGATTGTATATGTGTGTCTGAGACAAGTCACAAGGATATACAAAAAATAATAAGAAAATACATGCTCATTTCCAAACTTGTACTCATACACACATACACTCATATACACACGTGAAATGTACTCATCACAGAGTATGTGTGTGTGTGTATGTATACTAGATACACCATGCTAAAATATATGCATATATACATAAGTACATGTGTGTGTACATACACATAATTGCGAAGGAGTTAAGAAAAGGCTTGCTCGTTAGTCAAAAACGAAGCGAAGCAACGATTCTGCTCTGCTCTGCTCTCTCTCTCGTCACCTCCCTCTTAGTGAGTTGTTTTTTTTTCTTTCTGCCTTGCTGGAGGCTGGCAATGCAGCCGTTGGTTGCTGGTGCTTCAGCGACAGCCGCTTTATATGGAGATGTGTGTATTAATGTGTGTGCGCACATACAACAGAGCTTATGTGGCTGTGTGTGTTGCCCAAAGGGGTTTTTCTTTTGGCCTCCTCCTCAACGATGCGTGTTTTATTCATTTATATTTAAAATCGTAAACGCAGACGCGAGTTTTTCGATTCATTCCTTTCTTCTTTTGGCTTTGAGTGTCACTTTTTCCACCGAAATGAGAATATGCACACACACACACATGCATACACATTTATGTATGCTGGCAATGCTTATACATACATATATATACATACATATATATATATATTCGCACTTGCACACACAACACACACACAGGGCTCACTTGGATTTGAATCAGAGTGGATGGGTTGGCTTTTTTTCCACTAATAAATATATGTACACACATACACATATGCATACATACATACATATTTTAAGGGTGGAGCATCGTAATGCGCTCAGAATACTGTCTGTCTGTCTGTGTGTGTGTGGAACCCACTAAAATAAATAAAATGGAGTTTGGCGACGAACTAGCGACGTTTCTGCTCAGTTCTGACAACGCAAAATTAAGTTAGGTGTTAACAACACACATGTGCATTAACTATGGGTGAAGAGAGGCTTCAGATTTAAATTAAACCTAATTTGCAAATCCGAACATCCTTTGTGCAACCGTTGTGCATTCATTTCATACTACGCAGCTTCTGAGTTTTGCCCATCACTTCTTTATCTTCTTCTCATCCTAGCTTAGCTTTATAATTTTCTGGCTGTTTGCTTTTTCCAGCGATTCGCCAATTCTTGTAATATTTTTTCAGCATTTTACATTTCAAAAAGCCCACACATTAATCATTTTTATATATTCAATTTTAGTCTCATTTTATATATTTATATATATAATTATATATAAACTTTTAATTAATTTTTCATCTAAAACTATAAAATAAATGTAAAATTATTTATTTTATAGTTTTAGATTTGTCACTTCTAATGTTTTAATATTAAATATATATTTTTTAATTTAATTTTTTAGCTGTTTTTATTTTCAGCAATTTTAAGTATTGAATGATTTTAAATTATAATTTTTTAGAAGTTCTAGCTTTTCTTGTAGCTTTCAGTGAATAGTTGTTGTTGTTAAAAAAAAAGACGGTTAAAACCTTGCCATTAGCAAACAAACAAAAACAAATTTATAAATTTTATACTGTTAACATTAAACAAAAAAAATCACTTTGTATCAAGAAAGGAATACTAGAAGTTCACCATTCACGTCACATTTGTCACTCTAAAAAATATTTTTTTTTTATATTTCAAAATTGTCAGAAATAATAAAGCTCGTTAATGCTATTTTTAGCAGTCCTTGCAAATGCCAAGATATTATAGAAAAATGTTAGATACACCATTGATAAAATTAACTGCTTTACCATAATTTTGTATACCTACCTCGCTTTTCAATCGAAAATAAATTATATTTATTCAGGTCCATTTCCCAGACAGTCATTTTATACGGTGCTTTGGTTTGGCCACATGTACATAAGTGATTAAAATAGATTGGTAAGCTCCCAGGTACCATTCCACATTTGACTTACAGTATAAAATTAATATGAAATGGTAGCAGTTATGAACCCGATTGACTGTCAACTTCAATGGTAGATGGTAGAAGTATGTAGATAAATATATATATCAATAGTATCTAAATTAAATTAACCAAATTAGCCAAATTATTATGTTATTAATTAATATTCTCCGAATAGTACTTAGTTTACATCAATCATTTTTCAAGTAAAACAATGGCTTTTTCAAAATCGCAATCGAAACAAAAATATTAAACAAATTAAATTAAATCAAATTATAAGTATTAATTATTATTATATTTCACCATCTTAAAAAAATAACAACGTTACACATTAAATTTATCTAAATTTCGTAACGTAAGAAATGTATTTTTTTTTTTGGTACTTTGGCAAAACACTTCCTTAATATATTAAAGTGTACTACAATATTAATCGAATAAAAAATAAATAAAAATGTAAATTCCTGGCGTATTTTAATTATACAAATTTGACTTTCATAGATTGCGCAATACTCGGAAAAAATCCAATCAAACCAAAAAATTAAAAGTTAAAAAACAAAAACAGAAACAGAAACGCATGCATAAAGTTATTATTTATAGAAATAAAGGATTCTGAATTGAATACATGGTAATGTCTATTGCAATAATTAAAGAGATCGTATATAGGTTATTGGTAAGAATAAATAGTAGCGTTTAGTCTAGAGGTTACTCAGTTACTCAGTTAACAAAACAGATGCTTTAATGTAACAAATTTTAATTTAACTACAAGCATAATACGACAATAAGTTAGTTACGAAAGTCAATCGGATGTAATTCAAGCCAGTCTTAGCGATAAAGAGCAAATAATAAGAACTACTTTTCCACTGATTCCAGTCAGACATGGTGGCTGGGATATTATGGAGAACGTACCCAAGAGAATTATAGATAATCTTAATCATATAAGTCATTATTATCGCAGGTCTCTTAACGACACCTATCTATTTTGCGATGTTGATAATTACCTTTTTAGTTTCCAGGAATTATTAACACTATTCATTAAGATGGCAAGGCACTCAAATTTAGAAAATCTCCAAACCAATAACAAATCTTTTTTTTAGCAAAGCTTGCCCCAAATGCACAATCTCAAATAAATTTTGTTATTTTCGATTTATAGAACAATATTTCTTAATAATAGAAAATATTTCCAAAGAGTATAAGTGCAAATACTTGTTTGCACAAAAAATCAACTCCAAATGTACTGGCCGGCTTTTATATAGGTTTATCTGTCTTATGCTTAAAAGGACGAGTAGATCAGTGGAAGTCTCTCAACGGATGAGTTCAAATCGAAAGTTTTTTCAAATTGAATTATATGAAATTTATAAGCTTTGTAATACAAAAAATATTAAAACTTAATATTGTTTTAATTAATAGATAGAAATAACAAAATATAAGGTACAAAGAATTCTTCTCTGTAAAACAACACTCATGTAGAAATAAACAGCCTGGAAAAATTAGACATATTTGTAAAAAAGATATTTACTTATTGAATAAAAAGGCGAAAAGTATGGCAAATTACAAAACTTCAGAGAGATGTGTTTTTCTGAGTGTAGGTTGTCCATACTTTTTAACGACTACTGTTAAAGTTTGCTTGGTGAAGAATAAGAGAATATGGTCCAGCACTTTTCTGTCACTACCCATGCCTTGTCTCCGTTCCTTACAGGTATGTATGTAAATCGGAAACCCAACTTAGGAAACTATGGTACATTACTTCGATTATCTAGATAAAGGCGATAAAATTCACTGCGGTGGCATTAGGGGTCTTTTGGGTGGAGGTTTCGTCCCTCTTGCTTACCAGCACCATAACCTAACCTAACCAAGGGTCAGCAAAATCTTTTGAACAATGTGTCTTATGGCCAAGAAATGTAATAACCTTTTTGGTAACGAATTTTTTTTCATTCAAACTATCGATCGTGTAACCAGTAACATGTATTTAGAAAGGTTGTAACAGACTGTTTTACTATAATTAAAATGCCATTAAATAAATAGCTCAAAGAAAAATAAACAATCAGAGAAATGCAGAGGAAATAAACTAGCAGCAAGAGAGAATCATGTTGAATTATTTATTAATTTCATTTAAAAGTTGAAGATTTAAAAATAGAAGCATAGAGTTTTTCGAAATTATTGAAATTCCAAAAATGTGTTCTTAAAGATCTAACGTAGTAAGTTAATCGTACCTGTCCAATTTTGATTTTCCCAAAAATATTTATAATTTCGTATTTTAAATTGAAATATTAAGTTTTATATTTAATTTAAAATATTTTATATTTTTGTACCGTTTTCAACAAATTGGATTTAAAAGTTTTATATTTGATCACTGTCTTTCAACTAAATATTCCTCATATGTATGTCAAACACTATCTCGATCCAGCCAAATTGTTAACATTGTTAAATATAAATATATTAAAATTATAAATGACCGAATTATTTATTTTTTAGTTGTAAAAAAATATAATCTTCTTCTCATATAAACAAATGAAAATCGAACAGATAAACATAACCACACCGACTTGTCTCATAACGCTGGTTTACAAGACACAAAATTAATTTTGTAGCATGCGTAATTCTTTATTTAATACTGACGATTTTAGCTTCAATGTCAATCCGAATCTAATACAGATACGTAGTCCCGAATTTGCTATGTTTTGAAGGTTTTAAATTTTATATATTCTCGTTAAAGTTATTAAGCTAACATTTTTAAGTAGTTGTAACTTGAACTAATAAGTTTATTAAAAACTTAAAAAAAAACATAAACTACAGATATTTTAAATTATCCCTGTTAATTATTGCTCTTTCAAAAAGGCATTATTTTTTTTAGTATTTAATGCAACGTTATATTTTTTGTAGTTTCAGAAAATCATTTTATCTATTATTGAAAAACAGGAATTTTAGATACTCCCATACCGAAGGTATAGGAAATTTTTTTTAGCTACAAGGAAAGCGAGCTTTGCAAATTTCGAAACATTTATTTTTATTGTCAATTATTCTTATTTTCTGTACTGATTGCTTAAATTAAAAATTGTATGGTTTTCATTTTCGAACAATTTTTTGAAGCTTAAGATTTGTTATGTAAAGTACAAAATATCGATATATTTATAAAGTCAACTCAAATAAAAGATTTGATTGTATCTTATCAGAATTTCTTAAATGTGATTTTGGTTTGGTAGTCTTAAAATTTGTTTCCTAATCATATATGTACATACATATGTATTTGCTTAACTTTTAAAATAATCTGAATGATTTCTACATTAGACATTTCCCAAAAAATCGACATTTACAACACGATTTTGCCGAATCTGGATTTATTTACTTAATGTCATAAAATTACTAAATATTCGTATAAATCAAATTAAAGTAAAGTGAAATAGTGTTTATTTTTTAAAATTCAACTTCTGGTCGTATCGTAACAAGGGCCATAAATAAGTAGGACTTAATGTCTGGTAAATTACTGTAATTAATGTTCTTTTTCTAGTAGAAAAAAAACTATTAAATCGATAATAAAATATAATATTTTTTCATTCTTGTTGAAATTTAAATTAAAATTAAATTTAAAAAAAATCTTGTGGTTTTTAATAATAAGAGCTTTAACAATTAAGATCTGATGAATTGCAAATCACTGAAATATATACAAATATAAGTTTATTGCAAAAATTAAATTAAAAATAAAATGTAATTTCTTACTTTCTAGTTGATAAAATGTTATATTTTTGCTTTTGATTTTCAAAATTGTAACAAATTTCCTAGGTGTAATCGTAATAAGGGCTATAAATAATTAGCTCCTGATGATTGGTATTCACCGAAATTAATGTGTTTCTTTATTATTGAACTTAAATATAGACACAGCGCAATTAATGTGAAGTACGAAGAAAAAGCCGATGATGATATGACAATGCATCGTTTCTACCTACAATTGTGGCATGTACACAAATACATGTAGTCATATATATATTTATATGTATATATATATATATATATATATATACATGCAAAAAGGAGAAGAGTGTGAATATATATGTGTGTGTATGCGTGTGTACATCCGACGGTAGTTGTACATAAATAATGAACGATGATTGCCATTGCCTGGACTACTCCCACACCAGACGAGATGCGAACACACACACACACAGAAATAGAGAGTTAGGCTGGCGTATACGCGCTCACGCTCCCACCCGCATGATATAAAAAGCACATTGGTATTTTGTTTTATAGCATCGCTTGTCTCGCTCCCGCCTAATTACCACTCTGCGTGGCAATAATTACCCCATTACCCAAAATACTCTCGCTCAATGTGTCTTTGGCTCTCTCTCGCTCTCGCTCGCGCTCGGGCTCGCGCTCACGCTCTGTGCTCTCTTAGATTTTTTATCTTTCAGACTGTCGCTCTCTCTCGCTCGCTCGTTCGCTCTTGTCAGATGAATAGCAGTGATTCTGGTTCCACGCTCTCCTGCTCTTTTTGCGCGCTCTCTCACTGCTGTAAGTGTGTGTGTGCGTGAGTATAGCTGCTCTCTTTCGGGGTGAAAATGTTGCAGAAAGACGGGAAAAAAAGTCACGATACGGAATACAATTGGTAGTATGAAATCGACGGTGGAAGCGGATAGGTTCACGTTATCGAGGTAAAGCGGCAAGTGCAATTTAAAACAAAAACCACAAAAAAAATAAATAAAAACAACAACAAACAAATTTGAAATCCTCTGAAAAATCACGCCAATAATTCAAAAGCATGAAATAATAAATTGTTAACTAATTGCCAAAAAAAGCAAGCAGCTAGTTTTGTTTTCAAAAACCCGGCAAAACTGCGCAATTGTGTGAAAAGAAAAAATAAATTCGACAGAAAAAAAATCAGTGCCTATATGTACATATATATGGATGCACTTATTTATTACCACGAAAAGTGCATTTTCTGTGTGTGTGTGTTTTAATCTGTGAAATTTAATTTGTGCAAAGGCGATTCTTGTCTTAATTTACAAACTAACCAATCAGCGATAAAATACAACAGCTACTTAAAAATTACCGCTAAAAAAAAACAGAAATTATGCACAATGTTATTGTATAATTTACATAAGTCATATCAGCTTTCAAAAATGTTGCTAGCATTGCATTTTGATTTCATTTAATTCATATGTGCGGATTATCAGTGCATTTAACATTTCAAATCAATTTGTTAATTTGTGACGTTAACGTACGTTTAGTTGCGTTACGTTTTATCTAAACCACATAACAACTGTTTAATTATTGTGTATGTTTATATGCATAAATACATATATATTTATACATAGGATTTTAAATTTGCAGCTGCAATTAAAGACAAAAAAAGAAAAACAGAAATTTGTTTGCGAATAAAATGTATATATATATATTTAAAATAAATAAATATAAACAAATAAAAATAGAAGAGGCTTAGGGCAAACTTGTTAATCGCAGTCCAAACTGGAGAATATTATATACATCCACACACGTACACGTACATAAAAATACCGTTGTGCATATTGGGAATCAGTAGGCAGCGTTAAAAAAATAAATGATGAAGGAGTGAAGGAGTGATTATTGCGACTGTGTGTGAGGGAGATGGATGATGCGCATTAAAAAAGGGGTGAGAGAGAGGGAGAGAGCATCAAAGTCGTTGTGCTCTCAACACAAATAATGAGGCACGTGGTCCATAAGAAAAGTATATATGCAAAAAAGTGAACATATATTACATACATACATATATGTATATATATATATATATACATACATGTGTATATGTTTAAAAAGATATGTATATACGATTGTGTGTATGAAAAAGAGACAACTGGCTCCGTCGTTAGTCAGCCAAGTGGGAGTAAAAGTGTTGATATTAAAAATGCAAAAAGCAGAAGTTGGCAAATTAAATTGCCGAGAGAATTGCACAATCTCTCCAGCTCTCTCACTCTCTCTTTATATACATGTATGTATTATATTTTATATATGTACATATGAACACACCTCAGCTATCCTTATGCATATACATACATATAAATTCATGTGTTTTATGCATAATAATTATATATGGTTTTTTTTTGTGCCTTTTTTTTTTGTATGCATTCATTTTGTATACATCACTTACATGGTTAGACAAATACATCATAATTATTTGTAACTCTTTTTATATAGAATTTATTTATATACAAGCAAAAACAAAAAATATATATATACGTACATCATATAATATAAATTACATACATACTTCACAATTATTTATAATTTTTTTTTTTTGTTTTTATTCATCATAATTATTTATTTAGATAAATACAAATCAAAAAGTCAAATACACACATATACATATATATATATATATATATATATGTAAGTGTGTGTTTGTGTGTTTTATAAGACACACATTAGATAGCGGAATGCTAAATACGATAAATGTGAACAGCTATTTTGCCCAGCGCCTTGGTAAATTTTTTCCTCGATCCTCTTCCTTTTGTTTTTGGGTTCGTATAAATTAACCGTAACTGTGTTGTTTGTTAGACTGCTGACGGGTTCTACAGGTCACCTGTCACTAGACGCGGCAATTACACCCTCACTCTGAACTCAACTCACCCTTCAAACCACTACGCCCCTCAACTCACCTTATCCGTCAACTCACCTCCACCCTCTAGTCTCGTTCTCCTTTTTTGTGCTTTTTCTTGTTTCGCGTTCTGCGCTCAATTTCGGTTTCGGTTTCGCTTTCGTTGATGTCGCGATCTAAAGCAACCCCCTCACCATCCCACCCCCCACCCTTGCCTCTCACCCCTTCACTCAGTGTATGTGTGTATCCGGTATAAATATAACTTAGACCGGAAGCGGATCCGTTCCAGGACCTGAAGCAAAAAGTCAATCGACTGTTTCAGCCTTTTCTATTTTTGCATATAGAGAAGAAGGCTCTACAAATGAGACACACACACACAAACAAACACACTTTTGTGTACATATATAGATATGTATTTCTTGAACATCCTTTCAGGTGCAATCCAGTTTGAACTCGTCACGCTACACGCTCGATTCAAAGTTCCTATAATATTAAGCATAAAATTAAAAACAGTACAAAAAAAATAATACTAATAGCAACAAAACAACAACAAAAATAAGTTAAACTCAACACTCAATTAGAATCTAAATCAGCCACCTTATCAAACAAAATAACAAAAATTACGTACAACAAAAGAAAA
This sequence comes from Drosophila mimica, assembly GCA_037043585.1. Lineage (NCBI taxonomy): Eukaryota > Metazoa > Arthropoda > Insecta > Diptera > Drosophilidae > Drosophila > Drosophila mimica. The sequence goes on from JBAMBE010000435.1 coordinate 158,166, forward strand.
AAAGTCGCAATGTGAATGGCGAACTTCACAAGTTGTACAGCTGGGAAAATATAGTAACGATATCTGGCCAGAAGATAAATATACCAGCTGATCTCATGAGACTCAAGCTCAACTACTGGGGACAATAACTCATTCAAAATCGGTAAGTTTTATGTATGTTTCATCATTGCTATATTTAGTTGTTCATTAATTACATAATCGTTAGTATAAAAAGTAAATAAAAATAAAATATATTTGAAGTTTATAATATACATGTAAGTATATTGTACATCAATGTCATCTACTATACTCTGTATATTTAGTAAGAAATATTTAACAAGAAAGAAACTATTAAGTAAATAAAAATGTTAATTACTTGTGAAAGTATTTATAAAGTATTTGTATTTAATACGAAATATGTGATAAGAAATAAAAAATGTTATATAAATTTTGAAAAGATTTATTTATATATATATTGAATATATTGCCTTCTCCGTCTGTATGTCCGTCTGTGTGATTCAATGCGAACTCAGTTCTGATGCGACACCTGGCAAACATTAAACAACAATTTTTAAAAACCTAAATATTACTTTAATTTTAATAAAAATAATAAATAAAAGTTTAAAATACTTTTACAGCAAAAACAATCAGTCTTAACTCATTTGCAAACCTTGAATTTAAAAAAAAAAATTTCTTTATTTCTACATTACATAGCTAAATCAAATATGGCTTGAATAGAAATCGTGTTTTATTGCTAGTTTAAAAAAAGTTAAATTGAGTTGTGAAATTGAATTAAACGGAAAACATTTAAAAAACACTTCTTGGAATTAAAAAATTTGTAGGTTTTTTTCTACTAAAAATATCTAAAACATCTGGTGGAATTTGGGAACATAGTTCCTAAACTTCACGAGAAAGTTTTCAGCCCATTTATTTCATAGAATTTAAGTCGGAAGATCCAACTGTCCACTTTAATTTTGTTGGTTGTATCCGAATGAAACTTGACAAATATCGTTATTATTAATTTTAATTTAATTAAATTAATTAACTGTGTAAAGATGAATTCTTGTCTTCCTAAGATATCGTTCCCAAGATCTTACAACCTCGATATATAAATATTTTATATTTACACTTTAACCTAAAAATTACGTTGAATAAAAAAGAATCCTGATAATTCTCCCAAAGTTATGATAAGAAAAAAGTGTAAATTGTAATTTATATGTGGTTATATACGATTATAAATTTGTATATACCCACATGTAATTATGGTTTGACTGACTGCATATGCGGTATTGGAGAGGTTCGATTGTGTGTCTATCTTTAAGGAAGACGAACTCCCTGTGAAATTAATGACTCGTCGATTGATTTAACATCAACTTAATTTAAATTTAAATAGAAAGATATAATTAATTGGAGGTGCTTATTCTTTGTGATGTTTAATTGTGCTTACTAAAAAACATATATTTGAAATAAACAACCTACCTACAACAAAAAAATAATAGTAAACAAATACATATATAAACTCAATATTTCTTTATTATGAAATACAGAATAACAAGAAATGTGATGCCGTGTGGATATAGATTTAGACAGAAAGGTTAATAGAAGAAAGTAAAGGAGGCAGAACGGACTATATCATTGTAAATCATTGTATATTGAGGTAAATTTATGTGTTATTAGGGTAGTAGTCGATCACTGTCGAACAACACACTAGACACACTAGAATCGAACAACAACATTAGAACCATGTAAATGTATTAAATATGTACATATGAATTATTATAAAAGTTGTCTGCCATGATTGCCTTTAATTACGCTTAAAATACTTGGATGTTAAATCTTATTATTTAGATAACAGTTCATAAATTTAAAAAAACTTATAAATCAAATGAAATTAGAAAAAAATGAAAAGCAAATAATATTTAGGGGGTAATAATATGTAAAATGGTCCAACCCCGTAAAAGTCAACCAAATACAAAATTTGTTTTTATTTCTTATTTAATGTAAGACAATATCAGTCCACATTTTTTTTAACTTGTCAATTAATTACAACATTAAAGTAAATATTAAAATTTAATAAAGTTAAAAGGAAGAAAGTTACAAATTTAAAATAAATGCAAAAACAAATGTAATAAATGATTAGAATAAATATATTTAGGAAATGAATAAGAATAAAGATAATATATATTAAATATATATATTTATATATGTGTGTACAGGAAAGACAATTTTTTTTTAAATATATAGATAACATAGATATAGAAGTAGAAACATTACTTGCTAAAAAAAAGAGTCTTACTGTGTTTTTATTGTAAATATACATGTCAGCTTCAGTCTCAATGAACCAATGAATTTCCATTTTTCTGTGCAATCGTTCGTGAATTCATATTAACTTTTTTTTGTGTCTGATTTTGTTTTTTCTGGGTTTTCCTTAATTTGTGTTGGAACATTTCGCATTTAAACACCCTCGCAAATATTTTATTTTTATTTAATTTTATATATTAAATTTTATTTTAAATTCAATTCAATTTACGTTCTGCTTGTTGTTTTTTTTCTGGGAATGGTTATTAGTCGACATTAAATAAATGAAAAAATAAATTATTATGACTCAAACTAAAACTTTTATTATTTATTTTCAATAAGAAACCATTTTGCCATAGATTAAAAATGATCGTATTTTTGAGATGATATTTATTTATTTGCTTATTTTTAATTCATAAGTAATCTTCACATCTACTTTAATGTTCAAATATATGTATATTTATTAAATATTTTCGATTTTCAGCAATGCGTTGTTTGCCATGCATAATTTTATCACCAAAGTGTGTCTTAATTTTATATAATGATTTTCAATAAGCAAATAATATATTGTTGTATTAAATTACTCAAAAAACTCTTAATAAACTGGTTCAGTTTTAAAATTTTCTAATACATTATTTTGAGCTCGGGACTTTCGACTCTTTAGTCAAACAGCCACAAACAAAATGGAAAGTTTAAATGGAAAGAGAGGAAGATGGGGGTAAATTGTTTAAAAAAATAAATATTTAGTATGAGTGTGAGCAGACACTATTATTTATTGGCTGATAATAAAACAATTTGGTAAGTGCGAAAATAAAATATAAATATAACATTAATATGAAAACATTGATGTTTTTACTTGCTAAAAATAATATGTATACATATGTATATTCTTTTGAAATAAAAATCTATTTTGTTATTTACTTTTATTTTTGTCTTTTCCTGTTTAGAGGAGTTTTAAAATTAGTTCTAGAAAAATATATATAATAATATATATATATATATATATACATATGTATATGTATACAGTTTGTCCAGAATTCTTATGCAAAAAAATGTATGTTATTATTGACTTTTGATTATTTTCTTATTTTTCTACTATTAAATGGATATTTCTTAACTACTTAACATTAAAATTAATAATGTTCATATGAAATTTTAAAAACTAAAATTATCCACTTTTGTGGACTGTCCACAATGTGTTTTCATATGGAGATTTCGTATGGGATTTTGTACATTTTAGCCACCAGATTGGTGAAAATTTTATATTATTAAGCATAGTGAAAGGAAATCTAAAAATTTGGATCAGATCCATTAGAGGATAAACCACCTGCTCAATTGACATATGTGGTGTCAAGGAAAAATAAAAAGTTGCAATAATTGCAATAATGAAAAGCAGCTTTTGTTTGGCAAAATGCATGTACCCAAATGCATGTGTATCAGAATTGGCTAGCTGGCTCATTTAATGTGGTTTCATTGATAACGTTATGTTCCTTAAGCTATCCTCTAATGAATCTGCTCTAAATTTTGGGGATTACCTTTCAGTATCTTTAATAATAACCCTTAATCTTTGTCTACCTATTTCCGAGCACATCTACTTAATGTGTCTGCCACCAAGGTTTTCAAGTTAGCTTTTGGGAAGTGACTCCCTTATAGCTGGGGACACTCCCCAAGGAGTCCAGACATTCTTCCATTCGAAAATAGATTGGTTTCCCAATATGGGGGCTATAATATAACATCGCGTATTTCAATAGCTTATGTTTTTTTATATAAAGAGTTTTTTATTCAACAATTATCTTGCACAGACAAATTTCAACAGAATATGTTTACTAAGGTCATAGATACAATGGACGACCAAAAAAAAAAACGTTAATATCTAACGGGATCGGCCAAAAAGGGAATTGAAAAGTTGTAAACAGGCGTTGCGAAAAGACTTTATGGACATTAAGAAAAATGGATTATTTTTGTATATAAAATTTCACAAGTAGATAAATAAATAAATCTTGTTAAATTTAGTATTAAGTAGTTAATAAATATCCAATTAATAGTAGAAAAATACGTAAATAATTAAAAGTTAATAATAACACATTTTTTTGCATAAGAACTTAGAAAATAAAAATTTTTTGCAGTACGAAAACACTTCCTAGACAAACTGTATATATACGTATTATTCCCTTGTATGACGTATTCTTTTTGGTAACCAATTAAAAAGAGTTTTGGGAGCATTTGCTGCCGAAGCCAAATCAGCCTCTTTTTTTTGTTAACACGACGTTAATTAATGCCGAGCTCTAATTAGCCAATGACGTGGCAGCTGCTGCTGTTGTTGTTGCTGGTTGTGAAATATTTTTGCTGTTGTTGAGCGAGCGTAATCTAAGTTATTAAGCTGACCTGCCTCCCTCTCTTTCTCTCTCTCGCACACACACACACATTGAGCATTAAAGAGAATAGCTTTTTTTTGCTTGTTTGCTTTTCGCGCTCTTTCATCTTTTTGCATGCTGTGGAGAGCATGTCTACAACAGCTCCCCCCTCCCCCCTCTCATCTTACTTTCCCTTCCCCCGCGCCAACGTAGAAGAGTAAAGCAACAGTCAAAGTTGTCTCGCTTCTTGATTGGTCGTTGCGCATCGCGCATCGTGCGGCCCCTATTCCCCCCTTCCCCCCTTTCAGCAGCAGCTCATCCATCCATGCATTGCCGGTGTTGGCGCTGTGTCACAACTACTACATGTTCGTGCATGCTCATCTGCGCTTTGTTTTTGTATTTTTTTTCGGGTTCTTCGCTGCTTTTGCACGTTGGCGCTGTCGCTGCTTACATACATTTATTATGGTCGCTGCTTCTGTTAAGTCTGCTGTTGTTAAGTCTGCCTCTCTGCTCCTGCTCCTGCTGCTGTTAACTCTGCTGCCGCTGCTCTGCTGCTGTTATTACTACCACCTTAATCTGTATCGCTGCTGACTGGCTTCGCTCTTTGCGCGTGTGTCTTTTCTTGCTTTACTCTTTCCGAACGCGCTTCATCATGTTTGTGTGTGTGTGCGTGCTAATGTGTGCTTGTATTTGTGTATGGCAGAGTTAATTGCTCCTTTGCCGACCCCGTCCAGTCAGCAGTCGTCACATGTTCTTGCTGTGTTGTCTACTTTTGTTACTGGCTAGCTGTTGTTGGCTGGTGGCTGCTACTGCTGCTGCTGATTCGTTATCGCCTCGCCAAAAAAGAAAAAAAAAACCAAAATGGGGAGGAACACGTTGCGCCCTAATTGACTAATTAGAAGCGCAAGCAATTAACCAACGGCACAAAAGCTAACCAAGCACATATGTCTATATATACATTTATATATATATGTATATATATGTGTTTATCTGTATATTTATATTTAGCTGGTTGGCTCGCGTCGGTTGGCCAATTAAAACAAAGCTGTGCAAAAATCCCCTGAGACATTTTCAACCAGATTCTGTGGATATTTATATTTTTTCTTGTTTTTCTTATCACTGGCCTTTTGAAACGGTTTTAATTGGCGCTATGGGTGTGGCCGATGCAGCAATGACAAATACATACAAACACACCCACACAAACACACATGTAAATATACATATATATGTACATAACTGCCTCGAGCCAGACGCCAGACGTTTCTCACGAGTACGCAGCCCCCTTACACCCCCACTACCCCCGGCTCACCGACAAAAAATGTAAATGAAAATGGAAATCAACAAACAAGGAAGTGGCAAAGGACAAAAAATCGATAAGGCCGAACAACGAAATTAAAATATATATAAAAAAGAGGAAAAAAATAAGAACAATTTTACGAAAAACGCTGCTGCTTTCTCTCTCTGTGTGTGTGTGTGGTAGGTGGTGTGTTTTTATTGTATATATGCATATGTGCGAATGTGTATATCTATTCACACATACATACATATGTAAATTTGCGAGAGTAAGCGCCAAAATTCAAAGCAGAATATTTTATACCCCCCAAAAAAAAGAAGCAACATAAATGACAAAGGATATATTAATTTTTAGCAGGTACATATATTTTATATATTTATATATATATATATGTACATATACATATATGTATATATATATATATATATATATATACATATATGTATATATATATATATACATACAGATAAATTGATGTATGCATACAAAATTATGTATATAGATGCAGTTCTTCCAGAAAGTGTTTTGATATACTGAAACAATTCAATTTTTCTAATTTAAATTAATTAATGTTATTTATTTAATTTATTCTATTAATCTACTAATTAGTGGAAATATTTAGTTTTAGAAAAATACAAAAATATAAAACAACATTAAGGAAATTGTCTTACAAATTAAATAAAAGAGATGCATTTTTTACTGCATCAAAACACTTTCTAATGTATATACAGTGTCTCAAAGCTCATTGGAAGCAGCGACAAGCAAAAAATTTAAAGTGCTATAAAGTTTAAACAAGGAAACAAATTCAAAATTTTTAAATGACAATTTGTTTAATGTTATATCACATTTCAAAAAGAAATTTTAGTTTTTATTAAAATATTAATTAATTAATTAAAATTAGTCAAAAACTGAAAACATATCCAAAATACAGGTCAAAGTCAAAAGTAAGCAGTCTTAAGAAAAGTTAAATAATTGGCGAATAAAAGCTTAAATAAGAATGTTAATACTTAGTATGATATCCTTTAGCCTTAACAACTTCGCTTAACCTATTTTTCATGGAAGATACCAGCTTTCGGGTAGTTTCTGGGCTGATCTTGCTGCACTCCTCCAGCAGAGCATTTTTGAGATCTTGTTTGCTGGATATGTTGAGATTCTGGATGTTATTTTCCAGCAGAGCCCATTAAATTAAATCTGGAGACTGGGCCGGTGGAATTATCACGTGGGTCAGTTCCAGATGAGCCAGGACTGTACTATTCCCGACTTATGCTTGTGGTCGTTGTCCTGGTAGAACCGGAAAGTACGTGGGATTCTCAGTTTCTCGGCACTTTGGAGTAAATTTTCCTTTAGTATATCAAAGTAACATATTTGTCCATTGTTGTTTCAATAAACACAAAATTTCCATCGCCGGCTGCCGAGATACAGGCCCAAACCATGACAATTCCTCCGCCATGCTTGAATGTTGCCTTTAAGTGTTCGGGATCCAGCTCAGTATTGCACTGTCGCCACACATAATTCCGTCTTTCTAGGCCAAATTTTTGAATTTGTACTCATATTCAAATATGATTGTGTTCCAGAACTCAAATCCTTGCCCAAGTGGATTTTGACGAACGTCATCCCAGACCCTATATTGGAGCACAGTTCCCATACTGAACTTTTTCCTTATTTCATCCTGCGCCTATTGAGTCAGTTTTTGAGCCGATAGCTTAAGATTTCCCCTTGAAATCTTGATAATCCTCGGCTCGTCCTGCTCGGTGAAAATCGGTTTTGGTGCCATTCCGCCCTTGTCTTCTGTCCAATTTTCGTCCAAGAAACTCCAAATGATGTAGAATACAGTTGAGGTGCTTAGATTGACCATTTTAGCTATTTGGCGATATGAATATCCGATTTTTAAGTGTTCCAGGATGATTTTCCGTTGATCAATAGTAATCCGTTTGCTCATGGTCCTTGTTGACTTATTGCTCCCGAAATGCAGGAAAAAACTAAACGGACTACGAAGGATTGGTCTATTTATACCGAAAAAATTTGACTTTAAGTAAAAAAGTCCGGGGTTTATGGCACCCAGGTGTTTACAATGTAACTGTTTACCAAGGGTTTGACCCAAAAACTTAGGTACTTCTTACATAACCCGACCTAACGGGTGTGGAAATTCCCGTTTATTAGGGTCATATATTCATTTCGGTGGTTCATATATGTACCTGCCATGGCTCTTTGGAATTTTTGAAATAAATTGAATAATGAGTTTATGGCAGGCAATTACATTTTTTGCTTGTCGCTGCTTCCAATGAGCTTTGAGAATATTAGAATAAAGTAATTAAATAAAATGTAGAAAATTAAACTAAAATGGAAGAAGTAAATTTAATCAATAAATCTGACATATTTTTCCTGAATTTTTAACCACACACATAATTATGTAAGTACGTCATGATCGAGGTTTTTTTTTACCTAGTTGTAAGAACTCCATTTAATAGCAGAAAACAAGGAAAAAAATTTAAGTTTAATTTAATGGTAAGGAAATTTTGTTTGCACATGAAATGATTTTTGGTGTATGAAAACATTTTTTTTTCAGCTGTGAGAGCTGCATTAAGTTCTAATAAAAAATAAGAAGAAAAATTAAATTATTAATATAGTAAATTTTTCTGCAAAAGTGAAAAAAGGGTGAAATTTAAACCGTGTTAACCACTTTCATGACAGACTGTTTTATAACTATTATTTCTTATTAATTTTTATATTTCATCCCATTTCCATTTACATTAATAAAGCTTCTAGTACATATATGTATATATATATATATATATATATATTTATATACATATGTATGTTTATAAAGCGCATTTTGACAAAAGGTAGAAAACTACATACACACACTGTCAAGTTTCGCGACAGCAAACGCAAAAATGCCAACTCACTAACACCAAAACACACAAAACATACACACAGACCCAGAGGGATAACGTAAAAATGTATGCATGTATTATGTAGAAACAAAAAGGAAACAGGCTTATTGAGGGAGGGCGAGGAAGAGAGTGTGGGAAGGCTAGCATAAGGGGAAGCTGCCTTTGCCTTGGCTATGAACTAAGATGAAAATGTGTAAGCAAAATAAGAAATCAGCGCAAAAGAAAATATGAAAAAAGCTGTAACTGAAAATAAAAAATAAGACGCGACGCGAGGCGCGTGTAATTGTGTACTTTATGCTCCTGAGCATCGCGAGCTCGTTCACCCTCGCCTTGTCCCTTTCCAACTAGCACGACTAGCGAGACTAGCTGCAGCTGCTTCTTCTTCTACGTGTGCTCAACGTGAACAGCAACACCCACAACAGTGACTGCTGTAGAGTTTGAGGGAATGGAGGGGAGTTGGGTGGCTGGGTGGTGGTTGCGTTGACGTTGCCATAGAACAAACGGACAAACGTACGAACGACGACGACAACGACGAAGGCAACGAAGACGACAACGATGAAGACGACAACGATGAAGACGACGGCGAAGGCAAGTAAAAGTGTGAGAGCGGGAGTGAGATAGCGCGCGTGGAGCAGCAGTAGCAGCAGCGCATTATGTATAAATTATTTATTTACATTATATGTATTTATGCATGTATGCGCGCGTGCGTGTGTGCGTCACTTTGTCTCCTGGTTGCAAAACAATGTAGGAAAATAAATCCACTGGTGCTGCCTGTGTGAGTGCCTGCAATTACACACGTAAAAAAGGGTTACAAACTACAAAAGGGAATATAAAAAAAATGCATGCTCACTTTGCTTATGCGTAAATGTGTGTGTGTGTGCATGTGTGTATGTGTAGGTACATATATGTGTATGTGTGTATGGGAACTTGTTTTTACAGCTATTATCAATGCAAAAATACTTAGTACGCTAAAAGAGAGTGTGGAGTAGGGGAGTCAACAAAAGAGAGTGAGTGAGCAAGACAGAGCGACAGAGACAGTGAGCGAGAGAGAGCCCACGCTTTTGCTTGTGCGCTCTCTTGATTAACTGCCTCTCCCTCTACCACGTTTTATATGTGAGCCACTAATTAAAAGCTTCGCTCTCTCTCCGCCATGCCATTTCTCTCTTTTGTGCTCTCACAAATCACACACATGTGCTCACAGCTCCCTTTCTCTGCGTGTGTGGGCGAGAGCGAGATAGCTGCGTTCGTTCGTTGAGTGGCGTTGATTTCGCTTTGCTGCTCATTGTTTTTGCTGTGCGTTGTGGGATGCTGCTCTGCCTGCTGGCGCTGCGACTGCGGCTGCTCAGCTTTGCTGCTGTCGTTACTAAGTCTGCTACTGCTAACTGTGTTGCTGCTCGACTGCTCTGCTCTGCTGTTTACTAAGTCTGCTGTTGCTTCTCTGCTGTTGTTGTTTTTGCTGCTTTGACTTGCTGCTGCAAATGCTCTGTTTTTGCTGCTCTGTTGTTGCTGATGTTACTGCTCTGCTGTTGTGATTGCTCTGCTCTGCTAAGTCTGCTGCTGCTTTTAATGCTTTGTTGCTGCTGTTCTGTTGTCGTTACTTTCGCTGCCGTTGCCCTGCTACTGCTATGCTTTGGTGTTTCTTTCGCTTTTGCTGTTTCGCTTGCGCTCGCGCGCATATGAGGTTTTATCGAGGAGGGGTGAGTGGGGCTCTCTCATTGTCTCTCATTACCGCTCGTTACCGTAACCCTAAACTTGATATAGGAGTTTAACAGCAGGGGAAGAAGAAGGGGAAGAGATGACACACACACATACACACAAACATATATATATATGCTCACGTACATAGTGTCATTGCCAGTGTTGCAAAGGCGTGGCTCCAATTCCGATTCCGGCACAGACTGCTTGGCTGCCTGCGCAAAATGACAAAAATGATTTCCACTGCATTCGTTGATTTTGTTGTTGTTATTGCTGCTTTCGTAATTATTTGCATTTCTGTATTTTTGGTACAGTTGCAAAAGCACATGCTGCAAATAGGAACATAGGTACATTTATAATGATGCATTTAGGTACTTACTTGTATTTATTTATTGTCAAATAAAGTCAGTAGACACTAAAAAAATACAAATAAAAAATAGTATTAAATAAAAAAAGGAAATTTAATATTAATTTTTATATATTTATAAGATTTATACATGTAACAATTGATTTTCATGATCACATATTGATTTATTTATTTGTTTAATTATTTATTTATTTTATATCAGTCAACACAAAAAATATAACAGAAAGGGAAAAATTAAATTTAACGTTACATTTAAATTCGAAAAAAAAAAATATTTATGAATTTTTTTTTTAATTATATAATGTAAACAAATAGATTAAATTAAAAATAAAATTTAATATTAAATTAAAAACAAAAATTTCGATTTCTTATTTATTTATTTAATGCAAATGAAAGGCAGTCGACAACAAATATTTTATATCTATTAAATTAAATATTCATTTAATAATAATAATAAGTAATAAGTAATACAATATAAATGTTATATTTTAATTACAAAATATATATATATTATATATATATATTTTTATAAGATTTCTGGGCGTGTTTAAATTCAAAGTGGTACATGGGTACACACACAAAAGCCGATAATTATGTACAGCAAATGTTCACATGTCAACGCTTGCTTATGCATATGTGTGTGTGACTTTTTTCGCTATTCGCATTTAGGCATTTTGTTCCCCTCACAATTCTTTTACCACCCACTTCACCTTATCAGCAATGGCAGAAAAGTAACGCGCGCGAGCGTAGTTGTGTATATACATATGTACATGCGGGTATATATGTGGGTACAAAGGGATACGCACACTGCAGCGGACTAGAAGGCGTGTGTATAAGTGTGTGCGTGAGTAAGTAGCAAAAACATGCGTTTTGCGTGGAATATACACACACACTTATAAATGTTTCTCAAATTTCGCATCGCTCTGCGCATCTTTTGATTGGTCGTTTGTGCGCCCGCGCCCATTCTCCCCAATCTCCCACCAACTCACCCACTCCCCTTTTGCTTACTGCTTTAATTAAGTTTGCCAGCCGCACTTAATTGGTGCAGGCAGCTGAAGCAATTGCGCTCAGCCCCCAGTCGAAGTTTCAGTTTCAGTCAACTCTCGACTCAACTCGGCTCCACCCACTTGACTTGAGTTGAGTAGACTTGACTTGACTTGACTTGAGTTGACTCGAGTTGAGTATAGTCTGTGGCTGTCTGTGCGTCCGTTTCCCCATTTAGATTTGTGCTTGTAATAATCATGTGCAATGCATACAAGCAACTACTACTATTATTATAAGTACCCACATATAAATACATATGTACCTCCATCAAGCATACATCACATATTTATTTTAGTTGGCAGCCGCTGGGATTGGGTATATTTATATTCAAATGTACTTTGCCTTTATTTTATTTTTTCTTATTATTTCTTTAATGTTAGCATTCACTTCAGTTTTTTATTTTTTTTTTTGTGTTTTTCATTTCAAGTTAATTTTTAATTTCGATTTATTCTTATATATAATTTCATTTCGTGTAAATTTGTAGTTTGGCAGCCGCCGGGACTGAAACTTTTTAAAATTATTCAGATTTCTTTGATTTTAATATCATTTAAAAGTTGTATTTTTTATAGAGTTGGCACTTACTGTTACTTCTATATTTTTAATTTTAATTCTCAATTGATTTATACATTTAATTTGAAATTTTGATCTAATATCTTTCTTTATTATACGCTAAGCACATTCAAAATTAGTGAAAATGGTATAATGGTTTTGTCCAAATGAATGTAACAGGTAGAAGGAAGCATCGTCAACTCCATAAAGTATATACATTCTTGATCAGGATCAACAGCTGAGTTGATATAGCCATGTCCGTCTGTCTGTATGAACTCGCGGATCTTAGAGAATATAAGTGTTAGAGACTTCAAATTTAGAAAATATGTTCTCGTATACCCGGCGCAGGTCAAGTTTGCCTTGTTTGATCGATAACTGCTTCCGCTTCTGGAATATCGATGCATTTCGATTTCCGATAGCAATAAATGCCACAATTTAAAAGGCCAAGTTTTCTAATTATTATATATATGCATATGCATATTACTGATCAACTGCCCAAATTTAAAAAAGAACGGCTAAGAAACACCCAAATGAATTTGTATCTACGTGTTTGCATCCAGCCAGTTCGGTCTTGTGAGTAAAAATATGCAATGCCTTAGTTTTTTCTTACTCTGTAGTGCCTGTGCTTGCTATAAGAAAATACTACACTTGCACACATGCACACATCTGGTGCTAAACTTTTTACAGGGAAACTTACCAATAAAACTAGAATATATTTACCAACTGGTTTCAGGGTATATTTTTTTCGAGCTCACTCGAATACAGCATTCTTACTTGTTTTCTGTTATTTTTTTTCACTGTTAATACACCATGTTTAAAGAATCTTGGCATTATATATTTTCATTTTGAATCTTATACTTAGTTTCAAATTTGTATTTTTTACCTTTGGGGCAGCTTTGTTAACCACAATTATTTTCCGAAGTAGTCAAAAGTGGTGGTAAGTACAGAGAGAAAGAGGGAGAGAGGAAGAGAGAGGAAAATAGAGAGAGAGAGAGAGAGAGAGAGATGGTTTCCGCTGCTACTCTCTCTCACAGGACAACAGTTGCTGTGACAACAACTGAGAACTCTACTGGCAAACGTAATTCTTAGATTATATTTTTGTATATTTTGATATTGAAAACAATTTATATTTTTCAATTTGTTGCGCAAAAAAATGTAAATTAATTACCTCCCGTATATTTTTTTTGCTAATGTGAAAAAATTGGACACAACAAATCAATCACTTTATTTTTTTTTACCTATTTAAATAGACTCAGAATCGACATACGAGTTGCTCTCGTTAATTTAACTATTATTTACAAATTGCTTTCTTTCTTCTATGTTTGTGTTGCATAACATAAAACAAATTCAACTTAAATATTCTTAAACTAAAAATATAAATATAAACTTTGTCATAGTAATAAATATTAATTTTTCGACTAAAAACGATTTGTACTCATCTTCAATACTTAATATAATTAATATATTAAAGGGAAAACGGAATAAAATGGGTTCTTTTGACTTTTTTAACATTAGGCTATAAATATTTTGGGTCTCCCAACTTGCTTAACAATTGGAGTCAATTCACCAGTGCTTAAATATTTTATCATGATTATAAAATAATATTAAACTGTTAACTGTAAATATTATTATAAATATAATTACAAATAAAAATAAAAAGGGAAGCATAATCCTATATTTGCATAATGTTATATTTGCAGTAGCAGAAAAAGTACAAATTGTTTTTAGGCTTGTTTTTTTTTTTTTTTTTTTGTTACGCATTTGGTGACAATTTAACAATTGTTTTCACGAACTGCGAAAAACGAATCATAAAACAGGTGCTTAAGCGTTGAAATGAATAAAAAAGGGGTGTGAGGAGATATTTCGAATAGTAAAATAGTCATAGTCCAAGAAATAGAATGGTTATTTTAATTTTAATAAAATTAATAATTTGTGCATACACCAAGATATAGACTATCTTTTGAGGTCGACTCACATATGTATGCTTATCAAGAATATATTTTATATATGTATTTATATTATATTTATTTTATGCGATCAATGATCCTTTCTTCTGCTTTCGCATTTTTTCATTATTATTTATATTTATAAATAATGCATAATTCATGTAATAACAATATAAAATTAATAAAATAAATTGGATGAAAGAAAGTACATATGAAAATGTTGAGTAGCAGGCACTACTACCACTTTGATCATAACTGTATGTGTGTGTGTGACTGCTGTTCGATTACAGCAAACGAGACTCGGATACAATTTGTTAGTTTTACAACACGCGCTCTGCTCTACTTCCCCTTCCCCCTGTCCTCGACCCATAACCCATCTCCACTGGGACGGGTCAGGTCTCAGTTTGTCGTCGTCGTCGTATCGCATGTTTGACCACAGTTTGTTTGTTTTTCCTTTGTATGTATGTGTGTGTGTGTGTGTGTGAACGTGTATATGTTTTAGCACCTACTCCTTCTCGTAAGTGCTCACTTTTATCTTTACGGTCAATAAATGTTTTTTTCGTCTTCGTCTTCGTCTTCGTCTTCTTTTTTTTTTTTTTTCTTTTTTGTCCAAGTGCCTGCTTTAAGGGTGGTCATTCATTCACACCGACGCACACACCCATAAACACCTTTATACCAACACATTCACATGATTTTTAGTCGTGTAAGCTGCCGAAAAAAAATCCACGCCTGTTGCATTTGAATATGAAAACGAAATGAAAGAAAATTTGGTAATTCTTTTATCTTACTCAGCAATGAACACGATCACAGCAAAGAGAGAGAGAAAGAGAGTAAGGGAGAGAGAGAGATTTATGAGAAGGCAATTTCAACCATTTAACAAGTAATAACAGTTATCTGAGGCACGCCAAAGATTATCCTTGTCATCTTTGTAGAGCGGATTTAAACTGCTATCTCTAAATTTCACAGTGAATTTAAGTTTGTGTGTCAATCAGGAATTGGAATGCTTTATTTAATCTGATTGGGTTTTTTTTTGGATTTAATAATATGATTTTATGTGTCGACTGATAAGTAAATGAACTGACACTGAAAATAATGTATACACAAATGTATATACAGTGTCTGGAAGCTTATTTGGCACAGTGCCTAGCAAAAAATTTAAAGTACCATAAAGTTTAAACAAGGAAACAAATTCAAAATGTTTAAATGCCAATTTGTTTAATGTTATATCACATTTTAAAAGGAAACTTTAGTTTTTATTAAAATATTAATTAATTAATTAAAATTAGTCAAAAACTGAAAACATATCCAAAATACGTACAGTAGCTTATTTGGGACAGTCTTAAGAAAAGTTAAATATTTGGCGAATAAAGCTTAAATAAGGATGTTAATACTTAGTATGATATCCTTTAGCCTTCTCTTAACCTATTATTCATGGAAGATACCAGCTTCCGGGTAATTTCTGGACTGATCCTGCTCCACTCCTCCAGCAGAGCAGTCTTAAGATCCTGTTTGCTGGATATGTTGTGATTCCGGATGTTATTTTCCAACTGAGCCCACAAATTTTCAATAACATTTAAGTCCAGAGACTGGGCCGGTGGACTTATCATGTGGGGGCAGTTCGATCTAAGCCAGGACTGTACTATTCCGGCCTTATGCTTGGGGTCGTTGTCCTGGTAGATCCGGAAAGTACGTCGGATTCCAGCTTCTCGGCACTTTGGAGTAAATTTTCCTTTAGTATATCGAAGTACACATTCCTGTCCATTGTTGTTTCAATGAACACAAAATTTCCGTCGCGGGCTGTCGAGATAGATGCCCATACCATGACACTTCCTCCGCAATGCTTGACTGTTGCCTTTAAATTTTTGGGACTCAGCTCAGTATTGGAGTGTCGCCACACATAATTCCGTCCGTCCGAGCCAAAAATTTTTAATTTGTACTCAAATTCAAATATGACTGTGTTCCAGAACTCCAAATCCTTGTCCAAGTGGATTTTGACGAACGTCATCCCAGACCCTATATTTTTTGCGCTTGTAATTTTCTTTTTCCATGGTTCTCGGGCATTAAAGTCACGGTTGCGCAGAACTTGGAGTACAGTTCCCATACTGAACTTTTACCTTTATTCATCCTGCACCTATTGAGCCAGTTTTTGAGCCGATAGCTTAAGATTTCCCCTTAAAATCTTGATAATCCTCGGTTCGTCCTGCTCGGTGAACATCGGGTTTGGTGCCATTCCGCATCTTTCCTCTGTCCGATTTTCGTCGACGTAACTCCAAATGATGTAGAATACAGTTGAGGTGTTTAGATTAACCATTTTAGCTATTTTTCGATATGATTATCCGATTTTTAAGTGTTCCAGGATGATTTCCATTTGATCAATGGTAGTCCATTTTCCTGGAGTCCTTGTTGGCTTGTTGCACCCAAAATGCAGGAAAAAACTAAACTGACTACGGAGTATTGGTCTATTTATTCCGAAAATATTCAACTTTAGGTAAAAAATCCGGGTTTTATGGCACCCAGGTTTCCATAACGCAACTGTCCCAAATAAGCTGCTGCCATCAAAACAGGTACTTTTTTACATAACCTTTCCTATCAGGTGGAAAAACCACAGTTTATAAGGGTCATATATTCATTTTAGTGGTTAATGAATATACCTGCCATGGGTCTTTGGAATTTTTGAAAAATATTGAATAATGAGTTTATGGCAGGCAATTAAACTTTTTGCGAGACACTGTGCCAAATAAGCTTCCAGACACTGTATACGATAAATGTATATACATTTAATCTATGTATATAAAAGGTATCGAAATATTTCTTATATTGGATTAGCAGCCGAACCGAAAAATGTCCGTCATTTTAAGGGGAATCTTTATCAAGCTTGGTCTGTTTATTTATTTTCTTATTTATACGTAGCAGATGACTGGATTGGGTATTTTATTTATTAATATATTTTATATATAAATGTTAGTTTTTACTGCTGCAGTAGGAGCACTAAATAAATGATTGTAACTGTAACCGTGGCCTTCTTCAATTAGATAAATATAATATTTACTCGCAGTTGTGTATATAAAATGGATTCAGCAAAGTTATCGATCAAAATTAATGATCTTCATATGTATCGAATATATGGGAACTTATATTTTAACTATTTCAATCAACAATGCTATTGAGCATATCAGATCAACATATCGATATCCACATGATTTGCAAAAATGAACAAACTGAAAAATTTAAGAGCTACAGTTGCCAAACTTCGAAGAATGGTTACTATCTTATATCTCCCTCAATCTGAAAGGAAAACTTGGACAGTATTTCTTGGCTACAACTCATGGTATCATAGTATTTCGTTGTCGGTTACGTCCGACTGCAACGTTCTCTCTTGTTTTTTATTGTACTTGTAATTTACTATATTTTATATACACTAATTATGTTGATGTTAATGATTTAGCTTTTATTTACGTTTACGTTTACGTTAACGTAACTATTATTATTATTATTGCAGGGATTGCTTAGATAGATAGACGTGCTTTTTATTTTACTTTTTAATTGTACTTAAAATTTTCTATAAGCTGTATAAGCACTACGCTCAGTGGTATAAGCTATACAAAAAATCAGTTGAGTGTTTTCCTGGCAAACTTTTACGTCCAAATATCACAACGTAGCTTTTAAGCATTATTTACTTGTACATTTGTAGATTTGTACAATTTGCGATAGCCAATTGCAAACAGCCTCTGCTCAAAGTTATGAGCGCGGGGATGGGAATGGGTGGGAAAGGGGGCGGGCATTAATTAGCCACTGCTGCTGTTATTGTTTCTGTTAGTGTAGTTGTAACTGTAACTGTGGCGTTGCAACCCCCGATGTTGGGGTTTAATTGGCAATGCTGTTATACGAATGCTGTGTGGATGTGCTGATGATGGATGAGAGGAGAAGTGCCGTGCACAAAGGAGTTGTCGTAGCAGCATTGCCATTGGCCAGCAAACAGTGTGCTGCGAGGGGGGGGGGGGGGGGTACTGGGCTGCCAATTGCCAGATACCAGTTGGCGTATATTGTTTTTGTTTTTCTGGTCATTTCAGAGATAATGAGCCAATGACACCAGCTCATCGCTCTTCTCGTCTCAGGGTTAAAAGCATGTCGGCGAGATGAAATGATATATAAGTATGTATATAAATATAAATACATATATATAAACAAAATATATACATATATATTAATTTTTATATAATTAAGTCACCTTGTTAACTTTTTTTGTCATTGAATAAAAAATAAATAAATAAACAGTCGTCATTTGGGGCTAGCTATATTATAATAATAATACATCATAAAAAATTATATTCGGTGAACGGGAATTAATAAATAATACAAAAATAATAACAAATAAATATCCATTTCTCTCTGCCTCAATTTGATAAACAAATGAAGCCAAAATTATTTTTAATACATGCATTTTCTGAGAGTAGTACTTTGATAAGATTGTGAATAGAATAGAATAGCCTCCGCATTCTTAAAAACCAATATACGTATAATTTCACATAAAATTATCACAATTATCATTTAAAAATCAAATGAAGTTTGTACACTAAAAATATTTTGTCGATTGGAGTTAATTAACAACATCCTTAATATTTACAAAAATAAAATCTCATTATTTTGATTTTTCCTAATATTCAGTTTCGAAATTGTATATTCTATATTCAGCTATCTGTCTTTCTGTCTGTATTAACATGCCGATTTCAGAGACTATGAGAGCTAGAGACTTTAAATTTGAAATATACATTCTTGTAAAAGTCTCTCTAGTTTGTGTGTATAATATATATAAATACTTGTTAATACATTATTTATACGCATGAAAGATTAGCGCAAAATTCTTTGCAGTGCTGAAAGTAATATAAATTTGTTTGTTATTTGTTACACAGTATTCAATATTAAAACCCCCCAAAAATCTTTGCGCGGACGAGCCCCCCCCCCCCCCCCCCCCTGATCTATATTCTTCATTAGGTTTACCAGTCTTTAAATTTGCTGTTCTAGGCGAATGAATTATTCGGATTATTCAACTAACTAAATTTTCACTAATATACTTAAACATTTCCAATTACATTTGCAATCGCAAAAAAAACAAAGAAAAAAAAATATATATATTTACTTGATTAATATGATAATTTACTTTGACAAAAGTAAAATATTGTTTAAATTAAATTACAATTAAAATTTAAAGTTAATTTTAGTCAAGTAGATCAAATTTGCGTTAAGTTCGTTGTAAATTGATTGGAAAATACACATATGAGGGGGAAGAAGCACATCCACTGATGCACTGTTGCAGGTACAAATATAGGTACAGGTACAGCTCCAGTTATTGGTATAGGTACAGTTTACGTGCATACGTATAAAAAACACACATAAATACATATTCAGTAAATAATTGTTATTAAAAAGTGCACAGCGAATGAGAAATAAAAAGCAGAAACGACGAGAGCAAAAAGGGAGAGTCTGCATTTATATGCGTGTGTAAGTGTGTAGTGTGTGTGACCTGTAGCATTGCTTGGCTGAGCACCAAAGTGGAAGAGGAAAACGATAATGATTCGCCAATTTAATGATAATTGTTCTAATAATTATCCCATAACTATTTCCACATTAAAATATTACAAACATTTTTAATTTCACCAAATTTGTGAATCATTATTTGTGTGTGTGCTTTGTACACCCGTTCATATTAAAAAATATATATTTATGTATATGTGTGTATATACTTAAATAATTATATTCGATGTATATGTATGTGTGTATTTGAACATTAATTGTAGTTGATAACAAAACAAAATGTAGGCACTTCGGCCTAAACATTCCTGTTCACCCAAAATACATACATCCATACATACACCGGAGGTCAAAATAGTAGCAGTGGGAAATGTAAAAAAATGTCATACCTAAAAAGAAACTAGATAGAACGTTGCAGTCGGACGTAACCGACAGCGAAATACTATTATACCCTAAAATTTTGCGACTCTAGCTTGCAAATTACGGCAGATATGCGCATTTTAAATTTCTATGGACGAAGTTCCTGTGGGCGGCGGATGTGGGCGTGGTCCAAAAATGTATATGACAATCTTTACCAGAAAATTACCTTCCAAGTTTGGTTACTCTATCTTTAAAATTTTCGGAGATATACGGAGTTATCGATTTACAATCGGAATTGTCGATTATAGGCGCAGGTGTGGGCGTGGCTCCACCAATTTGTTATCGGTTCTTAAAGGCGATCACCAGTAATATAGGTGGGCGTGGCACATGCCAATCTTTCAAGGACCTCGCCAACAACCTACCAACCAAAATTGGTGACCGTATCCATTAAATTGTGAGAGATATGTGGATTTATCGATTTTCTAAAATCGAATTTCGCGGTTTTCTAGCTCCCTAGTGGACGTAGGTCCAAACCCAAGACACTAACTTTTGAGGGTATTTTCCAATATACGTTCCAAGTTTCAAGTCTCAATCTCTAAGGGTGTCGGAGGAACGCGTGTTCATACGGACGGACAGACAGCATGACGGACATTGAACAAAACCAATATACTATTATACCTTTTTGGTATAATAGTATAAAAGTTAAAATCTATTTATCATGTTAAATAAATAATTTTTATAAAATGATTGATATTTATGTAAAAGCACTCAAACTATTTTCGACAGCACTAATGTAATTTTGAGCTTTGAAAAATCAAGACACTGAAATAAAACAATCAGTAAGGGCATTGTATTAAGAGGGCACTACTGTTATGTAGACCTTTTTCATGTATGTAAAGTTAGATACACACCCAAATCCATCTATACAAATATACATACTTATATACATACATACATATTTACATACTTATATGCATACATACTTATATATATACTTATATACATACATACATACTTACATACATAAATATATATATATATACTTACATACATAAATACATACATGCAAGCAACATCTAAGCTCCTTCGGCAATAATAATAATCTCTTTTAATTATGAGTGAAAAGGCGTCTCGACAACATCCGTTGCGCTTGCCGCTCTTATTGTTAAAATTGCTTTCCGAGTCATCTTCGTCGAATTACAGTTTTTTTTTTTTTTTTTTTTTTGAATCACCCGCAATCACACCTCACACTCACACACAGATAGGCATACACATATACACAATCTTTTGTCGTAGAAATTGTCGAAAAAACAAGTTTTTTCCAAACAGCAGAAAACGAGACGAAGGCAAAGGGAGACGAAGGTGAAACGAAGAGAGACTGACCAAAATAAGAAACAAAAGATAATTACTATTAAGACTCTTTCCACTTATAATTTGTATAAAATCTTATAACCACAGAGCGAGCAGAGCTATTAAATGTGAAATCACTGCTGATGATACACCTGATTTTTGATGCACATTTAAAAGTAAGACATGTATTTGTTGTACACGAACAAACACACACACACACACACACACACACACACACACACACACACACACACACACACACACACACACACACACACACACACACACACACACACACACACACACACACACACACATACATACACACAATATCGGGACTACAAATTTTTCATTCATTGCCTGCATCTGTTTATTTCTAGTGTGCTCATTAAGAAGAGACACAATTACCAGCATAACTTTTGTAATGGGCCAACAAATACCGTAGCTTTTAATCTGATCTCGATATGCGGATCAAATTTTTAATTTGAATTTTAATTTATTAATTTAATTTAAATTTTAAATTGTTATTTTAATTTCTTGTTTTTGTGACTGACTTCAGTTGACATTAAATAAATAAAACTTAAATATATATTTTTGTTATGCAATCGCAGAAATGTATAATGTATTATAATGAAAATAATAATAATATTCATTATTATCAATTCGCAATTTCTGTAATTTCGCATCCACTGCTGGCTGCTGTCCAATCGATTATAACATTTATTTGGCTGATATTGAAATAAAATACTTTTATTGTTTTTATACCCTTAACCCATTAAAAATGGGTAAAAAGGGTATAATGGTTTTGTGCAAATGTATGTAACAGGCAGAAGGAAGCATCTCCGACCCCATAAAGTATATATATTCTTGATCAGGATCAACAGCCGAGTCGATATAGCCCTGTCCGTGTCTGTCCGTCCGTCTGTCCGTCTGTCCGTCCGTCCGTCCGTCCGTCCGTCCGTCCGTCCGTCCGTCTGTATGAACACGCGGATCTCAGAGACTATAAGAGCTAGAGACTTCAAATTTGAAATATAGGTTCTCGTATACCAGGCGCAGAACAAGTTTGCTTTATTTTATCGATAACTGCTTCAGTTTCGGAATTATCGATACATTTAGATTTCCGATAGCAATAAATTCCACAATTTAAGAGGCAGAGGGTTCTAATTTATACATAATATGCTTATACATATTATTGATCAGTTGCCAAAATTTCATTAAGTTCGGATAAGAAACACCAAAGTTATAGTCGAAAATATATTTTCATATTGATCTTCTTGTTGTCAGCAGCCGGAAGCATTTTCTTTATGCATAAATAGGCGAGCGCATGTGTGAGAAAGAGATGGCATGATAATCGACGCTAGTGTCAATATATTTGTGTGTATTCTGCAGAGCCCCGATAAGTACTGTTTCGTGTACGCATGTGTATGTCTGTATGTATGTATGTATATGCTTGTGAGTAAAGACTGTAAGAAATGCACTTGCAGAACTGAACATTTGAGTGCAAATCATTTTAAAGGGAAATTATCCAATAAAAATAGAATATATTTAGCAACTGGGTTAAGGGTATATCGTAGTCGAGCCAACTCGACTACAGCATCTTACTTGTTTTTTTTTATTTTTGTATTTGTTTGCTAAATCTGATCACAAAATAAAATTTCTCGAGATAATTTTTACTTTTTGTATTCAATAAAATAAACAAATATGCTAGAATTGAGCAGTTTAGTTGGTGGTGCTGAATGCAGTTGTTATCAAATAATTCTGACATAAATATTCTTAAGTGTCTGTATAAATTTGTGCATGTGGATTTAGTTAGATTAGTGCAAGTCCTTTTCCTGCTGCTCACTTTTGAAAATTCTCCTCTAACAATCGTCAAATTTGTATGTTTGTATGTGTTATGTTCCGTTGATAGTTATGCTTCTGCTGAAGCCTCTGCTCACGCTTCTGCTTAAGTTTTGCTGTGTGCGAGGCCAGCAGCAGCTTCAATAAACAAACGCACACATAGGCATACATACGCTCGTACGTGATTTGTTGGCCAGTTTGTGATGATTGGCGTTGTTTCGTCGTGCATTTGAAATAGTTTTTAACACCTTTCTTTGTGCGACACGAAATTATGTCGCTTGCCAGTTTTTTTTTGTTGGGCATTGAACTCGCCGTTCAGTTCAGTTCTTCAGTTTAATGCCAAACATGATCATGCGCAAATTGCCACGCAGATTGATACTGACATATATATATATATTTATATATATACCATTTATATATAAGCAAAAACACTACACAATTGCGGTTAATATGATAGTAGTGCCTGTTTCCTACAATGCATATACTCAATTTTTTCATAGCTTTTGGCATAAGTCTTTCGATTTGTTTTCATTTTCTTAATTTTACCTATTCCTTTGTTTATCTTCTATTTGGGTTGGTTTTTTTTTTTTGGCAGTGCTGTCGAAAATAGTCAAAATATTTAAGACTTAACGAGATTATTAATAATTTTAAAATTATTAATAAAATTATTAAATAAATAATACAAAAGTATTTCTTTTCTAATCTAATAGAAATTCAATAAAATTTAGCTCATACAAAAAATTGAACTTCTGAACACGGGAACTCTTAAATATCTTCAATTCACAACAAATTTTTGGTTTCTCAACTAAAGATACTATAATATTTTAAATACTAAAAATAGTAATATATATCTACCAAAAATTTCACTGTTATTTTACTTAGTTTTTTAATGATAAATTTCAATAGCTTTATTTGTACTTTTTTGTGAATAAATTTTATATCTACGTCATCTTTGAATGTTAATTTATCTGCTATATTTACATATGTATGTGTTATTATTTTGACCGCTGCTGTACTATGTCGTTTTTACTTGTTCGCAAATTATTTCAGACCACAGTGTGCATATGTGTGTATATGGGTGTTCACATGTTTGTATAAATAGAGCCACTTACGTGAACGAAATATTTAATTGCCACTCAATAAAAAAAAAACAAAAATTAAAAACAAAACAGAAAAAAATAAGCGTAGCTGAGAAGGGTTAAATAAACGTATAAGCGGCAATAAAAAGGAGCCAGCAGCGACGCAAGGGGACTACACTCTACACTATATACACTCTACACTACTCTATACACTCTACACTCCACCATGAGAGGGAGAGAGAGAGAGAAAGAAAGAGAGCGAGAGATATAGATTAGATTCATAATATGCACATTTATAATCTGTATTAATCAGAAGATTCTGCCTTTAAAATTTAAGCATTTATTGTTAACGGGAATCGAAATGAATCGATTCGAGAAAAGGAGGCAGCTATCGATATAAAATATATTAATTTTCATTTCACACGCTGAATAAAAATAAAATACAAAAAAATGTATATATATTTATATATATAAGAGGACATATATATATACTTAAATGTTACTAATCGATTTTTTTAATTGACAATTCTATTTGAGCGTTTCCATTTTGACTGAGGTGGCTGAAATCGAACACTTTCGATTATTAAACATATCGATAACCATGCATATATAAAAGAGCAAGAAATTAACAGATAATTGAGCAAAATGAAAGGAGTTTCAACGGACAAAACACCAAAACAAGAGAAAACATAGCAGTCGTAGCCAAGAAATAATGTCAAAATAATGTCCAGACATAAGATAGTAACACTTCTTCGAACTTTGGCAACTGTAGATCTTAAATTACGGAAAATATGAGCTTTTTGAGATTTTAGGGACGGGAGTGGGCGTGGTTGAAAAAGTTATATAGAAGGTTAAATTGCGGGAAAATTTTGCATTTATTGGTTGTTGTGGGCGGGAGTGGGCGTGGTTCAAAATTTGTTTTTCCTGATTTTTGAAGTGTGTTATTGAAGATTTAAAATTGCGTGAGATATATGGTCTTATCGATTTACACCAACAGGTGAATATGGTCTTATCGATTAACATCAACAGTTGTATCGGTTTAGGTAGGCGGAGTGGACGTGGCCATTCAGTTATATATCGATATTTTAGGGGAGTTACCAGTAACATACTTTTACAATTTGGTGACTCAAGCTCACAAATTATACGCATTTCAGATTTCTGGGGCCGAAGTTCCTTGGGGCGGCGGATGTGGGCGTGGTCCAAAAAATTATGCCAATCCTTGGAGAATGTTACCATCAAGTTTATTATCGGTTCTTACAGGCGACTATGCCTATACCTATACCTATACCTATACCTACCAAATTTGAAGTTCCCAACTCAAAAACTGCGGAATATACAGCAATTTAAAACTTTTAGGGACGGCTGGAGGCGTCGAAGGTGGGCGAGGCTTATGCCAATCTTTGAAGGACATTGCCAACAACCTACCAACCAAAATTGGTGACAGTATTGTGGGAGATATGTGGTTTATCGATTTGCGAATATTGATTTTATCGATTATCTAGCTCCCTTGTGGACGTTGGATTCCAAATTTAACACTTTATCTATTCGGAGCAATTTCTCTATCTTTAAGGGTGTCGAAAAAAGTTGCGTTCGTCCAGACGGACAGACAGCATGACGGGCATTGCACACAACCAAAATACTATTATACTAATATATTTTCGACCTTAACTTGGGCACTTCTTTTCCGATCTTGATGAAATTTGGACAATCAGTAATATGCATATGCGTATTATGTATGAATTAAAAGCCTCTGCCTGTTAAATTGTGAAATTTTTGCTATTCGGAACTCGAAATGTATCGATAATCAAGAAACTAAGGTAGTTATCGGTAAAATAAAGCAAACTCGATTTGCGCGTCTAGCTCTGAGGAATGACGGACGGACTTGGCTTTATCGACTCGGCTGTTGATCCTGATCAAGAATATACTTACTTTATGCGGGCGGAGATGCTTCCTTCTATCTGGTACATACATTTGGACAAAACCATTATACCGCATTATACCCATTTTTAATGTATTAAGGGTATAAAAAAAACTTAAAGACTCATCTAAAAAGAGCAAAGTTTCGAGACAGTGAAGAGTGGAAAATTAGCGAATTTTAAGAGCCAGCTGGTTCTAATTTGACGGCAATTAGGCAGCTAACGGGCAGACAGCAAAATTTAACGCGGAAACTCCAAACTCAGACATATGATTAAAGCATGGCTTGGCTTGGCTGGAATCACGGATCTGACTCCGGACTCCAGCTCGGAGTAAAACAAAGTTCTGTCTTTTTAGCTTTTCGGTTTTTAGGTTCTTAGCCACAATGCTATTATACACCTTTGCACATATGTCCAAATTCCATATGGTCAACACATAACCGCAAGGTAAGAACGAAATTCGTTTCTAATTATGTGTTATTATATTCAATTATTATCTGAGACAACCAACACACGAGCAGCGCAAAAGGGTTAAAAAAAATTAAGAAAAAATCGTCTTCAAAGATCATGCATATTTTTATTAGATAAATGTATTATAGACGCAGAGGAAATCGATTATCGCAGGGATATCGATTGACTTAATAAACCTTGTTACTGTTCGAACAAACAAAAAAAAAAAATCGCTCATGAAATGGGAATAAATTCCGTTTGTGGAAGCTGTAAATAAAAAGCTACCTGAAATACAAAAAATTAATTACTTCACCTTTACTGCCTTTTATCTTGACGATTCAAATAACTTAAGCTATTTTTGCCTTCATAAATTTACTGTATGCATATTATATACCTAATTCATTATTTTGACAATATTGAATAGGTGTTCACAAAATCCAGTTTAGATTTGCAAACTGCTTTAGACATTTTTTTTTATGCGGTACTTTTCATTTTCGATAACTTTTGCCTATCGATCTATTTTACTTAGTCTGTTACTAATAACTTTAACATAAATGATTTGTTTACACTCAAAATAAATATGTTTCAACTTTATATAGATATGATTACAATTTTGCATTATGTATTCTATATATTGTAAATTATTATAATTATTGAAGTTTTATTGTATTTTGTAGTCGACATTAAATAAATGAAGTTACTGATCTGGCCTTCAAAGTTTTTAAAATATAAAGCCACTATCAATTTGAATTTAGCGTTGTTATCGATTATTGACTGCTTAGTGCTAAAACGCTCTCACTCTTTTTCTTGAATTCATGGCCCATTTTGTGATATTTTTACCCATTAAAACAGAAGATGCTTTAATACCAAAAACCATGAAGTTTTTATATTTCGTTTATTTGATATTAATATGAAGAATTTAAAAAAAAAATAAAAAATAAGACCATAAATTATATAAAACTACTCTAAGCACTGATTACTCAAAAATCCAACTACTCAAAGTCATATAGTCTAATTTTTCTATTGGGAACACAACGCATTTTTAAACTGCGCTATACGATTATGGCCCAATTGTTGTACTGGTGGGTTAAGTTCCTTGACTTCCGAATTTTAAAATTACAAAAAAAATGTTCTAATACCCATTGTATAGCTAACAAATAAATAACACATAAAAATATGCGTACATTTTACATAATTCTAATGGTTTCATTTCTCGATTTCCTTTTAGCGCACACAATGTTGTGATGGGGTGAATGCATCACCATTTTCAATTGGTAAGTTTGAATCTATCCACAATATCTATATAGCTCGAAATATATATATTCTTTGATTACTTGATTTATACTTGATTTACTTGCAACTTGATTCCTGAAATAAGATCAATGCTGGACGTTGGTAATGGCCACGCAATTAATTGAATTCATATGTAATCTGCATATTTCAGCCCTTTAAAAATGGTAATGAAATTAAACAAAAAATGTTCAACAGCTAGAAGAAAGTATTTACGAGCAGTATCAGCAAACTATTTAAAGTGCTATAAAGTTAAAACAAAATAAGTAAGAAGGCTGTAATCTAGTGAGCTCGACTACAATATACCCTGAACCAAGCTTTAAATACATTATAGGTTTATTTCCAAATGTCCTCTTTAATAGTTTCGCACACTCTAATGTAAAATAATGTAAAAATAAACAAGTAAGAACGCTGTAGTCGAGTGAGCTCGACTACCATATACCCTGAACCAAGTTTTAAATACATTATAGGTTTATTTCCAAATATCCCCTTTAATAGTTTCGCTCCAAACAAATTATACAGAAGTTTCCTAATAATCTTCCCATCCAGTTTGGTAACTAACTAACTTGCGAGGGATATGGACGTTTATCGGTTTTGGGGGCTGGAGTGGGCGTGGCCCAAAAAATTTTGGAGTTCGGTTTTCGTAATATACCTTCTAAGTTTGGTAACTGTAGCTCTTAAATTGCGGGAGATACAGGCATTTATCGTTTTTTGTGGGCGGGAGTGGGCGTGGCCCAAAATATTTTGGAGTTCGATCTTAGTAATATACCTTCTAAGTTTGGTAACAGTAGCTCTTAAATTGCGGTAGATACAGGCATTTATCGTTTTTTGTGGGCTGGAGTGGGCGTAGTCCAAATTTTTTTTCCACATTTATGAAGGGTGTTACTAGCAATATACCTTTACCTTTGGTGACTTAAGTTTTCAAATTGCGTGCGATATATGGGCTTATCGACTTACACCAACAGGTGTATCGGTTTAGATAGGTGGGCGTGGCCATCCAATTTTTTATCGATCTTTGGGGGAGTTACCAGTAACTACCTTCAAAATTTTGCGACTCTAGCTTGCAAATTACGGCAGATATGCTCACTTTAAATTTATAGGGACGAAGTTCCTGGGGGCGGCGGTTGTGGGCGTGGTCCAAAAATTGATATGATGATTGACAAACCTTGGAGGAGGTTACCAGCAAATTACCTTCCAAGTTTGGTTACTCTATCTTTAAAATTTTCGGAGATATACGGAGTAATTGATTTACAATCGGAATTGTCGATTATAGACGCAGGTGAGGGCGTGGCACCACCAATTTGTTATCGGTTCTTAAAGGCGACTACCAGTAATATACATACCAAATTTGACGTTCCCTACTCTACTACTATTTTAGGGGCGGGGTGATGGGGGTGTCGGAGGTGGGCGTGGCACATGCCGATCTTTCAAGGACCTCGCCAACAACCTACCAACCAAAATTGGTGACTGTATCCATTAAATTGTGAGAGATATGTGGAGTTTATTGCTATCGGAAATCGAAATGTATCGATAATTCCGAAACTGAGGCAGTTATCGATAAAATAAGCAAACTTGATCTGCGCCTGGTACACGAGAACCTATATTTCAAAATGAAGTCTCTAGCTCTTTTCCGCTTTTCCTGTTCCGTGAAAATCTTGTTTGGTGCCATTCCACTCTTGCCCTCCGTCCGGTTTTCGCTAATGTTTTTGTACTTTTTTATGCTCTATGTTTATTAATATTAGTCGCCACTAAATAAGTAATAAAATAAATATATAATCAGTAATTATATAAATAAATAAAATAAATATATAATCAGTAATTATATAAATAAATAAAATAAATATATAATGCTTTTCTTACATAAACAGCAGATAAACAAAGCCCAAATATATATGTATATATGTGTGAGAATGTGTGTGAATCTGCAGCACCCCAATCTATTATTCTGTGAATACACATTTAAAAAACCACAGCTGCTTACATTTGTGTGTGTAAAGCTTTGTAAAAGGGAGGAATAATATAATTATTTGAGTCGAATTGCTAGTTTAGTAACGAGTTCTAAGAAATGAATAGTACATTATGCTTAGTCTTAATTTTATTTATTTAATGTCAGGTAAAGTGTGTCAACGCACAATGAAAATAAAATGTAATAATAAATTTTAATAAAAAATATATACAAGTGTATACATTTATAAAAATAAAATAGTATATGATATCAGAAAAATAAAAAATATATATTTAATATCTGGTTAACTCGACGTTGTAATTAACCGACAAATAAAAAATATAAATATATATTCAATTAAATTTAAAATAAAAATAAATATTTATGAAAAAAAAAATATAAATGTACTATATAAATAATAATATATAAATTAATATAAAATCAAATAAATACCAAATTATTAATATTATATAAAAACATATGCAACAGCTGTTTAACAACAGGTTATCTCGACACAACTTTTTAATTAGTGCTGCCGCACTGTCATATTACACGACTAGCGAAAATAATATTGAAAACTCGGTGCGCAGCCGATTATTAAACTAAACCAAAGTGCAGCCTAACATCTGCTTGCGGATAATGTAGAAGTACAAACATACAAGCACATGTATAAGCTGGCTTGTAGTGGTGTGGTGCTGTTCATAACTGGAAACTTGCTACGCTGTGAGCCGAGCCTATTGTTGTCATTGTTGCCGTCTTGTTGTAGTTGTAGTTGCGGGAATAAAAACGCATTACTCGCTTTGCTGCTCTGCTTGCACTCTGGCAGCTCTGCGGCAGTTGCTGTCTGTCTCTTTCCGTCTGTCATCTTGTTTCGGTTTCAGTTCCCCCTTAACAGTGGACGCATTGTATTAACATTGTATATATGTATATGTTTCTTGTGTGTGTGTAGCACCCGTTTCTGAGAAAAAGGAGGCAAAAGAAAACAATTCCTTTAATATTATACACAGTACGACAAAGATATGTATTTCCTTTCTTATTATAGCTTGTCTTTGTTTTTGTCCTTTCTGCTGCATTGTGCTCACACACACACTCATATACACAAACACAAATATATTTATGTATGTATATATTTATTTATATATTTACAGTGCATTAATTCGTTTTATTATTACTTTTCACTCTTACTCTTCCTACTTGTCTTTTTTCACTATTAGTTGTCCTCCTCCTTGTCTTCTTCTTGCTCGCTTATGAATTTATGGATTCAAATGTGAATCGCCCCTTGCTGTTTTTTTTGTTTTGTTTTCTTTTCTGTTGCAGCGTCTTAAATCCCCAGCATAGGGACGATGAATGTGCGTCGGTGTGTGCGTTGCTGTGTTTTTGTGCGTGTGTGTGTTTGGGTGTATGTTCATTCAATTTGGCCATTCATTGCAAATAGAGGGCGATTGTGACAGTGCATTTATGTACAGGTATGTGTGTTTGTATTGTTTGAGGGTATTGTGTGTTGGCTATGGCCTAAACATTTATTGTATTACACAACACACATACATACAGCATACATAAATAATTGATGAATTACTTGTTGGTGTTGATGTTCGTGTAGAATTGTCCATTAACAGGGATTCTATACATACACACATACATCTATGATTCTTAAAATCTGGTCAGGTCAATTCGTTTTTTGCAGTCCACAAATTTGATTTATAAAAATTGTAAATTACATTTTCAACATACAAATGTAAAAAAATTTAAAAAAAAATATACAAAAACAGTTTATGCGTAAATTAAAATATTTTACAAATAATAATGCTTAATTCGTATATATCTATCTTATTATTGACTTTTATTTATTTTCTTATTTTTCTACTATTAAGTGAATTTCTTTAAGCTATTTAACATCAAAATTAACAATATTTACTTAAATTTCGGCCGATCCCGTTAGAAATGCGAGATTTTTTATACCCTTAACCCATTAAAAATGGATAAAAAAGGTATAATGGTTTTCTGCAAATTTATGTAACAGGCAGATGGAAGCAGCTCCGACCCCATAATGTAATATATATTCTTAATCAGGATCAACAGCCAAGTCGATATAGCCATGTCCGTCTGTCCGTCCGTCTGTGAGACGCGGATCTCAGAGACTATAAGAGCTAGAGGCTTCAAATTTGGAATATAAGCTCTTGTGTACCAGGCGCAGATTGCTTTATTTTAGCGATAACTGCCTCAGCTTCTGAATTATCGATACATTTATATTTCCGATAGCAATAAATTCCACAAATTAAGAGGCTTCTAACTTATACATAATATGCATATACATATTATTGATCAATTGCCAAAATTTCATTAAGATCGGATAATAAACACCAAAGTTATAGTCGAAAATATATTCTCATATTGATCTCATTTCTATCAGCAGCCGCAAGCATTTTCTGTATACATATAAATAGGCAAGCGCATGTGTGAGAAAGAGATGACATGATAATCGACGCTAGCGTCAATATATTTGTGTGTATTCTGCAGAGCCCCGATAACTACTATTTCGTCTACGTATGCATGTATGTATGTTTGTATATGATTGTAAGTAAAAATACTCTATAAGAAATGCACTTGCAGAACATTTTTACTTGTTGTTTATGTGCATTGATGCGTTGATGTTAAGCTTATGTTAATTACATTTGTAATCGATCTTTAATTTCGGCGAGCTTCATTATATTTAGAAATGCATGTTTGCACATGCTTGACTTTTGCATTGGTTTATTAGAATATATATATTATTTTTATACTTTGATACCGAAGGTATAATATTATATTGGTTTTTTGCAATGTCATGCTGTCTGTCTGTCTGGATGAACGCAACCTTTTTTTTGACATCCTTAGATAGAGACTTGAAACTTGGAACAGTGGAGTTCTACGTCCCCTGGGGATCTAGAAAATCTATAAAATCGATATTTGCAAATCGATAAAGCCACTTATCTCCCACAATTTTATGGCTACAAGCACTAATTTTGATTGGTAGGTTGTTGGCAATGTCCCCCCAGCCCACGTCCCTTAAACTTTTAAATGGCTATATCGTCCACAGTTTTTGAGTTGTGAACCTAATTTGGTAGGTATATTACTGGTAGTCGCCCTTAAGAACCGATAACAAATTTGTGTTGCCACGCCCACACCTGCGCCCATAATCGACAAAACCGATATTTCGGAAAGTGTTAATCAATAAATCCGTATATCTTCCACAATTTTAAAGACAGTGCGACCAAACTTGGAAGGTAACTTGTTGGTAAGCTCCTCCAAGGATCGAAATATAATCCGCCGCCCTAGAAATCTGACATGCGCATAATTTGTAAACTAGAGTCACCAAATTTTGAAAGTACGTGACTGGTAACTCTCCTAAGAGATCGATAAAAAATAATAATAATAATAATAATAATAGCTACCTCAATCTGAAAGGCAAACTTGGACAGTATTTCTTGACTACAACTCATGGTATCATAGTATTTCGCTGTCGGTTACGTTCGACTGCAAAGTTCTCTCTTGTTTACTTTGCTAATTGTACTTGCAAATTAAGCACGTCTTTTGCACATATAATTGGGCAAGCGGCACTTTAAACTTAATTCTAAGGAAGTAGTTTAGGTGTGAACGAACGAATGGCTCATTTAGTTCGTTCGTTCGTTCATTTAAGTCCGATTATTGTTCGTTAAATTCCGATTAACGTTCGTTAAAGTCCACTGATCATTAAAGTCAGATATCCGATGTCCGTTTTATGTTCGCTTAAGTCTTACGATACTAGTTTCAGTATATATTTTTTTAATTATGATGACATTTCAGGCGTGCTCTTAAATGTTGGAATGCGTTGCTTTAATATGACACAGTAAATTAAGTGCATAATTGTTTTTTAGATTCTTACGAGAAATGTATTTGCTTTTTTTTATTGTCATTCAATTAATCATTCTCAAGAACAATTCAAACAAAAATCGGACTCAAGGAACGAATCGACTGTTTTAAATGAGTAGTTCAATTGAACTAATTCAGACGTAAGTTACACAATTCAAAGGCTGACAAAACGTTTTGTTTTATTTTAAATGTAACATATATATATGAATATCAGGTAATTATACATATAATTCGATAGCATGGAAATTAAAATATGTGTTTCATACTCTTATATCCAAAAAATTGATTTTAATTGGGAAATTATAAACTAAGCGCCAAAATATTGATCTGCCATTGTGTTTAGTATGAATATTTTCTAGAATAATATAGAAATTTTAAACTAGTTAAAATGCAATCGATTGAAAATAAATGACAATTGAGTAGAAAATTATCATTTACAAACGAATGAAATAACAATTTTCAAATAAAAACTAGATAGAACGTTGCAGTCGGACGTAACCGACAGCGAAATACTATTACACCATAAAATTTTGCGACTCTAGTTTGCAAATTACGGCAGATATGCGCAGTTTAAATTTCTAGGGACGAAGTTCCTGTGGGCGGCGGATGTGGGCGTGGTCCAAAAATTTATATGATAATCCTTGGAGGTGGTTACCAGAAAATTACCTTCCAAGTTTGGTTACTTTATCTTTAAAATTTTCGGAGATATACGGAGTTATCGATTTACAATCGGAATTGTCGATTATAGGTGCATGTGTGTGTGGCACCACAAATTTGTTATCGGTTCTTAAAGGCGATTACCAGTAATATACCTACCAAACTTGACGTTCCCTACTCAAAAACTGCGGAAGATATAGCCATTTGAAAGTTTTAGGGGCGGGGGTGATGGGGGCGTCGGAGGTGGGCGTGGCACATGCCAATCTTTCAAGGACCTCGCCAACAACCTACCAACCAAAATTGGTGACCGTATCCATTAAATTGTGAGAGATATGTGGATTTATCGATTTTCTAAAATCGAATTTCGCGGTTTTCTAGCTCCCTAGTGGACGTAGGTCCAAACCCAAGACACTTTAACTTTTGAGGGTATTTTCCAATATACGTTCCAAGTTTCAAGTCTCTATCTCCAAGGGTGTAGGAGGAACGCGCGTTCATACGGACGGACAGACGGACAGACAGCATGACGGACATTGAACAAAACCAATATACTATTATACCTTTTTGGTATAATAGTATAACAAGTAAGATGCTGTAGTCGAATTGGGTCGATTACGATATACCCTTAACCCATTTGAAATATATTCTAGTTTTATTGGCAAAATTCCCTTTAAGATGATTTGCAAATGTTCAGTTCTGCAAGTGCATTTCTTTCAGATTATTTTTCCTCACAATC
This sequence comes from Drosophila mimica, assembly GCA_037043585.1. Classification (NCBI taxonomy): domain Eukaryota; kingdom Metazoa; phylum Arthropoda; class Insecta; order Diptera; family Drosophilidae; genus Drosophila; species Drosophila mimica. Next base: position 193,619 of record JBAMBE010000435.1, read on the forward strand.
ATATACAAACTTACATATAGACATACATACGTACACGAAACAATAGTTATCCGGGCTCTGCAGAATACACACAAATATATTGACGCTAGCGTCGATTATCATGTCATCTCTTTCTCGCACATGCGCTCGCCTATTTATGCATACAGAAAATGCTTGCGGATGCTGACATCAAGAAGATCAATATGAGAATATATTTTCGACTATAACTTTGGTGTTTCTTATCCGATCTTAATGAAATTTTGGCAATTGATCAATAATATGTATATGCATATTATGTATATATTAGAGCATAATAGCATGTTGTACTGTTATACAGAGCACAGTTTTCAGCAATTGGCTCTGCTAAAGTTCGTAGGGGTAGCAAAATGTTGCTACCCAATTGTAAATTAGCAGCACTTACACCACATAGCTTAAAGAAATAATTTATTTTTTCATAATTTTCAAAATTACAAAAGCACATTTGAAAAATTCTGTTATTATCTTAGGTTGTTAATTTTCATTCATATTTCTAATGCTGTTAGTGTTACATTAATTAAATTTAAATAGATTAAAAACAGTATTTTTAGTTGTTAATAATAATATAAGCAACAAAAATGTTCACATAGAAAATAAAATAAAAATTGTATAAATGCCAAACCATTTTTTTTGGAAAGCCACAAAACTCAATTTTCGAAATTTACGTGCTGAATTATAAGATGAACCTGTCGCCAAAATTATGACTACGAAAATTGACTGGTATAATAGTAGTGCTGTTTCTAAATGGTGATCAAATGGGGCGTGCTGAAAAACTTAAATGCTGCCAAACAACAAATGTTTGTTTTCTTAACGAGAATTGATTTAATATACTATTATTTTCAAATACTATCATAATAAAATACATCCACACATATTTATTTCTTGGAAAGAAGCTAGGAAAACTCCACTATTCTTCCACTACTATTACAACGATAAATTTCAATAATAATTTAATAAAAATAAATATATAAATAATAAATTTAGGGACTTTAATTTTGTTTGTTAATAATGTTATAGCTATATAATCTTTTAACTTACTTATCTTGAGTGTTGATTGCTTGTATTCAGATGAAACTTTCTTGCATTTTTGAACTGTTAAGTAAAGTATTTATTTTCTTAAACATTTTGCAAAACTACTATTTTACCGCAGATTTATGTATATGTGTTTATATTTAATGTATGCTTAAGGCACTTTTTTGCCTTGGTAGCCGGAGGACAAGAAAGGCTCATTGCAGAAACAATGGTCTCACACTTTTTGCAATGTTGTACCCCGCACCGCTTAGCCGTACTTTGAGCAGTACCCTTTGTACGATTCCGGTTGGTTGTTGCGGCCCCATGCCGTGACCCTTCCACCCAGGATGACAATACAAATACATGTATAAATATATATATATATATATATATATATATATATATATATCTGTAGACAATAATTCATTAACATATTCATGCGTTGAAAACAATTCGCGACAATTTTAATGAACGCAAAATAAAAAAACAGACGACTTGAAAATAAATGATATTTATTGTTTTGTGGTTGCCCAAATTGGACTTTTGCGGTAGAATTTTGAAAACAGTTCATCAGCGTTTCTCTCTCTCTCTCAGCCTGAGGACCCCAAGTTTGTGGCACCTCTATCCCCGCCACTGTCTCTGTCTGTGTCTTCTTCCTTTTTGTCGCATTGCATTTGGAAGCCAGAGTTATATATATCGTATCGATCCATTGATCTCACCGAAATGAATGATTGCGAAGCTTTTGTTGAAGCGGACAACAGCAGCACCAGCAAAAAAAACCAAAATGAGCACAGCCAAAAACATTTACACACACACAACACATGCATAAAAAATGAAGAAAAAAAAAAAAACAATGCAAGCTCAGATTGCCTCTGTTGTTGTTCTTGTTGTCGTCGTCGGCAAAGGCGAACAGCAAGTGACACTTTTGTTTTATATTCGTAACTTTTTATGCTGAATCGGAGAACAAAGGCGATTTCTTAGTAAAAATCTCCACACACAGAACAAAAAGAGATTTGTATTGTACTGAGCACCCATCCATCGCTGAAGGTAGATAAAACCATACACACAAATACACACACACACACACACACACGCAACCGTGCGCAGTACTTGTGTAGGTGTGTCCACAATACTCATGTTCATTCTCCACATCCTCTTTGCCTGTCAATTTACCTTCTTTTACCTTACCTTTCCTTGGCTTGATTTGCCTTGCAACAAGACACACACAACTATGAAAATCTTTCAATTTTGGCTGTAATTCTGATGTAGTTAAATAACAAAAGGCAGACTTCATGAACCGCAATTAAAGTATGCGAAAACTAGTTACCTTAAAATTTAATGTTACGTTTTATTTTTAATTTAAATTAACAAAGGCAGCTAATCATTATGAGAGCTTATTGGTTAACCTTTTAAAATCGAAAGTCATAGAATTTTTATGTTTTTGTTATATTCAAAATAATACATTTTTTATAATATTAAAAACAAAAATCAGTGACATCTAAATACAAATAACATCAATTAAAGTATTCGAAAGCTAGTCATAAATAAATAACTGATCACATTAATCAACGGTTCCACTTATAAATCTAATAAAAATATTAAATTTAATGTTAGGCTTATAATTTTTAGTTTAACTTAAGTGATTTATTCTTTTTGCATTTGCTTTGTGACGACCGACTTTGGTCGGTCCTAAGATACCTAAGTAATAATTTTATCATTATAAATAACAATTAAACATTTACATTCAATACAGATTTAAAATTTGTAAACTAGAAAAACAATATATTGATCGCTTAAGCCAAAATCAATAGAATTTGTATGTTGGTTATGTTGAAAAGAATAACAACATTAAAATAGGAGGACGAATTACAGCTTTTTAGTTGTTGCAGCCAAAACAAGTGGACTACATTTGAAATTTACCTGGTATGCAAACGTTTTTTAAAACAATGCTAAAACTGTAAAAACAAGTAAGAACGCTGTAGTCGAGTGAGCTCGACTACCATATACCCTGAAACATGCTCTAAATACATTATAGGTTTATTTCCAAATGTCCCCTTTAATAGTTTCGCACACTCTAATGTAAAAAATGTTGGAGTTCGATCTTAGTAATATACCTTCTAAGTTTGGTAACTGTAGCTCTTAAATTGCGGAAGATGCCTGTAGCATTTATCGTTTTTTGTGGGCGGGAGTGGGTGTGGTCCAAATTTTTTTTTCCACATTTTTGAAGGGTGTTACTAGCAATATACATTTAAAATTTGGTGAATTAAGTTGTCAAATTGCGTGAGATATATGGGCTTATCGACTTACACCAACGGGTGTATCGGTTTGGGCGGAGTGGGCGTGGCCATGCAATTTTTTTTATCGATCTTTGGTGGAGTTACCAGCAAAATACCTTCAAAATTTTGCGACTCTAGCTTGCAAATTACAGCAGATATGCTCACTTAAAATTTATAGGGACGAAGTTCCTGGGGCGGCGGTTGAGGGCGTGGTCCAAAAATTGACATGACAATCCTTGGAGGAGGTTACCAGCAAATCACCTTCCAAGTTTGGTTACTTTATCTTTAAACTTTTCGGAGATATACTGAGTTATCGATTTACAATCGGAATTGTCGAGTATAGGCGCAGGTGTGGGCGTGGCACCACAAATTTGTTACGTCCCCTACTCAAAAACTGCGGAAGATATAACCATTTGAAAATTTTAGGGGCGGGGGTGATGGGGGCGTCGGAGGTGGGCGTGGCACATGCCAATCTTTCAAGGACCTCGCCAACAACCTACCAACCAAAATTGGTGACTGTATCGATTAAATTGTGAGAGATATGTGGAATTTATTGCTATCGGAAATCGAAATGTATCGATAATTCCTGAGACAGTTATCGATAAAATAAAGCAAACTAGATTTGCGCCTGGTACACGAGAACCTATATTTCAAATTTGAAGTCTCTAGCTCTTATAGTCTCTGAGATCCGCGTGTTCATACAGCCGGACAGACAGACGGACAGGGCTATATCGACTCGGCTGTCGATCCTGATCAAGAATATATATACTTTATGGGGTCGGAGATGCTTCCTTCTGCCTTTTACATACATTTGCACAAAACCATTATACCCTTTTTACCCATTTTTAATGGGTTCAGGGTATAAAAAGTGCAGTGAAGTACTAATACTAATACTAATATTGGTCTAAACCAAGACAAATTGTTGAATACCGTTATTCGGCATCCCTCAATTCGCAATTATCTACTGGTTACACTTTGCATGATTAAACTGCATAATCAAATTGTGAAAAATTTGTGCTTGGAAATATTTGAATGAGGCAAATTTGTTGTACTCCCATTATATTTTCGACCATACCATCACATGCCTCTGAAAATATAATAAAATAATAGTTAAAATGTAACTTACAATTAAAGTCACAATGGAAATCATAAAAAATTAATAATTATTAAAAAAAGTCACAACTTATATCATATCAAAGTTAAAATGAAAAAAAAATAAATAAATAAAAATAACCAATTCATAGGATATAATAAATCTGCGGACGTTAAACTATAAAATGCTCCAAGGAAAACAATGAAGAGATAGAATATTCTCTGAACTTGAGCACTAAGTTAAGAACGTTAAGAACTCAAAGATTTATTGAAGACCATAAAATTGGTTATAAAATTCCTAGTGGATCTTCTAGGACTAGAAGAGTAAGACGATCCAATTGATGAGGGGAATTGACAGTGACTCACAGCTTATTTGGAGCAGTGTCTAGCAAATATTTTAAAGAGCTATAAAGGAAATAAACGCAAAATGTTTAATTGCCAATTTGTTACATGTTATATCACGTTTTGAAAAAGAAACTAGCTATTATTAAAATATTAATGAATTAATTAAAATGAGTCAAAAACTGAAAATATATCCAAAACACATGTCAAGCTTATTTGGAATAGTCTTTAAAAATGAACATATTTGGCTTATAAAAACTTAAATGTTGGATGTTAATACTTAGTACGATATCCTTTATCATTAACAACTTCCCTTAAGCTATTATTCATGGAAGATACCAGCTTCCGCGTAGTTTCTGGGCTTGTTCTCATCCACCAGAGCATTTTTGAGATCCTGTTTGCTGTGATTCCGGATGTTATTTTCCAGCAGAGCACACTAATTTTCAATAACATTTATTTCTGGAGACTGGGCCGGTGGAAATAAGATGTGGGGACAGTTCCAGATAAGCCAGGACTGTACTATTCCGGACTTATGCTTGGGGTCGTTGTCCTGGAAGAACCGGAAAGTACGTCGGATTCTAGCGTCCCGGCACTTTGGAGTAAATTTTCTTTTAATATTTCAAGATACACATACTTGTTCATTGTTGTTTCAATAATAACCAAATTTCCAACGCCGTCTGCCGAGATAGAAGTCCATACCATGACACTTCCTCCGCCGTGCTTGAGCGTTGCATCTTAGCGTTTGGGATTCATCTCAGTATCGGGATGTCGCCACACATAATTCCGTCCGTCCGGGCCAAAAATTTTAAATTTGGACTCATATTCAAAATGACTGTGTTGCAGAAATCCAAATCCTTGTCCAAGTGGGTTTTGGAGAACGTCATCCTAGTCCCTATATTTTTTGCGCTTATAAAAGGCTTCTTCCGTGGTACTCGGGCATTGAAGCCATGGTTGCCCAGAACCCTGCAACTGTTGAGTCAGTTTTGGAGCTGACAGCTTTGGATTTTCCCATTCCGCCCTTGCCCTCCATCCGATTTTTGTCGACGAAACTGCGAATGTTGTTGTACACAGCTTAGTTGCTTAGATTGACCATTTCAGACATTTGGCTATGTGAATATCCGATTTTGAAGTGTTCCAGGATTAGTTTCCTTGTTCAATGGCAGTTCGTTTACTTATAGTCCTTGTTGGCTGATTGCAGAATATAACTAAACTGACTACGGCAGGTTTGGTCTATTAAAACGGAAAATAATCAACTTGACGAAAAAAATCTGGGTTTTATGGCACACAGGTGTCCATAATGTAACTGTTCCAAATAAATTGAGGTACATTTTTAACTTAACCCGACATAGCACGTGGGGAAACCACAGTTTATTGGGGTTATATATTAATTTTGGTGGTTAATACATGTGTCATAGGTTTTTGGAATTTTCGAAAAATAATGATTAATTAGTTTATGGCAGGGAATTAAAATTATTGTTAGACACTGCTCCAAATAAGCAGTGAGTCGCAATATAGAAATCAAAAACAGAATATTATTAAGAAAAAGCCTATCTGTAATACGATTATTAGTTAATTTGGAATGTTGATCTTTTGAATTGAACTTTTCACGCACTCGCTTAATACTGTCGAAATAAATGCAAAATATACGTTAAGAACGATGATATTCGAAAATTGGGTAAAACCAATACAGATATTTAATCATAACTCTGATTTTGAAAATCCATCTTAACGATTAAATATAGATTCTCGTATACCAGGCGCAGATCAGGTTTGCTACATTTTACCGAGAACTACCTCAGTTTCTCGATTATCGATACATTTCGATTTCCGATAGCAACAAATTCCACAATTTCAGAGGCAAAGGCTTCTAATGTATACTTAATACGCATATGTTTATTATTGATTAATTGCCCAAATTTCATCAAGATCGTAATCGAATCGCCCAAGTCATTATCGAATATATATTCTCATATTGATCTCATTTCTATCAGCGGCCGCAAGAATTCTGTATACATATAAATAGGCGAGCACATGTGTGAGAAAGAGATGAGACGATATTCGACGCGAGCGTTAATATGGTTTTGTGTGTATTCTGCAAAACGATTGCATGTAAGTACGTATGTATGCATGTATGTACAAATATGCACGTGCATTTGGGTGCAAAACTTTTTAAGGCTTTAAGACTTTTTGTCTGTTTTCTGAAAAATTTACTCCACTATTTACTGCACACTAAAAATGAATATAAGGGTTTAGTGAATTTGTGCAAAAGTATGAAAAAAACAGAAGGACGCACTTCGGTCCACATAAGGTATACAGTGACGACAAGCTTATTTCGACCAGTGTCTAACAAATATTTTAAAGTACTATAAAGTTAAACAAGGAAAAAACGCAAAATGCTTAAATCCAATTTGTTTAATGTTATATCACATTTGAAAAAGAAACTTTAGTTTTTATTAAAACATTAATTAGTTAATTAAAATTGGTCAAAAACTGAAAACATATCCAAAATACATATGAAAGCTTAGTTCGACCAGTCTTAAAAAAAGTTAAATATTTCGCATATAAAAGATTAAAGAAGGATTTTAATACTTAGTATGATATCCTTTAGCCTTAACAATTTCGCTTAACCTAAATTTCATGGAAGATACCAGCTTGAAAACTGGGCTGATCCTACTCCACTCCTCCAGCAGAGCATTTTGGAGATCCTATTTGCAGGATGTGTTGTTATTCCGGATGTTATTTTCCAGCAGAACCCACAAAATTTCAAAAACATTTAAATCTGGAGAATTATCATGTGTGGGCAGTTCCAGATAAGCCAGGACTGTACTATTCCAAACTTATGCTTGGGGTTCTTGTCCTGGTAGATCCGAAAAGTACGTCGGATTCTAGCTTCTCGGCACTTTGGAATAAATTTTCCTTTAGTATATTAAAGTACACATACTTGTCCATTGTTGTTTCAATAATCACCAAATTCCCGACACCGGCTGCCGAGATAGATGCCCATACCAAAACACTTCTTCCACTGTGCTTGACTGTTGCCTTTAAGTGTTTGGGATTCAGTTCAGTATTGGACTGTCGCCACACATAATTCAATTCGTCCAGGCCAAAAATGCTTTGGACTCATATTCTAATATGATTGTGTTCCAGAACTCCAAATCCTTGTCCAAGTGGATTTTGGCGAACGTCATCCTATACCGTCTATTTTTTGCGCTTATAAATTTCCTTTTCCGTTGTTCTCGGGCATTAAAGTCATGGTTGCGCAGAGCTTGGAGCACAGTTTCCACCCAGTTTTTCCTTATGTCATCCTGAACCTTTTGAGTCAGTTTTTGAGCCGATAGCTTAAGATTTCCCCTTGAAATCTTGATGATCCTCGGCTCGTCCTGCTCGGTGAAAATCGGGTTTGGTGCCATTCCGCCCTTGTCCTCTGTCCAATTTTCGTCGACGAAACTCCAAATGATGTAGAATACAGTTGAGATGTTTAGATTGACCATTTTAGCTATTTTTCGATATGAATATCCGATTTTTAAGTGTTCCAGGATGATTTTCCGTTGATCAATGGTAGTCCGTTTACCCATAGTCCTTGTTGGCTTGTCGCACCCGTAATGCAGGAAAAAACTAAACTGACTACGGAGGATTGGTCTATATTGGAAAATATTCAACTTTAGTAAAAAATCCGGGTTTTGTGGCACCCTGGTGTCCATAATGTAACTGGTCGAAATAAGCTTGCATCATAAATAGCGGTGCTTTTTTACATAACCCGAAACAGCAGGTGGAAAAACTCCAGTTTATTTGGGTCGTGTATTCATTTTTGTGGTTAATATATGTACCTGCCATGGGTATTTGGAATTTTTGAAAAATAATGAATAATTATTTTATGACAGGCAATAAAAATTTTGTTAGACACTGGTCGAAATAAGCTTGTCGTCACTGTATATATACTTTATCAGGATGAACAGTTTTAATATTATTTTTATTTTAAATTAAGTTTTCAAAATCAAAGTTTCCCAAATCATTGTTTTTATACTATTATACCAAAAAGGTATAATAGTATATTGGTTTTGTTCAATGTTCGTCATGCTGACTGTCCGTCTGTCCGTCCGTATGAACGCGCGTTCCTCCGACACCCTTAGAGATATGGACTTGAAACTTGGAACGTATACTGGAAAGTACCCTCAAAAATTAAGGTGTGTTGGGTTTGGACCTACGTCCACCAGGGAGCTAGAAAACCGCGAAAATCGATTTAAGCAAATCGATAAATCCACATATCTCTCACAATTTAATGGATACAGTCACCAATTTTGGTTGTTAGGTTGTTGGCGAGGTCCTTAAAAGTTTGACATGTGCCACGCCCACCTCCGACGCCCCCATCACCACCGACTTTAAAATTTTTAAATGGCTATATCTTCCGCAGTTTTTGAGTAGGGAACGTCAAATTTGGTAGATATATTACTGGTAGTCGCCTTTAAGAACCGATAATAAATTGGTGGTGCCACACACACACCTCCGCCTATAATCGACAATTCCGATTGTAAATCGATTACTCCGTATATCTCCGAAAGTTTTAAAGATAGAGTATCCAAACTTGGAAGGTAATTTGCTGGTAACCTCCTCCAAAGATTGGCATATCAATTTTAGGACTACGCCCACAACCGCCGCCCCCACATACTTCGTCCCTACAACTTTGCAATGCGCATATCTGCCGTAATTTGCAAGCTAGAGTCGCAAAATTTTGCAGGTATGTTACTGGTAACTCCCCCAAAGATCGATAAAAGAATTGGATGGCCACGCCCACTCCACCTACCTAAACCGATACACCTGTTGGTGTAAATCGATAAACCCATATATCTCACGCAATTTGAAAACTTAAGTCACCAAATTTTAAAGGTATATTGCTAGTAACACCCTTCATAAATTTGGAAAAATAAATTTTGACCACGCCCACTCCCGCCCACAAAAAACGATAAATGCCTGTATCTCACGCAATTTAAGAGCTACAGTTACCAAACTTAGAAGGTATATTACTAAGATCGAACTCCAAAATTGTTTGGGCCACGCCCACTCCCGTCCCCAAAACCGATAAACGCCCATATACCCCGCAATTCAAGTTAATTAGTTAGTAAACAGCGTAGGAAATTTATTAGGAAACTTCTCTATAATTTTTTTGGGCAACGCCTACTCCCGCCCCTTAAGTCTCGAAAAGCCCACATCTCCGGAATTTAAGAGTGAAAGTAGCTTATACAATTATTTGTCTGCTCTCCCCGTGTAATTCTGCTCACAGTCTTTAAAAGCCACGCTCACTTATATGCAAATCATATACATATTTATTAATAGAGAATTAACAGAATGTGTTCCAATTCAAAAAGGCAAACTTGGACAGTATTTCTTGACTGCACACAAATTATGGTATAATAGTATTTCGCTGTCGGTTACGTCCGACTGCAACGTTCTATCTTGTTTTTTTTTATTGTATAGACAGCTGCAGCTATTTCAAAAATATCGATATCTTGATATATTTTGATGTATATATTAATTTAATTTTTTTTATATTTAATTTCTCTAAAGTCAATCGACCCAGAAAATAGAAGCTGTAGAAAATAAATTACATTAAATTAAAAACAAATTTTTTTAATTTAAATTTAAATAGAAACAACAGAAAGTTGATCAATATCAAAAACTGTAAGAAACAGGTTACGGCTCAAATATACAGAAATACGTATAATGTAATTTAACATATGTATCATAATCGATGCGATCGTAAATATGTGTGTTGTTTTATTCAATATAATCGATTAAATGTATTTAACACCAGGGTTGAGTGTATCTCGTAGTCGAGCTAGCTCTGTCTCTCTCTTACAGATTATAGGCAATTCAATTGGTATTCTGGCCCGTTCAAGGCGGTAGAATACCTAGCGGGGTACTAGTAAGTTAGTAAAAGTGAACACACGTCTACTCTGACGATATGGCCCCAACGTACTTGGCAAAGAACAGAAAAGTTCACTGCCTCCTCGAGCTGCATACGTAAAGGAAAACAAAGGCGAGTCAAGGTTCTCTCCTTGCATCAAATTCAACTCCCTCCCCCTCCATTATACCCTTTCCCCTGCATTTAACTTTGCCTTTGTATATCTGAATCTGCGGTAAGAGTAGGAATCTGTGTTTTTTTTCCTTGCTGCCTTTATATGTGTACAGTTGTGGTCAAAATAATAGTAGTGCTTGATTTTTACAATGCAAATATGTCAATAATTGCAAAGCAACTTTCATTAATCACTTGATTCCTTGCAGTATTTTGCTCTTTTCACGTTTTACTTGTTCCTATTTATATCTTCTGTTTGGGCTTTAAGTGTCGCAATTAAAAATATTATCGCTGGCAAAAATAAATACTCCAAATATTTAAGACTGATCAATATTTTTAAACAGTTTTATATGTAAAATAATATAATGAAAATCGACATATCAATGGTTCTTCCACTGCACTTGTACAGAACATAAAATTGTTTCTCATCTAGGTATGATTAAAATACTATTATTATTATCCAAATACTACTAAATGTAGTAAAATATAATCACCCATCATATCTAATTTATAGAAATATTATTTAGTAAATTTCAACATTATTCCACTACTATTATAATGATGAATTTCAATAATAATTTAATATCAATAAATATAATAAATTCAGAGACTATAATTGTTTTTCGTTATTAAATTTCATATTTTTTAATGAATATTTATCTTTAGTATTAATTGCGTGTGATTAAGTAAAACGTTCATAATTGTTGAACTTTATTTGAAGTATTTTGTAAACATTTTCCAAACCTTGTGTGTACCTTGTGTACTACTATTGTTTTGACCGCCGTTGTATGTATTTGTGTGTGTTTGTAAGTGTGTCTTCGGGTTGCACGTGCCTTGTTGCTTTTGTATGTCTTTATTTGTGTGTGGAGCCATCGTCGTTGTTATCTGTTTTCATATTCAACTCAACTGGTTTATATATATTCCGTTCAGTTCAAGTCAGTTGAGCTTGAGTCTTGCTTATGCGGAGAGTACACCCACACACAAAATTCCGTGATATATCAAGCAGCACCATCGTGTGGCATGCGGCCTTACTACTATACCTATACCTATGCTTATGCTTATGGGCTCAGGCTTGAGCTCGGGCTCGGGTTTGGTTTGGGTTGTCTCCGAGTCTCTGTCTGTCTCTTGGTATGCAAAAAAATAAAAAAAGACTCATCAGTTGGCAAGTCAAAGGCCTTTCTGTGCGATCTGCGCGAGTCTTTTCATTACACCTTCGGTCCTCATAATTCTCAACTCTTTCTTGTTACTCTTTTGACGCCGATGCCGGTGCAATATGCCCAGCATATCCGCAATACAAAATAACTCCAACAACACCAACAAGAATACATGCAAATTTAACTTTGCAGAAAAATACCCAAGCCAACTTGAATGTGACCATTGTCACTTGTGCCTCTGCCTCTGCCCCCCTCTCTATGACACTCTTTCTCTTCCCCTCTCGCTCTCACTCTCTGTCTATACGGTTTGGCTTCACAGCTGCATTTAAGTAAATTAAAATTATTATTTCCATGTTGAGAAATAATCGATGCGGATGCACTCGATATCAATATTAATGCCTTAAAAATGCAAAATGCCTAATTAAGTATGTTTAAGACAAAATATATATATATATATATATATATATATATATATATATATATATATATATATATATATATATATATATATATATATATGTATTATATATATTATATATATTATTTTTGTTTAATCAGAATTAATGACCGATCTAGATCGGTTTGAAATTCAAGTTCTAAGTTCTTGCTTATTAGCTCAATTCAAGTAAATTTAAATGCTAAATGTGAACTGAAATTATTATTATATTCTGATCCGATTCTTTCTCACCTTACTCCTTTGATTAATATTTATGCCTTAATCTCTTTAAAAGTGATTAATGAAGTATTTGACAGACAGTAGCAAGCATAAATATCAAATATATTTTTTTATCAGTATTAGCCCATCTACAATTGTTTGAAAATACAAATGTTAAACAGCATTAATAGCAGATAAAGTTATGTTAACATTCTGCTTCTTAGCTAAATTCGATAAAATTAAAATCAATGAAATGAAAAAAAAAAACAGAATTTACACCCTGATGGGAAAATATTGATCGCCTCCTTTGCATTGAAAAATAATAATAAAATTAATAATAATTATATTAATAAAATTGATATAAAGCTACTGCAATTAAAACGACATCAGCGATAATCAGCTTGTCGATAAGCAATACCAAATTTGTACTGCAGTTCGGCCAGTCTAACTAGCTGGATATTTATTTAGTGTCGTCTAATATCGGTCGACACAGAAAAAATATAAAAAATTTAAAACTAATTAATTTCAAAATCTAACTTAATATTAAATTAAAATAAAAAAATATAAGAAATATTTGTAGTGGATTTAAATCCAAAATGCTGCCAAAAAAAAAAATCCCAAACCAGACCAAAAAAATTGTTTTGTATAAATTAGTTAAGATAAAAAACGAGAAAATAAAATTTAAATTGGATTTTTAATGCTTGAAGTAGAGGATTTATATTTATTTATGATTACATGCTAAAGTAACAAACCACTCTGAAAAGGCTTTATTGGTAATTATTCCTTGTCTGTACCTTTTTCGTGTGATATTTAATGGATGCAATTCAGAGTTTTAGCGAATGAGTTAATGTAAAAAGTCAATTAAAAAACTCAGTATGGAAATTAAACTAAAAATAAACAAAATATGCAAAACCAAGAATAAGGCTTTGAATGAATATTGAATCAATTAATGAATATGTATACATACATACATATAAGTACATATGTATCTTTGGATATAAGTATATAGATTATTCACGGGCTATGACTCGTCTGATGACGGTTATTAAATACTCTCCTAGTCTGTTTTATGAACTCGATTTAATTTTAGTGCCATTTATTTTGTCGAGTCTGCAAATGAATGTTAATGTTTAACCAACTATAACCTGTAAGAAGTTCTTCGGAGCTCTTTCATTAAATCGCTTAACTTTTATATTCCAGCTTTCAACTTTATTTCTATATATGTATGCATGTATGTATCGGATGTATGTAACAGTTGTTTGAATGCAAATTGCAGTTACATTGAGTGCACACACATTAAAAAAAAAAACACAGGCAGACAATAAAAACATTTAGAGATGCATGCACACACGCACACACACACACCATATTTAAGTTGTCATCATGGCACAGTTGTCATTAAATAGCTATAAAGCATTTTCAAAACGTATTTCAGATAATTGTCAAGTAATTACCCATTTTACATTGTTAGTATTCTTCTGGCTCTTCTGCCTGCCTACCCCTCTCTCTCTCTGTCTCTCTCTCTCTCTCTCTCTCTCTGCCTCTTGTTGTCATCACTTCTGTTTCTGTTGATGTTGTTGCTCAACGACATTAAAATTAACTGATGCCAGGATAACTACATACATACATACACACATAGCACACGCACATGCATAAAAATGCTTGTATATTTTTTTCTAATAAGGTAAGCATTTATCTCTCGCTCTCTTTCTCATTCTCTCTCATTCGAACTCCCTTCTGAATGTTCCAATTTTCATTTTGCTAAGTTAATACTGGGTCTGACTGGATTCTTCTGATGTTCCCCCATGTCGGACTATTTTAGATTTCAATAATTCAATTGTAGTCTTCATTTTCATTGAAGTATTTATATGTATATGTATTATAAGATCTTATTGTTTACGTTTCAAATTTTAATTAACTTCTAGCATTTCCTTTTTTTCAACTTTAAGTCCACATTAAATAAATGTATAATTACAAAAATTAATTTTGGGATGCATATTGATCAACTGCCTATTTTATCAAGATCGGATAAGAAACACCCAAGTTATAGTTCAAAATATATTCTCATGTTGATATAATATAAATAAATATATGAGAAAGAGATGGCATGATAATCGACGAAAAATACTGCACTTGCGCAGACCTGCTCACACCTGCGTGCTAAACTGCTATTAGGATGAAATTTACCAATATATATCGTAGTCAAGCTAACTCGTCTACAGCATTCTTATTGGTACAAAAAGATTAGTTGCATACACAAATTTAAAATGGGAAAGGATAAACACTATAGCATGAAAAGACAGTTAAGATCCTTGCAATGATACAAGGATACTGCAATGAACAACAAGCAAATATCATTTAAATTTAGTTGATCGGCTTCACTAAAACTAAATCAAAAACCAACAGCAAAAAATTATGACACAGGCCAAAATCCTACGGACTGGAATGGATAAAAATTCCATTTGGTTTAAGGTTACAAGTATCGAAACATCGTATTCAACAAATTCTATAGAGTAGTGATCGTTTAATTTGGAAGAAAATAAAAATGCAATGAAATTAATTTTTTTTAAAAAAAAGTCCTGGACCTAGGAGTGGCAAAATGAGGTATTTTCTGCAGAGATATCATTTTATTTCGATGGTCCAAACGGTTTAAATTATTACTGGATCGGTTCAAATAAGTCAGACATTTTTGCATACTCGAAGCTCTGGTGGTGCTTCACTCATGTGCTGGGCTGCGTTCACAACCGGACACTGATATGTCAATTTTCGGGACGTATGAACTTGGAAGGTTATATAAACCTGCTGGAAAAGTTTTGATGAGCTTTATAGAGCATCAACCAGATACAAATAACTTATTTCAGCAGGTTATTTTAAGCTTTTAGAGTTGTTATCCAGAAATTGTTGCAGGAAATCGAGACAGTTGAGCTACGCAAGGCTATCGTTAAATAATGCAATTCCCAAATCCAAACACCTGACTTCCAAAAACCTGTTGTAAGCAAATCTGGAGGCTAGAAAAACTGTTAATTTGAAATTTTCATGCTATTTATAAAGGTTATATTATATTAGTTTGATTAACAGTGGCCTTAATCGAATTTCACACCTTATCCTTATATTAAAACAAGATAGAACGTTGCAGTCGAACGTAACCGACAGCGAAATACTATTATACTACATTTTGTGTGCAGTCAAGAAATACTGTCCAAGTTTGCCTTTTTGAATGGGAAAATATTCTGTTAATTCTCTACTAATAAATATTTATATGATTTGCATATAAGTGAGCGTGGCTTTAAAGACTGTGAGCAGAATTACACGGGGAGAGCAGACAAATAATTGTATAAGATACTTTCACTCTTAAATTCCGGAGATATGGGCTTTTCGAGACTTTAGGGGCGGGAGTAGGCGTTACCCAAAAAAATTATAAAGAAGTTTCCTAAAAATCTTCCTACGCTGTTTGATAACTAACTAACTTGAATTGCGGGGGATATGGGCGTTTTTTTCCACTTTTATGAAGGGTGTTACTAGCAATATACCTTTAAAATTTGGTGACTTAAGTTTTCAAATTACTTGAGATATATGGGCTTATCGATTTACACCAACAAGTGTATCGGTTTAGGTAGGTGGAGTGGGCGTGGCCATCCAATTTTTTTTATCGATCTTTGGGGGAGTTACCAGTAACATACCTTCAAAATTTTGCGACTTTAGCTTGCAAATTACGGGAGTTAAGCGCATTTTAAATGTATAGAGACGAAGCTCCTGGGGGCGGCGGATGTAGGCGTGGTCCGAAAATGTATGTGCCAATCCTTGGAGGAGGTTACCAGAAAATTACCTTCCAAGTTTGGTTACTCTATCTTTAAAATTGTGGGAGATATACGAAGTTATCGATTTACAATCGGAATTGTCGATTATAGGCGCAGGTGTGGGCGTGGCACATGCCAATCTTTCAAGGACCTTGCCAACAACCTACCAACCAAAATTGGTGACCGTATCCATTCAATTGTGAGAGATATGTGGATTTATCGATTTTCTAAAATCGAATTTCGAGGTTTTCCAGCTCCCTAGTGGACGTAGGTCCAAACCCAAGACACTTTAACTTTTGAGGGTATTTTCCAATATACGTTCCAAGTTTCAAGTCTCTATCTCTAAGGGTGTCGGAGGAACGCGCGTTCATACTGACGGACAGACAGCATGACGGACTTTGAAGAAAACCAATATACTATTATACCTTTTTGGTATAATAGTATAAAAAGCAGTGACTGTTTCGCAGAGTGTGTATGCTTCTTTCTGCTGGCAAATACTTAAGCAAGAAATTCTGCATGGGCTGTTAAATGTTAAATAAATAGATAATAATAATAATAATAAATTAAATCGCGGTTTAAGAGATGATAATAATATTTTTAATTACAATTTATTTGCATTTATATCTGTATTATTTGTAGCACTCCAATAATGCTAACGACGGCTCTCCAATGTCCAGTTCTGATGTTGAAACCTTCAATGGCAAAATAGTTTACAATCTCGACGGCAGTGCGTTTATAATCGACGCAGGCAATGCGACGACTGCTCCTCCTCCACCCGGCAACCATTTAACTACAAGCGGTGCCCAAACAACATCAGCATCAACATCCCCTTGTGATAAATTGAAAGGAGAGACAACATTTCTCAAATCAGGACAAAGAAAAGAGAGGAACAAGAAGGACTCGGACGAGGGCTCGGACGAGGAAGGAGTAGGATTAGGAGACGGTGCTTATCAGTTGAGCCCAAAAATCCATTCGTTTCGTGTGGTCTCCGCTCAAGATGCGTGTAATCAAATCCAGTTTAATTCAGCTTATCCAAATGCACAACAGCAACAACAACACACAACAACAACAAGTAAACAAAATAAGCATAAACCGATATTGATGTGCTTCATATGTAAATTGTCCTTTGGCAACGTGAATTCGTTTAGTTTGCATGCGAATACGGACCATCGATTGAGTCTGTTGGAGCTGGATAAACAGCTGTTGAATCGCGAATTATCGAGTGCAATTATTCAACGGAATATGGATGAGAAACCGCAGATATCTTTTCTACAGCCACTCGATTGTCTACTCAATGTCAATCTCGAGCAGCAGCCTGTCGATTTGGCCAGCAATCAGTTGCCAATCGCTACGAGCAATGTAGAAAGCGATAACGATAACGATGACATTGGAGATGGCGATAACGATGAGGTTGGCATTGGAGATGCCGATAATGAAATCGATAACGATAACACATCTGTAAAAGTAGCAGCTGCGCAGGCGTCTGTGAAATTTGGTTCCTTTAATTCAGCAACAGCAACAAAGACTAATAATTCTACGAAAGCAACGGCAACGGCAACTGCAGTTGCAGTTGGAAAATCATCGATAACATGCAGCTCACCCGCATCAGAATCGCCTCGGTATTCGCCAGCGGATGCAATGGAGGCAACATCGGAATGTGGCAGTCGGGAGTGCTCGTCTCCAGTCGCTCCTCCTTCTACTGCAGATGCTCTTTCTGTAGCTGCTCCTCCCGCTCATTCTGCTCCTCTAGAAGCTGCACATCTTGCAGCTGGTCCTCCGGCTACTCCTCCTGCTCCTCCCGCGGCAGATTTGAGAGCTAGTACTGATAATATAAGTAGCAATAAGTTAAATAAACGCAGCCACAAAGCGGAGGATGCAACAAGCTTAGCCACGGAGACGCCACCACCTCAACAGCAGCAGCATCACGTTGCAGATATAGATGCAACAGCAGCAGCAACAGCTAGCGATATATTGCAACACCACATAATGTCCATGCAAAATGTGGCTGCCACTACAACGAGTAGCAGCGTTTACCCACCGTCAACAACAGCACAGGCGCAAATACAACTTAGTTCCTTTCAAGCATCCCTCGCAGCGCTCGCCAACGAACAGAATGCGAGGGGTGTGAAACTACTAACCGAGTTCCTTCAGCAGCAGCTACACCAACAACAGCAGCAACAGCAACAACACCAGCAGCAACAGCATCAGCATCAAAAGCACCTCTTGTTCCCCAGCAGTTGTCTGGAACATCCCGATTTCAAGGGTGTCGATTGCAAGACCTGTGAATTAATTGAGATCCAGCATCGCAACAAATCGCCAGCAACTCCTCAGTCTCATTCTCAGTCTCAATCGCAATCTCAACGCTCGCCAAATGCCAGTCTGTCCACGTCTACGTCCATGCCCATCTCGCCCAGCGCCGCCTCATCCAATGTTGCCAATGTGGGCAATCCGCCTGCGTCCAGTTTTACAATTGGCGCCTGTTCCGATCACATCAATGGACGACCTCAAGGCGTCGACTGTGCTCGGTAAGTGTCTCTGCCACAATTTAATTCCACTCCGTTTCAGTTTCACTTGAAATAATAAAAAATAATAATTTTGTTTACAAATTGTCCAACATTTTTTGAAAATAAATCAATCGTCAAATTGATTTATTTTTTATAAATATTCATTCATTCATAAAAAAGACAATTCTTTATTTGTTGCATGGTATTATTAACAATTAAAATACCATAAAAAATAAAGAGCATATTTTTATACCCTTAACCCATTAAAAATGGGTAAAAAGGGTATAATGGTTTTGTGCAAATGTATGTAACAGGCAGAAGGAAGCATCTCCGACCCCATAAAGTATATATATTCTTGATCAGGATCAACAGCCGAGTCGATATAGCCATGTCCGTCTGTCCGTCTGTCTGTCCGTCCGTCCGTCCGTCTGTATGAACACGCGGATCTCAGAGACTATAAGATCTAGAGACTTCAAATTTTGAATATAAGTTTTCGTGTACCAGGCGCAGATCAAGTTTGCTTTATTTTATAATAACTGCCTCAGTTTCGGAATTATCGATACATTTCGATTTCCGATAGATATAAATTCCACAATTTAAGATATAGAGGCTTCTAATTTATACATAATATGCTTATACAGATTACTGAGCAATTGCCAAAATTTCATTATGATCGGATAAGAAAGTTATAGTCGAAAATATATTTTCATATTAATCTTCTTGCTGTCAGCACCCGCAAGCAATTTCTGTATGCATAAGTAGGCGAGCGCATGTGGGAGAAAGAGATGGCATGATAATCGACGCTAGCGTCAATATATTTGTGTGTATTCTGCAGAGCCCCGATAAGTACTGTTTCCTGTACGTACGTATGTATGTATGTATATGCTTGTGAGTAAAAAACTCTGTAAGAAATGCACTTGCAGAACTGAACATTTGAGTGCAAATCATTTTAAAGGGAATTTATCCAATAAAACTAGAATATATTTAACAACTGGGTTAAGGGTATATCGTAGTCGAGCCAACTCGACTACAGCATCTTACTTGTTTTTCCATAAGAGATGTAATTTTGTCTAAAATAATTTTAAACAATAAATAAATTTTAAATAATTTTAATTTTTAAAATAATTTAACGTTGCAGTCGGACGTAACCGACAGCGAAATACTATTATACTACAATTTGTGTGCAGTCAAGAAATACTGTCCAAGTTTGCCTTTTTGAATGGGAACACATTCTGTTAATTCTCTACTGATAAATATGTATATGATTTGCATATAAGTAAGCGTGGCTTTTAAGGACGGTGAGCAGAATTACACGGGGAGAGCAAACACAAGCTACTTTCACTCTTAAATTCCGGAGATATTGGCTTTTCGAGACTTTAGGGGCGGGAGTGGGCGTTGCCCAAAAAAATTACAGAGAAGTTTCCTAATAATCTTCCTACCCAGTTTGGTAACTAACTAACTTGAATTGCGGGAGACATGGAAATGTATCGGTTTTGGGGGCTGGAGTGGGCGTGGCCCAAAAAATTTTGGAGTTCGATCTTAGTAATATACCTTCTAAGTTTGGTAACAGTAGCTCTTAAATTGCGGGAGATATAGGCATTTATCGTTTTTTGTGGGCGTGAGTGGTCCAAAATTTTTTTCTCCACATTTATAAAGGGTGTTACTAGCAATATACCATAAAAACTTGGTGACTTAAGTTTTCAAATTGCGTGAGATATACGGTGTTATCGATTTACACCAACAGGTGTATCGGCTTAGGTGGGCGGAATGGCCGTGGGCATCCAATTTTTATCGATCTCTTAGGAGAGTTGCCAGTAACATACTTTCAAAATTTGGTGACTCTAGCGTACAAAATATAGAAGATATGCAAATTGTAAATTTCAAGGGACGAAGTTCCTGGCGGTTGTGGCGGTGGGCGTGGTTCTTGGAGGAGGTTACCAGCAAATTACTTTCCAAGTTTGGTTACACTAACTTTAAAATTGTGGGATATATACGGAGTTATCGATTTACAATTTCCGAAATATCGGCATTGTCGATAATGGGCGCTGGTGTGGGCGTGGCAACACAAATTTGTTATCGGTTCTTAAAGGCGAATACCAGTAATGTACCTTAAAAATTTGACATTCCCTACTCAAAAGCTGCGGAAGATATAGCCATTTAAAAATTTTAAGGGCGTGGGGTGTTGGGGGAGTCGGAGAAGGGCTTGGCCCATGCCTATCTTTGAGGGCCATTGCCAACAACCTACTAACCAAAATTGGTGACTGTATCCATAAAATTGTAAGATGTATGTGGCTTTATCGATTTTCTAGCTCCCTAGTGGACGTAGGACCAAAACCTTGACACTTTAACTTTTGAGGGTATGTTCCAAGTATATGTTCCAAGTTTCAAGTCTCTATCTCAAGTCTATCTGTCGGAGAAACGCGCGTTCATACAGACGGACAGACGGATAGACAGACAGACGGACAGACAGACAGACGGACAGACAGACAGACGGACAGACAGACAGACGGACAGACAGACAGACGGACGGACAGCATGACGGACATTGCACAAAACCAATATACTATTATACTTTCGGTATCATAGTATAATTATAAAACTGTCTTTGAAAACTTTTTTGCCAGTTTTGTTGGAATTTACGACTCTGCTTCTTCTATTATTGCCTATGCTGCTGTTGACCAGCGTGGCCACCTAACAGCACTGTAACTACTCGTTGCAAATATATATAATAAATAAATTTATATCTATACTTAAAAGAGAGAAGAGCAGCTTACTGCAAAGTAAGGGAACTTGATTTGATAAAAAAAGTTATTGCGACCATTTTTCCGAAAAATCTGTCCGAGTTGACTCACTTATTTTGAAAGTACTTAGAGCTCACTACTTTCAGATCTAAAGGTTACTAAATCCGTATTTTTATACCCTGAACCCATTAAAAATGGGTAAAAAGGGTATAATAGTTTTGTGCAAATGTATGTAACAGGCAGAAGGAAGCATCTCCGATCCCATAAAGTATATATATTCTTGATCAGGATCAATAGCCGAGTCGATATAGCCCTGTCCGTCTGTCTGTCCGTCTGTCCGTCTGTATGAACACGCGGATCTCAGAGACTATAAGAGCTAGAGACTTCAAATTTGGAATATAAGATCTCGTATACCAGGCGCAGATCAAGTTTGCGTTATTTTATCGATAACTGCCTCAGTTTCGGAGTTATCGATACACATCGATTTCCGATTGGAATAAATTCCACATATCTCTCACAGTTTAATGGATACAGTCACCAATTTTTGTTGGTAGGTTGTTGGCGAGGTCCTTGAAAGATCGGTATGTGCCACGCCCACTTCCGACGACCCCATCACCCCCGCCCCTAAAATTTTCAAATGGCTATATCTTCCGCAGCTTTTGAATAGGGAACGTCAAATTTGGTAGGTATATTACTGGTAGTTGCTTTTAAGAACCGATAACAAATTGGTGGTGCCACGCCCACACCTGCGCCTATAATCGACAATTCCGATTGTAAAACGATAGCTCCGTATATCTCCGAAAATTTAAAAGATAGAGTAACCAAACTTGGAAGGTAATTTGCTGGTAACCTCCTCCAAAGATTGGCATACCAATTTTTGGACCACGCCCACATCCGCCGCCCCCAGGAACTTCGTCCCTAGAAATTTAAAATGCGCATATCTGCTGTAATTTGTAAGCTAGAGTCGCAAAATTTTGCAGGTATGTTACTGTTAACTCCTCCAAAGATCGATAAAAAAATTGGATGGCCACGCCCACTCCACCTACCTAAACCGATTCACCTGTTGTTGTAAATCGATAAACCCATATATCTCACGCAATTTGAAAACTTAAGTCACCAAATTTTAAAGGTATATTGCTAGTAACACCCTTCATAAATTTGGAAAAAAAAAGAATTTGGTCCACGCCCACTCCCGCCCACAAAAAACGATAAATTCCTGTATCTCACGCAATTTAAGAGCTACAGTTACCAAACTTAGAAGGTATATTACTAAGATCGAACTCCAAAATTTTTTGGGCCACGCCCACTCCAGCCCCCAAAACCGATAAGCGTCCATATCCCTCGCAAGTTAGTTAGTTACCAAACTGGGTAGGAAGATTATTAGGAAACTTCTCTATAATTTGTTTGGTGGGAAACTATTAAAGGGGACATTTCGAAATAAAACTATAATGTATTTAAAGCTTGGTTCAGGGTATATGGTAGTCGAGCTCACTCGACTACAGTGTTCTTACTTGTTGAACATACTTTTGCTTGTCTATTGGAAATAAAAACATATATACTACACCCTTAATGTTTTTAGTAATGAACAAGCACAGATAGCATAGTTCGATTAATGAGTTTGGAGAAGAAGGGGTAGGAAATTCGGTGTACTCCTTTGTTGCTCAAATTAAATTTGGATACTGTTCATTCTTAATATAAATATGGAATATTTACTTTTTTTCTGATTATAAAAATGCAAATCGATAAAAAAATGTAACTTTTTTTTTCAAACATTTGAAGTGATACTGAATAGAAACACAATGTGTTCATTGTGTTTTTTCTATCTGTGTTACGTACACAGAAGAATTCTTATAAGTATTACCTTAATTGTTACTTATATATTTTTATTAAACATTAACGTATTATAGTAGCTTACTAAAGTAGATAACGGCTTAGCTCTATTGTAGAAGTCGAGAGAAAATGTCATCACTATTTTCTGAATATCAGAAAGGCTTTTTTTTTCGTTTTTTCGAAACTCAATTTTTATTAACAGAAAATATTTCTAAAATTAGAAGAGAGCACTCCTTATTTTTTGGATTTTCGATTGTCGTAGCCTTTCTAATTTTAGGTAAAATATTTTTCTATATTTAGAAATTATTTCTAAAGAAAAACTTACTAGTTTTTAAAGCGATTTACTACATTTTGGGAAGATTTTTTTCTGAATGTACGAGGTACTACTAAAAGTTTTCGTAATATTTTCACATACAATCAAATTTATGAGACAGGACACATAACTGAGGTTGGATTAAATCATTCAAGTGTAGAATTACTAATTTAAGCGTGAGAAAGCGAAAGCGAAAGCAAGTGCTGCCGGCGCTTCATTTGCCAGACCAAGACAATTAGTGTTAGGGGTGGTTCCTTTGTTTTCTCAAGGCCCCGTCTTGCCACGGCCGGGGCCCTCAAGTTTTGCAAGGGATGCAAAATACATATATATGCAGCTGCGGTCAAAATAATAGAAATGCTCAAATATGATTTGGAAAATGTTAAAGAACAATAACCAAAGTATAGTTAAAAATGTATTAACATTTTATATAAACAAAAGCAATCAATACCAAATAATAATAAATTTTCCTACATATTGAAGATTTGGAAGAAGTCTCGATTTGATTACCATAAAATGAGTCATGTTTTTATGCTTTTAAAAGCAGTACTATTATCTTGTCCATAACTGTATATATGTTGTGTACGTGCTGAGAGCGCAAAAAGGGTTTCGCTCAGTCTGCGTATAATATGCGTAATTATTGCTGCTGTTTGAACTTTGCCAGGACGCAAGGGGTTTTATCCTCCGCCGCCATACAATAACTCATTAGTCTAATTCCACAGTCTGTGTTACGCATCCTCAGCCTCTGGCTGTATGCCGATTGTTCATTTAAACGCAAATGAACCTTGGGACCGGACCTGTTAATTCGAATTTGTGGGATCACATTGATTGCATCATCTCGATACGACGACGATGGACAGGAATGTTAACAACTCATCCATCTAGTCGAATGTGCTCACTGCAAAATGAAATTTGAGGAAACAGCAGTGAAATATGTATTTACGATTTAACAACATATTTTCAAATATAATAAATTTAGATGTGGTCATGCAAATAGACAGACATGTGTATATTAGTTATTTAATAATTGTATTATTTCATGTTAAATTAAATCTCCCCACAACTTTGACATATAATTATATTAGCCATAACATGCTGCTTAGCTATCTCCTCGTGCATAGATTTGCGACAGATTGTCACCAATTTCGACTTTGTTGATAGCCGTTTGGTTACCAAAATATAAATTATAGCATTGCTTGGGCTGACTTAAAGTCTTTTTAGGCAATTGCGTACTTCATTTATAGCTGAATATTGAGTTTCTCAGAGTAAACACCACCGCCTACGCGTTTATCTAGCTTTGAGCCATCTGTGAAGGAGGTAACGGATGCCGGTGTTCCCGGTGTTGGGGGAAGAATGTACGGAAGGGTGTATTAAGGTGTATTTCCTCTTGAAATAGATGCATGGCCTTCCTCCTGAGCAACCCAGACTAAGGATTCTCTCAATCTTTAGACATGGGATGTCTTTCAATACATGGGATGTCACCTGCCCAGGGAATCGCGGTGTGCAGGGAAGGCTTGATAATATCGGTGGCCGCAAGAAATCATAGGTTATAGGTTCGCAAGTGTTTTAATGACTTTTAAATTTATTTGCTCAACTGTATGAATTTTAGATTGAGGCAGACTGAATAAAGATATTATTTTATATATATTATTCATACTTACATCCCTTCCTGTATTCATTTTAAGCAGCTTGACAATTCAATATTTTTTGTACTTTCATTATCCATACTCTATAAATGTACAAGTATATACAGCGATGAATATTTGAAATGGCTTGATTTGAAGTTAAATCGCAAAAAACGTATTTATATAAGTTCATTCTACAATGTGAGCTTATCTAAATTAACTCATTTAAAAGCACTCTTATTATTTGGGAATGGGGAATGAGAATGGGGAATGAGAATGAGAATGGGAATGAGCTGTGTAAAGGAGACGGACGTACGTTGGCAAGGGCGAGGCGGCTTAACTAAAATAAATTAAACCAATTGCGCTGATTTCACTTCATAAATTCTATATACAGATTCAATTGTCGCAATTTACTGCTGACGACTGCCCGACTCTGCTTCGGATCATAAAATATCATCAACACTTTGTATAGGGTGCCCACAGTACCGACCGCCATTGTGTATAACTACCACAACTACCATTGGGTGTTACTGTGTTCGGGCTCTCGAATTCAAATTAAGTAATTATGATAAGTACACACACACACTGTATATACACTCAGCCACATACACGGACTGGAATATTGTATCCTATGCCGAGATTGAAGCCCCTATAAATGAATGCCACTTCAATTAAATGTACATTGCTATCATCATAGTTATCGCCATCCGTATTTAAATAACCTCTGCCTTGTATAAATATTTATATCTGATTTTTTAAATTTAAAATCAACCAATGAGGGCGGTTTTATTTAACATTTTGTGTCTGCGCTTCTATTTAATTTTTACGTTTTATTCTTTTCTTGGCAGCTGCGAAATGCTTTTGAGCTCTGCGCGACTCAACAGCGGTGTCCAGATGTCCACCCGCAACTCCTGCAAAACCCTCAAATGTCCGCAGTGCAATTGGCACTACAAATACCAAGAGACACTGGAGATCCATATGCGCGAGAAGCATCCGGACGGAGAGAGCGCCTGTGGATATTGCTTGGCAGGTAATTGCACAAAATCTATAAAGCAAATATCTTTATTTTATTTGATGTCGGGTGTAGAAAATAAATTAAACTGAATTAAAAATTAAATTTTATATTTAATTTAACATTAAATAAAATTAAAGAAGTGAGAAATATTTTCTATATATATAAGTATTTACGGAATATTTTCTAAGACATTTCGCTCCATTTTTTATTATTTTAATTTTGCTATTAATTTATTGTTTATTAATTTATTACAATGATTGTTGAAATTAGTAACACCTAAATATTACATTCCACTATGTACAACAATTCTTGCATTCACATTCTTAACGTTAAACGTAATTGTCGGTAAGAATTTCCAACATTCGCAACATACTTTACAAATGTTGAATTTTCAGATTGTTATTCCGTATAGGTACTTAACATACTGAAGACAGTTGATAATTTATTAAAATTAAATTATTTCGTTCTTTTATAGACTTAGGGTCGACGGTCGTCACCCAAAAAAACAAATTGTCGCTATTAAATTAAATTAATTTAAAAATATAATGTATTGTTTAAATTTTAATTTAAAAATCTAAAATATTCACAACATTTTTGGTGTATTTAAATAAAACCCAATAACAACAACAACAAAAACAACAACCAAAATAAATAGTATGAATTAGCTAAGATATCAACCCCATCTGAAAACAAGTAAGAACGCTGTAGTCGAGTGAGCTCGACTACCATATACCCTGAACCAAGCTTTAAATGCATTATAGGTTTATCGTTTTTGGGGGCTGGAGTGGGCGTGGCCCGATCTTAGTAATATACCTTCTAAGTTTGGTAACTGTAGCACTTGAATTGCGGGAGATACAGGCATTTATCGTTTTTTGTGGGCGGGAGTGGGCGTGGTCCAAAATTTTTTTTCCACATTTCTGAAGGGTGTTACTAGCAATATACCTTTAAAATTTGGTGACTTAAGTTTTAAAATTGCGCGAGATATATGGGTTTATCGATTTACACCAACAGGTGTATCGGTTTAGGTAGGTGGAGTGGGCGTGGCCATCCAATTTTTTTATCGATCTTTGGGGGAGTTACAAGTAACATACCTGCAAAATTTTGCGACTCTAGCTTGCTAATTACGGCAGATATGCGCATTTTAAATTTCTAGGGACGAAGTTTCTGGGGGCGGCGGATGTGGGCGTGGTCAAAAAATTGGTATGCCAATCCTTGGAGGAGGTTACCAGCAAATTACCTTCCAAGTTTGGTTACTCTATCTTTAAAATGTTCGGAGATATCCAGAGTTATCGATTTACAATCGGAATTGTCGATTATAGGCGCACGTGTGGGCGTGGCACCACAAATTTGTTATCGGTTCTTAAAGGCGACTACCAGTAATATACCTACCAAATTTGACGTTCCCTACTCAAAAACTGCGGAAGATATAGCCATTTGAAAATTTTAGGGGCGGGGATGATGGGGGCGTCGGAGGTGGGCGTGGCACATGCCGATCTTTCAATGACCTCGCCAACAACCTACCAACCAAAATTGGTGACTGTATCCATTAAATTGTGAGAGATATGTGGAATTTACTGCTATCGGAAATCTAAATCTAAATGTATCGATAATTCAGAAATTGAGGCAGTTATCGATAAAATATTCAAACTTGATCTGCGCCTGGTATACGAGATCTTATATTCCAAATTTGAAGTCTCTAGCTCTTATAGTCTCTGAGATCCGCGTGTTCATACAGACGGACAGACGGACAGACGGACGGACAGACGGACAGGGCTAGATCGACTCGGCTATTGATCCTGATCAAGAATATATATACTTTATGGGGTCGGAGATGCTTCCTTCTGCCTGTTACACACATTTGCACAAAACCATTATACCCTTTTTACCCATTTTTAATGGGTTCAGGGTATAAAAACAGAAAAATGATTGGTATGAATTAGTTAGGGCCCATTCCAGCCGCATCTGAAATGCAGATAATGGACATTCTAGACTAGAGGACAATTGTTGTATTATTAAATTATATAATTTTAATAGCTCAAAGTTCAATTGCATGCCTCGTTCGAACTGCAAATCGCCAATCTTGCTTAATATATATATATATATTTTTTTTATATTATTTCCGGAATTTGCAGGCCAACAGCATCCACGTCTGGCACGTGGCGAGTCCTATTCGTGTGGCTACAAGCCGTACCGCTGCGAAATTTGCAACTACTCGACGACGACCAAAGGCAACCTCTCCATTCACATGCAGTCCGACAAGCATCTAAACAACATGCAGGAACTGAACAGTTCACAGAACATTGTCGCCGTTGCAGCGGCAGCCAAACTGATGTTGCCCAATTCATCGCCACAAGGCTCTGTGACTGGTTGCAGTAATGCCGGTATTGCTGCCGTCGTCTCCGCAAACCAAACCGTTGGCGGAGTCTGTTCCTCGAGTGCCGATAGTGCTGGCACCGTAAGCAATGCCAGCAACGCATCCAACAGCAGTGCAATGGGTTCGGCTTCCGGTTCAAGTGCCGGTACGGGTGCGTCAACAGTCTCCTCGCTGAAGCCAAAACCCTCGTTTCGCTGCGACATCTGCAGCTATGAAACCTCCGTAGCACGCAATTTACGCATCCATATGACGAGCGAGAAGCACACACACAACATGGCCGTCTTGCAGAACAACATCAAGCACATTCAGGCATTCAACTTCTTGCAGCAGCAGCAGCAGCATCAAGGTCCTACAGCCGTACCGGGTACAGCTGGTAATAGTTTTTTGCCCGTACCCGAGGTAGCGCTCGCTGATTTGGCGTACAACCAGGCGTTGATGATACAGCTCATTCAACAAAATGCTGCCAGTCAACAGCAGCAACATCAGCAACATCAGCAGCAGCAGCAACAATGTGTTGGCAGCAAATTATCGCCCACTTCACCCTCGCCAGTCAGCACTCCCGATCAGTTGCATGCCACATTCTCCTACTCACCCAAGCTGTTGAAGCTACCACCTGGCATGGTTATGGGCATGAACATGACAGAGTCTGGGACAACCCCCGGCGACTCCCTCGACTCCTATCCGGATAGTTTGCCGGAGTTGTGGCCAACGGCAATGTTTAGTTGCCTCATCTGCGATTGTTTCAGCACCAACAACATGGATGAGCTGAATCAGCATTTGCTTTTGGATCGTTCGCGGCAATCGTCGAGTGCCTCGTCGGATATAATGGTCATACATAATAATAACTATATTTGTCGGCTTTGCAATTACAAGACGAATTTAAAAGCGAACTTTCAGTTGCACAGCAAGACGGACAAACATTTGCAGAAGTTGAATTTCATCAATCACATTCGAGAGGGTGGGGCACGCAACGAGTACAAGTTGCAGTACCAGCAGCAGCCGCAACTAGCCACAAATGTGGTGCAGCTGAAGTGCAACTGTTGCGACTTCCACACGAATTCCATACAGAAATTATCACTCCACACTCAGCAAATGCGACACGACACAATGCGCATGATCTTCCAGCATTTGCTACTCATCGTCCAAAAGAGTCGTCTGCGTTCCTCGCCTCCGTTGGGTGTCGACTCGGATCAGTCTGAGCAGGCGTCTAAGAAGTCACTCTGCTGCCAGCTATGCAATTTTGTGGCCAAGAATCTGCACGACATGGTGCAGCATGTGAAGGGTTTACGCCACCTGCAGGTCGAGCAGTTCATCTGCCTGCAACGCAGGAGCGAGAACCTGGATATGCTCGGACTCAATGAGGTCTTCAAGGTGACAGAAGAACTACCGTGCAGCAGGGAAGGTATGTACACCATACACTCTAAATTCCATAAGCTCCATAAAACTTAAATTTCCCACACCTATTCCCTTTATTTTATTTACTTACTTATTTAATGTCGACTAATATCTGTAGACACAGAAAAATACAAGGAGTAAAAAATAAATTTAATTACAAAAATTATATTCATATTAAAAGTCTAAACCAGCAAATTGAGAAATTTTTATTTTTATACTTTGATACCGAAGGTCTCATAGTATATTGAGTTTTCGCAATGTCCGTGATGCTGTTTGTCCGCCTGTCGGTCTGTATGACTGTATGACGCAACTTTTTCGAACCCGACGAGATAGAGACTTGAATCTTGGAACATATACTGGTCTGTTCTCCCGATAGATAAAGCGCAAAAATGGGAGTGCTACGAAGGAGCTTGGAAATCGATATTTGAAATCGATAAAGCCACATATCTCACACAATTTTAATGCTCCAGGCACCAAATTTGGTTGGTTGGTTGTTGTCGATTTCTTTTAAAGATTGGCATATGCCACCTCCGACGCCCCCTGGCCGCCTGCCCCTAAAATTTTCAATGGGTATATCTGCCGCAGTTTTTGCGTTGGAAACGTCAAACTTGGTAGGTAAGTCGATTTTAATAACCGATAACAAACCACACCTTCGACCATAATCGCCGACATTTCTGAAAGTGTAAATCGATAAATCTGTATATTTACAATTTTAAAGATCCATAATATGTATCTTATACCCAGCGTAATTTGAAAGGCAAACTTGGACAGAATTTCTTGGCTAAACACAACTTATGGTATCAAAGTATTTCGCAGTCGATTACGTCCGACAGCAACGACTCTACATCAAATAGACTCGCAAATCCAAACTGTTAATTCACTGTCAACTTAATTTTAAGCAGTGTAGATTTTGTTAGATATATCTGTAGGAGCCGGCCAATTCAGATCACCATATCTTATGGCTGCCACAGGAACGGTCGATCGAAAAATAAGTTCTTGGATGAACAACTTCTTCGTTGAAAAAAATGTCTCCTAACGAAACTCAGGGCTTTTGGGATATATTGAATGTAATCTTTAAATATAATAAATATGTTTGTAGTAATGCTTCATTAAATTCATTACTACTACATAAGAAAAGGTTTAATAAAAATAAAATATTACTAATAAATATAATAATATAAAATAAAAAACAAGAGAGAACGTTGCAGTTGGACGTAACCGTAAATTTTCGTAGGGTGTTACTAGCAATAAACCTTTCAAAATTTGGTGACTCTAGCTTACAAATTATGGAAGATATGCGCATTGTAAATTTCTAGGGACGAAGTTCCTGGGGGACGCGGTTGTCGGTTTGGTCTAAAAAATTTGATATGCCAATCTTTGGAGGAGGTTATCAGCAAATTACCTTCCAAGTTTGGTTACTCTATTTTTAAAATTGTGGGATATATACGGAGTTATCGATTTACAATTTCCGAAATATCGGCATTGTCGATAATGGGCGCTGGTGTGGGCGTGGCAACACAAATTTGTTATTGGTTTTTAAAGGTCACTACCAGTAATATACGTACCAAATTTGACGTTCCCAACTCAAAAACTGCGGAAGATATAGCCATTTAAAAATTTTAGGGGCGGTGGGCTGGGTGCGTCGGAGGTCGGCGTGGCACATGTCGATCTTTGAAGGACATCGCCAGCAGCCTACTAACCAAAATTGGTGACTGTATCCATAAAATTGAGAGAGATATGTGGATTTATCGATTTGCGAAAATCGAATTTATCGAAACTTTGAATAGCAATTTAGAGCTTGAGAGGGGACTATTTCATTCCCCGTAGCATATCGTATGCATTTATTGATGTTTCAGTGATTACTATTGCAAATATACATATGTTATTATCTACACTAAAATAAATGTTAACAGCATGGAAAAAATAAACAAATAATATCAAATTTGTATGTCGAGGTATATTCGACTCATGAGCAAAACAATTATTTCAATAATAATAATATAAATATATTTGTCCAGGGATTTAAAATGTGTTCATCTATCCTATTACTGATTAACCAATCCTAACTAGCCAATCAACCAAACTAGTCGTCGTATTATGCTAGTTTTATTGTTTGTGGTTAAATTGCTGAATGCTGAAATCGATTACCCTGCCTGATGAGCAAAATTAGTTTTTCTGTTCTCTTGAGACCATCTACCACCTACTTCTCCCAACTTTTTATTAATCGCTGTACTAGTAATTATTCCCTGCCTATTATAATGATTACAATCGTTTTTGTATTTAGTTCTTTATTTTTATCAGTAAGAACTCAATTTTAAATGTCTTGCCTTATAATATATTTTCGAATGCTCTCTGTTTAGCATTGATCTTAACTAATTTATAGAAGCCATTTTTTTGCCTGATTGGTTTTTCTGTCAATTATGTAAAAATAATAAATATATATATATATATATATATATATATATAATATATATTAATGCTCAAATTATTTTTTCTTATTTTAATTTATATT
Organism: Drosophila mimica; assembly: GCA_037043585.1. NCBI lineage: Eukaryota > Metazoa > Arthropoda > Insecta > Diptera > Drosophilidae > Drosophila > Drosophila mimica. The sequence continues at coordinate 226,337 of JBAMBE010000435.1, forward strand.
CAAGTATTATGTTTTATTTTTAATTCAATTATACTTTTAGTTTTTTCTGTGTTCTTTGTCGGCTTTAAATAAATTTCCAAAGTCCAGATAGATTATGGACTAAAATAAATATTAACAGAAAGTAAAAATAGTAATGTCGAGGCACACTTATGTCAAAAAATATGAATAATATTAATAATAATGCCTCGAAATATTAGGCATTTAAAATGTGTTCATCCCACAAACACATTCACCTTCTCATATAGGCGTACATACATACATATATAGTTCCAATGGATGTTAAGGTTTGCTTAAGTACATGGGCCTACATTGTAATATAGACACTCTTCTGCTGTGTGGTTCGTAACTCATCATTAAGCGCTGATTTCAGTTCAATTTCATTCGTTTCGTTCTTTTTTGTCCCCTCTTACTCTTCGATTATTATCGTCCTTTGCCTCGCGTATTTCTCGTACCCAAACTCGAACTTCAACTCCAAGTCGAACTCATACTCGCACTCACACTCACAATCATTCGCTGTCTCGTTTGCGTAAGTAAATTCTTGGCTACACTTCTCGCTCTTCTCATGTTTTTTTGTTGCCCTTGCTGCGATTTATATGCTCTGTGAGATTTATACGCTGACGCTGCGCTGACCCTTGAGGAAATTATTACAAATTACTTAAGAATGCAAAAACGATTATATGTATCCATCGAATTTGCAATTAGTGACGTGCACACTTTGCTGTTGCTGTTGCTCCAACCTCAACACACACAACCGCACAACAACTTAAAAAGTCCATTCCAGGTTGCCGATACAAAAAATGAAAAAAAAAAAAACGAAAAAAAGAAGGCAAGCATTGCCAGTGTGATATTCTCATATCAGATACAAGATGCGGCACTGAGCGTGGTTCGGAACCGCAGGCATCGCACCTAACCACAGAGTATCAGAGACTCAGAGCTCAGAGACCCTAAACAGAGACACAGCAACACACATACAGAGACTGCAAATCTGGATTTGGAATTGTTACACTCAATACACCCCCATCCAGCTACAGGGTATACATATAATTGCATATGCCGCACTGCTCCATTCCAATCTGCAGCGTGTTGTTGCAAGTCTATATATGCAAAATTGACAAAACGCTTCCTTTTGCCTTCCCTTTCCTCTGCCCGTGTCCTCAGTCTTCAGTCGAGACTCTGAGTCTAGTTTTGTGTCCGCTCAGTGTTTTTCTCGTGTTTTGTTGAAGAGCAGAAATTCAGTTTCTCGTTTGGTAGTTGTAATTGTGCTCTGGCTTTCTGCTCAGCGTCTTCCTTAAGCCATATAACCTTTTGTGCCGGTCATTTAAAGTTGTTGACGATCTCTTTTGTTTATAAATAAAATTCAACATTTACTTAAATTAAAAATTACAATATTATTTTTATAGTGCCGCCTGCACAGAAGAATTTAATTTAATTCAATTTTTAAATTACAGAAAATTTTTTTTTTAATTTGTACACAAAAAGTAGAAAATTAATTCAATTAAATTACAAATAAAATGTAATATTAAATATTAAATAAAAGCAAGAGAGAACGTTGCAATTGGACGTAACCGACAGCGAAATACTTGATATTGAAATTGAGTGCAGCCAAGAAATTGAGTTAGATATAAAAAGTAACTCTTCTTCGAAGCTTGGTAACTATAGCTCTTAATTTGTGGGAGATATGGGCATTTATCGGTTTTTGTGGGCGGGAGTGGGCGAAACATGCCGATCCTTGGAGGAGGTTACCAGCAAATTACCTTCCAAGTTTGGTCACTCTATCTTTAAGATATACGGACTTACCGATTTACATTTTCCGAAATATCGGCGTTGTCGATTATGGGCGCAGGAGTGTGCGTGGCAGCACAAATTTTGTTATCGGCGCTTAAAGGCGAATACCAGTAATTTACTATATAATGTATATATGTATATATAATTTGACGTTCCCAACTCAAAAACTGCGGAAGATATAGCCATTTAAAAGTTTTAGTCGATGGGGGCGTCCGAGTTAGGCGTGGCATATGCCTATGCATATACCAACCAAAATTTGTGACTGTATCCATAAAATTATGGGAAATAAGTGGCTTCATAGATTTGCGAATATCGATTTTTATCGATTTTCTAGCTCCCTGATGGACGCAATCTTAACACTTTATCTATTGGAAACAATTTCAAGTATGTGTTCCAAGTTTCAAGTTTCTATCTCTAAGGGTCGAGAAAAGTTGCGTGCATGACGGACATTGCACAAAACCAATGTACTATTATACCTTCGGTATTATAGTATACTAAATAATAATAAGGGTATTTTACGTCTCACGCGTCTCGTAGCCCTTGAGGTATTTAAAATCTGTGTTTATGTACAAACCTCAATTTCGTGTAAATTTTTTGTTTTTTTGTTAATGAGTGCGAACTCTATTTATTATATATATAATAATAATAATATATATATAATAAATAAATAAATTTAACCTTTTCTTTCAGATGAGTGCAAACTCACTTTCTAATAAATTAATTTAAATATATTTAAAATGTGAGAAGTAAATACAAAATTGTTAAATAAAGTGTATTTTTGTTCTTTCTTTTTTTAAAAAGACACATTTTTTAAATAAAGTAAATTTTTCTTTCGGTTTGACCCTATTAAGTACAAACTCAATTCTTAATTAAATAAATATATATCAATAGAGAAAAATTAATATAAGAGATATAATTAATTAGCTTTGTTCTCAATTTTTTTTTTTTTTTTTAAATTATGTATAGAAATGAAAGATATAATACTTTTGTTATATGTTTTGATTTGTTGTTTTCCCAGACGATGTGATTAAAGGGTATGTGCTAGTGGAGATATATATTTCTTATTGACGTCTTTTGGCTTATTTTGGTTTTGGTGTTGGCGTCTTTTGTCGATGATGAAGATGGTTTTTTTGAGCTGGTTACTGGTTGTCCAGCGACTGCTTCACTGGTAACAGCTGCGCTTGATTATTGCTGTAACAAAAAGGGGCACCACAAATACCCAAACAAGCACATATCAGTTTGCTTAGTTTCTCACCCTCTCTCTCTCACTTACTATCTCTCTCTCTCTCTTTCTCTCTCTCTTTATTTCTCTCTCTCTCCCTCTCCCTCTCCCGCTCTCTGCTCAAGTAACTTCATTTTCCTGCACATCGAAGAGAAGAACGCCATGACCGCGGGTATGGTCTTGATTTTCTTTTTTTTTGTCGGCTTTTTAATTCGATGCAATCAAGCTGTATGGAAATTGCTTTGAAATTGGTAATGGAATTTGAAATATATTCGCATTTGGTCGCATCAGCGCTGCCTGCCTCAGCTGCCTGCCTCTGCTGCCTGCACCCTTGCTTGCAATTAACTGTACGCAGCTGAGGCTAACGTCAACACCAAGGCCGAGACTGACTGAGACCCAAAAGACCCATATTGTGAGACCTGGGATCAGGCAACATGCAGCACGGAGAGGTTGAGCAGGGAGCAGGGAAAGGGAATCCAAAGTCTGTGTCTGGTTTATGTTCTGTTCTGGCTGCGTTTCGCTCGCTTTTGTTGTGGTCGTTCCTATTATCAAAGGCATTGATTAGCCAAAGGGGTCTCTCACAGGATTATTAATCTGTACGCAAAAAGAAACCATTGTCTGCGTGTGTGTGTGTGTGTGTGTGTATGTGTGTGTGTGTGTGTGTGTGCGTGTGTGTGTGTGTGTGTGTGTGTGTGCGAACGTGTATACGAACAGGTCATTGACTAATGCTTGTTATCAGCTTTGGGAAGAGGACGAGAGGGAGATGAAGTAAATTACCTAATACTTAAACTGACTTTTAATTGTTCGTATAGTAATTTAACTGAAGTTAATATTTAAATTATTAATAAAATTGACGATATTTTATTTATTTTCTTAACTTGCAGAGATAAGTTGCATCAAATATTTTAACTGACATGTTTAATTATTTATTTCTTGTAGCACTTGAATATTAAGGAAACATTCTTTAGGACTCTCCTCCACCATATGGTCATGTTATCCTGAGCCTGACTAGTTCAGTTCAGTTTATTTGCAAATTAGTGCAATTTAGGAGGCATCAGTTAACAACCTATCTGATCTATTCATTTCAGATGGCAACTTCGATAGCGGCCTCAATCTGGCGACTGCCAGTTGCCTTGTTGGAACACCCAGCACTGAGATGGGATATGGAGTGGCTGCTGCTGCTGTTGGTGGGGGCATGACCAGTGAGGGTCACAACATCTATTCACCCGCCTCCGTTTCGAGCTGTTCAACAACATGTGGCAAGGTGCAATCGCATGTAGCATCCCCCTTGCCAACTGTCAACGAGTTGCAGACGACCGTCTTCAAGTGCAATCTCTGTGAATACTTTGTGCAATCCAAGAAGGAAATGGAAACGCATGTTTTGAACCTGCATCCGACGGCCGACAGTGATGACTACATAAGCATACCAACAAACACGGCAGCGCTGCAGGCATTCCAAACAGCTGTGGCAGCGGCGGCACTGGCAGCCGCGCAACGTTGCAACACAACCGGAACGGGAATAGGAGCCGATGTAGAACTGCCTGGTGGCGATGAAGATAGCGATTGTCCCATTGATATAAAACGTGAACGGCTCGAGGTGAATGAATATGCCACAACTAGTGTCCAGGACACTGGGGAATCTATTCCTAAGAAGAGTTCATCGCCTAAGAGTGAATCAATGCCACTGGCGGGTGTCGCCTGTCCGCTCTGCCTGGAGAGTGGTTACAGTGAGCAATCCTCGCTGGAAACCCACCTGATGAGTGTGCACAGCGTGACAAGAGATGGCCTCGCCAGATTACTACAACTGGTGGATCATACAGCTTGGCAGGCCGCAAAGAAAACAGTTGAAGAAAGGAAACTGGAGGAGAGTAAAGCAAGTGCCGAGGAATATCTAACAACATGTGGAGCAGGACCAGCAGTTGGAGCAGGAGGAGGAGCAGCAGGAGCAGTTATCGTCGGTAGTGCCATGCAGGGTGTCTGCTGTCAGCAGTGCGAGGCCAATTTCAAGCACGAGGAGCAACTTCTTCAACACGCCCAGCAAACCCAACACCTTCCTCTGCAAAATGGCGAATTCCTTTGCCTTCTGAGCCGTTCGTGCTTTGCCAGCTTTTCTACACTACCGGCTATGATAGCCCATTTCAAGGACACACACATGAGCCTGGTCATCTCGGAGCGACACGTCTACAAGTATCGCTGTAAGCAGTGCTCGCTGGCGTTTAAGACGCAGGAGAAACTTACCACACACATGCTATACCACACTATGCGGGATGCCACGAGGTGCTCACTGTGCCAGCGCAATTTTCGCAGTACCCAGGCCCTGCAGAAGCACATGGAACAAGCTCATTCAGCGGAGTGTGCCACCGCTGCTGTAGTTGCTAGTGCCACAAGTGGTGCCAGTCCTCGCGAAATGTCACCCAATTACACTGGCACTACCGACATGGAAAAGGTTCCAGCACTACCGGATGAACCAAATGCTTTTGACTTGTCCACGGCCAGGACGAGTGAATCAGGTAAGTTAACTGAATATATAATCCAAGTAGTTGGGTTGGATTAGACACTTATCGATTATATGTATGATGTGCATTTCTAGTCAAATGCATGGCACTTGTTGGAAGACTGCATCAAAAATGAGTACAGACAGTTGTAATCTTAATTGGTTCTAAGCTGTGCTAACTGCGATAGGTCATTAAGAACGGGGGCTGATCATGTCGTTTATCTCTTATTGACAAGTTTTTGTCAATATATTTTTCAAGCTATTTTCAATATAATATGGGACTTCGATTTCACACCTCTAAAAATTATGGTTTTGCATGATACCAAAGGTATAATAGTATATTGGTTTTGTGCAATCTCCGTCATGCTGTCCGTCCGTCTGTCTGTCTGTCCGTCTGTATGAACGCGCGTTTCTCCGACACCCTTAGAGATAGAGACTTGAAACTTGGAACATATACGGGAAAGTACCCTCAAAAGTTAGTGTCAAGGTTTTGGTCCTACGTCCACTAGGGAGCTAGAAAATCGCTAAATTCGATTTTCGCAAATTGATAAAGCCACAATTTAATGGATACAGTCACTAATTTTGGTTGGTAGGTTGTTGGCGAGATCCTTCAAAGATCGGCATTTGCCACGCCCACCTCCGGGACCCCCATCCCCCCGACCCTAAAATTTTTAAATAACTATATCTTCCGTAGTTTTTGAGTAGGTAACGTCAAATTTGGTAGGTATATTACTGGTAATCGCCTTTAAGAACCGATAATAAATTTGTGCTTCCACGCCCACACCTGCGCCCATAATCGACAATGTCGATATTGCGGAAATAGACTAACCAAAATTGGAAGTTAATTTACTGGTAACCTCCTCCAAGGAATGGCATATCAATTGTTGGACCACGCCTATAACCGCCGCCCCCTAGGAACTTCGTCCCTATATACTTAAAATTCGCATATCTTCCATAATTTGCAAGCTAAAGTCGCAAAATTTTGGGCGTAACACCCCCAAAGATCGGTAAAAAAAATTGGATAGCCACGCCCCCTCTACCTATCTAAACCGATACACCTGTTGGTGTAAATCGATAAGCCCATGTATCTCACGCAATTTGAAAACTTAAGTCACCAAATTTGAAAGGTTTATTGCTAGTAACACCCTACGAAAATCTGGAAACAAATTTTGGACCACGCCCCTTCCCACCGCCAAAACCGATAAATGGCCATATCTCCCGCAATTTAATAGCTACAGTTACCAAACTTGAAAGGAAGATTATTAGGAACATTCTCCTTAATTTTTTTAACCTCGCCCACTTCCGCCCCAATATCTTAAAAAGCTCATAACTTTCGTAATTTAAGAGCTACAGCCACTTGGAAGAAGTGTTACTATCTTATATCTACCTCAATCTGAAAGACAAACTGGGACAGTATTTCCTGGCTGCACACAAATTATGGTATCATAGTATTTCACTGTCGGTTACGTCCGACTGCAACGTTCTCTCTTGTTGTATTCTATTTTATGTCGACTGACTTTAGTTAAGATTAACTAATAAAACTATATTTGTTTATTTCACAAAAATCTTATAAATGCTATTGATATTTTTTATTTTATTTTTTTTAAATTTAAATATATTACATTTTATTTTTAATTTAACTAAGAAAAAACTATTTCGTTTATTTTTTACAAAATTTTTAATATATTTTATATATTATTTAAGTTTAAACTTAATTTTTAGTTTAATTTATTTTATCTGCTACTATTTGTATTTTTTGTGACGACTGACTGACATCAAATAAATAAACAAGATAGAACGTTGCAGTCGGACGTAATCGGACGTAAATTAATTTCAATTTTTGTAACAACTAAACTTATTGTATCTTCTGTTTAAATGTTAAATTAATTTCGCCGCTTAAATTTGCTACCGATTTAATAAATTTAATCGGTATCCAGGGAACACCGCGAGGAGGCCATCAAAATTTTAATGGGGTTCTACATTAGTTTACAGAACCTTCGAGTCAACTTGAATTTGTTTAACAGAAAGTCATTTCCTTGTTCCCCAAGTAAAGTACCATAGTTTTTGCGTAAGAAATAAATTAAATCCAAGTATTATATACATTTAAAGTCTTAAGTAAATTTTATTAAATTTTAAAAATGTAAAATGTTGGTCGTGTTGGTCGCCGCTCGGTCGGTTGTGTTGGCGGGGGTGGACTGCTTTCCCCTGGGTCCGCGCGTTAACAAGCCCGTGCTTGGTATCGTTGGGCCACTTGAATGTACTGCTCGTTAGTACTTCAACGTCCAAATATATAAATACATAAATATTAAAAATAAATAAATTTGTTAATAATATCCGAAAAAGGTTGCACAATTTGATGCGCTCGATAATTTTATCGAGCGATTTGCTCGATTAAGAGTGACCAAATTGCATTGCGCCAAAATTAACAGCATATGTTAAGTATTCTGTTACATTACATTGTTACAAATTGGCATGTATTGGCAACGCTGGAAATAATGGACTTGCGTCACAAAGTTCACTTGTACTGGCAACTTTATTTGCAAGTGCAAAATGCAAGTGAATTTGATTATAAATGCATGCATAAATGTATTACATGGAAAAATAAGTATATAATGTATATGTATAACAAACACATTTTTTAAGAAAATAGCGTTTTACTATTTATTTCATTGATATTAATTATATTTATTTAACTAGCTTAAATATGCGGGGGATATGGAAGTTTATCGGTTTTGGGGGCGGGAGTGGGCGTGGCCCAACATTTTTTTTCAACATTTATGAAGGGTGTTACTAGCAATATACCTTTAAAATTTGGTGACTTAACTTTTAAAATTGCGTGACATATATGGGCTTATCGATTTACACCAACAGCTGTATCGGTATCCATTAAATTGCGAGATATATGCGGATTTATCGATTTGCTAAAATCGAATTTAGCGGTTTTCTAACTCCCTAGTGGACCTTTCTGGTATAATAGTATAAAAAGCTTAGCTAACCCATCTTTAAGAAGCCGCATTCTAACTGAATCTCTTTCCATTTGAAGTTGCCAAAACGAATGAGGCTGTGGAGCAGTCGCCACAGCAATCTGACCAATCGCCGCTGCAAGTGGACCCGCCCTCCGCCGTATTGTCGCCCAACGAGGTGGAGGAGCCAACTTCGGAGCAACAGCAGCATTTTGCTGTGCTGACAGCAGCTCTCCTCAAGCAGCAACAGCAGCAGCAGCAGCAGAATCATCAACAAGATGCAGTTGGTCAAACGCCATCAGCAGCAGGAGCAGTAGATGCTCCATCCTTGCCCATGTCCCCTTTAGAGTTGCATCAATTGCAGATGAAACAACAGCAGCAACATGGCTCCACCTTTGGCAACATGAATCATTTGCAGAGTTTGCAGAACTTGCAACAGATCCAGCAGCAGCTGAGTGCAGCTGCCTCCGCTTCGGGCATGCCCATCAATCCCGTGGATATGTTAAATCTGATGCAATTCCATCATTTGATGTCATTGAATTTTATGAATTTAGCACCGCCTTTGATATTTGGTGGCGCCACTGCCGGTGGCACGGGTGCGGCAGTTAGTGGAGTGCAAAACAATGGCATTGCTCCGAGCAGCTCCAACAGTTGCAACTCTGATATGCAACAGCAGAAATGTGCCGCAAATCAGCAGACAACAAATTTAACTGGCGAGGCAAGCAATTTAAATATGCTAACACAATCGAATGTATCCAGTAATAATAATCAGGTAAGATTAGGCTAATCTAGCAGTTGGAATATTTACAACACATAATATCCTCTCTATCGGTCCCATCCAGCAACAGCTGAGCAGCAATCAGAAGAGAGCTCGCACTAGGATCACAGATGATCAGCTGAAGATTCTGCGAGCCCATTTTGATATCAACAACTCACCCAGCGAGGAGAGCATCATGGAAATGTCCCAAAAGGCAAATCTACCAATGAAGGTAAGTGAATTATAAAAATAATAATAATAAGACCATCAATAATAATAATAATAAAAATAATACTTATAATAACCATAATAATAATAATAAAAATGATAATAATAATCATAATAATAATAATACTAATAATCTTAATAGTAATAATGCATTTAAAAAATCGCCATATTTTTGGTATTGTCAAATTTAAGGCAAAAATTTCCAAAGTATAGATACTTTTTCATAAAATTTAGAAATTATTTCTAAAATAAAATAGATTAACTTATTGAATAAGTTTTAAGAAGTAGAAGACTTTAAAAAAAAAAAATTGAGAAAGAAATAAAACCATAATTTTATTCACTACTAATTATAATTTAAAAGTGAGTTGATGGTTAATTTTACAATAGTATATTACTAAACTAAAAAAAAAACTTAAATTTTTGGAAAACTTGGGTGTTTTTCTTTTTGAGTGTAACTATATTGTAAATTTTTGTTAATTATATTCTTCACAAATTCGCAAACGTTTTACATAAATTATGAAAATCATATGCTTAAGTTGAAAGATCTTAGGATTTTACGGGAATTGAATAATTAATGAATGATCGGAGCTATTCAGCCCCAAAGGCTTGTTGTCTGAATTTTAATATAAAAGCCTAGCCAGTATTGGATTTTTTAAAAAAATTTTGGTTGCATCTACTTTTTAGAATTGCCTTTATTAATAATAGTTTAGTTTATTTGGAAATTATTTGTAAAAAAAAAAACCAAACCAAAACATTTCTTTTTCGAATTGAACTCTAGGGGTTAATTTTTTAAAATTTATGTGGATTTTTTTCTGAAATTAAATTTTATTTAATTTGCGACTTCGGCTTAATTTTAAAAAATGGTAGCTTAGGCAGAGCCCACAATTAATGCTCATATCATTATATTGCAGGTCGTTAAGCACTGGTTCCGCAACACGTTGTTCAAGGAGCGGCAACGCAACAAGGATTCCCCCTATAATTTCAACAATCCTCCGTCAACTACGCTCAATATTGAGGAATATGAACGCACGGGCCAAACAAAGGTGACGCCCCTAAACGAGACTACACTTACGGCTGCAGCTGTTGCCGGCAACAGTGCTGCAGCAGCAACAACTCCAACACCAACAGCAGCAACCACACCAACAACAGCAGCAACAACAACAACAGCAAACGTCAAAAGCAATTTAAATTTGTCAACGACAATTTCAAATATATCCCGCCCAACGTCAACCAATTCAAGTGCTGGCAACATATCTGATTTTTTTAAGACACAAAGCGAACTATTGAATACCAAACAGGAACAGGAGGAAATACTCGGTTTACCATTACCTTTGGAGGTGCAAATAAAAACGGAGCCCAATGACAATGACAACAATTATGCATTTCACAAGAAACAAGATGGGGTCTTCGAATATTTCAAGCAACAAAATGAGGCAAACGAATCAACAAGCAACCAAAATGATCAAACTATGCAACAACAACAACAGTTGTACACAAATCAACAACAGCAGCAGCAACAACAACAAACTCAACAAATCAATTGCTATGAGACAAAATCAGAAAGTGGCAGTTCCGATGTCCTTTCTCGTCCTCCGACACCAAACAGTGTTGCTGCCAATAATCTTTACAGCAGCATGAATGATTTGCTCAGTCAACAACTTGAGAATATGGGCAGCAATATGGGTCCACCGAAGAAACTACAAATATCGGGTAAATCCTTTGAGAAAATCGCTTCGACTTCAGCTTTAATATCCTCCTCCTCATCGGCCTGCAATCAACTCGAAAGTAATTCCTCGAATTCGTCAAATTCCTCATCTTCGACATCGGGTGGCAAACGTGCGAATCGCACTCGTTTCACCGACTATCAAATCAAAGTCCTGCAGGAGTTCTTCGAAAACAATTCCTATCCCAAGGACAGTGATTTGGAATATCTCAGCAAATTACTTCTACTCTCTCCTCGAGTAATTGTTGTTTGGTTTCAAAATGCGCGACAAAAACAGCGCAAAATCTATGAAAATCAACCAAATAATTCGCTATACGAAAGTGAGGAGACCAAAAAACAGAATATTAATTATGCATGCAAGAAATGTAGCTTGGTTTTTCAACGCTACTACGAACTGATAAGGCATCAGAAAAATCACTGTTTCAAGGAGGAGAACAATAAAAAATCAGCCAAAGCACAAATTGCCGCCGCTCAAATTGCCCATAATCTCAGCTCCGAGGATTCCAATTCCTCGATGGATATTCATCATGGAGTTGCTGGTGCTGGTTCAGTTGGACTCTCACCAAATGTGGCAGCTGCGGCTGCTGTGGCTGTGGCAGCTGCTGCAGCTGCACACTCAACCGGGACACATGCCTTTGGCTCATCGCCATCGCCACAGCATTTATTTAGTAAATCTTCATCGCTAACCGATTTTAGTCCATCAACAACACCAACACCGCCACAAAGAGAGAGAAGCAATTCGCTCGATCATCAACAGCAGCAGCAACGCCTGCCAAAATTCGAATGCGACAAATGTGAATTACAGTTTAATCATTTAGAACTGCTTAGAGAGCATCAATTAATGCATCTGATGAGCCCTGCACTATTCAATCAATCAAATCCGGGGGAAACTAGCTTTGGACCCTTTGGCAGCATTTTGCAAGGACTACAACAGGCTGCACAACACCAGCAACAGCATCAATCACTGCAGCATCCCCATCAATCACAGCCTCCGCCAGCCAAAAAGCGCAAATATTCCGAGAGCTCTTCAAATCCAGAGGAAGCAACTTCGCTGAACGATTTTGAAACTACGCACAAAAAATACGAGTTCCTTTTCCAATATTTTCTGCAACACGAAACAAATTCGGAAGTTAAGCAACAATTCGTCATGCAGCAACAGCAACAACAGCATCAATCACAGCCAACTGAGTCCGACTTGGACTTGGAATTTTTGAGCAATTTCTATCAGCAAAGCGAGCTTAAAAAAGGTGGCAGCTATGATTTTCTACTACAATACTATCGAAAGCATGAAGATCCCCAAAAATCGCAGCAATCATCGTTTAGTTCCAGTAAAAAACCCACGATTGAATTTCTACTGCAATATTATCAGCTGAATGAGTCGAAAAAGTTTTTTCAGTTAGCTGCCTCGCCCCAAAAAACACCCGATGATGGTCGCCTCGAATTGCAGCCGTCGTCGAAGGGGCCGAACACGACGACGGATGAAACCATTAAAACTATCGGCACACTCGACGAATCACTAGGCATTACTCACGACCGGGATATACAATATTATACAACAAAGGCGGGCATTAAAGAAGAAATCGATCATGTTATCAGTTCGAAAAACGGCCTAAATAATGATTTAGCTGATCTGCATGAGAAATTGAATAATAATCACATTAATATTAATGTTAAAAATTTCGATTTGAGGGAGTCGAAGGAGAATGAAACCAGCTTGCCCAGTTCGACTGGCTTAAATGATCAAGCAATCAATCCATCAACCATCAATGGGGACAACAACCAAGCCTCTTTGCTGGTCACGCACAAATCGAGCAACGATAACGACAAATCTCAATATTTTCAAAATCTGGAGGATTTTCTTGATGCCACTATGATTGAAAATAATTCACAAATGCTGACATTCAACGATGACGATAATAATCCCAGTCCCAATGTGGAGAGTGTCAATTTATCGACGGCTAGTGCCAATGATGGTATTCCCTCCGATTCATCAATTCAGCTGAGTGCCCCATCCAAGCAGAATAAACGATTGCGCACCACCATATTGCCCGATCAATTGAATTTCCTATATGAATGCTATCAGACCGAATCAAATCCGAGCCGCAAAATGCTCGAGGAAATCTCCAAGAAAGTAAATCTCAAAAAGCGTGTAGTCCAGGTAAGTTTTTAATTTTTAATGTATATATTTTTATATATTTATATATTGAAATGTTGTTTATGAATGACATTTTAGAATTTAGTCTCACTTCCCGAACCATACTTTAAGATGAACGAATTGAGCTTAAACAAGAGAGAACGTTGCAGTCTGACGTAACCGACAGCGAAATACTATGATACCATAAGGGTGCAGCCGAGAAATACTGTCCATGTTTACTTTCATATTGAGGTAGATATAAGATAGTAACCCTTCTTCGAAGTTTGGCAACCATAGCTCTGAAATAACGGAAGATATGAGCTTTTTAAGATATTGGGGCGGAATTGGGCGAGGTTAAAAAAAATTAAAGAGAATGTTCCTAATAATCGGACTTCCAAGTTTGGCAACTGTAGCTCTTAAATTGCGGGAGATATGGCTATTTATCGGTTTTGGGGCGAGAGTGGGCGTGGCAGAAAAAAATGTTGGAGGTGGTTCTTAGTAATATATCTTTCAAGTTTGGTAACTATAGCTCTTAATTTGTGGGAGATATGGACATTTATCGGTTTTTGAGGCGATGGTGGGGGTGATCCAAAATTTTTGAAGGGCGTTACTAGCAATATACCTTTCGAATTTGATGACTTAAGCTTTAAAATTGCGAGGTATATATGGTCTTACCGATGTACACCAACAGGTGTATCGGTTTAGGTAGGCGGAATGGGCGTGGCCATGCAATTTTTTTATCGATCTATTACGGGTAACTTTCCAAATTTGGTGACTCTAGCTTTCAAATTGTGAAAGATATGCGCATTTCAGATTTGTAGGGCCGAAGCTCCAAGGCGGATGTTGTGGGCGTTATTCCGAACCTTGCAAGTTACTTTCCAAGTTTGGTCCTATATCTTTTAAATTGTGGGAGATATATGGATTTGTCGATTTACACTTTCCGAAATATCGTCATTATTGATTATGGGCGCAGATGTGGGCGTGGCAACACAAATTTTTTATCGGTTCTTAAAGGCGACTACCAGTAATATACAGTGTCTTCCAGCCAATTTTGAGCAGTTTCTAGCAACAAATTTAAAGTGCTATAAAGCTTAAACAAGGAAACAAATTCAAAGTGTTTAAATGCCAGTTTGTTTAATGTTATATCACATTTGAAAAATAATCTTTAGTTTTTACTAAAATATTAAATAATTAATTAAAATTAGCCAACTTCGCCAAACATACCCAAAAAAGTGTTCCAGCCTATTTTGAACAGTCTTAAAAAAAGTTATATATTTGGCGTATAAAAGCTTAAATAAGGATGTTAATACTAAGTATGATATCCTTTAGCCTTAACAACTTCGCTTAACCTATTATTCATGGAAGATACCAGCTTCCGGGTAGTTTCTGGACTGATCTGGCTCCACTCCTCCAGCAGAGCATTTTTGAGATCTTGTTTGGATATGTTGTGATTCCGGATGATGTATTCCAGCAGAGCCCAGAAATTTTCTTTAACATTTAAATCAGGAGACTGGGCCGTGGGGACAGTTCCAGATAAGCCAGGACTGTACTATTCCGGACTTATGCTTTGGGTCGTTGTTCTGATGGAACCGGAAAGTACGTGGGATTCCCGGTTTCTTGGCACTTCGGAGTAAATATTCCTTTAGTATATCGAAGTACACATTCCTGTCCATTGTTGTTTCAATGAACACAAAATTTCCGTCGCGGACTGTCGAGATAGATGCCCATACCATGACACTTCCTCCGCCATGCTTGACTGTTGCCTTTATGTGTTTGGGATCCAGCTCAGTATTGGGTGTTCCAGAACTCAAATCCTTGCCCAAGTGGATTTTGGCGAACGTCATTCTAGACCCTCTATTTATTGCACTTGCGATTTTCCTTTTCCGTGTTACTCGGGCATTAAAGTCATGGTTGCGCACAACTTGGAGCACAGTTTCCACACTGAACTTTTTCCTTATTTCATCATGCACCTATTGAGTCAGTTTTTGAGCCAATAGCTTAAGATTTCCCCTTGTTTTCCTGATGATCCTCGGCTCGTCCTGCTCGGTGAAAATCGGTCTTGGTGCCATTCCGCCCTCGCCCTCCTTCCAATTTTCGTCCACGAAACTCCAAATGGTGTACAATACGGTGTTAAGGTGTTTAGATTCACCATTTTAGCTATCCGAAGTCCGTTTGCCCATAGTCTTTGTTGGCAGGTTGCACCCAAAGTGCAGGATATAACTAAACTGACTATAAAGGATTGGTCTATTATTACCGAAAAAATTGAACTTTTGGTAAAAAAATCCGGGTTTTATGGCACCCAGGTGTCCATAAAGTAACTGCTCAAAAAAGGCTGGAACCATAAATAGCGGTACTTTTTTACATAACCCGACATAGCGGGTGGGGAAATCCCAGTTTATTAGGGTCATGTATTCATTTTTGTTGTTAATATATGCCATGGGTCTTTGGAATTTTTGAAAAATATTAATATATTAAAAATGAGTTTATGGCAGGCATTTGAAATTTTGTTCTAGTCACCGCTCAAAACTGGCTGTAAGACACTGGAAATTTGTCGTTCTCAACTCAAAAACTGCGGAAGATATAACCATTAAAAAATTTTAGTAGCGGGGGCCTGGGGCGTCGGAGGTGGGCGTGGCATATGCCGTTCTTTGATGGACATCGCCAACAACCAACCAACCAAAATTGCCTGTATCCATAAAATTGTGGGCGATATGTGGCTTTATCAATTTGCGAATAATGATGTTATCGATTTTCCAGACTCCTAGTGGATGTAGGACTCCAATCTTAACCCTTTGTTTCTGTTCGGAGCACTTTCAAGTATATGTTCCAAGTTTCAATTTCCAAGTCTATCTCTAAGGTCGAAAAAAGTTGCATTCATCCAGACGAACAGACAGCATGACGGACATTGCACAAAATCAATATACTTTTATACCTTCGGTCGGTACCATAGTATAAAAATATAGATCTATAGTGCCCCATTTTTATCAATTAGTATAACCTATTATATGCCTTGGCATTTAATGAAAAAAATCGCAGAGTTTCGTACTAAATAGGCAATAATTTAGCTTAGATATAAAAAATAACGCATAATACAAAGTAAATAAATGTTAATGATTTGTTTTGATTTTGTTTGATTGACACTGCAAAACACGCAGTTAGTTAGTTAATTAGTATAGCATATTATGTTTTAAAATTTAATAAAACGTCCAACAGTTTATTTAATTGAGTTACCGCATAGCTTAGCCGGCTTAGCTGGATTCGATGGTTGTTTGTTTGTGTGCTTCTTTTTCTTTCTTCTATTAAGCTTTCTGTCTAAATCGCTATCCACACGGCTCCACAATGGTCCAAATATGGCCTATGTGTCGACCTCTTTATATATAGTATAAATACAATCACGGAGTTGTGATTATTAGCATTTGAATGATGCATCATAGTAATAAATTTCGAAATGCGCGCCGTTGATTGAATAATTATTAAGTATTGCAAAACGCGCAATTCCAAGGTTGCTAAGCAGCTTTAACAGCTGACAGTTTTGGAGGCGAGTGTGAAAATGAACACGCAAAAACTGACTGCACTTTTGACACTTTGATACCAAGGGAGTGTCTCATAGTGTATTGATTTTGTGCAATTTCAGTCTGGATGAACGACACTTTTTTAACATCCTTGAAGAAAGAGACTTGAAACTTGGAAAATATACTAGTCTGTGCCCGCCTCAGATAAAATGAATGAAGGTCACAGTCACTGAATTTGGTTGGTAGGTTGTTGATATCCTGAAAAGATCGGCACGCTCACATACTTCGGCCCCGCTTTATAACTACGCCCACACCTGCGCCAGGCGCCCATAATCGCCAAAGCCGTTATTTTGGAAAGTGTAAAACGATATGACCATATTTTCCATAATTTGTAAGCTAGAGACACAAAATTTTGAAAGTATGTTGCTGTTATGGCAGGCAATTACAATTTTAGCTAGACACTGTTCCAAATGAGCTTCGAGACACTGTAAGTCTAAATCTCCCGCATACCAAAAAGTTACTTGTCTAATAATTATTTAGAGCCACTACCACTCCCGCCCCCAAAATAAACAAACGCCTACATCAACCGCAAAATGAAACACAAACTGTTCTTTGCTACCTGTTGTCAACTGTTTTACTTATGGTATCAAAGTATTTCGCAGTCGGTTCCGAACGACTGCAACGTACTCTCTTGTTGATTGCTGCAACGGTACAAAAGAAATGTTGGATAAAGGTGAAGTTGTGTAAATGGACTTGAGCAGGAGAATTCAGTACTTTTAAGATTAATTTATTACTTTTTATTTATTTGATTTCTGTAATTATTTACATTTTTCTTTTTATTTTGTAACTTTTGTTAAATTTAGTGAAATGCAAGCACATTTACATACACAACTGCCCAGTGCACCAAATGGAAATGTCAAAATGTGAGCAAAATACAAAAAAAAATCCGATGACGAAACTAGAAGTAAAAATGTACGATCATTTTTAAAAGATTTCACGATGCGATTACGCAAAAAAACAGAAAACCAATTTATTTTCCACTATGCTCTTATGTCGAATAATAATTGACATTCCACACACCACGGATAATATCGGAATTTATTATAAATGGACAAGGATATTGCTAATGCTTTAACTTTAACAATAAGAGCTGTTAAGTGATGAATTCAGTACAGGTAATTCTAAACATTAAATAATCGCTACTCTTATTACTAAAAGTTTGTTTTAACAAAATCTTTCAAGATACAAACTGCTGGAATTTCAGATTCCTTAATAAATAATTATGTAAATATACATACATACAGTGACTCTCATAGGGTTTTGAACGGTGTCTAGCAAAAAATTTAAAGTGCTATAAAGCTTAAACAAGTAAAAAAATTCAAAATGTTTAAATGCCAATTTGTTTAATGTTATATCACATTTGAAAAACAAACTTTAGTTTTTATTAAAATATTAATTAATTAATTAAAATTAGTCAAAAACTGAAAACGTGACCAAAATTCATGTCTCAAACATTTTGAACAGTCTTAAAAAAAGTTACATATTTGACGTATAAAAGCTTAAATAAGGATGTTAATATTAAGTATGATATCCTTTAGCCTTAACAACCTATTTTTCATGGAAGATACTAACTTCCAGATAGTTTCTGGGCTGATCTTGCTCCACCCCTCCAGCAGAGCATTTTTGAGATCTTGTTTGCTGGATATGTTGTGATTCCGCATGTTATTTTCCAGCAGAGCCCTCAAATTTTCAATAACATTTAAATCTGGAGATAGGGCCAGTGGAATTGTGATGTTGGGACAGTTCCAGAAAAGCCACGACTGCACTATTCCGCACTTATGCTTGGGGTCGTTGTCCTGGTAGAACCGGAAAGTATGTCGAATTCCTAGCTTCTCGGCACTTTAGAGTAAATTTTCCTTTAGTATATCAAAGTACACATTCTTGTCCATTATTGTTTCAATAATCACAAAATTTCAGTCGCGGGCTGCCGAGATAGATGCCCATACCAGGAAACTTCCTCCGCAGTGCCTGACTGTTGCCCTTATGTTTTTGGGACTCAGCTCAGTATTGGAGTGTCGCCACACATAATTCCATCCGTCCGAGCCAAAAAGGTTTTATTTGTACTCAAATTCAAATATGACTGTGTTCCAGAACTCCAAATCCTTGTCCAAGTGGATTTTGACGAACGTCGTCCTAGACCCACTATTTTTTGCGCTTATAAATTTCTTTTTCCGTTGTTCTCGGGCATTAAAGTCATAATTGCGCAGAACTTGGAGCACAGTTTCCACACTGAAGTTTTTCCTTATTTCATCCTGCACCTACTGAGTCAGTTTTTGAGCCGATAGCTTAAGATTTCCCCTTCAAATTTTAATGATCCTCGGCTCGTCCTGCTGGGTGAAAGTCGGGTTTTGTGCCATTCCGCCCTTGTCCTCTGTCCGATTTTCGTCGACGAAACTCCAAATTATGTAGAATACAGTTGAGGTGTTTAGATGAACCATTTTAGCTATTTTTCGATGTGAATATCCAATTTTTAGGTGTTCCAGGATGAGTTTCCGTTGATCAATGGTAGTCCGCTTGCCCATGGCCCTTGTTGGCTTATTGTACCCGAATTGCAGGAAAAAACTAAACTGACTATGGAGGATTGGTCTATTAAAACCGAAAATATTCAACCTGACGAAAAAAATCCAGGTTTTATGGCACCCAGGTGTCCATAAAGTAACTGTTCAAAAAGTTTGAGACCATAAGTAGCGGTACTTTTTTACATAACCCGACCTAGCGGGTGGGGAAGTCCCAGTTTATTATTATTTCATATATTCATTTTTGTGGTTAATATATCTACCTGCCATGGGTCTTTGGAATTTTTGAAAAATAATGAATAATTAGTTTATGCCAGGCAATTGAAATTTTTTCTAGACACCGTCCAAAATCCTATAAGAGTCACTGTATGTACCTGCCATGGGTCTTTGGAATTTTTGAATTAGTTATGGCAGGCAATTGAAATTTTTTCTAGACAGCGTACAAAACCCTATGAGAGTCACTGTACATATAGATTAATTCCGCAATAATGTATTCAAAAGAAAACGTACAACAATTATAAAAATATCCATAAAGACTATAAAAGCGTAAGGTGGAAAAAAATAAAAAAATAAAATGTAACATATAAATAAAATCATTGCTACTTTCATAAAGAGCAAATGTTACTCATTTAAATTTTGGATCGTTTGAATGTTTTGGCTGTCGGCAGACGAGCGCTTTTAGCGTTGGCGACTGCAGTTTTAGTGCACTAAGTACCACTAAGCAGACAATGCATTACATGTACATACAGTGTCTCACAGTTCATTTATTTTAGCAATTAGTGAATTTAAAAATATATAATTTTAATTTAATTACGCAACTCTGACATGATATTTCAACCAAATATTTAAATTCAACTAAAGTCAGTCGAAACATAAATACATGTAAATAAAAAAAAAATACAAAAAGTAAAATATAGATTAAATTATATTAAAATCCAATTTAATATTACATTGAAAGCCACAACAAAATTAAAAACAAAAAAGAAATATTTATAAGATTTAGTTTGATTTTAGGGGTGTATTTAGGCTCAAAAATAAACAGATCAGAAATAATACGCTCATTCGCATTTTGCATCTTACAGGTTTGGTTTCAAAACTCCCGGGCAAAAGACAAAAAGTCACGAAATCAGCGCCAATATGCGCACATTTCGGACGACAACAACAGTTTTGATGGATCAAGTGGCAAAGAAGCCGGCAACGCCAACAGTAACAACAACAGTATAAAAAGAGCGAACAAAGAGCCAATGGCCAATGTCATTAACATCGAAAATATGAACATGCACGAACATGCTTTCACCGTGGAACACATCTGTAAAATGAAAGAGCTGCTCGAACAGAAGACAAGTGAACTGTATGCCAACAGCAATGCGAGCGGCAGCGATGACAACGAGTCGGAGCGAGAGAGACGTGTTTACAGCCTGTCCAAGGCATTTCTGCTGCAGCATGTTGTCGCCAATAACAGTGTCAGCAATAACAGTCTGTCTGCAGCAGCATTGCCCGCCGAATTGAATTTCGAAGCGAATGCAGCATCGGCGACTGTTCCCACGACTACAACAGCGACAACAGCAGCCGATGATTCGGACGATGGGCCGAACACGAGGCGACGGCGTCGTGCGAGCGATATGCGCGAAAATGATATTGCCGATGAGGCACCGAGCCGTCAGCAAGCGCCGGCCAATCGTGAATTAATGCAACAGATATTCAATCGCAATCACATCACTGGTAAGAGAATTGCGATACTTTTCCAAGGCATCAACAGCAAAAATGTTAAATATGATTTCGATTCGATTATTCGATTATTTTAATAATTTCGTGATTGAATTGAAAGATTTTTAGTTTGATTTTTCTGTGTACACCATTTATAATTTAGTACATAAAAATGTATGTATTTATGCGTATGTGTGTCTATGTTAGAAATAACATAATATTGTACAATTATTAATTTAAAATATGAACACCCCCCCCCCCCCCCCCCTTCCCACCATCCAATCAAAAGATGTAAAGATATAGCATTCCCGAACGTAATGTCAAAGACTTAACAAAAGTTTGTTTTAAACAATAATAATTAAGCAACTAACTATACGGTTTATTTAAAAAAACATCTATAGTTATAACAAAAACATGCCTCGCAATTTATTATTTATATTATACATTTATATTCCTATGTAATTGATTATGTGTCTTGATTGCCACTGCAAATAGAATTTCAACAAAATAATATATACAATATATATAAATATATACATAAATTTAACTATACATATTCTGACAAAGGAAATAAATATATATATATACAATACAGTCCTACTACACACGTACTTGGCAGCTAAAATTTCAATTTGAAATCCAAAATGTATTTCCAAAAAATTAGCTTGGCTTCACAATAATAAAAATAGAAATAGAAACTTTATAATTTTTTATTTGTATCAGGTTGTATGGTTCCTGTACCAGCGTAAAACTCAACTCGTTTGGATTCAAAATGTATGAATCCCAGATTAAATTTTCTGTAACTAACTTAATCACAATAATATGTTTTTCGTAAAATAATAATTATATTTGAGTCAAAGTAATATTTAAAAAAAAAGTGTATTTTGCTTTCACTTTTTCGTTTTTTTTTTAAACTCAAGTTGCTTTTTAAAATACAAATAATAATATATTTTGGTTTTGAAAATTGTCAACAATTATATGTGTAATCGGTTTAAAATGTATGCTTATTTCTATAAACATAGTATATTATGATACAAAATATTTGATAACTCGAAGTTTACTTTAAGTAGTGCATACCTCAAACAAGAACAATGTTTTATTTGAGTATTACATAAACATTACATCAATCAATCAATCAAATCAATTAATTACACAATGATTACACTGATTATTTTAATCTTTAAGATTCTGTTCAAAGAATAAACCTATTATTTGACTTCAAGTCCTGATTTTTTTGATTTCACTTTATTTATTAATTTTTTCTTTTTGGTTTTGTGAGTATTTTGACTTTTCCCCTACAAATGCCAAGATGCCATTTAACATTAAGATATACAAAAAATACAGATGAGTCAGTTTTGAATGCTGAAAATTCGAAAAGGAAGAACCAATAAATATTTTTCATTTCATTTATTTGGAGACTGTAGCTCTAAAAGTGTGGATTATATTTAGGTTTTATAATTTTCAACTAATTACAATTTTTATATTGTTGGGACTATTGGCAAAATTAAAAAGGAAATACATATTCCTATTTGTATAGGCGGCAAGACTGACGAAAACTTGTATCGAGCTGTTATCGATTAATCAGATTTTCAGGTTGGGTTTCGGTTATGTAATGTGAGAAGGATTTTTATAAGCCGATAATTTAAGCTACTTTCCAATTTAAATAATAATAATGGGAAACTTACGTGCAATCGACTTACACTTTTAGGTATGTACATATATCTTATCAGCGTGCACATCAAATTTGGTTACTAGTAGAAAATATTGGGAAATTTATAGGTTCAATTAACTTACATTTCGAATTATGAATATCGAAATGTTATCGATTTAGCTGTCTGCTTTGTAGGTACATTTTTGGATATTCAAAGACGGAAGGAAATTTATAATATTTGTAGAAAGCAGCAACAAAAATAGAATAAGAAAGCTGATAATTCAACCTCAACCGAAGAAAAAAATATAAAATATAAAAAAATAATTGTTAAACTGCAATTAGTAACTGCGTATTTTAACAGTTATAGGTGGCAAATAATTTGGAATCATTTGCGCGCGATAATGCTGGATATCAATAGGTAAGTTGCTCTATTACATATACAATTTAAATATAATATATATAATATATTTAATCATCACAGATTGCCACAGAAAGAGAGAAAGAACGTGAAAAGCTGAAGAAGAAGAAGAAATGCTTATACATATGTAGTGTATACATGCATGACATAATAATAAATATTCATATATTTACATACTACGAAAACTTGAAAGTTCCTATTTTAAAGAAATTTAAAGCATGACATTTTATGCGGCGAAATATATACATAGTTATGTATAAGTAAATTAACAAAAAACAAAAAAGAGAACAAAAATAAGGAAGAGATAACTATTTAGTAAGAATTACAAATTATACGGAAGTGTTCCTAACTATTCAAAATATATATATATATATATATATTATACGTAGCAATAATCTAAAAACAAACAAAAATTATATCAAACTATCAAAGGAATCACTAAAAATAATAAAAAAAAAAAAATTCATACTAAGTGTAAAATCGTATGACTGTGTAGCAAAAAAATAATAATAAAAAAAAACATTTATACACATACCATATTTGAGTATTAGTGAGTAATGCTATTTCTACTTAAATTTTTTGTTTCACGACACACATACAAACATTTACACATATTCATGTGTAATCTGATGATAAAGTGGGACAAAGAATTAGAATTAAAGAGATGCAAACTGAGTTCCTAGCATTGTATTGCTTTATGCCTTTAATTCTATTTAAGTATTAAATTAAAAATAAAAACAATGAAAATTAAATATCACAAAAATTAAGTTTACAAATTAATTTCGGCAAGCCGAATTTAATTCATACACCTTTAAAAATCTATGAAAATACACATATTAATTATGGCTCTCCAAAATCGAATAATATCAATAATTAAACACATATTTTGAAAAGCGTAAGGATAAAAAAAATGTTTATTATAATAACATAATATATAACGTATAACTCATGCATGTAGAAATATTTTGTAAAAATGTGCCAATGTTTTACCTTTGCTATGCATTCTCATATGTACATATAAAAAATTGTATGCTAAATTTACATACTATCCGTGTATTTTGGCTTGACCGTAGACACACATACTCCAGCACACCACTTCGAAATCGACTACTCCATCTTCACAAAAAAAAAAAATATATATATATATATGAAAACATAAAAATAATTTGGAAATGCCAAATAGGGGTTTTCAAAGCAAAACATATTAAATATATTTACATTGATGGTATTCTATATATATATTATAAACTAACTCGAAGAAATCACAAGGAGTCTCTTTTTTAAATCATTTAAATTTACACAAATGAATTTTGTTTCTTATGTAAATAAAAGTTGTCACAAGTCGCTCATAGCTATTTCGATATGTGACGAATATATATCGATTATCGATCATTGACACAACAGACATCATAAGACAGATGAAAAAATACTAAAAATTGTACTTATAAATATATTATTTCTCTTTTTAAAATTTTACAAAACCGTATTTTTTTCTTTTGTTATTTTTTGTCACTGTAAATTTGGAGACAACACTGTTTCATAATTCAAAATATCAAAAACATTTGCTAATCTAAACTGTAATTAAGTAAAACAAAATAATTTTTTATTCAAAAATAAAATTTTGTTTTTTAAATTTTAATAAGTTAGAATTTGTTAAAGGTTCTAAATTTGGAGACAGCCCTATTTCATAGTTAAAAATAACAAAAACTACATTTAAAAAATTTAATTTGTTCTTTGTATATTTTATATTTAATTATAAGTTCGATTTTGTTAAAGGTTGTAAATTTGGCAGATATTTCATAATTAGAATTTGAGTTACATTAGGCTTCCATTGCAGTGTCGAGCGGCTGATGTAAAAAGGTCGCCTGATGAATATAATACAGTTATACATTTGTATATACGTATACATACGTGTATAGGGAGCTACCAATGCAAATATGTATTTAATGAGACTTTGAAATAATTCCGCATAAGAGAGCGTTTACTTTACTATTGGGAATGAAGTTTCCAACTCAATAATTAACCATTTTTAAACTCATTATTTAATTTATAATTATAATTATTTGATTCAAAGTTAATCTAAGAACTCACAGACATGAGCATAAAATACTATTTTTGTTAAATATTTTTCAAAATTTCTTGACATTTTATAAAATTTACACACAAACAACATATGTATGCTGAGGACAAAAATTCATACTAAACTACATAAATACTACATAGAATTACTTGCAGATAAATAAAAATAAACAAACAGCACGCAAAACTCTTTAAAAACAAAACTAGCGAATAAGAATAAAGAAAAAACTTTAATTACAAGTTCCTATAGTATTAAAAATATAAATATCCATTTTTAGCTATTAGAAAATAGTGCGGAATGTATTTAAAAAAAAAAAAAAAACAAATATATAATACACATATACATATACATAAGTGTGTTTATAGGGATATATATGTATATATATATATATATATATATATATATATATATATATATATATATATATATATATATATATATAATTGGAAATCGCACTAAAAACTTATGTTAAATGAAATGAAATTATGAAATGAAATAATACAAAAATTAAGACACGAAACCTCGCAGCAGCAAAGTGAATAATTGTAAAAAAACAAAAAACCTTATACAAACTATTAAAACAATCTGCATAAATACATACATTATTTATATATATATCTATATATACATATATATTTATATATATATATATATATATATATATATATATAAATATATGTATATATATATATATATATATATATATATGCGTAAGTCCAATTATTGTGCTTAAATAAATAAGTTACTTTCAAAGAAAAAGGGAGAGGAAAAATAAAAACCGTTACATTCATACACATGGAAATAGACTATCATACGCACATCAACACTCACACACATATACACAAATATAAACACTCACACACGTATATGTATAAAGAGAGCTGGTAAGCATATGACATATCACTGTATTTTGTAAGGATATATGCTTATATAGCCTGCTTGCCCAGAATAATAATAATTCCCATTCCGATCACCGATCACCGATTTCCGATGCCGTTGTCGTCATATTTGATCCCTGATGTATGTAAATGTTAGGTATATATTTGTGTACAAAATATTTAGCACGATTCAAATGCGCAAATAAATAAATAACAAATAAATAACTAGCAATCAAATCGAAGCAAGCTATTTTATATACATATATATAATTTTCTTCCGTGCATAAATACAGAATTTAATTTACATACGCACACTAACAAACACAATATACACCAATAAATTCATGTAACTGTAAGTACAGAATAATCATAATGTTAATCAGAGTTGCAATAATTGCATTGAATTTACAAAAAAAAAAAAAAAACGATAAACGAAAAACAAACAAAGATAAGATATACATATTTATAAAGTTCCTACATATATAATAAATGGCAACAGATGTGCAGATATTATAAAATTATGAATAAAGACATGAAAAAAAATTTATATATATTTATATAGTCGCATGTGTTTTAACACATATGTATGTATGTGTTTCCATACCGATTTTAGTACTCATTATCTTTTTGATAAAATAAGTAAGTATTTTCCTACAGTGTATTTTTTTTAATCATACACAATAATGTGTATAATGAAAATTTATTATATATTTTATTATTTTCATTATAAATTTTATTATATATTTTTAAATTTTATAGTTATGTTTTTTACATTTAAATGAAGCAGGTGACTTGAAAATATTTATTTTTAATTTTGTTTAAAATAAATTTGTACAAATAAGCCAATTTCAAATTGTATTTATATACTTTGTTTTAATATCCCAATACTAAGCTTTGCAAGTTTTCTGATTAATTTAAATTTACGAAAATAAAGTATTATATTTTGTGTTTAATTTATTTAAAATACAAACAAAAAAAAAAAACAAATAAGAACACTGTAATAGTTTTTTTTTTTTAAATCCCATTTCTTATTGATTGAGTAGAAAAAAATTGAGAATAGGTTTTATTTTTTTTTGTTTGATAAAATTCAATTAGCTGATTAATAGGCATACTATTTCAAGACTCTGCCTTTTGGTTTTTATTGCTATCGGCAATTTGAATTTGAAATTTGAAGACTCTAGCTCTTATAGTCTCCGAGATTAGATGTTTATGGCTATATCGACTCGGCTGTTTATCCTGCTAAATAATATCTTATGTGCTTGAAGATGCTTTCTTCTGTCTGTTGCAAGTATGCAAAAGTATTTGTACAGTACAATTATGTCATTTTCCAGTTTACCCATTTTTAATGATTAATGAACTATCTTCAATAGTTTTAGTATTTGAAGAAAATTTTATTTTTGCCCTCCGCCATTTAATTCCGCTGTGAAGCTTTTACACATACGCCGAAGCTTTCAATTCACAAAAGCTCCTGGTGCCAGTAGCAATAACCAAATATAAATTTGATTACATTGTTTGCAAACTTGAATTTGGCGCCTTGCTTAACCGAAATGTTAGTTGATCTGTGATCTGTTAACTAAGTTAACACTGCAGCTGCTTGCGTTAACAGCGCAGTATTTGTACAAAGCTCTTTCTCTCTCTGCCTCTGTAAAGGTCGCTCACAGATCTGTCGGTTGCCGATGAACTTTGATTCGAGTCTTCTCCCTTTTTCGATCGTCTTAATTAGCTGTTGTTGTTTAAACGCTTAGCATTTATTTCAAAACTTTGTGTTATTATTTTGAAAACGTTTGCTGTAGGCCAATGGAAATACACAATACACAATTGATTGCCTTGAGTAAAAACAAAATGATGATCCTCCAAAAATGACATAGTGGAATTTCTTTGATTTCAAAATTAATATTTTGTTTTCGAACTCAAGAGCTACTCCATAAAACCATCATTGACTGCTGCTGAATTGCCTCGATATATTAACTTAAAACTCTTAAATTACATAAAACTATCTACAATTTAGGTACACACTTGTAGCTGCAAATATATCTAGATCCATTATCCGATCATAATATTTAAAAACTGTCCATCTGTATCGGTAGGAGTAATCCTGGCCTATAAGTTCGACATGATTTATACAATATTTTTTATATAAGTTTAAGGCTTAAGTATATAATGCTGGAAGATTAGACAAACTTACGTTCTGTTGACGACAATTTTTTAACTAGCTGAAATTATTTCAAAATTGGTCATCGAACTTAATCGATATATCTATATAAACTCCGCGAAATGCCATTAAAGGCACTCGTGTTTATGGTGCTAAAAACTGTACCAAGCCTAATGGGATATTCTTACGCAATAATTTAGAATGTGAAATGAAAAAAACACTTTAACCTGAGGAGATAGCTAAGATGCTTGCTTACAAGGATACTGGATTGAGCAACAGGCAAATATCAATTAAATTAAGTCCTTCCGCTATTAAAACATGTTAACATTAAAAGAAAACTTCAACAGAACATGCGCTCGCCTATTTATGCATACAGAAAATGCTTGCGGCTGCTGACAGCAAAAAGATCAATATGAAAATATATGTTCGACTATAACTTTGGTGTTTCTTATCCGATCTTAATGAAATAATTGGCAATTGATCAATAATATGTAAATGCATATTATGTATAAATTAGAAGACTCTGCCTCTTAAATTGTGGAATTTTTTGCTATCGAAAATTGAAATGTATCGATAATTGGGAAACTGAGTCAGTTATCGATAAATTAAAGCAAACTTGATCTGCGCCTGGTACACGAGAACATATATGGAGTCGGAGATGCTTCCTTCTGCCTGATACATACATTTACACAAAACCATTTACACTTTTTACCCATTTTTAATGGGTTAAAAGTATAAAGTGCTGGGTTTCGATCTTTTAAGTTTAGTAACGGTAGCTCTTAAATTGCGAGAGATATGGGCAAATGCCCATTTGGGAGCGGCAGTGGGCGTGGCCATCCAATTTTTATCGATCTCTTAGGGGAGTTACCAGTAACATACTTTCAAAATAATTATGGAAGATATGCGCATTTCAGATTTCTAGGACTGATGCTGCTGGAGCCGACGGTTGTCGGCGTGGCCCAAAAAATTACATTTCGATCCTTGGAGGAGGTTCCCAGCAAGTTACCTTCCAAGTTTGGAAACTCTATCTTTTAAATTGTGGGAGATATACGGATTTATCGATTTGCACTACGTGGCAAAAGGGCGTGACATATGCCGATCTTTGAAGGACATCCCCAAACAACCTACCAACCAAAATTTGTGATTGTATCCATAAAATTGTTGGAGATATGTGGCTTTATCGATTTGTGAAAATTGAAAATGAAAAAATTGCTTTCATTCAGACGGACAGACAGCATGGCGGACATTGCACAAACCCAATATACTATATACCTTCGGTATCAGAGTATAAAAATCAAGTGCCTTTAATAGAATTTCGCGGAGCGTATATATAACGGCAAAAGTTCTTAATCAAATAAACATAATCTGTCCCAGTCAAACGACAACTTACATTAAAAAAAACACTAAGGACAACAACCCATTATTATATTTATAAGTAATCTTTACGAATCGTCTTTCTTTTCGTCATCACCGCAGAACAAATATTATTATTAAATACATTTTTAATTTTACACCTTAAGAGACAAATTAAACAAATCTATATGATATATACAAATAAATGATTTGATTTTTGAATAAAGTTTATAAAATATAGATCTAAACTGTAAATTGTACTCACATATACTAAAATCTCTATTCGAACTAGAGATGGACGTGGATGTAGTTTCCCAAAAAAAAACGATTTGATAAAAAAAGCGGTAAGAAAACCACGAAAATTCCTAGCAAAACCTTATAAATTTGTGTTTAACACCATAATAAAGACTTATCCTGATCACGATATTTTTTTTTTTAATTTATAAAATATGTCAATGCCTTATATAATAGTTTGTAATTAATAATGTCAGTCATTAACAAAATAATAATAAGAAATGAAAGCTTAAAGGAACTATTTACGGACAGACAGCCGGACGGTCGATTGCACATAGTCCATACCCTATATTTTCTGCACACAATCTCAAAAACAAAACACTCTGCCGTGCACTTGAAAAGGGACACGCATTTTTAACTGCATTTACAAAAACTTTATTTATAAAATAGATATATAAATATTTTTGTATTATTCAGCGTTTTGAAATATATTAAGTTAACAAAAAAATATATTTTCAACTGTTTTCATTCACAATATTTTCGGGCAAATTCTACATTTTTGCATCAACCAATAAAAATGTATGATTTTCATTGTACTTTTATTAATTATAAACTCGCTAATATCATTTAATACTTTGAGAAACCCAGCAATGCTATCCGAAAGTGAATTATTATTATATTAAGTTTTAAGATATGGTTTCCAAGATTAGATTGGAAATATCCCTAAATATTGTAATTCTCCAGTAATCACAATTTTTATAGTTTCTCCTTGTTAATGCTGCATCAAAAGTTCTCATTTATCAAAGTAGAGATACTATATTTTTTATATTCAATACATAACAAAATAGCGAATAACAAAAAATATATGTATATTAATTAATTGTAAATTCAAAAAAAGTCGTGTCAATATTCAAGTGCATGTATTTAGGGTACACTCATCTCTATGCACGCAAATCGTCATACGTCCATCTCTAATGCGTATGCCAGAATAGCAAGACAAAAACTAAGTACAGACATATATATGTATATTCATACATACATACACACCTACACACGCATGCATCTAAAACTTTTACATGGATGTGTATGTGTGTGTGTGTGTTTCTGAATGTGTGTGGTGCGTGTGTGTGTTTGTGCGTCAAACAACCTCTTAAGAGTATACCAATAAATTAAATTAAAATTGATCTGTTAACTTTAATGTACATGTATATGCGCACGTGTTATCTCAGTTAGCTGAATATACATATAACATAATAAAATTTTTTTTTTTTTATATCGTACTAGTATTAAAAATTGTCGGATATTCATACATACTTACATACATATGTAAATATACATACTAGTATATTATACGCACACATACATACACACACACACACACATAAAACACACACACAGTAAATTTAAAGTACTTAATAATTTTTCGTATGCTTAAAAAAGAAATTTATTAGGCGGAGTCTTTGGTTATCTTATTTAATTGTAAAACGTTACTTATAAACTACACGTATGTATGTATGCATGTATTGTAAGTATTCTATGTATGTATATGTAAGTATAAGCGGCAAAAGCGGCGGCCATTTTGAAAGGAGAGCCGTCAGAGTGTCGATCAGCCATAATCTGCGACTTGTGTGAATGGTGAGAGGGATGCCTTTCAGGCGAGATAACAGAATAAACTGCTTGGCGAGAGAGAGCGCAAAAACAGCAGTATAGAATTTCTTTTTTGTTAGCGCGCAATTATCGATTACATCATGTGCCAGCTAATTTTGCGTAGTGATCAATGTAAACCAGAACAGTTTTTTTTAGATGTCGCCAATCGCTGTTAGGTTTTTCTGGCGGGTTGAGCTATCCTTCACGGTTAAGGAGCAGTGAGTCATACACACAGAATGATCGGCAAAGCGACAGAGCGCAAGAACAGCTGTTATACACAGTGCAAAGCTAATAATGCAACTCGTTTTGCTTTGCTTCGGGTGCTTTTCAGAATTGTCTGCATTAAGCTTTGCTGCTACTGCCAATTTCTTTCGCTTATGCATAGTCGAATCAGGGGTTAGCTGGCCCTTGCGCAGTGATCGTTTTTGGTACACCAATACATGCACAGTTTTTTTTATCCCGATTGCAGCTGCTGTGATTGTTGTTCGGGTGCGATAGCCTTCAAGGCAAAACCCAATTTTTCGAAGTGATCAATACATAGTTTTTTAACGTGAGGGTTTTTTTATATGCCGCTGTATTCGTAACGTGAATGCTGTTGTTGTTCTGATTGAGATAGCCTTGAAGGCCAATAGCGAATGTTTGGCAAAGTGAGAGACCGAAAAACAGCCTTTATACTCTGTGCAAAGCAAATGATCGCAATTTTTGCATTTCACATTGGCTGCTGGTAAAAATTTCATTCTTTTTATGCATGCAATTGTCGCTAGAATAAGTTGCCAGCTAATTTTTTGCAGTGATTGTTTTTTTACTTGAACAGTTTTTTTTAGTTAACACCGTTAAATTCGTATAGTGAATGCTGTTGTTGGTGTAGCCCTTGGTGCTGCCGCTCTTCCTCCTGTTGCTGCTCTGTGTCTCTATCTATTGCTGTATCTGTCTGACATCAGAATCCGCTATAGCCGCTTATATCAGACGGCTTGAGACGCTCAAAGACACTCAGATGTCCATGGTGATGATTCAAATGATGATTTAGATGCGAATGCGCATGTGGATGCGCATGTGGGTGATGCGGATGTGGATGAGGATGCGGATGTGGATGCGTATGGGCAAAGCCCGTGTAATTACTCTGCGGCGGTGTATGACCATAATGCGTATACGGATAATTTGGACTCGGCACCGGAACACCATAAACGGCACCATGTCCGTAATCGGTGGCAGCAGCAGCAGCTGCACCATGTTGTGGGTTATAGGATGGCGAATACATTGTGTTCACGTGCGCCATGTGCGCATGCTCCATATACATTTGGGGGGGATGATGTGGCAACGCTGTCATATGATGACTTAAATTCAAATTAAGTTGTGTCTGATTGCTGCTGCTGTTGCTGCTACTGTTAACGCTGCTGCTGTTGCTGCTGCTCGCTGTTAAGTGTGGTGGATAAGCCGCTATTGTTGGACTGTGACTATTATAATCGTGGTGGCTGTTAAGGCTGCTGCTGTTATGGTTGTTGTTTTCGCTGCTGTTGCTGGGCCGGTTGCTATTAAGGCTGTTGCTGTTTTCGCTGCTTGTGTTTGCTGCGGACGCAGCCAGACTGCTAACGGAGAAGCTGTTAATCACATGGCTGCTATGCGCTGTGGCTTCTGCTTGCTCAACATTAACATCAGACTGACAGCGCTTCTGCTGTTGATTGCTCTGTTGTTGCTGCTGTAAGCCCATCAATCGACTTTCGACCGCCGCCGCCGCAGCAGCTGCCGTTGCTGACGATATGGCGGTCGTTTCATGTTCGCTTATCGCTGGTATTTGATCCACTAGCGACTCCAAGCCCGACAGACTCTTGCGCGACATATCCGAGGCAGCTTGCGGATTGAGATGCAGCTGCTGTGTAAGCTGTGGTGAGCCCAGCATATAGGCTCTGCTGTGTGGCGTTTGCTCCTCGTAGCGTTGCCAGTGCTCCGCCTGCTGCTGCTGCTGCTGTTCTGGAGTATAGCTCAAGCCCGGCGGATAGTGAGCAATGGCGACGGGCGAGGCTTCAGCCGTTGTTGGCTGTTTGACATTATTATTATTATTATTATTGGGAGATAACCATTGCTGATAGTGTGTGAGTGGCTCCGGTTCGCGTGTCGCCGTATACGGCGCATTCTCTGGTGATTGTTGTGCCAGCGGATTGCCATCGGGTGGCTCAAAATCTACCACAGCGCACATATTCGGTGAACTGGGCGGCGGTGTCTCACCCAAATGGGCCAGCGTCGGATTAATTCCCGTATTCGCAGCGCTCTCATGCGACTCCGCCGTAGACGCCTGTGGCACGGGGTAACTGCAATTCAAAGCAGGCGATGCCATTGGCGAAGCAGAAGCCGTGTAAAGAATATGAGATGGGGGCGGTGTATTATAGAGACTGGGCGGCGCCTGATGACTACTGCTCTGGGGCGATGCCGTACCGTGCTCCATGAAACTAGCCGTGGTTCCAGTTGGGATTTTATTGGGAATAACTGCCGGATTGGAGGAGTTAACTTGTTGTTTGCCCGTGGCCAGCATTGTTTCCATGCTGGGTTTGACTTTTTTGGGTCTGCCGCGTTTCTTTTTGGTGGGCAGCTCACCAAGAGCGGGTCCCAAATTACTAACAGCCCCAGCTCCTGCTCCTCCTGTCCCACTTGCCATCATGGATAAATTTAATATATTATTAAAATCATGTTGTGGCATTAATTGCACCTTGCCACCGCTTGTGGCATCCATCAACTCCTGTCCCTTTATTTTCTTTGGTCGACCACGTTTCTTTTTCTCCGGCAAAGTTTGCTGGGATTGTTGCTGCTGTTGATTCTCATAGACACATAGAAAATTTTGCTCCTCATTGTTACCATAGAGAAAATTATTCGAGCTGTTTGCATTGAAATGTGGCATTAATTTCTCCACCTGGTTGCTGGCATCCATATTCGTATTACTTCCAGGTCCTCCGTTTCCCAAATTCTCATCAAACATCAGATTACTTGACTGATTGGCATGTTGTTCCACACTGGCCACATTATTACTATTATTATTATTATTATTATTATTATTATTATTATTAATATTATTATTATTATTATTATTGTTATTATTATTATTATTATTATTATTATTATTGTTATTATTGCTACTAGTATTGGGCAACGTTTGAGTGACTTTGAGGGAGTCAACCTGCTGCTGCTCGGCACATTGTCGTATTCGCTGCTCTGTAAAAACACATTCGTCTTCATCCATGTGCGGTATGTTGCCATTGAGCAAATCACGGAATTTCTTTAGCGCCGCGTAGAAGGGCACTTTGTCCGCAGCACGCGGCAATTGGGCACATCGCGCCGATGACGAGGGCATCACCCATATATACTGCAAAATTCGCAATTAAATATAATTTGCATTAGATCATAATTATTTATATAAAAAAAAAATAAAAAATAAAATAAAAACAGTTATCCAAATATTAATACTATTAATATTAAAACTAGATAGAACGTTGCAGTCGGACGTAACCGACAGCGAAATACTATTATACCATAAAATTTTGCGACTCTAGCTTGCAAATTACGGCAGATATGCGCATTTTAAATTTATAGGGGCAAAGCTCCTGGAGGCGGCGGATGTGGGCGTGGTCAAAAAATTGATATGACAATCCTTGGAGGAGGTTACCAGAAAATTAACTTCCAAGTTTGGTTACTCCATCTTTAAAATTTTCGGAGATATACGGATTTATCGATTTACAATCGGAATTGTCGATTATAGGCGCACGTGTGGGCGTGGCACAACCAATTTGTTATCGGTTCTTAAACGCGATTACCAGTAATATACCTACCAAATTTGATGTTCCCTACTCAAAAACTGCGGAAGATATAGCCATTTGAAAATTTTAGGGGCGGAGGTGATGGGGGCGTTGGAGGTGGGCGTGGCACATGCCAATCTTTCAAGGACCTCGCCAACAACCTACCAACCAAAATTGGTGACCGCATCCATTAAATTGTGAGAGATTTTCTAAAATCGAATTCTAGCTCCCTAGTGGACGTAGGTCCAAACCCAAGACACTTTAACTTTTGAGCGTCTTTTCCAATATACGTTCCAAGTTTCAAGTCTCTATCTCTAAGGGTGTCGGAGGAACGCGCGTTCATACAGACGGACAGACAGCATGACGGATATTGAACAAAACCAATATACTATTATACCTTTTTAGTATAATAGTATAAACAGCATATTAAATATTAAAAAAATGATCATAAAATACTAATATTTAATAATAATATAGGATATAACACATAAAAGTAGACACCATGGAAATTAAACATACCAAAAGTAAGGCGATTTACTAAAATTTTATGAATTTTTTTTGTAATTAGTGTAATTAAATCACTAACTGCTAAAATTAATTCAGAGTTCTATAGTCAATTTAAAACTTCTTGGCTCGTGAATAACATTTTCGCAGTTAGGATTGATCTTAACTAATTCACGTTAACTATTCTTTCGGGGCTTTCCCCAATTCATGCAATAAATTGTATACCATTTTACATTTAAATAACCCCAGTAAACTTCTAAATATTTTCTTTTCATTTGGTTAACATTTAAATATAAAATATTATTTTTTCTTTAATTTAATGAATTTGCTACTTTTCTATTAGTCGATATGAATAACAGCAAGAGAGAATGTAAGTATAGCTCTTAAATTATATATGGGCTTTAGACGGGAGTGTGCGTGGGTGAAATTTTTTTAGAGAAGTTCCTACTAATCTTCCATTTAAGTTCTATAACTGTAGCTCTTGAATTGCGGGAGATAATGCTAATTTGGGAAGCAAAAAAAAATGTTGGTGGACGATCTTAGTAATCTAAATTCCAAATCTCTTAACCATGGCGCTTAAATTGCGGGAGATGTTATGACTTTTTTTTAGGTCTGTATGGGGGTGTGGCACTACTGGCAATATACCTTTCAAATTTGGTGACTCTAGCTTTAAAATTGTTTGAGATATATAGCCATGTCCGTCTGTCCGCGGATCTCAGAGACTATAAGAGCTAGCGACTAATTTGGAATATAAGTTCTCGTGTACCAGGCGTAGATCAAGTTTCTTTATTTTATCGATAACTGCCTCAGTTTCTCAATTATCGATATATTTCGATTTCCATTCGCTATAAATTCCACAATTTAAGAGGCAGAGTCTTCTAATTTATACATAATTATATATTATTCATAGTATTGATAAATTGCCAATTTCAAATTCATTAAGAGCAGATAAGAAACACCAAAGTTATAGTCGAAAATATATTTTCATATTGATCTTCTTGCTGTCAGCAGCAGCAAGCATTTTCTGTATGTATAAATAGGCGAGCGCATGTGAGAGAAAGAGATGGCATGACAATCGACGCTAGCGGCAATATATTTGTGTGTTTTGTACGTATTTATGTCTGTATGTATACATATATGTATATGCACTTGTTTGTAGCCAGCCAGTTCGGGTCAGTTCGGAATTGTGAGTAAAAATACTCTGTAAAAAAGCATTTGCAGAACTGAACATTTGAGTGCAAATCATCTTAAAGGGAAATTTGCCAACTAAACTAGAATATATTTAACAACTGGATTAAGGGTATATCGCAGTCGAGCTAACTCGACTACAGCATTCTTTCTTGTTAAAACTGTGGGAGATATGCTGTCTTATCGATTTACACTTTCCGCAACATCTACTTTGGCGATTATTGGCGTTCAGACAGACGAACAGACGGACAGACAGCATGACAGACATTACTCAAAATCAGTGAGACGTTCGGGATAAAAGTACAAAACTACTTTAAGCTTGGGCAGCAAAGTTGGTTTATTCTTTAATCAATGACTCAAAATTACAGTACTTTATTTCCAGTATTTATAGCTTGCTTTGATAGTTTTGACTTAGTATTTAAACATTTTTTTTATATCAATCGATTTCTTTTATGCTTTTGCGGAAATCGTTGAAGAGGCGACAGTCTGGTTGCCTGAACACCTATCAATAAGTTAATTCAACTGAGTTGTTTAAATCGTTTTTTGACCCGCATTGGCAGATATATTGAAACCAAAGGTGAGACAAAAAAAGTTGGACATGTATTTAGTGATTTTAATAGATGATAACATAATATATTACAAAAATATAATACTTACAGTATTAGTGCCATCGACACGATCCGGCTGTCGACCGAAATGAAATTCCTTTTTGCCCGAAAAAACCTCGAATATCAATTTACCGTTGAAGACGGCAACTTTTGGCTGGAATCTTTGAAGTTTTTCGAGCAAAATACGACTGCCTTCCTTGATCTCTTTACGCGTCAGATCCGCTGAGCCTTTTGTGGCACGGGCCACCATGTTGGTAAAACCGATGCCTTGTTTCAACAGCGTATAATCATCATCGGCACTCATCTGTTCCTGGGTCAGGCCAGATAAATAAAGACACTTCCAGAAATGATTGCCAGGTCCTGCATAATGATGTCCCTTGTAGGCGGCAAATAAGCCAGGATTTATGCCCACCTGCAAAATTCAATTTATGTCAATAAATTGTTGTATTGCATTTTCTCTTTTTTGTATACATATATATATATCTACGAAATTTACAACTCACTATAACGATATCTAGATTATCACACAGATGGTCGGGAATGGTGCGCTTTATTACTTCCGCCTCGGACATTCCATTGAATCGATCGTGTTTCTTACGCTCCTTGGGCTTCATTGTCAGCATATCACTGGGTACAACTCCGTCCCTGTCGACGCTGCTAATAAATGATTTTAACGATTGATTAGTTGATTGATTTTTAATTAGAATAGTCAAGTCCACTTTACTGATGTATATTTCTAATCCTCAGGCACTCACGGATTCATTATATACACTTCATTTTTAGAACTATATTTTAATTTGTTGGGTAGTCTGTATATATAGAGGGATAGTTTATATTTTATTTATTAATTTAATGTCTTTAATCTATTTTATATGTATAACTCAATAACAGAATAAGTTAAATAATATTGAAAATGTATCATTTTTTAAATTTAAATTTAAAACTAGATAGAAAGTTGCAGTCGGACGTAACCGACAGCGAAATACTATTATACCATAAAATGTTGCGACTCTAGCTTGCAAATTACGGCAGATATGCGCATTTTAAAGTTCTAGGGACGAAGTTCCTGGAGGCGGCGGATGTGGGCGTGGTCCAAAAATTTATATGACAATCCTTGGAGGAGGCTACCAGAAAATTACCTTCCAAGTTTGGTTACTCTATCTTCAAAATTTTCGGAGATATACGGAGTTATCGATTTACAATCGGAATTGTCGATTATAGGCGCACGTGTGGGCGTGGCACCACCAATTTGTTATCGGATCTTAAAGGCGATTACCAGTAATATACCTACCAAATTTGACGTTCCCTACTCAAAAACTGCGGAAGATATAGCCATTTGAAAGTTTTAGGGGCGGAGGTGATGGGGGCGTCGGAGGTGGGCGTGGCATGAACGCGCGTTCCTCCGACACCCTTAGAGATAGAGACTGGAAACTTGGAACGTATATTGGAAAATACCCTAAAAAGTTAAAGTGTCTTGGGTTTGGAGCTTCGTCCACTAGGGAGCTAGAATTCGATTTTAGAAAATCGATAAATCCACATATCTCTCACAATTTAATGGATACGGTCACCAATTTTGGTTGGTAGGTTGTTGGCGAGGTCCTTGAAAGATTGGCATGTGCCACGCCCACCTCCGACGCCCCCATCACCACCGCCCCTAAAATTTTCAAATGGCTATATCTTCCGCAGTTTTTGAGTAGGGAACGTCAAATTTGGTAGGTATATTACTGGTAATCGCCTTTAAGAACAAATAGGTGGTGCCACGCCCACACGTGCGCCTATAATCGACAATTTCGATTGTAAGTCGATAACTCCGTATATCTCCGAAAATTTTAAAGATAGAGTAACCAAACTTGGAAGGTAATTTACTGGTAACCTCCTCCAAGGATTGTCATATAAATTTTTGGACCACGCCCACATCCGCCGCCCCCAGGAACTTCGTCCCTAGAAATTTAAAGTGCGCATATCTGCCGTAATTTGCAAGCTAGAGTCGCAAATTTTTATGGTATAATAGTATTTCGCTGTCGGTTACGTCCGACTGCAATGTTCTATCTAGTTTAAAATATATTTAACATATACTAAAATCAGTAGACACCAAAAAACGAAAATAAATGAAGAATACAATTTTATATTGATGCTTTTTGAACTTAACCTACAAAAAATAATTAAATTCACAAATTTCCGGAAGCTTTTTTAATTACTGTTCATTTCCGCGAATTAATTCGGTTTAAAATACACACGAAAAATATAATTAATAACAAATTAAAAAATATAATTTGTTATCTTTATTTACCCTGCTTGACTTCTATTGAACTCATTATTGATTTAAGCACTTAAGTACAACAATTAAGCAAATAAATAACTATCGATTCAATTATTTCAAAATGAGAACAAACGTTAGATAGAAATTACTTTTGCCGGATATCTATTCTTTTCTAATTTGTTCCGTTTTTCCCCCTTTTTTCTTCTCTTCGACTTTATTTTTATTTTATTTTTTCTGAATGCAAAATAATGAGTCAGTGAGTGTTTACATTGTCTTAAGATAACTTACCACTGCTGAGAAACTGTCATTTGCATACTCTCAGTACCAATCAGTTTCTTTTTGCGACCTCTGCGCTTTGGCACTGAACCCGCTGAAGATCTCTCACTCAAATCATTGTGGACATCCATCGATTGCCTGCCACTGAGCTCCACATCTAGAGATTCGACGAGAGGCGCACTGGGATTGGATGGAGGAGGAGGTGGTGGCTGCTGCCGTTGATCCTTAATGCTATATATATCTGATCTGATTTGATCGGAGACTATTGCCGAAGTATAACTCGATGCATTTGAAGCGGCGGGTAAATCGACATCATGATGAGGAGCACCACCTGGGCCAGAAGCAGCTCCTCCTGGTGACAACATGCTTATCTCCTCACCCATAAAGCTGTAAGGATCGGCGACATTAACGCTATTTGAGATTCTCGGTATATTTAAATGTGGGTGAGGAGGCGGCGCAGCTGTGGATCCAGGTGCCTGCACCTGGGGACTATTCGATGTGGATGCCACAGTCTGATTCGCTTCGGAGTTCTTTGTTGTCATTAGTTCCTCATGTTTGTTTTGGCTGACGAGCCCCATTCCGCCATGTTGCATCTGATGCTGTGGCGTCACCGAATGTGTCGACGAGCTGTGAGAATTGGGTGTCAACACATCCCCGGCACTCGTCTCATAGCCATCATCTTGGTTTTCCGGTTTGGCATTGCTTGGGGAGAGCGTCCTGCAAATCATACAGATTTATTTTTATTTATCATAAATTCCGGATTTTTCCCAATTTTCACAACAAATTTTGCAGCATTTAAATATCCCTAGAAATCTTATAAATATATATTTTCTTTAATTTAAATTTATTATTAAATTTTCACTTTAATATAATTTCATAAATTTTTACCTTTCAACTGAATTTAGTTGATATTAAATAAATAAAAATAATAATAAATAGTTCCTACAGTTGCTCAAATATTATTGAACGACTTTTATTGAGCTCAGAAATTGGTTTAATTGATTTGGAAAAAAAATAAAGAAAATTCAGTTTTCTGCTTTGAAATCTATCGGACGTGGTCCAGTTTCAGAAAGCG
This sequence comes from Drosophila mimica, assembly GCA_037043585.1. Taxonomy (NCBI): domain Eukaryota; kingdom Metazoa; phylum Arthropoda; class Insecta; order Diptera; family Drosophilidae; genus Drosophila; species Drosophila mimica. The sequence continues at coordinate 267,544 of JBAMBE010000435.1, forward strand.
TCAAAACTTTCGGTATTTGAAAACGAAGGCTCTTATTGGGCATTTTTTGCAGTCAATATTGTATTGACTGCTTAGTGCTTTAAAATAACATCTGCAACTTATTATTTGTAAGATAAAATCTCTAACATAACAGAGTTGCACTCATTTGTAACATAAAATCTCTAACATAACAGAGTTGCACTCATTACACAAAACATACGCTATCGATATCGATATCGATTGATAATAGCTTGAAGAAGCAGATTTAAAGCGAATGGTTATTTAATTTAATTTTAACTGCTAGAACAGCTTCTAGCAAATGCTTCATACGTTACTCACAACTTGTACGCCGAGCATTGATCCTCATGAAATTCATCCATCATCAGATCATGATAGGCCTCCTGCATCTGTTGATGTTGATGTGGATGTGGGCCAAGCTGCTGAAGTTGAAGTGGATGTTGCTGTAAATGGTAATCTAGATGGCGTTGTTGCAACAGACGTGTCTGTTGTGTATGCTGTTGTTGAAGTGGATGTTGTTGCTGCTGTTGCTGATGTGGATGTGGATGTTGCTGTTGTTGTAACAGTTGTTGTGGATGCTGTTGTTGAAGGTGCTGTTGTTGTTGCTGTTGTTGCTGTTGTAGCTGTTGCTGTTGTTGCTGGTGTATGGCAAATAGTTGTTCGTGTGCATACTGCTGATGGCTGTAGTTGGCGTAGTGCATTGACTGTTGTCGCTGCTGATCAAGCAGACTCTCCTGAAGGAGATGGGGTTGCAGATGGGGTTGGTGAAGGGATTGTTGATGCTGCTGGTGGAGTGAATGTTGCTGGTGTGGATGTAACTGGGGTTGTTGCTGTGGATGTTGCTGTTGTTGTTGATGTTGATGTTGTTGCTGCTGCTGTTGTTGTTGTTGGAGTTGCTGATGTTGCTGCTGTGGATGCTGCTGTTGATTTTGATGCTGATGTTGCTGTTGATGCTGATGTTGCTGCTGCTGTTGCAACATATGTACATAGATATTGCTATGTTGCTGCTGCTGCTGTTGCACATCTGTTGGCTGTTGCTGACTGAAATTCGCTTGGTGGTGCTGTTGTTGTTCCAGTGGCAACAATTGCTCAAAATTAGTTGCTGCTGTAGAAGAACTTTCCTTCTCAATGTGCAACAAAAGTTCATTAGGATGTGTTGCCTGCAAATGTTGCTGTTGTGGCTGCTGTTGCTGTTGCTGATGCTGCTGCTGTGTGCTATATATATGCTGATTCGATTGCTCATCGTTTTTCTCCATATCTGTGGCACTATCATCTTTATATTCGCCATGCGGTGCCCAAATTGCTGTTCGTCTCTCCGAAGCTGTTGTTGTTGTTGTCGTCAAAATATCAGCCGTGGCTGTTTCTGTTACAGATGTTGTTGTTGCTGCAATTGTTGCTGTTGTTGTCAATGTTAAATTAGTAGGAATTCTAACACTCAAATTGCTGTTGTTGGTGTTGTTGGAGCCGGAGTCTGTTTCACAACCATTGATTTTAGCACTGGGAGAAGAATTAAATGAAAATGTTGCTGACGTTCCTGCTGCTGTTGCAGCTGTTGACATCATTATGGCATCCACTATTGGTGGTGCTGGCACAACAAGTTCGACACGTGTGACTAGCGCCTGTTCGGGTGCTATATATTTATTGGCCAATGGATCTGCTAAATATTTATTAGGTATATAATCATCTTCCTTAGCGCAATCTGTTATATATTTATTGGCTATAAAACCGTCTAATTTCGAAGGATCTATTGTTGAGGATTTATATTTATTTGTGGCATATTGCGATGTATCGGAAAATGCTTTAGTTGCATTTGTTGTTGTCAGCTCACAAAAGGAATTATTTCCAGTGTCAACCGGTTTCTCTATATCCACCAATCTTCTAGGGGAATCTTCGGTCTGCTCCTCAGCCTCAGCCTGATCATCCTCTTCCACCCCAACATCCTCACTACTCCTCTTAAATTCCACCTTTTCCAATTTGCTGCGTTTGCATTCTAAATTTGTTTTCTCAGCACCATTTTCATCTTCATCAGTTTCATGTGTCTTTTTATTAATATTAAATGGCTGTTGTTTTTGCTGATTATTGCTATTATTTTTATTATTATCACTTGACTCGTTGTCAACGCTATCAACTTTTGACGCGGCTGTCGTTGAAGCCATCACAGTATTTATCGCTTTTAGTTTGATTACTAATATTATTATTATTGTGCCTAATGCCAATTGGTTTTTTTGGTGTAGTTTTAGTAATTTTTGCTGACTCTCGTCAATTATTATTGCACAATATTGCTGGTGTGTTAATAATAATAATATTCTTAGTTTTATTGTTGTATATGTGAAGGAACTAGTTTTGAGCGGGTTGTTCTCTTGCCAAACACTTTCCAATTGCATCTCCCCATACAATTAGGCCTGATTTAATCGCAAAATATTTTCCTTGTTTTTTTGCTTGGTTTTCTTCACAATTTGAATTATTCACTTCTTCTGTTCGTCCTCCTTTTGTATTTATTATCATTTGAGTATTACAATACGACGCGCCTAGTCTGTAAGTTAACAAAATTAATATTAATAATTAAATGAAGAAATTTCTATTTTTTTTTCACAATAATTAAAATTATTGTTAAAAAATTCTTAAAACGTGTAAATATTAAAGCATTTATTATTATAAATAAATTCAATTTGTATCAAATGTAAGCATTTATTATAATTATTATATTTAATTCCACTGACCAATACAAAATTAGCCCCATGTTAATAACATAAGTATCGATATACTGCGAGCGATCAATATAAAAACTATCGCTGTTTTGGGACTTTAACGGGCAGCGTGAAGCCGTTTGTATATCAAGAAAAGTAATCGATCACAAAACTCTATTTTAAAAATAAACCTGTTAAAAGGCTCGCAAAAATATATATATTTTTATACTATTATACCAAAAAGGTATAATAGTATATTGGTTTTGTTCAATGTCCGTCATGCTGTCTGTCCGTCCGTATGAACGCGCGTTCCTCCGACACCCTTAGAGATAGAGACTTGAAACTTGGAACGTATATTGGAAAATACCATCAAAAGTTAAAGTGTCTTGGATTTGGACCTACGTCCATCAGGGAGATAGAAAACCGCGAAAATCGATTTTAGCCAATCGATAAATCCACATATCTCTCACAATTTAATGGAAAGAGTCACCAATTTTGGTTGGTAGGTTGTTGGCGAGGTCCTTTAAAGTTTGACATGTACCACGCCCATCTCCGACGCCCCCATCACCCCCGACCCTAAAATTTTTAAATGGCTATATCTTCCGCAGTTTTTGAGTAGGGAACGTCAAATATGGTAGGTATATTACTGGTAGTCGCCTTTAAGAACCGATAATAAATTGGTGGTGCCACGCCCACACCTACGCCTATAATCGACAATTCCGATTGTAAGTCGATAACTCCGTATATCTCCGAAAATTTTAAAGATAGAGTAACCAAACTTGGAAGGTAATTTTCTGGTAACCTCCTCCAAGGATTGTCATATAAATTTTTGGACCACGCCCACATCCGCCGCCCCCAGGAACTTCGTCCCTAGAAATTTAAAATGCGCATATCTGCCGTAATGTGCAAGTTAGAGTCGCAAAATTTTATGGTATAATAGTATTTCGCTGTCGGTTACGTCCGACTGCAACGTTCTATCTAGTTTTTTTTATGGTTGACACAGCAAAACTAAAATTCACACTGTTATTTCACCGAAGACGTCAAATTAATTTGATATATTTATACATATTTATTTATATAATTATAATCTATTATAAAAACATTTCTAAAAAGCAGATACCTGTAATGAAATAAGCTATTTTCTTCTAAAAATCCATATTTCTTTCATTTTAAGTATATGAATTATATAAATTTCGATTTTGCATTAGTCTAGCAAAATCAAGACAAATATTGAAATTAACCATATTCTCTCTCATTATTTATTTCTTTCTTTACACAGCTAGACCATTTAAGCAAGTTGCTTTTATACTGCCAAAAATAATATTTAAAATGCTTTGCAGTATTAATATTTTAATATTAAATTATTATTAAATCTAGACACTTTAAATGAATGAATTTTACACTATTTATAAATGGTTTTTTTTTTATAAATCAAAGCAAATCATTAACGAAAAACTGTTCATAGATTTCATAAAATTTTATCAATTCCTTTTCATTTGCCTACATACACACACACATACAAACTCCCACATGCATGTGTAACATTATGTATGTATACATATGAACACACACATAAGTTCTTAACTTGTATACACATACACACACACGTTCAAACATATACATATGTAGTGTATATGCAAGAGCGTAGGGAAGTGAAGGGAGAAGGGTGTCAAAGGGGTAGTCTCCCACTACCCACTTGGGGTAAACCCCAACGAACACCAATACAAATACAAATAGACAGGCAATTTTGCAGATTTCTCTGAACCCACATGGTACATTATGCACACATACTCACAAACAATGTATGCTCGCGTGTAGGTACATATGTACCTACGTATGTGTGTTTGTACCTGAATGCAAATGCTGTCCGAGAGAGAGAAGAAGTGGATTGGGGTATCAATTGTACAGGCGAGTGCATTAGTTTTTGTACATATGCCGACTGCGTTAGCTGCCGTTAGTTGTTCCTGTTGCTATTGCAGATTTTGCTTGCTGCCATTTTGAGCACATTTATTTGAATGGGTGTGTGTGCAGTGCTTATATTGTATATTGTATTGGCACTTTGCTGTTATATGATTTGTGTATATGTATATTTATTTAACACATACTAAAAATGCGTATGTGTTTAACATATACAGTGACTCTCATAGGGTTTTTGAACGGTGTCCAGAAAAAATTTCAATTGCCTGTCATAAACTAATTATTCATTATTTATCAAAAATTCCAAAGACCCATGGCAGGTACATACAGTGACTCTCATAGGCTTTTGAACGGTGTCTAGAAAAAATTTCAATTGCCTGCCATAAACTAATTATGTAACATTTTTCAAAAATTCCAAAGACCCATGGCAGGTAGATATATTAACCACCAAAATGAATATATGACCCTAATAAACTGGGATTTCCCCACCCGCTAGGTCGGGTTATGTAAAAAAGTACCGCTATTTATGGTCTCAAACCTTTTGAACAGTTACTTTACGGACACCTGGGTGCCATAAAACCCGGATTTTTTTACCTAAAGTTCAATTTTTTCGTTATAAATAGACCAATCCTTCGTAGTCAGTTTAGTTTTTTCCTGCATTTCGGGTGCAATAAGCCAAAAACGACTATGAGCAAAAGTACTACCTTTGAACAAGGGAAATTCATCCTGGAACACTTAAAAATATTCATATCGCCAAATAGCTAAAATGGTCAATTTAAACACCTCAAATGTATTCTATACCATTTCGTGGACGAAAATTGGACAGAGGACCAGGGCGGAATGGCACCAAACACGATTTTCACCGAGCGGGACGAACAGAGGATCATCAAGATTTCAAGGGGAAAGCTTAAGCTATCGGCTCAAAAACTGACTCAATAGGTGCAGGATGAAATAAGGGAAAAGTTCAGTGTGGAAACTGTGCACCAAGTTCTGCGCAACCATGACTTTAATGCCCGAGTACCACGGAAAAAACAATTTATAAAAGCAAAAAATAGAGGGTATAGGTCGACGTTCGCCAAGATCCACTTGGGAAAGGATTTAGAGCTCTGTAACACAGTCATATTTGAATATGGGTACAAATTCAATTCCCGGCAACCCAAACACTTAAAGGCAACAGTCAAGCACGGCGGAGGAAGTGTCATGGTATGGGCATGTATTTTGGCAGCCGGCGTCGGAAATTTGGTGTTCATTGAAACAACAATGGACAATAATGTGAACCTCAATATACTTTCCGGTTCTACCAGGACAATAACTACAAGCATAAGTCCGGAATAGTACAGTCCTGGCTTATCTGGAACTGCCCACACGTGATAATTCCACCGGCCCAGTCTCCATATTTAAATGATATTGAAAATTTGTGGGCTCTGCTGGAAAATAACATCCGGAAGCACAACATATCCTGCAAAAAGGATCTCCAAAATGCTCTGCTGGAGGAGTGGAGTAGGATCAGCCCAGAAACTACCCGGAAGCTGGTATATTGTATCCATGAAAAATTGTTTAAGCGAAGTTGTTAACATCCTTATTTTAGCTTTTATACGACAAATATGTAACATTTTTTAAGACTGTTCAAAATGTTTAAGACATGAATTTTGGTTATGTTTTCAGTTCTTGACTAATTTTAATTAATTAATTAATATTTTAATCAAAAAACTAAAGTTTGTTTTTCAAATGTGATATAACATTAAACAAATTGTCATTTAAACATTTTGAATGTGTTTCCTTGCTTAAACTTTATAGCACTTTAAATTTTTTGCTAGACACCGTTCAAAACCCTATGAGAGTCACTATATATATATATATATATATATATATATATATGTGTGTGTGTGTGTAGATCCATCTATATAATATATATACATTTCGTCCGGAAAGGGTTTTGACCTAGGGAAACAAAATTTTCTAAATTCTTTTGTAAAAAATTTGTTATTATTGACTTTTAACGGTTTTGTATATTTCTACTATTAAATGTATTTTTCTAAGCTACTTAAGATTAAAATGAAGAAGATTTATTTATTTAACTACTTGTGAAATTTTATGTACAAAAATTATACATTTTTAGGATTGTCATGAAAGTGTTTCTACAACGCATAATACCGTTTTGTTCCTGAAGCTATCCTCTAATGGATCTCTCCAAATTTTGTGGATTACCTTCGAGTATACTTAATTATAGCGCTTAATCGCTGTCTGCCTTAAACAGGCGTTTTAAAAACACTTCAAAGGCAATCCTGAAAATGGTTGATTTTTGTATATAAAATTTCACAAGTAGTTAAATAAATAAATCTTGGTAATTTGAATGTTAAGTAGATTAGGGAAATACATTTAATAGTATAAATAAAAAAAAAGAAGTTAAAAGTCAATAATAACAAAAATTGTTTTGCAAAAGAATTTAGAAAATTTTAATTTTTCCCTATGTAAAAACACTTGTTGAACAAACTGTACATACTTTTTTTTATTCATATAAATACTATTATATACTTATTAAGTTCTACAGCTAATTTTTATCTATGCACAATGTCTTCTGATTATGCTGCTCCAGCATTGCCAAAAAATAGACATTTCTTTTTTGTTTCGTTGTACATTACTTCAATTGAACTTGTTAAGTGAGTGCTGAAGTGAACCAAGTTCCTGTTCAGTTCGTTCATTTGTTTCAGTCGATTAGTTTCTTGAGTTCAGTTCTCCTATTCTTCCATTCTTTGAACCGTTCATTTTGAGTTCCTTGAGCCTGGGCTCACTTTGATCGTTTGCTTTACATTTATCGATAACTTTTATTAAATTTGCTCATTGTTTTTCTTGTGGAGCCAATTGAAAGACTATGTTCACAAAACTGATACTGAAGACAATAAAAACAAGAGAGAACGTTGCAGACGCGATTAACATCACCAACAAAAATTGGCGACTCTAGACATAACATTTTCTAACTCCCTTGTGGACGTAGCACTTCAATCTTAACACTATCTATTCGGAGCACATACAAGTTATGTTCCAAGTTTAAAGTATCTATCTTTAACGGTGTGGAAAAAAGTTACGTTCACACAAACGGACGGACGGACATTGCACAAAACTTCGGGGTCAAAGTATAAAATGGACAAATCCATTTATTTCAAGAATTATTGATTTATTATTAATTTTATAAAATAAAAATTAAAAAATTTAATTTTGATATGTTTTTATTTAACAGATAGATAGGAATTTTAAAGTGTTTCAGTTTTAGAACTAAATTTTGGTTCAATTTAATAAATTGAGTATTTTCATATTGAAACTTTGAAACAAATGGTCTTAAAAGGATATTTATAAGCTATATTCAGGGATTGCTAATCAAACAGAAATGAACTAAATGAAAGTTTTGTTCGTTCACCAATAAGCATACCTTAATAACTATTGATTGACCTGTTAATTTGTATACAAATTAAACACATTTATCGAACATTACTAATATATATATACATACATATATCCTAATAAATGTGTTTTTTTGTTTTAATTTTTTGTCGAAAATACGAATATAAACGACGTGACAATTGGAACAGGGTATCAGAAGTGAGCACCAAAAACTGCAAAAACTGTTGACTTTAACCTTTCAAAAAAAAAAAACAAATTCTTAGCATTACAAGAAATACTTGTTCATATATACAGTGAGCAAAGTCTTATTTCGCACAGTGCCTAGCAAAAATTTTAAAGTGCTATAAAGTTTAAACAAGGAAAAAAAATCAAAATGTTTAAACGCCAATTTGTTTAATGTAATATCACATTTGAAAAAGAAACTAGTTTTTATTCAAATATTAATTAATTAATTAAAATTAATCAAAAACTAAAAAGATAGTCAAAATTCATGCAACGTCTTATTTCGCAGTCTTAAAAAAGTTACATATTTGGTGTATAAAAGCTTAAATAAGGATGTTAATACTAAGTATGATATCCTTTAGCCTTAACAACTTCCCTTAACCTATTATTCATGGAAGATACCAGATTCCGGGGAGTTTCTAGACTGATCCTGCTCCACTCCTCCAGCAGAGCAGTCTTTAGATCCTGTTTGCTGGATATGTTGTGTTTCAGGATGTTATTTTCCAGCAGAGCCCACAAATTTTCAATAACATTTAAATCTGGAGACTGGGCCGGTGGAATTATCACGTGGGGACAGTTCCAGATAAGACAGGACTGTACTATTCTGTGTTGTGAACTCCAAATCCTTGTCCAAGTGGATTTTGACGAACGTCGTCCTAGAACCACTATTTTTTGCGCTTATAAATTTTTTTTTCGGGGTTCTCGGGCATCAAAGTCGTGGTTGCGCAGAACTTGGAGAATAGTTTCCACACTGAAATTTTTCCTTATTTCATCCTGCACCTAGTGAGTCAGATTTTGAGCCGATAGCTTCAGATTTCCCCTTGAAATCTTGATGATCCTCGGCTCGTCCTGCTCAGTGAAAATCGGGTTTGGTGCCATTCCGCCCTTGTCCTCTATCCGATTTTCGTCGACGAAACTCCAAATGATGTAGAATACAGTTGAGATGTTTAGATTGACCATTTTAGCTATTTTTCGATATGAATATCCGATTTTTAATTGTTCCAGAATGGAATTCCGTTGATCAATGGTAGTCCTTTTGCCCATAGTCCTTGTTGGCTTGTTGCACCCGAAATGCAGGAAAAAACTAAACTGACTACGGAGGATTGGTCTATTTATACCGAAAATATTCACCAGACGAAAAATCCGGGTTTTATGGCACCCAGGTGTCCATAATGTAACTGTGCGAAATAAGCCTTTGCTATAAATAGAGGTACTTTCTCTTACATAACCCCACCTAGCAGGTGGAAAAACCACAGTTTATTAGGGTCATATATTAATTTTGGTGGTTAATAAATGTACCTGCCATGGGTCTTTAGAATTTTTGAAAAATATTACATAATTACTTTATGGCAGGCAATTAAAATTTTTGCTAGGCACTGTGCGAAATAAGACTTTGCTCACTGTAAATATACAGTGTCTACAAGCGAATTAGAAGCAGCGTCAAGCAAAAAATTTAGTTGCCTGCCATAAACTCATTATTCATTATTTTTCAAAAATTGCAAAAACCGATGGCAGGTACATTTATTAACCACCGAAATGAATATATTACCCTAATAAACTTCGATTTTCCCACCCGCTAGGTCGGGTTATGTAAAAAAGTACCTAAGTTTATGGTTCAAGTCATTTTGGAACAGTTACATTATGGACACCTGGGAGCCATAAAACCTGGATTTTTTCGTCAGGTTGAATATTTTCGGTATAAATAGACCAATCCTCCGTAGTCAGTTTAGATTTTTCTGCATTTCGGGTGCAACAAGCCAACAAGGACTATGGGCAAAAGTACTACCTTTGAACAAGGGAAATTCATCCTGGAACACTTAAAAATCGAATATTCATATCGCCAAATAGCTAAAATGGTCAATCTAAAACCCTCAACTGTATTGTACACCATTTGGAGTTTCGTGGACGAAAATTGGACAGAGCACGCGATTTTCACCGAGCAGGACGAGCCGAGGATCATGAAGATTTCAAGGGGAAAGCTTAAGCTATCGGCTCAAAAACTGACTCAATAGGTGCAGGATGAAATAAGGAAAAAGTTCAGTATGGGAACTGTGCACCAAGTTCCGCGAAACCATGACTTTAATGCCCGAGAACCACGGAAAAAGAAATTTGTAAAAGCAAAAAATATAGGGTCTGGGATGGCGTTCGTCAAAATCCACTTGGACAAGAATTTGGAGTTCTGGAACACAGTCATATTTGAATATGAGTACAAATTCAACATTTTTTGCCAGGACGGATGAAATTATATGTGGCGACAGTCCAATACTGAGCTGAATCCCAATCACTTAAAGGCAACAGTCAAGAACGGCGGAGGAAGTGCAATGGTATGAGCATGTATCTCGGCAGACGGTGGCGGAAATTTTGTGATTATTTAAACAACAATGGACATGAATGTGTACTTCGATATGCTAAAGGAAAATTTACTCCAAAGTGACGAGGAGCTAGAATCCGACGCACTTTCCCGATTTACCAGGACAAATACCCCAAGCATAAGTCCGGAATAGTACAGTCCTGGCTTTTCTGGAACTGCCCCCACGTGATAATTCCACCGGCACAGTCTCCAGACTTATATGTTATTGAAAATTTATGAGCTCTGCTGGAAAATAACATCCGAAATCACAACATATCCTGCAAACAGGATCTCCAAAATGCTCTGCTGGAGGAGTGGAGTAGGATCAGCCCAGTTTCCAAGCTGGTATTTTCCATGAAATTTAGGTTAAGCGAAATTGTTAAGGCTAAAGAATATCATACTAAGTATTAACATCCTTATTTATGTTTTAATACGCCAAATATTTAACTTTTTTTAAGACTGCTTCAAATACGGTTTCATCTGTATTTTGGATATGTTTTCAGTTTTTGACTAATTTTAAATAATTAATTAATATTTTAATAAAAACTAAAGTTTCTTTTTGAAATGTGATATAACATAAAAAAAAATTCCATTTAAACATTTCGGATTTGTTTCCTTATTTAAACTTTATATCACTTTCAATTTTTTGCTTGACGCTGCTTCTAATTCGCTTGTAGCCACTGTATATATATATATATGTATGTGTGTGTGTGTGTGTACATATGTGTATGCATGTGTAAACACTTGTAGTACATACTATTCCAAGCAAACATACAAATATGTATGTGGGCAGACAAAAATATATATTTGCATGTATGTGTATGCTCATACATCTTTTTGCATATATGTATATATATATATATATATATGTATATATATATATAAACATATATATATATATATATATATGTATATACATATATACATATGTGTATTCGTTGTCACGAACGAAACACACAAAAAGCGATGAGCAAAATTGAGTCAGATGACGACGAGAGCCAAAAAGCACAGAGCCAGCAACACAACAACAACAACAACAGCAGCAGCACAGGCAGCGCAGCAACAGAGGCAGCTGCAACAATGCTAAAAACGCACACACCACATCGAAGAAGACAAAAGAAAATAGTTGCATCGAATGTTAAATTACACACTACACAACGTTTATACATACATATATATATATATATATTCATATACACATACATCTGCATATATATGCATATACGTAATCGTTATTACTTAACAGAAATAAGTAAAATAATTAAACGAAAAGTTAATATCTAAGAAATTTTATAAGATTCATTTTAAAAATTGTAAGAAACCTAATAAAACTAGATAGAACGTTGCAGTCGGACGTAACCGACAGCGAAATACTATTATACCATAAAATTTTGCGACTCTAGCTTGCAAATTACGGCAGATATGCGCATTTTAAATTTCTAGGGACGAAGTTCCTGGGGGCTGCGGATGTGGGCGTGGTACAAAAATTTATATGACAATCCTTGGAGGAGGTTACCAGTAAATTACCTTCCAAGTTTGGTTACTCTATCTTTAAAATTTTCGGAGATATACGGAGTTATCGACTTACAATCGAAATTGTCGATTATAGGCGCACGTGTGGGCGTGGCACCACCAATTTGTTATCGGTTCTTAAAGGCGATTACCAGTAATATACCTACCAAATTTGACGTTCCCTACTCAAAAACTGCGGAAGATATAGCCATTTGAAAGTTTTAGGGGCGGAGGTGATTGGGGCGTCGGAAGTGGGCGTGGCACATGCCAATCTTTCAAGGACCTCGCCAACAACCTACCAACCAAAATTGGTGACCGCATCCATTAAATTGTGAGAGATATGTGGATTTATCGATTTTCTAAAATCGAATTTCGCGGTTTTCTAGCTCCCTAGTGGACGTAGTTCCAAACCCAAGACACTTTAACTTTTGAGGGTCTTTTCCAATATACGTTCCAAGTTTCAAGTCTCTATCTCTAAGGATGTCGGAGGAACGCGCGTTCATACGGACGGACAGACAGCATGACGGACATTGAACAAAACCAATATACTATTATACCTTTTTGATATAATAGTATAAAAATACATATAAAATAGTATACGAAATATAATAGAAATATGTATATGTAAAATAATATAATAAATAATAATAATAATTTTAAAAGCATAAATACAAAAAAATGTTTTCTTTATTAATAAAACTAAATTTAATTTATTATTATATAATAATTTTTATTTATTTCGAGGTTTTTAAATTATCAAATACAAATTGAATAAGACATAATATAAATTAAATATCAAAATTTGTTATAGAAAGAATTCCCGCCAGTTTAAGGAACGGAAGGCCCTTAATCATTGTTGTTTTCCAATGAGCATGCATAAAATCAAACTTTATTTTATTTTGATAGCATTATCAGAAATACACATTATGTACATATTAAATATCATTAATTTAATAATGGAAATATTCATAATTTTATAAGCCTAAATTCGAAACATATGTAATTTGATTATTTATCTATATATGAAATAAAAAATAGCAATAATAACAAATACATATAATTATTTTTTATTTGTATATTTTATCTGTATAAGTAAATAGAAATATGTAGTTAAAAAATACATACATATTAAAATAATTATTTATTTGTATTTTACAGCAATAAACATAATTTTTAAATTGATAACTTTAAATTTATCAAATTTATTTATTAATTAGAAATAAACATAATTTAATAAGCATACGTTTCAGTACCAAGTATCATTTATTTATTTAGTTATAAAATATAAAGAAATAAATTTATACATGCAATTAAAAATACAGTAACTACAAGCCGATTGGTAGCAGTATCAAGCAAAAAATTTAAAGAGCTATAAAGTTTAAGCAAGGAAACCATTTAAAATGTTTAAATGACAATTTGTTGAATGTTATATCACATTTGAAAAACAAACTTTAGTTTTTATACTATTATACTAAAAAGGTATAATAGTATATTGGTTTTGTTCAATGTCCGTCATGCTGTCTGTCCGTCCGTATGAACGCGCGTTCCTCCGACACCCTTAGAGATAGAGACTTGAAACTTAAAACGTATATTGGAAAATACCCTCAAAAGTTAAAGTGTCTTGGGTTTGGATCTACGTCCACTAGGGAGCTAGAAAACCGCGAAATTCGATTTTAGAAAATCGATAAATCCACATATCTCTCACAATTTAATGGATACGGTCACCAATTTTGGTTGGTAGGTTGTTGGCGAGGTCCTCAGACGCCCCAATCACCTCCGCCCCTAAAACTTTCAAATGGCTATATCTTCCGCAGTTTTTGAGTACCGATAACAAATTGGTGGTGCCACGCCCACACCTGCGCCTATAATCGACAATTCCGATTGTAAATCGATAACTCCGTATATCTCCGAAAATTTTAAAGATAGAGTAACCAAACTTGGAAAGAAATTTTCTGGTAACCTCCTCCAAGGATTGTCATATAAATTTTTGGACCACGCCCACATCCGCCGCCCCCAGGAACTTCGTCCCTAGAAATTTAAAATGCGCATATCTGCCGTAATTAGCAAGCTAGAGTCGCAAAATTTTATGGTATAATAGTATTTCGCTGTCGGTTACGTCCGACTGCAACGTTCTATCTAGTTATTAATTAAAATTAGTCAAAAACTGAAAACATAACCAAAATTCATGTCTCAAACATTTTGAACAGTCTTAAAAAAAGTTACATATTTGGCGTATAAAAGCTAAAATAAGGATGTTAATACTTAGTATGATATCCTTAGCCTTAACAACTTCGCTTAAACAATTTTTCATGGATACAGTATACCAGCTTCCGGGTAGTTTCTGGGCTGATCCTACTCCACTCCTCCAGCAGAGCATTTTGGAGATCCTGTTTGCAGGATATGTTGTGCTTCCGGATGTTATTTTCCAGCAGAGCCCACAAATTTTCAATATCATTTAAATATGGAGACTGGGCCGGTGGAATTATCACGTGTGGGCAGTTCCAGATAAGCTAGAACTGTACCATTCCGGACTTACGCTTGTAGTTATTGTCCTGGTAGAACCGGAAAGTATATTGAGGTACACACTATTGTCCATTGTTGTTTCAATGAACACCAAATTTCCGACGCCGGCTGCCAAAATACATGCCCATACCATGACACTTCCTCCGCCGTGCTTGACTGTTGCCTTTAAGTGTTTGGGTTGCCGGGACACATAATTCCATCCGTCCGGGCCAAAAATTTTGAATTTGTACCCATATTCAAATATGACTGTGTTTCAGAGCTCTAAATCCTTTCCCAAGTGGATCTTGGCGAACGTCGTCCTATACCCTCTATTTTTTGCTTTTATAAATTGTTTTTTCCGTGGTACTCTGGCCTTAAATCATGGTTGCGCAAAACCTTGAGCACAGTTTCCACACCGAACTTTTTCCTTATTTCATCCTGCACTTATTGAATCAGTTTTTGAGCCGATAGCTTAAGATTTCCCCTTATTTTCATGATGATACTCGGATCGTCCTGCTCGCTGAATATCGGGTTTGGTGCCATTCCCCCCTCGCCCACCATCCAATTTTCGTCGACGAAACTCCTAATGATGTAGAATACAGTTGAGGTGTTTAGATTGACCATTTTAGGTATATGGCGATAGGAATATCCGATTTTTAAGTGTTCCAGGATGATTTTCCGTTAATCAATGGTAGTCCGTTTTCTCATAGTCCTTGTTGGCTTGTTGCACCCGAAATGCAGAAAAAACAAAACTGACTACGGAGGATTGGTCTATTTATACCAAAAATATTCAACCTGATATATTCATATTGGAGGTGATTATATGTAGCTGCCATCGGTCTTTGGAATATTTGAAAAATAATGAATAATGAGTTTATGGCAGGCAATTAAATTTGTTTGTTTTACACTGCTCCAAACCGGCTTGTAGACATTGTATGTATAATTGCCTGAGTTTTATTTGCAGTGTGCAGAAATATAAAAATTTAAAATTTTGATTATTTTACAAGCAGCAATTGTTAGCTTTTTGACTATGCTAAAAACATTTAACATTGCAGATGTTGTTTTTGTTGATAGTGCACAAAAAGTAGAGGCCCAATGGAAAACGGCGCTTTTGCTCCTCTGCCACTAGCACGCTATCCCTCTCTTTCTCTCCCTCGCTGCCTCTCATGTCTGTTTCTGCTCGGTGTGAGTCAAAAGTGTGTACATACATATTTGTATAAATATGTATGCATTCATGTGTATGCACAACGGCACAAAATGTACAACAAAAGCAAGCTAGCTTTGTTCGACACGCAACAGACACACATGCCTAACTACATACATGTATGTCCGTATGTAGATGAAATTTTTGCACTTTAAAATTTTGCTGCTGTGTTCGATTTGCTGTAAGTGAGTGAGAGAGAGAGAGAAGTGCGCAAAAGATTTCCCAAAAATTCGTTAGTGACCAACAACAAGCCGTTTCTAGGTATGTACATACTATGTATTCATATAAATACATAAGTGAATATTTACGTTAACATTAACACCGTCAATCAAAAAAGAAGCTGTTTACATTTTGTGGCGGTTGCTTTTAAAGTATCAGATCGATTAATGAATCGAAATCGAGCTGGACCAAATAATAATACAGTCAAAACTCAAAAAGCGTTAAATTCGAATGCTCGTTTCTAATCGATATAAGAAATTATAAATTATAGGAATTTCATCAACAATTGAAAGTTGTCCACATACATAAATAAACATAATAAGAAATAGAAAAATAAATCATCAATCATAAAAATTGCATCACAATATCCCAAAGCGCATTCTCTGGCATTTTCTACATACACATATAAATATACATAAATATAAATAGTTCATAGTCGAGCACTCTCAACTACATTTTTATTTGATTTATTTTTATTTTTCATTATTATTCATTAAGGAATCAAAATTCGGTAGTTAAAAAAAGTTCTCACAGGTAATAATAAGTATAGTAAGTATAGTGAAAATCTGTTATTATGTAAGTAGTTATGAAAATCTGTTATTTTATTTATTTATTTTGCCAAATTTATCGCTGCTTAAAATGGACTCTTAAGTTTTGTTCGCTTATGTAAATAGCAGCGTTGAAACATGTGTAACGAGAACTCATGTACACGATCAAGAACGATCGGGGTGCAGCCCTGTAATCAACCATGAAAAAATTCAATATTAAATTCGAATTCAGGAAACGACAGCTGTTTATGTTAACCCTTATTCGTGCAGCTATTTAATGAACCAAGTTTGCTTCTAGGTCTTCTGTGACGCAAATGAGTGAGATCCAAAATCACAGTGAAAATCAAATATAGCAGAAATATACAAAGAACTGATTACATTGCTTTAAAGTTTTAATTGCCACACTTTTTAACGTATTACAAAAAAAAAAAAAACAAATATTATTTGTAGTATTTTAAATGCAAAAATAATATTTAATTCATATAATAACATTTAATTTAAATTTAAAAATTAGAATTATTAATGAGTAAAAATACATACATAATAAAATATTTATTTATTTATATTTTACAGCAATAAACATATTTTTAAAAAAGTCATCAAATTGATTTTTTAAAATTAGAAATCAAGAATCATTTATTTATTTAGTTATAAAATATAAAGAAATAAATGTATACATTTAATTATTATTTTATATACAAATTAATGCATGTTACTTAATATTTGCATTAGTTAAAGAAACCAATTTATACGTGTACAGGGTATAAAAAGCACATTCGCTATATAAATATCAAATACATATGTATATATACATGTATGTATGTATGTATATATATATATATATATACGTATACATGTAAATATGTGTGCATGTATGACCGTTTCATTTGCTAACAAATGTTGAATGCACACACACACACAAAATTAAGTGAATGTTCTTATAAACAAATTTGTGTTTCCATACATATGTATGTATTCTCATATATATATTTATATAATGTTTCACAAACAACTACAAATTCCAGAACAAGTAAATACATATGTGTGTGTATTTGTATATAGACACGGTCATAACAAACATGTAAATATGTATACATATATGTATATAAATATATATATATATGTGCATGCGTGTTGGTAAATGCCTGTTTCTTATTTCTTAGCAAAACCACTTTCGAAGAGTTTCAAACCTGTTTTGTTTGTTGTTGTTTTGTCGTCTATATAAAATACACTGCTTGCAAGCCGTTTTTGTACACTGCTTTCGCACAGCGAGAAGATGGGTTTACTCGATTTATGTTATGTAAAAACAAGATCGAAAATTTTGAATATATTTCGTGTGTGGCAGCTCAATAGGAAAAAAGCTCAGCTTATTGCCAAACAATTTGTTAATTAATTTCTTGAAATTGTATTTTTTTTCTTGATTTTTATAATTTTTAGCTCACAATTTACTATTATATTTATTTATTTTATGTATATAAATGTATATTAATAATAATATACATAGAAATAAATTCCCTCTCAAAATTTATTATGTTCATCAAATATATAAATTATTTTCACACCGTTAAACAGCTGTTAAAAAATTCTTACAGCGCAAAACATATGTAAACAGGGCATTGTTTACATCTATAAGATTATACACTCCACACTTTGGTTAAAAATGATTTTAAATTCATAGACAATGAATAGTTTATATTTATTTACTTATTTAATGTCGTCTAAAATCATTTTATGCAGAAAAACACAAAAATAAAATTAAATGTGAAGATTTACTTGCTAAATTTTAATTTAAAAAAGAAAAACAAAAGAAATGTATAAAAATCTGGATTTATAATATAATATTTCAAAATTTAAATAGAAACAATAGCTAATAATAATAATAGAGTCAAATAATTTACATAATTTACAAAATTGACATTCTGATATTTTTAAAATAGAATTGCATAAGAAAAAATATCGACAAAAATTGACAAAAATTATTGAAAAATATCCATTGTGCAACATATTTACTTCTTGCTGTGAAACATTTTACACTAATCTAAAAATTCGTACAAAAACATTTTCATTCTGATTGTGGAATAAATTCAGTATATTGGGAATTCGGTTACGCTTGACTAGACGACTAAATGATACAAAAAGTTAAATAAACAGTAGATCATGACAAATTATAATTCAATAAAAATTTTGAATGAAAAAAAAAAAATAATAATTTTGAGAGCATATAAATATTGTTATATATACAGTATTTATTTTATTAATGTTTAACAATCAATGCCGGTTCTTAGAATCAATAGAGCTACAAATATTCTGGGTTTTGAAAATTCAAAAATTTTCAAAAAATATTCTACAAATTTTGCATTAAAAAACTCCTCAAAGGTCTTGTAAATATTTTTTATTATTTTTTTTTCAAATTTTAATAATATTTTTAAATTTATTACTTATTATTGAATTTTTTGCGACTGCATTAAATAAATGAATAAAAAGTTAATAAATTTTGTTGTGTTGGCCTATTAACATAAATATTAAAATTGATTTTTAATTTAATTTAAATTAATTGCTTTATTGTAACTTTTTCTGTGTCGACTTTAAATAAGAAGCAAATAAATAAAGACACAGATAAAAAGAAATAAATAATTTTGCTACTTTTTGTATTTGTTCTGCGTCGACTGATCTTAGTCGATATTAGATAAATAAATAAATCTTGTTAAATATTAAATTAATTCAATTTTTGTCCCCAAAATATTGTCGGGCATCTAACAAGCAGATACAGATAAGCGCGAAAACAAAAAAAAAGTCGACCGACCAATTTTGGTCCACTTCAAAGCACACAGACTCATGTAAGCATTCAAAGAGTTAAAGTTTAAATATTTTGTTTTCGTAACAAAATTCGGCGCCCAATAAATACTTAAATATATATGTGCGTAGGTGTGCACACACTTATATGCAACTTATAAACGTGTAACTAAACATATGTATGCATAAAACAAATACATATATATATATATGTGTATATGTGAACAATGGTTTTTTGTATGAAAGCAGCGAAGAGCAGCAGAAAAGGGAATATGAAAATTATATTCTATTGGCACACACACACGCACACACATATGTATTTTTATAATTTGTGTTGTGTGTTTTTAGCTCTGCTGCTGCTTCTTCTTCGCAGCATTTTAGCAAACCAATACAAGTACAAGCACATTTGCAATGCATACACACGAAAAATATGTATGTGTGTGCGTTCGTGTGTAGAAGCATTGTCCGTGCAGTCACAAATCTCGCAAACATATTATATACAATCCACACATTTATAAATAACATACATACACGTATATATGAATGTGTGTATATATTTATTTGTAGGGCACTCACACCTTGGGCGGCAAATTCAAATTTTTTGTTGTTTTCGCTTTACATTACATGTATTTTATTTTTACATACGATATGCATACATATTTATATCAATTTTTTATTAACGATATATATTACACAACAGCATTTATTTGTTTAAGTAACACCCACGAAATGTAGATTTTTTTGTATTTATTTGTATTAAATATATATTTTATGTTTTATTTTACCAAAAGTTGGCGTTTTTCTTTTTATGTGCAACGAACGCGAACCGAACGACGACCGCAAAAATATAAATACATTTTACTCATCCACTACATAAATACATATACATATCTATGTATCTTCGTATACGTATACATATATATATATATATATATATATATTTATATATGTATATAAAGGAAGAGAAAGAGGCGTCCGCGGCGCACGACCGTACGGTTGGACTATGGATTCTCTTTTACATTCCCAATCTGAACAATGTGAACAGAGCTTTGAAACAAATTGATGCACTTAACATTATGTTAAAGTCGTTGCAATCGAACAGCGATAATATACAAAAAAAAATACTAAAAGTAAATAAGACACAAATAAAAATGAATCATTTAAGCAAAAGAATTATAAATAAAAAAATAAATATATACTGCATATTTAATAATTTTATTCGCTTTAAAATGGAATAAAATGTTTTTATATTATATTTTTATTCCATGGAGTAAACATCATTTGCCCATTTTATATTTGCCCCATGCTGGACCCACTGTTAATTGCAATTTATATTTGATATCGATAAATTTTTCTGCGGCTTGCACTCAAACTGAGGTCAACCTGAAACTAAGATGGATTTATCGCCGGTAATTTTAGGGTTGGAGCAGTTAATTATAATTAGCAGCATTGATGTTGCTAACAACAGCTGTTTTAATTTATTCGATGTTAAAATTTTATATAATTTACAATTTTTTCTTTATTTCCATTACACTAACTCTTTCAGTTTTAAATCTTTATTTTGTACATAATCTTTAATAATTTACAGCTATTTTATACGCGAGCACAGCCAAAAACATCTGTACACAAAATCTATTCGGTTTAACTTGAGTTAACATTGAATTTCATTTAGATCTTTGGCTTGAAGACTTTTGCTTTAATTTCCTCATGAATGATATAAAATCTGATTAATAATTATTTGAATTGTGGCTTCGATATTTAATTTGAACTATATATATATTTATTTTATTTACAGAATATTGAAAGTCCCATGCGTCCCACTTGATGAATATTTTTCGTGGCTTAAACGATAAGTCGATAGTTATTTTCGATAAGTTATTTATTAGTGCAAAATAGCGTTATCCATTAAATATCGAATTTCAATTATAATAGGAGCTACATATATCCAAGTATCCTCAACAGCTGATTTGATTTCGATTAATTTTGCACTGATGTAATTGTATTTCATTAGAACTGAATGTTTCTTGTAATCATTTAATTTTTTAATTATATTTAAGTCATGGTATATCTTAAAATATAATTTTCGCGTTCCATTTCTTCTCAGCTCACACAAAATCACCAGCTGGCGATGAGTACCTCATAAATCGATATCAATATCGAAAGTGAGTTGTGTGCAAAAAGTGTCATTTCGAACGGAGCGTCGTCGTCACACTGTGAATGCGTATAGGTGTGTGTGTGTGTAACTCTTTTTTATTTCCAAATTCTAACATAATTTATTATTCAAATAAATTCACATGAATTCCTCAAAATCTGAAGCCAAAGTGCAAAAAATATGCGCAAGTTGATTAACTAAAAATCTAAAGAAAAGAAATCAAAGAAAATTGTATGTAGTTCTGCTGGATTTATATATATGTGTGTGTGTGTGTGTAAATTCGTGGGCATCTATATAAATGTGTGTGCAAAAATATATTTATATATGCCAATATAAGCCAATAATTTTATTAAAAGCAGCATCAGCGCTGTTAAATTAACATTTCAGCTGGTTAGCAGAATGTGCAGATAAAATTACATAAACCAAACATCATATGTGCTTTAGCGATGTGTATGTGTATTTACATACATATGATAGATATATATATGTTGTGTGTTTCAAGGTTTTTTGCAAAGAGTAGTTCAATGAAAAAAAATTTCCCATGTACTTATTTATGCATACACACATATATACAAATGTAACTAAAACATTAACATCTCTTTCTTCGTTTTCTTTTTATTTACAATAACATTTGCAGCTGGCAAAAGAAGAGTGTAGAGCTGTGATCCGGCCGAAACGTTGGGTTTACACTGTTGTCAGTCGCGGTGCAGGCAGAAGCAGCAGCAGCTGAAGAAGAAGCAGTAAAAGAGCAGAATTACAACAGAGAACAAAAGATATCGTAAGCTAACAATCAAAAAGAATAAAGGGTACTTTGCGTTAGCATATCGACATGTCTGATCTTGGCAGCGGGGATGACGGTATCTCAGGATCAAGTAAGTGTTTGGTTGGATAGTAAGCAAAACAATTTGTATGTGATTGAAAAGACCTCCACATTTACACGATTAAATTCATATATTATATGCCGTGTAAAGGCGTCCTGCATTTTATAAGTTCGTGTAAATGGATCTTATTCTTATAATGAGCGTATAAGTCGTAAATATTATTAGATGGAATATAAAATATTAAATTAATATTAAAATATTATTTTATGAGAGACACATTTATACGACCAATTTTTTATGCAATTTGTGGTGGTGTAAATGTGTCTTATTCTAAAAGAAGCGTATTTGTCGCAAGTAAGTCGTAAGTATTGTTAGATAATATCAGATCCGATTAGATAAGTAGATAATATCACTAGTGATAATATTCAAAATAAGTTTTATGTGGTTGCAAGACCTAACTACACGACAAATTGATAGATTATACGTACTTTTCTCATGTAAATTGGTTAAATTCCTTTACTTCCTTTTTGGTCATTTAAATAGGGTTTTTCACATAAAGAACGTATAAATGATAAGTAAAATATTTGTATGAGACGCATGACCAATTTACACTATCATATATTGAATTTTATATATGTATATTATAATTATATTATTACATGATCAAACAATATTAACCTCTTTATGTATATATAATATTTTTCAGAGTACAATGCAAGTAATATGGAAGGTTCTTCAAGCAGAAACGAGTTCGAATCATCTGGCAAAGGTATGACTATATTTT
Source organism: Drosophila mimica (assembly GCA_037043585.1). Taxonomy (NCBI): domain Eukaryota; kingdom Metazoa; phylum Arthropoda; class Insecta; order Diptera; family Drosophilidae; genus Drosophila; species Drosophila mimica. Next base: position 290,651 of record JBAMBE010000435.1, read on the forward strand.
AAAGTAATTATTTCCGTTTAATTAAAAACAATTTGACAATTGGGACTCGCCCTGATGGCTGTTTAAAATTCCTTTTGTTTCACAGTCGAATAGTTTGTCGTACAATAATTTTGTTGCCTAATATATATTTTTTTTTTTTAATTTATTACTAAGTATTCATTATTATATTTATATTTTATTTGCAGCTGGCAATGTCAATGAACAGGAACTGGCTACAAAAATGCTCCAAATACAATCAAAACGTTTTTACTTGGACGTGAAGCAAAATCGCCGTGGTCGATTTATTAAAGTGGCTGAGGTAAATATATATAAATATAGTCACTTTAAAATAAAAAAATCTATATTAAAAACAAGTAAGAATGCTTCAGCAGTCGAGTTGGCTCGACTACCATAGTGTCTCTCATAGGGTTTTGAACGGTGTCTAGAAAAAATTTCAATTGCCTGCCATAAACTAATTATTCAATATTTTTCAAAAATTCTAAAGGCCCATGGCAGGTACATATATTAACCACCAAAATGAATACATGACCCTAATAAACTGGGATTTCCCCACCCGCTATTTCGGGTTATGTAAAAAAGTACCGCAATTTACGGTCTCAAACCTTTTGAACAGTTACTTTATGGACACCTGGGTGCCATAAAACCCGGATTTTTTGACCTAAAGTTGAATTTTTTCGGTATAAATAGACCAATCCTTCGTAGTCAGTTTTGTTTTTTCCTGCATTTCGAGTGCAATAAGCCAACAAGGACTATGGGCAAACGGACTACCATTGATCAACGGAAAATCATCCTGGAACACTTAAAAATCGGATATTCATATCGCCAAATAGTTAAAATGATCAATCTAGACACCTCAACTGTATTTTACGTCATTTGGAGTTTCGTGGACGTAAATTGGACAGAGTACAAGGGCGGAATGGCACCAAACCCGATTTTCACCGAGCAGGACGAGCCGAGGATCATCAAGATTTCAAGGGAAAATCCAAAGCTATCGGCTCCAAAATTGACTCAACAGGTGCAGGACGAAATGGGGATAAAGTGCAGTGTGGAAACTGTGCGCCGGGTTTTGCGCAACCATGACTTCCATGCCCGAGTACCACGGAAGAAGCCCTTTATAGGCGCAAAACATAAGGGCACTAGGATGGAGTTCAGCATAACCCACTTGGACAAGGATTTGGAGTTCTGGAACACGGTCATATTTGCAGATGAGTCCAAATTCAACATTTTTGGCTCGGATGAACGGAATTGTGTGTGGCGACAGCCCAATACTGAGCTGGATCTCAAACACTTAAAGGCAACAGTCAAGCATGGCGGAGGAAGTGTCATGGTTTGGCCCTGTATCTCGGCAGCCGGTGTCGGAAATTTGGTGTTCATTGAAACAACAATAAACAATAATGTATACTTCGATATACTAAAGGAAAATTTACTCCAAAGTGCCGAGAAACTGGGAATCCCACATACTTTCCGGTTCTACCAGGACAACCACCCCAAGCATTAGCGCGGAATAGAACAGTCCTGGCTTATCTGGAACTGCCCCCACGTGATAATTCCACCGGCCCAGTCTCCAGATTTAAATTTTTATTGAGAATTTGTGGGCTCTGCTGGAAAATAACATCCGGAAGCACAACATATCCAGCAAACAAGATCTCAAAAATGCTCTGCTGGAGGAGTGGAGCAATATCAGTCCAGAAACTACCCGGAAGCTGGTATCTTCCATAAAAAATAGGATAAACGAAATTGTTAAGGCTAAAGGATATCATACGAAGTATTAACATCCTTATTAAAGCTTTTATACGCCAAATATGTAATTTTTTTAAGACTGTTCAAAATGTTTGAGACATGAATTTTGGTTATGTTATCAGTTTTTGACCAATTTAAATTAATTAATTAATATTTTAATAAAAACTAAAGTTCCTTTTCAAATTTGATATAGCATCAAACAAATTGGCATTTAAACATTTTGAATTTGTTTCCTTGTTTAAACTTTATATCACTTTAAATTTTTTGCTGGACACCGTTCAAAACCCTATGAGAGACACTGTACCCTAAACCCAGTTGTTAAATATATTCTAATTTAGTTGGAAAATTTAGCTTTAAGATGATTTGCACTCAAATGTTCAGTTCTGCAAGTGCATTTCTTACAGTGTATTTTTACTCACAAGCCCGAACTGGCTGGCTACAGACAAGTGCATATACATAAATACAGACATACATATGTAGACGAAATAGTAGTTATCGGGGCTCTGCAGAATACACACAAATATATTGACGTTAGCGTCGATTATCATGCCATCTCTTTCTCACACATGCGCTCGCCTATTTATGCATACAGAAAATGCTTGCGGCTGCTGACTGCAATAAGATCAATATAAGAATATATTTTCGACCATAACTTGGGTGCTTCTTTTCCGATCTTTATGAAATTTGGACAATTGATCAATAATATGTATATGCATATTATCTATAATGCATATTATGCCTCTGCCTCTTAAATTGTGGAATTGATTGCAAACGGAAGTCGAAATATATCGATAATTGAGAAACTGAGGCAGTTATCGATAAAAGAAAGCAAATTTTATCTACGCCTGGTACACGAGAACTTATATTCCAAATTTGAAGTCGCTAGCTCTTATAGTATCTGAAATCCGCGTGTTCATAAAGACGTAAAGACGGACGGTATATCGACTCGGCTGTTGATTCTGATCAAGACTATGTATACTTTATGGGATCGGAAATGCTTTCTTCTGCCTGTTACATAAATTTGCATAAAACCATTATACCCTTTTTACCCATTTTTAATGAGTTAAGGGTATGATGACAGCTGAAAAGCATTAATATTAATAAAGTACTTAATGGGGGCTCACACGCGAATAGTTATAGTTCCATGATGAATTTAGGTAGTACTCAATATATTATTTAAGTTTTATATTTTTAATTTATTTCTTAAATGCATATTTTGAAAAAATTTAATAATTCATCGCAGTTATATGAATTATATGGTTTATTCTTTCATAATGTATTATTTTGTAATAATCGGTGAGAGCTGTTTTCTCTTACTTAATTTTAAGTAAGACAATTTTCATGAAAGTGTGCAAAATTACAAATTAAATTTAATATTAGATTTAAGTTAAAAACAACAAATATTAGGATATATAGAAAAATGCTTTCGTTTAATTTTTGTGAAATTAACAAAACAAAAAAAAAGTAAAATGTAAAGGTTTTATAAATGAAATGAGGCAATTACGTCGTCAATATACATTATTGTTAATTTTGTCATTTTCATTTATGCTAATTTTCAGATTGGAGCTGATGGGCGACGGAGTCAAATATATTTAGCGCTTTCGACAGCGGCCGAGTTTCGCGACCACCTATCGTCATTTAGTGACTATTATGCTTCTTTAGGTTCGTACCTTAGAAACAGTTAAATATTTTAGAAACAGTTAAATATTTTTCTCTTTTTAACAACCTATAAACTGATCAAAAATAAAAATGAATACGCACAGGGCCACCAAATACGGACAATTTACCAGAAGATGGTAAATTGAAGTCAGAGATGATGATGAAGGACAATAGAAGATATTATTTGGACTTGAAGGAAAATACGCGCGGCCGATTCCTTCGGGTAAATATTATATATATATATACATATATTATTATAGTTGCGTACAAAATATTAATGTAAAATTTAGAATTTTAATATATGGTTTAGTAGTAAAAGTAAATACTGCGTCTGGAATCCTTTTACAATTATACTATGATACCGAAGGTATAATAGTATGTTGGGTTTGTGCAATGTCCGTCTGTCCGTCGTGTGTCCGTCTGATAGAGACTTGAAACTTGGAACATATACTTGAAAGTACCCTCAAAGTATAAAGTGTTCAAATTGGGGTTCTACGTCCACTAAGGAGCTAGAAAATCGATATAATCGATCGAAATATCTCCCACACTTTATCTCACCAATTTTGTTTGGTAGGTTGTTGGCGGTATCCTTCATATGCCACGCCCACCTCCGATGCCCCAAGCCACCCGCCCCTAAAACTTTTAAATGGCTATATCTTCCGTAGTTTTTGAGTTGGGAACGTCAAATTTGGTAGGTATATTACTGGTAGTTGCCTTTAAGAACCGATAATAAATTTGTGCTTCCACGCCCATAATCGGCAATGCTGATATTTCGGAAGGTGTAAATCGATAAATCCGTTTATCTCCCACAATTTTAAAGACAGAGCGACCAAACTTGGAAGATAACTTGCTGATAAATACCCATATCGACTGAAATTTAAGAGCTACAGTTACCAAACTTGGAAGTAAGATTATTAGAAACCTTCTTTATAATTTTTTTAAACCACGCCCACTCCAGGCGCCAAAGTCGCTAAAAGCTCATAATTTCACTAATTTAAGACCTACAGTTGCCAAACTTCGAAGAAGGGTTACTATCCTTTATCTACCTCACAAAAAGGCAAACTTGGACAGTATTTCTTGGCTGCATACAAATTTTGGATCATAGTATTTCGCTATCGGTTACGTCCGACTGCAACTTTCTCTGATGTGATTATAATATATCGTTTTTAATTTAAAGGAATTATAATAGCACTTAATAGAAATCGTTTATTTATTTCTAATTTGTATAATTAATTAAAATGCACTTTTGAAAGAGGCTGATTTTTCTAAATTTTTTCTAAATAAATTTTTAAATTAATTAAATTTAAATAAGTTGAATACAATTATTTAATTTTTTTTAAGGAGTTATCGTCTTCCACTTTTAGAAACGTAATCACAAATAACTTACAAATTTAACCTAATCCTTCAACTTACCAATTTGAAAAGATTTCTTGTCAGAGTGGATGTTCTGTTTTTTTTTGCAATAGTGTCTATTATAATATTACTAATGAGTTGATTTTCAGGTTTCGCAAACAATAACAAGAGGCGGGCCCAGATCTCAGATTGCATTGCCTGCACAGGGCATGATTGAATTTCGGGATGCGTTGACTGATTTATTGGAGGAGTTTGGCGCTAATGATGGCGGGTAAAGTATTAAAAAAAAAACTATGAACAATAAATGAATGTTATATTTGAATAATAAAAAAGTATACTATATATAAATTAAAATATATTATATAAATAATAAAAATGTATAGTATCTAAATAAAAAAATAAAGTTATAAAGAGAGTACAAATTAAAATAATATTATATATAATGAATTAAAACAAATTTGTTTGAAAGAATACAAAGGAATATAGCTAGTCATAATTAATCTTTTCCCCAATATTATATTTCAGATTTAAGGGCGATTTACCGGAAGAACGTCACATGAAAGTGGATAATAAAAACTTTTACTTCGATATCGGTCAAAATCATCGCGGCGTTTATATGCGCATCAGTGAGGTATTTATTTATTTATTTATTTGCCAACTAAAGACAGTCGACACCAAAAATACAAAAATTAAAAATTGGGATTAAATTAAATTTAAAATAAAATTAAAATTTTAAATAAATTAAAAAATAATAAAATATTTATAAGATATATAAGAATGTATATTTTTTATTTTTTTATTTTAAATTTCTAAGATTTCTGGGGTAAAAAGCAAAATAGTCCAACATTTGTTGCAAGAATTGGGAAAACCCAGGAAACCCAATCAGACCATAAGCAATTAGTAAGAAAATAATTAGTAAGAATTATTTAAGATTCACCACATGTACATGCAAAAAAGTTAATCTCTAGATAGGACATTTAGAATTGAGTTTTTAATTATAGAAATAAAGGACTCTGAATTGATTACATGATATAGTTTATTATAAGCATTACAGAGTACTCGAAAAGGTTCATGCAAGGAATAGTTAGTAGTACAACGATTAAGAGAAAGTGGGAGGTAATAACGAGACTGTCTAGAGGGTACAGAAAAATTTATTTGGCTCCTCAACGCAGTTGAGTCGATTTCGCCTTTAAGTAACTTTACAACAAACATAACACGACGATAAGTTAAGGAAGGAAGGTTGATAAGAAGAAGCCTATTTGAGTATGGAAGCAGTACACCCCAGTCAAAGCGACGAAGCGCAAAAAGTAGAAAGCTCTTTTGCACAGATTGCAATCTATATGTTATTGCGAAGACCACACACAAGATCCATATTCCAGAATTGGACGTACAAGAGAAGTAAAAAGTAACTTGGTCGTATAAGGGTCATCAAAGTCCTTTCACCAACGCTTAATAAAACCAAGAACTTGAAAAGCTTTATTAACAGTGAATTTAATATGCTTATCAAATTTAAGCTTGTGATCAAGAAGTAAACCTAAATCGTTTACTTCGTCCAGTCTATCAAGTGGCATCCCATCGATCGTGTAACTGACAGTGTTAGGATTGGTACGATAAAATGACATGACTTTACATTTAGAGCAGTTCAAATTGAGCAGATTTATTTTACACCACTACAAAAAGGAAACAAAATCCGCCTGCAATAAGCATTGTGAGGTCAAATCATTATACGTCAAGCACAACTTGACGTCATCAGCATACATTAGTACGCTAGAATTCAATATCACTGAAGAAAGGTCATTAATAAATAGGTTAAAATGCATTGGCCCAGGTGACTACCCAGAGGTGACTAGGATAAGATTAGAAAGTACAGATTTAAATAAAATTTTTTGAGTTCTGTTACTCAGATACTCCGAAATCCATGTAAGAAAGTTAGTAGGAAAACTTATAAGGTTTAGATTGTGAAGAAGGATACAATGGTTAACAGAATCAAAGGCTGGGACTCCATCAGGACCTGGCGAAACCCCAGGCTTGATAGAATGTAGGTCTGCAAGAAGTGACTCTAAAGTGATCACAGGGCCAAAAATGCAATTGGCTCTTTAGACAGGATAAGGATAAGGTACGTTTGGGGAGAAGATATAGGAGGAATAAGTAGATTGAAAATACTTAGCAAACGAATCGGCAGAACCCTGATCATCTTTTGCTTTCGTATCTTCATAAAAAACGGAGGTAGATAATGAAAACGATTTGCGTTTCATGTTCACAAAGTTATAGAACTGCTTAGGATCCTGTGCAAATTGCAGCCTACAGCGAAGAAGGTAATTATTATAACAACGCGAATTATAAGAAATAAAAGTTGCTTTAGCAACCATATATCGAGAGTAATCCAAATGATTACTCGATCTCTTAAACTTCTTATAAAACCTTGAGTTCACATTTTTCAACCTAGCTAATTCCCGCGAAAACCAGGGAGGCCTGTTAGCCTTCACAGGATTCATACGGGAAACGCAAGCATTCAAAAGCATTATCCAAATTGGTGCAGGCGTAAAGTACTGGCCAATCTGTGTCAAATAATAATTGATTTAGTTTAACAAAATCTGCTTTACTGAAGCAACGATTCTTACGTGTAGAATCCGTTGCTACAAAAGGCACAAGAGTTGGCAGCTCTATAATCAAATCAAGCGTTGGATGATAGGGGTCTTCAGGATAGACAAGCGGATCACAGCGAGAAAGAATTCTACATGTAGGATCAGATACAAAAATTAAATCAAGCAAACGGTTGTTACAGTTTCGTACAGGGTTAACTTGTGACAGTGACAACTCATGGAGCCCATCAATAAATTCATTTGTACTAAGTGGCACCAATACATTTGGTGGAGCGGACCATATACTTTCCGGAAGATTAAAGTCACTACATACAATCAGATAGTCTCTATCAGAAAGCATAGAGGAAATGTATTGAATAGCAGATAGATGATTAAGGTAGACTGTAATAACCAATGAAAAAGTATTAAGCTCAATTTTAATACATAAAAATTCGATGACTAAATATATATATATATATATATAGGAAATAATCTGACACAGGATTAGAATCGACAGCAATTAGGCAACCGCCACCTACTCGTGATACTCGATCACATCTATATGGGGTGTATTTATTGGAAAATAATGAATGATCGGAAATATCAGGCTTTAACAAAGTTTCGTTAAATATTAGAATATCAAATTCAAAAGAAAGACTGTCAACATAAAGTTTAGATAGTTTAGTTTTAAGACCTCTAACATTTTGATGTGCTAGAGGAGAGAGAGGATTTTGGTGTTAGTTTTTTGGTACAACATTAGAAGATGATGATGCACCAGAGGCATTCGAAGGCAATGTAATAGAAGGCCGAATACGTTTTCTCGTTGTAAACTCTTTTATTACTCGGCCAGAAATCAGCACAGCAAATTGTGCCAAACACCTCTGCCGAAACACTTATTTTAAAAGAGGAAATTTCTCTTTCATAATTAAATTTAAATTTTTCAACTAATATACCAGTTGATGTCACCTTGGCCAGTATATAGGCTTTAATGTCATCCACTGATATATCAGGGGCAAGACGCGAAATTAAAATTTGTTTTCTAGGTGCCACTGCAATAAGAGTCTTGGGACCACGGCTAGAAAGACAAGACAAGACTGACAAGCAATAGATGCACTACTGTTGATTGCAGGTGGTGGTGCAGGAGAAATTAACTGCATCAACTGCTGACCATTATCAACAGTAGGTGTTAGCGGTGCAGGGTCAATGACAAAGCCGGGGCCGATAAATTTGGTTCACGAGGCAAAGCAGTCATACTTTCCTGTTAGGGAATATTTATTTGCGATCAAAAACTAGCACCAGAAAACTAGCAGAAGAAAAGTTTGCAAAGGTGTATTTACCTATTTTGAACTTGTCAGTTGAAGAATTGTGTTAAACTTGTAAGCTTTCTAAGAATACGGTTTAGAAGTGGAAGATTTTTTAAAAAAGTGATGATTCTATTCAACATTTTCAACTTATTTCAATTTAATTGAAATTAAAATAAAAATAATTAAATAAAATAATAAAACAAAACAAACTAAAAATCCGAATTTTTTAAGAAATAATTAACCGATTTCTATTATTTTTTTGTTCATTTAAATAAAATATTTTAAAAATACATATATTGAACTTTAACGTATGGAAGAAATACCAAACATATTTAAAATTAACAATTAAAATAATAATAGAACAAAATAATGTTTTTGCTATTATTTTTTCCCAACTGGATTTACGCTATGCATAATTTAAGTATTTTAATTGACGTATTTTTCTCTTATTTTGCATAGGTGAAGAACAATTTTCGCACTTCGATAACTATACCTGAGAAATGTTGGCTACGATTTCGTGATATTTTCAACGATTATTGCGACAAAATGAAGAAATCGTCCGATTTAATCACTGCCGATAATAATCTACCGACAACAACAAATAGTCTCAAATAATTGACAGAAAGGAAAACCAAAAATTAAAACAAAACAAACATCAAAAAAAATTTTAGTAGAGTTTTCACAAAAACAAAAAATAGGCAAACAACAAAAAGAACATGAAAATTCAAAGTTTTTCTGCGTTTAAACATTTTTGTATCGATCGAACAAACAACAACACTGAGAAAAATGTTTATGGTTTACGATATTATTATGTAAATATTATTATGGCAACGGCTGCTAAAAAATAACCTATGTGATTATTAAAAAAAGAAAAAAACATTGCTTAACTCGATAATAGTTTGTTGAATCGCCCTAAGCGAAAAGCTTTTAATTTGTATTTATATTGAATAATAATACTAGAAATTAGCATTTAGCTCAGATCGATTTATACATATATATTTGTATGTAAATTAGATCACATTTTGTTTAATCATTCATTAATTTTAAATTGAAATACTTAAAGATGAATATAAGTATTAAGAGATTTTTCATACCAATCACATTTGCATTGCTAATTAAAACCATTTATTTTTTATTTGTCCCAAAAATATTTAACGATTCAAAAATTTTAGATTACCTAACGCAATGTATTATTATTATTACTGATAATAATATTTGTAATATTTGCAGCTAAATTACAAAAAAAAAAGAAAACGCAATTGTGGATAAAAATTCGAATAAGAAGCTTATGCAATTGTTTGTTATTATATTACTCTGTACCTTGGTAATATATAAAAGTTGAGATCAGATACAGATTTATATATATATATATATATATATATTAATTTCGTACTCTGTGAATATTGTGACCAATTTTGTGCAATACTACTCAGTTGTAATTATCAGCTTTATATTTTATATTTAAAACATATATATACGACATATATATATATATAAATATATATCTATATAGATCCATATAGAAATACTACGCCCAAAAAAGTTTGAAGACGTTTTTTTTTCCTGGCGTTTATCATAAAGTGCTTGTGCAAATTATCCTATGATAATCTGGGATCGGATAGGTTCAGATCCGCTGGCTCCATCAATTAGTTATTCGTCAAATCGATGGTAGAAAAGAAAAAAACACTTGTTAGATTTAATAGTAGTTAAATTAAGTGTATAAATTTCATCATAAATATATATATATATATATATATATATATATATATATATATATATATATATATATATACATATATATAAAATATATATCCGGTTGATGTAACTTAAAAAAATTTCGTCGTAAATATGAATGTTACAAAAATTGTTAAAGCTTTTAGAAATATGTTACAAATTATAAAAATGTCTTTAAAATAATTACTAACAACAGAAAAAAAAACGTTTATAAAACAAAAGTTTCAATGTGATCACGTAGAATAAATAAAAAAAATATTAGGAACTAAAACAAAATGCATAGCAAAAAAACAAAAGAAAAAACTAATTATGTGTGTATGCAACTCATGCAATATATATATATTTATATATATATATATATTTATATATAAAAAAAATATAAATATATATATAAATATTATGCAAACTTAAGTGTTACATTATAAATCAAATTTCAGCCTATTTAAATGGATAAACTTAATAATATTTATTACTGATTAAAGATAAACAACAATATACACCAATACATAGAGAGAAATACATAGATAAAAAAAAGTGCGTACACAAAAATTCACTAATTAATATACATATTAGTATATGTATTAGCGATAAGTCTGTACATTGTATGGCGATTCCCCCCAGGTAGGTATGAAAAGCAATGAGAAAATTGAACAAGAATTGATTGCAGTTTTCAAAGGTGACCTTTTGTTGTTTTAGCTCAAAATGTTGAGTAGCGCCTCTCCTGAGGTCTGAGGTCAAGTAACTAAACTAAATCCACACACAGCCACCCACACACACTCATCCGCTGAGCTAATTAATTACAAATACTATACACATATGTTTATATATATATATGTATAAATGTGTATAAATATATATATATGTATATATATATATTTTAACAAACTAGTGGACAAAAACATCATGAAAAAGAACAAAAACAATTGATAAGCAGATAGCACACGGTTATTTCAAATACAGTGAATTTATCTATTATGTTGTTTATGCAAAAAAAAAAAAATATTTTAAGATATTTGTGAATATGAAGTATGAAAATAAAGTTAAATCAAATTAACCCTAAATCGCATACTTAACTTTGCAATTTAGTTTTGAAATGTTTTTTTTTTAAGCCAAAGTTGGTTTTCTAAGATATCTATTTTTACTTTTGAATTATAGTCAAATAACTGACAGTTCGACTATAACAAAATTCAACATATATATAAATATATATAACCGCTAGGAAACAGTTCTCATTGGGCTGGGCGGGCAGATAAATAAATTCATTTTTTGCCTCAGAGCAGACCCTTTTCCCTCTTAGGTTCCACAAATCAATTTTTTGTACGTTCTGTAAACAGGGCTTTAATGACTCAATTATTGAGACTGAGACTGCTTTTATACTTTTCGGTATAAATTTGAGAAACAAACCTACCTCGTGTACATTTGCAGTAATGGCGATTGTTTTCGGGGATCGGATTATTTTTGGAGTTATTTCAATAATTATTTAGAATGGTTGAAGATATGAATATGTTATATATATCTATATAGTATATATACGAGATGTTTATTTTACCAATATCAAAAATGATTAAGAATGTAGATAGAAATATTTTGGAGTAATAATTAAATAAAGAATGTAGAATAAAGGTGATTTATGGAACATATCATTAATTATTAAGAAATGGAAATAATTATTAAGATAGGCATTTTTAGGGTTTTTTTTGTTTTTTTTGTTAGGTGCTGTACCCACATTAATATTTATTCAGCGTAATCTTCACAAATTTAGTAACAGACTCAAGTGTCGTTTAAAGTATGATAGATGAATACACATATCTCCTATCGATCGATTTCGCCAAAGACGACATCGAGCGTGCCAATGATGGCGACCACATCGGCCAACATGTGCTGCTTGCCAATCTTCTCCAGGGCGGCGAGATGAGCGAAACCAGGTGCCTTAATCTTGCAGCGATAGGGGCGACTCGACCCATCCGAGACGAGATAGACGCCAAATTCACCTTTAGGCGCCTCAATGGCTGTGTAGGTGGCACCCGGTGGCACCTGATAGCCCTGCGTAAATAGCTTAAAATGATGTATGAGCGCCTCCATCGATGTCTTCATTTCGGATCGAGTGGGAGGAGTGACTTTGGCATCGTCTGTTTTAATTTCGCCAGCGGGCATTTGATTCAAACATTGATCGATAATCCTCAGGGATTGACGCATCTCCTCGATGCGACACAAATAGCGATCATAGCAATCGCCTTTCGTGCCAATTGGGACATCGAAATCAACCAAATCATAGGCATCATATGGCTGCTGTTTCCTCAGATCCCATTTGATTCCCGAGCCACGAAGCATCACTCCACTAAAGCCATAATTTAGCGCCTCCTCGGCGGAAACAATTCCAATATCTTCTGTGCGCTGAACCCAAATACGGTTTGTACTTAAAACATCCTCAACTTCATCAAGACGTTCCGCAAACTTGGAGGCAAACTCATAAATGTCATCCATTAAGCCCAGTGGCATATCCTGCAAAAATATATTTAAAAAAAAATAAATTCTTATTATTATTAGTATTAAAATGAATATTATTTCTAATTTACTAAAGAAACTCCTCCAGGTCTTATGTAGGCTGCATGCATTCTCGCGCCAGAGACTCTCTCATAAAATTCCATCATCTTTTCGCGTTCCTCGAACAACCAGAAGAATGGAGTCAATGCGCCTACATCCAGCGCGTGGGTGCCAACGGCCATTATGTGATTGAGAATCCGAGTGATTTCGCCAAACAATGCTGCAAAAAAGAAAAAGGTGATTAACTAATTTAGTCGCCTTTGAGAACTTTATAAACTTAATTCATTTTTGTTGACATCTAAAAAAAGACTTTTCTTGACGATTAAAATCATTTCTCTTCGGAACTAAAGTGAGTTTTTTCGTCTCAAACCACAATAAAAAATGTAAAATTTCGCAAGCTTCTTTGAACAAAAAAATAAATTTCGAGAGAAAAGCTCAGCTGAACGGCAAATATGAGACGGTTCAGTAAGGGTTAAGACTGGCTCTGGTTTTGATTCAAGCTCCAGTTCTTTGTACAAACCTAGTGTTAAAACAGTTACTGGTTCATTAAATTCTGTTACAGTTTTATACAGATGGAATTTGGTCTTGAGGGTGAACGATTGCAAAAAGATGACGGTATAAGGCTGCTACTGATCCATTGAAAACAGTTCACCGAGCACATTTTATCCGGTTTGTCACTGGATTTAAGCACTTACTTCTAATGTATTTGGCGCGCAGCGGCACCTCAATATTAAGTAGTTTCTCCACGGCGAGTGAATAGCACTGCTCGTTGCACATCATCGACACATAATCCAAGCGATCAAAATATGGCAACGCTTGAGTATAAGTCTTATACTCGATCAGTTTCTCAGTGCCACGATGCAGGAGGCCGATATGGGGATCTGCACGCATAACCGTCTGCAACAAGAAATAGAGTGTTATTAGTTCGTTGTTATTGTTGTCTATAGATCAAAGATCTCACCTCGCCATCCAGCTCGAGCACGAGTCGCAGCACGCCGTGAGCAGCTGGATGTTGGGGCCCAAAATTCAGTGTAAGGTTGCGCACCGATTTCTCTACGGGTACCACTTTGCCTAGTGTTAAGCATAACATAAACACATATTGTGTTAAATATAAAATATTTATATATATGTAAAAAAAAACATACTGTTCCATGGCGGCACCTTCCACAGCGAGGTGACTTCATCGGGATACATAACGGGACCGCTGAATTGCTTAATAAATTCCGGATCGGGATACCACTTTGCTGCATTGCGTTGCTGATTGGAGCTGAGAGAAAATAAAATTATTTAAATTATTATCTTCGCATTGTAGTCACACTGATTATATAAGTCTCAGCTGCATTTCGTTTGTTTACCTAAGAATGCTGGTACCGGTTGTTGTTGTTGCTGCAATCGGTGGTGGCGTCTTGAAAACTTGGGCGCCAGCCCCAGCCACCGTGCGCTTAAATATATTTAACATTTTTGTTTTTTAAGAAACTGCGACTTTTCACCCAAAACAGAGCTGGCAAACGTCAAACTCGGTCAGTCTGTCAGCTGTTCGCCAGTGTGTGCAGACGTGCAAGAGATCGGCTCAACTCGTGCCGGCAGTTATCGATAGACAGTACACAATGGAAATATTATTAATTTGTATATGCGATATATTAGATATAAATTAATAAAGTTAAGATACATAATAATTAATACCTAAATATATATAATAATAAAAAAAGATATTTTAATCGTTTTAAGACTCGATAAACAGCTCCGAACGTAATGCTATGAAATACTAACAAGTAAATCAACAATAATGTGCCCGTATTTCCGTATATTGAAGTATATTTCTAGTATTATACTTTTGATGAAAATAAAGAAATCTTATAAGATTTGTATCAAACTTATTATCACAAATAAATAAATAAAAATCATGTTAAATATTTTAATAATTCCCAATTTACAGTATTTTATAGTATAATGTAATAGTTATACACAGAAATGTAACAGCTGTGACTGGTAACTGAAAAATACTCTCGGAAAAATATGTGAGATACATATAGATTGCTGAGATGCAGCCACACTGTCAGTTTCGTATTATTTTTTTACACCTTAAAACATAGCTCTTTTTAAATACTACTTATTAAAATATAAGTAATCTAATAAATTATTACGAAAACATGCTGTTGACATGGAGGCGGCACATACTAAACAAAAATAAAACAAAAATGTGATTCGCTGAAAAAAATGTAATGCCAAAAAACTACCCAATAAAATGTATACATAAAAAGTGGCCTCTGTGTGTGCGTGTGTGTAATTTGCGTTTAAAAAGAAAAGAAAAAAATGCAACAAAATAAAGCAATGCAAATTGTTTTTTACTTGAATTTATAATTTTTTATTTATTTGCTTATTTATTTCAATTCGTTGTTTATACATAAACATTTTCTTTAATTGTATTGGGTTTTTTGTGTATGTATACAGAAAATTGGTGCGACTCAATGTTTATGCATTTGCGTCTGCTTCTAGCAGACGACAGTGCGAAAGCGAGAGCGAGAACGTACTCTCACTTGCACTCGCTATCTCCCTCTCGCTCGCTCTCTGTGTGTGAATTTCTGCCCAAAGCAACAACAACAACAACAATATTTGCCTTGCTAAAACAAGCCATAAAAGTCCTGATGAATATCGAACAAAGCTTTTTTTTTGCCAACATGTTTGTTTTTGTCAAATATTTAATTCTAAACATATAAGTTTAAAAAAATTGTGAATTGTATCTTAAAGCGTTTTACTTGCTTCTTCACATTAAAAATTTTAAATGTCCCGTTTGAATTTAAATTGAAAAAAGTTGCATTTACACAGGCAGCCTGTATATAATTGCCGGCATTCATAAAAATTTGAAGTGCGTAGCGAAAACAATTAGAAGCACCTATATTTATATGTCTATGCAGCTGAGCCTATGCGCGTATATATGTATACAAGCTGAGCTTAAGCAACGTATATATGTATGTATATATGTTTACATCTTTATATGTATGTATGCATTTATATGTACGTATATTTCTACAGCTGAGCTTTAAAATAATGAAAATGTTCGTTTTAAATAATATGCGTCCAATCCATTTCTATGTTGGAAACAACTCAAAAAGAAATGTAAATATTATTATTATTTATACATTTCATTGAAGCTAAATGCTGTAAATAAATACATACATACATACTCATATATAGATTTACGTGTATATACTTATTTACGTTTTGTGTTTTGCGATGTGCACATACACATACACATGCATATATAGAGATCAGTTTTGCCATATTGATACAACTAATGTTTTATTAGTGAAAATAATCTTGAAACAGCTGCATGTGTTTTTTTTGTGTTGTTTTCCCCTTCAGAAATTGTTTTAATAAAGTATAAAATTTCTTTCGCCATTTGTTATTACAGCAAAAATTACTGTATAATTGTATTTTATTTTATTCTTTTAAACAATTTTAAAAATTTAAATAATTTGTGTAAAAAACTTGACTTTTCGTTGTAACACAAATGAAATAAAACGATAAGAAATTAAATTTGTTTTCTAATAAGGAACGCAACTTTGGGATCATTTTTTGTCTTTTTTTTATAGGATTAGTTAAATTAATATCAAAATTGCAGAACAGGTTTTGAAAAACGATAACAAAATTCGGCAATAAAAAAAGATTGGTCACATCAATGGGAATTTTGAAGCCTGAATTTTGAATAGCTACTTCTTCGACTTATGCTTTATTTTTAATAAGGAATTTTAATATTTTCAGCGACTCTAGTTTAGTTGCTTTAGTGTTCACAAGACCATTTTACAGAAATATTGTTAATTTTTGGTACGAATATTCTAAACCGGTTATGTTTTCATTTTTTTGGACTAATGTCAAGATAATATACCAAATACATTATTAATTTAGATTCCCTTATTTTCTTTTCTTTTTATGAAAAATTGCAAAAACGACTTTTTGATTTGAGTTTTTGAAGTTTTCTGTTCATTCGAACAGAGAGAAAAAATATATGTAATTTTATGAATTTAAGTCTTTTTTAATTGCATTAAAATCATTTGCATTATCGCTTGAATAAAATACAAATTACACACAATGAATTATTAAAATTTGGTAGTAAATAAGGAATAATAAATAATAGAAATAACAAGAGGGAGTAACCGACTGCGAAACACTTGATACCATAAGCGGATAACAAGTAGCAAAAAACATGTTGGGTGTGGACAAAAAATAATGTCCGCGTTTGCCTTTGAAGTGTGACAACTGTAGCTCTTAAATTACAAAGATATGGGCTGTTGGAAATTTTAGTAGCTGGAGTGGGTATGGCTCAATAAATTTTGGTGACTGTGGCCTTAAATTGTGGATGATAAGAGGTTTTGTCGATTTGCGAATATCGAGTTGATCGATTGTCTAGCCGCTTATCATTATCACTTAGTCTGACGCGGGTACAGACCAGTATATGTTCTAAGTTTCAAGTTTCTATTTCTAAGGATTTCGAAAAAAGTTGCGTTCATACAGACTGACGGACAGACAGACAGATAATAAATAAATCATTATTAATAATAAATAGTGATTAGTAAATAATAACTCAAAAATAATTATAAAACTAGATAGAACGTTGCAGTCGGACGTAACCGACTGCGAAATACTATTATACCATAATTTGTGTGCAGTCAAGAAATACTGTCCAAGTTTGCCTTTTTGAATGGGAACACATTCTGTTAATTCCCTACTAATAAATGTGTATATGATTTGCATATAAGTGAGCGTGGCTTTTAAAGACGGTGAGCATAATTACACGGGGAGAGCAGACACAAATAATTTTATAAGCTACTTTCACTCTTAAATTCCGGAGATATGGGCTTTTCGAGACTTTAGGGGCGGGAGTAGGCGTTGCCCAAAAAAATTAAAGAGAAGTTTCCTAATAATCTTCCTACGATGTTTGGTAACTAACTAACTTGAATTGCGGGGGATATGGGCGTTTATCTGTTTTGGGGGCTGGAGTGGGCGTGGCCCAAAAAATTTTGGAGTTCGATCTCAGCAATATACCTTCTAAGTATTGTAACTGTAGCTCTTAAATTGCTTGAGATACAGGCATTTATCGTTTTTTGTGGGCGGGAGTGGGCGTGGTCCAAAATTTGTTTTCCACAGTTATAAAGGGTGTTACTAGCAATATACCTTTAAAATTTGATGACTTAAGTTTTCAAATTCCGTGAGATATATGGGCTTATCGATTTACACCAACAGGTGTATCGGATTAGGTAGGTGGTGTGGGTGCGGCCATCCAATTTTTTTTATCGATCTTTGGGGGAGTTACCAGTTACATACCTTCAAAATTTGCGACTCTAGCTTGCAAATTAGGGAAGCTAGGGGGCGGCGGATGTAGGCGTGGTCCGAAAATTTATATGCCAATCCTTGGAGGAGGTTACCAGCAAATTACCTTCCAAGTTTGGTTACTCTATCCTTATAATTTTCGGAGATATACGGAGTTCGATAACTCAATCGGAATTGTTGATGATAGGCGCAGGAGTGGGCGTGGCACCACAAATTTGTTATCGGTTCTTAAAGGCGACTACCAGTAATATACGTACCAAATTTGACGTTCGCTACTCAAAATCTGCAGAAGATATAGCCATTTGAAAATTTTAGGGGCGGGAGTGATGGGGGCGTCGGAGGTGGGCGTGGCACATGCCGATCCTTCAAGGACCTCCCTAAGAACCTACCAACCAAAATTGGTGACTGTATCCATTAAATTGTGAGAGATATGTGGACTTATCGATTTGCTAAAATCGAATTTCGCGGTTTTCAAGCTCCCTAGTGAACGTAGGTCCAAACCAAAGACACTTTAACTTTTGGGGGTACTTTCCAATATACGTTCCAAGTTTTAAGTCTCTATCTCTAAGGGTGTCGGGGGAACGCGCGTTCACACAGACGGACAGAGGGACGGACAGCATGACGGACATTGCACAAAACCAATATACTATTATACCTTTTTGGTATAATAGTATAATTATAATTAGTAAATAATAGGTAGGTAGGTAGGTAATACATAAGACATATTTGTCCCGTTGTGATGCCGTGTGGATGGGGATTTAGACAGAAAGCTTAATATAAGAGAGAAAAAGAGGCAGAACGGACGGACTACTACTGGACTAAACAAACAACAAACAATAAACAACCATAACTCCAGCGGGATTCGAACCCACGACTGATTGATGTAAGCGATATAATGAGCTTTAGCACACAGAATGCAAAGACTCAACGCTTACGACCATCAAGACGGCTAGTAAATAATAAATAAATATAGAAATAAATAATAGCTAATAAATTAAGTAAATAGTAACTAATAAATATTAACAGTAAATAAGAAATAATAAATTTAAAACTAGATATTATATAGTATTTGAAAAATATTTAATAAATAGTAGATATTAATTAATAAACGAATGGGTTTTAATTGCATTGCAGAGACTTCAAGAGAGATCGGCATGTTGAAGGTAGACGCACCTCTATTTTGGTTACGAGCAAGCAACAACCATAACAATAACGAAAGGCGACAGAAGGAAGGAAAGACGAGAACACCAACGAGTCACAGACACGGTGAACAGCATTAATTGATAAACCTATAACTGGGAAAAAAGATTAAGAAAAAAAAAAATTAAATTAAAAAAATGACATTCGATCGTAAACTGGGCCCGAACACTGTTGCCTGGATAACGTCACCTGATCTAAAGAATGCCGAATGCGAAGAGTTGTCCGAAAGTTGTTGCCTGGAAACGGAGTCGGATATTTGGAGCAGCAAAACCGTAATACTCCGGCAACAACGTTTTCCCGAGACTCGAAACTCCAATATTAATTTCAATACAACAACAACTCCACCGACGGTCACCGATAAATCTATGCCAAAACAACAACAACAACAGCTACTACAACATCAGCAACAACAACAAAATCATAGAAATCGAAAGCAAACGAAATCGAAGGCACCTCAAATGCTAACAACGACGCATCGAAAGTCCAAAAGTAAAAGCAAGACCAAGTTAAGTAAAAGAGTAATAACTGATTCAGGTTCTCGGGGGTTTTCGGGGAACAATAATAATTCCACACACAATTCCCTTACAATTTGTGCTGGCTCACAACGCATCGGGATGCATCCGGATGCATTTCACTTGATGAAGACGATCCGTTCACATAGCAACCAGTGCAAAATACACTTTACACCAGGAATCTCTCGAAGCAATAACAATAATAATAATAATAATAATAATAATATTCAGAGCAAGAGTAATAAATTGAAGAAGAAGGTGAGCAAATTGGCGTTCATTCCGTTGCCCACGTTGGGCGCCACATCCTTTGTCACGCTGCTAACGATCATCTGCATTGAGACCGTGCTGCTGTCCACAATGTCTAGCTGTGCTAAGACCTTCTACATGCATTGGAATACATCGAACAGCATGTAAGTAAAATCCATATATCATATAATCTTTTAAAAGCTGACCCAGTCAACAAAAATCACACTTATAAATATAAATATATAAATATACAAGACTTATGGCTGTATTTAAATGTAAAATATTGCAGCAAACTTGAATTGGGCAAAAAACAGAGAAATCCAATCATACAAAAATAAATAGTTAATATGAATTAGTTAAGATATGTACCAATCAGCAACGCACGATGTATTTTAATGATCGAAATCAGTCAGATGATAAAGTCTATTATAATCAATACCGTAGAAGGTATGTAGGTAGGTTATACGGTTATACCCATAGGCCATATTTGGCCCGTTGCGATGCCGTGAGAGATTTAGACCGAATGCTTAATAGAAGAAAGAAAAGGAGATAGAACGGACTACTACTGGACTAGACAAACAACAAACAATAAACAACCATACCGCCAGCGGGACTCGAACCCACGACTGATTGATATAAGCGATATAATGAGCTTAAGCACACAGAATGCAAAGACTCAACGCTTAAGACCGTCAAGTCGGCTCGAAAGAAGGTAAGGTCAAGAAATAATTAGTGGTGTACAAATTAAGAGCATAAGTCATGAGTAGTTTTAGACGGAGCAAAAAAACCAATATTTATGAATGCAGGAGGTACTCCAGCGAGGACTTAATGCAATGGGATAAATGTGATTATATATAAATGTGATAATATATATGTTTATATATATATATATACAGTGTCTCAAAGCTCGTTGGAAGCAGCGACAAGCAAGAAATTTAAAGAGCTATAAAGTTTAAACAAGGAAACAAATTCAAAATGTTTAAATGACAATTTGTTTAATGTTATAACACATTCCAAAAATAAACTTAAGTTTTTATTAAAATATTAATTAATTAATTAAAATTAGTCAAAAACTGAAAACATATCCAAAATACAGGTCTAAGTCATGGTAAGTCGTTTTCCTGGTAAAACCGGAAAGTACGTAGGACTCCCAGATTCTTGTCACTTTGGAGTAAATTTTCCTTTTGTATATCGAAGTACACATTCCTGTCCATTGTTGTTTCAATAAGCACAAAATTTCCGCCACCGGCTGCCGAGGTACAGGCCCAAACCATGACACTTCCTCCGCCATGCTTGACTATTGCCTTTATGTGTTCGGGATTCAGCTCAGTATTGGACTGTCGCCACATATAATTCCATCCGTCCTGGCAAAAAATGTTGAATTTGTACTCATATTCAAATATGACTGTGTGCCAGAACTCCAAATCCTTGTCCAAGTGGATTTTGGCGAACTTCATCCTAGACCCTCAATTTTTTGCCTTTATAAATAGCTTTTTCCGTAGTACTTGGGCCTTCAAGTCATTTTTGCGCAAAACCTGAAGCACAGTTCCCACTCTGAACTTTTTCCTTATTTCATCCTGCACCTATTGAGTCAGTTTTCGGACGATAGCTTAAGATTTCCCCTTATTTGATGATCCTCGGCTCGTCTTGCTCGGCGAAAATCGGGTTTGGTGACATTCCGCCCTTGTTCTCTTTCCAATTTTCGTCTTTAGATTGACCATTTTAGCTATTTGGCGATATGAATATCCGATTTTTAAGTGTTCCAGGATGATTTTCCGTTGATCATTAGTATTCCGTTTGCCCGTGGTCCTTTTTGGCTTATTGCTCCCGAAATGCAGGAAAAAACTAAACTGACTACGAAGGATTGGTCTATTTATACCGAAAAAATTTAACTTTAGGTAAAAAAATCCGGGTTTTATGGCACCTAGGTGTCTACAATGTAACTGTTTACCAATGGTTTGACCCAAAAACTTAGGTACTTCTTACATAACCCGACCTAACGGGTGTGGAAATTCCCGTTTATTAGGGTCATATATTCATTTCGGTGGTTCATATATGTACCTGCCATCGGTCTTTGGAATTTTTGAAAAATAATGAATAATGAGTTTATGGCAAGCAATTACATTTTTTGCTTGTCGCTGCTTAACGCTCGCTTTGAGCAACTGTATATATACAGTGTCTCAAAGCTCGTTGGAAGAACCACCAAAATTAATATATGACCCTAGTAAACGGGAATTTCCACACCCGTTAGGTCGGGGTATGTAAGAAGTACCTATGTTTTTGGGTCAAACACTTGGGAAACAGTTACATTATGGACGTTAGGTGTCAGAAAGCCCGGGTTTTCTGCCTAAAGTTTAATATTTTCGGTAAGAATAGACAAATTCTTCATAGTCAGTTTAGTTATATTCTGCATCTCGAGTGGAACAAGCCTACAAGGACAATGGGCAAACGGACTACCATTTATCAACGGAAAATCATCATGGAACACTTCAGAATTGGATATTCACATCGCAAAATAGCTAAAATGGTCAATCTAAACACCTCAACTGTATTCTACATCATTTGGAGTTTCGTGGACGAAAATTGGACAGAAAACAAGGGCGGAATGGCACCAAACCCGATTTTCGCCGAGCAGGACGAGCCGAGGATCATCAAGAAAATAAGGGGAAGTCTTAGGCTATCGGCTCAAAAACTGACTCAATAGGTTCAGCATGAAATAAGGAAAAAGTTCAGTATGGGAAATGTGCTCCAAGTTCTGCGCAACCGTGACTTTAATGCCCGAGAACCACGGAAAAAGAAATTTGTAAAAGCAAAAAATATAGGGTCTTGGATGACGCTCTCCAAACTCCACTTGGGCAAGGATTTGGAGTTCTGGAACACAGTCATATTTGAATATGAGTACAAATTCAACATTTTTTGCCAGGACGGATGAAATTATATGTGGCGACAGTCCAATACTGAGCTGAATCCCAATCACTTAAAGGCAACAGTCAAGCACGGCGGAGGAAGTGTAATGGTATGGGCATGTATCTCGGCAGCCGGTGGCGGAAATTTTGTGATTATTGAAACAACAATGGACAGGAATGTGTACTTCGATATGCTAAAGGAAAATTTACTCCGAAGTGCCGAGAAGCTAGAATCCGACGCACTTTCCGGATCTACCAGGACAAAGACCCCAAGCATAAGTCCGGAATAATACAGTCCTGGCCTATCTGCAACTGCTCCCACGTGATAATTCCACAGGCCCAGCCTCCAGATTTAAATGTTTTTGAAAATTTGTGGGCTCTGCTGGAAAATAACATCCGGAATCACAACATACCCAGCAAAGAAGACCTCAGAAATGATCTGCTGGAGGAGTGGAGCAAGATCAGCCCAGAAACTACCCGGAAACTGGTATCTTCCATGAAGACTGCTTACCATGACTTTGACCTGTATTTTTGGATATGTTTTCAGTTTTTGACTAATTTTAATTAATTAATTAATATTTTAATAAAAACTAATGTTTCTTTTTGAAATGTGATATAACATTAAAGAAATTGTCATTTAAACATTTTGAATTTGTTTCCTTGCTTAAACTTTATAGCACTTTAAATTTGTTGCTTGTCGCTGCTTAACGCTCGCTTTGAGCAACTGTATATAGAAATTTTTCATATTTATAAGCTAAAGATACTTATGAATATTTTTTTAGGAGTGGAAAAAAGTGAGGAAGGAAAAACAACAATTTAATTATCCGGTTGGCCTCAATGAAATTTAAATAAGATTACATTAAGATTAAAGCTTTTGGCACTTTTTCGTTTCAATTAAAATAAAATAAAGATTGAAAATAATTCCAAGAACAGTATTAACTTTATTTTTTAGAGGCAATACTAAACAATATATACAATAGATCTCAATTTAATAATATGTACATTGAGCAAACAGGTATCCTTTGAGTCTCCTGCAAGTATAACAAGCATTTTAAAGGATTTTAGCACACACACACATATACACAGATTTGTACCCCGATTTAATGCAATGGGATATGCTGATATGGATGGGGATGTGGATGGAATACGCAACGCATAACAACGCACTTCACTTGGGGTCCAGGGTTCAGAAAAGAAACGCGCACGCACATGTCTATCTGTATATATATATACAGTGGCTCAAAGCTTATTGTAAGCAGCGACAAGCAAAAAATATAAAGTGCTATAAAGTTTAAACAAGGAAACAAATTCAAAATGTTTAAATGCCAATTTGTTTAATGTTATATCACATTTGAAAAGAAACTTTAGTTTTTATTAAAATATTAATTAATTAATTAATATTAGTCAAAAACTGTAAAAATCTCAAAAATACATATCAATGATCAAAGGAAACAGTCTTAAGAAAAGTTAAATATTTGGCGTATAAAAGCTTAAATAAGGATGTTAATACTTAGTATGATATCCTTTAGCCTTAACAACTTCGCTTAACCTATTTTTCATGGAAGATACCAGCTTCCGGGTAGTTTCTGGGCTGATCTTGCTCCACTCCTCCAGAAGAGCGTTTTTGAGATCCTGTTTGCTTGATATCTTGTGTTTCCGGATGTTATTTTCCAGCAGAGCCCACAAATTTTCAATAACATTTAAGTCTGGAGACTGGGCCGGTGGAATTATCACGTGGGGGCAGTTCCAGATAAGCCAGGACTGTACTATTCCGGCCTTATGCTTGGGGTCGTTGTCCTGGTAGTACCGGAAAGTACGTCGGATTCCTAATTTCTCGGCACTTTGAAGTAAATTTTCCTTTAGTATATTGAGGTAAACATACTTGTCCATTGTTGTTTCAATGAACACCAAATTCCC
The DNA here is from genome assembly GCA_037043585.1 of Drosophila mimica. Lineage (NCBI taxonomy): Eukaryota > Metazoa > Arthropoda > Insecta > Diptera > Drosophilidae > Drosophila > Drosophila mimica. Next base: position 315,676 of record JBAMBE010000435.1, read on the forward strand.
GACGCCGGCTGCCGAGATACATGCCCATACCATGACACTTCCTCCGCCGTGCTTGACTGTTGCCTTTATGTGTTTGGGATCCAGCTCAGTATTGGGTTGTCGCCACACATAATTCCGTCCGTCCGGGCAACAAAATATTGAATTTGTACTCATATTCAAATATGACTATGTTCCAGAACTCAAATCCTTGCCCAAGTGGATTTTGACGAACGTCATCCCAGACCCTATATTTTTGCCTTTAACAAATTTCTTTTTCCGTGGTTCTCGGGTATAAAAGTCATGGTTGCGCAGAACTTGGAGCACAATTCCCATACTGAACTTTTTCCTGATTTCATCCTGCACCTATTGAGTCAGTTTTTGAGCCGATAGGTTAAGATTTGCCCTTGAAATCTTGATGATCCTCGGCTCGTCCTGCTCGGTGAAAATCGGATTTGGTGCCATTCCGCCCTTGTCCTCTGTCCAATTTTCGTCCACGAAACTTCAAATGATGTAGAATACAGTTGAGGTGTTTAAATTTATCATTTTAACTATTTGGCGATATGAATATCCGATTTTTAAGTGTTCCAGGATGATTTTCCGTTGATCAATGGTAGTCCGTTTGCCCATGATCCTTGTTGGCTTATTGCACCCGAAATGCAGGAAAAAACTAAACTGACTACGGAGGATTGGTCTATTTGTACCGAAAAAATTCAGCTTGATGTAAAAAAATCCGGGTTTTCCGCCACTTAACTGTCCATAATGTCACTGTTTCCAACAGGGTTTGACCCACAAACTTAGGTACTTCTTACATAACCCGACCTAACGGGTGTGGAAAGTCCCGTTTATTAGGGTCATAAAATCATTTCGGTGGTTCATATATCTACCTGTCATGGGTTTTTGGAATTTTTGAAAAATTATGAAAAATGAGTTTATGGCAGGCAATTACATTTTTTGCTTGTCGCTGCTTACAATAAGCTTTGAGCCACTGTATATATATGTGTGTGTATTATGTCAACCCTCAAAGCAGTCGCATCGCGACCTACAATGCTTTACTGCGGGAACAACGTTAATGGAAAGGGGAATGGGCAACGGAAGAACAAGAAGAGGGGCAAAGACGAAGACGAATAAGAAAGGTAGTGTGAGAAGTGCATAGAAGAATTGCTCAGCGTCTTTTTACATAAGCTTCTTGCTATGCGTGGTGAGGTGAGGTGAGTTCGGGTGCGAGGAGGTGAGTGCATGCGTCTTGCTTGTGGGTGGCTTCTATTCTTCTTATTTTACAGTTGTGGCTGGCTATAATTGATAAATTCATATGTAGGTGTAACTATATAGGCACAGGTGAACCAAATCAAACCCAAGACTCCTATTAATTTAAACAGCTTAGGAGAAAAAGCATAAATTTTTACATTTAAAACAAGAAAACTAAATTAAAATCAAGAAACTATAATTTAAACAACTTGGAAAAAAATAACATATTTAAAAATTACACAAAAAACAAGTCATAACTTTGATTAACTTTGTTCGTTCAATCATCGTTGAAATAATATTTTTTTTAATAAAGAAATTAAATACATTCAGCTTGAAATTAAAATAAAACTTGTAGTTTTAATTATTCAATCCACATATTTTTCTCGTTAATTTGGTAGTAATATGCTAAAAGAACTTTACGTTTGAATGTCAGCTGAAATGTCGGAATAAATAAAAAAAATAATATATATATATATATATGTATATATATATAATATAATATATATGTATATATGTATAATATAATATATAAACAATAATATGATACATATGTGGGGTGCTTGGTGGAAAGAAACTGTTAATAATATCATTTATGAACTATGACCAGCTTTTTTATTTTTTTATTATTTATTTACTTTTTGTATTTTTGTTTTGACTGACTTTAATTATATAATTTAATATAAAAATAATGTAAATTATAAATAATTTAAAATGTAACTTACATGCGCGTTGTAGGAAAAACTCAAATCAGACAACTATTCAAGCTGCCGTCCTATATATATATATATATATATTTATCTGTATACGTTTACCTGTAACCCTAGTCCTTTTTATAAGATGTGGAGAGGTGTGCGTGTGTGTGTATATTGTGTGTGTGTCGCCAAAGTACTACGTACATGTAAAATATGCGTACTTCATCATTAGGGGGTGATTTTTGATTTACAAAGGCTCCCAACAATAAAATGGAAGGAAAAAACAAAGAACAACTTGAAAAGGCACAAGGAAAACTGAGGAAACAGAGGAGAGAAGAGAAGAGGAGAAGGCAACATCAGACATACATAAGTGCGTGCGTCGTGTTAACCACTACATGGTTTCCTCAGGGTGATGAACGATGAGGAGTGGAGAGGGGAAGGCGGTGGTGGAGGGAATGGAAAGGGGGACTCCTTGTCGGTCGAGTTGCAGCAGAGGTTCTGTTTTATATACCAACTAAAAAAAATAAGAGTATTCAGAATTTAAGGAAATGCTTGTAAAAGGCAGAAGGAAATAACTACGACATTTTTCTGATCAGTAGCAACAGTCAAGTCAACAATCCCAGATGCTATAAGATTCCCGGATAAGTTTTCTTCTACACGGGCTCAACTATACTTTATTGTATAATATAAAATAAATCGACTAATATAAGTTGACAAACAAATAAATATCAATAACACCGTTTCGGGTAGCACATCGATATATATCGATGTTGTTTAGCAATAAAAGCCTCCATTTTAAATCCTAAAGATCGAAAAAAAGTTCTCGAACATGAAAACCTACATATAAAAACGATTTAAACTAGCTTGCGAAATTTTTGTTTATATATTTGAGATATTTTTAGACAGCAAAACTGAAATTTAACTCACTGATAATTCACTGTTAAGCTGGAAGTATTTTGAGAACCACTGTTCGCAGGGGTTAAAGTAATGCATTAAATATAATATAAATATTTATAAATCATTAATTATCGTTAGTGTGTTTTTCCCAATTTATAAATTAACTTGATTTCTTATTTTGAATTTCTCTGGCAACACTAATATTAAGCGACATTTAAAAAATAAATAAATAATTTTAAAATAAATAAATAATTAAAATATTTTGGTCTACTTTCCGTACTGTACACATTCAGTCTGTAATAAGGCTATTAATCGATATCATATATTTAACAGGGTATCTGCTAGTTGAGCTCTCGCGAACTAAAGCACGTTCATAATTGTTCGAGAATCCTCTTTGCGATTTGCACTCAGAGCACTCATTATGCAAACGCAGCTTCAGCTCCAGCTTCACATCTCTTAAATTCGAACATTTCTAAAAATAAATAAACAACGCCTTTTTTTTTGCTATACCAATATCACAAGTCGATGAAGGGAAGTTTGGGCTGGGCAAGGATTATAACTTGTTGAAATGCGTAGCGCTCCTCTTTGTTCAGCTCATAGATGTTTCCACTGGGGTGAAATGACTTCACTCGGGTTACTCGCGCATATCTAAAAGTTAGCAGTGGTTTCAGCTCAGAAAGTGCTCAACTGGTAGATGCCCTGGTAGATGAGCAGGGTATCTGCTCTATAAATAATATATATACGATTTGGTGAACAAATTATGAGCCGATAAGTAAATAAATAAGTAAAATAGTATAAATAAATAATTTATAAAGTTGTGGTTATCGATTTTTAGCGAAATTCTTAAATTTATTTATTAAATTAAATAAATTAAATAAATTAATAAATTATAGATCTGTAATATAGTGAAATAGGTTACAGCAATTTGATTTTTTTTTTATGAATACTTTTTGGATGAATGCTTTAAATTAAATAAATTAATATTTAAATTTGAGAGAGGTGATAAATGCTATAATAATTTGTAATATTTTAATAATTTTAAAAGGGTTATATTACTGAATACTTTATCAAGTTATGTATATTCGAATATTGCACATTTAATGTTCATATGAAAGAGGGCTCAAGAAAGTAAAATTATAAAGGATTTTAAATAAATACTAAAAATATTAGTATTAAAATTATTATATGAAAAATAGAAATTATAAAAGTAGAAAAAAAATCAAAGAGATTTTATATAGTTTTTGTCTGTGTTTCTTTTGCAGATTTCGGATTGATAACACGGATCACATTATAGACGTGAACAAGGGCAATTTGGCGTTTGAATTCGATCAGGTGCACATAATTTGTCCCGTTTACGAGCCGGGTGCCTTTGAGAATGAAACGGAGAAATATATAATCTATAATGTGTCGAAAGTGGAATATGAAACATGTCGCATAACGAACGCCGATCCGCGAGTAATAGCTATTTGTGATAAGCCCCAAAAATTAATGTTTTTTACGATTACGTTCCGGCCATTTACACCGCAGCCAGGTGGTTTAGAGTTCCTTCCTGGAAATGATTACTATTTCATTTGTGAGTAGTAAATTAACTTTAATTTAATTCTACATTTATGTTAATAAAAATGTATATATTTTAGCGACTTCATCCAAGGACGATTTGTATCGTCGCATTGGCGGTCGCTGTTCCACAAATAATATGAAAGTTGTGTTCAAAGTGTGCTGTGCCGCCGAGGAGAAGAACAAAACAACGGAAACGACGATGCTCATTGAAAATACGGGTGGTGCCGGAACTGGTACGGGATCGGGAACTGGAACAGGAGATAATACGGCTATCAATGTGGATGTAAACGTGAATGGCGTTAATACAATTGGTGTCAACACGGCCAACGCTGGCAACACTGGAAACATTCATTTGAAGCCCATCAATGGTCTGGGCACCTCGATCAATACAAACATTGATCAATTCAATCGCATACCCATTCAACCTAATATTATTGGGAATAATATTGGAATAGGTGGAGTTGGGGGAGCTGGAGCTGGAGCTGGTGGCGTTATTTTATCACCTGGTCATGGTAGCATTAATATGCTGCCACCGGGCCGTGGTGGCATACATCTGACGTATCCGGGTCATCATCATATACAGACGGGCATTAGGATTAATAATGTGCCAACGAATGTGCAACAGAATCAAAATAATCCAAATATACATTCGCATCCGCCGCCGCCGCATCCGCATCACAAGCAGCAGGCCGGCAACAATAATCTAAATGCGAATGGGAATGGTAAGAAAATATCATCAAATGATAATGATAATGATAATGATCAAGATCACCATCAACATCAACATCAAAAACATACATACAACATACATCAAATTGGCTTTAATTCAACAAATAATACTCATCATCATCAATATCCACTTCAAAATCAACATTATCTATCGCCAGTTGTTGTTGACACCAATCACAGTAATATTGTTCAGAGCACAATTAATTGGCCAATCACTGCCTGGGACACTAATCCAAACACAACTTCAACAATCAACATTGTAACAACTACTAATACAAACACAAATCGAAATACAAATCTAAATCTAAATACAAGTAGCAAACTTAACACCAAACTTAATCAGACAGTAAGATTGACCCACAATATTGATAAGATGAAACGTAAGTAGTACTTCTAGTAATGCATTCTCCTTGCATTCCTTCCTTGCTTTCATGCATTAATTCATATAACCACAAAAAAAAAAAAAAATTATAAAATTACAAAATTTCTAATCTTACTAAAAAAAACCCTATTATATATAGAGATATCCACTTGAAGTTGTCGGGAAATATAAACTTTCATAGTTTTCAAAATTAATAAAAAGAATTTAATAATTTGTATGGTGTATATATTCTTGATCAGCAAAAAAGTTGAATCGGTACAGATCGAATCTCAGGGACTCTATAGTCCCTTATGAGTAAGAGACTTTAAGTTAGGCATATAAATTCTCGTTCGATAAACGCACCCTTTCCTTAAAAATCGATACTTATCCATTCCCGATAGCAATAAAAGACAGTCTTATTGATTTATATCAATATGACACATTCTTGATGAACTGGATAATTTTTATCAAGATCGGATATATATATATAGTTGAAAATAAATTCTCTTCATATTCTCATTACGTGAAGGGCATAGCTAAAAAGTTGTCTCTCTGACTTCAATGTCCTGAAATTTGAATATATTTCATTATATATATTTATATTATTTATAACAAATAAAATTCATAATCAACTGTAATTTAGTTTAGATTTCAAAATATTTTATTGACAAAAGCTGGGTATTTTGATTCCTTTACAACACTTAACATTTTTATAGTCCACTTTTTATACGTCAAGAAAATTGGCATTGACATATTTAAAAATCATGTTCAAATAAAAATAACCGACGGGGTTTAATTTTTATAATTTGATACCGAATGTATCATTTTGTGCAATGTCCGTCTGTCCGTCTCTATGAACACCACTGTGTTCAACACCTCAGAGATAGGTATTTGAAACTTGTAACATAAACTGGGCTGTGCCTGCATCAGAATAAGTGTACAAATTTGAGTGCTACGTACACTATGGGGCTAGGAAATCGATAGAGCACACAACTTGTAAGCTAAAGTCGCGCCCACTAGGCCTCTCTAAACCGATTTACCTTGTAAGTTTAACCGAGAACAAATTTTGGACCACGACCACGCCAAAAACGATAAAAGCCTATATCTCCCGTAATTACTACCGCCTCCTAAATTCCCAGAATCATATAACTCCCGCAATTTAATAGCCACAGCCACCCTGTTCTCTGCTTCTTGTTATGCGCTGTAATAACTTGTGGTATAAAAAAGATGGAAAAAAAACAACAAAAATTTTAATATCAAACAACATAAAAACAAATAAAAATATATGAGTAACCCATAAAGTATTTTTAAGTTTTTTCCGAAACTAACATTATTTTGAATAATGCTCAAGGAAAGACTGTTGCTATGGAGCTCTTTCTATTTCGCAGAATATTTCTTAGAAAACAAAAGCTAGCTGAAATCATCTATAAATTTCTTACTTAATTTACATAAATATATCTGAAAAAAAAAAATTTAGAAAAAATTAATGTTTTTAATAAATATAATAATATAAAAAAAAAAAATAAATAAAAATAAAATAAAACATAGGAGCATTTTTATCTTTCATAAATAAAAAATCAATAAACAAAATTTTAAAAATATATTTGGAATGCGTGAGGTTGTTTTAAGTTACTTACACTTACCTAAAAAAGATTGCTGTTCATGAATAAAAATAATAATAATAATTATCTTCGCGTCGTATCAAAAACAAAAAACCCTACCAACCAGTTTCCTGTTATGTTGTGTGTATGTAGTGGGATCAATATTACGACAGCCACGATGATGAAATTAGTGATTTTTAATTTAAAACTAAAAGAAACAAATAAATAAAAACCGTTTGCTTCTTGCAGATGATCATCACGGCTATGACAAGCATCCGAATGAAGTGGTAAAAAACGAGGAACTCACCTACAACAGCGGAACGGAACGAAGTCATCTGTGCAAATGGAACTGGAACTGGATCATTGTAATGATCACAATTAATTATCGGTGAATTATGCCTGCCTCGTTTTAAAAAGAGAAAAAGAGAGCCATAAAATAAATGTGGCGATTAATTATGTATTTTCTCAAACGGATCGATTCAAATCGAGCCAAATTAAAAAAAGAATATTAAAAAAAAATCAGAAAATAAGAGAAAAAAGCGAGATTAGTAGAAAAGAAGGAGAAAGGTGAAATAGAATAAATAAGTAAACAAATGGAAAAATTTTCAAGCGCATTAAAACATAGTTTATAGCGATATATATCTATATATATAAATATATATATATATATCTATATATATAAATATATCTATATATATCTATATATATAAATATATCTATATATATCTATATATATAAATATATCTATATATATACATAATATATATAGACTTAATACACTTAACACTTAAACAAGTAAAGACCGATTATAAGTTTTAATTGCTAACTGACTTTGCCTACAAATAATTAAAATCAAGCTGTCAAAAAGTATTCCAAGACCAAGATTTAAACTTTTTGCAGCGACTTAAACAAATAAACAAATTTATATATATATATATATATATAATATAATATAATATATATATATATATATATATATGTGTATTTTTGTTCTTATAATTATATGTATATAAAAGACAAACTTTTATAGTCCGAAAAAATATATAAAAATGTTATATAAAAATTGGACTTGAAAAAAATATTTATTTAAATGATGCCATTCATTTTGAACTTGACGTTAAAACTCTGTCAACTATATACATATATAAATGTGAAGAAAATTATATACATATATATATATATATATGTATTTATATTATATTATATATACATATATATATTTAACTCAAAAGGCAAACTCGCGTTACACACACACATACTTCTCGTACAGCTATAAAAAAAATTGCCTTGTACGATGACAGTTTTGACTGATAACAAAAAAAAAATCGACACATAGATATATATATGTATTATGTATTAGTGTACGTGTTTATATAGAACTCGTGTAGGAAATTAGCAAATAAGTTAAAAAAAAAAGAGAGCATTAACTCTGTCCCTCATACACACACAAACACATACCAGCACACAAACACACACATACCAACACACACACACCCATAAACACACACTCATGCACATACACAGCCGATCGAGTAAATGTTAAATGTGGAACCTATGTATGTAATAATGTTAATTAACATTTAACATTTGCATTCAACATTGACACTTAACATTTATATTTAAAATTTAGCATTTAAAGTTTACAATTTATATATATAAGTATTTCGAATATGGGAAAGGTGAAATTCAAAGAACTCAACTGTAAGTTTTATGTTCTGATGCTTTTTTTGTTTTTGTTTACATAGTTTTTAGTTTACACTTTTTTTGTAATTTTACTTTTGTAAATGAACCAAGCAGTATATATATCTCAAATATATATATCTATATATTTAGTAGAAGTACCATGAGATTATCCTAAAAAAAAACGAAAACGAAAATAGGAAAAAAAAAACAAGAAAAACAAATTTTAGGTGAAACGTTATAATGATTGTATATTTAATAATAATAATAATACAAATTTAATGTGTATATCATGTATTGATGCAGCAGCATTTGCTCCATTCAAAACAAATCTTACATCAACATACATCATTGCAAAGTGAACAAATATTTACGTACGACATTTATAAAGTAAATATTCTTATACAAAATACAATTTACAAAAATTTGCACACTTACAAAAATAATGTCTAATTTTCAATCCCATTAATTACATAATTAGTAACAGTACATTTTGGAGTTTAGCAGTATTTTTTCTCAATTTTTCAATGTACTTAAAACCATTAAAAAAAAACACACACAGGCACACAAACACACAAACCATGGTGTCAGATATACAGGGTGACAACTGCAAATTTTAAACAGCCCGCCTTAAAAATTCCCTATGCTATGGGCAAATGCACTGCTTGCCGGACACATAGATGGCAGGCATTTGTCTGGCAGTAATTTCAATATTTCTTAATAATGATCAATTAAGTGTCTTTGCAATTTAATCAGTGCAAAAGATAAGCAAATGTTTTGCTCTGCTTTCGTCTGCCGGAAACATAGCTGACAAGCAGCAATTTCCCACTTCCATAACTTTTATATCTTCCAGCCTCCGATTAGTTTTTTTAACTATACCATGGGCATTTTCATGTTCAGCATAACAAAACCTATTTTTCACTTTTAACGCCTGGCACTTTATCAAACCCAATATAAAAAAATAAATAAATTAAACAGCAACTAACTTAAAAACTAAACCGAATTTATAACAATGCGACAAACCGTAGCAAAAATCGGAAATAGAACCCGAAATAAAAAAAGAAACACCCGTAATAATTGAACATAATGCAAAGCTTAAGCACTCATCTGTATCTCTTTCAGTCATTCACTCACTCACCTAGTATGACTCTCTCATTCACTCACTCACTAAATTGTTGCAATTGGAAATTTTCACAGACACACACACATTTCACATACACAGATTGAGATGATTAGGATTACGCTTACAATACAATACAATACAATAAATACAAATACAATAAAATACAAATACAAATACATAGAAACAATCATAAACATACATACATATATACTCTCAAGCTCTTATCTTAAATAATTTCTTAATACAACAACAGCAACCAGAAAATAGTTTAGCCCGCTTGTCAAATATGCCTGACATGCACGTCTCCCATACATGACTGTATGACATGCATTTCCGTCATACATGTCTGTCAGACCTCAAGCCTCTACAACTGTTTGTTTATTATTATTTTGGATTTCAATTTCATTTTAGTACGTAACATTCTCAAATTTATTTTATTCACACATTGTTCAGACAAGGAAGTCTGTCATACATGTCATGCATTTCTGTCATACCTCAAACCACAATCATATTATAATAGTCTGTCATATACACGTCCGTCATATACTTCTGTCATACATGTCTGTTAAGCCTTAACAACTATTTGTAATTAATTTAAATTTTATTTCAATTAAAAAAAAATTGGTTTTATCTGCACAGATAGAAAAAACAAATTAAAAGATTTTACTGGAATGCTTTCCAGACATTTTCTTCTATGCATTTTACAATCACTTTTTGTAATGCCATCCAGCGTGTATACATACATACACACATAACATTTATTATAATACAGTTGCGACAAAAATAACAGCAACACTGACAAAAAATGGTTCATTTAAATTGGTGAATACGCCTTACGAATTTGATGAAGACTTTAAATAAGGAGAAAGAAAGAAAACATAATTTCATTCAACGTTTTCAACTGATTTGAATTGAATTAATATTAAAAAAAAAAAATAGGAAAGACAGAAAATGAACGGAGAAAATAATAGAAGAAGAAAAAATGAAAAAATGCACTTCTAATTATGAATATGAAAATTGTACATAAACAAACGAATATTCTAAAGTTATATTTTTTGTTTGCTTTTTCTTTTAGCTCGTTTTACTTTATAATTATACAAAAAAATATGTTCAATAGAATTTATAGCGCAGTACTAAACAATGTTAAAAACCAAAATTTGTAAAAATAGCAAAAATAATTTGATTAGTTTTTTCTGCATCTTTAAGCAAAATGTTGTAGTGTTGCTATTATTTTTGCAGGAACTGAAGACATACATACACACATACATGCGCACATTCCAATTGTGCGTCTTTTCGTTTTTGTTTTTACCTTTTTTGTATGTACAGAAAACAATTATTTATCCCCCCACCCCCACTCATAACTCGTGTCGTAATATTAAAAGATAACCGCCGATAAGTCACACATACACACACAATAACTGTAACTGGCCCCCCTGCATGCATGTAGTAGTGTGTAATATTTATACGTGATGCATAAATAAAATACACCAATACATAGACACAAACACACACAGTCACAGCCACACTAAAAATAATAAATGTGTAACATATATACATATATATGTACATAAGTGTATGTTTCTCATTAATGAATGAATGCAAAAAAAAAACAAAAAAATGGTATAAAAAGGTATTTAAAAAAGGTATAAAAAGGCATAAAAAATGTTGGCAAGAAGACGAAGAAGAAGGTGGGGACTTAGGAGGACTAAATTGTAGTTTTTAACTGTAGCACAGCAAATTTATATCTAAAAATTATACCACTTAAGGGGTAAAATAAGCAAAAGAAACATGCATTAAAAACGAAACAAAACGAAATGAAATTGAAATGAAAATGAAAATTCATGTGTATGTATGAAAAAATAAGCAAAGGATAAGACAAAACCGAAGGCCAGAGTGGAGAAATGAACAATGTATCAATGCGAATAAAAACAAATTTGAATTTACAAAAACTATGTGTTTATCTTTTGTCTACCAATTAATTTTTATACCCTTAGCCCAATAAAAATGAGTAAAAAGGGTATAATGGTTAATAATAATATAACAGGCAGAAGGAAGTATCTCCGACTACATAAAGTAGACACATATGATCAGGATCAACAGACGAGTCGATATGAACAGGCGGATCTCGGAGACTGTAAGAGCTAGAGATTTGAATGGAATATAGGTTCTCGTATACCAGGCGCAGATCAAGTTTGATTTATTTTATCGATAACTGCAACTGTAACGGATATCGCTACATTTTGATTTCCGATAGCAATATATGCTACAACTTTATATATAGAATATACATATGCACATTATGGATGAACTACCCAAATTTCATCAAGATTAGAAACATCCAAGTTATAGCAGCCTAAAGCAATTTCTGTATGCATATAAATATGCGAGCGCACGTGTGAGAAAGAGATGACAGAGCCCCATTATCTACGATTGCGTGTTTGAATGTATATATCTTTGTATTTTCATGTGTTTGTCGCCAGTCAGTTAGGATCAGTTCTGGTAAGCTCGGGCTTTTGAATAAAAATATGCGCAGTATTGGTTTTTTTGTACTTTACAGTGCCTGTGTTTGCTAAAAGAAATGAGTGCACTTGTAGTACTGATCACATTTGGGTGCAAATCTTGTTAAAGATAAATTTGCTATTAAAGCTATTATTTATTTACATATGCGTTCAGGGTATATCATAGTCGAGCTGACTTGAAACCAGCAACCCCCTTACTTGCTTAAGTTTAAACAAGTAAGAACGCTGTAGTCGAGTGAGCTCGACTACCATATACCCTGAACCAAGCTTTAAATACATTATAGGTTTATTTCCAAATGTCCCCTTTAATAGTTTCGCACACTCTGATGTAAAACAATGTGTACAATGCTATTCTTTTTTATGGAAATGATACTAAAGAAAAAAAAGACACATGATTTAATAATTATGTATATATTTTTTTTTTTCAATTTTTATTGCGGTTAAGGACTTAAGATATATACCGAAAATAAAATTTATTTCAATAAATATATATATGCATGCATAATCTAAGAAATTTTTTCAGCTGAATTAATTTATTCTTTCCTCAATACTAAGAGAAATCCCATAGGTTTATTTCCAAATGTCCCCTTTAATAGTTTCGCAGACTCTAATGTAATGCTATTCTTTTTTATGGAAATGCTACTAAAGAAAAAAAAAACAACTGTGGGTTGGGTATTTCACTCGCAGTAAATAAGTTCAAATCCACGTTTATTATTTATTTGTATTATGATTGGGTCTTAAATAGTACATATTTCTTTTAACATATACGATTATACGATTTAGATGAATTGTTTGTAATTAAAATGCGTATGTGTTTTAACCGAGATCTCAGCACCGAATGCCCGCAAACACATTTGTGCTTGTGTCGATTATCTTGCCGTCCCTTTCTCACAAATGCACGCGCATATTTGTGCATACAGCTTGCGGCTGCTGACAGAAATTTTATCAATATGAAAATATATTTTCGTGCTTCTTATCCTATCTTGATAAAATTTGGGCAATTGATCAACAATACGCATATGCATATCGTGCTTAAATTAGAAGCGTCTAACTTTTAAACTGTGGAATTTATTGAGATCTGTGTCTTCATACAGACGGACAGACAGACGGACAGGGCTAGATCGACTCGGCTATTGATCCTGATCAAGAATATATATATTTTATGGGGTCGGAGATGCTTCCTTCTGCCTGTTACACACATTTGCACAAAACCATTATAACCTTTTTACCCATTTTTAATGGGTTCAGGGTATAAAAAGTGACAGATATTTCCAGTTGCTCCCAGCACTTCCACAGCTGTGCCCAAATATGTATGCAACAGTCGGAATTGGAAGAAGAAGCAACTCCGAACAATCAGTTTGGCTGCCATCAAACGTAGTTCCAACTTGAGTGATGTTCGCCGTTGATCAGCTTAAGTCATGCAATGCATTCGTTTTTATACCACATTGAAATATTTATAAAAAGTATAACTCAATTTATTAATCATCAAGATTTTGCTTTCTAAAAAGCAGGAATTCCATTGCTTAATTCTTCGCATTTTAATTACTTTAATTGTAAAACAATTGTTTTTTATTTAATTTGTTTCAATTTATTTAATTATGTTTTAAATTTTCTTATTTTAAACTTTTTTCAAATATATTAAATCTTTCTATACTAAAAGAAAATTTTTAAATTATAGTTAGTTACTTTTTACTTTACTTTTACTTTTTTTTAGTTTAACATTCTATTCAAATTGTATGTTGTCTACTGATATGAAATAAATAAAATTACAATACCCCCCCCCCCCCCACACAAGGACATAACAATTGTAAATGTAAAATAACAGTTATAATAAAAAGAAATATTAAAAGAATTTACATATTAATTTAATTTAAATTTTAGATTTTATTTTGCAGTAAATGTTGGACAATTTTATAAATAGCATCTAGTTTATAATAAATAAATAAATTAATAAAAATATTAAATAAAAAATAATTAAATAATATCAAACAGTAAATAAGTAAATTAATTTCTATTGACAATAACATTTATAATTAATGAACAACTGAAAAAACTTTAAATTTGAGCTTAAATATTCATTTTAATATATATATATTATTTGTAAGGCATAATTTAATTATAATTTTAAATGAATTATTTAAAATGTATTCAATTTTGTTTTAAATTTTTTAATTTTGATTTTGAATAAACAAATTAAAATTACAATATCTATATATTCAATATATATGTATATAATATATATTTAAACAATTAAACCAATTGATTAGGTAGGTAGGTAAGTAGGTTATACATAGGCCATATTTGGTCCGTTGTGGATAGAGATTTAGACAGAACGCTTAATAGAAGAAAGAAAAGGAGGCAGAACGGACTACTACTGGACTACTGGACAAACAACAAACAACCATGCCTCCAGCGGGATTCGAACCCGCGACTGATTAATGTAAAGTCAATGATGAAAAGACTCAGTGCTTACGAAGTAAATTTAACTTCTGCAGACAATAATTTGTTGTTATATATTTTTTGATTTATTGCTTGATTTCTGAATGTTTTTTATTTTTTAATTTTTTTGACTTTAATAGTTTAAAATAGAACCGCAAAATATTCAAAAGGTACAGCGTGAACTGGTTCAGCTCGCGAATCGTAAACTTTACACAATGTTGGCAGCCCTAAAAAAAAAATACAAAATGAAGGCAGATGTCAACTCTCATTTTGGGGGCTTAGCATCAATCCAGAGAGACAAACAGACAGAGAGGCGGACAGAAAGTAAGGCAAATTTTCGGGAGTGTCAACTTTAACCCATTGTTTTCACAATCAAACAGAATCAAGCAATTAAAAATAATAATAATAATAAATATATATATATTATATATATATGTGTGTGTTTTGTTAGTGAGTCAATAATTAAGTTTATTGATAAGGGTGCAGCTGTGAAATCAATCAGTCTCTTCCGACCAGCAGAAAAACGGAAAAGCAGGAGAGTAAGGAAAAGCGGAAAAAAGCACAGGAAAGTGCATTCGTTTGTGAAGCTGGGTGAATCTGGGTGTGAATCGGGCAAGGTCACGTGTATTAAATCTCAACACAACGCTAACAATTTGCTCAAGGTCCGTATTTCTTTCCCTCAGTCCTTGAGTCCTTCTCAAATTGCGATTTCGTTCGCTCATCAATAATAAATTTTGACATTTTGCTGTTGTTTCAAATGTATTCAAATTTCGGCAATATTTATTTTATATTAAATTATAAATTATGCAGCACAGCAAAATTATACAAAGCATTTTTAGATCTTCATTGACTGCAGCAGACTTTAGCTTAAACATTTTTTTTTATAATATTTCCTTAATAACAACTAAGAACATTCATCACAGTTATTAAAAATAATTTATATATTTAACTTATGGTTGTTGATTGGGTTTTAAATACTTTTTACTTTTAAATACTAAATCTTAAACAATTATTTTTTATTAGTTCCAGAACAGTTTTGTCTTATATATTTCACACTTCTCGACTCGGGAATAATAATATTTTTGTTTTTATTTAATATCGACACAAAAAATATAAATAGTTTCTTCATGTTTTTGCTCTGATTAATTTAGCATACATTTAAAAAATACCTAAATAAAAAATATTATATTTAATTTAATATATATTTTGCATAATTCTGTGTCGACAGAAATTGGTTCATATTAAGTAAATAATATATTTGATAATCTTTTTTATAACTTTATCTTAATTTTAAATATCGACATTAAATAAATACATAATTAAAAAATATTATATATTTAATTGAACTGTCTAGCAGTTGACAATTCAATATTGAATAAATATTATATATGCAATTTTAATTGTAATTTGATTAAATATAAATTTACATAAATTACATAACATAAATACATAAATAATAAATAGTAATTAGTTTATTTCTTATATTTCTATGTTGATTTGAACTAATCGACATTAAATAATTGTATAAATACTAAATATTAAATATCATATATTATATTTAAACTAACTTATGTGTATTATTATTTTTATTACTTTTAGTATTTTCCTATGTTATTTTTAATTTAATAATTTTTATTTCAACAGCGAGACGGCGTCAGTGGATATATTCAAATAAGAAGCAGCCATGTCATGGGAGAGCATTGCCTCAAAAGACCTGCTTAGGTTGGTTTAAAGAGCAGAACAGCTTTTGTTATTATAAGTGTTATTATTTACAGCATAAGACCATGTCAGAATTTATCAGTCACACATTTGTTGGCATCACCGGACGGATCGCGTTATTTACTGGATAATTCAAATGGTCTGCATTATTTAAAGTGAACTTAATCCGATAAATAATAATGTTTATTACAAGTATAGATATGTGTCAGGTGGACGAGAATTACTCGAGAATTGCTGGCTATGGTTCGAGTCCGGACGGCGATGTTGGATCCCGTTCGTTGTGGGTACGCCGTGGTCTCTCCCGTTCCGGCCAATTCAATACCGTTATCAGTTGCTTCTGGGCATGTCAACGCAGCCTGCGTCAGTATATTGCAAAAAAAAAGGTAGGAACCTAATTATATATATGTATATATATATAAAATTACAAAAATTAAATAATTGTTAAGTTGCCAACTATTGCGGCAACTGATTAAATTATAGATTTTATTAAACTTAATAAATATTTGACACTGATTTGTTCACATTGATCACCAATATGGATAATATATATTTTTATATATAATATTGTTTTATACAAGCTTAAATTCATTTTCAATTTTCTACTGTAGTTATTTGATTGCTACATAAAAATTTATTGCTCTCTAATAATACTAATAACCAGGGTCTATAACTTTGTGAATATGTGAATGAAGATACAAAGAATGATCAGCCTGATCAGAAACCGATCTGTTTGTTGAGTTTTGTGTTGTAATCTTCCTATTTGCTTATTAACTTTACATTTAGCTTATTTAATTCATAGTTAATTGAAAGGTTTAATTATATATTTGGCGACCTTCATTGAATTCAAGTTATTGCATTTAAATACTCCACGAAATCCTATAAATATTTCTATATTTACACATTGATACCGAATGTGAAGTGTAAAAATTGGAGTGGTATTTCCACTAGGAAATCGATAAGCGCGATAAACGCGATATTTGCAAATCGCTACAGTCTACAGTCGCCAATTTTGGTTGGTACGTTGTTGGCCACAACCATCTCCGACGTCTCCAGAACCCCGATCCTTACACTTTTAAGTGGATATATCTTCCACAGTTTTTACTGGTGGCCACACGATAGCAAATTTTATATCTCCCACAATTTTAAAGATAGTGTGACCACACTTGGAAGGTACACTTCTGGTAACCTCCTCCAATGACCAAAACGTTATATTTTGGACCACGCTCCCAAACGCCGCCCCCAAAAACTTCGTCCCTAGAATTCTGAAATACGCATATCTTTCATAATTTGTAAGCTTAAGTCACCAAATTTTGAAAGTATGTTACTGGTATCGATAAGTAAGAGATCGATAAAAAATTGGATAGCAACGCCCACTCCGCCTCCGTAAATCTATAAGACCATATATCTCATATATATATGAAAGCCTAAGTCACCAAATTTGAAAGGTATATTGATAGTAAAACCCATTAAAAATCTGAAATAAAGTCCGCAATTTAAGAGCTATAGTTATCAAACTTGGAAGGAAGATTACTAGGAACCTTCTCTATAATTGTTTTCAGCCACAACCACTCCCGCCCCCAAAACTTTTTAGGTTCATATCTTCCGTAATTTAAAAGCTACAATTGCCAAACTTTGAAGGAGGGTTAGTATCTTAAATCTAACGCAATCTGAAAGGCAAACTCGGGCAGTATTTCTTGGCTACACCCAACCTGTTCTTTGATACTGGTTATCCGCTGGAATAACTTATGTTTACTTTGCAGTCTGTTAGTCACGTTCTTTCTTCTTATACCCTAAACCCATTAAAAATGATATAATGTTTTTGTGTAAATATACTGATAGGAGGAAGCATTTCCGATCGAATACCCGGCGCAGATAAAGTTTGACTTTTTTTTCGATAAAGGGAATTTTGCCAATAAAACTGGAATACAACTGGGCTCAGGGTATATCGTAGTAGAGCTCAGTCGACTACAGCATTCTTACTTGTTTTATTTAAATTGAAATATTCAATTTAATTTCGAATTTAAAATATTTGGTTCGTTTTGTATATCTCTGTCTACTGATATAAGTTGATATGGAACAAATAAATAACTAGACATAAATAGTGGAAACAGTCAAGACATAGTATATCTAGTAGTAGCTAGCTGACCTTTGACCTATCGAAAAACCATTTCAGATTGAGCGAGGCTTGCGACTCTACGAGCAGCACAATCAAACTGCTGCCGTGCGAACTTGGCGTAGTGCATTGAAGGGCACCTGTCGACGAGAGGATTGCTTCCAGCTGTTGGGTTACTTATATCAGGCACACATGGACTGGGGCAAGTATCGGGATGCGATTGACTTCGGGCACCAGCAGTTGGGCATATCGGAGGAGCTCGATTCCCCCAACATGCGTGCGGAGACCTATTTGAATCTGAGTCGAGCTCATGCGAGTCTGGGGGGATTGGAGCGGGCCTTGGCCTATGCCCGGCACTCGTTGTACAATGAATCGGGCACCAAGTGCAGGAGTGGATTGGTCCACTTGACGGTGGCCCGTGTCTATCTGGAAATGGGCGGATTCTCGAGGGCGTTGGAGGGTTTGCAGGGTGCCCATAAAATAGCTACGGCAATCGGGGATCCTTCCCTGGAGTTGCAGGTTTACGTGGCACTCTCGGAGCTCTTTGGTCGGTTGCAGGACAATGATAAGAGTGCGACGTATGCCTCGAAGGCCTATGATCTGTCCAGATCCCTGCAGCTGGGCGATCTTAACTCCTGTCATCATAGGGCGGCCCTGCTGCGTATGGCTGCCTCGTTGCGCAAACAGGGTGATCTCGGTGATGCCCACGACTATTGCATGGTGGGTCATCTCTACTCTATCGCTCTCTATCTTTTTTTATCTCGATCCCTCTCTCTCTCTAGGAAGCGACTAGACTATCACTGATCTCCGGAGATCAGGCCACTTACACAAGGAGCATTCGCGTCATGGGCGATATTTATCGCAAGAAAATGGATATTGATGTAAGTAGAAATTTTAATAATTATTTAATTTAAAAGTTTCACAATTTCTAAATAATTAGTAATGACATTATTTCTGATTTAGTTTTAGCTTTATTGATGTAAGTCGAAATTCAAAAATGTCTTAATAATTACTAATATTATTTAAAAAATAATTTTTTTGGTTGATATAAGTATTTCTCAATAATTAATTAACTGATTAATTAATAATTATTTTATTATGAAATTAGTATTAGTATTTGATATGTAAGTATATATTTAAAAACGTCCCACTAATAACTTATTAATAACCACTTGATTTTTAAGTAGAAATTTAGTAAATGTTCAACAAAAATGAGAAATTAAATAATAATAAATAAACAAGTAAGATGCTGTAGTCGAGTTAACTCGACTACGATATACCCTTAACCCAGTTGTTAAATATATATTCTAGTTTTCTTGGCAAATTTCCCTTTAAGGTGATTTGCACTCAAATCCCCGAACTGAATGGCTACAAACACGTGCATATACATACATACATAAATACACACATATACACGTACACGAAAGAGTTGTTATCGGGGCTCTGCAGAATATACAAATATATTGACGCTAGCGTCGATTATCATGTCATCTCCTTCTCACACATGCGCTCGCCTATTTATATGTATACAGAAAATGCTTGCGGCTGCTGATAGAAATGAGTTCAATATGAGAATATATTTTCGACTATAACTTTGGTGTTTATTATCCGATCTTAATGAAATTTCGGCAATTGATCAATAATATGTATATGCAAATTATGTATAAATTAGAAGCCTATCTATCGGAAATCGAAATGTATCGATAGTTCAGAAACTGAGGCAGTTATCGATAAAATAAAGCAAACTTGATATGCACCTGGTACACGAGAGCTTATATTCCAAATTTGAAGCTCTTATAGTCTCTGAGATCCGCGTATTCATACAGACGGACAGACGGACGGACGGACAGACGGATGGACAGACGTACGGACGGACGGACAGACCGACGGACAGACCGACGGACAGACGGACGGACGGACAGACGTAGGACGGACGGACAGACGGACGGACAGACGGACGGACTGACGGACAGACGGACAGGGCTATATCGACTCGGCTGTTGATACTGATCATAAATATATATACTTTATAGGGTCGGAGATGCTTCCTTCTGCCTGTTACATATATTTGCACAAAACCATTATACCCTTTTTACACATTTTTAATGGGTTAAGGGTATAAAAACTAATAACTAATTAAATAATAATATAGCTTATATATATGTATATGTGTGGAAACTCAAGTTATTCCAGAAATCCCGGTTTAACCCCAAATTGTGGGTTGGGTATTTCACTAGCAGTAAATAACTTCGGATATTATTAGCGGGTTTTAAATAATAACATATTCACTTCAATATAGATTATATTTTTTCACAACTTTATTTGCGTTTCTAGCGGGATCTCGGCACCGAATGATTGCAGAACTCACAATTCTCTCTTTTCGCCTTCAATGTCTATTCGTGTCTTAATAACTTTGGCCACTTCGCGTTTCTTTCTGTTTCTTTCTCTCTCTGTGTCTATTCCATACATACATACATATATATAACTTCATTATTAAATTAGCATTAGCATTATTGATGTATGTCAGAATTGAGAAAAAATCTCAACATTTACTAATCAATTTATACACATACTGCATCTGTTTTTGTTGGTCTGATTGGGTTTTTTTTATATATTTTCATTTTATATTTGCAGAGAGCGTTTCGTCAGTACGAGCAGGCAATGGGCACTTCAGCCACTTTGGGTGATCGCATGGCCCAAATGGAGGCGATGGATGGAGCTGCCCGGTGCTTGGAGACATTGCGACTTCAAAGTAAGATCTGCAATTGCAGACCCTTAGAATTTAATACGCGACTCCTGGAGGTGGCCAGCTCTATTGGAGCGAAGGTGCTGTACCTGTATTCTTTACAAAAATCAGAAATGTTTTATAGTTCATATATATATATTTTAGCTGCTGGTGCGAAAAATTAGAAGTCGTTTGGCGCTCATTTATCGGGCTTTGGGCGATGAGGATCAGTGCAACACTCACCTTCGATTGGCTGATCAAACGAATGCGGCCCTGGGCCTTAATTGTGGGGCATGTGGCGAGGTCTTTGGGCTGCAACCAGCCAGCCTAGAGGCACTACCATGTGCACACATACTCCATGCCAGGTAAGGACAGACAATTAACTCAAGACTTAAATTTTAATGGATAAAAAAGGCTTTATCAACAAAAAATCAACCTGAAACACTGAAAACTATAAAATTGTTTTTGCTTTTAGAAATAATTTCTAAATATAAGTGTTTTTGTAAGGGAAGCAGTCAGCACATAAACTGACTACTAGAAGGGCGTCGCAACTAGTACTTGAAACTAGGTGGACTACGGAGAGGGAGATCCAACGATGCGCACAGTAAATGCGATGGTAGAAATGAGTGAACAGAATGAGATTCTAAAAGACACTGAATTTATTGAGTACAAATGCATGGCTATATACAGAATTCTTAGATGATAAGGCTTGCTTAGGGCTAGATGAACTAAACAATCAATAATTATTTATGCGTGTACATATAACATAATCTAATTTATGACGCTGCCTATCTGCTAGCTGCAGGCGGAGCGATAGATGGTGTGAACATATTTATTATCACAACCCATGGATTAGCTGCGTGGCTGTGTTATCTGCAGCGTACGATGCTCTGCTCTTGGTGAACTCGTACCAATGGCTTATGATTAGAATGAAACTAAACAATAAGAAAACATTTTCCATAAAAACTATAAAGACTTGTCCTACATCGACAATTCCAAATATTTCTTATAATTGTTTCTATTGTTCTTATAAATATTTTCTTTTATTAAGGAATGCATTTCTTAAAATAAAAAATGTAGAACTCTCATTCCTAGAAAATCCTTTCTCAAATTCTAACTCTTCCTCTTCAAATTTGTAATACAAATTATGCTAAATAAATCGTCTTATAATCTGTTGACAGCAGCAGCAGCAAAGAAGTTTAATTAATTTTGAATTGTTTACATACGTGAATTTGGAGCCCTGCGTGACTTAACATAAATATTCTATTGTTAGTCGTATTTACATATCCAAATTATGTTAATTGTAGTTTCAGCTGCAGCAGCCGACGTTAACAGTGCTCTTATTCTACAGCGCTCTCTTTGTGCGTCGCTCGCTCTCTTGACAAAGGACGTTAGCTGATCGTCTGGCTGCTGCAGCTAATGAGTTTACACACAACTCTAATCAGTTCAGTTGGTTCGCATAACTCTAGCTGATCGATTGCTTTAATAAGTTACTCTCGTTGTTGAGAAGATTCAGCAATTGGCTCAAATCTTCATTTCGCTCATCGATCGTTAGTTCCAACAGAACTTTTTGTGAATAAAAAAAGCTAAGCGTTGGCTTCCAGCCTTAATATACAAGTGAATAAACTGTGTAACGTTTTCGGAATTAACAAATTGTTATTAATTCATATAAAGCTATCAAAAAGCTGACAGCGCAAGATACACTCAGCAAAAAATCGCACTAAAATCGCATTTTAGAAAATCACACTGAAACAAGAAAGTTTTAAATTTTGAATATAGTAATATAATAATATAATAACATAATAACAGAATAACATACTTAGTGTGTCTAAGTTTACTATTTTCTTGCTTGCTTACTTTTTCAACTGAGTATTTTTACCAGCTGTTTTTTGTGTGTGTGCCTTTTTTCAGATGTGCTCACGAGATCTTCCGGCGTCGTGATAAAAACATCGCCACACGCTCTTGCCCCGCTTGCAACAAATTGCTTAGCTCTCGCCTGCATCTGTGTAGCAACGTGGGCAGCGTCGCCTCAAACGAGAATGAAAATGATAATTTCGATGGGGAAAGCATGATGACTATGACGCTAAATGCCAATGGTTTGGCTATGGATGGATTTATATCGTTGAACTCGGAGAGTTTGTTGCCACTGCCAGCTCCTTTGGCCTCGCGGTCGGCGAATGGTTCAACCGTCTTCTGCAGCAACAGTCTCAAGGATAAATCCATGCCGAGCATCGATAGCACAGCTCTCCTTCTAACTGCAAATGCCTCCCCGAAGGCCGTTTATCGCAGCAATTTATCCCTCGCGTCGCTAAGCATGCGTGCCTCCAGTTTGACCATCGATAGTGGAAGGAATGCAACATCCTCCGTTTAGATCGGGGGATAACGGAAAAACTCCTTTGAAAGGTCGGAAAATATATTTAAAAGGCATGTGTATTTCGGCATAGTATATATACAGCAACGATCATAAAACTAATGTATAGTAGTGAACATATTAATAGCAACACCACAAAATGTTTTCTTAGAAATGAGAAAACAAAGTATTAGTTTTGTTTTTTATACTATGTACCGAAAGTAACATTGTGCAATGTCCGTAATGCTGTCTGTCCGTCTTGCTGTCTGTCCGTCTGTCCTTCTGTCTGTCTGTCCGTCTGTTTCCCCGCGCATTCCTTAGAGATAAAGACTTGAATCTTGGAACATATACTAGAAAGTACCCTCAAAAGTTAAAGTGACAAGGTTTTGGCCCTACGTCCACTAGGGAGCTAGAAAATCGATAAATTCGATTTTTGCAAATCGATAAAGCCACATATCTCTCACAATTTTATGGATAAAGTCACCAATTTTAATTGGTAGGTTGTTGGCGATGTGCTTCAAAGATCGGCATGTGCCACGGCCACCTTCGACGCCTCCAGCCCCCCCCCCCCTAAAATTTTTAAATGGCTACATCTTCCGCAGTAGGGAACGTCAAATTTGGTAGGTATATTACTGATAGGCGCCTTAAAGAACCGATAACAAATTTGTGTTGCCACGCCCACACCTGCGCCATGCCGATATTTCGGAAAGTGTAAATTGATAACACCGTATATCTCCCACACTTTTAAAGATACTGTAACCAAACTTGGAAGGTAATTTGCTGGTATCCTCCTCCAAGGATTGGCATATCACGCCCACAACCGCCGCCCCCAGGAACTTCGTCCCTAGAAATTTACAATGTGCATATCTTCCATAATTTGTAAGCTAGAGTCACCAAATTTTGAAAGTATGTTATTGGTAACTTCCCCAAGAGATCGATAAAAATTGGATGGCCACGCCCACTCCGCCTACCTAAACCGATACACCTATTGGTGAAAATCGATAACACCGTATATCTCACGCAATTTGGAAGCTTAAGTCACTATATTTTAAAAGTATATTCCACCCTTAAAAAATCTGGAAAAAAAATTTTGGACCACCCACAAAAACCGATAAATGTCCATATCTTCCGCAATTTAAGAGCTAGGTACATTATAAAGAGCAAACTCCAAAAATTTTTTGTGCCACGCCCACTCCCACCTCCAAAACCGATAAATGGCCATATCTCCCGCAATTTAATAGCTACAGTTACCGAACTTGGAAGGAAGATTATGAGGAACATTTTCTTTAATTTTATTCAACCACGCCCAATTCCGCCCCCAAAATCTCCAAAATCTCATATATTCCGTAATGTAAGAGCTACAGCCAAACTTCGAAGAAGGGTTACTATCTTATATCTACCTCAATCTGAAGGGCAAACTTGGACAGTATTTCTTGGCTGCACATAAATTATGGTATCATAGTATTTCGCTGTCGGTTACGTCAGACTGCAACGTTTTCTCTTGTTTAAATGTATTTTTAATACATCCACAAGTTAGTATTGCGCCTGGAATTCTTTTCAATATTTTTTTAATTTATAGAAAAAGTACCGAAAAGATTATAGAAATTGTTTATTTATTTTTAGTTTCCATAATTATTAATTAAGTGCATTTTCATAAAATTTGATTTTTGTATTTTCTTTTAAGTTAAATTTAAATGGGTTGAAAGCGCTGAATAAAATTATGTTTTTTTTATTTCTCATTTATTTTGAAGTCTTTTACATCTAAAAACGTATTCATAAGCTCCTAAATCTTACAAATTTAAAAAAATCTTCCATGAAAAGATATGAGAGTGGCGCTATTTTTTTCGCAGCTGTGTATACACTTAACAAAAAATTGGATTTGTGTCATTTTACAAAATAGAATTTGCTTTTCGGGCTTATTATTTTTTCTGAGTGTATAAGTTTAGTCAAAGAGCTTAAGACGGTTGTCGAATTTAATTAATTTTAATTAAGGCGCCAAAACGAAACGAATTTAGGTTTCAATTCCGATCTCCGGCAGAGATTTCGGTATTTACAGTTTATTTTTACAGCTTTGACATATTTATAGTTTATTTATACAATTTTAACATAGCACGTAAATATATCTTGGAATTTATTAGAGCTGGAGGTACCAACATTTTTTTAAACTTTTTAGATTTTAGAAGATGAAGAACAATACTGACTATCAAGAATATGTATAAATGAAGAAATTGTATCGGCCTGTTCCATATATTAATAAGAATCCTAAGAATGATTACATTGACATATAAAAAAAAAGTTTACGAACTCTAAAAATGCAAGACAAATCGCTAAAAGTTCGTATATCAAACCTTAAATGATAATTAAATTGTCCAATAATTTTGATTTTAGTTTTTCAACTATCTCTTACAATATTTCTCCGAATTTGCTTTCGAAACTCACAAAATCTGTTCGAAAGTGATGAATTTTTGAATTAATACTACGAAAAACTGTTATTACAAAATAGTGTTAACAAGCTCTAATTGAGCGATATTATTACTGTACGAACTTATTAATTAGTGGCAAGATTTATAAACATTTTTTTTTTTAGTTTTTTAGTATAAAAGATCTTACAGCTAAATAATTTGCCAAAATTGGAAAAAGGTATAAAAAGATTCAGAAAAATTTTCGATTGGTTTTGAGTGTATATTAGATTCGCAAAAACCAAAAAGATCTAATATAAAAGAAGAAGAGGTATAAATAATTTGGAAATAATTGCTCTAATCGCTTAAGTAAATAGGTAAAAAAGAAAGATCAGATTAAGCACTCCTAAGGTTAAATGCCATTATAGAGCGGATTTATGCAAACACATGCAAAATAAACCTGCTTATCTAGATCTACGATGTTGCAAACTTGATAGTCAACTAAAATCAATATATATATTATATGTATATAATACTGGTTTTCCACCATTTTACGAACCATGGCTAGATCATGACCTACGGCCGATCGCTAGAGATTCAGAATTTCGCTAAAACTATTATGTGTCTTAATAAAATTATTTTCTTCTGTTATTTATTTGGATTTGTTATTTATTTCTTGTTTTGAAACAAAAATATTTTATTTATATCTTATAACATAATTTTCAAAAGTTGCTAATTAAGAATATATATACCTTATGAGATCAGTAAGTTAGAATTTGTTGTATACGTTTCATTTCAGGTGATTATATTTTTTTTGACAAAATTTAAATACCCTCTACAAGGGTAAACTAAATATTAAGAATAAATGTGCGAATTGTGATGATATTGATTCAATATATATATTTAAAAATAGTTTGTTATTTGCCAAGTTCGATGAAAATTCATATCTTAAAAACGTTGCTAGAATGATTAAGAAATAACTGTTTTGAAAGCACAAATGTGTTTAAATAACCGATATAAAAAATCCCACAAATAAAAGAAAATCGCGCTTCAAGTATCGCTCTTCAGGTAGTTGCAGCCTAGCTGGATCGGATAAAGTGTCTACAAATATAGTACCTAAAAAACTAAGACGGATAAGTTGTTCAAGTTTTTAAATAAATATACAAAAATAGGTCCAAAATACTACTAGTAAAAAATCCGTTAAAAAAAACTACTGATTAATCACTAATCAGTTAAAATGGGTATACAAATACGTGAAATACCCTATATAAAATATAGGCCAGGTAAAAAAATATATATATGAAGACAAACAAATACAACTAAAAATAAAGCCTAAGTCTTAAAGTTACTGTTGGCATTTGCCAAAAAAAAATATACATATACTTGTTTATATAAAAAAAACCTCAGCACACCAAAAATTATGTATATTAAAATTTATTTTGCTTAAGTCGATTGCAATTTAATCAAATCTTATATCTCTGAAGCACAAGCTTAAGTCAGCACAACTAATATTTAAAATAAGTACGAATATTTTTCATTTATGATTAACCGTAAGTCAAAGTCAATCACTGATCAAATCAATTGTAACTTGCTGTAAAATAGTTGTTAGTAAATGCCGT
Source organism: Drosophila mimica (assembly GCA_037043585.1). Taxonomy (NCBI): domain Eukaryota; kingdom Metazoa; phylum Arthropoda; class Insecta; order Diptera; family Drosophilidae; genus Drosophila; species Drosophila mimica. The sequence continues at coordinate 343,426 of JBAMBE010000435.1, forward strand.
TGAAAAATCTCAGAAATCTGAGTGAATATCTGTTTGTATATGTTTGTATATGAAACACAACAAAAAACATTTCTTCTTCGCTTAAAATCTATTTTCAAATATTTGGTATTATTTCGATTCACTCACTAGCATTAAAATTCTGGTATGGTGTTTTGATTTATCGATTTGTTTTGTCGATAAGTCACATCGATAACGATTCTGTATAGTATAGTTTGCTGGCACTGCGCGGCGAATTCAAAAAGTCACTGAAAGTATGCATCATTTTGTGGCACAATTATTTTCCTTTAACCTTTGGTTACAAGTTGCAAAAAATTAAAATTATATTATGATTTAATTTTTTTAAATTATTTATTTAATGTGCTCTAAATACAATGCCCAAGTTTTCAGAGATTTAAAAAAAAGAAAAAGAATAAAAAAAAAAAATAAACAAATTTAATTAAAATTAAAGCTAAAAATTAAATGGTATAAAATTTAAAGTGAATAAATAAATTAAAATTTATATTAAAAAAATAAATAAATAAAGAGCTAAAACTATTAAATTTAAATTTAAAAACAAATTAATACATACAGTAATATAATACAAATTAACATATATAAATAAATAGAAAATATATATTATAATAAATTTGGGGAGTATTCCAATGATCCAGAAAAAACCTTATCCAATTAAACAAGTTTTGAATATAAGTTGTGGATCAAATCATTATAATTGGAACTCTTATATTTGAGTTTCCAAGCTCTACATAGTAAAGTTTTATCTATAAGGATATATATATACTATTTACTATGCTATATATATCTCTGCCGTTAATACTTTGATACCGAAGGTATCATAGTGTATTGGTTTTGCGCAATGTATGTCATGGTGTCTGTCCTCCCTTAAAGATAGAGACTTGAAACTTGGAAAATAAATTGTTATGTGCCCGCGTCAACAAAGTTTAAAAATAGGATTACTACGTCCACTTGGAGGCTAGGAACACGATATAGCCGTATATCCACACAATTTTCGTTAATAGGCTGTTGGCGTCGTGCAAAGATCTACATTTCCCCTAATATTTTTAAATATTTGTAATAATATGGTAGGTATATTTTTGGTAGCTGCCTTTAAGAACCGATATATATCTTCCACAATTTTAAATATAGAGTCACCAAACGTGGTAGGTAACTTGATGGTAACCTTTTTCAAAGATCGCCATATTCTTAGACCACACTCTCACCCTCCGTCCCAGGAACTTCTTTTGGCCCCAGAAACCTAAAATGAGAATATTTTCCACAATTTTTAAGCAAGAGTCATCAAATATTGAAAGAATGTTACTGGTAACTCCCCTAAGAGATCGACTCTGTTGTAGAATTTGGAATGAGACATGCGCATTGGGCCTTTCGGTCCCAAATGTTTCTGACCAAAAAATGTAATCCAACCTTCTCAACACAAACACAAACATACATACGTACATAACCTCTCACATACATACAAACATGCACTTGCATACTGATAGCAACTCTGAGTTTTTGGTTGTTGTGCTTCTTCTGTTCACATTGCGGTAAATGAAATGAGCAAAGCAAATGGAGAAAGTGAACGCAAAGCGTGAGATGCAAAACGCATAACATAATAGAGAGCGCAAGCTCTCTCTCCCTCTCTTTCTCTTCTCTTGTATTAGAGGGTTGCCTTTGACGTTGCCACATCAATGAAAAATTATAATACTAAATAATAATTTAAAATGCGATGCTCGATTTTATTTATACTATAAATAAATGTATAAATAATAAATAAAAATTCTCGTCGTTTTATATAAATCAGCTATAAACAATATGTATTTTTATACCCTTAACCCATTAAAAATGGGTAAAGAGGGTCTAATGGTCTTGTGCAAATGTATGTAACAGGCAGAAGGAAGCATCTCCTACCCTATAAAGTATATGTATTCTTGGTCAGGATCAACAGCCGAGTCGACATAGCCCTGTCCGTCTGTCCGTCCGTCCGTCCGTCCGTCCGTCTGTCCGTCTGTCTGTATGAACACGTGGATCTCAGAGACTATAAGAGCTTCAAATTTGGAATATAAGCTCTTGTGTACCAGGCGCAGATCAAGTTTGTTTAATTTTATCGATAACTGCCTCAGTTTCTGAATTATCGATACATTTCGATTTTCGATGGCAATAAATTCCACAATTTAATATGCATATGCATATTATTGATCAATTGCCGAAATTGCATTAAGATCGGATAATAAACACCAAAGTTGTAGTCGAAAATATATTCTCATATTAATCTCATTTCTATCAGCAGCCGCAAGCATTTTCTGTATACATATAAATAGGCGAGCGCATGTGTGAGAAGGAGATGACATGATAATCGACGCTAGCGTCAATATATTTGTATATTCTGCAGAGCCCCGATAACAACTCTTTCGTGTACGTGTATATGTGTGTATTTATGTATGTATGTATATGCACGTGTTTGTAGCCATTCAGTTAGGGGATTTGAGTGCAAATCATCTTAAAGGGAAATTTGCCAAGAAAACTAGAATATATATTTAACAACTGGGTTAAGGGTATATCGTAGTCGAGTTAACTCGACTACAGCATCTTACTTGCTATATTTATTTATATACCTCAAGAAATCTAATTATACTCTCTGTCCGTCTGTATGAACGCAACTTTTTTTCGACACCCTTGGAGATAGAGACTTTAAACTTGGAACATATACTTGAAAGTGATCGGAATAAATGGTGTTGAAGATAGATAGATTGAAGGGATCTAAAAAATCCATAAAAGCGATATTTACAAATCAATAAAGCCACATATATTCCACAAGTTTAGGGATACAGTCATCAATTTTGGTGGGTAGGTTGTTAGCGATGTCCTTCAAAGATCGGCATAAGCCACCCAACTCCGACGCCGCCAGCTCCGCCGCCCCTAAAACTTTTAAATGGCTATATCTCCGTAGTTTTGTTAGCTATATTACCGATAGTCGCTTTTAAGAACCGATAACGATTTATGTTGCCCACACCTGCGCCCATAATCGACAATGCCGATATTTCGTAAAGTGTAAATCGATAAATGCGTATATCTTCCACAATTTTAAAGATAGAGTGACCAAACTTGGAATGTAAATAAAATCTGAAATGCGCATATCTCCCATAATTTGTAAGCTAGTCTCCAAATTTTTAAAGTATGTTGCCGCCTACATAAACCGATACACCTGTTGGTGTAAATCGATTAGATCATATACCTCACGCAATTGTAAAGCTTAAGTTACCAAATTTGAAAGGTATATTGCTAGTAACACCCTTCGAATATCTTCAAATTCTGGACCACGTCCACTCCCGCCCCCAAAAACCGGTAGATGCACATATATCCCGCAATTTAAGAGCTACAGTTACCTCTCTCGCTCTCGGTTACGTCCGACTGCAACGTTCTCTCTTGTTTTTTAAATTTATTTGTAATATTAAATTTTATTTTGTATTTAAGTCAATCTGTCTTTTAGTTTTTTAATTTTTATGTGCAAACTGGCTTTAGTTGACACTAAATATATAAATATTTATATTGTATGGCAACTCTGACAAACTTTTAAAACTGAGAAACTTAAGCTTAATATAGAATTTTCTTTCTAATTAAATTCACGCTATTATTTTTGTATTTTTTTATTTTTGTGTCGATATTGTGTGGCAACACTGAACTGTCTGCTATCTACAGAAATGTAAAACAATGTGGTAGCTCTAAATGTCACAAATGGGGTGGTTGGGTTGCTGTGTGTATGGAAGGGACGTGGTGTATTGGGTGGAGCAGGGGGAGGGTTAACGGTCGGTTTACGGTTTTGCTCGCTCATCAGGGTTAAAGAGATGTGTGGAAACTTTGTTCGTGTGTTTGCGTGTGCTCGTGTTTTGTGTTCGTGTTCGTGTTTGGCTTCGGCTGCTCACCATTTCAGTTAAAAATTGGGTATATTCTGCGTTTGGGCCGAAACTTTTGCGGAACGCGGGCGCTCGTCGGTCCCTCGTCGTCGTCGTCGCTCACATAATAATAAAGTTTTTACGCATAAACACACACAAACACACATACATATGTGTGTTTGAAATATAACTAGCAGTTTTAAGCATCAAAAAAGGTCCACAACCATATATAATTCCATTTAAAATTTGGCCAAAAGTGTGTGAAAAAAAAGATGTGTAATAAACCATTTTATTTTGTTGTATAAGTGCACTTAACAACAACAACAAATAAATTAATATTTAATAAGAATAACATAATATATAAAAATTATAAAATACGAGCAAAAATGTAGCCGAAGTGCATTCAAATATTTTAAAGGTAATAATAATTTCTACTTTTTTCGCGAATATTGTGAAAAATATTTCGAATGTGGAAAAACAACCCCAAGAACCCCATTTTTACACACACCAATACACATCCACATAGGCAAGTGCACAATTGAAGTGTTGATCGAATGGCAGTTACCCTGTAAATTCAACTTTTCGCTAAAATGTTGATCGACCTGTGTTATCGAAAGTTATTGATAATTGTAACTTTAATACTTTCATTTCTGTTAAGCAAATTAGCTTACATTTTCATTGTGGAAAGTATAACAACATAAACAAGCACACTGACATATATATGCGAACACACCAACACACACACATATATATTAGTTGTTTTTTTTTGTGGAAATCAACCCTTAAGGCCTGGCGACGATGGCAACAGCCAATGACGAAAACAAAACGAACAAACTAAACTCTGCCAAGTTAACTGACAACAAATAAGAAACAAATACACACACAAACATCCATAAATATCATACATATATATATATATGTATATATATATATATATATTTGTGTGTATATATATATATATATATATATATAAATTTATATATATTTAAATATATATGTATATTATAAAACACACCTTGTTTTGCAACATTTTTAACTGAATAAAATCTCTTCCTTTGAGGTTTTTTTTTGTTTTCATATAAATATTGTAGTAAAAATAAATATAGTAAAATTTAAATTCATTCATTCACCAAAAATATGATATAAATCTTGTTAAACTAAAAACTTAATTTAATTGTTCGTAGCATGAATTACTCATAAGGAACTATGGCACGACTAAGTTTGATAAATAAATTAGCCATTTTATCAATCAAAATACGTGACCAAGTAAATGAAAATTAATGTTAAAAATATATTCATTCAGAAGAGCATTTATTTCAATTCATTAAAGAGCGAGAACGAATAAAAAGAAGAGAAGTTTACCAATTGGGTTGTCGGATTGATTTTTTCCTTAAGAAGATCCCTCAAATATGAATTCAAAATGATATCATTCTGTCTATTTACAGAAGAGCAGATTTGATATAGATACATATATATAATATATATTGTAAATTTAATGTAAACTAAAGCAACTAACACAAAAAAATTAAAAAAATAAAAAAATGTATTGAACTAAAATAGAAATAAAATTTAAATATATTTTTAAATATTTTAAAAAAATAAGAAATACTTATACGATATCTGGGTGTTATATATATGTGGATAATAAATATATATATTTTTGTATATATATCCATATCCATATCCGTATCCATATCTTTATCTATTGCTGATCTGATATACTCTATCTTTCCTTTTATAATTACAGTTTATCGCTCAGCTGATTTATTTGTTGTACTTGGATTATTCATATATATTTGCGGTTCAAGCTGTAAACTGATGTGGCATGGAATCAATGAACGAGATTATTGATGCACAAACCTTCGGCCAGCAGCTGGTTGTGGAAACGAGGGATTTCATCGGGCAACCTGGCAACCCAGAAAGCGAATCCGAATGCGAACCGAGTGAATTGCACGAGACGGGCATTAAATATTTGAAAGCCTCTGCGATGCAAACTCTAATTGGGAACACAAATCGTAGTCGCAGCAATCGATTAATCGAAGATGATGAAGAGCAGGAGGAGCTGGAGGAGGAGGAGGAGGAGGATCAGGAGCTGGAAGACGAGGAGCATGAGTTGGAGGAGGAGCAAGAGTCTCGATCTGTGGTGATGGTCATCGATGAATTGGGTCACAGCAATTATCAACTGATGCAACAACAGGCAGGGAGTAGAACAATACCAACTATCTCCTCGCTGCTACCCTCCATGCATCAGCGCAACAGTCCCGTTGATTTCGTGGGCTCCGAACTCAGTTTGGATGGCTTAACCAATACTCAGATCATAGCCGTCAAACAGGAGCACAAATTGGTCATTGTGGAGCGAGGAAATAATCGCAGAGGCTTATCGAATTTGAATGTCATTGATGAGTTGTCCGAGGATGCAGGGGGAATCGCCAGAGGAGGAGTGGTGAGAGTTGAGGAGGTTACTCTGAATCAGCATCATCAACAGCTGCTGCAGGAACAGTCACAGCATCAACATCATCATCATCATCATCATCATCAGCAGCAGCAGCAGCAGCACCAGGCGCAGCATCAACAGCAATATGGAACGGAATTACTTCATCATCATCATAATCAAAGCCAGGCTCATCATAATCCTACTACTACCGCTACAAACTCGCGTCGCTTGCACCTGCTCAATCAACGCGAAGAACTATCGGTTATTGTCCCCACGCTGGCCGATGATGAGGATAACGATAACGATATCGATGACGATGATGATGAAGATGAGCGCGATGCCGGTGCACATTTGCTCAGTCCCACTGAGCAGAGCACCTATCAAACGCTAACAGCCGTCAACAACAATAACAACAACAACAGCAGTACACACAGCACTACCAGCAACACCAACAACAATAACAATCGCATATCAGAATCGATTTATAGCCCCACATCGTATGCGACCTTGACGCCAATCCAACCACTACCGCCCATCTCAACAATGTCCGATAAATTTGCGTATACGGGTCACATTTCCAACCCCAGCTCAAATATAGCCGGTAATGTTAATAGCAGTAGCAACACTGTAGTAGCAGCGACGGGTCGTCTTAATAATTCAACGGATGTTGCTAGCAATGATTGTGGTACCTTTGCCAATTTACCGCTGCCCATTGAATCGGGACATCATCATCAACATCAGCATCATCATCAACAGCATCAGCATCATCAACATCATCACGGTTTGAGTTTGGGCGGACTGCCTTATGCCAGCTATGATAAGCTACCTTCACTCATCTCAACGCCACCGCATAATTATGCCAGCAGTACCTCGCCCACGCATGAAATGTCTGGCTTGGTTGTGGGTCCTTGTGATTTACATGGACACAATTCAACGGTCGTCTCTTCGTCATCACCGGTTGCTGTTACGGCAATATCACCGCAGAAACAAGTGCTTTGCGTCTCGCCTGGTAGTGGTCTACCCGATGGCGTTGTTGTCAGCGACTATGAATCCTCTTATGGCCCGCCTCAACATGAACACGAGCTAATTAATGCGACAGGCGGTCGCAGCAGTTCCCAGTTGCGTTTGCAACACAGCCCTACACTGAGTCCACATTCAGCAGGCTCGGTAGTGTCAATGTCCCTGCATTCACCGGCCTCTGTCGTCACATTGCCGCACATGAATGGTTCGGTGACCAATTTAGCTGTGGATCTACCAGTTGTGGTCTCCTTAACGCCGACACCTCCTCCTCCACCTCCTCTACCGTCCGGAGACGGTGCCAGCAGCTCGTTGGGTGTCAGCTTGGATGAGATGTGTCAGCGACAACAACATCAGTCAAATGATTGCCTGCCCACAAATAGTAATCCTAATCTCTGCAATTTAAATCAGTCCCAGCATCATCAACAAAATGGCTTTAACCAGGAGCAACACTCTCAGCAACTCAAGCTGTCCCCCAAGTCAGCAGTACCGCCTCTTAACTCAACTAGCTCCGCTTCGAATCGTTCCTCTGACCTCGAGGAGATAAATACCAAGGAGCTGGCTCAACGCATATCGGCGGAACTGAAGCGTTATAGCATTCCACAGGCCATCTTTGCACAGCGAGTACTCTGTCGGTCGCAGGGCACGCTCTCGGATCTGTTACGCAACCCTAAGCCCTGGTCGAAACTTAAGTCCGGCCGTGAAACGTTCCGGCGCATGTTCAAATGGCTCCAGGAACCCGAATTTCAACGCATGTCAGCGTTGCGCATGGCTGCCGCTCAGATTCCACAACGGCCAGCGAGTGGCATCAGTGTTGGTGTCGGTAGTGCTGCTGGCAGTGCTATGACCAGTGTTGGTTATGCAACGGCTGCTGCGACAGGTGCGACGGCCACTGCTGCGATAGTGCTGAGCAACAGCGCAACAATTGCGGATGGCGCTCACGTCTCGAGTCTTGCTGATAATGGTGAGTGCGATCTATTCTTTTTATTATACTATTATACCAAAAAGGTATAAAGTACCCTCAAAAGTTAAAGTGCCACGGTTTTGGTCCTACATCCACTAGGGAGCTAGAAAATCGATAAATTCGATTTTTGCAAATCGATAAAGCCACATATCTCTCACAATTTGATGGATACAGTCACCAATTTTGGTTGGTTGGTTGTTGGCGATGTCTTTCAAAGATCGACATGTGCCACTCCTACCCCCGACGCCCCCAGCCCCACGCCCCTACAATTTTTAAATGGTTTTTGAGTAGGGAATGTCAAATTTGGTAGGTTTATTACTAGTAGTCGCCTTTAAGAACCGATAACAAATTGGTGGTGCCACGCCCACACCTGCGCCTATAATCGACAATTCCGATTGTAAATCGATAACTCCGTATATCTCAGAAAATTTTAAAGATAGAGTAACCTTGGAAGGTAGTTTGTTGGTAACGTCTTCCAAGGATTGGCATATACATTTTTGGACCACGCCTACATCCGCCGCCCCCAGGAGCTTCGTGCCTATAAATTTAAAATGCGCATAACTCCCGTAATTTGTAAGCTATAGTCGCAAAATTTTGAAGGTATATTACAGGTAACTCCCACAAAGATCGATAAAAAAATTGGATGGCCACGCCCACTCCACCTACCTAAACCGACACACCTGTTGGTGTAAATCGATAAGCCCATATATCTCACGGAATTTGAAAACTTAAGTCACCAAATTTTAAAGGTATATTGCTAGTAACACCCTTCATAAGTGTGGGAAAAAAAATTTGAACCACGCCCACTCCCGCCCACAAAAATTATTATTATTATTAGGAAACTTCTCTATAATTTTTTTGGGCAACGCCTACTCCCGCCCCTAAAGTCTCGAAAGGCTCATATCCGAAATTTAAGAGTGAAAGTAGCATACACAATTTTTTGTGTCTGCTCTCCCCGTGTAATTCTGCTCACAGTCTTTAAAAGCCACGCTCACTTATATGCAAATCATATACATATTTATTAGTAGATAATTAACAGAATGTGTTCCAATTCAAAGAGGCAGTATTTGGACAGTATTTGGACAGTATTTCTTGACTGCACAGAAATGCTGTTATAATAGTATTTCGCTGTCGGTTACGTTCGACTGCAACGTTCTATCTAGTTTTTTTTTGTATTAATCTGAAGTCGTATTAAAAAAAAATTAGTTTAATATAAGATAGGACTTGTAAATATGAGAAGAACAAAACCAATTTAGATTTAAGCTTGAGGCGAATATATAGTTCCACGTTGGTTTCTTTTAGGTAAATAAAATAAATCATTTCAAGTGCTCATATCTCCTTTTTAATCAGCGTTTAATCAAAATAATATTAAGCAAATTAGTTTAGTATTAATCCAGAAGTGAACTCATTTAGGCATGGCTAAGTTCAAAGATGTTCTATCTATATAAATAAAATCAACGCTCATAGCTCAATCAGCTTAATCAGCGTTTAATTATTTTACGTCTAAAGATTTTATGACATAATTTTCTAATTATATTAAATAATAATTTAATTCACGATTATAATAGGGTTGCAGACATAGTTTGACAATGTTTAAGGTGGAGAATATGTTGCTTTCCCTCCGTTTATTTTTTTTTTCTTAATTCTGCTTGGTTTTGTTAGCAATGTCGATGACCTTAATAATAGCAAGATATTTATTTAATATATTTCCATAGCAATTTTGAATCTGTGAAAAATAATTATTATTACTTATTATTATCGTTTAGTTAACTTACTATATTTTAGTACTTACTACTATTCCCCTTCACCCCTTCTCCTAAGCGCTGCACTCCCAATAAATCCTTGCCTGTAGATTTTTATACCCTGAACCCATTAAAAATGGGTAAAAAGGGTGCAAATGTATGTAACAGGCAGAAGGAAGCATCTCCGACCCCATAAAGTATATATATTCTTGATCAGGATTAACAGCCGAGTCGATATAGCCCTGTCCGTCTGTCCGTCCGTCTGTCCGTCCGTCCGTCCGTCTGTCCGTCCGTCCGTCTGTCCGTCCGTCCGTCTGTATGAACACGCGGATCTCAGAGACTATAAGAGCTAGAGACTTCAAATTTGGAATATAGATTTTTGGATACCAGGCGCAGATCAAGTTTGTTTTATTTTATCGATAACTGCCTTCGTTTATCGATTATCGATACATTTAGTTTTCCGATAGCAATAAATTCCCCAATTTAAAAGGCAGACGCTTCTAAGTTGAACACGATTTGCATATGCATATTGTTGATCAATTGCATCAAGATCGGATAAGAAGCACCCAAGTTATGGTCGAAAATGTATTCTCATATTGATCAAATTTCTGTCAGCAGCCGCAAACTGTATGCATAAATATGCGCGTGCATGTGTGAGAAAGGGACGGCAAGATAATCGACACAAGCGCAAATTTGTTTGTGTGTATTCTCCACTGCCACGTTACCTACGATTCGTAGGCATACGCGTTTGCCGTAATTTCAGTGGGTTATTCTAATGCGCTACATTGGTTTTTACGCAGGCAAGCTATTAACTTATGAATGTATGAAACGTCTTTGATTTTTTTTTTTGTTTTACATTAGAGTGTGCGAAACTATTAAAGTGGATATTTGGAAATAAACCTATAATGTATTTAAAGCTTGGTTCAGGGTATATGGTAGTCGAGTTCACTCGACTACAGCGTTCTTACTTGTTTTTGATAATTCTGTAATGATTACAATAGCATTAAATGTTGCAGAAATATTGCATTTAATTAAAATCTTTGTTTTTAATTTAAATTAATTTATTTTCTACTGATATTAGTTGACATTAAATATGTATATAAATAAATAATTAAATGAATAATAAGAAAGTAAATACTTAATACCAAATAATAAACAAATGAATGACGTAATCTACATAATATTTTGCCTTTTCTGCAGACATGTTGAGTGCATCTGGTGGCTCTGTTGTTGGAGTTGTCGCCGGCTCCAATTGTCGCCGCAAGGAGGAGCCGCAAATGGAACAAATGCCGCAGCCGAAAAAGCCACGATTAGTCTTCACCGATCTGCAGCGAAGGACATTACAGGCTATTTTTAAGGTAAGCATAATTAGGGCAACACAATAATAAAATCGCCCTAAAAACTTGAACAATTTTCTGGTTTTTGGAAATAAAATTTAAACATCCTCCTCCTCCTTTGCTTATGGAAGGCAAAATGGCAAAAAACACAATGGAAATTTTAAAATACATATTTTTTCTTATATTTTCTCCCTTGAATTAAAAAGAGAAAAACACTGATTTTAGCAAGACAAAATTGTCGTTATGAATATACCGAAAGATGCATATTTAATCATTTTAAATATAGATATTCAGAATAAATTATTTTAAGCATAAATATTCCTTAATTCATTTCTGTGGTCATAAATTAAATTAGTTAAAATTCCTCAAGTTCAATTTGATATTTAAAATGCTTTAAACTAAATATTGTTGCTGCTAGAATATTTTTAACGATTAAATTAAATATTAATTAACTAAATATTTGTAATGATTCTAAAACTCATTGTGTATGCCAAAAGTAGGTAGATTTTTAGGGCGATTTTTACGCCTCACCAAAAAAATGAAGATGTACTAATTTATAAATGTCGGATTTATACATATAGGAGACAAAGCGACCCTCGAAGGAGATGCAGGTGACAATTGCCCGTCAGTTGGGCCTCGAGCCTACCACAGTGGGTAACTTCTTTATGAATGCACGTCGACGATCGATGGACAAATGGCGTGATGATGACACCAAAAATACCCAGCATCATCCACACAATCGCCAGGAGCACCCACTGGACGAACAGGATGAGAGGGAAAGAGATAGAGACAGAGATAGAGAGAGCAATAGTGGCCAACAAGGACAGCATTATGTAAGCAGCTTGCATACGACGGCAATGTCCCCATTGGGGAATTTTGATGATGATGGCGATATGGATTTGGAACTGGAGCATCATGATTTCCTTGTGGATGGCGATGAGCATGATGATATGTTGTGACATAATGGCAAATACACAAGAGAACAACTCAAGCCACAACATCAACAATCTCTCACTCGCACTTATAATAATAATCATAATCATAATCATAATCAAAGTCAGAGTCAAACCGATTCGGATGATAATCTTAGATCAGAGCGTCCATTGCGGCAGCGTTTGAGAAATCGTATCAAGTTCAATCTGGACACGACAGATAAACGGACAAATTGCCAGCCAGATCTGGATTCCGATCACAATCATGATTCGAATTCGTTGCCGAGTCGAGATCGCTGGCCTTCGCCTCGTTTTGTGGGTCAACATTCAGATGATAATCTCGCTGTCTCCGACTGCATTGAGTACATCAACGGTCAGGTTGTCGATGTGGATAGCATCCTGGATAGCAATGGTATTAACACCTCCAAGTTGGGAGCGATGAGATTCGGCTTGAAGTATTACAAGGATCCCACTTTGAAAATTGTTGAGCATGATTCGTTGGTTCACTGAGATTTTATTTAATTTGGATATTTTAATTAGAACACGGAATAAGTATCAGGGGGTCAAACCGGAACAGGCACCGAAACAGAGCCATACTATAAATTTAAATCCGCAAAATGAATATTCTATTTTTAACCAAACAAAATTTGTAGATTTTGAAATTGAATAATTTGATCTTCAGGGTTTCAAATAGGTATCGGCACCGTAATTAGAAAATATCCCAGAGGGGTTTAATTCTTATTTTTTTCACGTTTCGGATTTAAATATTAATGATTCAATGAGCCTTTACCCCGAAATGCAGGGTTCATAACTAAATTTAAAATCGGCATAACATATCCTATTATTAACAAAAAAAAATCAGTCCTAACTTTTTTTATATCGTTTGTGGAACCAAAAAACCAAAAAACCAAAAAGGTCTGTTGACAGTTTTTGATACAAATTAAAAAATTAATTTTCTTTTCTCTACGGCCCTTTTGGCAATTCAAATAACTTTTTTTCTCACAATTTTCTATTTCCATTTGCTGTTATTACCAAACCATAAAAATATATTATAATAATTATTTTGACAGCGTCGAATAGCTGTTCACAATATCTACAAAGGTTAACATTGCGATAACAGTGCGTTAACAGTGAGTTATCAGCGTGCATCATTAACTTATCAATTTTTTATTTTATTGTTTTTTATGTTTAGCCTCTTAAGCAAATCCGATATTCAGTTTGTTTCGGGATTGGCACCCTGGCTTATAAATACCTTAAGCTTTATTAGAGACAAGCTTAAACTTCACATTGCAAAACACCTTCAAATTTTACTAAATAAAATTGGAAACTCAATATTTTGTCCCACTTATTTCAAATGTTCCTGCTGGCTGCCAGTTGAAAATATAGTCGTGTATAGTAGATTTTCTTTTATTTATTTATATTTATTTATGTATGTGTATTATATATTTATTTATTTGTTAAATTAATATATGACTTTTATATTTCTGTTTATAATATTTTAACAGGCATCCGTTGGCTTGTGCAATTTTTAACCAGCTTTTAGCTACAAAAACTTACAAGAATAACTTCTTAATTTGAAAAACGGAGATATTTTCCCAATTAAAACCTTCCCGAAAGATCGAAAAGACATCTCGACGTAAGTTGACCTCTCTAAATTTTATTATAAATAATTATAAATATATATTTTTTAAATTAAGCTGATTTTTAGCCAGACATATTTACTTTCTTAAATTCAATTAAATTTAAATGTTATTTTTTAAAATTAATTTCTCTGGTCATAAAATGGCGCTCAATGCGAAAAAAAATTAAACAATTTCCATCTGATATTTAGAATGCTGTAAAATTAGATGAACACATTTAAGGATTCTAAAGCTGTTTTTTCAAGAGGTACTAAAAGATTGGGTCTTCTTTTCGTATAATATATATTTATATTATATATTTACATTTATGTTCATAATGTGCTTTGTTATCTGGTCGGACTCATATAATATTTTCAAATAATTGTTTGTTTTGTTTCCCTTATATTTTATGTTGTTTTGATGGTATCCATGATCCATCCAAAGCAATAATAAAAAAAATAATTGTCTTTAAGCCATAGTGAAAATACGTATGCAACAATACAAAAAAAAAAAGAAAAATTACACAAAAATCAATTCCTTTTTGTACCTGACCCAAAAAAAAAAAATTCCAAAAACTTTTCACACACAGAATTGTTGAAGATGAATAACTTACTGAAATGTTTGATGTGTGGTAATATATATATATGAAATTTTGAGAGAGAGGCTCTGTCCTATATAAACACACACACACACCCATGTACATATATATATAAATATATATATTTAATGCCGATTTAGAGCCGAGTGATGCAAACTTAAAAAACAAAAACAAAAGATTAACAACAAATCTCACATTAAGTATATATGTCGAAAAAAGTGAAACTATATATGTATATCTAGTCAAATTTATATAAAAAAACATGCTACTTAATATTAATAATAATATTAATAAAATAATAAATAATTATATGTAGCAGACACTTAAATTTAAAATAACAGAAAATAATACAAAAAATAATACACAATGTAAATAATTTAAATGCGCTTTTACATAATATATAAAAATATGAATATATAATGAATATATTATGAAAACTTCTAATCTGTCATATACATATTTATATTTTATATATATATATAGATAAATATATATTATATATATATATATATATATATACATATATATATTTGATATATATATAGATAAATATATGTATATGTATATATATATAGATAAATATATATATATGTATATATATGCTATTTATGTATGTAAATAAATTTACATATATCGTTTTTTGGGTTTTTCAAATATTTTAATTTTTTATTCTTTCTCACTGATCCAAGCAATTTGACAAGTAACAACAATAACTAAATATGTAGATATATATATATATATATATATATATACATGTAGTTTATATATATATCTATATATATGGATTGTTTATTTATTTTCTTGTATGTGTGTGTAATACATATGATTACGATTTAATTGAATTTGAATACGAATGCAAATGCGAATACTCATGAATGAATATGAGTGCTATGATGAAGATGGTGTATGCTAGTCAATTTAGTCTAAAACGAGGTTCAAATACATACATACATACACATTTACATACCCACATACATACAAACACACACATACATAGCTACATACCTTAAATGCACAGAAAACACCAAAGAAACACAAATATTGGAAATACAGAAAGTCCCATTACGTAGACCCATTCAAAGTATAAATATTTACTTATGTATAAATAATAAATGCAATGAATAAAACAAATCCAAATTAAATGCAAAACAAAATGTTTCTCATTTTCAACATAAATAGATTTTTTATTTTTATGTTTTAGCTAATGTTTATTTTTATTATTTCTTGATTGTATTTTACTTGTGGCAAAATAAATAAATGCAAAGAAAATGAAACGATTCTGAGTTAAATACAAGGCATCTAATCTAATCCTAATTTTTAAATAAATAAATTTTTATTTTTGTATATGTCATTTATTGTAATTATTAATACTTTTTTTTCAGAATATTGTGGGTTGCTTAGCCGGTTTGATGGTATTATGAGTTGAGTCTTTGTATTCTGTGTGCTGAAGCTCATAATATCGCTTACATCAATCAGTCTACGGTTCGAATCCCGCCTGAAGCATGGTTATTAGTTGTTCAGTAATAGTCCGTTCTGCCTCCTTTTCTTTCTTCTATTAACCTTACTGTCTAAATCTATATCCACACACAACGGGCCAAAAAAATGGTCTATGTGGCCGTATAACCTACCTACCTACTTATTGGCTGCTTTTTTTTAAATTATCAAAATTTGTACATCGATCATTTTTAAAAAATTATAAAACTGCTTCATATAGTGCCCCAGTTATCTTTTTGGTGCTTATTAAAAATAAAACGAGTAAAATGAATAGACCTATGTATTTGTTATTTTAATTATCGCAACATATAAGTATTTTGACTATTTAATTTTCCAATTTAATTTTGACCAGCAATCTAATAGAGTTGCCAGACAGCTGAAAATAGCTTTTCTACAAAGGAGATGGCGAATTGATGATTTTATCTGAAAGGAATAAACAAATAATAAATATAGCACAAATAATAATAATAATAGTATTAAAGTCATTTCCAATCCAATCAACACAATAATTGAAATAATTTTTGTTTTTTTTTTTTGGTATTTTTGTAGTCGGCCAGATGTTATTCAATCGTTGATTGGCAGCACTGCTCAAAATGGTAAATAATTTGTCGAAGAAGTGTAAGCTGGGCTAAATAATCATATCCATAGTTTTCTTCTGGCGCTGCTACTAAATTATTACTGACTTGCATTTATTTTATTTTTATTATATTCTAAATTCTAAAAAGAAAACTTTGAATGCCATCGATCTATCGCTCTGCAGCAACGACTCGTTACTTATTTCACGACTACTTGTGCATAGATGCATATCGCAGCCTTAGTACAAGAATTACACCCTGTTATTATAAAAATAATAATACAATTTATTGCAATAGTGCTTGTATTAACTTAGAACAAAAAGTGCATATCTGAAATAAAAATTATCGATAATAATACCCGGTGCAATGTACCCGAATATCATTCAGTCGTAACGTCGCTGGATAGTAATGTAATAAATATTAATAGTAACTTTAGTATTTTCGAACACAGATGACATAATTTATCAAACTTTTAGTTATGCAATTTACATAAATATATAGATAGTGAAATGACTCCATAGAAAGTACACGCTAATACTTGCTTATCTTGTATGTCATGCCGTTGTAACGTTGCACGACACCTTATTAAAAGAGCACTTTTGGCATTTTGCAACACGGAATGCATATTTTATAGAAAGAGCATGCCAAAGTGGCTAACGCGATTTGTATTTACAAATTGAAAATACACACAAATTCTACCCATAAGCTTTAATTAAGTGCACAACCAATTGTGGCAAAATCTACACGAAAATAATTGAAAATGTTTTGCTGTGCATCGTTGGAAGAAATCAAATACATTTTTCTCACGATAATTGTGCCATATTAGCTGCCTATGTGCGTGTAGAGTTAATTTGTGTTTGTGTGTGTCTGTTTTGTATGTATACAGAAATTTTCTTTTTGTTGTTTTGTTTAAGTGTTCGCCTTTATATACAATTACAAATACAAATAAAATCAGACACAAATACATTCAAATGCATTTATATACGTATAAATATATAATAATATATAAATGTTTATATATGCATGTTTGTAATAGAATTAAATGGGAATAAATTGAGAAAGAAGAAGAAACCCTTTAAAAGGAGCTGGAAAAGAAGGCACCAAAGTGAAATAATGCCATAAATCTAACATGCAGTCTGGCGTAAGTTATTCCGAGAGTGGGAGAATATGAGCGAGAGATACTAACAAAAATAAAATAAAGCAAAAAAAGCTATCAAGAGCGAACAGAACACAAATATTGTGTTTAAAAATCCATGCAAGGTAAGCGGAGCGAGAATGCTGTCCACAACAACGGGAGGTGCTAGCCAATCACCGACAACAACAACAGCAACTACAACAACAGATGTATCCTCTACAACAACATCAGCAGCAGCTGCAGGAGTAGCAGCAACAACAGGATCAAGAACAACAACAACAACTACGCTTAAGGTAAAAAGCGAACAGTTTTCCAGTCTATCGCCAGGTAAGAAAATAATAATATATAAATAAGAAATTCAATGATTTATTTGTTAAAAAAAAAAACACATTTTTTTAAAAAATTAATAAACAATTAATTATTTTTTTTTATTAAATTGTTTACATAAATTAACAACATTTAAATAAATAGTTAAACTACATAAATTTCTTGTATAAATAAGAAATATTTACAACTCAACAAAATAAATAGTTTATATAGAGTATACATAGATTAATTTTTTATTTATAAAACTATACATTTATATTAAAAGATAAGTCAACTTATTTAAACAAATAAATCAACATAAATATTTTATTTTTACTTATTTAAATAAATAAGTGAATAATATTTATTTTTTTGTTTGAATATATAAACAATTTATTTGTTTAATTATATTTATTTATATTAATAAACAGGATTAATTTATGTTAATTTATACTTGATTTACATTTATTTACCTAAATAATTAAATATTTATATTTTTATTTAATTGAATAATTTATTTAAAA
Source organism: Drosophila mimica (assembly GCA_037043585.1). NCBI lineage: Eukaryota > Metazoa > Arthropoda > Insecta > Diptera > Drosophilidae > Drosophila > Drosophila mimica. The sequence goes on from JBAMBE010000435.1 coordinate 361,990, forward strand.
AAAAGTAGACAACCATTTTTTATTTAATTAAATAAATAAACATAATTTATTTATTTGTATTTATTTATTTAAATAAATTTTAATTTATTAAACATAAATATATTTAGTCATTTTTTATTCATATTTGAATATCATTTAATTATTTATGTCGAATTTCTAGAAAACGCCAGCAATCAAAATCAGACCATGTCAGATGAGACGGGTGCAGCGGCCAAAAGCAACACCAACAACAATAATAATAATAATACCAACAATAACAATAACAACAGCAGCAGCAGCAATAATAATAACAGCAACAACAACAGCAGTAAAAATCCAACAAATACAAATGCGAGCGCAGCTTCAGCGACTCCAACAGATTCCCGACAGAATTCAAGCAGCAGCCTTAACTCGCCAACAAACAACAACAGCAACAACAATGCCATCGATCATTCGAATACGAACAGCAACAGCAGTAACAACAGCAACGTGGAAAGCGATCTTCACCAGCAGGAGCAGGATCTGCTAAAGAAGAAGAGCCAAAAGACAGGCAGCACCAGCATTAAGGAGGAGGACGGTGGTAAAAATGGAGTTCCATTATTTTGTTATTATTTATTTTGTTATATTATAATTATTGTATTGTAATTGCAATAGTTAGAGTCAATTCTCTGATTGAACTCAATCAACCAATTTCTCTAGCCTTATTATTTATATTGCAAGTCTGTGATCTATAGTTATTGATCTTGAAGTTTTTAAGAATGTGTCATCGAGTCTAGACTCCTAGCTAGCTTTAAATCTAATAATAGGTAGGTGGGTTATACTGTTGTCGACCAAAGGACACATAGGCCATATTTGTCCCGTTGTGGTGCCGTGTGGATAGAGATTTAGACAGAAAGGTTAATAGAAGAAAAAAAAAAGAAGGCACAACGGACTTCTACTGGACTAAACAAACAACAAACAACCATGCCTCCAGCGGAATTCGAGCCCGCGACTGATTGTGTAAGCGTTGCAAATACCTAACGCTGACTACCATAAAGCCAAACATCACTATTTAAACATTAAACATTTAGCATTAATTTAAATGAAAATAATATAAGCAGGAATAATAGGATTGCTTCCTTACCCTTTCCTGAGTTTGATGTGATTTATAGATATGTATGATAATGTATTTTGAATAATCCGGAATTCTATCAAAACAGTTAGCATCTTACCTTTCGTGTATTTTAGCATAATTGTATTCATTATTCTCAAGATTTCTTTGCATAAAATACTTCTCCATTTAGTCTAAGGCCAATTCAAGTGTTTCTTGTTTTTATTTGACTAATCTGCACTTACATTGTTAGATTAGAATATTATACATGTATATATATTATCAATTTTTTCTAACCTAAATATTATTAGATATATATATCTATACATCTTTTTATATACAATTTTTATAACAGGCACTTCAAAGCCATCATCATCTGGCGGAAATTCATCACTCGACAAAGGACAAGGAGGACAAAATCAAAGTAGCGCTGCCGGCAACAATCCAAATACGAATCCAAATTCGAATCCTAATACGAAAGTGAGCTCAGCAAGCGGTTGTGCAGCTGTTGTTGCGACTGTGGCGGCAGTCAAGGATGAGCCCGCCGATTTGCTGGGCAGCTTGGTGAACATGAAGAAGGAGGAAAACTTCTCACCCAACATGTCCCCTGTGGGATTTGGTTCAATTGGTGGAGGTGCCAGCAGCACTGCTCTCGATCGAGCCGAAACGCCAGGTAAGTAAATGCAAATATTTAATTTAAATTTAAATTAATATATTTACCATTTGTTTAAGTTAAAATGGAGTTGGAAAAGCAGCCCGCATCGGTAATGGATGACATTGTTGGATTGGATGCCGAACGTTGCATGAACGAAACTCCAACAGTGACTAATAACTCAAATGCCGCCTGTGCAAACAATTTGGGTGTCTCCCTCGGTATAGGCATCAATGTTGCCTCTCCTGGTGTGGCCAACAATTTTATGGGCAACAACAACAATGGCAACAACAACAACAGTGTCAACAACGTTGGCAACTGCTTGGATTATATGCAGCAGCAGAATCACATTTTTGTCTTCTCCACACAGTTGGCTAATAATGGCGCTGAGTCTGTTTTGAGTGGACAATTTCAAACGATAATCGCCTATCATTGCACACAGCCAGCGACGAAGAGTTTTCTCGAGGATTTCTTTATGAAGAACCCCATGAAAATGAATAAATTGCAGCGACAAAATTCGCTCGGCATGGGCATCTGTAATAATATGTCAGCTGCACAAAATTGGTCGGCTGCAGCGGCCAATAATAATCTGAATCTGAATCTTAATCCGAATCCAAATCCAAATCTAACGAAAATGCTGCAGCCACCATCGCAAAAATCAAAAGCACATTTCAATAATCCAACGGACAAAAGAAATGCATTTAATGAGCCGACTCCAAATGAGGCGTTGGTAAATGAAAGCGATTTAATGTGCTGGGAAACGGGAAATGCAAATCCTGCAAACCGAAATAGTCTTGAAACAGATGGAAATGATATGGGTAAATGCAGCAGCAGCAGCAGCAACAACAGCAATATCAACAATAACAGCAATATCAACAACAACAGCAGTAACAACCACAGCAATATTAATAGCACCAATCATGATTTGAGTCAGGATAATAATATTATTTCGCTGCAAGGCGTCAAAGTGCCCGATGAGAATTTAACACCGCAACAACGCCAGCATCGCGAGGAGCAAATGGCTAAATTAAAGAAAATCAATCAAATATTATTTCCCGAGAATGATAAGTTGCCAAATGATGCAGCTGCCGCAACTGCAGCTGCTGCAAATATGGCAAATATAATGATGAGTGGTGCAGGTGGCGCTGCTGCAGCAGGAGCTGGTCAGATGCGACAATTGCAGCTGCAACAACAGTTGCAACAACAGGCGGTAGCTGCAGCGACAGCCGCACAAAAAACTCATGAAAATCCTCATCTCGCAGGGGAAAATGATGTCCTTTTGCCCAGCGATGTCATTGCAGAGATGTGTGGTCAAAAAAATAGTAATTCAAATAATAATAATATGACGGCAGCGGCAACAACAGCTGCGACTACAGCTGGCAATGTCAACATGAATTTGATGAGCAACAATTCACCGGAGTTAATTGCCAATTTTAATAACTCCAATTGTGTGATGAACATGGATAAGGAGGAGAATGCTCTAACTCCCATGGAATGGACGAAGATACAGCAGCAGTTCTTCGAGGAGCGACTGAAAGTGGGCAAAACGGCGGCAGGTTGTCGCGGCATGCCCGGACCAGGACCTCCTCCTGCAGGTGTTGCTATTGCCCCGCCGTCATCCGCTTCCGCCTCTGCCACCTCCTCCAACCCCAATTCCAACATGCGCAATTTAAATGCGCAAGGACCGCCGCCGCCTTATCATCCCACACAGCGTTCGGCGTCGGTGCCAATTGCGACACAATCACCAAATCCCTCGAGTCCCAACAATCTGTCGCTGCCCTCGCCACGCACAGCGAGCGCTGCTTTGGGTCTGCCCTTAAATTCACCCAGCATGGCGGAGCTGCCCACCACAAGTGGAGCAGCAGCAGCAGCCTCCAATTCAGCCAGTTCAAAGAGCTGTTTTCCGAACGATTGTGGTTCGCCATCGAGTCGACATCATCGTGGCAACAACAATCTGCTGAATCATCTGAATAGTAATCCGAGCACGCCGCTGGCTCATCTATCGCCCAAGGAACTCGATGCGTTTAGCGCCAATTCTACTGGTAGTATTCATATCGATATCTGTCTATACATTATTTATCTATATTTATTAATATTTAATTTCTTTTACCAGATTTAAAGATTACACGACCCACTTCACAGCGTCCTCGTTCGCCGGGCAATGTTAATAATAATCCCAATTCGAATGCTGGAAATCATTTGCTTGATGCGAGCAATTTGGATGCACGTTTGTCGAATTCGAGTCCAGGGTTAAATTTCAATGCCCATGCCCATTTGCAGGGCAATCCAAACACTGCCATGAATCATCAATATAAAGGACCCAACGGCAATCCAATGGACGTTAATGTAAATATCTTCAGTAGAAGTTTTAGTTTGGTAATATAACCATCATCGGAACAATTCTCTTATGTGGATTAACTCAAATTTCAGTTAAGCTCAAAATGAAAAACCCAACGTATTAATTAAGGAGGTGTTTTAAATAATCCAGCCTGCATATTCTTATATATTCTTTAAATTTATCAGATATAAAATCAGCTATTATTATGAGAGAAGGAAATGCGGAATAAATATATATTTATAATATTTAGGAGTGTTTTAAAGTTGAATGTTTGCTACATTCCAAAGGGAACAAGCAAATATATAAATATATACACAGATGGAGACGGAATCTACTCAGTTCTCAGTCGAGCTTTGACCAATTTTTTGGTTTGCAGATAGAATAAAAAGTTATCCATAATGAATTATCCAATATAGAGTTTTATATAAACAATACAGGTGAGCAGCTATAAGTAACATATAGGCAATTATAGATATAGATTATTATATATATACCATCGAGTTGTATGAAAACACTTGAACTTATTTATTTATATATTTTTTACTTTATATAAATATATATTTATATACTTTATTATAGGCATCACTGTATTATATAGGAATGATCCATTGAAAATTGAGTCTTGTATGGAAAAGCTCTAGTGTTTAAAATATGCTAGTTATTTTTTATTATACATTTTTGTATAGACATTTTAACTATTATATATATATATATATATATATATATATATATACATTTTTGTATAGACATTTTAACTATTATATATATATATATATATATATATATATATTTGCAAATTTATATCTATATATTTTTATTATATATCTATATTTATTTATTTTTACAATATTTATATTAATAATTTGTAATCGTTATTCTTTGCAGCGTCAGAATTGTGGACCTGTTGGACCCGTTGTAGGAGGTCCACCTGTACAGTTTGGCCGTCGCTCCGACAATATGCCCCTAAATCCGAATAGCACCGCCAATCGACCACCTCCCAATAAAATGGCGCAGAACTTTGATCCGATATCATCGCTGGCCCAAATGTCTCAACAGCTGACGAGTTGTGTTTCGGGCGTTGGTGGTAATCCCGCCGGTGGCATGAATATGATGGGACCCGGCCCCATCGATATGAATAGCATGGATCATGGCGGCATGATGCCCAACTTGGATGCGGCAATGGAGCACATGAATAATGCGCCCAACAATTGTCATCCCATCAATCCGCTGCTCAATTCGATGGGTCAGCGCATGTTGAATCCGAAGATGGGCGCCGGTTTACCAGCCGGCTTCAGTCCCGTACCCAATGGAGTGGTTCGCGATGGTTCAGTGCCCGTACCTGGTCCGGGTTTTCATGGCATTTTGGCATCGCCGGGCGGTCGGATGATGGGACGCATGCCCGTTAATTTTGGGCCGAATTTCAATCCCAATATTCAGGTGAAGGCGAGCACTCCGAATACCATACAATATATGCCAGTGCGGCCGCAGAATAATAATCAAAATAACGGAAATACCGGGAATAATAATACAAATAATAATAATAATGGAAATATGAACAACAATGGCAATGTGCGCATGGCGCCAAGCTTGGAGTTCCTGCAACGCTATGCCAACCCACAAATGGCTGGGCCACATCATGATGCGGCCGCTGCCATGATGTTGGGCCCAGGACCAGGACCGGGACCAGGACCCGGACCTGGCGGACCCATGAACATGAACTCACCCAACGAGCAACAGCAGCAGCAAAAAATTAACAATGGAATGAATTTCTTTCAGAATTGTAATCAGTTGCCCGGTCTTGATGATGATGTTGTGGGCCATGAATTAAGTCTGGGTGCGGCGTCAATGGTGCGTGGCATGCGGCCGCATGGCATGCGGCAACATGGCGGCCTCGGCATACGCATGCAGGGACCAGGACCCGGTGGCAATAATCTTCTCAGTCGCCAGCAACAGGCGCAATTTTCAGGAGCCAGCGTGGATGGCTTGGATTGCAGCGATCCGAATGTGATGTTCAACAATGGCTCCGGTTCCTGCAACAGTTCGCCACCCATTTTTGCACAGGCAGCTGGACCTGGTCAAGTACCAGGCCCTGGTCAGGGACCAGGACCCATGTCTAAGCCGCAGCACTTGAAACCCATGCCTGGTGGTGGCATGTGCCAAGTGCCAGTGGCGCCCAACGTGGGCATGCAAGGTCTTGCACCGGGTCAGCTGCAGCAACTGCAGCAGCCACATCCCAATGTGATGGGTATACCCAACAACAACAACAACGGCAACAACAATAATAGTAATAGTAATAATAATCTAGGTGGCAACTCTGGCGTCGGTGTAAATTTTGTGGGACCCTCGTCGAATGATTTGAAATACGCGCAGCAATATCACAGCTTTCAGCAACAATTGTATGCCACTAACACGAGAAGCCAACAGCAACAGCAGCAGCAGCAACAAGGTGGCAATAATATGATAGCAATGCCGCCTAATTTGTCGCCAAATCCCGCATTTTTTGTCAATAAATAAAAGCGAAACTGGCAAACGAATTCAAGAAAGCTAGTCGCAAATCTAAGTCGAGATTTGCTTTAGCATATAAATATATATATATATATATCATATATATATATATATATATATATATATATATATATATATATATATAAATACATATATATGAGGATTACTGCTCAAATCGGATTCAATAAAGTTTCTTATGGGCTATGTATATGTATAGTTACATACATATTCATCTAATTTGCTCCGCTCTGCTCTGTACTCTGTATTAAAACGCAATTAAGCAACTGTAATGTATCATATATCATATATAACATAATATAATTAAATACATGGGTATATATATATATATATATAAATATATATATATATATATATATGTATATGTATGTATATATAGATATATTTATATCACTTATATTATTATTATTACCATTATTATTATTATTATCAATGTTAAGAGATCTAAGATATATACGCATGTAAATTCTTCCATTAAACATGTGAAAAACAAACAAAAATAACAACGTCATATATAAATATATATATATATATATATCGTACATATGTAGCATATTATTTTAGTTTTATATATAGACGAGTTCCTAAAGAGGGTTTTCAAATTTTTGGTTAGCTAACCTTCAATGTTGGCCTGGAAAAAAATTGAATTCAACTGGAATCGTAAATGGCAACAAATCTGTTAAAAGAATTTAACCGGGAAAAATTTATAAAAACTTAGCTTATCATTTAATGGCCCATTAAAATTCACCCTTCAGTATCTCAGGCGAAACTCTTTTTGAAATCTAAAATTAAAAATGAATGAAACTGATTTCCTTTTCTTTTTAATTAAAAAACATATTAAGAGTTGAGTTAATAATTTCTACTTAGTTCTTATAAATATTGTATTTAAAACATTTAATTTGAAGTACTTACAAATACTTAGAGCACCAAATTTAACCTTTTCAATATCTTAATTTTCCGAAGCTTACTGCGAAACTATTTAAAATAATCAGGTACAATTTGGCTTTTTAAATGCATTTCTTTATTTCATGATTTTCGTAAAACTTCAGTATAGTAAATATAACTTATTATTGACAGTAATCTTCCGGAAATCGTCTGCTGAAATGATTTAAATTTATAATTTATATATGCGTAATAATATACATATATATGTTTATATATGTATAAGTAATTCCTTTTTAGAAGTGTACTATCTGGGTGGTGGCAGCAAAAAGTTGAATTTTTATATTTTTGGTAAGAGAAATTAATACATATTTATTTTTACACTGTCCTTCTGTCTGAACGCAACTTTTTTTCGACACCGCACAGACTTAATCTAATATATACTGATCTGTGCACGCCGTAGACCATGTGTCAAAGTGCTACGTTCACTAGGAGGCAAGGAAATGGATAATCGCAAATCGATAAAGCCAAGTATCTCCCACAATTTTAAGGCTACAGTCTGCGCCCTTGAACATTTTAAATGGCTATGTCTACCGCAGTTTTAGAGGTAAACAATTTATATAGCTACAATTTTAAAGCTACAAGCACCAATTTTAAAGGACATATTGCTAGTAAGACCCTTTAAAAATACGGGAAATTTTGCTCATTCACGCCCTAAATAACGATAAATCTCCCGCAATTTCAGAGCTATAGTTAACCACGCCCACTCCCGCTCTCACTTGCTTAACTTATGTGTTTCTATTCAATTGATTAAATTCAAATAATTTTCTGGAAAGTAAACTTTAAACTGTTCCTTATTTTGCAATCCATAAATTTTAATATGTAATAACATTTGTATGAAATAACAAAAATTCTACAAAATAACAATAACATAAGAAAGTGTTTTGACAAAGGAACAAATTCAGTTTTCTATTTCTTTTCGAAAAAAATGTGCTCTGTTATTGTCTTGTATTTGTTTTTATCTTATTTTCATACAATCTTGTGAAGTAACTAGGTAAAATATTTAATTTTAATTTAACCAAAACTATCCATTCTTTGGACCACAAAAGAACTGTTTTGACAATTAGCTTGCATAATTACTATAATAAATAATAAAAAAGCTTAATAATAATTATAATACCTTTCAATTCAAATACATATTAAAAGTATATTAAATAATAATTATAATAAATTTCAGACTTGTATATAAATAAAAACCTGTATATAGAAAATATATAAGAAATAATATAATAAATAATATAACAAAAATGATTTTATACCATTTCAGACTTGTTACTACGAATTTTAAAGTGGTAATTATCAGCGATCCTTATTCATTTTGTTATAATCACAAATATTTATTAATTTATAATATTTTGCTACTTTTTACTACTTTTTGAAGGATGCATTATTTTCTCCCCTTTCAAAACACTTTCTTGGCATACTGTAAATGGTGCTTACAACTCAATCATAACTGGGCGCAGGCTATCTCCCTCTCCCATCCACTCTCCCTGCAAACTCTACACGCACACACACACACACACAGCATCCATATATAAAGTCGATAATTTAAAAAAAGAAAAGCGCACGAATTTTCGTTTTAGTTGCAGTTGTCATGGCTCTTTTGAGACCATCAACATACATTTCAATGCTGCCCGCCACCTCCCCACACCTTCCCCCATTTTCCCCACCTCCTTACCAATCCTTTCTCCTACCCCATCCATTCCTAGGCTGGCCAGCCCTCGCAATCTTGTTGTTGTTGCTGAATGGTCTTCGTTTTTCTAACGAAACGTTGCTTCGTGCGCCGTCTTCGGACTCGAAGTCGGACTGTGGCCTTGGCATGCTTGTTGTTGTTCTTCCTCTTTTTTTTCTTATTTTGTTGCTGTTATGTTTGTGTGGTGGTGGTGGTGAGCACTGCGTGCGCTGTAAGAAACAAGATGGTTGGCCTGGCAAAGCAGCGACACACACACACACACACATACACAATTAAATATGATTGTGTAGCGTCCATTTCGAGGTCCACCCTCTCTCATTCTCGCTCACTCACTCACTCACTCTCCCTCTCTCGCACACGCGTTTCGTAATTCTGAAAAGCGGCACAAATACAAAAGCAAGTTCACAAATACAAACAACAACAAGGAGACCATCCAGCCTTGCTTCTAGCTACACAAAAATGTATTTAAATGTACAGAAAAATCTATAAAAAAAAATGGGAGAAAATAAAAAGAAAATGGCAGAAATTTATGGCAGTCTTATTTTTCTTCTAGAAAGTGCTTGAAGACTTGAAATGATTTGAATTTTAATGTCTCCAGCATGTATTAAATTTTTTCATATTATTCGAGAATTTATTTTAAATATTTTAATTTCATTATCTGTAATATTATTTTAATTTTTTCTATGAAAATTGTAACGTGCCATTCTTAAGCAGATTATTATTTTATATTATTTCTTTATTTTTATAATAGAAGAATACCTGAATTTTTAATTGTGATTATATTTCCAGACTTTTTCTATAAATTTTGTAATATGGTTTCAGATCAGAATCAAATGTTTTACCTATTTTTCTATCATTTTACATTATGCATTATGATGTAGTATGCCGAAGTTATTCAGTATCAGAATATCTATATAATCATTTAATTATTTTTTTAAAAGACAGAATTCTTCAATTTTTAATTGCCATATAAATGAATACAATGCTGATTAAGTTTTTTGAAATTTTGAAATTTATATATATTGGTGATTAAGTACTCCGAATTTAATTAACTTCTTATTGGGAATGTAAGCTGTTTTTTTTTCTAAAGCAAAAATCCTTTGCTTAATTTAATTAATAATTTAATAATACAAATTATTAGATTATTTTTGTTGGAGCTATATAAATCTGATTTAATTTGTATTAAACTGTGTCTGGTTATCTGGTAGAGGTCTATAACAATAATAAGCATTATTTTGTAATTTAAAACATTTATCTCCACTGAAAGCGCACTGAAATTAGAATCGTCATTTTGAATTTTGGTATGAAAAATATTTTCGTTGCAGTTATTCTTTTTTCATTATTGAAAATATATAAGTAATAATTATTTATTTTGAAACACAATGAATATTAATATTTTATTATTTCGAAATGTTGTAATATTCTTCGGTCAATTTGGTGTTGTTGATTTTGAAATATTTATTTATTTTTTAAAATCAGTACTATATTAATTATTATTCTTATTATTATTAATTATTAGGATTTAGTTTCATTAAAAGTTAAAAATTGTTTTTAGTATTTTAATTGTTATTAATAATTATTATATATTGATTTCGAGCTTTGAGGTGTAGTTTCTTAATTATTATTTGAAAGTGTTATATATTTATATTGATACTACTATTTGTATTAATAATATAATATTTTATTTATTTATTTTTTATTATTATACAATTTTATGTATTTATTTCGAGAATTGGGCGATTGTTAAAACTGACATTTCCACACTTGAACTTTGATTTAAGATGTGCCCAACTGTGGGTTTCTTTGTCGTTCGATTAAAAATATAATCGGGGAGCTTTAGCTTTTTTGCACCTATGTTCGCTCGGCTTCAGTGTCAAAATCGAAGTGAGCCAGAGCCAAAGCCACATTACAAATTATTTGGCGTGTTCCACATTTACCCAATTGTGTGTTAATGTATGTACACACATATGAGTGTGTGCATGTCTGTGTGTGTGCGTGTGAGACATGTGTGGCATGTGTTGAGAAAAAGAAACTCGCTCTCAGCATTAAACATTGAGATGGGGTTGGTACATTTGCCTGTGTGGGGAATCACAGTAATTACTCACAACAATGAATGAATGAGTGTGAATGTGAGTATATGAATATCACTCACATAGGGAGAGACCAGTGGCCGGCACACAGACACACACATACATACATACATACACGCACACACACACATCAATCGCATTAGGGATACTATGAGAAGGAGAGTGACCGGACCGGTTTGACCAGTTTGCCTTTACGCAGCGGTCGCTACACTTAGAGAAGTAAGTGACACTAAACTTATAAAATCGCAAAGGGCTGCCGTTTTCCATTTTCTAAAATTATTATATTGGCTTTTTTGTTGTTAACTTATATTTAATTTTGCTTAATATAAATTCATATAATGAATTGACAACAGTATAATTTTAATTTTTAATTATATCTTTTAATTTTTTCTGATTTATAGAAAGTAAAGAAATACAAATAAGAAAAATATTCTAGTTTTCAGGCCAATTATAATTTTAAGCCGATTTATATATATTCTTTTTTTGGAAATTAATGTATTATAAAAAAGAAAATAATAATAGAAAATATTTTGGAAAAATCAATTAAATCGCATTTGATAATTTTAAAGCATTTTTCATATATTTACGAAATTTTTCCAAAAAATAAATATAAGAAATACATATTTCTATTTTTATAAATAATTTTAAATATTTTTTTGTTTGGTTTTCTTGTGCATTATAAAAAGTTTTTATTTCTGCTATTTTGCTAGTTTGCTTGCGTATTTTTTTGTGAGTGCAGTCGACGCTAGTTGAAGGCCGTTGCAATGCAAAAATTAGCATAAATGTCCTGTTGACCTATGCAGGGCAAAACAGGACTAAACCGGACCTAACTCCTATGCCAACCCCCATTGCCCGTCTGTCCATCCGTCTGTCCTTTCGCCTCACATGTAATGTAGCAAAAGTAAACAAATTTAAATACTTGCCACGGCAGCTTTTTTACTCTTCGAAGCCGGTTCGTGTTGTCCTGCTATCCCATTGTCCTGTTGTTGTCATTAACCCTTTACCCTCCTTTACCCTTCTTGCCCGTTCACAGTCATCCAAAAGGGATGCGTGAGAAAACTAGTTTTCCAGGTGCGCTTCATTTGCCGCCGCCACCCAGTGGGCCAGAAATGTCCAGCCGGTCAGACAGCTGCCTCCAAATTGCCGCACCTCATCATCATCATCATCATCATCATCATATCATACTTGACATCCTCAACAGACTCAACAATTTCCACAGCCTCCTTTAAATACAATCAGTTTTCTGAAGGGTTAAGGGAGGGTCAACTTAAACTTTTGCTGCCTTCTTGAAAGGTGATCTCTACCTGAACTACCTGGAGCTCCTATGATACTAATTTGCATACTCATCATATCTCATGGATACATACTTTCATATCGGTTCAATTCCTTTACCAAGATCAGCGGTCGCTTCTCGACCACAATCTCAGCAGAGCCACAAACAAAAACGTCCTGAAGTGTGGCTAATTGACGTGGCATATGCCGATCTTATCATAGTATCATAGTATAAAGGGCTTGATTTAAAGTTAAAATACTTGAAAATATTCTCAAATAAATAAAAATTTAAAAAAAAATCCGTAAAACATTTTTTTCATTAAAAAGTCATTTTCTCATTTATTATTTTCTTTTTAGTTGTATTAGCTTAAGCTTTAATTTTTAAAATAAATAATTCATTTTAGAAACAAGTAACGAAATTTACGCCTTCGAGCAAATCAGTATATCTGATAGATAAATGAGCAGTGCTTTAAAGCTAGAATAACCAAATTTGAAGATATCACACTTTTAAAGATCTATAATAAATATTAATGCTAGCTACCTACCTATTACCGCTCCAAGCCCGATATATCTGATGTGGTAGATCGATTTAGCCATAAACACAATTTGAAACCAAGAGTCGCAAAATTCAATATGCATTTATATAATGTAGAAACAGCCGTCTACGATTGCAAAAAGCACTTCTTAATACTTTGTTTGCTATATATACTGATATATACTATGATTTGAATTTTTGAAAGAGGCAGAACGTGATGTCATCGATATTAAATTTAGGGAAACATTTTTATATGTTATAAACAGTAGTCACAGGAATGAGAATCAATCCTGTCTGTCGTGCTCATTGTATTTGTAAAATTAACTTGATTAAAAATAAATTAAAAGTGTTAACTGAAAAGAACAAACGTTGTTGATAAATATTACATTGTAATTTTTATTTTATAATTATGACCTTTATGTTTGTTATTTAAACTGTGCCTTATCTATTAATATAAAACATACATCTTAATTTCCTTGTATATATATTTTAATTAGATCTTTAAAAATAAACTCACTAGATATAATACAAAAAGATAATATTTATTTATTTATTGTCAACTAAAGTCAGTCGCCACCAAAAATAAAAAAATTAAAAATTGGAATTAAATTAAATTTAAAATAAATTAATTAAATAAAATAAAAAAAAAATAAATAAAAAAAATTATAAATAAATTAAAAAATACTAAAATATTTATATATTATTTATATATATATATGGATTTTATTTGGTTATGTTAACTGCCCACTTTCATTAATTGATAAACTAAATTTTCTTTGCCTTTAAAAAGACGCATTGGGATTTTAAACGAAACTTTAGTTTCTTCGTTTCGATTGCGAAATACTTTGATACCATAAGTTGTGTGTAGCGAATAAATACTGTCGAAGTTTGCCTTTTAAATTGCGGTAGATACGAGTACGATCTTATTAATATACCTTTCAAGTTTGGTAACTTTTCGGTTTATTGGTTTTGGAGCTGGGAGTGGGCTTGGTTCAAAATTTGTTTTCCGAATTTTTGAAGGGTGTACTAGCAATGTATCTTTCAAATATTGAGACTTTAGCTTTCAAATTATGTGAGATTTACACTAACTAAATTGTTTACATACTTTCATTTAGAGCCCAGCATGTATAAATAGTCTTTTTTACATATGTACATATCTACATGGTAAGTCGTAAGTGCAGATTGAGCTGCAGCAGCCGGCGTTAACAGCGCTCTTATTGTTCAATCTTCCAATGGTAAGATAACCAAGGAGGATTCTTATCGAGAAGATACATATGTAAAGACACGTACACGGCACCCACCGTGACCGTTATAAAATCTTCCGCGATAAGAGTTCTCCGAACTGATCGGCGGGCTTCTGCAGCAAATGACTTTAGACATACATAGTTGTAATCAGTTCAATAGTTGGTTCGCAAACCTGTAGCTGATCGATCCGATCGGTTTGATTAGTTACTCTCGTTGTTGAGAAGCAATTGTTTAGCAATTGGCTTTAAATCTACATTTCGCTCATCGATCGTTAGTTACTCTTGTTGTAAACAAAGGATAAGCATTGGCTTCTACCCTTAATATACAATTAAATAATCTTTCTAACGTTTTCGCAAGTGGGCGTGGCATATGACAATCTTTGAAGGAAATCGCCAACAACCCACCGACCAAATTTGTTAAATGCCTTAAATTTTATCTGATGCGGACACAGTTCAGTATATGTTTCAAGTTTCAAGTCTCGCTCATACAGACGGACAGACACCATGACGGACATTGCATAAACTCAATATACTATGAGACCTTCGGTATCAAAGTATAAATATTGCTATTCGGGTTGTGAGCTTGACTTAAATTAAATTTGCTTTTATTTTATTTGATTCAGATCCTTTGCATAGTATTAGTAGCTGAAACTAATACTATGCAAAACATCAAAGTTTTGGTTTCATTTTCTATCGATTTTTGTAAAAAAAAATTTAATTGTTTCAGAGGCTTAACTTAAGTTCTATTTATATCTTTAAAAATAAACATAACAGTCGAAAGCTATATACTATATTGGTTCTATATATTTTTATTTTCATTTTTAAAAGTATCTGTAAATGCTGTTTGCTTAATTTAATAAATGTTTTGCCAATTTCATCCATTGGTAAGCAGCAATCCTTGCAGTTTATGCTCAAAATCTACATTTTTGTCATGTTTCTTACTTGCATTTTCTTCGGCTATTATTTTATTGACTCTCATTTTTTTTCAAGGAGTGACGAAGCAGAGAGCTTAGTTTTTTCAGTGAGCGACTGTACTTGCGACAAGAACATTATCATTGAATTTACTTCCCCCAAAAAAACCCCTACTCTCTTATTTCCCCCTTCATCAACCCACACCCGAACCACCATCAATATAGCATTTGCCATCGCCCATTGCCCAGCGTTCCACTTCCACCATTCCCACTTCCCACTCCATTCACACCAGTTCGCCCAGCAAAAAGCGGGTGATTTAAAAATTTAATGCCTCGCGGCTATTAATGGTAGAAAATGCTTGCGTAATAAAACAAAACGGTAGAGGTGAAGTGAGCGTTGTGGAGTGAATAATGGGGAAGTGGGAAGAGGGAAGGGGGAGGGGTATGCTGCGCAAGACGACTAACAAGCCAAGGAAGAAGAAGCAGCAGAAGCGGGGGAAGCGAGAAAAATCAAAAGAAGAAATAAATATGGCGCGTGTTTGCAAAATACGAAATTTTAAATTCAAATATTGATGATGATGATGATGTTGATGATGATGACGCTGCGACGACGACGTCGCCGCGTTGTGCACAGCTAACCGTCTCCCCTGCTCCACGACTGCTACTCCCACTCCCAGCAGCGCTGCTTCGTCGACACCGTCCAGCGCACGTAGGTCGGCTCACTGTTCGGCTCGGCTCTGCCCTTCGTTCGTTTGTTCGCTTGTTCGGCCATTCGGCCTTTTGTATGGCAATTTTTTTTCTGGATTCTACTGCTTCTTCTTCTTCTTGCACGCTGGCCTTCGTTGCCTTTTTTTTACACTAAAAACGTCTTTGACTGATGAAGGGATGGGGTAAGAGAGAGGAGACAAATGTAGGGGGATGCTGATTTCTCTGCATCTCTGCTCCACTCCCTTTCTGCTCTTCTCGTTTTTTGCTTTGCGTATTGTGCTTTGTTTCTTAACCTGGGCAAAAATGGGGCTGTCGTCGTCATCGGTGGTTGCTTTTCTTATTTATTTAAATTTTTTTCGCCCTCGCTTTTTTTATTACCAAGAGATGGAGTGGGGGGAGGGGGGAGGGGGGGTTTAGTGGGGTGGTAGATTTTCTCCGCCTTGTCGACCAATAGGCCGAAATATTGTTTCTATTGTTGCTTCAGCACCTTTATAGAAATAATAATACATATAAAAATAAGAAATAGGAAATATTACAAAATACAATAAATGCAACTATTTTTTTACTTTATTAATTAGTGTTAAGTAATTTAAGAACAAATCAAAATAATATTGATAATATGAATATAATAATATAAAATGCAACTATTTGATTTAGTTTAACTGTTTAAAAATCTATTAGGAATTCAAACTTCATATGTATTAAATTATGACATTTTTGTATTTGTAAATATGTCTTTAATTAAGTAATGAATCGTCAGAGTAAAGTAAATTATATGAACAAATAAAAACAGAAATACAAAATTCAACAACATTTATTTCGTGGGCAAATAAATAAAAAATAAATAAATAAATTTGTGTGTAAAATAATAAATAAAATCGATAAAGTCAGGTTTAATTTACACTTCTACAGGAATTTTTAGTTATTTATATTTTTATTTATTTAGTGTCGCCCAATATTAGTTTACAAAATAGGCATTATATATATATATATATAACATTTAATAGTTAAATTTAAATTACAAAAAAGCTTTTTGCATATAAATCAAAAGATTTTGACTTTTTTTTACATTAGAATAGTTAACCGACTTATGATTTATGCCTCACTTAACTTTAATTAAATTATTTATTTATTTAATAATATTATGATTGAAATACAATTATTATTCAAATTAACATAAATTGAATTAAATTAATATTAATACAAATTAGTATTTAAATCTAAATATAAATACGTTATACTTACAAGATATCATAGCGAATTTAAATGCGAAATTTATGCAACATGTGTCACATAAATTGGGCAAACCCAGAAAAAACAGAATTAGAGCAAAATATAAAATACTTGAATGAAGTATGAATTAGTTAGAAATGCAAGCGAAAATATTATTGACCAGACTAGAATTAGTTAAAATGGAATGCTTGATGATAGAAATTTTGCCTTTAAAATTGCTATGATATCCGCGTTTTCATATAGACGGATGGACAGACAAACATGGCTAAGTCGACTCTGCTTTTCATCCTGATCAGGAACATATATAAATATATATATATATATATATATATACTAAGCTATCTCAAACTAGAGATCTTCCCAGCTCCAATTTCATCTTTAACTTAATTTGAGTCTCAAGTTGATCAACTTAGAAAACCCGAAAAACACCCAAAACGCAAGACTCAACTTTAAATACAAAACTACTCAGTAAATGATACAAACTGGCAACAAATTGACTTTGGCTTATTTTCCACTCTAAATGGGTAGCTCGAGAGTTGGAGGGGAGGTGGTTGCAACTTGTCTAGTGAGGAATGAGGACGAGGAAAATTTATATAAACATGTGTGTACAAATGTGTGTGTGTGTGTGTGTGAATGTATGTGAACTCCAAACTCATTCAACTGCCTGTCTTTCTGTCTGTTAATTGGGATATTGTTGTCTCCAAAAAAGCCAGATAATTTGACGGAATATAATGATAATTATAATACATTGATAATCATAATATATAAAATATATACATACAAACTTTTCAAATTTTGATTTTGCATATATTGTTTATTACCCCCTCATAAATTAAATAAATAAATCATTTCTTGTGAGTAAATGTATATATTATCTCATTTAAAAACAAAAAACTGTTTCTATAATTAAGATTCATTTTAATTCCAATTTAGCATAACCAAAAGTATTAACTTCTTATTTCGCACTTTATTTTTAAAGCTGTTCAGCAAACCATTCCCTATTTAAGAATTTCTTAAATGAAAGCTAAACCTTTTAGATATTTTATTATCATCACAAATAGACTGAAAATGTGGTGATCAGATCAGATTGTACTAATTTTTTGCTCAATATTTTAAATTTTGGATTACTCACTTAAGATGACGTAATCTCAAAAGAAAATCAAAAAATTAGTCGAAAGCAATTAAAACCATGATTAAGAAAAATATCAACACTAACATGCAAATAAATATTGATCTGACTGTATCAATTATCTTTCAATATATATATTTATAGATGTCTGTCCGATCTGACATACAATATCATATGCCATTTATTGTAATTAAGACAAACCAAGTACTGTTAAGCAAATTTATTAATTTAAATTTAAGATCATAAGTACTAAATATGAAATGTTATTTATAAATGTTTTACAATGTAGACTGACCACAAGAAATATTTTTTTTTTTTATATATAAAGTTAAAAAATGAATTATTACTTTTTAATTTAATTTAAACAACTCAATTTTAGAATTTCTGTGTGTTCATTATTTTTATTTAAGCTTTAAAATAATAATAATAATAGTAATATTATTTTTAATTAAATTAAATATATTTTATATTTCTTATTTTTTGTGTCGACTTATTTAACTTGTTTTTTTATATTTTGACTGACGGACAATAAAAAAATAAACTACGAACCGGAATTCATTTCAGGCATTCAAAATGAATTGTTCGTTGTAGTGTGTTCGTGTAGAGAGAGAGGGAGAGACAGAGAGAATTTGACGAGAGCTCTTCGGCTTTCCCCATAACGGAGTGCCTTGTGAGGGGCAACACAAAGAGAAAATTAACCGAAACAGCCAGCCAATTAAAATGCAGCATATGCATCTTTAAATACCTAAGAGTATTTATACATAAAGAGAAAACTATCCTTTAGCAATGCCAATTTCAAATATCGTTGATTTACACACATAAGCCGTCAGATGACGCTGTAACGTTCAATTCAAATTCAGCAGCGCCACCTGTCAGTAAATAGGTGCGTCTCATTTGGACTCAACCCATTTGTATTTGGCCAGAAGTTGTGCAAATTATACTTTGGTGGTGTAAATTTTAAAGCATACTCTTAAGCTTTTATTTACTGCAATAAAGCCAAACAATTTAATAAAAAGGGTTTCAAAAAACAATATCAAATTTAAAATTAACTTTTAAGTCACAATTTAAGGTATGCACAATTAAATTAATATTAAACAAAAAATATATATATTAAGATATATCTAATTCTGGGATATTCATTTATTGAAAATGTAATTCAATATTTAGAGAGTTCCAACCAGGAAACAATGGCAAGTCATTCTAGATCTTTTTTGCAGCTACCACAATTTGCCGTAGGTGTTTGTTAAATTTAAAACAATTTAATTTAAGGGCCTTAAAATAAATACCTTATATATAAATATTTCGAATATTGCTAATATTAATAGTCTAAATTAAGGTTAAGGCTTATAGAAAATAGTTTCAAATATTCAGAAACTGGTAATAAGATTATTAAAATAATTTATAAATGAAAAGCAATTTCTTGAATTATAAACGTATTTTTTTTCTTTTAGTTTTTACTTTGTTTTTCTATTATTAAGATATAAATTTCTAAAAGGTAGAGAAAAAAATCTAACTGTAAACTGACTTTTAGTGGGTGTTTCTAAAGATTAAAACTAAACTTTTTTTATAAAGAATTTCCAAATGTTATTTGTACTGTATATCGAAAATTCAGAAGAGCTAAAAAATGCATTAAAATATTTCTAAACACACAAAAAAAAAATATATATATATATATATATAAAAAATTAATTTTTAAATTTTGAATTGTTAGATGAGGTATTCTGTAAACTATTTTTGTGTTTGAAATTTTCTATTGTTTTAGAAATATTTTCTGTTAATAAGAAATAAATTAATACAGAAATTACAATATTTGTCGTTAAAAAATATACTGTTGAAAATTTAGAAGAAAGTAATAAAAACATTAATAAAATTTCTAAATATGTTAAAAGAAATTTAATAATTTTTTTTTAGAAATTTAATCAATTCTGAAGAAATAAATTACTAAACAAAAATCGAAAAATTATTGATTTTACAAAAAAAAAAAAAAAATACAAAATCTCTTTTAAAAAAAAAGTCTGATTTAAGAAGTAATAAAATTCATTAAAATAATTTCCAAGTATATGAAAAACAATTTATTGAATGAGTAATGAATACTTTGTAAAATTCGAAAAAAGTAATAAAATCAGCTAGATAATTTCGAAATATTAAAATAAAATTGTTAAAATAAGAAATGATTTTTTGCTAGTTTTTAGAAATGTTAGCTATAATGAAGAAATACATTTTAAAACTAGATAGAACGTTGCAGTCGGACGTAACCGACAGCGAAATATTATTATACCATAAAATTTTGCGACTCTAGCTTGCAAATTACGGCAGATATGCGCATTTTAAATTTCTAGGGACGAAGTTCCTGGGGGCGGCGGATGTGGGCGTGGTCCAAAAATTTATATGACAATCCTTGGAGGAGGTTACCAGAAAATTACCTTCCAAGTTTGGTTACTCTATCTTTAAAATTTTCGGAGATATACGGAGTTATCAATTTACAATCGCAATTGTCGATTTAAAGGCGATTTAAGAACTGATAACAAATTGGTGGTGCCACGCTCACACCTGCGCCTATAATCGACAGTAATATACCTACCAAATTTGACGTTCCCTACTCAAAAACTGCGGAAGATATAGCCATTTGACAATTTTAGGGGCGGAGGTGATGGGGTCGTCGGAGGTGGGCGTGGCACATGCCAATCTTTCAAGGACCTCGCCAACTACCTACCAACCAAAATTGGTGACTGTATCCATTAAATTGTGAGAGATATGTGGATTTATCGATTTTCTAAAATCGAATTTCGCGGTTTTCTAGCTCCCTAGTGGACGTAGGTCCAAACCCAAGACACTTTAACTTTTGAGGCTATTTTCCAATATACGTTCCAAGTTTCAAGTCTCTATCTCTAAGGGTGTCGGAGGAACGCGCGTTCATACGGACGGACAGACGGACAGACAGCATGACGGACATTGAACAAAACCAATATACTATTATACCTTTTTGGTAATAAGAAAGAAAGCAGTTGTTTTAAACTTTTCTAGAACAATATTTTCGGGAACGACTAGGCTTTAAATTTGAAAGCGTTTTATATTTGCTGTATATGTATGTGTGTGTGTGTTTTTGAGTAGAGTGTCAACTTTTTCGCGTGCTTGCAAAAGAAAAATAATAAATGTAAAAACGAAGCAAAATTCTGACAGATTCACAGCTTTGTCACGCAAGAGGTTGGTCGCTATTCAATCCGCCCGCGCCGCGCCGCGCCGCGCCGACAACCGCGCCGACACCAGTGCCGCACCACTCCTCCCCTTACCATCCGCCGCTATTCCGCTCCTGTGTTGAGTGGCATCTTCAAGCTAAAAAGAGGCTGCTGCTCATCGCCTCGAGGCGCGACGCGAACATTCAACGACCAATCAGATTCGGGCAGCCCTTGCCTCAAGATGCCGTGTTCGTTAGGGGTGTCTCTTCCACTATATATGAAATACACATGTGTGTGTGTGTGTGTGCGAGAGTGTGTTGGTGCATGTGTGTGTATGTGTATGTGTATGTGTATATGTACATACAACATAATGAGCGAAAACTCGCGAGGCTGACGACGCCAAGACTGTGAAATGTGGTTTGTCTTTGCCCAAAGAAATAAGTGAAGAAACTACAGCTACATATAGAAATGCGACGCACACACACACATATACAGGCATACATATACAAAATATATAACACAGACACAATACACACATATTTTTATTCAAGCGCAAAAAAAGTAAAAGTGCGACGCAAAAAGCAAAAGCCAAAAAAGCCGAGCAAATGTTGAGCTAAGTTTTTGATGCGTTACTGTACAACGCTGCGTATGCGTAACTTGTAAGACACGTAACAGGGCTTACGTAACACTCGTAACTCGATCAGACCAAATTAACTTCTGTGGAAATAGCAACTCAAATCTGACCATAAATCCCAAAATCCACAAAAAAAAAACTGTCAACTTTTATGGCTGATATTTTAATTTAATCTACTATTTAGCAAGGAAATTTCCAAAATTATAAATACAGTTTTTTTGGCTTGTGTTATAATTAAACATTCGAATTTTATGATTTCACTATTACATTGTTTATAAATTAACATAAATTTAATTGAGAAATCGTTCGATTTTTCGGGAATTCGAACCATTCGAATTGAAAACTTCGGAGTTTCCCACTGAATTATTATTTAATGTCGACTAAGCGCAGTCTACTTTAAATATAGATAGCAAAAAAAAAGATTTAAAATTAAATAGAATTTATAATAAAAGTCAGCAGTTAAATGTATAAATGCAACACACAAAATAATATTTTTAATATTCAATATGTAAATATTATATATATATATTAATATTAATTAATTTATTTTAAATAAAAGAAAGCAGTTGGAAATTACACGTGAACAAAATAAATACAATTTTAAATGTATAAATATAGCTATTAAATATATATATATATATATATATATATATTTAATAGAACTTATTAAAAAGTTAAACCGATTTTTGCGCTAGCTACGCCCTAAAATTCGAGCATGTATCTGCAGCGAAAACAAAAGCGAAGAAAAAAAGAAATCAGGAGGAACTAAAGGCACATTAGGGCGAAGGCGAAGGCAAAGATGAAGATGAAGATGAAGGCGAAGAGAGAGAGAGTGGAGACAGGAGATAAGAGAGATGGAAGATGGAAGAGTAACGTAGAATCGAGGCACGTAGGCGTGTGCAAGTTTTCAGCGACCGCGACGCGACTTCAACTTACCCTCTGCCTCTTAAAAGGGCTGTGGAGTGGTGGCAAAGGAGTATGGAAAAGGGGAAAGGGGGCAGGTGGAGGGCGGAGGGCGGCGGCACTCTCGAAATTCAGGGCGAGCCGCTGCCGCCAATAGGCATGTGGCATGTGGCGCCACGATTCGCGGATAAAATCGCTCGCCATTGGTGTATATTTATTTCCGTTATTGCTTTTTCTACTGCGAACTACCTTCTTCCACTATTGCTGACTACCTTGCAACATCTAGTGCCTATATATGCACATATATACATATGCATATACATATGTATATATGCATAGGTTGGAGGCAGCGAATTGTGGTCGTCTCCAAGTTTTACATCTTAATGCGAAACTTTTGAGCGGCACAAAAATAACAAATTTACACAATTTTAGACCCACATAACAAGGAAGTTTACTAATGTATATGTATGTAAATAATCAATAAATATGTATTAATGTATATAAATATGTATATATTACATACATTTTACATTTTATCAGGTATGTATGTATTACGCTTGGCAACATTTATGCAAATACTACGCGATTCTTGTCAATTTGAAGCATGCTTAGCTTCTTTCTCTCTCTGTTTTCACTTCCCTCTTGCTATCTCCCTCTCTATGTTCTTACCAGGTGTCAGTCTCTATCTCTCTCTTAACATTCTATTTACAGCATTTATCATTTGATTACTTTTATATTCATAATATCATTAATATCTACAAATTTATTTATTTAATACATTTGAAATTTTTAGCCAAACTGCTTCCATTAGTGTTATATCAATCAATTAATATTAGTATGTATAGTTGAAATTTTTATTTTTTTTTTAATTTATTTTTAAAATAAATAATTAATATTAATACACATCTATATATATATATATCTATACATACAATATATGTAAAATTATAGTTTATTTCTTACATAGGGAAATATGAATTTAACTGCTTAATTTCTTAAATTAAAATGTACATAATTTTTAGTTTGCTAAATGTACGCTCCAAATTTAATTATTTTTAAGTATATGTTAATCTATATTCAATACCAATATATATTCAATACATAAATAAACAAGCAAATTTCTAATGTTCTCCAAATTAAAATGCTATTTTAGCCATAAATAATTCATTACGTTAAATTATTCAGTGTTGCTAAACGAATCGAAGTAAGTGTTTCTCTAACTTCGATCCGCATTATTTTTTTTTACATTTTATTATTTGACTTTATTTTATTATTATTTTGATTACTGGTAATAATGAAAAAAGGGTTCCTCTTACAGTTCTCTATTTTGTAGCTGACTTACAAAAAGTAAACTTAAGAGCTCTCTTTCAAGGCAGTTTTTCCGTTTTTGGGCCGAAACGGTGAGAAAATAAGCCAGTTTAATAAATTCCGTATTCGTATTTTTTTCGAGAAGTTGATAAAACCAGTCTGTCCACATAATTTTCTCACCAATTCTTATCATTTTTCTTGGGTTCGAAATGACAATAAACAACAAGAAATCAACTCTGACCAGTGTCCAGTCGACAACCCGTCGAGGGGTTGCTCGACCAACCCTTAACTGGACGGATCATTGCTCTTCTTCTAATTTGATTCTTTGTTGGTTCCTTCTTTGAAATCGGTTGTTGGATTGATAAGTTGAGTTTTAAGCACCTTTTTTTAATCAAAAAACAAGTTAAAGTTAAGAGAGAACGTTGCAGTCAGTTGCGCCCGTCTTTGATACCAAGATAGATAGATAGTGTTCAAGTTTGTTTTTCAAATTGCGGTAGATATAAGATAGTAACCATACCTCTCAGTTTGGAAAATGTAGCTATTAAATTGCAGGAGATATAGGCTTCTTGGAATTTTGGAGGCGGGAGTGGCCGTGGCCAACAACAAAAATTTTGGAGTACGATCTTAGTAGCATACCTTCCATGTTTTGTAACTAAAGCTCTTAAATTGGGGGAGATATGGGCTTGTATCGCTTTTGGGGGCGAGAGTGGGCGTTGTCCAAAAATGTATATGTCGATCCTTGGAGGAGGTTACCAACAAGTGACGTTACCCAAGTTTGTTCACACTGTTTTTAAAATTGTGGGATATATACGGATTATCGATTCACACTTCCGAAAAATCGGCATTGGCGATTATTGGGGCAGGTGGGGGCGTGGCCACACTAATTCATTGTCGGTTCTTAAAGGCAACTTGTTACTGGTAGTACTTAACAAATTTGACGTTACCAACTCAAAACCTGCGGAAGATATAGCCATTTAAAAGTTGTAACGTAGCAACTAAATTTGGCAACTGTAGCCAAGATTATCGATTTTCTAACTCCTTAGTGGACGTAGCACTCAAATTTTAACACTTTATCTATTCGGAGGAAGGACCAGTATATGTTCCAAGTTTCAAGTCTGTATCTCTAAGGGTGTCGGAAAAAGTAGCGTTCATACAGACCGACGGACGGACAGACTCCATGACGGACATTGCACAAAAAAAGCAATATACTGTGTATATATATTACCCAGACTTTTCAAACTGATTTTGTCTGCTATTAAATGTGTTATTATTTTAAAAGGTTGTTTAAGCAAATGTCCGTCTGTCCGTCTATCCGTCCGTCGGTCTGTATGAACTATAAGTGCTAGAGACTTCAAAGTTGAATATCAGGCGCAGATCAAGTTTGCTTTATTTAATCGATAACTGCCTCCGTTTCTCGAATATCGATACATTTTTGAGTTTCGATTTTAAACTGAAATTCCATCAAGATCGGATTAGAAACAGCCAAGTTACAGTCGAAAATATATTCTTATATTGATAAAATTTATATCAGCAGTCGCAATTATTTTCTGTATATGTATTTATATAAACATATGTATGTTTATTCGTTCCATTGCATGTACGTATATCCAGTAATTTAGGATCAGTTCAGCTAAGTTCGGGCTTGTGAATAAAAATAAGTTCTGCATTCATTTTTGCTACGCTGTGCTTGCAAAAAGGTGCTAAAGATAAATTTTGCAATAAAACTATAACATATATTTAATAGCTGCGTTCATGGTGTATCGTAGTCGAGCCCACTCGACTACAGTACTCTTACTTCCTTACATCAGACACTGAGCCATTTTTATAGAGAGGATTAACAAAGAACTCCTTCCAAATAGACGCGAAAGAACAAGCATCAACAGACAAAGTAAATTATTAAGGTAAAGGTTTGCAGACAGACTCAGAACAGTACTTAAGTACACATTCCAGGAATCCATCTGGACCTGGCGAATACCCAGGCTTGATTTAGTGTACGTCGTCACGAAATGACTTTTCAGTGATCACAGTCCCAAAAAAGCAATTAGATCTTTAAACAAGATTGGATAGGGAACATTTGATGAATTATTAGTAGAGGAATAGTAGATTCAAAATACTCAGCAAACATTTTTTGCTTTTATATCTTCTTAAAAAACAATTTGGTAACGAAGACGATTTGCGTTTCATAATCAGAATGCATACACAAGTGGATTACAGCGAGAGATAACACTACCTGTACGATCTGACACAAAAATTAAATCGAGTAGGCCAAACTTGAGACATTGACAACTTATGAAGCCCATCAATGAATGCACTAGAGCTGAGAAGTGGCAATATTTGGTGGAGCAGACCATATTATTTCTCGAAGATTAAAATGCCCACGTCCAATCAAATAACCAGCAGAAAGCATTGGGGAAATGTACTGATTATTAGATAGATTATTTAGATGGATAGAGGTAGATAGATAGTGGAACACAAACAGCACAATTTTAATACTAATAAATTCAACTTTCTAGCAAAGATCGGAGCTAAGAAATAATATGATCAGAAATGAAATAAATGATCAGAAATGTCAGGATTTAATAAAATTTCAGAAAATCAAATTCAAAAGAAAGACAGACAACATAAAGTTTAGTTTTTGGGTGCAAGATTGGAAGAAGAAGCAGCAGAAGAATTTAGAAATAAATATATAAATATATAAATGTATAAATATATAAAAATATATATACAAATGTATATATGTATAAATGTATAAATGTATAAATGTATAAATGTATAAATGTATAAATGTATAAATGTATAAATATATAAATATATAAATATATAAATATATAAGTATATAAATATATAAATATATAAATATATAAATATATAAATATATAAATATATAAATATATAAATGTATAAATATATAAATATATATATACAAATGTATATATGTATAAATGTATAAATGTATAAATGTATAAATGTATAAATGTATAAATGTATAAATATATAAATATATAAATATATAAATATATAAGTATATAAATATATAAATATATAAATATATAAATATATAAATATATAAATATATAAATATATAAATATATAAATATATAAATATATAAATATATAAATATATAAATATATAAATATATAAATATATAAATATATAAATATATAAATATATAAATATATAAGTATATAAATATATAAATATATAAATATATAAATATATAAATATATAAATATATAAATATATAAATATATAAATATATAAATATATAAATATATAAATATATAAATATATAAATATATAAATATATAAATATATAAATATATAAATATATAAATATATAAGTATATAAATATATAAATATATAAATATATAAATATATAAATATATAAATATATAAATATATAAATATATAAATATATAAATATATAAATATATAAATATATAAATATATAAATATATAAATATATAAATATATAAATATATAAATATATAAATATATAAATATATAAATATATAAATATATAAATATATAAATATATAAATATATAAATATATAAATATATAAATATATAAATATATAAATATATAAATATATAAATATATAAATATATAAATATATAAATATATTAATATATTATTATATAAATATATAAATATATAAATAGATGAATTTTGTAACTTTAGTATTTATATTTAGTATACATGTGTTTGTAAAAGAGATTTGTCTTGAGACGAGTATGGGAACTGAGGAAGAACGATTAATAAAGACGTAGTTCGACTATTACAAAAGTAACCTCGCCAACAACCTACCAACCAAAATTGATGATTGTATCCATTAAATTGTGAGAGATATGTGGAATTTTTTGCAATCGGAAATCGAAATGTATCGATAATTCCGAAACTGAGGCAGTTATCGATAAAAATAAAGCAAACTTGATCTGCGCCTGGTACACGAAAACTTATATTCCAAATTTGAAGTCTCTAGCTCTTATAGTCTCAGAGATCTGCGAGTTCATACAGACGGACAGACAGACGGACAGGGCTATATCGACTCGGCTGTTGATCCTAATCAAGAATATATATACTTTATGGGGTCGGAGATGCTTCCTTCTGCCTGTTACATACATTTGCACAAAACCATTATACCCTTTTTACCCATTTTTAATGGGTTCAGGGTATAAAAAAAAACTATAATAATAAATTTTTAAGAAATTTAAGAAATATGTTATCTGTATGTATGTATAATATATATATTTATATATATATATATAATTTATAAAATCTTCATTAAATTAAAATGTACTTTCTAAATTGAATATTGCTGATAGTAAATGCTTTTGATAAGAAACAAAGCCAAGGATTGACAGTACAAAATTATAATCATTGAAGTGGAAGA
Organism: Drosophila mimica; assembly: GCA_037043585.1. Classification (NCBI taxonomy): domain Eukaryota; kingdom Metazoa; phylum Arthropoda; class Insecta; order Diptera; family Drosophilidae; genus Drosophila; species Drosophila mimica. The sequence goes on from JBAMBE010000435.1 coordinate 390,747, forward strand.
ACATTTATTTTAAATTCAAATTTATGCTACTATTTGTTTATTTAACAACTATCTTTCTAGATTCGTGGTTGGAATTTACTGGAAAATGCAATTCTGAATTTGAAACACAGACAAATGAATAGGCTGCATTTGGAAATTGCTGGCGAAATGGTTGCCAAAGTTGATTCCAAATGGGTGCTAAGCAGTTGAGGTCAAGGACAAGGTCAGTAGGTGACCCTGTTGGCTTGTTTTTGGCCAATGGCTCATCAAAAATGACCAATCTGCAATCTCTTCTATTCACAATACACAATACACAACACAAGCAGACTGACCAGCCTCTGCTAAATATTACTCAATGTGTCCAAAGCAATGGGTGCAATGACACCAGCCACAGAAATTCTACCTTACTACTCTTAGTTGGTTGGTGTGGTTAGGGGGGGGGGATGTCTTCAATTTTGACAGGATACAAAGGAGAGAGGAAAGCTTGGAGCATGCGCATTTCCAGAAAATAGATATTCTCTTCTCTGTACTCTAAGAGATATAGGCAGCATAACAGAGATATTTTTTATATATTTATTATTCTATTATATATTGGCTAATATAAAATATTTTTCATTTAATTTATAATAATTTTTTCTGATTATTAACGCCCAGAGTCAGTTTCTCAATTTTGCTGTCCTGGCGTTATTCAATTTTCAAGAGTGTAGCTCCTTTCCTTTGCTGTCAAACTCAGTCATTTTCTGACCCTATTTCACCCAACTCTTGCCCTTAATTTGGTTTAATAGAATTAAAGACTATAGAGAGATATATATATATAAAAAGAAACTAATTTTTTATGAATAAAAAAAATAGTAATAATAAAAGTTGATTTACTTTCGTATTCGTCAAAGACCTCCAAGACTCTCAGTGCTGTGCAAAAGTGATCCAAATCCAGAAAGTACACTCCGCTACATCCAGCAAACTGGACTGGACTGGACTGGTTTGGACTGATCCAGCTTAGAGTCAATAACCCGTGTCCGACGGTTTCGGAAAAAAACAAGGCGCTTGACACACAAACAGTTGACGGATGTCCACGAATTCAGACGGATGAACGCACAAAGGTACAGTTTGTCCAGAAAGTGTTTTCATACTGCAGAAAATTTGTATTTTCTAAATTCTTATGCAAAAAAATGTATGTTATTATTGACTTTTGATTATTTTCTTATTTTTTTACTATTAAATGGATATTTCTTAACAACTTAACATTAAAATTAATAATATTCATATATTTAATTTATTGTGAAATTTTAAAAACTAAAATTATCCACTTTTGTGGACTGTCCACAAAGTGTTTTCAGTATGGAGATTTCTTATGGGATTTTGTACATTTTAGCCACCAGATTGGGGAAAATATTTTATTAGTAAGCATAGTGAAATGAAATCTAAAAAATGTTGGTCAGATCCATTAGAGGATAGCTTAAGAAACATAAGTGTCAATGAATCACCTATAATGAACCACCTGCTCAATTGACATATGGGGTGTCAAGGAAAAATAAAAAGTTGCAATAATTAGTACTGAAAACCAGCTTTTGTTTGGCAAAATGCATGTAGCCAAATGCATGTGTACCAGAATTGGCTAGCTGGCTCATTTAATGTGGTTTCATTGATAAGGTTATGTTCCTTAAGCTATCCTCTAATGGATCTGCTCTAAATTTTGGGGATTACCTTTCAGTATCTTTAATAATAACCCTTAATCTTTGTCTACCTATTTCCGAGCACATCTACTTAATGTGTTTGCCACCAAGGTTTTCAAGTTAGCTTTTGTGAGTGACTCCCTTATTGCTGGGGACACTCCCCAAGGAGTCCAGACATTCTTCCATTCGAAAATAGATGGGTTTCCCAATCTGGGGGCTATAATATAACATCGCGGATTTCAATAGCTTATGTTTTTTTATATAATGAGTTTTTTATTCAACAATTATCTTGCACAAACAAATTTCAACAGAATATGTTTACTAAGGTCATAGACACAATGGACGACCAAAAAAAACGTTAATTTCTAACGGGATCGGCCAAAAAAGGGAATTGCAAAGATGTAAACAGGCGTTGCGAAAAGACTTTCCGGACAGTAAGAGAAATGAGTAATTTTAGTTTTTAAAATTTCAAAATAAACTAAATAAATAAATCTTGTTAATTTTAATGTTAAATAGTTAATAAATATCCAATTAATAGTAGAAAAATACGTAAATAATTAAAAGTCAATAATAACATACATTTTTTGCATAAAACTAAGAAAATACAAATTTTATGCTTTACGAAAAGACTTTCTGGACAAACTGTATGTATTTTATACATGTATTATTAAGGTGCCACACATATATTTATTATTTATTGTATTGTAATATTATTGATATTATTTATTTTTATTTTATGCTGTAGACTTGATTTATTATGGTTATATTATTTAATATCAATAGTGTCTTGAAATTATTTATTTTGCATTCGTTTTATTTAGTTTCTATTTTTTTATTTACGTTACTTCCTTAATTTATTCAATATTCAATATTTTTACTGTATTTATATTATTTAATATATATATATAATAATATATATTTAATTAATTAAATAATTTATTTTGTAAGTATTATTTATTATATGTATTTATTTTATTTAAGGTGTTTATCTTGGTGTTTATTAAATTAACTTTATTTTATTTAGGCGTCCAAAGTTATTTGTCGTTATCACGAGTTCTTCATATTCATTTATTTATTTTAATTATGGTTCTTTTTTTTGGTTATTAAAACCAGCAAATTTATGGGCAATTGGCCTTAAGTGTATTTATTTATATTATTACATTTGCGTGTAAATTTGCTTACTTAGTCATTATTATATATGCATATAGATTTTTAAGAATGCTGAATAATATCAAATATCTAGATTTTATTAAATTTAAAATTAAAATTGAATACAATTTGTATTGCATGTAAATGTGTAATTCTTATTATTATTATTATTAATATTATTATGACAATTATTATTATTATTAATATTTAGTTAAGAGTAAATTTTTTTTAGCATTTATTGCGAAACATGAGACATTGGGAATCTTACTATAATGTTCTTCTTACCTTAATAATGATATTCTTTGAGGCTTTGAGCCAGATGCCAGAAATAAGTTGAATTTAATTTCCCCTCTGGTAATTTTCAACTCAAGCAACGAATTATGCAAAAATTCCATTGCCTCGAACGCGTCGGCATTTTCTATAGATATAGATATGTATATATATATATATCTATTTGTCTATTTATATATATATATATATATATATATCTTAGTGTGTGTATGTGTGCTGTGTGTTGTGAAGTAGAAAGTTTCTAAGAAAAGGCGTATCCGTATCAGTAGAATTTTTTCGCAGAAAACGCGCTCAGCTTCAGCTCAATGTTTGCTCGCTTTAAGGGCGTGGCTGTCGCGCACAGATTGTTATAAAAACCTCACGCAGCGCACAACACAACACACACACACACACACACACACACACACACAAAAAACACACACCGAGCTGAGCTGAGCGCGAGAATGTGACTGGTGCTAATACAGGGGCGGGGTCGGGTTTCGGGTTTCGGGTTTCTGGCCCGGATTCGGGGGTAGGGCGCCGGGGGATGACTTACAAAATTTCTTCTTGCTATATAGCTAAATGTTCCACAGAGTTCCACATCGCTCATCCAATCTACCATCTACAAGGAGTTTGTACAGTATATCTCTGCCTTCCTTTCCTTCCTGTTTCCTTCTTCCTCTATTATATTGATTGTTTTGGATTGAGCTGGTTTAACAACATGTAATTATAAAACACACAATATTCAATATATATTTTTAATTGCAAAGCTAATCCATATTCGATATTAATTCTATAATAAATATATACTTATATATAATTCAAAAACATATAGCATTCAAATAAATACAATTGAAATATTAATAAAATGTTGCAAATATTTGTACTTTAAAGGAACTACGACTCTGTTATATGGAGCACATTTTTATTTAATTTCGCTGTTTGATTAATCAGATTTGATTGGTCTTAAATAAATTCCATTAGTCAAATCAAGTTTTCGGGTATATTTTGTAATACAAAATTTTGATACACCAAAAATCTTAAGCCATGGACCTTCATTTGGTCTGAACTGACTGAGTTGTTTTTCTTGATTTCCAGAATTTTAGTCGCAAGTGAACATTTTTATACTATTATACCAAAAAGGTATAATAGTATATTGGTTTTGTTCAATGTCCGTCATGCTGTCCGTCCGTCTGTCCGTCCGTCCGTCTGTCCGTCTGTATGAACGCGCGTTCCTCCGACACCTTAGAGATAGAGACTTGAAACTTGGAACGTATATTGGAAAGTACCCTCAACAGTTAAAATGTTTTGGGTTTGGTCCTATGTCCACTAGGGAGCTAGAAAACCGCTAAATTCGATTTTAGCAAATCGATAAATCCACATATCTCTAACAATTTAATGGATACAGTCACCAATTTTGGTTGGTAGGTAGTTGGCGAGGTCCTTGAAAGATCGGCATGTGCCACGCCCACCTCCAACGCCCCCATCACCCCCGCCCCTAAAATTTTCAAATGGTTATATCTTCCGCAGTTTTTGAATAGAGAACGTCAAATTTGGTAGGTATTTTACTGGTAGCCGCCTTTAAGAGCCGATAACAAATTTCTGTTGCCACGCCTACACCTGCGCCTATAATCGACAATTCCGATATTGCGGAAATTGTAAACAGTTAATTCCGCATATCTCCGAAAATTTTAAGGATAGAGTAACCAAACTTGGAAGGTAATTTCCTGATAACCTCCTTCAATGATTGGCATATCAATTTTTGGACCACGCCCACATCCGCCGCTATAAATTTAAAATGCGCATAACTCCCGTAATTTGCACTCCCGCCCACAAAAAACGATTAATGCCTGTATCTCCCGCAATTTAAGAGCTACAGTTACCAATCTTAGAAGGTATATTACCAAGATCGAACTCCAACATTTTTTGGGCCACGCCCACTCCAGCCCCCAAAACCGATAAACGCCCAAATCCCCCGCAATTCAAGTATTTCTTAACTGTACGCAAATTAAGGTATAATAGTATTTCGCTGTCGGTTACGTCCGACTGCAACGTTCTATCTTGTTATTTATATTATTATTATTATCTTAGGTATTTAAAATCAAACATAAACTTTTAGTCTACATATTTTCTAACAGTGTAAGAGGCACTTTTCGACAGCAACAGCCGAGTGTGTTGAATAAAATATTCAACTATGCATCAGCTCTGAATGTGTGTGCATATATATATATATATATATATATATATATGTGTGTGTGTGTGTGTGTGTGTTAAACACCCCGACTGCATCATCATCAGATGCTGAGCTCATTATGTTAAGCAGCGCAGCTTGCACAGACTTGGGGGTGATTCCAAAGAAAAAGACGAGGAAAGGCAAATGGCGCAGCCAGAGAGCAGAATGGGGGTGGGTGGGTGGTGAAAGAGGGAGGTGGGTTATAAGGTTTTGTGTTGTGAGAGGGAAAAGACAGCGTTAAAGGAATCACTTCGTGGTAATGGCAGCTACCCCCAACCTCTCCCCTCGATCCCCAATTCCAGTTCCAATCCTCGTCTTTTATTAGGGGTGGTTTCTTGGAGAGAATCATTCGTAAGACGCAGGCAGGGTGGGCCTATTTACTACACTATATACATGTGAGTGATTGTCTTTGTGTATGCGTGTTGTCACATATATATGTATATGTATATAGATATATATACATGTTTAAAAATAAGGTTTTAGTTACAGGCTTTTGTGTTCAAAATACCTGACATATGTATGTGCACACATCAGCCATGAATACATATAATTTATAGGACGGCTTATGGATTTATATTTAATTAAAAATTATTAAGACATACTATTAACTCTTTTATCTTTTCTGCTAAAAGTATTATTCTATTATTAATATTCATATTTATTTCAAGCGAATGTGCACACGCACAAGCTTATCATTTTTGCAAGGCAAATTTAATTATATTGCTTATATAATTATTACATAAGTCATGTCTAATATAGATATGATATTAAATTAAAAGCGATTAACATTAAACTTATTAAACTATTAATTCGTATTTTTCTGTAATTGTCCTTCCGGAACTTACTCATTTTCATTTTCAGTTATTTCAAGCAAATGTCCACACAGACAATTTTTAAGAGTTTCAAAGCTTATAACTTTTTAAAAGGCTTTCGTAAATTTTGTATCATTCAACTCGATTTAGTTAATAAATTAATTAGTACATATTTTTGCTGCTAGTAATTTTTGCCTAAAGTTACTATTTATTTAAAGGAAATTTCTATTCAGATAATATTTTATGTTTCAAAAAGAAATTTAAATTTATTCAGATAATAACGATTTTTAATCATTTTGATATTTCTGCGAGTAGTATTTTTATAAATCTATTATTTATTTCCCGTTCATAATTTTTGCAGATGCACTTTAATGCTTAAATTCTCAAAAGTGTGCAGGCTATTACATATTTACTTAGTTTCATACTTCGTTCGTATTTTTCGATTAATTATATGTTCATTTCATATTAAATTAAAAACTAGTAAGAATGCTGTAGTCGAGTGAGCCCGACTACGATATACCCTGAACCCAGCTGTTAAATATAAGTATTCTAATATTTCTCCTTAACAAGTTTTGCACCCAAATGTGGGCAGGTCGCCAAAGTGCACTCATTTCTTACAGCAAGCACAGCAAAGCAAAAAAAAGAAAGCATGTTTTTCCAAAATGTTTGAAGAGTTTTACTACCTACTAAATATACATTTCAAATTTGGTGACTAGCTTTCAAATTGTGTGAGATATATGGTTTTATCGATCTGGGCTTAGCAAAAGCTGTAGCCATAAAATTGTGGGAGATATGTGGCTTTATCGATTCTCGAATATAGATTTTATCGATTTCCTAGCTCCCTAGTGGACGTAGCTCTCCAATTTCAATACTTTAGCTATTCGGAGCACAGACCATCAGTATTTAAGTATAATGATTAACAGTAGTATTTTTATACTATTATACCAAAAAGGTATAATAGTAAATTGGATTTGTTCAATGTCCGTCATGCTGTCCGTCCGTCTGTCCGTCCGTCCGTCTGTCCGTCTGTATGAACGCGCGTTCCTCCGACACCTTAGAGATAGAGACTTGAAACTTGGAACGTATATTGGAAAGTACACTCAACAGTTAAAATGTTTTGGGTTTGGTCCTATGTCCACTAGGAAGCTAGAAAACCGCGAAATTCGATTTTAGCAAATCGATAAGTCCACATATCTCTCACAATTTAATGGATAAAGTCACCAATTTTGGTTGGTAGGTTGTTGGCAATGTCCTTGAAAGATCGGCATATGCCACGACCACCTCCGACGACCCCATCACCTCCGCCCCTAAAATTTTCAAATGGCTATATCTTCCGCAGTTTTTGAGTAGGGAACGTCAAATTTGGTAGGTATATTACTGGTAATTGCCTTTAAGAACCGATAACCGATAATTGGTGGTGCCACACCCACACCTGCGCCTATAATCGACAATTCAGATTGTAAATCGATAACTCCGTATATCTCCGAAAATTTTAAAGATAGAATAACCAAACTTGGAAGGTAATTTGCTGGTAACCTCCAAGGATTGGCATATAAATTTTCGGACCATGCCTACATCAGCCGCCCCCAGGAGCTTCATACCTATAAATTTAAAAAGCGCATAACTCCTGTAATTTGCAAGCTAGAGTCGTAAAATTTTAAAGGTATATTACTGGTAAATCCCACAAAGATCGATAAAAAATTTGGATGGCCACGATCACACCACCTACCCAAGCTGATACACCTGTTGGTGTAAATCGATAAGCCTATATATCTCACGCAATTTGAAAACTTAAGTCACCAAATTTTAAAGGTATATTGCTAGTAACACCCTTCATAAATGTGGAAAAAAATTTAGGACCACGCCCACTCCCGCCCACAAAAAACGATAAATGCCTGTATCTCCCGCAATTTAAGAGCTACAGTTACCAAACTTAGAAGGTATATTACTAAGATCGAACTTCAAAATTTTTTGAGCCACGCCCACTCCAGCCCCCAAAACCGATAAACGCCCAAATCCCCCGCAATTCAAGTTAGTTAGTTACCAAACTGGGTAGGAAGATTATTAGGCAACTTCTCTATAATTTTTTTGGGCAACGCCTACTCCCGCCCCTAAAGTGTCGAAAAGCCCATATCTCCGGAATTTAAGAATGAAAGTGTTCCCATTCAAAAAGGCAAACTTGGACAGTATTTCTTGACTGCACACAAATTATGGTATAATAGTATTTCACTGCCGGTTACGTCCGACTTTAATTATTATCTTTAATATGAAGGGGGTAGTATATTTTTTAACACTGCGAATTGTAATGTAAATAGAAACAGATTTTATTGATTTATTTTCTTATTTTATCATCTAGAGCAGTGTATTTGTGCAAACGCCTACAATATTTTCAATTTGATATCTTCATTATTCTTATCATGTATTTTGTTTCAAGATAATGTTTTTCGTATGTCTGTCCTGGGTGGACTGGGCACCTTTTTTCTAATGTAATGTCATTATCTGATGGTATTTTATAAGATTATTATTTATTATATTATAATATATATTTTTATTTTTTTTAATTATTTATATATTTATTTTTCTGTTTCTCTTTCTCTTTTTAGTTAAGCATTTCATAAAGGAAAACTAGGAAAACACGAAATACGAGCAACTTCCAATTAAACTATATTTTACATATTTATATTTAAATTTGTATACAGATTTTCGTTTTGAATAACGCCAGCTATATATTATACATATATATACAATATATTATATATCTATTAAATAAACAAAAAATAAATAATGTTACACATTTTGTCAATCGAAAAAAAAAACGACTAAATTTCATACCACGAATTTCCCGCATTTAATCCCTTTGCTTACATTTTTTCCTTGATTTGTTAAAAAATTGCTAACTGTTGGTGGCTGCTTGTTACAAATGGAAATTGTGCAAATTTCCCAAGACGGCCAGTAAAAAAGTCTGCCCAGTGCTGTAGCAGCGAGCTTTTGACAGCAAGCATTATTTAAGCATACTTTTCGGCAGCAATTATAAAGAAAGTAGCAAAAATTGAGCCAGATTTTATAAAGTTTATAATTTATTTTCGTCAAAAAATATTGCACCATGGTTGCTTCTTATTATAATTTTATAAAATAATTAAACCATTTGAAGAGGATTTATCTTTACAAAATATATAGCGCAGGTAGGAAATGGTAGGAAATGATGAAAATGCAGATTGGAAAAGCTAAAGTGTTTTTCTTGCGCCTTTTTTTGCCATACAAAATATCAACAACAAAAAAAGTTGCGCGCAGAGCGAAAATTGCAAAAGCGCGTTCCTCTTCTTCTTCCTTTTCCCCCTTCCTCGCACTACGATTCGTACTAGGATTGGTTCTGGTTTCAGGTTCTGCTTCTGGTTTGCAAAACCAGACCAAGCCACGCCCCCAAAAAATGCTGCGTGTGTGTTTTGGCTTTGACTTTCTTTATATTCTCAAAAAACTCAAACCATCTTTTTCTTCTCTTCTAATTTTGTTTTTTATTTTTTCTTTTGCGGCCCGTTTTGCCTTTGCGCACAAAACTTCCTCCTTTAAAGCTTCGCACCGCTTTTTTGGGTACTTGGATTTTGCTGTCGTTTCGTTTCTTTCCCAATGCGTAACTATTTTTGCACTTTTTCTCAACGCTGCACACATACACATACACATCCACATACACATACACATACACATACACACATATACAGCTGCTTGCGCACATGCTTATAATACATAGCAGTGACACACACACTCACAAACACATACACATGCAACACGAAGAAAGAGCTTTTTGAAAGAATATCGTTGGCGTTGATGTCGCTTTGTGTGTAAGTGGGCAGGAATAGTAGGTTTGTGAGGGGGAATAGAAAGGAGCTTAGCACGGGAATGCCAAGTGCTTAGAGGAGGAGGAGTGATGTACGGTGCACGGTGGTACTTTCAAGTGGTTAAGGCGACATGTTGTGACATTTTGGACTTGCGTAGGCTGTTTTTTTTTTTAGTTAAACGCATGCTTAATAAATGAAATGCGCATATAAGAGGTGGATGAGGAGGGAGTTACAGTTGGAGTTTTTACAGTATTTTAATTTGAGAAATAGCAAAAAGCCACAAGAAAAATAGAGAATATAGTTAGAGAATAAAAGATTAACTTAATTTGTATTTATTTATTTAATTTCAACACAGAAAAATACTAAAAGTAAGAAATAAATAAACAAAATGTAAAGAAAAAACATTAAATTAAATACATACATATATTTTTCAATATTTCAATTTAAATTTAGATTAAATAAAAGCCCTTTTTAAATGCAAAATGCAACATTTGTTGCTAGAAAAAATCCCATTCAGTCCAAATTTAAGGATTGGAAAGTATGTATTAGTTAAGATCAATTCCAACCAAAAAATAATATTCACCAAAAATTGAATTCTTAATAATAGAAATAGGGCAGTCTAAATTTATTAAGTTATAAAATATATTCTAATCAATATTGCTTATCAGATTGTACTTATGTATTTATTTCTTATTTATTTATTATATCCCTCAGAAGCATAGGGGTGAACTAGGAGATAAAGGAATAGGAAATTAGCCCATAATAAGATCAATTACGGCCCAAATGGGTGTATGGGGATCTTTCACAACCACTAACTTAAAATATAATAATTAATTTAATTAAATATGGTATTATAATTATGTTTTGATATGTGTTCTTTGTTCTTCTTATTATTATTTTTATTTATTTATTTAATTCTTCGTCCCGTTACAATTAACCTTTATCTTTTTGTTTTTTCTTTTTTTATACTTATTTTGGCAGTTGACATGTGGTCAGTTGGAATCTTAAGGAACTTGAACTTGAATATCATAAATAATTTAAATAATTTTCGCGAGCCGGCTTGATGGTCGTAAGCGTTGAGTTTTTGCATCGCTTACATCAATCAGTCGCGGGTTCGAATCCCGCTGGCCGCATAAACATGTTTGTTGGTTGTTTAGTCCCAGTAATAGTCCGTTCTGCAACATTTTCTTTCTTCTATTAAGCTTTCTGTCTAAACCAATTAAGAAATAGTTTCGCTTTGTTCCAATTTGTGGATACATCACAAGTTTATGTAAATAGTGATACGTTTTGTAGTATCTATTTTTGATGCTAATAATAAAATTTCGAAACCAGCAAATCTTCTTGTTTTTATTTATATATGAATATTCTTCTTGCTTTTTTATTTATTGTTAATTTTTTATCTAAAAACTTTTGTTCCCTCGGAGGACATCCATAAATGAAAGCCGACGGAATTCGCGGGACGCTCTTCCCCTTTGCAAAAGAATTTAAGAAAGTTTTGAAAATGGTAAATCAAACAATTATTTTGTTGCATATATTGACCAGTGATTATGAATCTAATATTTTTATACTTTAATATAGAAGGTCTCATAGTATATTGGTTTTGTGCAATGTCCGTCATGCTCTCTGACCGTCTGTCCGTCCGTCGGTCTGTATGAACGCAACACAGATACAGACTTGAAATTTGAAATATGTACTAGTCCTTGCTCCGAATAGGTAAAGTGTTAACATTGAAGTGCTACGTCCACTAGGAATTTAATTTTGATATTCGCAAATCGCAAATTTGGATGTTACGTTGTTGGCAATGCACTTCAAATATCGGCATATGCCACGGCCACCTCCGTCGAAAATTCCCAGAAGTCTATATCTCCCGCACTTTAGTAGCTACATGATTACTATCTTATATCCACCGCAATTTGAAAGGCAAACTTGGAGATTATTTCTTGGCTACACACAAGTTAAGATATCAAAGTATCAACGTTCTTTCTTGTTTAGAATTTTTATTTTATTAATATCTATTAAAAGGATTATACAAAGTACTACTGATTGAAATATATATTTTCACAACAACAATTATTGAAGCCAGAATACTTGTTGTTAATGTATTATTTCTTACATAAACTTAAGTTAGTTAACACAAAAATAAGTTCAAATTTCCCTTTAAGATGAATTGCACTCAAATGTTCAGTTCTGCAAGTGCATTTATTACTCACAATCCCGAACTGACTGGGTGCATATACATACATACATACATACATACAGACAGACATACATATGTACACGAAACAGTAGTTATCGGGGCTCTGCAGAAAACACACAAATATATTGACGGTTGCGTCGATTATCATGCCATCTCTTTCTCACACATGCGCTCGCCTATTTATGCATATAGAAAATGCATACAGAAAATGCTTGCGGCTGCTGACAACAAGAAGATCAATATGAAAATAAATTTTCGACTATAACTTTGGTGTTTCTTATCCGATCTTAATGATTGATTGATTAATAATATGTATATGCATATAATGTATAAATTAAAAGCATTTGCCTCTTAAATTGTGTAATTTATTGCTATCGGAAATCGAAATGTATCGATAATTGAGAAACTGAGGCAGTTATCGATCAAATAGAGCAAACTTTATCCGCGCCTGGTACACGAGAACTTATATTATATATCGGCTATATCGACTCGGCTGTTAATCCTGATCAAGAATATATATACTTTATAGGGTCGGATATGCTTCCTTCTGCCTGTTACATACATTTGCACAAAACCATTATACCCTTTTTACCGATTTTTAATGGGTTAAGGGTATAATATAAGATTTATCAGATATCTGGAGATTAAGAAAATAGTTATATAGCATTGGTAAAGAAAAATATCAATTATAAGCAAGATAGAACGTTGCAGTCGGACGTAACCGACAGCGAAAAACTATTATACCATAATTTGTGTGCAGTCAAGAAACACTGTCCAAGTTTGCCTTTTTGAATGGGAACACATTCTGTTAATTCTCTACTAATAAATATGTATATGATTTGCATATAAGTGAGCGTGGCTTTTAAGGACGGTGAGCAGAATTACACGGGGAGAGCAGACATTTTATGAGCTACTTTCACTGGAATGGGCGTGGTCCAACATTTTTTTTCCACAGTTATAAAGGGTGTTACTAGCAATATACCTTTAAAATTTGGTGACTTAATATTTCAAATTGCGTGAGATATATGGGCTGATCGATTTACCCAAACAGGTGTATCGGCTTAGGTAGGTGGAGTGGACGTGGCATTCCAATTTTTTTTTATCAATCTTTGGGGGAGTTACCAGTAACATACCTTCAAAATTTTGCGACTCTAGCTTGCAAATTACGGGAGTTATGCGCATTTTAAATTTATAGGGACAAAGCTCCTGGGGGTGGCGGATGTGGGCGTGGTCCAAAAATGTATATCAATCCTTGAAGGAGGTTACCAGCAAATTACCTTCCAAGTTTGGTTACTCAATGCTTAAAATTTTCGGAGATATGCGGAGTTATCGGATTACAATTTCCGCAATATCGGAATTGTCGATTATAGGCGCAGGTGTGGGCGTGGCAACACAAATTTGTTATCGGCTCTTAAAGGCGACTACCAGTAATATACCTACCAAATTTGACGTTCCCTATTCCAAAACTGCGGAAGATATAGCCACTTAAGAATTTTAGAAGCGGGGGTGATGGGGGCGTCGGAGGTAGGCTTGGCACATGCCGATCTTTGAAGGACCTCGCCAACAACCTACCAACCAAAATTGCTGACTTTATTCATTAAATTGTGCGAGATATGTGGATTTATCGATTTTCTAAAATCGAATTTCGCGATTTTCTAGCTCCCTAGTGGACGTAGGTCCAAACCCAAGACACTTTAACTTTTGAGGGTATTTTCCAATATACGTTCCAAGTTTCAAGTCTCTATCTCTAAGGGTGTCGGAGAAACGCGCGTTCATACAGACGGACGGACAGCATTACGGACATTGAACAAAACCAATATACTATTATACATTTTTGGTATAATAGTATAAAAAGGCACAAGCATTGTAAAAATGGGTTTTAAAATTTTTTTTTATTAAAACTTTAAAAATAAGTTTAAGTGAACTTTTTTATAGCTTTTTAAGATTCAAATTTTTATTATGCATTACTTTTATTTTATTTAATTTAGTGTACATTAAACAGACACCAAAATGTTTTAAAATTAATTTTAATTTTTAATTTTAAAAACTAAATAATAATATTAAAAGCACAAATATAAATTACAATGTAAAATACAAAATTTAAGACATATAATAAATCTATGTATATTAAAATAAGATTTAAGTCTTCTCTTTCTGTATGGCCAGCTTAAGTTAAAATATTTTTGATTTTTTTTTTAAATGAAAAGTTTTGTTTTGTTTTGATTTATATGTAGATAACAAGCGTCTACCTTCTAACTGAGGCTGTACTTCAGAACCCTTTTATAATTAGTTTTTTAAGTCCTTTTGGATAAGTATGCGAATGCGTGTGTGTGTGTGGGTGAGTGTGAGTTTGAACATAAACACAGAACAAAAATCTTTTTTGCACGTGCGAGAGTAAAAAGAATATACACCTAGTAAATATACATATATGTATGCATATATGTATACATATATATATATATATATGTGGTGGTGTGTTGTTGTGCTGGAGTGTTGGTGTCTAAGTGTGTGTATATACGGCACATTATCCTTTTTCTTATTCCCAATGCTTCCGTTAATTTTTCAAAAGTTCCTTTGCCTTTTCTGTGGTTCTGCTGCCTTCGCCTTTGTCGTTTGCTATCTCTCTCTCTCTCTCCCCATTATCTCTGTCTTTCTCTCCTCTATCTCTCTCTCTCTCTCTCTCTCTCACTCACTCTTACTCTCTCTTTCTTTCTCTCTTTCATTTCATATTGTAAATGACAGGCAGAGCCGGGACACGCGTACGCCTTCGCTGATATCCTCATCTTTCCATAACCATTCCCATTCCAATTCCCATTCGTAACCCCAACCGCTATTCATATACCATACACCACTCCCTCCCCACCGCACACACACCTTGGAAGAGCCACCCATTTTTTGTGTCGAGGACACACCAACGGCGGCGTCTCCACACACACACAGCCCTCGCACACAAACTCTTCGCCTCGCCCATTTTCCTTTCGGCATTTTGAAACTTAAGCTGCCACTTCAGAGCGGGTAGTGTTTCATTAAAAAACCAGAGACTCCAATTTAACTTGCCTCTCACTTGACGAATACGAAATACCCTTCCATTTCCATATGTGGGCAAAGGCGGAACAAGTCCAATCAGTGTTTTCTTAATGTTTCACCAATATATTTTTAGGGCATTTTTCATTGGAAAATCTTGTAAATATTTCATTATTCTTTAATAAAAATTTACATTTTTATACTATTATACCAAAAAAGTATTGGTTTTGTTAAATGTCCGTCATGCTGTCTGTCCGTCTGTCCGTCCGTATGAACGCGCGTTCCTCCGACGCCCTTAGAGATAGAGACTTGAAACTTGGAACGTATATTGGAAAATACCCTCAAAAGTTAAAGTGTCTTGGGTTTGGACCTACGTCCACTAGGGAGCTAGAAAACCGCGAAATTCGATTTTAGAAAATCGATAAATCCACATATCTCTCACAATTTAATGGATACGGTCACCAATTTTGGTTGGTAGGTTGTTGGCGAGGTCCTTGAATTGATTGGCATGTGCCACGCTCACCTCCGACGCCCCCATCACCTCCGCCCCTAAAATTTTTAATGGCTATATCTTCCGCAGTTTTTGAGTATGG
Organism: Drosophila mimica; assembly: GCA_037043585.1. NCBI lineage: Eukaryota > Metazoa > Arthropoda > Insecta > Diptera > Drosophilidae > Drosophila > Drosophila mimica. Next base: position 406,510 of record JBAMBE010000435.1, read on the forward strand.
AACGTCAAATTTGGTAGGTATATTACTGGTAGTCGCCTTTAAGAACCGATAACGAATTGGTGGTGCCACGCCCACACCTGCGCCTATAATCGACAATTCCGATTGTAAATCGATAACTCCGTATATCTCCGAAAATTTTAAAGATAGAGTAACCAAACTTGGAAGGTAATTTTCTGGTAACCTCCTCCAAGGATTGTCATATAAATTTTTGGACCGCGCCCACATCCGCCGCCCCCAGGAACTTCCCTAGAAATTTAAAACGCGCATAACTTCCGTAATTTGCAAGCTAGAGTCGCAAAATTTTATGGTATAATAGTATTTCGCTGTCGGTTACGTCCGACTGCAACGTTCTATCTAGTTAATCATGTTTTTTACTCATTTTATACTTTGTGTCACATTAAATATATATTATTAACTTGAAATTAATTCTTCACTTTTAAAACTTACGTTTTAAGTTTGTATTTTTTTAATAATATTTTTACCTTAATCCTAACTCCTGATTTATTATATGTTTTTTTTTACTTTGCAAATTTTTAATTTTAATTGAATCCTTCATTTTTAATTTGTAACTTTAAATTTGTTTCTTCTTTTAAATATTAATCTTAGTTTTCTGTCAATTCGTACAATTAACGTTGGACCATTTATATTTGTAATTCATATTAATGTTTCTTGTTTTTTTGTTTAAATTTAAATATTAAAATTTACTTTTATTTAATTGAATTTAATTATTGCTTCTCATAATTTATTATATGCGTTAATTTACTTTATTCATTTTAAACTTGAATCTAATTCTTCACTTTCAACTTGTGACTTTAATTTAAAAATTTCGGTTAAGATTTCAATTCCAAAATTAAAAAATGTTCGTGTAAAAAATACTAGTGTTTGTATAAGGTTGGTCTATATTAATTTATTATTACACGTTTACTTATTATTTATTTAAAGAGAGAGAGAGACAGAGAAAGAAATCATGAATACATATATATGTTTATGTATTTATTTCTCGTTATGTTTCTCATATTGCCTTTTAATTTAAATTTGTAAATAATAATATTTATTTACATTCAAAAATTAGAATACCCTTCACACAGGGAAAATATGTAAGGGTATAGAAACCCATATAGGACATGCACACATATTTCCCCCTCCCCCCTGAAGCTTCACTCTATACCCTCACACACACATACACACACACACAGAAATAGGAATATATACGACTTGTGCATACATAAAAGCATTTTGGAAGGAGCCACAAGATGAAGAAGCAGAAGAAGAAGCAACGGCAGCAGCAGCAAAAAAAAAACGTTAGCTGGCGGAGAAACTGAAGAAAAGTTGCTCAAAAATATTCAACAAAAATTCAGCAACGGCATTTGCATGGAGGAGGAGGAGGAGGGGGAGGAGAAGAAGAAGCAGAAGAACGAGAGGGTTGCTGCTACTGCCTCTGCCTCTGCCTCTCCTGGCGAGTTGTGTGCAGTGTTGTGTTTGTAAGTGTGCGTGCCTTTGTATAGGAACGCACACACACACACAGAAATTAACATTTCCGTTTTTGCGCGAAATTGTGGTTGCTGGAACAGCAGTAGAGCAGTTGAATGCTGCTTGCTGCCTGCTGCTCTGCTCAAGACACCCACTAGAAAAAATGCTGTTGCTGCCGTAGACGACAAGGAAAATATATTTGTTATGAAATAACAAATTACACATACTTATACATATGTCATGTTAAAGAAAATCTTAAGAAGCAATAGTTTTGTTAGCTTACTTTCAAACAATAAATCAACTAATTTCATCAAGGGCATAATTTTTATGATCGAAAATACGAGAGAAAGTTTAAATGGTTCATCTGCAGCAGTCCGCGAATCAGCGATCACAGACCCAGAGAGCAAGAGCGAACTCTGCATTATGCATTTATGAGAGAGAGAGAGGCAGAGAGAGAGAAAGCCTGTTAGCTCCTTCGCCTTATGCACTTCAAGTGCACTCTCACAGAGTGGACCAATATAATTGCAATTCAATCACTTAAAATTATGACATTTACACATAATGTATAATATTAATGGTTGCTCCTGCTACTGCCAACAGCAACATAATGACAACTGTAAAAGTTTTCTTTGGAATAGCAGAAGAAAAATCGACCTAGTCAATGTGCAGTACTGGAAGAAGAGGACTTTAATTGCTGGTATCTCCTTCCCCGCACATTTATTGAGCATGTACAATTTGTCAATAAGGAGTTTTTACAAAGGAAAAAATCCATATTTTTTAATTTCTTTTGCCAAAAATTTATTTTGTAAATGTTTTATATTTTGGTTTTTATTTGTCTACAATTTACATGATTCATTTACTTGAACTAGAATCCAAAATGATGCATTGTTTGGATTGTTAAGAAAGTTTTTTTTGTCGACTTAAAAAATAGCAATTTAGGTAATTAACGTTAATAAATGTCAAAAACAAATTTCATACAGGTTATTTTATAAATTTAAATTAAATTTAAATTTAAATAAAAATTAATATGTTTTAAATTAATCATTTCTTAGATATTAAAACAAATTTCATACAGGTTATTTTATAAATTGAAATTAAATTTAAATTTAAATAAAAATTAATATGTTTTAAATTAATTATTTCTTAGATATTAAAACATTTAATTGGTAGCTTATTATACCCTTAACCCATTAATAATGGGTAAGAAGGGTAAAATGGTTTTGTGCCAATGTATCTAGCGTCATTATATTTGTGTGTTTTGTACGTATGTAAGTCTGTAAGTATGTATATGAACGTGTTTGTAGCCAGCCAGTTCGGGCTTGTAACTAAAAATACTCTGTAAGAAATGCACTTGCAGCTAACTTGACTACAGCATTCTTACTTGTTTTACTTTATTATAATATATTTCATATTTTTATATAATTAAAACAAAATTACATGACTAAATATAAGAGAGAACGAATACTTTGATACCATAAGTTATGTGCAGCTAAGAAATACTGTCCAAGTTTGCCGTTCAGATTGCGGTAGATTTATAGCAATTTACCTTTAGAATTTGGTGACTTAAGCTTTCAAATTGTGTGAAATATATGTTCTTATTCCGACTTGCGGAAGGCGGAGTGGGCGTGGCTGTCTGTGTGTTTTGTATCGATCTCTTAGGGGATTTACCAGTAACTTACTTTTAAAATTTGGTGACTGTAGGGTCGAAGTTCCTGGGGGCGGCGGTTTGTGAGTGGTTATATGCTGATCATTGGAGGAGGTTGCCAGCAAGTTACCTTCCAAGTTTGGTCACTCTATCTTAAAAATTGTGGGAGATATACGGATTTATCGATTTACAGATTCCGAAATATCGGCATTCGCTTTTATGGGCGCAGGTGTGGGCGTGGCAACATATTTGTAACATACATACCAAATTTCACGTCTCCAACTCAAAAACTGGGGAAGATATAGCCACTTAATAATTTTAGGGGCTGGGAGGCTGAGGGCGTCGGAGGTGGGTGTGGTATATGCCGATCTTTGAAGGACATCGCCAACAACCTACCAACTAAATTTGTTGATTTAAGCCATAAAATTGTGGCTTTATCGATTTGCGAATATTGATTTTATTCTAAAATTATCTGTGAAATTACAGTAATGAAAACGCTGATATTTCTTATCTTTTACACAAAATAACAGTTATTGAAATGGAGGTGGTGCTGGAAGTAGTTTTCTGGTGGTTGTATTTTCTTGGTGGTTCACCAAAAAAGAAAAGAGAGAAAAAAAATGGCGGCAGCAATTGCTCAAAGGGGAGGGTGTTTTGTTTTTTTACAGGAAAGCCAAAAATTAAGGCACAAAGCAGCGATTTGAGCGTTGAAAAAGATAAAATAAAAACCATCCCCTGAAAATTGTACACTATTTTCAGTCAAGTTGCAATGTCAAAGGAGATCCTTTTTGTTCCTTCATTGTTCCATGTGGGAGAGCTATAAAAATCCACCCCATTTCAACATCTACAAGTTTACTTTTCTTTACTTGAGCACTGTACTCTCAAAAATCCATTGTACTCAAGGGTTCCCAAGTCAAAGTCACAAAGTAATTAATTGAGTTTAGTTGGAAAAGTAAGAAATTATTGATCCTTGCTCACAAGCTTATTATTTATGGAACTCGATTAAGTGTAGTTGAAAAAAAAAATATATGTATATATATAAATATTTTAAAATATATTAATAATATATTTTCAGTAATAATATTTATTTATTTAACGAGTTGAATATCTATCGATTTATTATCATTTACTGTACTTAACACTAGATATCTTAAATTCGATTTTAATTTAGTTTGATTCAATTTAATTTAGCTATCCTTATTACTTATGTATTTAATATAATATTTAATAACATATATACGCAACTATCATTGTCAAGTTAACCGTTTACTTGACTTAATTTTTGTATCTGATCCTACTTGTAATATCATCTCTCGTTGTGACCTATCATCCTACGCTGGATTTGACTGTAGGCTGCTGAATTCGTTGCATATTGAGTAACTGATTCTATATAATTGATATATATATTTTAATTAATCAATTAATCAAATTTTACAATGATTGATCAGATTTATATTCCTATGCCAATATGGATATTGTCATTTCAATATTTTTTAATACGTCATACCAGTCGGTTCGGGTCAGTTCGGGATTGTGAGTGAAAAGAGTTCACTTGCAGAACTTAACATTTGAGTGCAAATCATCTTGCCAATAGAACCAAAATATATTTAACAACTTGGTTAAGGTATAACGTAGTCGAGCTCACTCGACAGCAACGTTCTCTCTTGTTGGTCCTACGATCGCTGAAAAGTCGCTTCTTGGTGATCTACACTCAATGAATCCTGGATATTGGCCAGGACGAGATGGAGTTCTTGGATGTGTACTTAAGTACTGTTTTGAGTCTCTTCAGATTGTCTGCTGAAACTTGCTCGTTATACGCTATTTGGAAGGAATCATTTTTTAGTCTGATGTAAAAACTGCAGGAATATTTCAAAATTGTCCGCATTTGCGAAAATAGTAACAACTCAACTGCAACCCTTATGCAGGTCTACTATTTCACCTTTTTAGAAATATAGGTCTACAACCACTGTTAATCATTGTCTCCTGCAAATAGTATTTGCTACTAATCTTCTTAACTGGACTTCTGAGTATCTGAGTAGCAGAACTCAAAAAGTAATCTGATAGAATAAATGATGAAAATGATTTAGGTTTTCTTCTTGATCATCATTTGTTCAATACGGGTCTTATCGTTGGTATTCTCAATGTCCGATTCATTTCTTACTTTTTGCTCTTCGTCACTATGATTGGGGTGTACTGCCTCCACATACCGACAGACGTCCTATTAGTCCTATATTTTTATTGCTAAAAACTCAATCTTAAACGTCTTTTATTTGTGGTGGGTATTAATTAATTCGAACTAACCATATTTTATGGATTGATTGGGTTTTCCCGAGTTTTCCTCTATTTATGCAACATATATAAATATTTCTCAAATTTTAATTTAAATTTAATTTGAAATTATATTTTTAACTTAACTCGCGTCGAATATCGTCCCATCTCTTTCTCACACTTGCGCTCGCCTATATATATGTATACAGAAAATGCTTGCGCCTGCTGACAGAAATGAGATCAATATGAAAATATATTTTGTATAAATTAGAAGTCGAAATGTATTGATAATCAGGGATCGGAGGCAGTTATCGATCAAATAAAGCAAACTTAATTTGCACCATACAAGAACCTATATTCCAAATTTCAAGTCTCTAGCTCTTATAGTCTCTGAGATCCACGTGTTCACATAGACGGACGGACGGACATCGACTCAGCTGTTGATCCTTATCAAGAATATATATACTTCAGGGTATAAAAATTAGTGAGAAATGGTTATAAAATAAAATAAAAACATTTAAACGTAAAGATTTAATTAGCTTTTAAGATAAACGAGATTGTAATGTTTTTTTAAGGAAAAATAATATATTTTGTAATCAATTGTCAATAAAATTACTGCGCTTGTAATAACAACTTTGAAATATAATTTCAGTTTTTGTTTTGTGTATTACATAAATAAACAACGTACAAGCTTTGGCTGCATATACATAACATGGTCTCATATATACATATAAATACATATGAACATGTATTTATATACATGTATGTATATACATAATTATATGACCAAGCAGCTGTCCAGCTGTCCAGTTGCACACCTAATCCGTGTCCATGTCCAGTCTCTTGTTACACACAAACTATTATGCAAATGAGAGAGAATAAAAACAAGAAAATAAAATCCGATGAAAATTGCAATAAAATGAAGGAAACACACACAAAAAGGGATGAAAAAGCACAAAAAAACGAAAAAAAAAAAACAAAAACAAAAAAACGGGACAGGAAGTTGGAAAATATGTTTTGAACTGAAAAAAGGCCGGCTGCGCTTTCAATTTCTATTTTTGTGCTTTTTTGTACTGTTTGTTGGAAAAAAAAGTAAAACTGGTTTTTTTTCCCAGCGGTCAGTTTGACAGTTCTAAAAACCAGTTGGTCATTTCCAAGTCACAAAAAAAAGGATTTTGAATTTGGATACCTTCTTCGGCTCAGCGTGCACTTTTATTTAGCCTGCTTTATTTATTTCGAAAACTGACCGATGGTCAACTTGAAAGAAATAAAAGATCAACCCCTTCTTTTGTCTGGGAACGTGTTACTTTCTTGACCCACCACTTGAAATCCAGTTTCATCATTTTTTCACCTAACATCTTAAGTCAATTCAAACAGTAACTGTAACTGTAAACATAAACACAAACTGAAAAAGATTTGTAGATTTATTGAAAACTTTTTTATTATCCTAAATATAAATAAATTACTTTTTGGTACGTCTATTAAGAATCAAGTAATCAAGTTTTACTTTTAGAAACTAAAAAAGTTACAAATTGAAAATCCATATAATTTAGTTGTGTATAGTAATAGTATATTGGTTTTGTTCAATGTCCGTCATGCTGTCCGTCCGTCTGTCCGTCTGTCTGTCTGTCCGTCTGTCCGTCAATATGAACGTGCGTTTCTCAGACACCCTTAGAGATAGAGACTTGAAACTTGGACCGTATACTGGAAAGTACCCTTTTGGGTTTGGTCCTACGTCCACTAGGGAGCTAGAAAACCGCTAAATTCGATTTTAGCAAATCGATAAATCCACATGTCTCTCACAATTTAATGGATACAGTCACCAATTTTGGTTGGTAGGTTGTTGGCGATGTCCTTCAAAGATCAGCATGTGCCAAGCCCACCTCCCCACCCCATCACCCCCGCTCCTAAAATTTTTAAATGGCTATACCTACCGCAGTTTTTAAGTAGGGAACATCAAATTTGGTAGGTATATTACTGGTAGTCGCCTTTAAGAACCAATAATAAAGTTGTGTTGCCACGCCCACACCTGCGCCTATAATCGACAAATCCGATTGTAAATCGATAACTACGTATATCTCCGAACATTTTAAAGATAGAGTAACTAAACTTGGAAGGTAATTTGCTGGTAGCCTCCTCCAAGGATTGGCATATCAATTTTTGAACCACGCCCACATCCGCCGCCTCCAGGAACTTCCTCCATATAAATTTAAAATGCGCATAACTCCCGTAATTTGCAAGCGAGAGTCGCAAAATTTTAAAGGTATGTTACTGGTAGCTGCCCCAAAGATCGATAAAAAAAATTGGCGTGGCGCCCACTCCACCTACCTAAACCGATACACCTGTTGGTGTAAATCGATCAGCCCATATATTTCACGCAATTTGAAAACTTAAGTCACCAAATTTTAAAGCTATATTGCTAGTAACACCCTTCATAAATGTGGAAAAAAAATGTTGGACCACGCCCATTCCCCCCCACAAAAACCGATAAATGCCCATATCCCCCGCAATTTAAGTTACTTAGTTACCAAACTGGGTAGGAAGATTATTAGGAAATTTCTCTATAATTTTTTTGGGCAACGCCTACTCCCGCCCCTAAAGTCTCGAAAGGCCCATATCTCCGGAATTTAAGAGTGAAAGTAGCTTATACAATTTTTTGTGTCTGCACTCCCCGTGTAATTCTGCTCACCGTCTTTTAAAGCCACGCTCACTTATATGCAAATCATATACATATTTATTAGTAGAGAATTAACAGAATGTGTTCCCATTCAAAAAGGCAAACTTGGACAGTATTTCTTGACTGCACACAAATTATGGTATAATAGTATTTCGCTGTCGGTTACGTCCGACTGCAACGTTCTTTTTGTTTTCTTTTTGGTCTGATTGAACTTTTTCTTGTTTTTCCACAATACTTGCAACAAATGCCGGATCAACTTTAAAATTAAATACCCAGAAATTGTAGAACCTTTATTTATTTACATTTTAGTAGCTCAAATATTAATTTTTATTATCTCTGCTGATTATATTAGTCGCCATTAAATAAATAAATATATAAATAAGCTAATGCAATTCCTTCCACTCGATAATTTGTGAATGAAAACAGTTGTATTAGCGTGTGATTAATTTAATTAGCCGTTGAATTAATACGAAAACGGTGTATTTTCCCCTGTTTCCTCTTTTTTCAGTCATTCATTTAATTTTTTGCAATTTGCTCTCGTCAAAGAGTGTTGTTGAAAAACCTTGTTTTTATTTTTATTTATGTTATTTTGTCGACCTTAAGCTCCTTTCCATTTCCATTTTCCTTTCCCATTCCCTTGCCCATTGCCATCCGCAAACATTGTGCAGTCAGAAGGAGCCGTGTGCCAGTTTATGAGATAATTGTTGACCAGATGTGCTGTGGCTGTGCCTGTGGCCGTGTCCATCTCCATCTCCGGGTCCGAATTCATTGGTCATAACCGTACAGAATGCCACGTTATTTCCCCCTTTGTTGACGAATAAAAAAAACGCTGCCAAAAGGCGTGCCGAAAAATTGCGATAATTGATACAAAGTGTTCGACCAACAAGAAAAAAAAACAATAAAAAGCAGCAAGCAAAAAAAAATGAATAAAAATAACAACAAAACACATAAAGCTGTAATCCAAAGAGCTCGGCTAAGAGATATTTATTAAAACTAAAATATATTTAATATCTGGAATATATAATATATAATATATAATATATAATATATAATATATAATATATAATATATAATATATAATATATAATATATAATATATAATATATAATATATAATATATAATATATAATATATAATATATAATATATAATATATAATATATAATATATAATATATAATATATAATATATAATATATAATATATAATATATAATATATAATATATAATATATAATATATAATATATAATATATAATATATAATATATAATATATAATATATAATATATAATATATAATATATAATATATAATATACAATATATAATATACAATATATAATATATAATATATAATATATAATATATAATATATATTATATAAATATATAATATTATTTTTTCACAAAACCAATATTCCCTTTTTAGCCATTTTGAATGCGTACAACTACCTACCAACTACCTGTTGAGTGAGCCAGCCTATATGTCTAGGTTAATGTCGTGGTTGTGGCTTGTTCATTGTTTTTATTTTGTTTTTCTATACCCTGTCAGACATGTAATAGATCAAAGGGGTAAAATACAGTAATATAGCACGCAGATCAGGAATATATCTTATCCAGCAAGTGTTTTATGTAAAAGTTAATTACAAATTATAATTTATTTTTATAATTATAAATTAATTTAAAGTTAAATATAATGTAGTGTTGAAATGTTAATATTAAGAAATATGTATAAATACATTGTGGTTTTGGAACTAATATTTAGAAAAAAGGCAACATTTATATTTTTTAAAATATTTTTTTTTTGTTATTAAGGAATTAATAATTTCGAAATACATAAAAAAAATTATATGAAAGTTGGATTTTATAAAATCGAAATGAAAATTATTGTTTTATTATTTTTTTTTTTTAAGCTTACTCTACAAAACTCAGAAATAATTAATGGAATTTGCTAGAGCTTTGCTCTCGTCATAGGGTATTGCCCTGGCACTTTCGACTAGATTGCAACATTTTTTATTTGGTTGACTCTCCTGTAGTAAATCAAGCTCAAACATCCTTTAAAACCCGTCACAAATCCTGCGGTGAGGCTAAAGTTGTTTATGCCTGTCCTCGGCACTCACTCATTTTGTTTGCAGTGTATTTTCTTAATATTTATTAGTAGAACTCGAATATTTTATTACACCTTGCGAATTTTAGAAAATGTACATAGTTTTGGCAACAAGGTGTTTTATATAATATAATTTACATATTGCTTAACAACATTTTTAAAAATGGAAAAACATGTTTATCTGTAGGACATTTACGTTTAGAAATAATTTGTTTCCAGTTTTCAAGGCGATAACCATTGTAGGGAGATTTTCTCAAATTAAGTGCGATTCTTTTTTCTGATTGATGTCAGGAAGAGATTTAGAGTTCATTTTAATTACATAATTTAATTTAACAAATTAAATTAATATGAAATTTTGATTTATAATTTATTATTTAGTATTTCCCCTATAAATTAAAGTTAATTCTGATCCTGCAATTCTTTTCTTATGTATATTTTTTTTAATTTAAAATAATTGTGCCAATAAAATACGAAATAATAATAAAGCTGGTTTAATAGTCTTGTAAATTTAAATAAAATCCACATTTAAAAATATTTCACGTTAATCTTTTAATTATTCCTTGCAGCTATAACTAAATTAAGAGCGCCGCATTTTCGAAAGAGATCAGCTTCAACAAATAATTTCTTTTCTTGTCGCTCTTTAGCCCTTTTTTACCGTACCAAACACATACTCACACACACATGCACACACGCATGCATGATTCGTTGCTGCTCACACGCATGCACAGCATGAGACAGACTCACACACACATATGTTGTAAGTGAGCGAATGCTAAAGGAAAGAGGAAGGGACGCAACGTTAAGCAGTATTTTTCAACACATGCACGCATTTTTAGCAGAGTGGCGCGGTGGGGTGGTAAGGTGGGATATCAGCTTAAGTTTGAAGCATGATAAAACACACAAGCAAAATTATATATTAAATGTAGAACAATACAAATCAATGTAAGAAGCTATCAGAAGATAGACTATCGGCATTAAGATTTCAAATGTATAAATTCTGTAAAATAACCTTACAATCACAAAGGATTAAATATTTGCTTGAATTTTGCAGCATTCTTTTAGGCAGCACCAGAATGTCAACTTCTATGTGTGTCTGTAGCAATTTAAGCGCACGAAACCAATTCCAATAGTCGCAAATATTTCACAGCATACGTTCAGGCTGCACCTAGTTTTTTGCGTGCAGAAATGTTTTTGCTTATATAAATGTATGCAATAATTAAATTTCAGGCTATAAGAATTTAAGATTTCAAATGTGTAATTACACAATTTAATTTATTTAGTCACTTGGTAGTTGATGCATTTATATTTTAGTAAAACAATACTTCAAGCATTCGTTTGGGTTACAACAATTGCCTGCAATTTTTGTTGGGACAAATTTGATGCTTATTTTAAAGGTATACAGAAATTATGGCTAAAATATAATATCCGGCCAGAGGTTAAGCAAAATCACTAAGAAATTGTAATAAATTAAATATTAATCCGCCGGCGACTCGCAAACACTAAAAACAATAAAGAAACAGAAACAGAAAACAAAATGAGAAATTGAAAATTGTTGTTGGACTTGAGCGCAGATCTGTTTTCTGCGGGCTATAGTTAACTTGCAACCGGATGGAGATGCAGACGCTGCTTGCAGCAGGAAGTGGCACAGAAACTTTTCTAGTTTTTCTTGGCATTCAATTAAAATTCGGACGCATTTTCCGCTTGTCGAGCTTTGTTCCTCTGCTGTGCGCAGCCTAAAAGTATGCTGAGAAATATTTCTTCCATTTTTAAGAAGAAGAGTTGAGATTTGGTTTGTGTTTATATTAATATACAATTTTCACATTTAAAATGTTAATATTAACCTTCCAGTTAATTTAATGACACTTTATACCTTGGCTGTAATTTCGATATGCCTTTAATATAAGCATAACAGACTTTTCAGGGTGCCGGCTGAAAGTATGCTATGAAATGTTTACAGCAACTACAATTGAAATGACAAATAATCATTCATTTGTACTTATATTTCTATGTAATTTAAACATTTAAAAAAAAATTGAACATTAAATTTATTGTTAATATTAAAGTAATATTTCAAATAATACAAATACAAGGTGAGTAATTTAATTGAAATTTAAAATATTTATTACAAAATGAATAAATAAAATTTAAAAAGGAATATAATAAATCTACAGTGTAATATAAATAAAATTTAAGGACGAATAAATAAAATAATACTGGCAATAAAAAACATATATTAGAAAATAGAATAAAAATAGATAATATATTTATCCATTTTTATTCTATTTTCTAATATAAAACATAAAATACAAATTAAAACGAAAAGTTATATAATATATGTATATATGTATTAACGCTTAAAATAATAAAATAAATGTAAATAAAAAAGATAAGCAGTTATTATTTAATTTTATTAATATTTTTTTAAATTAGTCACTAAATGAGAACCAAGCCACACAATTTAAAATGTGATTGAAAAATATTAAAAACCGCTTGCTTTATATTAATTTGTTTAAAAAATTATTAAGCGTTGCAAGCCAATTAATCGATAACTCAAGCGATAACAAAATAACAAGCAGCTAATAAATGCTGTGGCATTTACCTCCCATCGGCCAGGACAATTCAAAAAACTGTTCGACTAAAAAATGGGCTAAAATGCAAATGAAAAAACACGCGGGTTTTTTTAAATTTGAGTTTTTCTTTAATTTAAAAAAGCAACAGGCAGGAGCCCGGGTTTTTTTTGTGAACTCTGCGGATTCCGGATTTGCTTACGGGAAAAAAAAGGAGAGAAAAGGAATCGCTGCTGGCCGCATGTTAATTAACATGACTTTGTGGTCGAGTGCTGTGTACTTGGCCCGTGTGGCAAGGAGCAAGTGGCGTGTGGCAAGTAACAAGTACAACGAGCTTCGCGTATATTTGGCCAACAACATAAATGTGTTTGTTTAAATGCCAAAATGCCAAAGTGGCCAATTCTCATTCCTTTGTTTTCTCAATTTAAATGCAAAAAAAAATTTGTGAGAAATAAAACAATTTAAAAGGCGGCAAATCGCGGCAATTATCCTGTGCTGATCCTTTGGGGAATTTGCACGTATTTGAGTTTTTTCTTTTCACATTTTTCGGCCGCTTTTTATGCCATTTTTTTTTTTTTTTTGTTTTTGCTTTTAAATTGCATGTTTTTTCTGTGTGTTTTTTATATTTTTGTTTGCTTTGCAAATCGGATTTTAACGACAGAAAGTTAATTTAATTGCTTTGCGGCTTTTTGAAATTTTTAAATCAATTTCTGTGTTAGCTGATGCAGCTGTTTTATGGGTCTTTATACATACATTTACACATTTTTTCATTTGTACTTATTTATTTGAACACTTTTTTTACAGGTCGTGGTACAGCTGCCGTCTCGTAGATGTCGCTTTTGAAAAGTACCAGGGGATTTTATGGTTGCTGTTGGGCAAAACTCTCTTTTGTGTGCTCTTTGAGTTCTGCTTCTTCTAATCAAATTTAAATTTAACTACAAATTCAGCTTTGCTCCAATTGAAATTGATCCAATTAAATAAGAAAGAAGATTCAAATTGATATTAGAAGCGGAATCGGAAACTCATTTTTTAGCCTTTTTTAACGAAAAATGTAAATAATAAATTATAAATAATGCAATAATGCATTTACCATAAATAAGAAACAATTAATTATTGTGGCAACTTTTTTATTAAATTGTTAACTATTTATTGCTGGATACGAAAATGATTTCCGCTTATTTCTGTATATATAGATTTATATATATATATACATATAAGTATGTGTGTGTGGGCTTGCATGTATCTGTGTCTGCCTGTCCCATGCTTAAAAGGGGGTGTCTAAAATGGACAGCGGCACCTTTATTTGGTCTTACTCATTTTTCAATTAAATGTTGTTAATTTTCTTTTAGCCTTTTAAAACTGTGTGGCAAATAAACAGAGTAAAAAAACCCTTTCAAACACACTTCCAGTCGACTGTGCCTCGTACATAAATTACAATTTCTCTTACTATGACTTAAAACATTGATAATATTTTGTGTTACGCATTTTTTTAATTGTTTTTGCATTTTTAACTTAATTGTTTTGTTATTTATAATTAAAATATAAAGCATAAATGTTACATTTATTTGTAACAGATATGATTATATTTATATAATTCTATATAACACTGATATCACTGATATATTTATATATAGAAACCCAACGTATAATAAAAAGATAAATATTACATTTTATTAGTAAATTAAATCTATTAATTTAAGAATTGCACATAATATAAGGAAAAACTAAAAAATAAATGAAGAAAATAATCAAAGTTGACCATTTTTTATATATTTTGTTTTCATTTTATTAAAATAAAAAAAAAATAAAAAATATAATAATATTAATTAAATTAAGAAAATTGTTTTCTTTCTATTTAGCTTACAACAATAAATAACAGAAAATACTGTTCAAAATAATTCCATTTTAACTGAAAGCAGTTAATTCCAAAAACAAAACTATAAAAATAAATTAAATGAAATAAATTGTATTTTAAAAGAATATTATCATATATAAAACTTTTCTCTTCCATTAAAAACTATACAACAATTTTAACACTTTAACATACATATATATAAATATATATATATTTATTTATAGCTCTGATACTTTAGCCTTCTTTAATTCAGTTGTTTTCGCGCTGAAATAAATAATGAAAAAAGTTGTTAATTCGTTTTTCTTTTCCTCAATTATTATTTATCCATCGCTTTTACTTTTGAGCCAGGCCACCTTTTTCTCAACTTTTGACAAGCTTTATTTTTGTACAAGTTTTGATTACTTTAATCAAAAGAAAAAGAATGTAAAATGAAAAATTATTTCGTAGAAAAAAATGCAAAGGCGACTCAATTAAAAAGGCAAAGAAAGGAAAACTGCTGTCCAATTGGACGTTGAATTGGGGGTTGGATTTCCAAAATGAAATAAAATAACACACAAAAAATGAATACAGTTTCAGTAGTTTTTTAGTTGAATTTTATTTATTTATTTCAATTCATGTGTTTAAATTATGTATTATAATGTGGGCTAAATTCACGACACTGTTTTTAAAGAGTATTCAATACATAGAAATTTTAAACCTCCTATATCAATCACTTTTATACAGCTTATTTTTCAACTTTTTACATATTTCTTAAATTAGAATTTAATTAAAATTTTATAATATGGTTAATTTGACTTTATATTTTAAAGTTTGTAATTTAATATTAATTTTAAGTTTATTAAATTTAATTTCAAGTTATAATTTACATTTTATTAAAAGCTTTCAGTTTTTTTGGGCACATTAAATTGACATATAAATCTAAAAAATAAATGTAAAATCTTACAAAATTAAAAAATAAATTTACTTAACTTCGGACACTATTTTTTGTGAAAATAAATATGAAACTCTTTGTATTTTAGTGGGCATATGTTTTCTTTCAATTCAAATTATTTTAAATATAATTATAATTTTAAGTAAAGTTCAATATGCATTATTTTTAATTTTATATGTATGTAATGTATATGGTCTATTCGAAATTTACAATCTTAACATCTTCACACCTGTTTTACTGACCACTGTAAATGCATAAATACATATAACACAAATGCACACATACACACATAAATATTTACATATGCCCTACACACACATCATACGCTATTTGGCATAAGGTGCAAAACCAACTTAAAAAATTATTCGCGTCATCCGAAATTCACACGTTCATACGCATGCGAATATGTGTAACATTAACTGATCTGCACTCAGGCTTGCATAAACACTTACGCATTTCCAAGAGAGTCCCCCCCCGGCCCAAACCACATTCACTACATGTCGTTATTGGAATAAGGTGCAAAGCGAGACTTGAAAAGGCTGTGGTCATCATGATAGTTGTCTGCGCAACTGTTGTCTGCAGTTACCGTTACAGCGAGAGGGATGACAGGCAGCACGTTCGCGAGGAGGGAGAGAGGAGCGAACAAAAGTCAATCGGAAGCAGCAGCCGACGCGACGCGACGCCGTCGGTCAGCAGCAGCAGCGTTTTTACGGTACAATGCTCGACGCGACCGCGTAAACGTTTCGTGCTCTGTAATTAGCATTTTATCATGCACATACACATGCACACACATATGCACAAATACATGTGTGAATGTATGCGTTCGTAATGGAAAAAGTGCGTGAAAAAGGGTTAACAAAGAACGAGCAGTGGCATAAAAACAGGCATTGCAATCCACTTATTGCGCACCACAAAAGGGTTTCGCTTTGTAATTTATATTATTATTTTGAATAAGATACAACAAAAAAAACGAGTAGAAAAATAAGTGGAAAAAACAGATACTTACATAGGTAAGTGGCTCGCTGGCATTTTCAGTTTTGTTTTCTTTTTGCCACACTGTCCTCCGTTCCCATGTATGTTCATGTGTGTGTGCGTGTGTGTATTACAAAAGTGCAGTTATATTAACGTGCAATGTCTATTTGTTTGCCTGTCTGTCTGTCTGAATGTTCTACTCTGTACAAGGCAATCAATGCACCCATGCCCAGCGGGAATGCAGCTGAGTCGAACAAATAACTGTTATAACT
The DNA here is from genome assembly GCA_037043585.1 of Drosophila mimica. Classification (NCBI taxonomy): domain Eukaryota; kingdom Metazoa; phylum Arthropoda; class Insecta; order Diptera; family Drosophilidae; genus Drosophila; species Drosophila mimica. Next base: position 423,267 of record JBAMBE010000435.1, read on the forward strand.
AAATACTCCACCACCAATCACAAAATAAAGGTCTTCATATATAAAATTGATAATATACACATGAGCAAATTAAATGATATTAAAAACATATTAAATTAAAAATTATATATGATGATTGTATGATTGTATTGTGTACAAATAATAATATGTATGTACATACATACATTTGTATGTAATTATAGAAAATTCTACGAAAACACTTTTCACACTTTTATTGTCTTTTTTATTTATGAATATATAATCTAAGATATTACTTTTTTGCTTGCGTTTTTATTTCGATTCATTTCATTTATTATATTATTTTTTGTTTTTATTTCATGGCACTTATGGCAGTCCATCATCCACCTCCCCCATCCAGCACATCCCACCCCCTCCCCCTTTAAAGGTTCAGCCTGCCGCGCCATTTTCGGGCAATTAAACTTTCGACCGAAGAAAAAACAAGCAAAAGTAAGGAAAACAAAATAGTTCCTCACAAGCAAATACCCTTTAAACCTATTTGCTGAATATTGCATATAAATGTGAAATAAATATATTAATGTTTATATATAATTGTAATATAATAATTTATAATAGTAATATAATGTAATAATATATGTAAGTAAATAAACATATTTCTGCATATTTTAAGCATATATATATACCCCTCGGCATCCTCTATGTGTAAAGGATATATGTATGAAAACAACACGAAAGCTTGCAATAGAACAGCAGCAACAAACAGGAGAAACAAATGATGACTATGGGACAATTTTGAATGGGAAATGTAAAAATATAAAAAATAAACAAATGGAAACCAAAAGCTGATGAATACAAAAGTTTTTAATAAATGTATATATACATATGTATATAATATTTTTTTATTTTAATACTGAATTTTAATAATTTTTGTTTATTTTAATTATATAATAATGCTTAATTCTATTTAATTTCGTTATTATTTTGTTTCTTTTATAAATAAAAGTCTATTCTCTATTCTACACACTCATCCTGTAATATTGCACGACTGCTAGGATTGGTAAACTGTCTCTGAAAAGCCTATGGAAACTATGGAAACTAGGAAATACTATGTGCCGTAAGAGTTGTGGCAGCCAAGAAGTACTGTCCAAGTTCGCCTTTCTTATTGAGGTAGATATAAGATAATAACTCTTCTTCGATGTTTTGGCAACTGTAGCTCTTAAATTGTGGGTGATATGGGCATTTATCAGTTTTTGGGGGCGGGAGTGGTCCTGTCCACAATTTTTCTCCCAGTTTTTTTAAGGGTGTTATTAGCAATATATTTATTAAATTTGGTGCTTTAAAATTGTGTGAGATATATGGTCTTATCGACTTACACCGATACACCTGTCGTATCGGTTTAGGATTGGGCATCCAACTATTTATCAATCTCTCTCTCATACTTTCAAAATTTGGTAACTCTAGCTAACAAATTATGGAAGATAAGCGCATTTCAGATTTCTAGGGCCGAAGATTCTGGGGGCGGCGGTTGTGGGCGTGAACCAATGAAAAATGAAATGCCGATCCTTGAAGGAGGTTCCCAACTCAGAAACTGAGGAATATATATCCATTTAAAAGTTTTAGGGGCGGGGGAGGCAGACGGCGTCGGAGCTGGGCGTATGGCCGATCATTAAAGCACATCGCCAATAACCCACCAACTAAAATTGGTCACTGTAGCCGTCAAATTGTGGGAGATATGTGGCTTTATCGATTTGTGAATATCGATTTTATCAATTTTCTAGCTCTCTAGTGGATGTAGGACTCCAATCTTAACACTTTATCAATTTGGAGCACTTTCAAGTATATGTTTCATTTCTCTATCCCTAAGGGTCTCGAAAAAAGTTGCGTTCATCCAGACGGACATAGGAACGGACGGACGGACAGGCGGACAGACAGCAAGACGGACTTTGCTTAAGCCCAATATACTATTATACCTTCAGCATCATAGCATAAAAACATTTAATGGACACACAGTGCATTATGTATCCACAGTGCATAATGCTCGCTCCAAGCTCTGCTCCGTATAACACTTTTTACTCCACATAATTTTGGCGTTTTATCACTTCAATTTTTGTTGATATTACTGCGCTTTTTCGGACCAAATTAAATTTTAAATTGTAAGAAGGGGTCTGTCCATCCGTGCAGTCCAGTTCAGTTCTCCCATTCTCCAAATCAATACCGCGCACATCCGGGCCACTCCATAGGCCTCGACGGACGACGGCATACTCTTTGCTCTCTCTTTCTCTCTCGCTCTATCTTTATCTACCCCACAATTAAATTGTATTTGCGCAGCTCTTCTTCTTTTTGCACCATAAACCCCTCCCCCGTCTAGCAAAAGCGAAGCGTGAACTTCGCTATCCGTCAACACAGCGAAGACTCACAAAACGGAAAAAAGAAGACTAGCAGAAAAAAATGGACAACTACAACTTACGATGGCGACTGGGTGCGGTTGTTGGGTGCGGGTGGTTGTGCGCGGGAGTGGAGTGGGGCCTGGTGGTTGCTTCGGAGCGCGTTGAGCAAACGAATATTGAAATAAAGAAAAATATAAGTAAGGTGTGGGCGAGGGGCGGAAGGAACGGTCGGAATGTTCGACCGCCAGAGTTTCATTCACACAAACACAAGCAAAGACAAACAAACACACAACGCACAGATAAAATGGCAACAGTTTCACTTTTCTTTCATACTTCCTTCCACCCATTCCATTCCTTTCCCATCCCTTCCCTTCCCCTCCCATCCTAAGCACATTGCCCATAAGAATTCGCATCTTATTTCTCGTTTTTGTGCCCTTTTTTGTGGGCATGACGTTTCTTCAAGCGTTGTCCTGTCCCATCCCCCCTTCACTCAAAGACAGACAGACAGTTAGTCTTAGTTATTGTTGCTCAACTTTTTTTGTGGATTTTCTTTTCTGCTGCTGCTTTTTGCTTTGAAATGATTAATTATATTTTTATTTTGCAGCGAAATATTTAGAAAAAAATAAAAAAAAAAAGAAAAGAATTTACTCAATGAGAATTGAATTGAATTCAATTAAATAAGCAAAGCCAAATATATCTTTCTTATATTTCTATCTTTTACGCGCTTTAAAGTTTATTTTTATACTATGATACCGAAGGTATAATAGTTTATTGGTTTTGTTCAATGTCCGTCATGATGTCTGTCTGTCAGTATGAAGGCGCTTTTCTCCGACACTCTTAGAGATAGAGACTTGAAACTTGGAACGTATACAGGAAAGTACTCTCGAAAATTAAAGTGTCTTGGGTTTGGTCCTACGTCCACTAGGGAGCTAGAATACCGCGAAATTCGATTTTAGCAAATCGATAAATCCACATATCTCTTTCAATTTAATGGATACAGTCACCAATTTTGGTTGGTAGGTTGTTGGTGAGGTCCTTGAAAGATCGGCATGTGCCACGCCCACCTCCGCCGCTCCCATCACCTCCGCCCCTAAAATTTTCAAATGGCTATATCTTCCGCACTTTTTGAGTAGGGAACGTCAAATTTGGTAGGTATATTACTGGTAATCGCCTTTAAGAACCGATAACAAATTGGTGGTGCCACGCCCACACCTGCTCCTATAATCGACAATTCCGATTGTAAACCGATAACTCCGAATATCTCCGAAAATTTGAAAGATAGAGTACCTAACTTGGAAGGTAATTTGCTGGTAACCTCCTCCAAGCATTGTCATATCAATTTTCGGATCACGCCCGCAACCGCCGCCCCCAGGATTAGAATGCGCATATCTGCCGTAATTTGCAAGCTGGAGTTGCAAAATGTTGAAGGTATGTTACTGGTAACTCCCCCAAAGATCGACAAAAAAATGGATGGCCACACCCACTTCCGCCCCCAAAACCGATAAATGCCCATATCCCCCACAATTTAAGTTAGTTAGTTACCAAACTGGAAAGGAAGAATATTAGGAAACTTCTCTATAATTTTTTTGGACAACGCCTACTCCCGCCCCTAAAGACTCGAAAAGCCCATATCTCCGGAATTTAAGAGTGAAAGTAGCTTATACAATTTTTTGTGTCTGCACTACCCGTGTAATTCTGCTCACCGTCTTTTAAAGCCACGCTCACTTATATGCAAATCATATACATATTTATTAGTAGAGAATTAACAGAATGTGTTCCCATTCAAAAAGGCAAACTTGGACAGTATTTCTTGACTGCACACAAATTATGGTATAATAGTATTTCGATGTCGGTTACGTCCGACTGCAACGTTCTTTCTTGTTTTTTTTTTTTTATAAAAATGGAAAAAATTTAAGCAAATTATTAAAATGAATTACAGTTATTTTAATTATTTCATAAACACTAAAATTTGCAAGTCTTCAATAATCTATTCTAATTATGAATTGGAGAATGATGCAGTTTTATTGTTAGAATATTTTCTTTAATCTAAGTCTTATTAATCTAAGTCTTATTATAAAAATTAAATGGAAAAGATAATTATTTTTGTTTGTAAAAACTTTTTTATGACAGCAAATTTTAAATTTAATTATATCTTAATTTATCTATTATTAAACAAATAATTGTGTATAATCATTCAATTATATTAGTTCTTATATATATATATATATATACAGCTGCGGGCAAGATAATACTAGTGGAATAGTTGCAAAGACTTCTTAGTTGGTTGCTAAATAAATTTTTTAATAAAGATACATTATATGTTCATCACCTTCAAAAATTTTTTATTATAAATTTATAAATTAAGAATCCTTATGTCTTTATAATCGTCTAATGGACGATACTCTGATACTGGGCGATTGATCTTTTATGTATAAATTTGAAGCCTCTGCTTCTTAAATTGTGGGATTAATAGGTATCGGAAACATTATTGTATCGATATTCGAAAAACTGAGGCAGTTATTAACAAAATAAAGCAAACTTGATCTGCGCCTGGTATAGGAGAATTTATATTCCAAATTTGAAGTCTTTAGATCTTATAGTCTCTAAGATCCGTGTGACCATACAGACGGGCCGACGGGCGGACAGACAGACAGGCCGACGGGCGGACAGACAGACGGGCCGACGGGCGGACAGACAGACGGGCGGACGACTCGGCTGTTGATTCTGATCAAGACTATATTTACTTTATGGGGTCGGAGATGCTTTCTTCTGCCTGTTGCACGAAACCATTATACGCTTTTTACTTATTTGTAATGGGTTAAGGGTATAAAACGACATTTGTGCTTATGCCATATTCTCTAATCTATTATAAAATTACGAAAAAATTTAATAAAAGTTACAGTTCGTACTTATAGTTATAAAATTCTTGGAAATATAATATTAAATTTAAAAGAGAAAATCGACTATTTGTCCTTATACTATTCTTCTATATGCGTCCAACGATCAGTTTTTTTCTTTCTATTATTAATTTCTGACAGGAGAGGAGAGGATTTTACAGGACAGGACATAACAGGACATTTGGACAGGACAACAATCGTTATGCAAATGAAGCTAGGCGAGGTTTATTTATTATTTTTTTCAACAGGGAAACGGGGAATCCGAATCCGAATCCGAATCCAACCCAGCTGTCGGCTATTCCAGTTCCAAGTTCCTAACAGATCCCGTTGACCCAAAAACAACAAAAAAAAGCACAGCAATGTCCAACCCTTGAAACGGGCAAGCCACTACCTGTCCACACACACATATACACACACACATATACACAAGCACACATGCACACATATGTATGTCCGCTTTTATGCATAAATTAGCGACCCTTTCCCGTTATGGAAACCCTCTCTCAACAGATCGGTCACTGTTATTATTAAATATCTATGAACCTACGAAACTATGCAAATCACAGACTTACATCTGCCGATACACTGAGAAAAAAAATATACTTACATTTTAATAAGTCGCCCTAAAATTATATAAATACAAAATATAAAGTTTTTCTTGTCTTCAGAAATAATAATAATTAATTAAGTAATAATTATTGCAATTATTATTATTCTTTTTATAATTATTGTTATTATTATTTTTATAAAAAACAAAATTATAGGTTTTATTATTTTAATTGATGATATTATTTTTTTATATTTATTATATATATATTTTATTATTAATGCAATTATTATTGCATTTATTATTATTATTTCTAAAATTTAGAAAGGCCTGACCTAAACAGACAATAATTAAAATGTGGCGATTTTTTCCATATTTTCTTCGATTATTATTATTCTTTTATTAAAAGAATACATTTGTGAAAAGTATAAATGGAACCCATAATTTTTCGAAACAATTCTTGAAATTTACGAGCTCCGCCTTCAAATTAAAGCTTAGCTGCTCCCTACTCTTTCATATATGTGAAATCTTAAAACATAAATCTTGATTATTTTTCAATACAATATAGGCAACCAATATGTGATATAGTAATATAAATGTACAAAAGTAATCATTAAGTTTTCTGAATTTCTACACTATATCCAATTTTAGAATACTCAACAAAAATGTTTCCTACGAATTCCACTACATGGAAAATATATAAATAATTGATACTCTTTGTATTTTTTTGTTTTGAAAAGTAAATACATTTTTTATCTCAGTGTACACACACACACATTAACGCACATGCATGTGTGTCTCTTGAAATATGAACATAGATTATTCCAGGGCCTGATCATTTATTTTTGTTTGGGGGCTGCCCCTTTAGCTTTAGGGTTGACCGCTGTGGCAGACAGGGGTTGCACACCAAGATGAGATGTGGCAACAGGACGCAGACGCAACCGTTGGACATACACATACGCAAATATATATGTATTTAATATATATATATAAATACTGGCCAGATGCTCAGGATACTCGGGGCGGATGTCATCGGAGCGGGGCAGGCAACAAGCACCAGACAAACAGACAACAAGGGGCATCATCAGAGTACCGTTAAGCGAATCGAACCCTTCTTCAAGTTGAACGTGGCTCGTTGCACGCTGTACGCTGTACTTGTGCAACAATTCTTGAAATTTTAAATTGACGTCAATTGCAAACATCCACGTAAATATTTCCATACTCTTTCTTAATGTAACAAAAATAAATAAATTAGAAACATTCATAAACAAAAAAAGAAATATGTATAAGATTCCTGGGGGTACAACGATTAAGAGATAGAGAATCAGAAAAATTGAATTTCTCATCAACGCATCTGAGACGATTTCACCATTTTATCATTTAACTACAAATATAACACATAGGAATCTTAATTTTAGTTTAATTATAAATAAATAAAAAAGATATCTGTGAAACTTAGCGCAAATGTATATATGTATGTTTGTTTGTCGTCGGTACATACATACATATATATATTTATATATATATCTAAATATATAAAATGTAAATCAAGAGGCATATTGTATTTATAAAAAAAGTTTGGATATTGCTTCGGTTTGTCCTGCTTTATTATATATTGTTTGTTCCTTGACATATTCTATTTAAATCAATAAAATATAGGTTTATATTAATAAAAAATACAACAACAAAAAATTGTAGGCTGTTATGAGCTCACATAAAAATAAAATAATATAAATAATTAAAATTGATACAAATATGATACATTTCATCCAATGTTCTTCTTTTTTATTCTTGCTTTTTTTATTCAAATATCTACAAATATACAAAAAAGATAATTTAAAGTACTTATAGTCGATTATTAATTGTATCACATTAAAAAAAAACTGTCCACGTTTCAGTCAAAGTTCTCAGTTAAAATTTTTAGATTTAATTCAAACCAACAATTGAAGTAAGCCAAAGAAACATAGGGTCATCGTCAGCCAACGTTTTAAAACTTGTCTTGCACTTGTATTTACAGGTACAGATACAGATACAGATACGGCTACAGACATGTGTAAACAACCAAGATCCATTTGTGTTGAATACCGACCTTTTTTACCCACATCGCTGTCTTTTTTTTAGCAATTGTATCCTCAACAATATTTATTGTATCTTTGTATCTGAACGCTGCTGGGCTTGCTGAGGAGTAATGGAATAATGGAGTAGGGGAGTCGTGGAAAAGTGGAGTAATGCAAAAATTGGAGTAGTATGCCAGTCTGGCATCTGCCATCTGCGCGATCCCACATCAAAATCAAGATCGAGTTGCTCCCCGTCCAAAAACCGTTTTGCGAGGGTCAAGAATTTAAAATGCATGCCCCACATAACAGCTGCACTTTTGTAAAAAATTGTAAATTATATTGAACTAAGCCGTTTGGATCTTTATTTATCCATTTTCTGAAAGTCAACACAGATAAATTCAAAAAGAAGAAAAATATCAATTAAATTGCATTCTGTGTGCTAAAACTAATTTTATCGCTTACATAAATCAGTCGCGGGTTCGAATCCTGCTGACAATGATTGACAATGATTCAAACAGAGGACCCTGAATTGATTAGCTAATAAAGAATATTATAATTATTAAAAGATCACTTGAAAAAATACAGGCAAGAAATAATTAGCAGTACAGAAATTAAGAGAAAGAAATAAAAGCTTGGATTAGGGAAACAGTAAGTTTATTTTAGCTATTTACTTACTGTTCAATCTTATGGTAATCAATGGTAAGATAACCAAGGGGGATACCTATCGGGAATATCTGTAATATCTAATTAAGAATATTAAAAGAGCACTTGGAAAAATACAGGCAAGAAATAATTAGCAGTACAGAAATTAAGAGAAAGAAATAAAAGTTTGGATTAGGGAAACAGTAAGGTTTTTTTTTAGCTATTTACTTACTGCTCAATCTTATGGTAATCAATGGTAAGATAACCCCAAGGGGGAGAGAATATATCGAGAATATATGTAAAGAAGTGAACAGACACGTACACGGCACCCATCGTGACAGTTATAAAACCTTCCTCCGAACCGATAATTAAAAAAGTTTTAAAACATGTTTACTTAAATTGTGAATGATTATTAAAAAATTAAAAATTAATAAATCAATAAAAATCCAAAGTTTTTGACTAGAAATATAAAAATCATATTTTTGGATTTATTTTTAATAATTTGTTAATTAATAAATTCATTTATTAATATATTTACTTATATTAAATAAATATATACATATACAGTGTCTCACAGTTCATTTGGAACGGTGTCTAGCAAAAAATTTAAAGTGCTATAAAGTTTAAACAAATTCAAAATGTTTAAATGCCAATTTGTTTAATGTTATATCACATTCGAAAAGGAACTTTAGTTTTTATTAAAATATTAATTAATTAATTAAAATTAGTCAAAAAATGAAAACAGAACCAAAATTCATGTCTCAAACATTTTGAACAGTCTTAAGAAAAGTGAAATTTTTTGGCGTATAAAAGCTTAAATAAGGATGTTAATACTTAGTATGATATCCTTTAGCCTTAACAACTTCGTTTAACCTATTTTTCATGGAAGATACCAGCTTCCGGGTAATTTCTGGGCTTTTCTTGCTCCACTCCTCCAGCAGAGCATTTCTGAGATCCTGTATGCTGGATATGTTGTGATTCCGGATCTTATTTTCCAGCAGAGCCCACAAATTTTCAATAACATTTAAATCTGGAGACTGGGCCGGTGGAATTATCACGTGGGGGCAGTTCCAGATAAGCCAGGACTGTACTATTCCGGACTTATCTGGAACTGTTGCCTTTAAGTGTTTGGGATTCAGCTCAGTATTGGATTGTCGCCACACATTATTCCATCTTTCCGGGCAAAAAATTTTGAATTATTTTGAATTTTTATACTATTATACCAAAAAGGTATAATTATACTATTATACCAAAAAGGTATATTAGTATATTGGTTTTGTTCAATGTCAGTCATGCTGTCTGTCCGTCTGTCCGTCCGTATGAACGCGCGTTCCTCCGACACCCTTAGAGATAGAGACTTGAAACTTGGAACGTATATTGGAAAATACCCTCAAAAGTTAAAGTGTCTTGGGTTTGCACCTACGTTCACTAGGGAGCTAGAAAATCGATAAGTCCACATATCTCTCACAATTTAATGGATACGGTCACCAATTTTGGTTGGTAGGTAGTTGGCGAGGTCCTTGAAAGATTGGCATGTGCCACGCCCACCTCCCCCCCATCACCTCCACTACTAAAATTTTCAAATGGCTACATCTTCCGCAGTGTTTGAGTAGGGAACGTCAAATTTGGTAGGAATAATACTGGTAATCGCCTTTAAGAACCGATAACAAATTGGTGGTGCCACGCCCACACCTGCGCCTATAATCGACAATTCCGATTGTAAATCGATAACTCCGTATATCTCCGAAAATTTTAAAGATAGAGGAACCAAACTTGGAAGGTAATTTACTGGTAACCTCCTCCAAGGATTGTCATATCAATTTTTTGACCACGCCCACATCCGCCGCCCCCAGGAACTTCGTCCCTAAAAATTTAAAGTGCGCATATCTGCCGTAATTTGCAAGCTAGAATCGCAAAATTTTATGGTATAATAGTATTTCGCTGTCGGTTACTGCAACGTTCTATCTAGTTTTTATTCAAATATGACTGTGTTCCAGAACACCAAATCCTTTCCCAAGTGGATTTTGACGAACGTCATCCTAGACCCTCTATTTTTTGCGCTTATAAATTGCTCTTTCAGTGGTACTCGGGCCTTAATGTCATAGTTGCGCAAAACCTGGAGCAAACTTTCCACACGAACTTTTTCCTTATTTCATTCCGCACCTATTGAGTCAGTTTTTGAGCCGATAGCTTAAGATTTCCCTTTATTTTCTTGATGATCCTCGGCTCGTCCTGCTCGGTGAAAATTTTGTTTTGTGCCATTCCTCCCTCGCCCTCCGTCCAATTTTCGTCGACAAAACTCCAAATGATGTAGAATACAGTTGAGGTGTTTAGATTGACCATTATACCTATTTGGCGATATGAATATACGATTTTTATGTTCCAGGATGCTTTTCCGTTGATTAGTCCGTTTGCCCATAGTCCTTGTTGGCAGGTTGCACCCGAATTGCTGGAAAAAACTAAACTGACTACGGAGGATTGGTCTATTTCTACCGAAAATATTCAACCTGACGAAAAAAATCCGGGTTTTGTGGCACCCAGGTGTCCATAATGTAACTGTTCCAAAAGGGTTTGAACCATAAACTTAGGTACTTTTCTTATATAACCCGACCTAGCGGGTGGGGAAATCCTAGTTTATTAGGGTCATATATTCATTTCGGTGGTTAATAAATGTACCTGTCGGTCTTTGGAATTTTTAAAAAATAATGAACAATTAGTTTATGGCAGGCATTTAGAATTTTATCTAGACTCCCTTCAAAATGAACTGTGAGACACTGTTAGCTATTTTCCTTTTTTTCATATAAATGTTTATTAATATATAGTTATAAATCCACCTAAATTATGTAATATAAATTATGTGATTTAAATGTGTTTCGTATATTTATTTTTCCAATTTTCCAAATTTTCATCAGGTATGTATATATATATTGCGTTAAATGTGGTGTGATTATATCAATAATGAGTTAAATTCTCTCTCTCTCTCTCTCTCTCTTTCTACCCTACATTCTACATAAGTATACTTATTTATATGTGCATTTGTGTGTGTGTAATGACGCTCTGAGGGTGACTTTAATGAGCTGAGAGTGAGCTGGATCTGGGAATGCATTAACAATATATTGCATGCATATATGCAAACACACACACACACATATATATATATATATATATATATATATATAAACATTTGCACACATGTATTAAGTGCATATAACAATAAGTACAACAATGCACAAACTCACGCACACATTTCGTTTCTACTGCATGTCCAGCTGCATTACTCACGCACACACACACACATTCATATGCCTAAACGTAAATGCGCCTATAAACCTCACCACAGCCCACCTCCCCACCACTCCACAACTCACCTTAACTCCCTTGCTGTTATATATTGCGTTTGTATGCGTATATATATTATATCGCATTAACATTGTCACATACGCTCACACACACAAACACATGTCCATGTTTGCCTGCTTATATGTATTGAATGTTCATATGCCTTTCTATTGTATGTGAGGATATTTGTAATTCTACACACACACACACACACACACATACACACACACACACACACACAAACATGCATATGCTTAGCTATATATATTTATTTATAAATAAATTGTATACTCTGCAGACGCTCGCTCGATGAGCTTTCGCATAATTATGCCGACAGTGAAAAAGAAATATGAACTAGGATTGGGAATTAGACGATGGTAAATTCTTAAAACAAGTTCGAACCATAATTAACAACATGCTTTAATTTATATATATTTATTAAATAATATAATTAAAAATACAATTAAAATCTATGGTAATTATTTACTACTCCGCCTGCCTTCCCAATAAAAATCCATTTCTGACTCCTCTCTCTCTCTCTCTCTCTCTCTCTCTCTCGTTTTGGCATTTGTTTTAACTTTTATCTGTGCATAATTTCAAAAAGTGTTTAGAAATAAAGAAGAAGCATACGCTGCAATTGCCTGCAGTTGCAATTTTAGATGTCGTCTCTCTCTCGCTCAGCAATTGATGATGTTTGTGTCACTCATTACGAAGGAAGAAGAGAGATTTTGAATATTGGGAATTAATAAAAAAAAATTGCGGTCACCTTAAGATTATTAAAATAATTTCATTAAATTGTCGCTTTGCATTTTATCAATTTCCCAAAAATATTTGCATCGATAATTATACATAATATAATTACACACATCTATAATAGTTGTTAATGCATAAGTAAAAGTTATGCATAAATTGCACACACACATACACACACGCATGTGTATACGTTTTGTAGTGTAAGTACCCAAATAATTACAACAACACATACACGTTTGTATAAGTATAAGCATTGCATGCACACACACATACCCATGCTTTTATCGCATGTCCAGAATGGACACGACTCCACCCCCTTCCCCTTCCACACCACACACTCCCAGTTGCAGCTTCGAAAACAAGATGGCTGCGCGTCCAACAATGAAAATTTATAATTGTAAATTGTAAATAGTTTCTCTTTGGCGCATCGCTGTTCGGCTTACGCAATTATTTATTCACAACAAATTGAATTTTGAAACACGCCCAAAACCAAAACCAAAACCGAATCGGTGGGCGCAAAAGGTGTGTGCTTTTTAAGTACGCGTTTGCAGCATGGGTTAATTTCAAGTGTTTCGAGTGCAACGTGAAACGGGTGGAGTCATCCAGGCCAGCCATGCAATCAGTCAGACACATAGCTGTTAGCTATGTAACCCATGCCCGATGTATATTTATATGGATATATACATGTGTATATACATACACACCCATACAACATTTTGTATATAACTTAGCATGCTTATTAAAATGTATATGGGATTTTTTTTTTGCAATTAACTTATCTCAGTAATTAAAATAAATAATATAAAATGAATAATTAATAATTAAAATAATATCTTTGCATTCGATAATATAATACATCTGGAGATTGGACTTTCTTCTGTTTTACAACAACAATCAAAAATGTTTTCATTAATTTCCTTACAAAAAATGCCCATTTAATTTCTGCTACATTTCGTAGAATTCAAAATTTTAGTTAAATTGAAAATTAAGGTTCAAATTAAATATATAAATAAATTTAATAAAAAGGACATCGTTAAATTATAATTTAAAATAAAGAAAAAACTAATTTAAAAAAAAAACGTTATATTCGCTCTTAAGTATTAAAATTTAAAAAACAAAAATATTCATTCAAAAAGGATTTCATTTTTGCAACATTTTCAACTGAAACATAAGAAAAGAAATTTCTAAACCTAAGTCTTTTTTCTATTTTCCAAAAATAAATTCATAATAACAGAAAACATAAGAAGTAGAAAACAATGATGTTTGAATATATGGCTTTAGATACTGAATAGCTTCGAATTTCCATCATTTTTTCAAATGTATTAATAAATCATACAGATCACTAAAAAGGCAATTAAAAAATTATATATTTAAATATTTATATATATATATATATATTTTTTTTTTTTAATTTCGAACAATTTACTCTCGATTTAAGCAAGCACAACCAATGATATTTAGAAAGGAATAACTTTCGCTTTTAGAAATATATTTTCTGGCTAAAAAGTTCAGTTATTAATATACTAGATTTTTATAAAAATATAAGCAACCAAATCTAATAATATAAAAAAAACATCCTGGAAATTAAATATATTTTTCTACATTTAGGAAAAGCTTAACATGGAATTAGGAAAAACATAAACTTTCTTTTTAAAGGCGTCAAAAGTTTTTTTTATATATATATGTAATACTAATATATTTATGGTAATTTAATATTTTTGATTATATATTATATAATGTATTATGTATATTTACTAAATAAATGCATTTCGTTTATTTATTATTATTATTTATTTTAGCATATATAGGAAAATGTGTTGTGTATTTTGTAATTGATATTCTTAATTTCTGTAGTCTGTATTCTGCACTTGATATTTGTTGCTATATATTTTGTGTTTTGCATTTTGTATTTGTAATTATATTTATTTATATAATTTATATTTTGTATTTTGCTTTATTCAATTTGAAGAGCAACAAGAAAAACAAACCAGTTAAGCATTTTGGGGTCGAAAAGTGTTCTCGGCTTTTCCTTCGAGTTCTTAAGCGGGTCAGCTGCGCTCGGCTTCGATGCATAAGCAGAACTATTGAAGCCCCCTTCCAGTCCGAAGGAGGACATCACATGGCACACACACATGCCACACACACACACACGCACACTGAGTTTTATATAGAAGTTGAAGCTGCAGCTAGTTCTAATTGCAACAGCAGCAACTACAAGCCACATGTGGAGGCAGGCAGCCGATTGCCGGCTGCTGTTGGCCGCATGTTGCATGCTACATGGTTGCATGGTCGCATGCCAAGACAGCCCAGCAGAGCCCAGCAGAGCAGAGCAGACAACCTTGACATAGGTTTGGCCTTGCTAGTCGCTGTTGTCATCATCATCGTCATCGTCGTCCTCATCGTCCTCGTCCTCATCCTCGTCCTCGCCAGCCTCGTCCTTGTCGTCCTAGTCGAAGTCATCCTCGTCCTCGCTGCCTACCAAAGCTTGGTCTCGTTAATGGAATAGATGTGGCAGTGTATCAAACGCTCATGTTTCACTTAAGAACAAAGACATCTAAAATTGACTGAAATAAATATTATTATATTATAAAAGTATAATAAGAAATTATATATAAATATATTTATATACATGTATACATGTAAAATAATGTAAAATGAATGAAAAAAATATAACTTACTCATTTTAAGAAAATCAAATACAACTATAATTTTATTAAAAAATAATATTAATAACAAATAAATAAAATAAATAAATAATATAAGTAATAAATTAAAATAAAATCATTTTAAGACATTATTTCGTATATATTTATAATATTTCTAGAAATCATACTATCATTGTTACGTGAAATTATTTCTCGTTTCTTAGTTTGTTTCTTAAAATAGAAAACATTTTTTAAGAATTTCATATTTTTTGAGATCGATTTGGAAAGACAGACAATTTTTAATAAATTTCATGATTTTCGAAATTGTATTTTCTAAATTTTCGTAGCAGTTTTTTTTTATATTATTCTGATTACACTAAGCGAAACCAATCGCTCTGAAAGATCTCTTAAGATAATCAGCAAAATGTCGAATTCGTTTTTCGACTCGGAGGAATAATAATTTCGCATGGAATTTTTTTAAAATTTTTGTAAATGGTCGCTATGCACAAAAAGTGGTTATTTTTTAGAAATAGTTCCTATTATTAATAAATATATATAAATATTTTTTGTTAAAACTATTAAGAAATAATTATTAAAATGTAATAAAATCGCTGGTTCCTAGAAATAAGCTCTAAATATACGAAAAGTAAGTGTCTTAAAATTATTAAGGCTTTTCTATATTTATGTTAATTTTCGAAATACGTGATTTTGAAAATCGCCAAAAAATCTACGAAATGTGTTCAAATTTTTCAACTTTTTTATTTGTTTTTTTCCCTTTAAAATGATTTGGACTCAAATGTTCAGTTCTGCAAGTACATTTCTTACAGAATATTTTTACACACATACATACAGACATACATGCGTACACGAAACAGTACTTATCGGGGCTCTGCAGAGTACACACAAATATATTGACGCTAGCGTCGATTATCATGCCATCTCTTTCTCCCACATGCGCTCGCCTATTTATGCATACAGAAATTGCTTGCGGCTGCTGACAGCAAGAAGATCAATATAAAAATATATTTTCGACCATAACTTTGGTGTTTCCTATCCGATCTTAATGAATTGGCAATTGATCAGTAATATGTATAAGCATAATATGTATAAATTAGAAGCCTCTATCTCTTAAATTGTGGAATTTATATCTATCGGAAATCGAAATGTATCGATAATTCCGAAACTGATGCAGTTATCGATAAAATAAAGCAAACTTGTTGTTGCGCCTGGTATACGAGAACCTATATTTCAAATTTGAAGTCTCTAGCTCTTATAGTCTCTGAGATCCGCGTGTTCATACAGACGGACGGACGGACGGACAGACGGACAGACGGACATGGCTATATCGACTTGGCTATTGATCCTGATTAAGAATACATATACTTTATGGGGTCGGAGATGCTTTCTACTGCCTGTTACATACATTTGCACAAAACCATTATACCCTTTTTAACCATTTTTAATGGGTTCAGGGTATAAAAACAGATGTTAAGATGGAACAATTAAATAATGTAATTAATATTTAATAAAAAATGTTCACACAATATAAACAAATTTAAAATAATTGGTAAGCTAAAATGCAAAATAAAATAAACAATTTAAAAATAATTGGTATTAAAAGTATTAACGTTAAAATTAAAAGTATAATAAATAAAATAGTAATAACTGCAGGTTCTGTGAAAGTGTGGAGGAATCCTCAATCCTAATAGAAAAAGATGTATCATCCTAGGGACGCATGTTATAAAAACCAAGTACACAGAAGCCCAATGAAGATTCTAGCATTCGTGCAGGAGCTGGGGTTGATGGAGGAGCTATGAGCCGAGATGGAGGCACAATAGATCTATTAGGCCGCCGTGCACACACCCCCATCTTATAATAATAATAATAAAATAGTTATACAACAATTAAGAAAAATACTCAGAATCAATTCAAAGTCTGCGAAAATGTCAAGCAAAATAAATAGTAAACGCATCCAATGTGTGTGTGTGTGTGTGTGTGTGTGTGTGTGTGTGTGTTTGTGAATGTATATATGTATATATACATGTGTGCATGCGTACAATAGGATTTCGTGCATGCAACGCACTCAAAATGGCGGAATTCCAGCGACAATACGAGTGAGTAACCCCCTCACCAACATTCAACTATGCTAGGTAAATGTTTATATGCACATGACCACTGTGAATTAAATTATTAAAGCATTTACAACGGCGACAAGCACGTTTGTGTGCACATGTGTATATATGTACATATGTATATATACACATAATGATGCATGCCGCATTTTTTGTGCGGGCGAACTAATTAAGTGTGGAGTGGGAGGGTGAGAGTCTCTGCTAAAAGTATGCATTTATTTGAGTTTTATCGAAATTGTGTGCACTTCAAATGCAGCTGAAGCTATAAATAAAAAAAAGGATATTTAAAAAAGGGATATTTAAAATTTTGCGTTTTAAATGAAGATCGGCTGAAGAATCAGTCAGATTGAAAAGCTATGAAACAGCAATTGTTGATGAAAGTAGATAAGTAAAAAACGAAGACAGCGGAGAATACGAGGAGAGCATTGAGGGGTTGAGCGAATTGGCGTATGTAAATATATAAATAAAAAATTTATAAATTGAATAAAAAAAATAAATAGTTTATATAATAATCATAAGAGTAATCAAAGATAATTAAATACAATGAATAATTAATTAATTGATATAATAATTATTGTTATAATATAAAACAAATTAAATAGAAGACTATTTTAATAATTTTGTGTATGATTAGTATTCAAGTTGAAGCATTGTGATTTAACAGCTGACAGCTGACAGCCGACAGCTGACAGCTGCCGTCGTGCTTTACACATCAATTAGCTTCGGGACTTGAGCAGACGTTTTGCTGATCAATCAGCTTTGACTTACTGATACACCTCTCTCCCCCAGCTCCTCCTTCCACATTACCTCATCAAAAACCCACAAACACACACAGAAAGCTAACCGATCTATGCATAGTGAAACAAACTTTTTTTTGGCTGCAAGATTAACTGTAAATTTGGGCAAATCGATAATGCTGAAAGTCTAGCCGGCTATGGCGAAAATCGATGCAAAGGCAACGACAACGACAACGACACATTCTTATATATACATGTATATGTGTACATACTTATATGTATATATTTATGTATATATGCAGCTTGCATTTTATGTAAAATTGCTCTTATGCATATAAGTGCATCAAATCAGGCATATACATAATATAAATACATATTTACATATGTGTGTGTGTGTGTTTGCATGGCTGTGTATGCACATAAGTGCAGCGGAAATGCATCCAGGCACACACACACACACATATACAGACTTACACATGCATAGGGCATTAGCATAAACATAAACAGCCAGAAAGAAGAAGAGCAGCTGAGCAGACGAAAGAGAGTGTGAGAAGCAACAGAAGAAGAAGAAGAAGGGCGACTGAGTGAGCCAGCGAGTGAGAGCGAGAGAGCGAGTGTGAGCGAGTGTTAGAGTTTGAGAGAGAGCGTGAAGAGAGTGAGTGTGTGTGCGCGCGAGAGAGAGCAGATGATAAAGACAAACGTGCGAGGGGGATAGCAAGGAAGGAGGTCGACATTAAAACGTGCACAAAATTTTGCATTCAGAGTTGCATCAGCAAAGGGTGCAATGGTGCGGGGGGTGGGCGGTACCATTTTTCAATGGGGTGGCTGCTGTTGCAGTTGCAGCAGTTGCAGCAGTTGCAGTTTGCAATTAACTGGGTTGAGGGTGCAAAAATAAGGGTTGTTACTGTAGAAAGTGCAGCAGCAGCAATGAAAACTGCACTTGACACTGTCTATGTATGTATATATGTGAGCGTGGAATGGGCCCAGACGCATTTTGTGGCTCCCTTCCATAAAAGCAGCGACAAACAGCAACAACAACAGCAAATATTTGGCTGGACATCGCCTGCCAAATATACAACGGTAAATGCAACGGCAAATGCAACTGGAGCTGACGTTGATGTTGGCGGAAGCGCCGACGTTGGCGTTGGCGTTGGCATTGACGCTGATGCTTGGCTTGGGAAATTTTGGGCAATCGACTGTGGACTAAGAAGCTCAGAACTGATATTATCGGTTGCTTGTTGTTCCTTATATTTAAAACCGAGCGATTTTGTTAAGATTTCATTGAACAAAATAATACAATATTATATTTATTGAAAAACATTCCATAAAAAAAAAAAAATGTTCTGAACATGGAGACCATTTATACAACTTTTCCACTATTATCGTTTCGACCGGCTTATTTTTGTTGAATCCACGGATTTTTTATTACTTTACTTTTGTACAACAAATTTTTTGTGAACCCAGCAAATTCTACAATATTTTTTTATTCGGTTTAATAACATAAGCACATAACATTGTCTAATTTCAATTCGACTGATATAGTGGAATAAATAAATAAAATTGAATAAAGAACAACGATATATTTCTTTAACATATTTATCTCTCTACAGATACACTTACAGTTACACTTAAAGTAATAATTATAATGCAGTTAGCAGCACAAAGTTTTGCGGGTTAGACCGATAACCGATAAACGATAAGCTCGTTTGGCATGCACATCAACAACGACGAAATCCAAAAGCGCAGCCGATGATGTTGGCGCTGCAGCAGCACTGGCCTCTGCTGCTATTGCTGCTGTCCCTGCTGCTTCTTCTTCTGCCTTGATTGTTGTTTCTCCAGCTGCAGTCGCTGCTGCTGCTTTTGCTGCCGACGCTGTTGACGTCGCTGCTCCTGCTTTTGCTGTTGCTGCTGTCGTTTTTGTTTATCGTCCAGCATTTTTATCTCATAATAAGCCTACGCTGTGCTCCTCGACCTGTTCACGCACATACGCACGCATAGGCATACCCACCCACCCACACACATATGTACTCACACATTGACATGCCGGGATTTTACAGTAAGAGCAGGCAATTTTTTGTTTCGCCATTATTTCGAAGTGTCGGCATTGAGAGACGCAATAGTCTATGGAGTAGAACAGCCGACTGCGGATCGTTTAGACACGCGGAGCATTTTTATTTCCTAAATGTGAATACCTCTGTGAAACACCCTGTGCAACAAATAACAGCAACAAAAACAGCAGCAAAAACAAGCATTAAAATGCAACAAAAAAATTAAATAGAAAATCAATAGAAAAACTATTCTCCTTAGTTTTGAAGCTAATCCCAACTATTTTTTAACTATCTTCCATTTCTGTGAAATTTAAAATTTTAAATTTTGTTTAGAATTACAAATTTTCATTGATTCAAAATATTTTTAAGAACCGCTACAATATTCCACCCTACCATTCAACTTTATTAAAATTTGTTTCCGTACACAACTCAGAAAACGTATATTTTATTTATGTTCATCCAATAATCCACTGCTTTTGAAATTAATTATTGAATTAAATTAAATTAATTAACCCAATTAATCCCATATTTATATATATTCCGATAATTACACTTTTTTGTGAATTAAGTATAAATGAAGACTACCAACATACATTACCAATAAACAATATATTTGATTTTCTGCAATATGAAAACACTACATTTAAAATTATGTTTTAATTTCTAACTGTTCATAACCCAAAGGAAAAGCAATCCTATATATTTTCAAAGACGCACTCCAATACCCCGTTGCGATTAAAAAAATTGACAAAACTTAAATTTAAACTAGACAACTAGACAAAAAAACCCCAATATATGTTAAACTTGTTAGAATAACCGAACTTAATAAATCACTACGTTATAAATTTTTTTTAAAAATATTTTCAGGTTTTACTTATTTACTTATTTTATTTTTTATTTTCGTTTCTTAATAATTATCTGAAATCTAACAGAAAAACGCTTTTATTTTAAAACCCCTACAACATTCCTCCCTATCTGTGAGATTTTATTAAAATTCCGTTTCTTTAATACGACCTTAAATAATATTCACATATTCCTATCTACATTTAAATTTATTTTTAAATTCAAAAGTTTTCTTTGTAATTTTTTTCATTAATTTTTTTTTTTATTAGACCAAAGACATTTAATTTTTAATTGAATTAAATTTTTTATTAAGAACTTCTCTATTTGTTTCTTATTTCTTTCGTATCTTAATAATTCTCTCTCATTCTAATTTTATTGAGACCTTACCTTAATTTTTTATTTCCAACTTTTCCTTTAACAAACTCTTAACTCCCTCAATATTCCAAAATACTGATCGTACTCTTTCACTGCTTCCCTCTCTATTTCAGATCATCATAATTTAACCAAAAAAAAAAACAATAGACCAAAAAACGTTTTCAAGCCACAAATGTTTGCCGTAATGAAGCAAATAACAATAGAACTCCATGCCAACTAAACCATAATTCAGTTTGTCACGCAATAGAACGGATAACAGTTAAAACTATTTATTTTAATTCGCACATACATATATATTTACCTTACTTACTTATATATATTACTTATAAATATATATATTTTTTAAACCACTCAAATCTCGACCTGAGCAATCTAAATAAAAAACTCAACAAGAAATTAAACAAACCAAAAAGCAACAACACGAAGCAAAAGAAAATCAACTGGAAACTCAACCAAATCAAATCAAACCAAAAAGAAATTATTTAAAATTAATCAAAATAAAGCGACAAAAATAACTGTTTGTTAGAGAGAGTATTGCAAAAAAAAATATTGGAATCAGAAGTACAAAGCTTAAGTATATTTAACGAAACAGAACGAACTCAACAATTTTGATACATAAATAATTATATATAAAACAAAAAAAAATCTAAACTTGAAAACGCCAACAAAAATACTCAAAACCATCTAAAAAGAAATTCAACAAAACTGAACAACGATCAAGTAAATAACTAATAAAAACAATATAAATCACTATTAAATTTTTCATTTATTTTTCCAATAACCAACAACCTTCGCAACATTCTTAACATTCTTCAAGCTTCAAAAAAATGAATTAAGAATTAATCAAACTCTTAACAATAAAAAAAAAATACTACATTTTTCATTTACATGGCATTTATTTTTCAAATACACAACATTCTCAACATTCGCCACATTCATTAATAAAGAAACTATTTATTTAATCTTGATGAAAATTAAAATTTGCTTAAAAGCTGGATAGTAAAAAAATTAGTATATATTCAATCAATTTTAATTTAATTTAGGCCTTGATTTGTTCTAAATTTAAGGTTTTGCTTAGAGTTTAGTTAAAATAATTATCGCTCAAAGCCCACCGATCGGCATCAAAATACTTTCATTGTATGCTTATCGGAAACACACTGACACCGGAACAGACAGTTTGGAATACCACTTACCATATAGCTAGCATTTACACACACACACACACACCCCCACAACACACACACACTCAGAAATAGTTCTAAGAAAATATTATATATATAAATATATATATATATATATATATATATATATATATATATATATAATAGTAATAAGCATAATAAGTACTTAAAGCTAGTCGATATAATCCAACAAATGTGTAACATATACGGTAGAAGATCTTAATTTCGATAACGATAACGATAACGATTACGATTACACATATACATAAATCTAATCACAACCAAAATAAAAACACAAATACCATTAAAATACATAAAAACGCATTTAGTTTTATTTTTTAACTTAACTATAAATTATATCGATCAATCAATTAAAAATCGTTCGACAACGACGACGACGACGACGACGACTTATTTAAGTGTGGACCCAGCGAGAGAAAAAAGACGAGAATAAATAATTAAATCAATATTTGGGTGATATTTTTGGCCTACAACCTAAAAACAAAAAAAAAAAATAAAATAACGAATTGTGATGATAAACTTAAACAACCAAGAAAAAGTAACAAGTTGAATTAGAAAAAAATTTAAAACCAACACAAAATATTTAAAATTGACAAATAAAACATAAAAAATGAACTCTTAATTAAATGGTTTAACAAGTTTAACAACAAAACAATAAACATTATGTAAAAAATTAAAGTAACTAAAGTATCAACAAAAATGATTAACAATAAAATTAGAAAAAAAAACATTTAAAAAATATAATAACCAAGAGGAAGAAGAAGCAATGAACAAAATGATTATCATTCAATTTACGAGATCGCGAAACCGTAACGTGTGCCTTATTCCGGCCTTAAGTTCAAACTAGTTTCAATAATGCATAAAAATAATATTTAAATAAGAACTACGACAAAACAACGAGACAAAATATATAAGATAAAACAACAACAATTAATATATATATATATATATATATATATATATATATACTCAGCAAATCAATCACCTCACATATATTTGTGCGCAGTCCGTTAATGCGTCCATCTTTCTTGACAATGTGCCGGAATGCTAACAATTATTGAGCGGTAAGTAACAATAAATTTATATATAAATAAATATATATAAATATAAATATAAATATAAATATAAATATAAATATAAATATAAATATAAATATAAATATAAATATAAATATAAATATAAATATAAATATAAATATAAATATAAATATAAATATAAATATAAATATAAATATAAATATAAATATAAATATAAATATAAATATAAATATAAATATAAATATAAATATAAATATAAATATAAATATAAATATAAATATAAATATAAATATAAATATAAATATAAATATAAATATAAATATAAATATAAATATAAATATAAATATAAATATAAATATAAATATAAATATAAATATAAATATAAATATAAATATAAATATAAATATAAATATAAATATAAATATAAATATAAATATAAATATAAATATAAATATAAATATAAATATAAATATAAATATAAATATAAATATAAATATAAATATAAATATAAATATAAATATAAATATAAATATAAATATAAATATAAATATAAATATAAATATAAATATAAATATAAATATAAATATAAATATAAATATAAATATAAATATAAATATAAATATAAATATAAATATAAATATAAATATAAATATAAATATAAATATAAATATAAATATAAATATAAATATAAATATAAATATAAATATAAATATAAATATAAATATAAATATAAATATAAATATAAATATAAATATAAATATAAATATAAATATAAATATAAATATAAATATAAATATAAATATAAATATAAATATAAATATAAATATAAATATAAATATAAATATAAATATAAATATAAATATAAATATAAATATAAATATAAATATAAATATAAATATAAATATAAATATAAATATAAATATAAATATAAATATAAATATAAATATAAATATAAATATAAATATAAATATAAATATAAATATAAATATAAATATAAATATAAATATAAATATAAATATAAATATAAATATAAATATAAATATAAATATAAATATAAATATAAATATAAATATAAATATAAATATAAATATAAATATAAATATAAATATAAATATAAATATAAATATAAATATAAATATAAATATAAATATAAATATAAATATAAATATAAATATAAATATAAATATAAATATAAATATAAATATAAATATAAATATAAATATAAATATAAATATAAATATAAATATAAATATAAATATAAATATAAATATAAATATAAATATAAATATAAATATAAATATAAATATAAATATAAATATAAATATAAATATAAATATAAATATAAATATAAATATAAATATAAATATAAATATAAATATAAATATAAATATAAATATAAATATAAATATAAATATAAATATAAATATAAATATAAATATAAATATAAATATAAATATAAATATAAATATAAATATAAATATAAATATAAATATAAATATAAATATAAATATAAATATAAATATAAATATATATTTATATTTATATATTTATATATTTTCCATAGACGTTAGCTAAATAAGTCATTGATATGTGATATGTGTTTATAACTTATGCCTTGGAATAGCACTGCCATTGATAGCAGGCAAAGGAACTTTTTAAGTGTCGTCTGATCATTGCCGCAAGAGAGACAGGCACACATGCATACACTTGAAGCTATCGCGATTACTGGTAAGTGTTGGCGCTATTAAGAGGAAGCAGAAGAAGAAAGAAAGAGCAAACTTAAGAGAGACGACGACTAACGTAAGGCGCCTGTCGTTGTAGCTGAGGCTGGCGTTGCTGACACGAAGACGCTTCGCTTAGCGTGCCGAAGAAGAACGAAGTGTGCAAGCGAAGACGTTTGACTTACATTCCTCTGCCGCACTGCGAGGCGCTTTAGCAGCGACTGCTAACATTTTGCAGTTGCCGTCGTCGTCTTCGTTGTTGTTGTTGGCGTTTTGTTAAGCAAAATTTCTATTTCTATTTCTAAGCACGCGAAACGTGAACGGAACCCTTCTCAGCGACGGCGACGACGACGACGATTCATATTTATACTTGTTTCGAGGCAGCGACAAAATTAGTTTTTCAATGACTCGCGTGCCGCAAGGTTATCCTTAGCCTCAACTAGGGGCGACACTAGCGACGACGACGGCGACGGCAACGGCGACGTTTTCGGTGTTTGCCAAAAGTGCGCGATTTTTTTAAAATATCAACTTTTGCGTTATTTCCTCTACAGTTAAAAAAATACTCAGGTCAATCAATCAATCAGTCAATCAATCAATGTGTCAAGCAAGCAGACAGAGAGTTTGTCTCTCTCGCTCTCTCTCAGTGCAATGGTCAAGCATCGATAAGCGTATTTAAACGTTCGACCTTTATATGCGGTATGGAATCAAGTTAAACAACACCCAAAAAAATACGAACTGCGGCGAAATTCAACGAGAGCCACTTAAATGAATATTGACTTAAATAGTAGAACAATTAATTACATTTAATTAATATTGTTACTCTGAACAGATTTTTTACCAACTAAAATAAAATTACTTAAATATTCACATATAACAATAATATAATTTTAACTTTCTATTATTTTATACCTTTTAAATGTTGCAAGGAAATGATTAAAATATCGAATATAATAAAATAAAAAATGGAAAATAATCTAAATATCAATAATATGTTTCAAATTTGTATTTATTTTCTTTTTATTAATTTCAAATTTTGCAACAAACATGTTAAAATACCATTTCAAAAAAAACTGTCATATTTAAATAATCATAAATAATAATGATTTCAAATAACAACACAATAATTATTTTATTCTATTTTTGTATTTTCTTTTTTAAAATTTAGCAACAAAAATGTTTAAAACAATTGGATTTTTAAAACAATCATAAATAATATTAATTGGCAATAATTCCATATAAAAATTATATTTTTATTTCAATTACTTTTCAAATTTTACAACTTTTTAATATTATAATTTTCAAGCTTAAAATACAGGAAATATCTATATACTGACAATAAATAACCCTACGAAAGCGACAGATTTTTCCTATAAAAGCTATATGATATAGACCGATGTTAATTTCTCCAAATGTTGACAGTTCGATATGAATATCTTGTTATTATTTGTAACAAAGAAGTAGTATATATACGAATATTTTCCTAATTTCATCATCAATCGAATCGATAGTCACACGGACTTGGCCTAATAATTATATAATAATCTATAATAATTACAATACCCAATGAAAAGTAAAAAACATCCCGAAAATAATTAATCAAAATTTAAAATGCAAAAATTAAAGTAAAAATTAGTAGTGGTATGAAATTAAAAACTTATTTATGAATAAAGGACAAAGGTGTGGATACGTCGGAAGTGATTTGACTAAACTGTGTCTTAAATAAACATTTTGTATCTAATCGGTTGAGATCGATATGTTTCCTATATGAATACGATTCGTGTCTACTGTGGCAGTCTATTTACTGGATCTTGATCTAATGATAAACTTGTTGCCTTAATATAATGATTGGATTGGCTTATTAGCCACTGCAAAGAATTGAAAACAACGCAAACATCGGATCTAACTTTTATTGAGCCTATCTGGGACATGCTTGTGTCAAGGAAGGGAACACACATGATTACATTCAAAGAATCCTTAAATACGGCATAGTTTGTTGAATAGATTAAAATAAGTGATAATCACAAAAAATAACTTGATAAAAGCATGTTTTAATATAGGAAAGACTTCCTCAAGGCAAAAGAAGGACACCTTTAATATAATTTACAATATTAGATGATCGGCAAATTCTGAGAAATCGGAGAAATGTGATAATAATTTTTGAGCTAAGGAAGTTTCATTTTAGCTTTAATCATTTTCACAAATGCCAAAGTGAGATTTTCTAATTATTATTTTTTATGATATTAAAATGGATATTTTTAAATGAGCTCTAGACAAGTTAGAGAAAAGGCAGGTAGGTCTGCGTCTGCGTAGATATAGACTTTAAATAAATAAGCAAGTAGACAAATAAAGAAATAGGTACATACATATATAAATAAATAATAAATAAGTAAATTATTTAATAAATTAATATATATATATATATATATATATATATATATATATGTTTCTAAATACTACCTCCATTTTCATTTTTTTACTTGCAGGCCAATTTGGAGTTGCTGCTGCATTTTGCGTTTCTAGTTTTCCAGCTTTTCATAGTTTTATCACCGCTCGACCAGAAGCAGCACGAAGCAGAAACAGAAGCAGAAGAAGCAAAAGCGAAAGCAAAAGGAGACTATAAGATTTATCGCCCTGGGTCCCGCAGAGCTTTTACAGCGATCGCAAGCGAAGGTGGACAAGTGGCTGCTGTCGCAGTTCAGCAGCCACCAAACACCCATGTTTAAAATGGATGCCACCGATTTTTGGCAGCAGGCAAGAGCCCCTTTCGCACTGCAACAGCAACAACAGTCTCTGCAACAACAACAACAACAACAACATCCCCATTCCCATCCCAATACGCACCCGCATCCCTTGTCCAGCCAGCAGGAGCAGCTGACGAATACCAGCAATAATTTAAATCGGCTGCCCTCAAATACCAAATTGGTAGAAAATCAATTGCAGCAGCAACATGTTCAGCAACAACAACAACACGCCCAACAACAACAACAACACGCCCAGCAACATTCCCAGCACAACATTGAAAGTCAATTGTTGCAGCAACATGCTGAGCAGTGCTATAGCAGCGAGACGTTTGCTGCTCATCAACAAACGTCAGCAGCCGCGGCGGCGGCGTCGGCAGCAGCTGCGGCAGCAACGCATTTAAGCAGTCATCATTTATTATTTAATGCGGCGGCGGCAGCAGCAGCAGCAGCGCATCTCAAATCGACAGCGCTGCAAAATTGTAGCAGCGGCGCCGGTGTCGCAGCTACAGCGACTGATCAGTCGGAAAATGCGGTCACTGTGAAGCCAAAACAGGAGCAGCAGCAGCAGCAACAAGCTGAGCAGCAACAAGCGGAGCAACAATACAGCGATAACTTTTTCAACGCCGAGCAACACTTGCATCACCAACAACAACAGCAGCAGCAGCAGCAGCAACAACAACAACAACAGCAACAACATTCGTCGCAGCCCTCTCATCAAGCGCACAGTCCAACGACGCTGACGCTGCTCAGCAAGCCGATAACGATAACGCAGGGCCTGCAATCGCCGCAGCACTCAATAACGCCATCTGGCGGCAGTTCAACACCGGACATTAAATACAACAACGAGAAATTGGCCAATGAAATTCAGGTGAGCAGAACTGAATTTGATTCTAAAATTAATAGTAACTATATAGATTTATATTGATATTGATATTTATATTTATATTTATATTTATATTTATATTTATATTTATATTTATATTTATATTTATATTTATATTTATATTTATATTTATATTTATATTTATACTTATATTTATATTTATATTTATATTTATATTTATATTTATATTTATATTTATATTTATATTTATATTTATTTATATTTATATTTATATTTATATTTATATTTATATTTATATTTATATTTATATTTATATTTATATTTATATTTATATTTATATTTATATTTATATTTATATTTATATTTATATTTATATTTATATTTATATTTATATTTATATTTATATTTATATTTATATTTATATTTATATTTATATTTATATTTATATTTATATTTATATTTATATTTATATTTATATTTATATTTATATTTATATTTATATTTATATTTATATTTATATTTATATTTATATTTATATTTATATTTATATTTATATTTATATTTATATTTATATTTATATTTATATTTATATTTATATTTATATTTATATTTATATTTATATTTATATTTATATTTATATTTATATTTATATTTATATTTATATTTATATTTATATTTATATTTATATTTATATTTATATTTATATTTATATTTATATTTATATTTATATTTATATTTATATTTATATTTATATTTATATTTATATTTATATTTATATTTATATTTATATTTATATTTATATTTATATTTATATTTATATTTATATTTATATTTATATTTATATTTATATTTATATTTATATTTATATTTATATTTATATTTATATTTATATTTATATTTATACTTATATTTATATTTTGCGCTTTCTGGCGTAAGCAAGGCTCTTAAGCTTAATGCATTTTTGATTTGGCCCTAATTTTTAAAGTTTACAGCTAAATTTATATTTAAATTTTGATTATTGTTGCCAGCAAATATATGATTTATTTTATACATTTTACTTAATTATTATTATTTTTTTAAGTAACTTAACTAATTAGTTTTATTCGTATATTATTTCAAATCTAACTTTAATTTTTCAGTTTTAAAATTATAATTATCTTGTTTACATTACTTTAATATAATCTTTTAATTTTATATTATTTAAATGCTTTTTTTAATTTAATACTCTAAAATTAATTATATTTAAAAGCTAAGTTTAATTAGATGTTAGTTTTTTTTTTATTTTTAAATTAATATTAGATTTAAATTTAATTTTAATAATTGTATTTTATATATTTACATTTTTAGTTAAATAATATTTATTATATAAAATGGTTCTGTGCAGAATACGGAATTTTTTTAATTTTAGAAATATTCTAACTGAGATTAAAATTTAAAAAAACAAGGTGCTTCTAATATTATTTCATAATTAAATAAAACGGAGAGCTAATTTTCCAAAAATCAGTGCATTTCTTTCCTAATTTTATAAATGGAATTTCAATTTTATTGGATACAATGACTTCAAATTAAATAAATATCTTATAACTTCAAACAAACAAAATATAACACACATATTTTTAGCTGAATATTTCAACTTAAAACGCTGCCTCGAAAAGAGAGACCGATTAATTTAAGAGCATAGATGCTCTTAGCTGTGACCATTATCGTCAAGAGCGAGCAAAATTAGTAAAAAAGAACAACGATTAGAAATTTCCCAAATCATAAATTATTTCCTATTTTTACCCCAGCTGAAAAGCTCAGCGCACTGCATCTTGGAGAAGCTCAAAGCTCTCTTTGCCTTCCCGACATATTGCTTGAGATGAATTTGCTCTTGAATTTTTTTTAGTCGTTAGTGATTATTCTCTTCAGCCCAAGAAGTAGCGGCAAATAATTTCCTCGTACTAAGGAAAATTTCAATTATATATGTGTGTGTGTTAGATAGAGGGAGAAGACAAGAAAGAGAGAAAGAAATTCTTAGTTTTTTTTTTCTCAAGTAACCCCAATTCATAAACGTTTCCCCCACCCATTCCCTTTTGCTATTTCTCCTCCAATTTTTTTTTTTACTGTGTGTTTGTGCATTTTGTGGCTGGGGTGGAATAGAAAAGGTTGGGTTGGTTGTGTGTGAGTGAGAGAGAGATGGATCGAGAGAGGGAGAGCGGAAGAGAGAGAATGGTGAGTGCAAGTTTAGTTTTATACAACTACACAACTAATACATGCACACACACATAGAGGCTGCTCAGCAAGCTGCCGCCGCTGCTGCTGCTGCTGCTGCTGAGGGAGTGGGAGTGGGAGAGATAGACAGCGAGCGCTTGAGTGCGACGGAGTGCGAATGAGTTTTGTTTTCTTGTTCTTTGTGTTTGGTTTTTTATTTCACTCGCTCATAATTTCTTGAAGAAAACAATAATAACACACACACGCACATACATACATACAGACAGCCGCTATATATGAATTAGAAAGAGAAGCACAACTTGCGACGCTAGTAATAGCGCAAACAGCGACGCTGACGTCGACGCCACAGCATAAGACGTTTTGCTTTGCTATCCCGTTTATGGATAAGGCGCCGGCAGAAGTTCAAAGGACATCGGGCCGTCAGGTTGTGTGTGACTCCGCAGAAAAAAAAAACCCAAAAAAACATAACTAAAAAAACGCATATATCGTAATTTAAAAACATAATAAGCAAGCAATATTTAATAGTGTTCGCGCAGTGTCACACACAGTGTCACGCACACAAGCGTCAATCGTTAACAGCTTTGAGCCGGTTAAGACAGCACATGCACACATATTCACACATACATACAAACACATACACATACGCATAAGCACACGCATATGCTCAAATGAAAAAAAGTCCTTTTTGCTGCTGTTTTGCACATTGATGGATTCCGCTTCACTCTGCCTCTTCTTCTGTAACCCAATGCAACACACAACAATAAACACATAACCCAATGCAGGCCGCTGGGACTTGACACATAATAAACTAAATAAAATTCGCGCGCGAAACAAAAAATAAAATAAAAATATATATTAAGAAAATCAAAATTATTCGTTACGTTTGTTTAAGTTTTGAGTCGAAACGATCTCCTTTTTTTAGCAAAGAAAATGACACTTGACTGTGAAAAGGATCACGATGTAATTTTGTTTTTGCAATCTGAAAAAAAATCTCTTCCAAAATTCAAATTAACCCTTCGCGTTTTGTTTTCTTCTTCCCCTTGATTTTGGTTTGTTTGTGAAAAAATGCTCTCACATTTTGTTTCAAATTAATTTGTTGTGGTTTATTTTAAGATTTTTATAAAAGAGGGTCTCAATTAAGTGCGTAGTTATTTATTTGTTCAAAATATAAGGATGTTAAGTTTTTTAGTTTCTTGTTAACAAATTAAAATTGGGCTTTGTGCTTTTAAATGGAATCTACAAATAAATTAAAATTTTTGCGTTAATTCTGGCGAGAAAAGAGCTAATGTTTATTATTTGTTTTAGTTGGGGTTAGAAAATTCCCAATTAAACTATTTATTTATTTAATGTCAGAAATATACAAATAAAATTCAAATAAATTTTAATATATAAGCTTATCAGATTAATGTAATAACCCTTAGTTATTATCTAGTAAATTATTAATTTGTTATTTATAATAATAATAGCTAGTAGGAAACTTATTTATTAGTTAATATTTGTTTGTGCGAGAAAAGTCAAATTTAATGAGATATTTGTTTATTGTTAGGGAAATACAAACAACAATCAAATAAATTCAATTCAATTCAATATATAATTTCAATCCCTTTTAAATATAAAAACTCTTATTAAAACCTATATATCTATTGAGATGCGATTGAGATTGAGATTTTTGTGGCGTACAAAGAATGATAAGAAAACAAATTTAGTTTGCTTTAAATTTCCATATTTTATATTTTATGTGAGCAAAAAAAAACAAACGAAACTACTAATTAAATAGAGAATTTTTGTAAAAACAAACGACTAACCGATTATTTGCCAACTGGCAAATGTACAAAAGCACGTAATGTTGATTTTATTAAATTAGTTAGTTACAACAACAAAATTACAATTAACAAAACATTTACAACAACAACAAATGTGTAAATTATTTTTGCTTTGATTTTTTTATACTTTTTTTAATGGTTTGTAACTGAGCAGAGGAATTTCAGAAATATCTGTTGCGTCACCCTAATAGAGATTTATGGTATTCTCTGCAAAAGATTTAATGATAAAAATATTGATTGTTTCATTTAATGTTGTCTACAAATTTTTCAAAACTATAATTTTTTTAAAATTGTAAGTTAATAATTCGCGATAAAAATTAAAGTATTATTTTAATAAATATATATTATATATAATTAAAGATTTTTTATTAAAATTAATTTGACCAAAAACGTACAACATTTTATAAGAAATATATATATCTATTTATATTGATTGATTTATCACTACTTATTTATTATTGCTGTCTTTTTTTATTTTTTTAAATTAAAAGTGAATAATTCAATTTAATATGAATTTGAATATGATAAATAAAGTTATTTTTATTTTTGTTTAAGGTTTCATTTCATGTATCTCATTCTTCTTTTTAT
Source organism: Drosophila mimica (assembly GCA_037043585.1). Classification (NCBI taxonomy): domain Eukaryota; kingdom Metazoa; phylum Arthropoda; class Insecta; order Diptera; family Drosophilidae; genus Drosophila; species Drosophila mimica. The sequence continues at coordinate 456,794 of JBAMBE010000435.1, forward strand.
TTATTTCAAATTGAGTTTAATATAATTGCTACTTAGTAAAATTACTAAAAACATATAAATATAATTAATTTAATTTAAATTTAAAAATATATGTATGTGTGTGCTTGCGTGTATTTATGTTGCTTCATTATCATAGTTTTTTTTATATTTATGGCCCTTAAAACTAGATTAAATTTAAATGTGATCAAATTTGTTGTTCTTTTTGCGATGCCTATTTCTGATAATTCTTCTTCTTCCCGTTTTGCAGCTTCAGCTGTCGCGATCGAGCAGCGCCGCAGCGATCAGCGAACGAACACTTGAAGAATGTTGGTCGACCCTGCAACGAGTGAGTTGGCATCTCTTCCGTTGTGTATAGTACTCTTCCACGTTGAAGACACGAACACAGAATGCAAATGCACACACACACATATTTACATATATACACCTACACATACATAAAACCTATTGTTGCTGTCACATGTACACACATACAAATACAAAACACACACACACAGCAGGCTATTTTCTCTTTATTTGACAATTAAATTTGCTATGTTATGTTCGTCATGCGTTAAGCGATCGTGAAGTCGAACAAAGCTCGCTTTAGCTAGCATACAATCAAACTTGATTGAGCTCAAACATGTGCGCTGTTGATAAGCTGCAGTCATGAGAGGGAATGGGAGAGAGAGAGGTAGACACCACCTTAGCAAATACACAAGCCATTTCACAATTTTCTTTTTTCTATTTTGTTTAATTTTCTTTTTTAATAAACGCTACAAAATTAAATTATTTTCAGATTGAGTGCAAAATGTGGTATGTAATATTATATACATATGTATGTATCTGCTGTAGAGTCGTACAAGTTGAGGCTTTTTTCCCCCCATCAATTCAAGTTTAAAAAATAATCAAAATACATTTATACACATGCACTTACACACACATACATATATACATTTATATTTTTTTTATATATATTTAGTGTTCGCTGCTGCAAATTGCATTGTGTATATTTTTAGTATGTTTATTATAAGTTCGCGTACCACATGCAGCTGCATACTTTTCAACACATCAGACACACATATTCATACATAGAATTGCAATCGCGGATAACGGTGAAAAAGTGAAGACGGCAAGCGAAGCCCGTTCTTAGTTAATATGCTAGCCATGCAGCAGAGAGTGAGATAGATAAAGTAGAAGAGAGATAGAAAGTGAAAAAGAATGAGTACCGAATTAGGAATACCATGTCAAGAATTAAAATTTTGTGATTTATTTACGAAAACAAACAGTTTTCAGTTGCTATAAAAAAGAAATAGTTTAAACAAAAAATATGTACATATATAAAATGAGATAGTCTCTCTCTCTCTCTCTCTTAAAGTTTATAAAAACATATTTCTATTATTTTATACACACAATGTATTTACTTATTTTCGGTTGTAATTAATAAGTTTAGTCTATGCACTTTTATTATTTTAATTTGTTATTATTAAATTTAGTCTAAAACAAAAAAAAACCTTTGAATAAATCATCAATAAATGCATTTAAACGCCTAATAATTTATGCCTATACTTTTTATTTTATTTAATGCATTTCAATTGTTTTGTTCTTTTCAGTTTTTATTGTGTTATTGTTGAATTGTTAGTTCAATTTTTTGATGGTAAGTTTTTTTTAGTGTACAAGTGCTAGTGAAAAATCCTATTGCACCCCGTGCACCCTGCGCACAGCACCTTAATGGTAACTCAGCGACTTATACAGAAACACATTCGAACGGAAACACTCTAAACATGCTTAATTTTCCCAACTCGATCGTTGTACAATTTAAAGCAGCAATTTATTAACAACTTCTCTTATTATTGCTTTCACTTACTATCTCTTGTAAATCAGTATTTTGAATTGTAATACAGCTCCACCCTTTTATAAGCTGATCGATCTCACTCTTATACACTAGTAAATTTTGTAAGGCGATTTCCTTGAGCTAAGTTTATAAGAGCAACTATAGAAGAACAAGCAGAAGTAGAAGAAGCAGAAGCAGAAGTAAGATTATACACGTACACACAAACATGTGCAAGCAGTGCCTATTTTTCTGTATGAAAACAGGAATAAAAAGGGACAAAAGATAAAAAAGCTATAAAGTAAAATAAAAAAGTGGGCATAAGGAGGAACAACAAAGACAATCAACTTAGACACAACACAAACAGATGCATATGTATGTATGTTTGTATCAGCAGCATATACATACATACACATAGACACAGTCACACACAGGACATACGTACATATAATATCGAAGACAAAAATATCCCAAGACAATTTAACCAAAAACAATGTCCATATGCATGCATGTCATTTTTTTGTGTGTATGTGTGAATAAGCAGTCATTCATGCACACATATACAAATAGATATAGAAGTGTTTTTTTTTTTGTCAAGAGCCGAAGAAACAAATTACCTGTCTGTGCGAGTGTGTGTTGTATGTCTGGGTTTGTTCCACCCTCGGCACACACAGAAAAAAAAACAAGATGAAGAAGAACAAGAGCAAGGCAACAGCACTCACACACATATTTTGTTTTGTTCAGCCCCCTTTTTTCTCTTTTTTTACGACCATTTTCATATTGCCTTCGGACCAGTGCCGGTTTTTTTCCCTCTGCTTTTGCTTTTTTTTCTGCTCCTCCCTACACACACACACACACTCACACTACAAACACATGCAGGCAGTCAGCACACAGACGAGGGCCACAGTAGAAATTCATTGGTGAACAAAACCCTTGCCCCTTGCCAACCCATCCCTAGTGCGTGCTTAGAAAAATAAGCAAGCCGAGCGCAAGAGAAAAATGTGCACAAGAAAGGAAGGGAAAAAATGTTGCACTTGTATATAAGATTATTTAGACATACATGCATGTACACATATATACACATGTTTATATACATTATACGCAAACATATTGCGCCACAATTCGTATACACATTTTCCGCGTTCTGCACACAATTATTTATTTACATTTGATACAATATAACAAAAATTATCAAAATAATTTAAATTAAAAAAAAGGAATACACACATATTGTGAGATTTAATGCAGTTATTAAGAAACAGCAAATGAGGTTCCACCCCTACCCATTCCTAATTCTTAGAGTTGTCTTCTTCTTTTTCACAAGACTTATGTACATACATACAGTGTCTCAAAGCTCATTGGAAGCAGCGACAAGCAAAAAATTTAAAGTGCTATAAAGTTTAAACAAGGAAACAAATTCCAATTTTTTAAATGCCAATTTGTTTAATGTTATATGTATGTATATCTTATATCTTATAAGAGCTATTTTGTACTTAATATTAATGCTGTGTCAATGTTAATTAAAAGCAGAAAACAAGCAAATCTGATAAAAATAACTAAAAATTCATTTAAATAGAGCGAAAGTCAAAATTATACATATTTTGTTTGAAATTCAACATAATTAAAAATAGCTATGATCATTTATCCAGACTATATAGCTATATTATTTAAAAAATAAATTTCTAAAATAAAAATAAATTCAACTAAATAAAATAAATAATAATAGTAATGGTATAATATTATTAATAAAGTAATAGTAATAATGCATTTTGCGTTTAAATACCCACAAAAAATCTTATTCAACTTACAAATATTTCTTAATTTTTGAATGTAAATTTAACTATTACATTTTATTTTTATTTAATTTAAGCTACTTTTTACATTTCGGACTATTTTGTGTAATTTATTTTTACTTTAGTTCATATTCAATAAAGGAATAAATCTATAAATAAATAATAGTAAAAAATTATAATTAAAAAAAATCGAAATAACCGTATATTCAGTGATTGCTTGCAATATGCATATAAGCACACACGCACAAACATAAAAGTGAGTATGTATGTGTGTGTGTGCGTGCAGATTTTAGGATTCTGTGCATTTCCCCTGTACAACAACAGCAGAAACAAGAAAAAGAAAAGGAACCGTTCACTGACCCACGTCCACTTATAGTCGCAGTCACCTCTTTTACCCTGCTACACATGCACACACACACATATGTATGTATATATATACAAGCATGCTATTATCGCAATCTCATTTGCCGGCGATTCGCAGAACTGCCGTTGGCTGGACAGCGCCGCCTGTCGACCAAAGCTCGCCATTTTTATGCGTTTGGAAAGCAATAGGACGAAACGGGCAAAGCGAGCAAAACGGGCGAAAGCAACGCAGAGGCGAACGTAGGTGAAGAGTGGTGAACGGGTGGGGGGCCGCGCTCGCCAAGCATAGAAAAGTGCAGTCGCCTCGGCCAAATGACGAGCAGGCAGCGGCGAATTGGTGGGAATCGGTGGGAGTGCAAACAAACCGTTTGGTGACCAACCAACCAGAGAACACCGCACGCGGCTGTGCTGCCAACTGCTGCGTGCTGCCTGCTGTCTAACTGTGTCTGTGTGTCGGTGTCGGTGTCGGTGGCTGTGTGTCGGTGTCTGTGTGTCTATTTTTCTGCTTTTTCTGCCTTCGTCACTCCTTCTCGGCTCCTACTACAAATATAACTACAAACACAACTCCATCTGTATTTCTTATGGATTATATGCAGCTGGCTGTTTATTCCCGCATATAACTCAGTATATATGTATATATATACATATGTATATGTGTAAATATCTAAACTTGGGTTAATTCTTGCAATTCTTGCATTAAATATATTAATGATCAAATTAAGGCCATTCAGTTTTAGAACTGCTCAACTTTTTGCAATTTATTATTTTATTAAATTATTATCATTATTATTTTTCATTTACGTAGTTTGGTCTTGGCTTCATATAATTTGCTATTAATAATATTTTTTCGGATTCTTTTGGAGGCAACATTCTTCTTTATTGTCCTATTGAGGAAATTATAATCACACCGGATAATTCAAGGTCAAGGCTATAGCAAATTTAGCAAATTTCATACAAATGTATTTAATGAGAATATATTCCACGTCTGTTTTTCTTTTTGTTCTACAATCAATGTGTAGTTCTACAATAAGTTTAAATAAAATATTAACAAGTTTCATGAACTTTAGCAATTTTAATATTTTGAAAACTAAAGTGTTTTGATATGTTCAAATAGCAAAAAACATAGATGTGAAAAATAAAAGCATTTAATATTGCCTTTGGTATATTTTATAAGTATGAAATTAATGCAACTTAATTTCTTGACTCTTTGGTTAAGTTATAATATAGTCCAACATTATATAATGACATGAAAAATGAAAGGGAAACACATCAAATAAACTTATTTACTTACTTAATATAACAATAATTATAAATATAATTAAATTTTATATAATTAAATCAGATCCATTTCAATACAATTTTATTCAATATACAGATTGAAGGCATAACAAAATATATTCAATAATAATAAATTTGTTTGCATAAGAAATGGCAAATAGCTAAATTTAGAGCTAGTAAAAATACTTTCTTGGCTAGTAAAAATACTTCTTTCCTTCAGTCTATTCCAAACTTGCACTCCAAACTCCATTGACCCATTTTATGCGTAATCCAAAAATAATATTTGCGGTTCATTTTTTGTTGGTTTCTTTAATTTTCTAGTTAATATTAATAATTTTAGAAAAATTCGAACTTGATCGACGAACTTGAATAGCTGCGGGAATAAAAACAAATTTCTTCCGTTTCTTAAATGCTGCGTATTTTTTTAATGTTCTTTTTATTATTTAAATTTTTTTGCTGCTTGATAAAATTTTTGTTAAAATCAGCAAAAAATGCGAGCCCCATTTTTTTCATCGCTGTTTTCTTTGGGTTGGCTTGAACCAAAATGCCCATTTATATATATATATATATATATATATATATATATATGTATATAAATATTTATACGTGTATAAATATTTTTGTACATAAATGTGGCAAAAAAAATTTGTTATAAAAAAGCAAAAAAAAAATTTTTGGTTTTGCTGACTTGTTTTTGACTTGTACGACATGCAACTATACACATTTTTATAATAAAATTTAATAAAAAAAACAAAAAAAAAAATATAAGGCATATATATATACATATAGGTATGTATATATATAATAAAAAGTATTTGAACTAATTGTCTATAAGTAAGCCTAGCAAGACAGAGCAGACAGCAGTTTGTGCTTTGAGATACCAACCGAAAGTCGATATATTCTCCAAGTATATATGTATATATATATATATATATATATATATATGTATGAATAATATTTTGACAAGGGCTTAACCTTGACACGCGAAAAACCGTTACAAAAAATACAAATAAAACAAATTAATAGCGATCTCGAAAAAATAAATAATATTAACAGCAAATGCAGTGAGTGTCCAGTGTAAATAAATGCACACGCACACCCACACACTCACTCACACACACACACACACACAAACACACACACACACACATACATACATACATTTGCGGTCAAAACTAAAGGAGTGCTTGTAATTCTGAATATTTTCATAGACCCTTTTGGTATTGGTTACGATTTCTTGGTTTAATTTACACTGCGATTTAATTAATTAATTAATTATTTAATAAGAAACGCTTACGATATTAAGATTAAATTCAATTAAATAAATTTTAATTCATTAGTTACGTTAAAAAAAAAAAAATAATAATAATAAAGGGAGTATTAAAATGCTAACATTATTCAATGTTTATTTTTATTTATTTACTTAACACTAATAACAATTTACAATTCTGTATACCTACAAATTAAATAATATACATTTAAAAGTGACTTTCTAAACTTAAATATATATATATTCTATATATAAATATTTATTATTATTTAGCCCACGGGCATAGCTAAAAAAGGTTCACTAAAATTCCACTTTATTTATTATTTATTTACTTAGGGGCATTTTTACGTTACTAATTTTATGGACATTCAAATTTGTATTTTTTACCTAATTGCTTGTGTTAAAAACAAAATTTTCATAATTTTGGAATTATGTTTGAACTGTGTGTATTTATTTAATATCGTACAAGTTTTTACGTTCACATTCATAGTCTTATAAAAACATGTTATGACCTACATATTTTTGCAAGACTATGATAGGTCTATCGATCAATATCTTCTTATCGATTGTTTGCAATTGAAAGCATACATGCCAACCTTAACACATACTTATGCAAAACAATTTAAATCTAAGCTAAATCATAGATTTTTGTATTTACCCAGAGAGTACATTCGTAATCGTATCGATGGCTAACGACTTATCGATAGTTTTTGTAATCGAAGTGCACTCTAATTGCAGCTGTTCATGCACAAGAGCGCCATGCAGCAGATCCAACAGCAGATACCTCGGGTCGGTCTCGGTGCCCACGGCGTATCCAGCACGGCTAGCATGGGCGGTGGAGGAACGACGCCGGGGGCGGAGACGAAGCCGCATCAGTGCCAGCAGTGCATGAAGAGCTTCTCCAGCAACCATCAGCTAGTCCAGCACATTCGCGTCCATACCGGCGAGAAGCCCTACAAATGCTCCTACTGTGATCGTAGATTTAAGCAGCTATCCCACGTCCAGCAGCACACACGTCTGCACACCGGTGAGTAATACACATAAGGGGTACCTGATAAATAAAACTAAATTCAATTAAAGCAATTTATATATACATAAAATACAGAAAGCATTATTAGCCGGATAAAAATAGTTAGCACCGTAGTGAGATATACTTTTAGCTCGGAGGAAGCTGAATCCTGCCACACGACAAAGATTTTCCCATTATTAAGAAACTTTGGCTTGGGAATTGGGGAATATATCCTAATAGATGCCACAAATAATAATAATTTATTTATTTAAATTAATTAATTTATTTAATATCAACTAAAAGCCATCCACCAGAGAAATAGTACAAAAAAGTAACAAATAGCCGAAATGAACTTACATTTAAACCAGAGAACAAGAGAACCTGCAGTCGGGTGTAACCGACTGCGAAATACTTTAATACCATAAGTTATATCAGCTGATATCAGGTAGCCAAGAACAGGGTGGGTGAAGCCAAGATATACCGGTCATTGAGGTCTTTTCGGTAGACATTTGCTTTTTGGAATTAGTGGGCGTGGATGAATAAATTAATAGAGAGCTCTTAAATTACAGAAGATATGGTCTTTTATCGTTTTTGGGGTCTTAATTGGTCGTGGTCCTGCAAGTTACCAGCAAGTTACCTCTAATGTTTGGTGACTCTATCTTTAAAATTGTGGGAGAATTGCGGACTTATCGATTTACACTTTCCGAAATACCGGCCTTGGCGATTGTGGGCGCAGGGTTAGGCGTGGCCATAAAAATGTGTAATCGGTGTAATCGGTCAACAGCCTGCCAGCCAAATTTGGTAACTGCAGCCTTAAAATTGTAGGAGATATGTGGCTCTATCTATTTCCTAAAAATATAAGACTTACAAATAATATCCATGTTCAACGACAGCAGAAAAGTAACGGTATTCCCTTACTTCCTGCCGCTTTTTCTTAAACATTGCTTTATTAATTACTCCTTGGAGGACACTTTAAGGATTACAATGGAATTTATCACGTAACCAGAGTTATCTTTATCATTAATGACTCAATTTCAATTTTGCATTTGATTTAAATTTTACGACTTTTTGTATAATTCTGTGTCGTATGATATTTGTCGACGTTAAGAAATTAATAAATAAATATAAAAAATATGCATAAATATAATTTAAACAATTTGTGCAAAGATTTTTTTAATAAATGATATAATCATACAACAAAGTAAATTTTATAAATATCATCTTGGCCGCTTTCCTAGCCAGATATTTATTAATTCTTGACTAAAATAAATACATTCGTCCAGACTTTCATTTAACGAAGCTACTTATATTAAGGGTAGTCCCTCTCCACGAAATTCGCATCTTTTCAATTTGCACTCTTTGTAATTAGAGTTTGTAGTACCCTGAGGGGTGGGGGGGGGGGGGCGGTTGCAGCTTGATTTCTTGTTATCATTTGCTTATTATTATTACTCCTAATATTTTGTTCGTTGTCATGTCCCCATAATTGCAAAGCTGATGAAACACTTATTAATTCTCCCAAATTAAAACGGCCCCAACCCCGCAACCCCAACAACTGCAATGTGGAACAAATCGCCTATTTTATCTGCCACAAAAATGTTGTAGATTCAAAATGAATACAAGAAAAGATTATTTTAGTGTATGAATATTCAATACATTACATAACAAGTGAAACTAATCTCTTTCTTATATTTTATAGACTCACATAAGCAAATCGCCCAGAATACTAGAAAGATATTCAGCCTTTTAGAAATAATTATAAAATCACGAAATACAATTTCTTAAAATTGGAAGAAGACATTTTTTATTATTTATGTTTTTATATTTTATAAAAAATTTAGAAATGTAAATGTAATTAAATATGCTGTATAAGTATTTTTCTATGTTTCAGAAATATTTTCTGTTGATTCGAAATTTAAATATAAAAATATACAATTTGAAAAATTCGCTGTTAAATTGTTGGGTCACCAAACAATAAACAATTAATAACGAATTTTTATTTTTTTTTAATTTTAATTCATTTTGCAATTGCCAATTGCCTTACCATCTTAAGTTTTTCCAAATTTATAGGAATTAATAAACTATCTAAACTGTATGTGAAACCCATAAAAAAACAAACTTTTATAAATCAATTAATAATTGAGGTAACAAAAAAATGTGATATAATAAATCCACATATAAAAAAAGACTGGAAATTAAACATCTGTTTCTAAATATTAAAATTTAACTTGTCTGATATTCAAAAAAATTAAAAAAAATCAAAACAGGCTTTTAAAAGGACACAACACTGTTTCAGAAATAATAAGCTGAGCTACGCCAGACTTTTTTCTTAAACTTGGCCCAATTTTTTGCAAATGTGTACAAATGCCAAATGCAACCGTGTATGCTACTTAAATGTTTAATTTTTAAAATTTTAATTTGTTTAGTTCTTCAGATATGCTTGCTCTAAATAATAATAATTTAATAATATTAAATAATTGAAATTCCACAAAATATGGAATTTTTCTACTGTGCCACATTTATTTCGCTTCGACAAATATCAAGAAAAAATATTTTAATATGAATACAGTTAGCAGGAGTCGTCATATTTAACTGGCAGTTTTGGGCGGTGCCAATGACAAAATGCCAAAATGCCCAAATGACAAAATGACAATGATAATTAAATAAACTTTGAGTGCTTTTCGTCGCGACTTTTCCGGTCGGCGGCAGCTGCGACTAAAAATACCTATGGGAATAAGTAATAGCAAATATATAATTCAAGGAGAGAGTTGAGGAGAGGGTTGAGGAGAGAGGGTTGCTTCTCAAATTATTCAACGTCATTAGTTGCATTGAAAAACATTTTTTTTGCACTTCTTTTTTTCTTCTATTTTTTTGGAAGCTTGTTATATTCACACCTGATTGAAACATTACAATTCATAATTTTTTTCTTCTTCTGATTTTTTTCTGCTTTTCTTTTCATAGTTTCTTGTTTCGTTTTCGTTTATTTCCTGAGGCTGAAAATGTGGCATCAAAAACGCTTTAATTAAAAACCAGTTTGCGCCCAGCTAAAAACTCGATGACCTTCAGCGTCATTATTTCTGATTTCTGGTCTCACAGTTCCTTCTAGATTTTTTTTTTTGGGCGAATTCTTGGCCTGGTCTGGTCTGGTTTGGGTAATTAGACAATGCAATGTTAAAGCAACGCTTCAAGACGCTAAACAGGCATCAGCATCAGCATCAACAACTCAGATAATGGAGAGGCTATTAAGCAGCCTCGTCCAACCCTTCAACCCCCTTCATCCACATCCTTCAGCCCGCTTAGGCAAAAGCCGCAGCGCACAAGCTTTGGAGGCGACACCAGTCACGAAATACCGTGGCAAGTACGAGAGAACGTGACTCACCTCGACCGCCGCATTCGTTAAGGCTTGTTTAAAGTGCACAGCGCATATACACTGCGAAACAAATCACACTACATTCTACTATTTCGACATTTATAATTCTTAAAAATTAATTAATTAATGGTGTGTTCTTGAGAAAGCATATTGTCTCTAAAATGAGTAATTTCATGTGTATATATTTTTTTTAAATTATATTTGTTATTTACAGAAAGCATTTATCATTTTTTTTTAAATTGTTTTTTTATGTCTAGAAATTTATTTGTAAAAACCAGAAATGTCGAGTCGATTTTTATTTTAGAGCAATTTTAATTTGAAAGCCATTTTAATTTGAAGGTGATTTTAAATTTTGGCTTATTTTTCTGAGTGTAGTTCAAGTCTCTTAAAGTGCCCTGTGCAAGTAAAAGGCTCGATTTTGTGCAGCACGAGGTGTGAAGTGTTGCTGCAACAACTGATGAGGCGACTACTGGCGACTCTCTACTGGCCTTGGCGAGTTGTTGATTGTTTTTGGGAACTGCTGGGTGGTGGAGGGGTGGGATGGGGATGGGAATGTGAGATGACTGGTTTTTTCCGAAGAGATTCAGCCGAATTGTGCGTTTTTGGCGACCGCACGCTGTCGCTATTTATTTGCATTTGCATTTACTACTACGCTTAGGTGTCGTTGTCGCCATCGGTGGCAAAGTGACTCTAAGTAGCTTAAACGATTTAGTCCTTTTTTTGATGGGGTCCTTCTGGTCCTTTTGCGTACCTTTTGCGGAGGCGTCTCGCGTCACTGACCTCCACTTTCCACTTTTCATTTAATTGCGCGTTCAAATGAAATTAATTTTGCTGCAAATCTGAAACACGTAATTGCTGCATATCTGCAACTTTTACAGCAACCCGTAAGTATTCCTCTTGCCACACTGCCACTGCCACTGGCACACTGTCTGCCACTGGCTCCTGCCTCCATTAACTGTCTACAACATTATTTCCGAGCGCTTACTTTTTAATCTCGTTAAAATGAAGTCAATCAGTCAATTACAGACTCCAGCTGCACGCTCCAAGACGTTGCAAGCAGCCAAGTGTCTCAGGAAAAATAAACACTTTAATTTTACATTTATGTTCAATTTTCAACGTATATTTTCAAAATGAATTGACCAGTCAGTTATATATCAACGGAAGTCGGTTTGCGTCGATATTCGCTTAGTGGATGCAACATTATTGATTATTGTTAAGTTCAAACGAACATGATTTGATGTCCTTTTTGCAGGTGAACGACCATATAAATGCCATTTACCGGACTGCGGTCGAGCCTTCATCCAGCTTTCGAATCTGCAGCAGCATCTGCGCAATCACGATGCCCAGGTGGAGAGGGCCAAGAATCGGCCATTTCATTGTAATATCTGTGGCAAGGGATTTGCCACCGAGTCCAGTCTGCGCACGCACACATCCAAGGTGAGTTCCAGTACCCCAATCGTATGCGGTAACTGATGTCTCCTGCGGTAGGTGCATCAATTAACATCCAAATTTCCACACTCATTTCGATTACCTTGCATGACACAGCTCCGAGCTTCAAGTCAATTTCTAGCTTTATGTCAACAGTTCAACAGTGGCATTATTTGTTTCTCTTTCTGTGCTACCATCTCCCCTTAAATAATATGCACTACCATCATGCTCATTTATACTTTTTCTGCACGCACGAATTGCAAAATGGCATCTCATAAATGGCATCTCACAACGACAACGACAACAACGCTATCATCTGCAACTCACAGGAGCTACAGCTGCATCTTGGTGTCTTGCAGCAGCATGCGGCACTTATCGGCGGCCCCAATGCGACGTCATGTCCGGTATGCCACAAACTCTTCCTCGGCACCGAGGCGCTAATGGACCACATGAAGCATGTCCACAAAGAGAAAACACCACCGCCAAATGAACAACGTAAGTTGACACAACAAATATAAATTCAATTCAATTAAAAATCAAATTTTAAATTTAAATTCAAAATATAAGAAATATTTATAAGACCCAGAAATAAACCACATTCGGTCTAAAAATAGTATAAATTAGAATGAAGAAATGTATAATTTAAAAATTCAATTTCATTCAAATTAAAATGTTATACTCAAATTGAACAAGAGAGAACGTTGCGGACGTAACCGACAGCGAAATACTATGATATTATAATTGGTCCAAAAAATGATATGCCAATCCTTGGTGGAGGTTACCAGCAAATTACCATCCAAGTTTGGTTACTCTATCTTTAAAATTGTGGGAGATATACGGAGTTATCGATTTACACTTTCCGAAATATCGGCATTGTCGATTATGGGCGCAGGTGTGGGCGTGGCAACACAAATTTGTTATCGGTTATTAAAGGCGACTACGTGTAACATACCTACCAAATTTGAAGTTCACAACTCAAAAACTGCGAAAGATATAACCATTTACTTTCCAGTATATGTTCCCAGTTTCAAGTCTCTGTCTCTAAGGGTGTCGGAGATACGCGCGTTCATACAGGCGGACAGAGGGACAGACAGCATGACGGACATTGCACAAACTCAACATACTATATACCTTCGGTATCATAGTTAATATATATATATATATATATATATATATATATAAATATATAGGGTATATGATTAACAAATTTGTATAATATTTGTTAGGTTAATTGAGGATAACCCAGGAACATTAGAAAATAATTAGAATATAGAAATTAAGAGAAAATGGGAAGAAGTACAGGTTGGGGATAGAGGCAAAAGAAAAGGGGAAAAGGGGAAACATAGACAATAAAAGTGAAGAGAATCTTTTGGCCATAGAAGGCTCAAGAAATTCCTTTTGACAGTGGAATTAAAATGAAATATCAATTTTGAATTGATGCTCAAGAAGTAAATTTAAATAATTCACTTTCTCCCATCTCTCATTTCAGCTGCTCAATTCAGTGATGGTATTCATAGTGTAAGTGGAGGTGGAGGTGGAAGTGGGGGAGGAGTTGGAGGAGCAGGTCCCTGTTCCCTGGCCGCCCAATGCGCCGCCGAATTGAGCTGCGCTCAGCCCTCGACGACGACGAGCGGATCCAACCTGAACGATAGCTACCTCGGCAAGCGACGCACCGCGAATCACCCTTGCCCCGTTTGTGGCAAGCACTACGTCAACGAGGGTTCCCTTCGCAAGCATCTCGCCAGCCATGCGGAAACCTCCCAGCTGACGAGCAGTCTTCGCATGTGGCCATGTTCCGTCTGTCAGGCGGTCTTCACCCATGAAAATGGTCAGTTCAAAACCAGTTCAAACTAGTTTCCAGTCGAACTTCTTTTCTTTTCTATAATTTTTTGTTTCTGGTTTTTTTGTTTTTGATTTTAGGTCTGCTCACCCATATGGATCATATGCGCATGGATCCCAAGCATCAGTTTGCGGCACAATATGTTCTGGTATGTGGCATTAGTTTGAATTCGAAGATTGGAATTGAATTTTGAGCTTTCGAGCATAAGTTCTTGACCCAAGTACCCATGGAAAGCACAGTTTGTATAACAGCTTTGCAAAGAAACAGCTAGAAAATTGCATGTATTAATTAACTAACTGATTAACTAAGATCAGTATAACTTTCAGCATTTATTAACTAATGCAAAAAAGATAACGCCAAGCAAGATTCTACTAACCGAAAGCTAACCGAAAGCAGGATTTATTAATTATATTATTATATACTTTTGGCAACAATCATGACTCTACCTCTTTCACATTTCATTTCAATATACATTTTACTAAAATTTAGCAAAGATGTTTTTTTGTATGTGTTGTAATATATTTTTTATTACTTATAATTATTTTTAGAGATAGGTACATTTTACATAGTTAACTTGAAAGAACTTATCTGTTGAGTGAATTTCAACTGAGTTACTCTGAAAAACGTTCTATTTTGAGTAATAATTTTTAAATAGGAAAAATATTTCTAAGATTTAGAAAGGATTGCCCAAGTCGAAAATTGTATTTAGAAATATTTCCTATTTATTAGATATTAATTTTAAAAAACTAGAAAGGAACATCATGATTTTTACAAAAAAAAATTTAAAAAATACTTAATAAAATGCATAAACAAGTAATGAATTTTAGTGGCTCGACTTATATTACATCTGAAAACTTTAATATTTTTTAGAAAAACTTTATACATTAAGGATCGATTTTCATTTTACTAAAATTTAGGGAACTTTGCTTTTTTAATAAGATAAGAAAGTAAGCGACATTTGTAAGTTTTGCAGTTAAGAGCCCGAAGAGTTGCGGATTTTTTATCCTCATAAATCTTTTAGAAAGGATTGCATCTTCGTAAGCGTTGAGTCTTTGCATCGCTTACACAATCAGTCAGTCGCGAGTTCGAATCCCGCTGGAGGCATGGTTATTTGCTGTTTGTCTAGTCCAGTAGAAGTCCGTTCTGCTTTCTTTTTTCTGTCTAAATCTCTATCCACACGGACGGCACCACAACGGGCCAAATAGGACCTACCGTATAAGCTACCTACCTACGTACCTAAAAAAAACTGTATTTGGGATCGTATAAAGGCTGGAAAATTGGAACTCAGATCAGCGGAAGAATACTCTTCTCAAACCTAAGCTCTGGGATCTAAATAGATTCCCAAATCAACACATTCAATGGGATCAAGAGACTTACCATTAAGAGAATATTCAAAAATGATTTAAGACAAGTTCCTTCCTTATAATGATGATATATTTAACATTCCCATTGCAGTCTCGTGCTGCGGCGGAGCAACGTGAACGTGAATCACTGTTGGCTGTCACACTGGCTGCCACAACAGCTGGTGGGGGAGTGGTGCGCGATAATGCGGGCATGTTGCCACTGGGGGGTGTCAACGCCGGCGATTCCAATTCGCTGTGTCCATCGCCGTCGGCGAACTCCGAGTGCTCATCTAATGGTCGCCTGTCCTCCTCATCCACCTCGGATCAGGAGCAAGGCCTCAGTGAGAACGAGAACAGCAGCAGTCAGCACTTGAACAACAACAATAATAATATTAACAATAACAACAACAACAATAACAACAACAATAATAATAATAACATTTGCAGTTCGAGTAAAATAAATTTGAGCCAATATAGCATGGACGCCGAGCTGCATGCGAATCGGATGTCTCTCATGGCTGCCGCATCTGCTGCGGCTGCTGCTGTCGCTGCCTCCGCCGGCTCCAGGTCACAGGATGGCGCCATCGATGCCGCTGTGGCTGCTGGACCGGGCAGCGCCGTGGTTCAGGCGGCTGTTGTTAACCTCGCTGCAGCTATGCGCATGAACAATCCCGCCAACTCACATCAGCAACAGCAGGTAAGGCGTGCGGTGAACTATGCATGGGCTGGGATAAGGCAAGAGGGGGTTCGGTTGTATTGTGTTGGGTTAGGAATAATCCAACGTGGATCCAGTTGAGCTCTGTCTACGTCATTTCTTCCACTAATGTGGGATTGAATGAGCATAGTTAGTTACCTCGACTGAATATCGGGGAGAGATATCGGATGAGTCCACATGCAATAGAGAGAACCAAGAAAGTCTTCTCCTCCCAAGGCATTAGATACCGCAGAAGACTTATTCCTCTTCATTTAATCCTAATCCTGCGCTGATTCATCCATCTCGTAGTATTAATTTAAATACTTTAATATTAGCTGAAAAATAATCAAGCTTTAATCAAATATGCTTTAATCGAATTAGCAACTTATCGATAAGTTTCAAGCAAAAGTTTGCAAAATCTTAAATATACATTGCCATACCTTCTCTCTCCCTCCCACTCACTTCTAGACCAGCGATCACCCGCTGCACCAACCAAATCAGCATCAGCATCCACAGCAGGCGGCACAACATCATCCCGGTCAGTTACCCCATTTGCCACTGATGTCGCCGCAGCAGACACTGCCCGGGGCTAGCAACACGCGTCGATCGCCGACGATCAATGTTCCTAGCCTGCAAATGCAGACAGACACCTCATCGGTGATGATGAGCATGATGCGCGGCACCCTCGAAACCAATCTGGGTGCAATGCATCAAATGGAGTCACTGCATCATCATCACCATCAGCAACAGCAGCAGCAGCAGCATCAACATCCGCATCAGCATTCGCATCATCAACATCCGCACTCTCATCAGCAGGCGCATCACCAGGCCTCGAATTATTCGCAACACGCTGTGACACCCAGTTCCAGTTCGAGTGCCACACAGCAACATCATCCGGAGACAGCGCTGCGCATGCATCAGCAGGCAGAGGCCATTTTGCGCTCCCACACGGAGGCTGCATTTCGTCTGGCAGCCTCGGTGGCGGCGACAAATGGTGGCAACGCCAACACATCAACGGCAACACCAAGCAATAACACGAGCAGCAGCAGTGGCAACAGTGGCAACGCCATCAAAATCGAATCAACAACACAACAACAACAACAGCAACGTCAATTAAATGGCAGCGATCTTCATTTATCACCACATCGTTTTCCATCGAGCACGACGCAAGCACAGCACCCGCCATCGCAATCGGAGCAGCAACAGCAACAAAATCCACACAATTCATGAAGAAGCTGCAGCGAATTGATTTAAATATTTACCAGCAAAAAAACATCTCCAAAGCCACAAATTGAGTAGAGTTATCGGCGCGCGCTATTTCTAAATGTTGTAGCTAAAGAGTAAACGTATGTGCTAACTTTGAAAAATACCAAATATCGATAACATACACAAATTTATTCGCATTGAGAATGTTTTTATGTTCTAGCTATTGTGGACAAGCAAAATTATCGATAACGAATAGAAAATCATTTGAAATGAAAGCGCTTTTCGTATAAATGTTAGAACTAAAGAGTAAATTTATATTCCAAAGCGACATTCTGCGCGAGTAAAATTATCGCTAATGAATAGAAAATCCGAAGTTATAAAAGCGAGCCTTTTTTCTAAATTCTTTTGACCCCGTGAGCTTAGTTTGCTTACTTTTAACAATAGCGACATTTTACCATAAAACATTTTGTACATTTAAATACATTTGAGCATTTTAAGCATAAAAATAACTAAGGCAACACTGGTTTTTTTTACATCATTTTTGGAGCTCTCTTTTGCCAATCGATATATTTATTTATCTCGAACTGAGCACATCGCTTCAAAGAGGTATTGGTAACAATTAGGATTAGCTTTAATTTTAAATCAGGCAACAGCACCAGGTACGCAGTACAACAACTAACTGAACTGAATAATCTGGAATCTATCGTCAGTGCTGTAATTTTAAAGTGTTCATGGGTGGGGTGAGGAATAACCATAACGACACCGGTAATGCAAATTCATCATCAATAATTATAGCCAGATTTCCACCAGTTGCGTTTCTGTACATTCGACATTCGTTAAGTTGCGGATTTTGGAAATTTGATTTAATAAAAAAAATTAGAACATAATTTTAATTAAATTAATTTAATTTATTTCGCATAATTTATTGTAACCTAATAATAAAATATAAATTAAATTATTTTTAGTTTTCTTAAATTATTACTAATTAATAGTGTTAACTTAATTTGATTTAATTGTCTTATTATAATAAAATAAAAAATATGTCGATTAGTGGTAATTTGGCCAATGTTTCGAATGTGAATGTTGGAAATGTTGTGTGGAATCCGGCTATTTACTTAAAAACATAAAAGTACTAACCCTCAATAGGCTAATACGCATATATAAAAGGCTACACACATTTAGTCTAAAATCAACGAGAAAAAATAATAATAATAAAAAACCATGTGCCATATATTATTGAATGCATGCTGCATATTTTAAGTGAAAAAAATCATAAGAAAAAACATTTATACAAAAATCAGGAGAACGAACTATTATATTTAAAACAGGAAGTTCTATTCGATACTACTATTTTTGTATCTGTCATTCATTCAATTTAAATTTGTGCAATTCCGATAACACAACCAATCATTGTTAATTATGTAATACTATTATCTATATTGTTTTAAATAATTTGTATAATGCCTAAATCTACTTTACTCAGTCTAATAATAGTTTTGCATAGATCCGTGAAATTGATTAACTATATTTTTATTTTAAAATATGTTTTATTGTTTCTCATTTATAGATAGAATCTGATGTAAATACAAATGTACATACATACATATATATATATAGCTATACATAAATATGTAGAATCGTATGTATGTACATACATTATATTGGATCTCAACAATCTCCTATTCTAGTTGAGATTTGATACTTTCAGTTCACACACACACACACACACAAGATACACACATCATGTGCAATACAATTCGTTGTACTCAACAAAACTAGCAACATTCAATATATATATATATATATATATATATATATATATATATATATGTATATATAAACATACGTTTTGAAATTGTATATAAGGTTTAGTGCAATAAGTTTGAAAAAGGAATATGTATGTACTTATAAGTATATAACGTAATTAAATCGATAAAAGATCACTCGTCTTCTTACTTTGCAAAATATCGCATTTTGGGTTTTATTTTTAAAAATTCTTTATTACTTTTGCAGGTTCATTAACTTCAATTTTAATTCTCTGAAAGCGGAGCTTAAGGCTTCGATAATATATAATATACATCGATAATCGCGATAAAAAAAAGCAGCCCTAGTTCGCTAAAGCTAAGCGATACATTGCACGAAGTGCAACACAAACATTTCGCACCGTTTCATCAATTTGAGTAAGCAGCAAATATTTATATATATTTATTTAATACTCGAATTTCCTTTTAGTGTTTAGTTAATATGTACATAAAATTTGTATATAATTTCTGACTAACTTTATTTATTACGTATTTGTGTTATAAGTAAATTGATGTACATATACATTTACATACATAAGCACGAATTACTTTTTTTGTGTTTCTTCGTTTTGATCTTTTTCATTTCAATCATACATTTTTATGATAAATTGCATATGTTAATTATTAGTTTGTAAAACGTGTGTGTGTGTCTGTGTCTGTATTCCGACCTTGGACTTAAAATTATAAAGTTGATTTAACATATATATATATATATCTATATACTAATTTAAAACTAATACGACCAAATCTAGGTCTTCTCTTGCACTTCGAAAATCACTTGCAAAACAAAATAAAAGAAATTCCTTCCAATTGATAGATGATGTTAAAGATGATGATGCACTGTACAATATATAATAAACTGCTTCCAGTTAGATTTGCCTCTCCGAAAACTTTAAAGATATCATTCGGTGCCCTGCAAACCGGAGCCCCTTGCGCGCTTCTGCGGGGAGCTGTAGACACTACTTGCGGATGAGGCGCCTCCGCCAGTCTTCTCCTGCGTGCGCTTCAAACTGGTCGCACTTGGAACGCCTTGCAACTTGGTTGTGGTTGGATCTAGGGATAAACAGAGTAGAAGTTTTATATTTCATTTATTTATCTATTAATTTAGCTTGTGTTTCTGGTCGGATCTCTGAAATTCAGATTTGTATAATATATTTATTGTTTGAATTCATTATTTAATTACGATATATTTAACGTCAACTAATCAGTAAACACAACAAAAAAAAAAAACAAAAAAAAAAAACAAGAGAAAGTAGCAGTCGGGCGTAACCGACTGCGAATACTATGATACCAGAAGTTGTGTGTAGAGGAAATAATGTCCAAATAATATCCATTCAATTTCTGTAGATATAAGATAGTAACCATTCTTCGAAGTTTTTTGACTGTAGATCTTAAATTACAGAAGATATGAACTTTTCGATATTTTGGGGCGGAAGTTCGGTTACTGTAGCTCTTAAATTTCGGCAGATATGGGCATTTATCGGTGTTTGGGGGCGGGAGTGGGCGTGGTTCAAAAATATTTTCCCAACATTTTTAAAGGTTGCTACTAGCAATATACCTTTCAAATTAAGCTTTCAATTGCGATCTTATCGATTTACACCAACAAGTGCATCGGATTAGTTAAGCGGATTTTATCGATCTTTTAGGGTAACATAGCCTACAAATTATGTAAGATTTGCGCATTTCAGACCTCTATGGCCGAAGATCCTTGGGGCGGCGGTTATGGGCGTGGTCCAATATATTATATGCCGATAATGGAGGAGGTTCCCAGAAGGTTACCGTGCATCTTTAAAATTGTGGGAGATATACGGATTTATCGACTTACACTTTCAGAAATATTGTCGATTATGGGCGCCGGCTTGGCCGTGGCAGCACAAATTTGTTATCTGTTCTTAAAGACGACTACCAGTAATATACCTACGAAATTTGTTCCCAACTCAAAAGCTGCCGAAGATATAGCCTTTTAAAACATGTAGGGGCGGGGGAGTCTGCAGTAGGCGTGGCATACGCCGATCTTTAAAAGACATCACCAACAACCTACCAACCGAAATTGGTAACTGTAGCCATACAATTGTGGGAGATATGTGGCTTTACCGATTTGCGAATATCGATCTTCTAGCTCCATAGTGGTCGTAGGACTCCAATCATCACACTTTATCTATTCGGAACACTTTCAAGTATGTGTTCCAAGTTTCAAGTCTCTATCTCTAAGGCTGTCGAAAAAAGTTGCGTTCACAGACAGACAACATGACGGAAATTGCACAAAACCAATATACTATTATAGTATAAAAACAAAAGCCAAAAATTTTAAATTAAAAAAAAAAAACAAAAATATTTTGCAGATTAGAGGGTTAATTAACCGAAATACTATTATACCATAAAATTTTGCGACTCTAGCTTGCAAATTACGGCAGATATGCGCACTTTAAATTTCTAGGGACGAAGTTCCTGGGGGCGGCGAATGTGGGCGTGGTCAAAAAATTAAAATTTTCGGAGATATACGGAGTTATCGATTTACAATCGGAATTGTCGATTATAGGCGCAGGTGTGGGCGTGGCACCACCAATTTGTTATCGGTTCTTAAAGTCGATTACCAGTAATATACCTACCAAATTTGATGTTCCCTACTCAAAAACTGCGGAAGATATAGCATTTGAAAATTTTAGGGGCGGAAGTGATGGGGGCATCGGAGGTGGGCGTGGCACATGCCAATCTTTCAACGACCTCGCCAACAACCTACCAACCAAAATTGGTGACCGTATCCATTAAGTTGTGAGAGATATGTGGATTTATCGATTTTCTAAAATCGAATTTCGCGGTTTTCTAGCTCCCTAGTGGACGTAGGTCCAAACCCAAGACACTTTAACTTTTGAGGGTATTTTCCAATATACGTTCCAAGTTTCAAGTCTCTATCTCTAAGGGTATCGTAGGAACGCGCGTTCATACGGACGGACAGACGGACAGACAGCATGACGGACATTGAACAAAACCAATATACTATTATACCTTTTTGGTATAATAGTATAAAAATGAAGTGAGTTTATTATTCAGACAATAAGAAATCAAGTTCAAAAGATTAGAAATCCTACAAGGATTAGGTTATGGATGCAGGAGAAAATGAAGACACAGAATTGAAGACCTAATCGAAGTATGTAAGTATATAAGAATAAAATATAATTTATATAAGAAAATATTTATGTAGGAATAAGATAACAAATATTATATAAACTTTACCTTGAAGCCATCGGACTTGTGTCGCTGGCCCGTAGCCCTTCTGATTACGGGCAGCGATGCGGAAGATAATCGCTGGTTTATTGGAGCAATCAACATGAGCATTCGATAAGGATGCATTGGGCACCGTGCACTGATTGGCGGCACCAACATAGACTCGTACAAAGGCCAATTGGGGCGAGCTCACCTTATCCTTTGTGGTTGGTTTGACGGCCAAATAAACAGAGTATTCGACAATTTCCTTGGTCTTCTGTGCCGGCGGCGGTTCCCACGTCAAATGGGCGCCCTCCTTAATATCCTTCGATATCTTAATGGCGGACGGTGCTCCAGGAAAACCAGGCAGACAAGTTTTAAAGCTGGATATCTAATGTAATGAAATGAAAGGGAAACACTTAATATTAATAATTAATATTAATATAAATGTTATTAAACTTACCTCTCCCCACTCGCCACGCCCACAGGTATTGAGAGCAGCAAGGCGAAAGCGATACGCGGTGCCCGGATCCAAACTAATGCGTGGATATTGCGCCAAATCGGGCAAATGATCCGAGTCGAAATTATCGCTCTGTGTCGTTTCGTTGAAATATTTGTAGTCGATATAGCTGGTCACCGTGTGAGAGAGGTCCTTGAAAATTCCTACCGTGTGCCATTTGTCGTTGTCATCAATTACATTACTATTATTAGTGGACACAGTCTAAAAAACAACAAAATGTATGTAACAAGAAGTATTTAAATAGAAATAATAATAAGGTACATAAATAATATTGTATATATATATTTAATAATATACACTCAATAAATAAATAAACATATAACGAATGTTTAATATATAAATAATGTATATTAAATAATTGTTTTATTAATCATGGAAAGACAGAAGCAGAAGCATATTCATAATATTAATTAAGATCAACATCAAAGCCTATTCAATCTACCTCTAATTCTGTTTTTACGTTTTCCATTTTAAACAAGAGCGAACGTTGCAGTCGGACGTAACCGAGAGCGAATACTATGATACCCTAAGTTGTGTGCAGGCAAGAATTACTGTCCAAGTTTGCCTTTCAGATTGAGGTAGATATAATATAGTCACCATTCTTCGAAGTTTGGCAACTGTAGCTCTTAAATTACGGAAGATATGAGCTTTTCGAGATTTTAAAGGCGTTATATGCCGAATACTGATAACGATCGATTAAAAAATAAATAATAAATAAGTCAAATAAATAAAAAAAATATTTAAAATTAATAAAGCAAATAATAAACTCACATTGCTGTCGTTGTTGTTGCAGCTTTTAGTTTGTTCATTAGATTTGTTATAGCTTAGACGGCTGACTGACGATGATGACGCGGAGGCGCCGGAGGAGCTGCCATCGAGCAGGCTTCTGCTGGCTGCAGCCGTGGTTTGACTGGAATCGGCCGAAGCAGTCGCCGCCTGCATCACAGCTGCCGATGCCAACGCATCCAATTGGGATCCGTCCACTGCAATGGGGGAGGAGATAAATGTTAATTAAAAATATATTTAAATATTTATTTTTTATATCACAACTCACCATTTTGATTATGATGCTGACGCTGCACATTTAGCGATAATTGGGGAAGATCTGCATCCGAATCGCTGGTGGTTGATATGATTGTGTCTTTCAGCAGCACCAAAGCCTCACCCGATTTGATCGTCGTCAATATATTGGCAGCCTCCGTCTCCGATGCAGTCGGCTGATTGCAATCAGCTGCAGTTGTTGTCACAGCAGCAGCAGCAGCTGCCGCTGGTAGTCTGGCCTATAAAACGAAAAGTAATAAGATTTTAAATAATGATAATAATAAAAACATATAATAATATTTAAACAATTATAATAACACATAATTCTTAATAACAATAATATAAATTGATATATCAATAATAATCATAATATATGAGCAGCATTAATATGATATATATAAACAATAATAATACTAGTTTATAATAATGTATCAAAAATATTAATAACAATACATAAATATTAATAATAATAATAATATATAAATATTAATAATAATATTGGCGTGGAGCTGTTCTATAAAAATAAGCAAAGTTTACAAATAAACAATAATAATACCTATTTAGAAATAATATGTAAACACGAATAATAATAAAATACATATAAATAATAAAAGTAATGATATATAAGCCAACAAAATATTAATATTTTGTAATAAACAAAGATTATTAATCAACAATAATAGTATATTATTATTTCTATAAGTCTCTACCCGATAAATAAAAAAATAATAAAAATATTTAAGTAATGATAACTTATGTATGTGTGTAAAAAACATGAATAGCAATAATAATATCTAACATTAATAATAACAAATATATATCTTTACATTTGTATCCATATTCTCTACCGGACATCCTGCCGGATGCTGCAGATCCGTCGTGCTGCTGACACCAGAAACATCTTCATTTCCAGCTGCTTTTTCCAAATTCTGACCCGTCTCTGACGAGGCGATACCCGAGACTGTTGCCGCAGCTGTTGCCGATGTTGAAGCGGATGTAGATGAGGATGTGGCAGTCTCCTGCTCATCCCTCCCCATCTCAACATCAATCTGCTCATCATCCTGATGATTTCCCGTTGGCTGTTTGAGTGAATCATCGACGCCATCCAGTTGCTCAATAATATCATCCATGGGATCCGCATCCAAATCGGCCAATTTAGCAATGTTTATCGATTGCTGCTGCTGCTGAGTTATTGTTGTTGCCTCCACAATTTTTTCCTTCTCCTTGAGGGGTATAATAGGTGTGGTCTTAAGGGAAGCACCCCTCGTTGACAGGGTTAAAGTGCGTTGACCCGTAGCCGTTGATACGCCGCCCGCATTGAAAATGTTGACAAAACCCTTTCTCGCAGCCGTTGCACCTGGCAACACGACCAGCTTGTTGGTGCCGCCGGTAGAGCTGGCTACCGCATTTGTGGCACTCATCACCGTGACCGGCTTGCCACCAATATAAACAGCAGTCTTTTGTTGCAACTTCTGAGCATGATTGCCAGCAGTTATCAAATGATTTGTTGTCGTTGTTGAGGTGGGTAGCGTTAGAGTAATGGGTCTTCCAGCAATACCAGCGGTACCCGTTAAATTTCGCACCATTTTCACATTGGTCGGTGTGGCAGAGATAACGGTACGTGTTGTGGAGCCACCACCAACAGCCAAGGGTGTTGCTGTTGTTCCTGTGGAGCCAACAATGCTGACAATATTTGTGGCATTACTGCCGGCGCTACTCATGACACCCGTACCGGCACCAGTGGAGGACACGGTCCTCAAACCGGTTGTGCCCGTAGTTACAATAATTATTTGTTGATTGCCCAATTGGGCGCCCTGTTTGTTGCTGGTGATGACAAATGCAGGCTTGCCGCCCATCACATTTGGCGTCACTTTGCCCATTTGCAATATGTTCGAATTTTTCATTATCAACTTGCCACCGGCAACGCTGTGTGGCGACACCAATTTTAGCACATTGCCCGATACTAGTGACTTTTGTGCATGTTGTTGCTGCTGCTGCTGTATTTGTTGCTGTTGTTGCAGCTGCGTCAGCTGATTGCCAGCAGCTATTGCTGTTGTTATTGTGCCAGAAGCCATTACTGTCTTCGGCTGCAAGTTGCCACCAGCTGCAATCTGTATTATGAATTGAAATAGTTAAATAATTATTAATAATAATTGTATATAATTACAAATTAATAGTAATTAATTAAAATTACCTGAATTTGTGTCGATCCACCACCCGTCGGGGCAATTTGTTGATTACAAATGGAGATTGCGGCATGTGCATGCCCCTGCCCCGTTGTTGCTGCACCCTTGGCAATATTAAAGTTGACCTTTGGCAACGTTTGCACAGACATGCCTCCACTGCTTGTCTTGACAAACTGAAGCTGCACATTGGAGGCGAGTGTTAAGGGTTTCTGTATGAAATACTGCTTTCCACCAATGGAAGTTGTTGCAGTTGTAGTTGTTGTTGTAGTTGTTGCCGTTGAGTGTTGCAGTTGCTGTTGTTGTTGCATTGTGGTAGCTGTTGTTGCTTTTAGTATTGTTGTTGTGGCGCCACTGCTGCTGCTTGTGGCAAGCCGCAAAGTTTGGCCAGCTGACGTTGCAACACTGGGTATAATCCGCAAGGAGGCGCCACCAGTTGAACTCGGCGTCGAGCTGAGTTGCAGTATGTTACTGGGCGTTGCACTTGCCGCATCCTTGGGCCGAAACTTGTGCAAGATGCCACCAGCAGTTGCAACGCCACTGCTGCTGCTTGTTGTTGCAGCTGTGCTGCTTATGATGGATAATTGTGGTTGCTGTTGCACAGTTGCCACAGTTGTGGCAGCAAATATCGGCTTTAGTTGCGAAGCTTGCGTTTGGGCCACATATACCGCGGCGGGCGTTTTCGCCTCATTTAGATGCAAAACGGAAATGGGGCTCTTTTCGAATTTCAATGCTGCAGTTGCAGTTGGCGCTGTTGCTGCAACGGCATCTGTGGCGCCTCCATTAGTGGCACTTGCATTTGCCTGAGTTGGCGGCTGCTTTGTGGCACTTGCCGGACCCTGTTCGATTTTTTGTATTTGCAACACGTAAGCTGCGGCAAATGTTGTCGCCGTCCAGGAGAGTTCCAGCGCATGTGTTGAGGCACGCACCAGAGCAACTTTGACAGCATACAGCGGCTTCGTCACCTCCAGATACCACAGATCCTTGCAGCACACCTGCCAGAGATAATTATAATTTAATTATAGTAATAATAATGTAGTAGTAAGTAAATAACTACATTAATATATACAAATTTTAACATAAATATAATAAATATTTCTAGTTATTATTTTATTGGTATTTAAAAACTAATATTTTTATCTATATTTTATGCCAAATTTTCTAGCTATAATTATACTATTATACCAAAAAAGTATAATAGTATATTGGTTTTGTTCAATGTCCGTCATGCTGTCTGTCCGTCCGTCCGTCCGTCCGTATGAACGCACGTTCCTCCGACACCTTTAGAGATAGAGACTTGAAACTTGGAACGTATATTGGAAAATACCCTCAAAAGTTAAAGTGTCTTGGGTTTGGACCTACGTCCACTAGGGAGCTAGAAAACCGCGAAATTCGATTTTAAAAAATCGATAAAACCACATATCTCTCACAATTTAATGGATACGGTCACCAAATTTGGTTGGTAGGTTGTTGGCGAGGTCGTTGAAAGATTGGCATGTGCCACGCCCACCTCCGACGCCCCCATCACCTCCGCCCCTAAAATTTTCAAATGCTATATCTTCCGCAGATTTTGAGTAGGGAACGTCAAATTTGGTAGGTAAATTACTGGTAATCGCCTTTAAGAACCGATAACAAATTGGTAGTGCCACGCCCACACCTGCGCCTATAATCTACAATTCCGATTGTAAATCGATAACTCCGTATATCTCCGAAAATTTTAAAGATAGAGTAACCAAACTTGGAAGGCAATTTACTGGTAACCTCCTGCAAGGATTGTCATATCAATTTTTTGACCACGCCTACTTCCGCCGCCCCCAGGAACTTCGTCCCTAGAAATTTAAAGTGCGCATATCTGCCGTAATTTGCAAGCTAGAGTCGCAAAATTTTATGGTATAATAGTATTTCGCTGTCGGTTACGTCCGACTGCAACGTTCTATCTAGTTTTTATATTAGTTATTTTTTTTTGCATTCTAGTAATTACTTATATTTAAGTTATTATATTTTATATTTATGTTATATTTATTTTTGAGTTGAACTGTTTTTTTTTTAACCCAGCTTAAGCACTTGGAAATGTTAATTATACTTTACAATATTATTACAAAGCTACTAATGTATATTTTATTTTATCATGGTTTAATTAAGAAATAAATTTCTTAATATGACACTGTAATATAAATAAGACATATCGAATTTGATATACTCCTAAGAAACTTTTAATCTGTTAATATGAAATAGTATATTTTCACAATTATGTTGTCAATTTTATTTATTTTTAATAAATAAAATATATATATACACATCAAATATATATATATATATATATATATATTACATATATATATAAAATATGAGATACATTTAGCCATTTTGAGTGCTTATGTATTCAAATTTGAGCTTACCTGTTTACATTGTACACATTTGTCTTATAGGTATATAAATAAAATATACTTATACAAATATATATAGATATATATATTTTAAAGTCAGTTATAAGTGTAGATAATCTCACCCTAACCTGGTTGTTCCAAGCTTTGCGATAACCATCTCGCCCCGACCAAACATAGAGACGACTCTGAATGCCAACGGCACAGTGCCCGGCTCGTGCTCTGGGCACATTTTCCTCGATGGTGTCCATGGTGATATTCTCCCACGTCATCGTATCTACACAGAAAGCTTATTGTAATATACGATACATATATATTCCATATAATGTATACCCAAATCGAGTACGGCGAGTGTATTCGTGCATTTCCATTCACGTTCTGTTGTCGCCTTCGAGTCATTTATCACCAGTGGCACCCAGCCACCAAAAACATACATTTTATTTGCAATCATTGTCGAACTGTGCAAGGATCGCGGAAGTGGAGCTTGTCCTCGAGTTCTTGGCTTCTCCCACGTCATGGAATCTATAAAAGAAATGAAAAACAATTATAATAATTGATAGATATATTCCCAGTAGAGAAATACCCGTGTCAAGCAACCACAAATCGCCCAGACGACAACCGCTCATTCCGCCGTAGACGAGTAAGCTCAATTTTCCCGTATCTTTGCTCGTAAACGAAATACCCGTGTGCGATTCCCGGGGAGGCGGACTATCGCCAAACGTCTTGGGTATTATCCATTTGCCATTGTGACTGTGCACGCCTCGTGTATCCAATATATACAAATCATTCAGATACCTAAAAGTAACAACAAATAGCAATTGATATCAATATTTAACACTATTAAAATGTAATATGAGAAATTGCTTACTCTCATGTTACATTTATTTTTGCTTTAAATTCTATTTTTTGAGTTCTCAAAAGCGTGTCGAAAATTAGAGTTTACCATTAGAAATAAATCTAAACAATGAATGACAGATATGAAGAAAAAAAAATTGTTACATTATTTTAAAAAATATTAAAAATTAAAATTTATTTTTATTTAAAAAGTTGTATATTTAAGTGGACATTAAATAAATAAATACGAACAAAAACAAATAAACATATTTTAAACAATTATTAAAAATTGCCCTTGCTACATATTAATAAATATAACTAATATTGCAAGGAAACCAAAATAGAAAAAAAAAAAAAATTTATTTACAACTACTAATATTAATTAATAATTGCCACATACTTGGGAATATTATTTTTGGGGTCATCCGATTCATTCGCCAGTCCGCCAAAGAGGAATATTTTCTCGCCGACCATTGTGAAGCTGTGCCCCAAACGTGGGCAGGGCGAAACACCGTTATCCGGCGTCTCCGGGTACATTTTGCGCCATTCCCATTTGGTTGCTTGCAACTCGTAAAGTTCATTTGAATATTTGCCATATTCAATCATACCGCCAAAGACAAACATGCGCGTACCTTCCACAACAAAACCATAAGCAGCACAACCATTTGGCACATCACCCTTCAGTACGGGCACATACCATTGATTGGTAACTATAAATTAACAATTCGAAACTTTCAATTAAAAATTGACAATTAGCAATTGAAATTATCAATTGTGGCGTTCGGACTCAGTTTGACAGTCCTGACTAGATATGCAGTGTTCTTAAATATCGATGAAATTGTGACGATAGTAAAACTGCATACATATCGACACAAAATTGCTCTTGCTTAACGATAATAGTGTTCGATAGTGAAGCTGCACGACACACGACAGACAGTGTAGACTAAATATGCAGTGTTGTTAAATAGTGCAGCTACATAAATATCGACTCAGAATGGTAAGTCGCTCAATGATGTGTCGTATTGTGCAGAGATAGTGCAGCTGCATACATAGCATGAAACACGACTACAACGATGTTCTCAATTATAGTTAGTGGCACAGCATACCATGCCTCTACTGTGCATGACATACAAATAACGCACAAAATACCTGTATTATACACATGTAATTCGTCAACAATTCCCTCGTTACCACCTCCAAAAACGACCATTAATTCCTTGATATTTATGGCACGATGTCCGTGGCGGGGACGCGGCTGCGGCCCCGTTGGATTTAAAACGCGTTTCCAGCGAAAACCAAATTGATTATTGGCTAACGAATTATTATTAGGATTATCGGTATGATAGGTTGCATCCATTTCCATATCGATGCGTGCCAAGCAATTTGAGTCAGTTCGAACAATTTGTTCCGCGTTTAGTTCATCGGCAGAATTATTTGATGCGCTTTCCATAATTATTGTTTATCGTTAATCGGGGTTTTCTTTTGATTTTTTGTTTTTCAGCAGTGACAGATTATTCTTCTTTAATGGATTTGTTTACAATTTGAATTCATCTTTCCGCTTGTCAAAACTATAAAAAAAAAATTGAATAAGTTAAATTACTAATTTAAATTAAAGAGATAAACTTTTATCGCGCACTGTGATTGCTGCATTGATGCTAACAAATTTATGTTGACCTGGCAATGCCGTCAAATGGACGACGACGCTCAACAAAAATCGGTATCAAGATTTTGGTGCCATTTTATCACACAAATTTTGTGAAATTTGAGTGATTATTGTTTTTTCTTTCCGCTTACCAAATTAACAATTTCACTTTGTACTAAAATTCAAATTTAAGTCAATAATAAATGAAAATGCGACACACTCCAAAATTTGTGCACACACACACAATGTGCAAAAAAAAGCCGAAGAAATCGACAACGACGCACACGGAGGCAACTCAAAAAGGTCTCAGGCAGGGAGTCGAACTGAATCATCGCTTTGCATCGGCACTGGGAGGGTTGCTCTGTTGATTATGGTTGCTACCCAACATATCGATATATCGATAAGCGCTATTCAATTTGCCTAGCGAGTGGAGAAAAATATATTGTTTATTTATAGAGAATCTGTTAATAATAATAAAGTAAAAATATATCTTGAATGAAAAATATACACAATAAAAACTAAACTTAATTTAACATTAATAATTAATAGCAAAACACTATATTTTTTGTTTATATTTTAATTGTTATAATAAAATTAAATATTCAATAAAAATATAGCCTTAATTGAATGGTGTTATTAAATTTTAATTATTTTGAATTGAATGCTGTTTTCAAATTTATATTTTATATCTATGATAAAACAATAATTTAATTTATTTGTTTATTTATTTATTGTCAACTTAAATCAGTCGACACCAAAAATACAAAAAAAAAAAATTGAATTAAATAAAATTTAAAATAAAATTAAAATTATAAATAAATTAAAAAATAATAAAATATCTATAAGATATACTATAATAAATTTGAAATCTACAGTGTCTGGAAGCTTATTTGGGACAGTGCCTAGCAAAAAATTTAAAGTACTATAAAGTTTAAACAAGGAAAAAAATTCAAAATGTTTAAATGCCAATTTGTTTAATGTTATATCACATTTTAAAAGGAAACTTTAGTTTTTATGAAAGTATTAATTAATTAATTAAAATTAGTCAAAATCTGAAAACATATCAAAAATACGTACAGTAGCTTATTTGGGACAGTCTTAACAACTTCCCTTAACCTATTATTCATGGAAGATACCAACTTCCGGGTAGTTTCTGGACTGATCCTGCTCCACTCCTCCAGTGGAGCAGTCTTGAGATCCTGTTTTCCGGATGTTATTTTCCAGCAGAGCCCACAAAATTGCAATAACATTTAAATCTTAAGACTGGGCCGGTGGAATTATCATGTGGGGGCAGTTTGATCTAAGCCTGGACTGTACTATTCCGGCCTTATGCTTGGGGTCGTTGTCCTGGTAGATCCGGAAAGTACGTCGGATTCCAGCTTCTTGGCACTTTGGAGTAAATTTTCCTTTAGTATATCGAAGTACACATTCCTGTCCATTGTTGTTTCAATGAACACAAAATTTCCGTCGCGGGCTGTCGACATAGATGCCCATACCATGACACTTCCTCCGCCATGCTTGACTATTGCCTTTATGTGTTTGGGATCCAGCTCACTATTGGGTTGTCGCCACACATAATTCCGTCTTTCCGGGCCAAAAATTTTGTATTTGTACTCATATTCAAATATGACTGTGTTCCAGAACTCCAAATCCTTGTCCAAGTGGATTTTGACGAACGTCATCCGAGACCCTATATTTTTTGTGCTTGTAATTTTCCTTTTCCGTCGTACTCGGGCCTTCAAGTCATAGTTGCGCAGAACTTGAAGTACAGTTCCCATACTGAACTTTTTCCTTATTTCATCCTGCACCTATTGAGTCAGTTTTTGAGCCGATAGCTTAAGATTTCCCCTTGAAATCTTGATGTTCCTCGGCTTGTCCTGCTCGGCGAAAATTGGGTTTGGTGCCATTCCGCCCTTGTCCTCTGTCCAATTTTCGTCCACGAAACTCAAAATGATGTAGAATACAGTTGAGGTGCTTAGATTGATCATTTTAACTATATGGCGATATGAATAAATGATTTTTAAGTGTTCCAGGATGATTTTACGTTGATCAATGGTAGTCCGTTTGCCCATGGTCCTTGTTGGCTTATTGCACCCGAAATGCCGGAAAAAACTAAACTGACTACGAAGGATTGGTCTATTTATACCGAAAATATTCAACTATAGGTAAAAAATCCGGGTTTTATGGCACCCAGGTGTCCATAACGCAACTGTACCAAATAAGCTGCTGCCATCAAAACAGGTACTTATTTACATAACCCTTCCCATCAGGTGGAAAAACCACAGTTTATAAGGGTCATATATTCATTTTGGTGGTTAATGAATATACCTGCCATGGGTCTTTGGAATTTTTGAAAAATATTGAATAATGAGTTTATGGCAGGCAATTAAACTTTTTGCTAGACACTGTCCCAAATAAGCTTCCAGACACTGTATATCGCTATGCACAATAAGACTTTGTATTAATTATCCATGTCGATTAAAATTTAGTTGATTGTAAATCGCTCCTCAAATACATATAGAGCCATTTACTCAAAATCATTCATATTTCGTCCAATATTTGTTTTGTATATTTAACCAGACCAGCTGTTTTAATCGCCAGCTATACAGCATCGCAAAAATTCGAATTTTCTTTCTAAAAAGTATCGATATATCGTTAGTTTATAGCTTGGAGAAAAAATACCATGCATAAAAATTGTCAGTTGCAATCGATTTATTCCTATGCCTGAAGGTATGCCATTGATTTAAAGTGCGCCCCTAATCAAAAACGAAATAAATTGTTAACTCCATTTAAATATTTCTTGTTGTCGCGATGTGCTAATAAAAATACGTAAAATTTTTATACGTTTCGAGCTTTGTGTTTTTGTCGCTTATGCAATTTAAATTCTCTGCGCTTATTTGGTAGGTGAAAAATGTATCTACAAATACGCATACATAAAAGTAGTAAAGTATGTGTATATGTAACTGTTCATATTACGTTTACGTAATCACGTAAGCAAGTGCAGCTTTCATAAATTTATAAATGAAACTATTAGAATATAAAAATGTATTAAGTATATATGTTAAGTTAAAAAATATAAATATATTTGATGAAGTAAATCGTTATTGTTATTGTGCGTAATGTGTCAATAACGATCACTTGACGTATAGCGACAGCTAGCGGGCGTTATGCGCAGCTGTGAAGGATGCTGTCCACACTGCTAGCATCCAGCAGCTGCATCAATTTTAAAGTAGCATAAAAATATATAACATCCCAATTTTTCATTAATTATTAATTATTTATTATTATTATATATAGTTTTTTCTGTTCCATTCATCGGCATACAGCTGAGATCCGATAAGATAGACGGTTTGTGATTTTTATGCGCTTATCACGCAAATCAAGACAAAGAAGAACGCCGCATTGTTAACGTAATCAAAATAAACAAACGACTGATGAAAAAACAACAAGAAAAACATGCAGCTAACCTGCGATAAGCAGGACAAATAACTGTCACTCTGGGATAGGTGTGTACACATTAGGTACAAATAGCTATAAATAGAAGACTGGCTTGCAAAGCGGAGCGCAGTCTTCGTTTTTAGTCCCAGCGAGTCCCAGCTGCTGCTCCCGTCGTCCTCTTCTGCTTAACAAAAAGTTATAAAAAGTGTGAGTGATGACCAATATTAAAAAACTGATTAAAGTTAGTGAACTTAAGGAGAGTGCGACTTATTAATACCATAATGTACATAAAAGTGTGACAAATTAAGGCACATATATTTAATTACATAATTTACTTTTATTACATTTACGTATATTCAATAAAGATACTCGTATATTCAAAAAGCAAACCGATATATTAAAATAATTGACACCTTATGGTCTGGCAACGCGAGGCGACAATCGTCAAGTGTTAAGCAACAACAAAAACTATCGCCAACAGCAATATATCGTTTTGAAAAATTATTTGGCTTTATGCGTCTATTGCCAACTGGTCACACTGTTCTGTATTTGTGTATACCTAGCTAGTTTATCCGTTGTGCTGGCAAAAATAGGTAATACAAATAAAAATACTAGCATTTCTGGTAATAATAATTGTTGCCAAATGACAATTGCAATAAATAAAATGTTTATCTTGTGTTAATATTAATATATAATTTTTATTTATTTACGCGCTGTTTGCATTTGTTTTTGCGCTGCGTTTTTCATATCTCCTTTTTCGTTTTTTCGCCTGCTGCAGTTTTATTTAAATCGTGGCAACACCCACAAATATAATTTTAATTAAAGTTGTGTAAATAATTAACTTAAAGTGAAAACAAACATATATATATATATATACATTTGTGTGTATAAGTGGAGAGATTTTCGCATAAGCATTCCTGTGTATCAAATATTGCATATGGAATACATACACACACACACATGTACACAAATCCATGCACACACATACAAATGCATGCATACATACACACATGTCGTTGCCAGACAATTGGCATGTGTAGACATGCATACAAATATACATAATGCTTACATACAGACATATGTATGTATAAAAGTGATATCATCCCGTTGTTTGTCATCTTTGAGTCAGCCCCGTAAGGAATCAATAATGTAATAACTATGCATATGTGTATAATTATATATGTATGTGTGTATTACAAGTCCATTTTGATTTGCTTTGCATAAAATAGATAGAAACCAAAGCCGACAGCCAAAAGAATTTTAGAATGCCAATGCCAAGATATATGTACATATGTACATACACATGCACAAAATATCTTTGCACATTAAAAATCTGTGCTGTATGACGTAATTGCGTGTGTTGAGTGAAAAATGTGTGTTGAGGTGTTTATTTTTTAAAACAAAACTTGCTGCTTACATTTGTTCATAATATTTGCAACGTGTGTCCGTGTGCGAGAGTGAGCGCTATGAACAGAGTTTCGCTTGCTCACCTCGGCCACTCTCCCGCCAGCTGTAAATAATTGATAAACATAGAAAGTGTGACTTAAAAAGGACAAGCGAAAATGTTATGCACACTTGCTTGCATATACATGTACATGTGTGCGTGCGCTGCATAAAGCTAATTGCATTTAGTTTTTCCATGCCCTTGCCAATATTCATATGTACAGTGACTCTCATAGGTTTTGAACGGTGTCTAGCAAAACATTTAAAGTGATATAAAGTTTACACAAGGAAACGAATTCAAAATGTTTAAATGCCAATTTGTTTAATGTTATATCACATTTGAAAAACAAACTTAATTTTTATTAAAATATTAATTAAAATTAGTCAAAAACTGAAAACAACCAAGATTCATGTCTCAAACATTTTGAACAGTCTTAAAAAAAGTTACATATTTGGCGTATAAAAGCTTAAATAAGGATGTTAGTATGATATCCTTAACAAGTTCTCTTAACCTATTTTTCATGGAAGATACCAACTTCTGTAGTAGTTTCTAGGCTGATCTTGCTCCACTCCTCCAGCAGAGCATTTTTGAGATCTTGTTTGCTTGCTGGATATGCTTGGATTCCGGATGTTATTTTCCAGCTGAGCCCACAAATTTTCAATAACATTAAAATCTGGAGACGGCCGGTGGCATTATGATGTGGGGACAGTTCCAGATAAGCCAGGACTGTACTATTCCGGCCTTATGCTTGTGGTCGTTGTCCTGGTAGATCCAGAAAGTACGTCGGATTCCAGCTTCTCGGCACTTTGAAGTAAATTTTCCTTTGGTATATCAAAGTACACATTCCTGTCCATTGTTGTTTCAATGAACACCAAATTTCCGACGCCGGCTGTCGACATGCAGCAATGCAAGCCATGACAGTTCCTCCGCCATACGTGACTGTTGCCTTTAAGTGTTTGGGATTCAGCTCAGTATTGGACTGTCGCCACACATAATTCGATCCTTCCGAGCAAAAAATGTTGAATTTCTATTCATATTCAAGTACGACTCCAGAACTCCAAATCCTTGTCCAAGTGGATTTTGACGAACGTCATCCTAGACCCTATAGTTTTTGCGCTTAAAAATTTCTTTTTTCGTGGTTCTCGGGCATTAAAGTCATGGTTGCGCAGAACTTGGAGCACAGTTCCCATACTGAACTTTTTCCTTATTTCATGCTGCACCTATTGAGTCAGTTTTTGAGCTGATAGCTCAAGATTTCCCCTTGTTTTCCTGATAATCCTCGGCTCGTCCTGCTCGGTGATAATCGGGTTTGGTGCCATTCCGCCCTTGTCCTCTGTCCGATTTTCGTCGACGAAACTCCAAATGATGCAGAATTCAGTTGAGGTGTTTAGATTGACCATTTTAGCTATTTGGCGATATGAATATCCGATTTTTAAGTGTTCCAGGATGAGTTTCGTTT
This sequence comes from Drosophila mimica, assembly GCA_037043585.1. Classification (NCBI taxonomy): domain Eukaryota; kingdom Metazoa; phylum Arthropoda; class Insecta; order Diptera; family Drosophilidae; genus Drosophila; species Drosophila mimica. The sequence goes on from JBAMBE010000435.1 coordinate 494,143, forward strand.
ACTCAATGGCAGTCAGTTTGCCCATGGTCCTTGTTGCACCCGAATTGCAGGAAAAAACTAAACTGACTATGGAGGATTAGTCTATTAAAACCGAAAATATTCAACCTGACTAAAAAAATCCGGGTTTTATGGCACCCAGGTGTCCATAAAGTAACTGTTCAAAAAGTTTGAGACCATAAATAGCGTTACTTTCTTAGATAACCCGACCTAGCGGGTGGGGAAATCCCAGTTTATTAGGGTCATATATTCATTTTGGTGGTTAATATACAGTGAGCAAAAGCTTATTTCGCACAGTGCCTAGCAAAAAATTTAAAGTGCTATAAAGTTTAAACAAGTAAACAAATTCAAAATGTTTAAATGCCAATTTGTTTAATGTTATATCACATTTGAAAAAGAAACTTTACTTTTTATTAAAATATTAATTAATTAATTAAAATTAGTCAAAAACTAAAAACATATTCAAAATTCGTACAAAGTCTTATTTCGCACAGTCTTAAAAAAAGTTACATATTTGGCGTAGAAAAGCTTAAATAAGGATGTTAATACTTAGTATGATATCCTTTAGCCTTAACAACTTCTCTTAACCTATTATTCATGGAAGATACCAGCTTCCGGGTAGTTTCTGGACTGATCCTGCTCCACTCCTCCAGTAGAGCATTTTGGAATCCTGTTTGTAGGATATGTTGTGTTTCCGGATGTTGTTTTCCAGCAGAGCCCACAAATTTTCAATAACATTTAAATCTGGAGACTGGGCTGGTGGAATTATCATGTGGGGACAGTTCGATCTAAGCGAGGACTGTACTATTCCGGCCTTATGCTTGGGGTCGTTGTCCTGGTAGATCCGGAAAGTACGTCGTATTCTAGTTAATATACAGTGAGCAAAAGCTTATTTCGCACAGTGCCTAGCAAAAAATTTAAAGTGCTATAAAGTTTAAACAAGTAAACAAATTCAAAATGTTTAAATGCCAATTTGTTTAATGTTATATCACATTTGAAAAAGAAACTTTACTTTTTATTAAAATATTAATTAATTAATTAAAATTAGTCAAAAACTAAAAACATATTCAAAATTCGTACAAAGTCTTATTTCGCACAGTCTTAAAAAAAGTTACATATTTGGCGTATAAAAGCTTAAATAAGGATGTTAATACTTAGTATGATATCCTTTAGCCTTAACAACTTCTCTTAACCTATTATTCATGGAAGATACCAGCTTCCGGGTAGTTTCTGGACTGATCCTGCTCCACTCCTCCAGTAGAGCATTTTGGAATCCTGTTTGTAGGATATGTTGTGTTTCCGGATGTTATTTTCCAGCAGAGCCCACAAATTTTCAATAACATTTAAATCTGGAGACTGGGCTGGTGGAATTATCATGTGGGGACAGTTCGATCTAAGCGAGGACTGTACTATTCCGGCCTTATGCTTGGGGTCGTTGTCCTGGTAGATCCGGAAAGTACGTCGTATTCTAGCTTCTCGGCACTTTCGAGTAAATTTTCCTTTAGTATATCAAAGTACACATTCTTGTCCATTATTGTTTCAATAATCACAAAATTTCAGTCGCGGGCTGCCGAGATAGATGCCCATACCAGGACACTTCCTCCGCAGTGCTTGACTGTTGCCTTTAAGTTTTTGGGACTGAGCTCAGTATTGGAGTGTCGCCACACATAATTCCGTCCGTCCGAGCCAAAAATGTTTAATTTGTGCTCAAATTCAAATATAACTGTGTTTCAGAACCCCAAATCCTTGTCCAAGTGGATTTTGACGAACGTCATCCTAGACCCTATAGTTTTTGCGCTTAAAAATTTCTTTTTTCGTGGTTCTCTGGCATTAAAGTCATGGTTGCGCAGAACTTGGAGCACAGTTCCCATACTGAACTTTTTTCCTTATTTCATCCTGCACCTATTGAGTCAGTTTTTGAGCCGATAGCTTAAGATTTCCCTTTGTTTTCCTGATGATCCTCGGCTCGACCTGCTTGGTGAAAATCGGGTTTGGTGCTATTCCGCCCTTGTCCTCTGTCCGATTTTCGTCGACGAAACTCCAAATGATGCAGAATACAGTTGAGGTGTTTAGATTGACCATTTTAGCTATTTGGCGATATGAATATCCGATTTTTAAGTGTTCCAGGATGAGTTTCCTTTACTCAATGGTAGTCAGTTTACCCATGGTCCTTGTTGGCAGGTTGCATCCGAGATGCAGATTATAACTAAACTGACTTAGAAGGATTGGTCTATTTATACCGAAAATATTCAATTTTAGGTAAAAAAAAATCCGGGTTTTATGGCACGCAGGTGTCCATAAAGTACCTGGTCCAACATTTTGTGACCTATAATTTAGGTACTTTTTTACATAACCCGACCTAGTGGGTGGGGAAATCCCAATTTTTTAGGGTCATATATTAATTTTTGTGGTTATATGTACCTGCCATGGGTCTTTGGAATTTTTGAAAAATATTACATAATTACTTTATGGCATGCAATTAAAATTTTTGCTAGGCACTGTGCGAAATAAGATTTTGCTCACTGTATATACCTGCCTTGGGTCTTTGGAATTTTAAAAAAATATTGAATAATTAGTTTATGGCAGTCAATTGAAATTTTTTCTAGACACTGTTCAAAACCCTATGAGAGTCACTGTATGTCAGTGTGTATTTATGCATGTTTGTGTGTAGTTGGCTTTGCATAGCGTCTAGTTGAAAAAAAATATGCATGTATGTGTATATGGATGTGTGTGTTTTAAATAACGGCGCCAAATAAAACATTTAAAAAAAATACACTCCTTACAGTATATAAATAAAGATATATACAAAAATATAAAAAATGTATATAAATAAAAAAAGTACATAAAAAAGAATATGAATATATTATATATATATTACATAAATAAATATAAAAAACATAAATATATATGGCAAATATATAATTTAAAACTTTGTTTACAAGCAAAAAAAATTAATTTTCTTCTGATTGCTTACAATTTTTTCTTTCATAAAAGTAGATGAATTTCTAACACATAAAAACAAATCTATTCCTAACCTGCATTAACAATTTTATATTGCTTAATGGATTTTTGCAGTTTCAGTCAAAACAAAGATTATTATATTTTGCGATAAGCAAATTATTGATATTTTGGCTCGAACTCCTCTTCTTCCCTCTCCCGTGTGTTTCTTTTATTGCGATAAGCAATTGCTCTTTGTTCCGAATAGCATGCATGGCCAAGTATTCATAAGATACTTGACAAATACTTTTTTGGATTTGGGCGGGCCAAGCGAGATTCGAAGTAGAAGCGCTTGTAGCCTGCCGGGCATTTATTGAGTAACATTTGAATGCAGCGCAGGGATATAATAATAAAGCTGCGCGTATTTTATGTGTACCCACCTATGCTTATCAGTGACGCCAACCAATAAAAAAAAGCCGCATTATGCGTGCTCTAAAAGAAGTCGGATTAATCAGCTTTTTATTTTTCGCTCTACAGCATTTTACGTTGTATACGTCATCATCGTTCATGCTTTATCTAGACATGTTAAGACAAGTTCTTAAACGTGTTAAAAAGCACATTTACTATCTAGGTATTTTTTTCTTATTTTTTTTTTTACTTGGAAAACAGTTATTTATATATTTATAGTCACATTATAATTTTATATGTTGAACTACTTGCGCTATAAATTTGTTTTAGTCGTTTATTGTCTTTTTTTTCGATATTGAATGTGCGCTTTTTTCTACAATGCGCGCATTGAGCATCTTTTGTTTTTCGCCCAGGTAATGTTTTATTTTCGAAATATAGCTGCATGTGTGTGTGTCTGTCTGTCTGTCCATCCATCCATCCGTGGGAGACTAAACAGAGCCGTTGACCGCAGACATTTTTATTTAACGCGCATGTGTTTCTGTGTGTGTGTGTGTGTTAATGTATATACATATGTATGTGTGTATGATCGAGTCGCGTGCTTTTGCCTGCCTGTTTCTACAGCTTGTGGGGCTTGAATCGTTGGAGGGCGGGAAGTAAAATTGGATGGGGTTGTTAATTTACGTATCGCACACAGCAGCAACGGTTAACGTTTTGCGAGGGAGTGTAGCGGGCACAGCTGCATCGTTCATACTCTCAACGTTTTGCAATCGAACATGCTCGACGTACGATGTTCGCTGCAGCGCTCGCTGTTCTCCTCAAACATTTTGTGCTTAGCATACCGTTAGCCAAAGCTCTTGGGCTAGAGGCAAAGCAAATAGTTATGTGGATGCGTCCTCTGCACTGGTTGTTCTTAATCGTTTTGAGCGTTCGATTATTTCAATAACATGACGTAGTCGAAATCGATCCATGTGTGCGGGAAAATAAATGGCTGGCGATTGATTGATTTGGCAGCTTTTTGTTCAGCATTCGATGATCGTCTTCAAAAGAAATGCATACAGTATGTAAATAAAGTTTTTGGACACTGGAAAATTACTATTTTTTAAATTTATTATGCAAAAAAAAAGTTTTTAATTGTAGACTTATTTAAACTATTTAACAAGAATAACCAACATCTTTGGACAGTCAATAAAGTGTTTGGACAACGGCTGTTGACGATTCTGCAATTCACTTTTCGGCCGATCCCGTTAGGAATTGATTGACATACTGTATGTGAAAATTTATTAACTGTGTGAATGGTCGTTGTTTTTATTTATTGATAAATTGATTTATTTATGTACAGTGTCTTGCAGCTCAGATCGACCAGTGTCTAGCAAAAAATTTAAAATGCAATAAACTTGAAACAAGAAAAAAAACGCAAAATTGAAAAAAACACTTTAGTTTTTATTAAAATATTAATTAATTAATTAAAATTTTTCAAAAACTGAAACCATATCCAAAATAGTTAAAGCAGCTTAGTTCGACCAGTCTTAAAAAAAGTTACGTATTTGGCGAATAAAAGCTTAAATAATAATGTTAATACTTAATATGATATCTATTATTCATGGAAGATACCAGCTTCCGGGTAGTTTCTGGGCTAATCTTGCTCCAATCCTCCAGAAGAGCATTTTTGAGATCCTGTTTGATGGATATGTTGTGATTCCGGATTTTATTTTCCAGTAGAGCCCACAAATTTTCAATAACATTTAAATCTGGAGACTGGGCCGGTGAAATTATGATGTGGGGACAGTTCCAGATAAGCCAGGACTTTACTATTCCGGACTTATGCTTGGGGTCGTTGTCATGGTAGAACCGGAAAGTACGTCGGATTCTAGTTTCTCGGCACCTTGGAGTAATTTTTCTTTTAGTATATTGAGGTACACATTCTTGTCCATTGTTGCTTCAATAATCACCGAATTTCCAACACCGGCTCCCGAGATAGATGCCCAAACCATGACACTTTCTCGGTCATGCTTGATTGCTGCCTTTAAGTGTTTGTGATTCAGTTCAGTATTGGACTGTCGCCACACATAATTCCATACGTCCGGGTAAAACATGTTGAATTTGTATTCATATTCAAATATGACTGTGTTCCAGAACTCCAAATACTTGCCCAAGTTGATTTTGGCGAACGTCATCCTAGACCCTCTATTTTTTGCTCTTTACGTGGTACTCGGGCCTTAAAGTCATAGTTGCGCAAAACCTGGAGCACAGTTTCCACACTAAACTTTTTTCTTATTTCATCCTGAGTCAGTTTTTGAGCCGATAGATTAAGATTTCCCCTTATTTTCTTGATGATCCTCGGCTCGTCCTGCTCGGTGAAAATCTTTTTTGGTACCATTCAGAATACAGTTGAGGTGTTTAGATTGACCATTTTAGCTATTTAACGATATGAATATCCGATTTTTAAGTGTTCCAGGAAGAGTTTCCGTTGATCAATAGTAGTCCGTTTGCCCATAGTCCTTTTTGTATTGTTGCACCCGAATTGCAGGAAAAAACTAAACTGACTACGGAGGATTGGTCCATTTATACCTAAAATATTCAACTTTAGGTAAAAACCCGGGTTTTAGGCACCCAGGTGACCGTAATGTAACCGGTCGAAATAACCTGCTGGCATAAAAAGAGGTACTTTTTTACATAACTCACCTAGCAGGTGGAAAAACTATAGTTTATTAGGGTCATATATTCATTTTGGTGGTTAATAAATGTACCTGAATAATGAGTTTATGGCAGGCAATTACAATTTTTGCTAGACACTGGTCGTTTTGAGCTGTCATATAAATTCAGTCGACATAAAAAAGAAAAAAAATATATATATTAAAATAAATTAAAAATAAAATTTATATTGATTTTATAGAAAAAAAAATTACGATTTATAAAATTTCCTGGTGTAGTTATCTTATAATATATATAATAATGAAATGTATAAACTAAATAAAACTTGAAATTGATATTTAATTCATACAGTTGCTTAAATTGCGTATTTAAGGATTAATCGGTGTATTTAACAAATATGTAATTTATGCCGGTTAAAAAAAATATAAAAAAATATTTAATCTTCATTAAACTTGTTATATTTATTTCGTTGCATCATAATTATTTATCATATTTAGCCCTTTTAATTAAATTGAGTGTGGTTAAATATTGATATAGGATTTATTTAACATATATTATTATTTTGGTGAATACAAAACTATGCATATATATTTATATTTGAACAGATATCATAACCAATGGCCACAATCGATGGAAGACCGGCGCAATATGGGGTATCACTTAAGCAATTGCGTGATATCATGGAGCATCGCGGCCGCGAGGGCATAGCGAAAATCAATGAATACGGTGGCATCCATGAGCTATGCAAAAAACTCTACACATCTCCAAATGAAGGTAGAAAATTAATATTATGAAACAATAAATGTAAACTAATTCTAATTTTATTTCTCGATTTAGGCCTGAGTGGGTCGAAAGCAGATGAGGAGCATAGACGTGAGACTTTTGGCTCGAATGTAATACCACCGAAACCCCCGAAAACGTTTCTGACTCTTGTCTGGGAGGCGCTTCAGGATGTCACACTTATTATCTTAGAGGTAGCTGCGTTAGTTTCACTCGGCCTATCATTCTATAAGCCCGCCGACGAGGATGCGCGTAAGTATTTATTCTACTATAATATTATATTATAATTGTCATCTTTATTTTTAAATATATATATATATATATATATATTTTACATATCATTTATTAATTTTAATTGCTAATGAGAAAAACAAATATATTTTTTTTAGAATTAAATATTTATAAATAATACATATTGCTTAGAATTGCATTTGTATTATTATTTATTATTAATAGTATTGTATTATTAGTTATTATCATATATTACATATTATTATTAATTAATATTATTATTTAACTTCACATTTGCAAAAATGTAGCTTATTATTATTTTTCCGCTAATTTTCTGCCTTTTTATACCCTGAACCCATTAAAAATGGGTAAAAAGGGTATAATGGTTTTGTGCAAATGTGTGTAACAGGCAGAAGGAAGCATCTCCGACCCCATAAAGTATATATATTCTTGATCAGGATCAATAGCCGAGTCGATCTAGCCCTGTCCGTCTGTCTGTCCGTCCGTCCGTCTGTCCGTCTGTATGAACACGCGGATCTCAGAGACTATAAGAGCTAGAGACTTCAAATTTGGAATATAAGATCTCGTATACCAGGCGCAGATCAAGTTTGAATATTTTATCGATAACTGCCTCAGTTTCTGAATTATCGATACATTTAGATTTCCGATAGCAGTAAATTCCACATATCTCACAATTTAATGGATACAGTCACCAATTTTGGTTGGTAGGTTGTTGGCGAGGTCCTTGAAAGATCGGCATGTGCCACGCCCACCTCCGGCGCCCCCATCATCCCCGCCCCTAAAATTTTCAAATGGCTATATCTTTTTATTAATTAATATTATTATTTAGGTAGGACTAAACTTGAATTGCGGGGTATATGGGCGTTTATCGGTTTTGGGGGCGGGAGTGGGCGTGGTCCAAATTTTTTTTTTCCATATTTATGAAGGGTTTTACTAGCAATATACCTTTAAAATTTGGTGACTTAAGTTTTCAAATTGCGTGAGATATATGCGTTTATCGATTTACACCAACAGGTGTATCGGTTTAATTAGCTGGAGTGGGCGTGGCCATCCAATTTTTTTTATCGATCTTTGGGGGAGTACCAGTAACATACCTTCCAAGTTTGGTTACTCTATCTTTAAAATGTTCGGGGATATACGGAGTTATCAATTTACAATCGGAATTGTCGATTATAGGCGCAGGTGTGTGGTCGTGGCACCACCAATTTGTTATCGGGTCTTAAAGACGACTACCAGTAATATACCTACCAAATTTGACGTTCCCTACTCAAGAACTGCGGAAGATATAGCCATTTACAAATTTTAAGGTCGGGGATGATGGGGGCGTCGGAGGTAGGCGTGGCACATGTCAAACTTTAAAGGACCTCGCCAACAACCTACCAACCAAAATTGGTGACTGTATCCATTAAATTGTGAGAGATATGTGGATTTATCGATTTGCTAAAATCTATTTTCGCGGTTTTCTAGCTCCCTGGTGGACGTAGGTCCAAACGCAAGACACTTAAACTTTTGAGGGTATTTTCCAATACACGTTCCAAGTTTCAAGTCTCTATCTCTAAGGGTATCGTAGGAACGCGCGTTCATACGGACGGACAGACAGCATGACGGACATTGCACAAAACCAATATACTATTATACCTTTTTGGTATAATAGTATAAAAATTACATCTTTGAAAATATTTCTTTTATATTTAATTTATTTACCACTATCTTGTTAGTATTTATTTTATAAATATATACAAATTCAAATATATTTATTATCTTTTTTTTTGTATATTGTGTATATATATATATATATTCTGTGACTTTCAGCTCTACTGCAGGAGGAGGATGAACATCATGGTTGGATCGAAGGTCTTGCCATTCTCATATCGGTGATTGTGGTCGTGATTGTGACCGCTTTCAATGATTACTCGAAGGAGCGACAGTTTCGGGGTCTGCAGAATCGCATCGAAGGCGAACACAAGTTCTCCGTGATTCGGGGTGGCGAAGTCTGTCAGATATCGGTTGGCGATATTCTCGTCGGTGATATTGCTCAAATCAAGTACGGCGATCTTTTGCCCGCAGACGGATGCCTTATCCAAAGCAATGATTTAAAGGTATTTATCTTCATATTTGTTTATTCACTTATTAACATATTAATATATTTATTTACTTACCTATTTATTTATTAACCTGTTTATTAATTAATAATCAATACAGCAAAATATCAAAAGTAAAAAATAGATTAAATTTAATTAAAATAACATTTAATATATGTTTAAATAAAACTAGATAGAACGTTGCAGTCGGACGTAACCGACAGCGAAATACTATTATACCATAATTTGTGTGCAGTCAAGAAATACTGTCCAAGTTTGCTTTTTTGAATGGGAACACATTCTGTTAATTCTCTACTAATAAATATGTATATGATTTGCATATAAGTGAGCGTGGCTTTTAAAGACAGTGAGCAGAATTATACGGGGAGAGCAGACACAAATAATTGTATAAGCTACTTTCACTCTTAAATTCCGGAGATATGGGCTTTTCGAGACTTTAGGGGCCGTAGTAGGCGTTGCCCAAAAAAATTATAGAGAAGTTTCCTAATAATCTTCCTACGCTGTTTGGTAACTAACTTGAATTGCGGAGTATATGGGCGTTTATCGGTTTTGGGGGCGGGAGTGGGCGTGGCCCAAAAAATTTTGGAGTTCGATCTTAGTAATATACCTTCTAAGTTTGGTAACTGTAGCTCTTAAATTGCGTGAGATACAGGCATTTATCGTTTTTTGTGGGCGGGAGTGGGCGTGGTCCAAAATTTTTTTTCCACATTTATGAAGGGTGTTACTAGCAATATACCTTTAAAATTTGGTGACTTAAGTTTTCAAATTGCGTGAGATATATGGGCTTATCGATTTACACCAACAGGTGTATCGGTTTAGGTAGGTGGAGTGGGCGTGGCCATCCAATTTTTTGTATCGATCTTTGGGGCAGTTACCAGTAACAAAATTTTGCGAATCTAGCTAGCAAATGACGGCAGATATGCGCATTTTAAATTTGTAGGGACGAAGTTCCTGGGGGCGGCGGATGTGGTTGTGGTCCACAAATTGATATGACAATCATTGGAGGAGGTTACCAGTAAATAACCTTCCAAGTTTGGTTACTCTATCTTTAAAATTTTCGGAGTTATACGGAGTTATCGATTTACAATCGGAATTGTCGATTATAGGCGCAGGTGTGGGCGTGGCACCACCAATTTATTATCGGTTCTTAAAGGCGACTACCAGTAATATACCTACCAAATTTGACGTTCCCTACTCAAAAACTGCGGAAGATATAGCCATTTGAAAATTTTAGGGGCGGAGGTGATGGGGGCGTCGGAGGTAGGCGTGGCACATGTCAAACTTTAAAGGACCTCGCCAACAACCTACCAACCAAAATTGGTGACTGTATCCATTAAATTGTGAGAGATATGTGGATTTATCGATTTGCTAAAATCGATTTTCGCGGTTTTCTAGCTCCCTGGTGGACGTAGGTCCAAACGCAAGACACTTTAACTTTTGAGGGTACTTTCCAGTAAACGTTCCAAGTTTCAAGTCTCTATCTCTAAGGGTGTCGGAGGAACGCGCGTTCATATGGACGGACAGACAGCATGACGGACATCGCACAAAACCAATATACTATTATACCTTTTTGGTATAATAGTATAAAAATAAGATATATTTGTAAAATTTCTTGGCCGATTTAAATACAAAATGGATTGAAGAAAATGCAGAAAAACCCAAATAAGATCTCAATCGAAATCGTTAATAGATGTTAAATAAAAAATATAATTATATAATCGATTTCAAACGGTTACAAAATCGATTTTTGACTTCGTATAAAATATGACAACGATTTTTGTATCTAAGAATTTAAAATCGGAGGTTATTTAAAAAAAAAAACCTAGATCTTAAAGAAACCTTAATTAAATAAATAAAATAAACCGTAATTAAACGATTTAAATAGAATAAACCGCAATTAATCGATTGTAATTCTGAACTTTGAAACGGATTCGAAATAAAACATTTTTTAAGAACCTAATCAAAATAGCTATTAATTATTGATTTTTGAATTTGAATTATTAATTAATTATTATTAATTATCAATTATTAATATTGATTATTAGTTATTATTTATTAATTGTTACTTATTACTTATTAATTATTATTAATTATTAATTAATCGTTGATTGTTAATTATTAATTATTATTATTATTATGTATAGGGTTAATGGGAGCGGTATAATAATAATAATAAAGCTAAAAATATATCATTTACAACTTTAATGATTTCAACTCAGATCAAAAAAGGGGATCGAAAATTTCATATACTAGGAACATGAACTTATATAATATATATACAGTGTCTGGGAGCTTATTTGGGACAGTGTCTAGCAAATATTTTAATTGCCTGCCATACTCAATATTTTTTAAAAATTCCAAAGACCCATGGCAGGTACATTCATTAACCATCAAAATGAATATATGCCCCTTAGTAACTGTGGTTTTTCCACCTGATAGGTAGGGTTATGTAAATAAGTACCTGTTTTGATGGCAGCAGGTTATTTGGGACAGTTACGTTATGGACACCTGGGTGCCATAAAACCCGGATTTTTTACGTAAAGTTGAATATTTTCAGTATAAATAGACCAATCCTCCGTAGTCAGTTTAATTTTTTCCTGCAGTCCGGGTGCAATAAGCCAACAATGACCATGGGCAAACGAACTACCATTGATCAACGTAAAATCATCCTGGAACACCTAAAAATCGGATATTCATATCGCCAAATAGTTAAAATGATCAATCTAAAACACCTCAACTATATTCTACATCATTTGGAGTTTCGTGGACGAAAATTGGACAGAGGACAAGGGCGCAATGGCACCAAGCCCGATTTTCGCCGAGCAGGACGAGCCGAGGATCATCAAGATTTCAAGGGGAAATCTTAAGCTATCGGCTCAAAAACTGACTCAATAAGTGCAGGATGAAATAAGGAAAAAGTTCAGTATGGGAACTGTACTTCAAGTTCTGCGCAACTATGACTTGAAGGCCCGAGTACGACGGAAAAGGAAAATTACAAGCACAAAAAATATAGGGTCTGGGATGACGTTCGTCAAAATCCACTTGGACAAGGATTTGGAGTTCTGGAACACAGTCATATTTGAATATGAGTACAAATTCAAAATTTTTAGCCCGAAAAGACGGAATTGCGTGTGGCGGCAACCCAATACTGAGCTGGATCCCAAACACATAAAGGCAATAGTCAAGCATGGCAGAGGAAGTGTCATGGTATGGGCATCTATCTCGACAGCCCGCGACGGAAATTTTGTGTTCATTGAAACAACAATGGACAGGAATGTGTACTTCGATATACTGAAGGAAAATTTACTCCAAAGTTCCGAGAAGCTGGAATCCGACGTACTTTCCGGATCTACCAGGACAACGACCCCAAGCATAAGGCCGGAATAGTACAGTCCAGGCTTAGATCGAACTGCCCCCACATGATAATTCCACCGGCCCAGTCTTTAGATTTAAATATTATTGCAATTTAGTGGGCTCTGCTGGAAAATAACATCCGGAATCACAACATATCCAGCAAACAGGATCTCAAGACTACTCTGCTGGAGGAGTGGAGCAGGATCAGTCCAGAAACTACCCGGAAGCTGGTATCTTCCATGAATAATAGGTTAAGGGAAGTTGTTAAGGCTAAAGAATATCATACTAAGTATTAACATCCTGATTTAAACTCTTATTCGCCAAATATTTAACTGTTCTTAAGACTGTCCCAAATAAGCTACTATACGTATTTTGGATATGTTTTCAGTTTTTGACTAATTTTAATTAATTAATTAATACTTTCATAAGAACTAAAGTTTCCTATAATTAATGTGATATAACATTAAACAAATTGGCATTTAAACATTTTGAATTTGTTTCCTTGTTTAAACTTTATAGTACTTTAAATTTTTTTTGCTAGGCACTGTCCCAAATAAGCTACCAGACACTGTATATATATTTAATCACTTACTTAATTAATATTTATATTCATTTGATAATTAATATGTATTTAATTATTAATATTTATTAAATTACTTATCTTTATTTAATTAATTTTTATTGTGTATTGTGTATTTCTTCAGGTGGATGAATCATCGTTGACCGGTGAATCGGATCATGTGAAGAAAGGTGCCGACTCGGATCCGATGGTTCTGTCTGGGACCCACGTAATGGAGGGCAGTGGCAAAATGGTTGTCACCGCTGTTGGCGTCAATTCGCAGGCCGGAATTATTTTCACGTTGCTCGGCGCCGCCGTCGATGAACAGGAAGCCGAAATCAAAAAGATGAAGAAGGGTGCGTATTTAAATTTATCTTACACTGCTAAATAAAAAACAGTTAAATGTTGTATATACAAAAAGAGGCTAGAAAATTATCTATTTGAATTAGATTAAGTAATTAAATGCCCTGGTTAGCATAAAAACAACTTACGCACACGCACAGTAAGAATAAGAACTTCAATTTATCGATATTCTTGAATTCTATATATATATATATATATATATATTGTTTGTTTTATTTTTTATTTTTTCATATTCCAATATTGCATGACGTGAATTGATTGACCCATCTTTGAAAACTCCTTCATCTACCTACCAATAAAAAACAATCAACCAATCAATCAATCAACCAACCAACCAACCAACCAACCAACCAAATCACCACAACTATCAAAAAACACAAAAAAAAAAAAATTAACAAAATCAATTGAAAAAAAAAATCGAAAACGACGTATCTGGATCGAACCTTGATTGAAACACCGATTACAAAAATTATCGAAAATTCAGAAGCTAAAAAGGCGAGCAAGCAAAAGAGCAAAAGCCTGACAGGTGAATTCACTTAAAATACAGTTTAAATACTTCTACTACTACTACAGATTTATAGATAGTTTTATACAATAATTACACTAAAATAAACTTAATAAAACAAATCTAAAAAAAAAATCCAAAAGAAACAAGATTAAAAATACCCTTGCAGGCAGCAGTTTTATATGGTTTTTTTTTATATATATTTTTGTTTAATATTTATCTCACTCTCTTGAGTGATTATTCCGTTAAAAAAATCATCAATTCAGTTTAAATTTGTTTTAGTTACTTGTCGATTTTCGATTTCTATATTCAATTACTTAAATCATTTTCATTTCAATAATGCCACTATTGTAGCAATGAAATTCTTATCGATTATCGTTTCCCTAGTTGAAGTAGAACATCAATGTTGTTCCTATCAATAATAATCGATAGAGGTCAATTATCGATGTTTCTGCAGCTCTAACCAACCATTCAGATTGTATTTTTGAAATCATTTGCCAAAGTTACAAAATATTTACTAGAGTATTACGCCTTTATGTAGGTCTAAAATATGTAATTAATGAAATACTATTACTATATAAGAGGATACCGCCGGTTTTTTATTTAAGGTATAATGTATGTACAGCTTAGGAGCTAAAGGAAGCGGGGAATTTAATAAATCAGAAAAGAGAAATATATAAGAAACACATATTAATATAGCTCTAAAAATAGAAATAAAAATGTATAGATACCGAAATATTGTCTGCAGGGGTATACAAATAATTAAAAAAAAGAAGAAATAATGAATTATTATTAATGAATCGAAAACTATATATATATATATATAATTAATATATATATATATATATATATATATTTATATATACAATTATATATACATTTATAAATAGGTGATACTGATGGACGTACACCAGCGAAAGCAGCAGCAGCAGCCAATGCACCAGCAGCTCCTCGAGGCGGAGGCGGAAGCGATGCCATCAAATCGGAATCGGATGGGAATCATGTGCAGCAATCGTCGACAACAAGTGCCGCCGAAACTGGCCACAAAAAGGAGAAATCTGTGCTGCAAGCGAAGTTAACCAAATTGGCGATACAAATTGGTTATGCGGGCTCAACGATAGCCGTGCTCACAGTCATCATATTGATAATACAGTTCTGCGTGAAGACTTTTGTTATTGATGAGAAACCCTGGAAGAATACCTATGCGAATAATCTGGTCAAGCATTTAATTATTGGTGTTACAGTATTAGTTGTTGCTGTGCCGGAGGGTTTACCACTAGCTGTTACCCTCTCGCTGGCCTACTCTGTGAAGGTACGTTAATCGATAATTATCGATATATATATTTGTTGTTATATGTATATATTTTTTTTTGCAGAAAATGATGAAGGATAATAATTTGGTGCGTCACTTGGATGCGTGTGAAACGATGGGAAATGCAACGGCCATTTGCTCGGATAAAACAGGCACACTAACCACTAATCGAATGACTGTCGTCCAATCCTATATCTGTGAGAAATTGTGCAAGGTGTTGCCAACGTTGAACGATATTCCACAGCATGTTGGCAACTTGGTCACAATGGGCATATCGGTGAATTCTGCGTATACTTCCAATATAATGGTAAGGTTTTTTTTACAAAGATTTGTATTTCTTATTGCTGCATGCTTAAGTTTATTATTCATGCTGTGTGGATTTTAATCTTTATATGTCGATATTAAATATTGTTAGTTGCAGTGTATATATTTTTTAACAGTACTTCACCTGGATTAGATTATTGTTACAACATTAGGTTTATTATTTAATTTTGTTCTTTTAACTATGTTTACGTGTTTCTTTTACATACTTCTGTTTTGATTTTTAGTTGGATATCGATTTTTTAATTAAGATTATAAATAATATATAAAATATATATAGATAGTATTTTTCACTTTTCACTTTTATATTATGATACCGAAGGTATCTGTTTAAAATGTTGATTTATTAATTTATAGTAATTTTGTAACCGCTTACAGCCTGGTCAAAATCCGGGAGACTTACCCATTCAGGTCGGCAATAAAACTGAGTGTGCATTGCTCGGATTTGTGCAGGCCTTGGGCGTTAAATATCAATCGATACGCGATGAAATACCAGAGGATCGTTTCACACGCGTCTACACCTTCAACTCGGTGCGCAAAAGCATGGGAACTGTGATCCCCCGACCAAACGGAGGATATCGCCTGTACACAAAAGGAGCCTCCGAGATTATAATGAAGAAGTGAATATATAAAATATATATAAAATATATTTAATTAATTTTGGACCAATGATATGATTATTTTCAGATGTTCGTTTATCTATGGTCACGAGGGTACACTCGAGAAATTCACCCGGGACATGCAGGAGCGTCTCATCCGCGAGGTGATCGAACCGATGGCTTGCGACGGTCTGCGCACCATTTCCGTTGCCTATCGCGATTTTGTGCCCGGCAAGGCGGCCATCAACGAGGTACACATCGATGGCGAACCCAATTGGGATGACGAAGAGAATATTATGACAAATTTGACATGTTTGTGTGTTGTGGGCATTGAAGATCCCGTCCGACCGGAGGTGCCCGATGCCATTCGCAAGTGTCAAAGGGCGGGCATCACAGTTCGCATGGTCACCGGTGATAATATTAATACGGCCCGTTCGATTGCTGGAAAATGCGGCATTCTGCGGCCAAGCGATGATTTTCTCATTTTGGAGGGCAAAGAATTCAATCAGCGCATTCGCGATAGCAATGGTGATGTAAGTTATCGATTAATATATATGCCTATGTGTATTATCAATATCCTTATTATATATATTACATATTATACAGCATTTATTATATTAGATATTTATATTATATGAGTCCAGTCTAACAAATTATAACTTGATTTTCTATATACATTAAAGTTTATATTATTATTCTTACTTGTTTTTTGTATATTTGGTATTATATTTAAATTGTAAATATCCATTTTTGCTCCTTAACTTAAATAAAAAGTATATTTTTATTTTATATTATATTCAAAATATCCGTCACAACTTAATCTTAATCTAAATTGTTTTCTATATTTTATATAATATATTATATTTAATGTTACATTTTTTCTATATATATATTTTAAAGATCCAGCAGCATCTGCTTGACAAAGTCTGGCCCAAATTGAGAGTACTTGCCCGCTCCTCACCCACCGACAAATACACCCTAGTCAAAGGTTAGGCATTAATTTAAATAAAAATCTATTGATTTATTTATGTATTAATATTATTTCATTTATATTTTAGGCATGATCGATAGCACAGTGACAGACAATCGCGAGGTGGTTGCTGTGACGGGGGATGGCACCAACGATGGGCCCGCTCTCAAAAAGGCAGATGTTGGCTTCGCCATGGGCATTGCTGGAACCGATGTTGCTAAGGAGGCGTCCGATATCATACTCACCGATGACAATTTCAGCAGCATTGTCAAGGCTGTGATGTGGGGACGAAATGTCTACGATTCGATTGCGAAGTTTCTGCAGTTTCAGTTAACGGTGAATGTCGTTGCCGTCATTGTTGCATTTATTGGCGCCTGTGCCGTTCAGGATTCCCCACTCAAGGTATGTCCCCCCATATCAATTCTAATAATAAATATATTATATATATATAAGAAAAAATTTTCTTTAAATAATGTTTGGAAATTAAATATTGATCATGGTTGGGTAATTAAATTGTTTTTTCACTGCTTATTGGTTTTATTTTTGTTTTATTTTATATACTTATTTTCTTGTTGATTGATAATGTGTAGACAATAATATATATATAGTTATATACATATACAGTGGCTTGCAGCTCTGATCGCCCAGTGTTTAGCAAAAATTTTAATTGCCTGCCATAAACTCATTATTCATTATTTTTCAAAAATTCCACAGACCCATGGCAGGTACATTTGTTTACCACCAAAAATTAATAGATGACCATAATAAACTGTGGTTTTTCCACCTACTAGGTAGGGTTATGTAAAAAAGTAGCTCATTTTAGGCCAGCAGTTTATTTCACCCAGTTACATTATGGACACCTGGGTGCCATAAAACCCGGATTTTATTTATATAAAGTTGAATATTTTCGGTATAAATAGACCAATCCTTCTAAGTCAGTTCAGCTATATTCAGCATCTCGGATGCAACATGCCAACAAGGACTATGGGCAAACGGACTACCATTGATCAGCGGAAAATCATCCTGGAACACTTAAAAATCGTATAATCATATCGAAAAATAGCTAAAATTGTCAATCTAAACACCTCAACTGTATTCTACATCATTTGGAGTTTTGTCGACGAAAATCGGACAGAGGACAAGTGTGGAATGGCACCAAACCCGATTTTTACCGAGCAGGACGAGCCGAGGATAATCAGGAAAAGACGGGGAAATCTTAATCTATCGGCTCAAAAACTGACTCAATATGTGCAGGATGAAATAAGGAAATAGTTCAGTATGGGAACTGTGCTCCAACTCTGCGCAACCATGACTTTAATGCCCGAGAGCCACGGAAAAATAAATTTATAAGCGCAAAAAATATAGGGTCTAGGATGACGTTCGTCACAATCCACTTGGACAAGGATTTGGAGTTCTGGAACACAGTCATATTTGAATATGAGTACAAATTCAACATTTTTTGCCCGGACATATGGAATTATGTGTGGCGAGAGTCCAATACTGAACTGAATCCCAAACACTTAAAGGCAACAGTCAAGCATGACGGAGGAGGTGTAATGGTATGGGCATCTATCTCGGCAGCCAGTGTCGGAAATTTGGTGATTATTGAAACAACAAAAATGTGTACTTTGATATACTAAAGAAAAATTTACTCGAAAGTGCCGAGAAGCTAGAATCCGACGTACTTTTCGGATCTACCAGGACAAAAACCCCAAGCATAAGTCCGGAATAGTACAGACCTGGCTTATCTGGAACTGTCCCCGCATCATAATTCCACCGGCCCAGTCTCCAGATTTAAATGTTCTTGAAAATTTGTGGGCTCTGCTGGAAAATAAAATCCGGAATCACAACATATCCCGTAAACAGGATCTCCAAAATGCTCTGCAGGAGGAGCGGAGCAGGATCAGCCCAGAAACTACCCGCAAGCTGGTATCTTCCATTAAAAATAGGTTAAGCGAAATTGTTAAGGCTAAAGGATATCATACTAAGTATTAACATCATTATTTCAGCTTTTATGCCAAATATTTAACTTTTTTTAAGACTTAGCGAACTAAACTGCTTTATGTAATTAATTTTAATTAATTAATGTTTTAATAAAAACTAAAGTTTCTTTTTCAAATGTGATATAACATTAAACAAATTGTCATTTAAGCATTTTGCATTTTTTCCTTGTTTAAAATTTATAGCACTTTAAATTTTTTGCTAGACACAGGGCGATCGGGGCTGCAAGCTAAATGATTATGTTTATTACGTAGTTTTTGTGGATTTTCTATTTAATTACATATTTTTTTATACTACATTATATATGTATATATATATATATATAAATATATAAATTTATAAATATATATACTCTTTTTTGAATAGTACTCGATCTGCATTAATTTAATGGTATTTTTATTGCCCGTTGTTCTACAAGATTAAATTTATTACTTATTCTGCTTAAATTTATAAATACTTTATTTTTTTTACATGTTTAGAATTTATTAAATTTAATAATTTCAAATAAATGAATGAATAATTAAATACACTATAAATTAATATTAACTTATCGATTCGTTTCAATCGATTGCAGGCCGTGCAAATGTTGTGGGTGAATCTAATTATGGACACACTGGCCTCTCTCGCCCTGGCAACGGAGGTGCCCACACCGGATCTATTGCTCCGTAAACCATATGGACGCACAAAACCCTTAATATCGCGCACAATGATGAAGAACATATTGGGACAGGCCCTCTACCAGTTGGTCATCATCTTCGGACTGCTCTTTGTGGGTGGGTTTTACAAATATAAATATAAATATAAATAAATAAATATAAATGATTAAATATATATAAATAAATATATATATAATTATGTTATATATACATATATTGAGAATATTTATCAAATTGTTCCGTCTATTAGGCGACTTAATACTCGATATTGAGTCCGGACGTGGACAGGATTTGAATGCTGGACCGACACAACATTTCACGATCATCTTCAATACGTTTGTTATGATGACTCTTTTTAATGAAATCAATGCGCGAAAAATTCATGGACAGCGCAACGTTGTAGAGGGTCTCTTCACCAATCCTATTTTCTACACCATCTGGATATTCACAATGATTTCACAGGTCTCTTTAAGTTTTACTCTTTTTAATTTCTGTTTAATTTACCTTTTATTTTTCAGGTTCTTATTATTCAGTATGGCAAAATGGCTTTCTCGACCAAGGCTCTTTCACTGGATCAGTGGCTGTGGTGCGTCTTCTTTGGCATTGGTACTCTTGTCTGGGGTCAGTTGATCACCTCGGTGCCCACCAGAAAGCTGCCCAAAATCTTATCGTAAGTATATCTATGTATATGTATCTATTGCAATAATATCTCCTAATAATAATATTATTGCATCGCCCAAATCATTGTTCTTAGTTCGAAAATAAAATATTGGTTTTACGATATACGAGTATATATATTATACATTTATACAATACGAGTATATAATTATACAATTTTTATTTCATATATATTATATATTAATATAATATTTATTATATATGTACATTGTAAACTTGCTGAGCGCCACATATATTTATTAATTAATTTGCACGCCGCAGGGTTGCACTTTTTCTCGAAAACTTAAATAATTTTTCTCCCAATTTACTATTAAGAGTTAATTTTAAAACTCAGCTTAACAGTGAGCTAACAGTGGGTTAACAGTGACAAAAGATCATCAATCAGTAAATGTTAACGGTGTGTTAACACCAACGGTTAACCCACTGTTAATTTACAGTTAATCAATTATCAGCGAGTTAACAAATTTCAGTTATACCTTTTGATCGATCTTTACACAGGATTTTTAACACTCAAACTCATCTCACACACATTAACACATTAGGCAGTCCAGTCCCCTCATAACTGTAATTGTTGCTTGGTGATAAATGTGAAAAAATTGAAAATTCATTTCCCGCTATGCCTGTTATTCCCTCCTCCCTCCAATAGCGATGACGAGTAAAGTGCTTGAAATTCTCTTGGGTTGCATTTAAACACACACACAACACACCCCCACACACACACAGCTGACACACGCACAACAAAAATTGCAGATAATTATGAATAATAATAAATATTCCTGGTTAAATATTTAGCTAATTGTTGCTTGCTGTTTACAACTAGATTTTATTATTAAATTTAAAGTGTGTTATTTTTTTTACTATATTTAAGTATTTGTTTTGACTACTTATTCTTATAATTAAATATTTTTAGCTTTAGTTGCAAATTAAATAAAATAAATTAAATTAAAAAAATTACCACTATTATCAAAGAAGTAGGTATTTTTTCTTAATGTTATTATATAATTTTTTAACAATTGGCTCTTTATAAAATCGTATGCAAAAATTGTCTAGCATTTAATGTTAATGTTATGCTTCAAAACATTCTAAATAAATAAAATATATCTGTTGTACGTGGTTAACAAGTTCGACGCTGACTGCTCGAACTCACACTCGAACATGCTTGCGCCTGATTCATGTTCGCTATTGTTGCTGTCAGCTATCGGTTAGCACAGGCAACTTTCTGTGAATTGGTTCGTTCAGTTTCAACAGTTGCCGCCGCATTTAACGTTTTGCCTTTTTTGGTTCGATCACACAAAACACCACCACACCATCAAAAACCTAACTCGAGCCGAGTTCGAGTTGCCGTTCGTTTGATGGACTTAAAGCATTTTTCTTTTTGGAGGTTGACCATCTATACCCTAGAATAATAGCAGTTTGTCTTTGACTTGTAATTACAAATAAAATATTTATTAATTATTTAATTATTAGTCAAACCAAGCGTAGTAAAAAAATTGCTTGTTATTGGTAAATAGAAAAGGTATAGATTGGTTGTAATAAAAAGTAAAGTAAGTAAGACAAATTTAGCTTAAGGTTAATTATAACTTAATTTGCAGTTGATTAATATTTCTATGATATGGTTTAATTAATTTGCATATTATTAAAATGTGTATAATATGATTTAAATTAATTTGCTCATGATAAGTACTTTTATAAAATGGTTTTAATTAATTTTAATTTATAACATAATTTACATATGATTGATACTTTTATATAGTTTAAATTAATTTGCATGCATTTAATATGCTTCATAATATGCTTTAAATTGATTTTTATTTATTTTGCTTTAATATAATATAAGTTAAATAAATAACAAGTCTATTAGGAGCATACAAAATTAACTAATGCAACTTTGCCGTTCATAACGGTCCATTTGCTGAAGCCAGTATGATTAATTTTTATTTCTAGCACATTGATGAAATCAAAAAATTTTGGCATTTTGTAAGCATTTTGCTAGCAAATCTTAAGCGAAGATCATTCAGACTGCACTGAACATAAGAAATAGCTTAATACAATAATTTTAAATATTAAATATCATAATATACTATAGATATAAATATACGAGGGATAAAATTATAAATAATATTGTATAAATAATTTTAAATATTAAATATCATAATATACTATAGATATAAATATACGAGGGATAAAATTATAAATAATATTGTATAAATTATTAAATAATAAAAATATAAATAAATTAGTTATAATAATATAAATTATTAAATACGATGGATCGAATTATGATTAATTTTTCTGCATAAGCACTTGTTTTGTTGTACCGTTATTTATACACTGCATCACTATTATCCTATTATCTATATATCTGAGGAATCAATTGATTCATTCATTCACACTTTATTCACATTGGCCTTAAATATAATTAATAAAATATAAATATTTGGTTTGCATAAATTACTTTACATTTTTGTTCTATTGTACTATTAATATTATTATAATTATGATGATTTCAGTTGGGGTCGCGGACATCCCGAGGAATATACAGATGCGATGAATTTGGGTGAGGAACGATTCGATTCGATTGATTCGGACAAGAAGCCGAGAGCGGGACAAATTCTATGGATTCGTGGCTTGACTCGTCTGCAAACACAAGTAAGTCTTTTGATACCCTTTCATTAATTTTTTTAGCAACTATTTAACCCAAAACGAGTGTCATTCTTTTCTTTTTGATTACCAAGTACAAAAACAAAAAAAAAATATATATATATATATATATCTATATCTATATTAAACAAATAGTTGATTTCCTCTTTTCGAATTATTCTTTTTTTTTTAATTTAATTTTTGGTTATTTTCCCTATTGATTGAAAATTGTATTTATAACTACAACAAAACGTACATATTCAGATATTTTAATCTATATCTAATATCGATTCATGTCGATCCATGAATTCGAAGTTTTCATCGAATAACATTTTTACTAAAAATATATTTTAAAGAAATATTGTGTATATACATGCGAACGCAGCCGGGGAATACCTCAATTGTTTACTCGCTCATACAAATGAATAATGAGTATTAACCCTTTAGTGCCCCGAAAATTAATTTAAAAAATTCAATTCTCGTTTTTATATATGCAACGAGTATTAGCCATTATTAGCCCTCTACATTGAGCCACTTTTGCTCAATTATTTCTTATATGTGCAATTCTTAATAAATTAAGGACAGTTTAATGCATTAATACTTGCAATTGCCATTTAAGAAATCTTAACATTTTATAACTTTATAAATTCTATATATATTACAGATTTTAATTTTTGTAAAATATATATTTGGTATTTTTTATAAGATAATTCCGAAAGAATTTTATTCTAATCAATTAAACAAATTGTATATTGAATTTTCGTTTTTGTAAAATTAAAAATAGCTGCAAGTCGTTAAAAAGTGATAATATTGAAATATTATAAAAAAAAATATGTATTGAAATTGTGCGGAATGGAAATAAATATGAACACATAATAATTTATATTTGTGAGACTGACAAACCAAAATAAACATAGCTCTAAAGGTGGTCTTAAAGTCCCTATTGAGTCACTAGGGGGTTAAGAGTTAAGTGCCATGAGGTGTTTCTGCCCCGTTCGCATACACAAAAAAAAATGCTACTCAAAATTATTATTTGATTTTAAATATACGTGTAACTAATTAAGCTGATTTTTTGGATTTTTGGTTAGCAAATTATTTATTCATTGAGTTTATTTTCGGGACATTTACATAAATTGTAATTGTTTATTTATTTGAATTGTTTTTTTTTTTATATTTTTATCAATTTGTTTTCGTTGGCTTTACGTTTTTAATACACATGCCGTGTTCCATGTTATGCCGTTATTGATATATCGCCGATACTTCGATAAATATTATCCATTCAATAAATATGTAAAATGGCTTAAAGCTATGAAAAACGTATATTTTTTTATCAGTTCTGCTGGGTCCTCTTCCCCTTAGAAATCAGTTCAAAATAGGCAATTTATTTGAGTATTTAATGAAAATATATTTAAAATATCTAAATGAGCTCATTTTGAATCGAATTTGTGGGGTGTGTGCAATAGTCGTGTACACCCCATTTATAGAGAGTGTTTAGCGAAATCGTTTCTATTTTACGGTTGCCAACAAAATAATAGCACCACTTTCACAAAAATATTTTATACTTAAAGTAAAAAATTTAGAAAGAAAACTATGTTTTTTACTTATTTAAATTGAATTAAATTAATGATTAATGAATTAAACAAATGAAATAAAAGCACAATTTTTGCAAATGTGAACTTAATTAATAATAAAATAATAATAATCGTAAATAGTAATACAAGAAATAATAATTATTAAATTATAAACGAAAATTATAAATAAAACAAGATAGAACGTTGCAGTCGGACGTAACCGACAGCGAAATACTATTATACCATAATTTGTGTGCAGTCAAGAAATACTGTCCAAGTTTGCCTCTTTGAATGGGAACACATTCTATAACTCTACTAATAAATATGTATATGATTTGCATATAAGTGAGCGTGGCTTTTAAAGACGGTGAGCAGAATTACACGGGCAGAGCAGACACAAAAAATTGTATAAGCTACTTTCACTCTTTGGGCGTGGCCCAAAAAATTTTGGAGTTCGATCTTAGTAATATACCTTCTAAGTTTGGTAACTGTAGCTCTTACATTGCGGGAGATACAGGCATTTATCGTTTTTTGTGGGCGGGAGTGGGCGTGGTCCAAAATTTTTTTACCACATTTATGAAGGATGTTACTAGCAATATTCCTTTAAAATTTGGTGATTTAAGTTTTCAAATTGCGCGAGATATACAGTGTCTTCCAGCCTATTTTGAACGGTGTCTAGCAACAAATTTAAAGTGCTATTAAGTTTAAACAAGGAAACAAATTAAAAATGTTTAAATGCCAAATTGTTTAATGTTATATCACATTTGAAAAATAATTTTTAGTTTTTACTAAAATATTAATTAATTAACTAAAATTAGTCAAAATCTGCAAACATATCAAAAAACGTGTTCCAGCCTACTTTGAACAGTCTTAAAAAAAGTTAAATATTTGACGTATAAAAGCTTAAATAAGGATGTTAATATTTAGTATGATATCCTTAAGCCTTAACAATTTCGCTAACCTATTTTCATGGAAGATACCAGCTTCCTGGTAGTTTCTGGGCAGATCCTGCTCCGCTCCTCCAGCAGAGCATTTTGGAGATTCTGTTTACTGGATATGTTGTGATTCCGGATTTTATTTTCCAGCAGAGCCCACAAATTTTCAAGAACATTAAAATCTGGAGACTGGGCCGGTGGAATTATGATGTGGGGACACTTCGATATAAGCCAGGACTATACTATTCCGGACTTATGCTTGGGGTTTTTGTCCTGGTAGATCCGGAAAGTACGTCGGATTCTAGCTTCTCGGCACTTTCGAGTAAATTTTCCTTTAGTATATCAAAGTACACATATTTGTCCATTGTTGTTTCAATGAACACAAAATTTCAGTCGCGTGCTGCCGAGATAGATGCCCATACCAGGACACTTCCTCCGTAGTGCTTGACTGTTGCCTTTATGTTTTTGGGACTCAGCTCAGTATTGGAGTGTCGCCACACATAATTCCGTCCGTCCGAGTCAAAAATGTTTAATTTGTACTCAAATTCAAATATGACTGTGTTCCAGAACTCCAAATCCTTGTCCTAGTGGATTTTGACGAACGTCGTCCAAATGATGTAGAATACAGTTAATGTGTTTAGATTGACCATTTTAGCTATTTTTCGATATGATTATCCGATTTTTAAGTGTTCCAGGATGATTTTCCCTTGTTCAATGGTAGTCCGTTTGCCCATAGTCCTTGTTGAAGGATTGGTCTATTTATAACGAAAAAATTCAACTTTAGGTAAAAAATCCGGTTTTTATGGCACCCAGGTGTCCGTAAAGTAACTGTTCAAAAAAGGCTGGAACCATAAATAGCAGTACTTTTTTACATAACCCGACCTAGCAGTTGGGGAAATCCCAGTTTATAAGGGTCATATTCATTTTTGTGAATAATTTATGTACCTGCCATGGGTCTTTGAAATTTTTTCTAGGCACCGTTCAAAATAGGCTGGAAGACACTGTATGGGCTTATCGATTTACACCAACAGGTGTATCGGTTTAGGTAGGTGGAGTGGGCGTGCCCATCCAATTTTTTTTTATCGATCTTTGGGGGAGTTACCAGTAACATACCTTCAAAATTTTGCGACTCTAGCTTGCAAATTACGGCAGATATGCGCATTTTAAATTTATAGGGACGAAGTTCCTGGGGGCGGCGGATGTGGGCGTTGGTATGCCAATCCTTGGAGGAGGTTACCAGCAAATTACCTTCCAAGTTTGGTTACTCTATCTTTAAAATTTTCGGAGATATACGGAGTTATCGATTTACAATCGGAATTGTCGATTGTAGGCGCAGGTGTGGGCGTGGCACCACCAATTTATTATCGGTTCTTAAAGGCGACTACCAGTAATATACCTACCAAATTTGACGTTCCCTACGGAAAATATAGCCATTTGAAAATTTTAGGGGCGTAGGTGATAGGGGCTTCGGAGGTGGGCGTGGCACATGCCAATCTTTCAAGGACCTCGCCAACAACCTACCAACCAAAATTGGTGACTGTATCCATTAAATTATGAGAGATATGTGGATTTATCGATTTTCTAAAATCGAATTTCGCGGTTTTCTAGCTCCCTGGTGGACGTAGGTGCAAACCCAAGGGTACTTTTCAATATACGTTCCAAGTTTCAAGTCTCTATCTCTAAGGGTGTCGGAGTAACGCGCGTTCATACAGACGGACAGACAGCATGGCGGACATTGCACAAAACCAATATACTATTATACCTTTTTGGTATAATAGTATAAAAATAAAGCTTAAAATAATTACAACAGGAATGCCTTGTAACAGAGTCGTGCTATTATTTTGACCACAAGTGTATGTGTATCAATGATTATTGTAAACTGCCATACAAAATATTCCAGTACCGTATTTAATGGTAATAATGTTTTTTTTACTTTAAAAATTGGAAAAGCGAAAAAACAATTTTTTTTTTTTAATTCCTCGTAGTTTTTTGACAACATTAATTGCTTTGCAGTTAAAACAGTTTTGAATAATAAAGGTTTACTTGTAGTAGTATAAGAACACATTTACTTCCCTATTCTCCACTCTCGCTCTAACACTATCTCTCTCACACTCTCTCTGTGACTGTTTCTGTCTCTTTTTCTCTCTCTCTCTTCAGTCCACTTTCGGATTTTATCTCTCTCTCTCTCTCTGTTAATTTTTCTGCTTCTAGTTTATCGAACGTCAATTTTTTTTCGTGTCTAGAAAAATGAAGAAAATGTATATTCTGAATGCTTTACTTAAAATAATAATTAAAACTAGAGGTTTTTTTTTGTTTATTCTTTCGGTGTTCGTCGTTGCATTTTTTTCACATTTTGTAATAATCAGGCTTAACTTAAAACAAGTTATTGACAACAACTTTTTTGTGATATCTCTACTCTCACTTTCTAACCTCTCAAACATCTCAAGAGACTCTAATTAAATCCAACAGCAAATTATAATTATTTCCGAAGTGTTATAGACGTATCGATAAATATCGAAATCTTTGCGTGTTATCGATAAGGTATAGAGAATGACAACATCTTCAACTATTGGATATATATATAGTTTATATCTTAAAAATATCAATACTGCTGCTACAGTAGTACCACAACCACTTGCACACAACCATTTAGAATATTTCGGAATTATTTTTGAATGGATTTTCGTATTTCTTCTGTAGAGTAGATTCAGCAGGTGTTTGCCGCCGTCGTCACAGCTCTCTCTCTCTTTCTCTCTCACTCTTTCTCCTCTCTCTTTTTCTCTCTCACTCTTTCTCCTCTCTCTCTCTTTTTCTCTCTCACTCTTTCTCCTCTCTCTCTTTTTCTCTCTCACTCTTTGTCCTCTCTCTCTTTCTCCTCTCTTTCTCTTTCTCCTCTCTTTTTCTCCTCTCTTTGTCTCTCTCTCTCTCCGTCTCTCTCTTTGTCTCTCTTTCCCTCCCTCCCTCTCTTTGTCTGTCCTTTTTCTCTATATCCTCTCTTTTGCACTAGACATTGACAATATTCCGGTTCTTCCCTTTTTCTCCCTACCCCCAAAAATCTCTGCAGTTGAAGCAGCAACTCTTTAGATCAGTTATATTTATCGTTGTTTCTTCCTCTTTTATTTGACTCCATAGAATACTATTCACAGTATATTTATTTATTTTTTTTATAATTGAAATTTGTTTTTTTTTTTTTAGACAAATTTGCATGTGAATCGTAATCCGCAAATATATTTTTGTATATATTTTTAAACGAAATGTAGTTTGCTATTTATACAACACTCCCCCCTTGATATAACTCATTAAAAAAAAAACATACTATAAGAAAGGACTCGGCTTTATCCTTATTAATTTGATCTAATCGAGCGCGCTTCGGTTTATCGAAGCTGGACATACTCTTTTACATATCTATCGCCACTTTGGATATCTTGTTCGACAGAGCAGCAGCCGAGCACAGCTCTATATACATGTCCGCTGCTGTATACTATGCAGTAAAAAAAACTATTGATGTCGTCGCTCTGAGCTTTTGTATTAGCAAGAAAAGGAACTTGCATCATCCATATTTGCTCAGCGCCAATGTTTTTTTTAATCGATCGGGCAGCTGACTCAAATTTAAGCGATCTGTTTACTCAAGGGTTAAGCTTAAGTTGCTCAAAGCTGAGCTTGCATAAATAAGCATTAATATAATAAATATCGTAAGGCAAATTAATGCATCTATTTCTTTTATTCAAATTGGTAATTAGCCTAACAAGCTTAATGAGCGCCGAACACTGAAAACCAACATGTTGAGTTCAAGGTTCAATTCACTCAACTGTTGAGCAAATGCTTCAAATCACTTAAGGCGTATTTAATTATTTAATGAATTAAATCATTTAAAGAGTATGTTTGAACGTTGAACCAGTTTACAGACTCATTTCACACATGCTGCAACAACAAACAAAATAAATTAAAGAAGAATATTTTATAAAGGTTATAATACTCATTTCATATTTTTCGCCCTCCTTTTTTAAAAAAAAAATGCTAAAAAACCAATCCCAATACGATTGATTGAATGACTGACTGAATTTTGACGTAAAACCGCAAAAAATAATATATACATAAATAAAATTACGAAATTCAAAAATTAAAAATGCCAACAAAAAAATCGAAAAAAAAACAACCTTTTATATATATAATTAAATATGTAATTTGCGTAAAATCTCAACTCACCTACAGATATCAGTACCGGTAAGAAAAGTGTATATTCATTTAAAGTTATTGGCAAAAAACAAAAATTATAGACGGTGTTCTGTTATGTCTCCCAGTTCACAAACCAAATTTCCCCAGGAAACCCATCACAACCCAACACCACAGCCGCCCACCCCACCACCCGCTAAAACCCACCATTACCAATTTCACCATCTGTTAAATAAAACAATTGTAATATTATTTTTGCATTTTTTTTTTGTGTTCTTTTCCACGCTTTACATTGTTTATATATATATGTCGATAATATATCGATTACGCGTTCGAACAAGGTTGTGACTATTCTAAAAATAAGGCATTTAAAAATTACATATTTAAATATTACTTGTCGCATCTGTGTATATAAATTTATATATATTAATTTAAATATACATATATATACATGGAAGTAAGTATGTACAATAACTGTGTGTGTGTGTGTGTGTGTGTGCGTGTTTATAAATATATATATTTAAATATATGTAATTCAACTCTCTCTTTCTTATTCTTATATATATGTATGTTCTATGTAGTTGCTTTGCCAGTATTTATAACTCTATGTTTTACACACATACACACACACATATATATATATATAAGTGTACATCCAAAAAAAAAAAAAAAAATTTAATTAATAAATAAATTATTCAAAAATAATTCAATTTTCTTAAAAAAAAAAAATAGTGCGTATTTGTGTGTGCTACCAACAGCTATTTTTTTAAATTTTGCTATTTTATTAGGTTTGATTTAAGCAAAAAAAATTCAAGAATTGAGCAACACTTGTAGCTTGTTTCTGTGAAACTCTATATAATATATTGGGTTTTTGAGTCCAGTTACTCAATGGTCGAGCACATTAAATCAAGTAAATAATTGATTCTTATCGATTTTATAACTTATAAACTTTCGTTTTTCAACTGAGCTTGATCTAAACTATTTTACATATCCAAAAATACAAACCTTATTAAAATATTAAATGTATTTTTTTTTATATATATATTTAATTATTTTCTCATGTTTAGCAATCGAATAGCAAAGATTGTTGACATAAAAAGTTATCTATAAAATTAAATATCAATTAAACATTTTTGGCGTGACTAAAAATCCACCACTGCAACGGTCTTGATTTTTTTTTTTTTTGCATGTATTCAATAAATTTGCTGTGTGAATTGTTATGGGTACTCTTCCACTTTATTGAATGACTACATTTTTAAGTTTCGATTTCGTTTCGTTTGTAAACTTCTTCTACATAATGTTTGTTGTTGCAATTTTCAAATCAGGTTTTGTTTCATTTCGTTTCTTTTACATGTGTTTTATTTATGTGCATACATGCAGACAAAAATATATGTGAGTGAGAGAGAGGCATGTATGTATATGTATATATTTATCGTGCATTCCACAAATGTCTCATTTTGGCGCCTTTGGTTGAGCTTCCCAGCTGCAATAGTATCGATATTCAATAATCGTTATTTTATCGGGTGTAATGATTTATTTAAATCGTTGACATCGCGTGTCAAGAAATCATCCTTGAAAGAAATTCTTGATTTCTTTTTTCAATATATATAATAGTTCGTATATATATCTAAATACATGTACACATGCGTATACCATTTTTTCTATATATATATATAAATATATATATATATTTTTTTCGATTTGATTATGATTTAGTTGTATTCGTTTAGTTGTATCTGATTTTTATTTATTTGTTTATTTTATTTTATTTTTTATTTTTTGTGACATTTGAAATAAATAAGTATATAATTCATAAATTAGCTTTCAAATTTGATTTAATTATTGCGAAAGTAATCATCGGAAATTTGTTAATTTTTGTAATTTTTAAGCCGGCGGAACCAATACGAGAGACTGAAGTGTAATTTGACATATTTGCAATAAAAAGCAACACAGAAGTACATGTTTATGTGCTTACATAAATCATGTAATGATGTTCAATATTAATACACGCATACAACTTACATAGACACACACACAGACAGTCACTCATCCAATACCCAAACTGAAATAAGAATGTTTAAAATAGACGAAATTTAAACAACAAGAAAATACATACATACAAAAGACGCAGGCAAGCAATACATGCATATGTATCGGTGCGTGTGTGCGTAGTGAAAAAAAAAAAATCAAATTATAGGTGAAATAAAAAAGAAAACGACATATATATGTGTGTACACATGCGCATATATAATTATGTATGGTTTTAGTATTAGAATAATTTCCGAATATATATGTAGTAATTAGAATCATTTAAAAGTTTTTGTAGTTAGGATTTAATCCACTCTAAGACGTTGTATGTATGTATGTATATATTATATATATATATATATATATATATATATATATATATATATATATATATATATATATTTATATGTATGTACGTATATATTTATGTATGTCCGATTTGTGGCGTCGAGTTTAAAAAGCAAACCAAAAAAATGAGCAAATAGAAAAGATAATAATTAACCAAGTAATCTAAGAGTTTTAATTTTTTATTAAAATAAGTCCACGTAAGTGTGTGTGTGTGTGTGTTTGTGTGTGTACAAAAATGGCGTTTTAGTTGCAGTTGATTTTTAGTAGGATTTACCTCATAAACATATACACACAAACATACATACAAACGTCCAAATCCACCACACATGCACACAAACAAAGCATTGAAAATGGCAACTACGCATAATGGCGGACTGCAGCAAAGCAAAACTCATATTGGCATGTTTAGCATAGCAACAACAAGAACAACAACCATAGACACAAACAATGCTAATGTTAGTAAGCTGATGCGACGGCGATAAATAAATTTCGATAATTGTTAACTGCTAACAACAATTCGACAACGTAAAAAAAAACAACAACAGCATCAAATCAAAACAACAACAACTTTAACAATCGATAACAACTACAACAACAACAGCATCAACAACAACAGTACAAGGTCTTCTTTCTACCACTACTATCTGCTCTGTCAACTACTACATTACTACTACTCTACTACTCTACTACTACTACTACTACTACTACTACTACTACTACTACTACTACTACTCTACTACTATCAACAACACTTCTAATGAGCATTGAGAAACGTATGTAATATGAAAAATTATGAATTCCTTAAGAACAAAATACAACAACAACCACCCTTTCAAGGTAGATAAAATCAGCACGTCAAAGTAATTATTAAAATAAGGTATTTTTTTTACACACATTGCAACTTATGTATGTATGTGTGTGTATGTATACATTAGAGATGGACCGACACATATTAAATTTGAGCCTTCGCATGATTCTGCTGAGTATGAGTGGCGCAATCAACGACAAAGCTCGCAACTGCAAAACCTCAGCGAAAGCGCAGCTTTCGCCAAACTCAACATGTTTAATGCTCTACATACAAATATATATATATATATATTTACATTTTAGTATGTATCTAAATCCACTTTAAAATCGATCTCTCTTTATCTATTAACAAATTATCAGGTTATTCCACTGCAATAAGCAATAATTATTTTGACATAAAATAAATAAATAATTCATCAGCTTCGCGGTAACTGTTATTAGCAGCTGTTAACTTACTGTTATTTAGTGTCATTTGTATCCCTGCAGCATGTTGCTATTTTATGTAAAGAACAGCTTTCTTTTAAAATATTTATCTGCCTTTAGTTTTGCACACCTCTGCTCTGTTAAGCATTATGTCTAATTTTAGATTTTTTTAATCAAACGGCGCATGCAATAAGCAAAATCGTCCGATAAATCAGATCGACCCTGCTCTAAATCAAACATGGCGCCGCCTGGTATGAACAGGGTTGGTGTTGGGCGGGGATAAAGCGGCCATCTTTACAGCCGCCATATTTGAGACGTACACGTTGATCAATATGTAATTCGGGAGTATGTGTGTGTGTGAGCTTATTTAAAATTAAAATTGATTTCGTTTTTTTGCTGGTAAGACCCTTATGTCTGCATGTATTTAAGTGATTTATTTTATTACTTACATCTAAATATATTTTTTGCTTGCTTTACTGGTCGGTTTTCATATACATACATGTATATAATGTAGAAGCTGTAGTATATGTATGTGTGTATATGTCAAACAGTCGACACGTGCATGTGTCACTCAAACAGAGCACTACAGCAGCAACTACAACTGCCACACTCGTTGCTTGACACTAACACAAATACCTAACATGTAAATATATGTATGTATGCTAAAATGTACATATTTATATGTATATACAGAGCTGTAGATAGAAACGGTTTGTGTTCTAAATTTGATTTGTGCAACACCTTTTAGGCATATTTTTGTTGTATATATATTGTTATACATCATGCATGTCTGTTCGTGTACGTACAGCAATTAGAGTTGCATTTCGGACCTCTCCCTCACCTCTCCTCACTAATACAACCCGTGTATATATTTACAGTAAGTCCACAAAGTGTTTGGAAACGGAAAAAAATCATATTTTCTAACTTGTTTTGCAAAAAAGAAGTATGTTGTTATTGACTTTAAATTATTTTCTTATTTTTCTACTATTAAACTATTAACTCATTTAATATGACTCATTGGCACCGTTATGTTACTTTAAGCTTTCCTCTAATGGATCCGCTCCAAGTTTTTTAGATTACCTTTCCCTATACTTAATAATATGCCGTTTTCTCCAATCTGGTGGCTAAAATTTACCAAATCCCATATGAAATTTCCATAGTCAAAACACATTCTGGACAGACCAAAATAATGCATAGTTTTGGTTTTTAAAATTTCACAATTAATTAAATAAATGAATCTTGTTAATTTTAATGTTATATATTTTAGAGAAATCCATTTAATAGTGGAAAAAAGAAAAAGAAAAGAAAATAATTTAAAATTAGAAAATATTTTTTTCCCTGCGTTAAAACATTTTACTTACTGCTTATATTCAATGCTGGCAATACTTTATCTGCTGCTTCTTCTGCTTTTCTCTGCTATTCTCTGCTTTTTCATGAAATCTTAACAAATTTCCACTGATCTTTTATTTAATTTTTACAATACAAACAAAAGTTTCAGCAGCAGTCAATTTAAAACATATTTTTGCAAATTGTACAAAAGAAAAATAGTCCCCGGCCCCATTTATAAAAATTGCATGCTAACTAAAAAAAAAAAAAAACTGTTTTTTTAAAATAGGGAAATGGACAAACATTTGATGAACCACCCTTTCCCGCCCCGCTCCCTCGTTATGTATTTGTATTTTTTTATTATGAGATTACTATTATTAGTGGCTTGACCCAAAAAAAAATTTTTTATCTTTGAAATACATGCATACGCTGAGTATGTGAGAGCGTTATTTACTCGCTCAGATTTGTAAGCAAAGTATACTCGGTACTCAGTACTGGCAAAAGTTCCCACACATACACATAGACACAGTCACATGCAATTGCGCTATGCATTTTTGAAGATGTTTTGTAAATAGCGTTTATTGATCTAATATATATTGTGTGCTATTTAACTATAATTATGATTGTTGTTACTGCTACATGTTTGTTTATTATGTTTATCACCCTCTCCCGTATTCCCCCCTTTATGTTCGTTTGTTGTCTAATTTCGTTTGGATTTCAGTTGCGGGTGATTCGTGCATTCCGCTCGAACCTGGAAGATCTAAGCGAACGCCGCTCGATGCACAGTTTGCACAGCTTGCGTACGCCGCGGACGGCAGCCAGTAATGCTGCTGTCGGTCATCCGCTCTACAATTTAAATCTGTTGAGCCCCAATTACAACAGCAGCGCCAGCAAACAGCAGCACCCTCAGTCGCAGTTAACGCAGAAGCCAACGTCGCAGCAGCAACAGCAACAGCATGTATCAAATGCAACCCTGTCTCCGCTGCCTGCGGACATATCTTACATTGACGAAGATCCGCAGCAGCAGTCACAGTCGCAGCAACAACGCAATTTACAAAATGGCTGCCCAACTACCTCAACACACACAAACACAAACTCATCCGCTTCACATTCATATTCGCCGGCTGCTGCTGCTGGCAGCGGTGGCGGCTTCTCTGACGTCGTCCGCAATTTGCAGCAACAGAGCGAACAGCACCCAAATGGACAGAACGAAACACGAATTTAAAGAAAACAAAATAAAAAAACTCGACATGCTTGTGTGTGTATAGACACGTAACTCACACACATACACAAATCTATCGCAATGAGTTACACACACACACACACACACACACAGACACATATTCATATACATATACACACATGCATATAAAGTTGCCGTTTAGTCAGCGTGTGTGGCTTTATTTTTTTTTATTTCTGCCGTTGCCCGATAATTATGTACTTTAATTAAGATAATTAATCTAACGATAACGTTTAACGCTTAGCAACAATTTTCGTTTTATATACATACATATATTTAAACGCATGATTTTTGTATAATTTTAATGTTTTTGATTTTTCCTTTTTGTATAAATATCATAAATAATATTACTATTATATTATTGTGTTACTCGTATTACTAACTTAATGAACAAAATACCAACAACAACAAACAGAAACAACAAAACAATTTTTGCATCTTTATTTGCCTGGCTTGGGAGTACGCGCGGGTCCTTAAGTTCGTGTGGTTGTGTGCGTGCGTGCGTGCTGTGAATGAGCTAATGGAAAAGAACAGTAACAGTTGTGCAGTTATTCTAGGGTGGCTGTGGATCTGAATGAGCAGCGATGGCAAGTACAAAAAAAAATGCTTAATAAAAAAACTAGAAATAGTAAAATGAAAATCGTAGGCGCCAGATGCAGTACAACTCATTACATAATATTTAGATCCACCCTAACCTACACATATGCATATGTATTATTGATAGGCGTCAACAATGACATCAATTTAATTTCATGCAAGCAACATGTTTATCGCAAAACGTATAATATTTAGGTTTAATATGTATTAGTGTGCATTTCTTTTACGATTAGACTTTTTATATACTAGACTTCTTTTTTAAGTAAAATTTGTATTCATAATTTGTGAAATTTAATTCGGGCCTTAACCAAGATATTTTTTTCACATTTGTTTGCACACATTTTGCGTTTGCTCACATACCAGTGTGCGCATCTTAAGATTTCCAACACTTGCGTTTTGCTTAAGGCCTGATTAACATGCAACACACACGTTAGTGTTAAATATGGTAATTTTAAGGCTTGAAAGATTAAAAACACGTATTAAAAATAAAAGTGCATTGCCAATTAGCAAAATTACAAATGCAAAAACGAAGTTTGCCGAACAGCATTTTTCCTACGCTGCCGCTTGATCTTGTGCAACATGTATGAAGCGCGCTAACCATCATGCAAAACTACCGCCAACGAATATCGTATACGATAAAACATACATAAAAAGTTACAGACAAGTATTTTAATGTATTCGCCCATCAGCTGACTTACATATACACACACATATACACATACACATGTACTTTACATGCGACCTGTGAATATTGAAAAAAATTATATGTATATGTAAATTATTATTATTATGTATGTATATATAGTATTTATATATTACTGAAGACTTCATACCTCAACATTTCAAAATTTACATATATATTTACATTAATATATATATATATATATTTTGTGTTCTTTTTTTTATAGACCCTGGTTTTATTCGCCAAACACGCATATACATACATACATGCCTATTCAACTCTGTCCATCCCCCCCAACCCCCCACCATCCAACCTTACCTAAAAAAGACACCTATATATTTAACAGTTATGTTGTATATGTATATAAATATATATATATACATACGTGGCTATTTAAAGTACTCGAGAAATACTTATCAGCATACAGTATATGCATATATTCGTATATACGTATGCAAGTAAGTATGTCGATATATCGATCATTCTCTCAACTAGTAGTAGAAGATTTTTTTAAACTATTTTTAATCACAACAAAAAATCAACACTTAAAATTAACTTAACTTCTCAACCTGTATTTCTCTTCCCCAATTATTTTTTTCTTTCTTTATATATATATATTCCATTTTTTGTTGCTTTCTCTCTTTCTCTCTCTCTCTCTCTCTCTCTCTTTTCGATTTTTGAAGGTAATAGGCGGCGAGTTGCAAGAACGCCTGATTCCGGTTCCATATAGCAAGAGCAACACTGATCAAGCTGTAAGACTTCTTTCCTTATTTTTACCTTATCTACCTGCTTGACCCATTTAACCTATTTGATCTATTTAACCCATTTTATCTACATGCTATTTTATTAACCTGCTACATAATTAAATAATTCATTCTTATGTATACAATGTCTAACAAAGTAAGAACGCTCTGCAGTCGGACAATATCGACTATGACCACACTCTGTTCCCAGGAAAAAATTATATATATCTATTCACGATGGGAGGCATACAGACATATGTTTAGAGTTTATATAGTTTACACAAGAGTGGTATGTTTGGGTTTTAATTAGAATATGAAAATAATTTGATTTTTTATTAAAAAGTTTCCGATTTGTTCTGGATTTTAATTGTTTTAAATATCTATTGTAAATGCATAAGTAATAATTTAGTTTGTTAATTATCAAAAAATTATATATTATTAAATGATATATTTTTTTATTTTGTATTAGCATTGCTTCAATAATAATTTTGATTTTTTATTAAATACTTAAATTTTTTCTGAACTTTTTTTTATATTAATAATCATCTTTAATTCATTGATTTTAGATTTTTTATCAGTGACTATTTTTGTTAATATAATATGCATAGAATTTAATCAATTTTTTCTGGATCTTCCTTTATATTGTATAATTTTGATTTTTAATTCATTAATTTAAGTGTGTGCATTAAGGTATATTTTTAATTAATAAAATTAAAATATTTTTTTAAATTTGATTTGCCTAATTTTTGAGTTTTTGTTGAAGCAAATATTCTAATTACATTACATACAAAAAATTTAAAATAATTGTATTATTTTATTTCTGAATCCTCAATGCACATCCTAGCAGAGTGTGTCGCCTTAGCAAGGAAGAGAAGCAACATCCTAGGGATGCATGTCATGATGAGCAATGACATAGTAGCCCTCAACCCAATAAAAATTCTAGCATTCGTGCAACAGCTTGGGTTGATGGAGGAGCTTTAAGCCCAGAAGGGGGCACAATAGATCTATCAGGTCGCAGTGCACACACCCCCCAACCTAATAATAATAATAATTTCTGGAACAACAGTTTTCGGATTATTTCTTAAATTAACGCATTTTTGAAATTTTCATATTAAAAAAAAACGCTGATATATTTAATTATGATAGCCTTGTGCACAGTGTATATAAAAACAAGCCCAGTCAGACCCAAATCAAATTTGAACCAAGTCCGATTCTCAAAATTAGAATTCAAAATATGTTTTGGTTATATTTGCTTATACAATACACAAAATCGTTTGTCTTTTTTAAATTAGAGATGGTCCCAGAACAGTTATTCCAAAAGAAAGAGAAAAATGTACTGTAATTTCGATTTAGATTAAGTTAAATGCAGATAAATACAAATATATATATATAAATATATATATGTATGGCTGTCATGAAGAACCGTGAAACTCCTTGCATGCTATTGTTCAGTTTTGAAGACCTAATAATAATGTATTTCAAACATGTGTGTCTGGGAAATTATATTTTCATAGAGCCGAACATTAAACCGCCGCTGAGTAGCAAACTTGACTGTCCAACCTGAGTGTTAAACTTCAGCGTTCAATTTGAATGTCATACGCATGTCATCCTTGTCCGTCAAACCTGAGTGTCAAATTTGACTATGAAACCTGACTGTCCAATATAAGTGTCATACTTGCATGTGTGGAAAATCGAAGCGTGCCTAATTTGATGACGCTCTTGCTTGTTGGTTATTTTCTTCTTGTTATTTTCCGTTTATTTTTTTGTATGTTTTTTCCGTTTATTTTTTTATGTATTTATGTTTTTTGCATGCCATTTTACAGATCGAATTTTTGCCTGAGCTTTTTGCAAATGTAAATAAATTCAATAAATAAATACAATTGTACATACATACGAAAATACATACATATATGTATATACATACATATATACATATATATTTATATGTACATTATATTACTATATAAATACATATGTGTGTACATATGTATGTATACTGACAATTCTCCCCTTTTCCGTGCGCCATTTTTCGCAAGTTTTCAACACACACACACACTCGCATACACATTGGCTGTTTTTCTGTTTGATTATGATTATGATTTTCATTTTGTGTATGTTTTTAAGTGTATGTATGCATCTTGCATTTTTTAGTTGTGACTCTGACTGCATCTCTCCCTATCTCTGTCTCTGACTCTCTCGCTGTCTGTTAAGAATAAATAACTGTAACACCATATATACATATATATTGTTGTCTCTGTCTTTATCTTGTCACTGTTTTCGGTGTTGTTCTTTTCTTTTTTTTCATTTCTCTACTACAAACGCGTAACGTAACGTAACGTTTGACGTAATAGATACGAGTGGTGAATGCGTTTCGGCAAGGCCTCGATGCCCGTTACGGTGAGCATACGAACACATCGCTGGCGGAGGTGCTGCGCAAGCAGACATCGCTGAGCAAACGTTTATCGGAGACGTCATCCATCGATTATGCCGATAATATTCCCGATGAGCTGCACATACCCGAAATCGATGTTGAGCGTCTCTCATCACACAGTCACACCGAAACGGCCGTTTAAAAACAAAGCCAACTAAACCAAAACAAAAAAACCCCATAAACCAAACCAAAAAATAAAACCAAATTAAACAAACCATTCAAAAAACCCTCGCCCTCATCTACACTCACGCATACATTTACTGTGAACTTAAGCGCACATACATACAAATGTCCTCATAAGGCGTACAAACCGGCAAGAAAGCGCCGCTTAAATTGGGTAAGGCATGCTATCTCGCTCTCTCTTAAAGCAGCTCTCTTAGTTGATGATGTTGAAGACGCTGTGCTGTTAGTGTTGGCACATTTGCAAATTACATACATATATACACATTTGTATGCGTGTGTATGTGTGCTTAGGTACGTGTGCAAGTGCATGTGTGTGGCTGTTTGTTTAGAAAGCTTCAAACCTGCCACAAGAACTTTAGTTATTCATAT
This sequence comes from Drosophila mimica, assembly GCA_037043585.1. Lineage (NCBI taxonomy): Eukaryota > Metazoa > Arthropoda > Insecta > Diptera > Drosophilidae > Drosophila > Drosophila mimica. The sequence goes on from JBAMBE010000435.1 coordinate 535,085, forward strand.
TAAGATACATACAACCACATACACACATGTGTTAAAGGAGAAAACTTCATTCGAGTGACCTAAATAAATACTGCAAATTTAAATAATCATACAAATACATACATACAACCACACACACACAGACGAAAATGAAAAACAAGAGCAAACCAACTGCGTTAAAGCCAAGTCGCCTATACTCAAGTCATTAATATTATTATTACATACATAATACATAATAACAAAAATAAAAGATCTGAAATGAATTTTGACTCACTGTTTTATTATTATTGATATTATTTACGCAATTGAAAGTGGGAAAAAAGTAAACAAAAATATATAACGGTCTGCAAAAATTATACACGTTGAATGTGTATGATTCCACAAGTATGAGCACCGAGCTTGAACATATAAACACTAAGGTAATACTTTAAGAATAAATATACTATGGTAAGGCAAAAGTTTAAAACTGCTTTTAAATATTTTATTAATCGCTTCAAATATCAGCGAAAGCAGCCGTTCGTCAACATGTAGTTTAAGGTCTGATTGCTTCGTACAAATCGATTTACAATCGATTTATTGCGGCTAATCGATATCATTTATCAAAGTTCAAAACTGCTTGCATTAATTATTCAATCAAATAACTAACAAGTGTATATTGCGCGTAAGCCCTATATTGTAACTTATAAATATATTAAAATTACAAATTTACGAATTAAATGCTAGCTATGAATGTATCAAGTTTTTCTGAGGTTTCACATGCTTAATGCTGATGCCCAAAGGTGATGACCAGGGGCATCAAGGCGCCACAGATCATAATGATGAGTTCACCATAGCGCAGCCCTGGTTTGCTGCTGCTGTGAACCTGAGCAATCCCAGCAGACTCAATGCCCACTTCGCTGCGTGATTCTTCCAGCGCATGATACTCATACGAACTGGAACCAGAACCACTGCCACTCTTGCGATGCGTTCCACTGTGCTGATGGGCCTGCGTCAACTCTGGCAATACATGCACCGTTGCCACATACAAAAAAGTGCCCGCCGAAAAAAGCATGGCAATCCCAGTGGCATTCACTGAATTCAACGTTTCCTTCTGCTCCTGACCAATGCCAAAATACGTGAGCAGCGTCAGCAGCGGCGCCGACAGTGAAAATATACCCAAATGCCGACGTATCTGTTGTCTCTCCACTTTCTCGTGCAGCAGAAAACTAACCAAACCAAATGCAGCCGGCGCCTTGTGCAACATGATGGCAAGGAAAACAATAATTTCCACATCCTGGTGACTGGTGGTGGCAGCAGCGCCCAAAGCAACTCCATCGGCTGAAATTGCAACAAAGAAACTCAAAATCAATACAGAGAAGCGATAAGAAATAATTCAGTTTACCCACCTGCCGCGTGCACAACCAGACCTAGTGTGGCCGTAATATTTTTATCGTTTTCGCTGCCTGTCGTCTGGCGCTGCGACACCTGATCGACAAGCATCATGAAAACAAAGCCCAACACAAGCGACAAGCCAATTGTACGCGAATAATCCAGTTGAGCTGGTGCCACCAAAATGCCCGTCGTGCTTGCATCCGCTGATTGTGGCAACTGCTGTCGCCTGCTATCCATATACAGGGATCTTATGCCCTCGGGTATTATTACAGTTAGCGCTGTGCCCACCAGCAGACCTGCACCCAATACGGTCACACATTTTAGTTTCTCCTGCGAAAATAGTTTTTAGTCATAAATGTACATGTATTTTATATGTGCGTATACCTCGCTCAGTTTCATGACCAGCGGTATGCTGCCTGCTAAATAGGAGCCAACCAGCATTACAATTACGAGCAATATTAATATTATAGTCTCCTCTGCCATGTTTGTCCCTCCTTCTATTTCTTATTAGTTTTTGTTTGCCAACTCAACTATCTGTTTTCGTGTAGTTTTGTGTTAATTTGGTATTTTTAGCGTTTGGTATATTAATGCGTACAGCAAATAGTCACTCTTTCTTTGCTATGCATACTGGTTTTGTCTGTGTGCGCACGAATAAGTCAATAATTTTTATTTTTTTATTTATATATAAAAAACAATATATTTATATAAAAAATAATTTATAATAAAAGCGATTTGCCGTCTCTTCGCCAACTCACAAAGTGCCATCTCCATTGAACAAGCCAATTACCAAACTATCGTTGAGCAACGATAATTATCAGCGCAGGAAATATGCACAGTTTGTATCGCTGTTTCTATCGATGTTTTACAATCTTTATTGGAATTAACAAAAAATTCAGCTAAGAGGATAATTGTTAATTACAACAACAAAAGCCAACTGGTATGTTAATAAATACAATATTTATGTGCTAATTAAAGCATAATGCAAATAATCAACAACTTTTAATCTAATTCTATGTACATACAAACTATATGTATTTGTATTTTTATATACATATGTATATGTTATTTACGTTTTGAGTTTGTGCTGTAGCTACTAAACAAAGGAAGTTACATTTAGGCAGTTAAAGTTGGCTGCTTTTGCATATGCTGTATGTGTGTGTGTGTGTGAATAAATATACATATGTATAAATAAACAGTGGAGAGCAAATTTATACACATACATATGCAGCGTGTATGTGTAATTACTACAAGTACTAATCGAGTACTTGGCATTTGTTACTGAATTCGTTACCGCGATAATTTGCCGCTAGCCATGAATATTTGATAAGTATATTTAAATTGACATTAAACATTAAAATTTTATTATCTTTGCCCGCAGTCAACGCATGTAAAATGGGAAATTGTTTGAAAATGAACAGTCCAGATGACATTTCACTGTTGCGCGGTAGCGATAGCATCATTAGTACACAGGACAACGGACCAATGACAATTTATCAGGTAAACACTACCTGGTTACCAGCTTGGGTAATTTTCGAGTTATAAATGTGTATTTTGCAGCAGGAGCCGCTTCCACAGCTGTTCTATCAAACGGTCAGTGCCAATACATCTGGCAGCGCTGCAGCCAATGGCACTCACATGTCCGAAGAGGATCAAATAAAAATAGCAAAGCGCATTGGATTGGTTCAACATTTGCCGATTGGCACGTATGACAGCAGCTCGAAGAAGGCGGCACGCGAATGCGTCATTTGCATGGTGGAATTTTGCCACGAGGAAGCCGTTCGCTATTTGCCCTGCATGCACATTTATCATGTGAACTGCATCGACGATTGGCTAATGCGCAGTTTAACCTGCCCCAGTTGCTTGGAACCAGTGGATGCGGCTCTACTCACTAGCTATGAGACTACATAGCGTATATAAAATATGATTTTAATTGCGTTTGCGCGCGTGAGTTTTTATTTTTATTATGAATATTCAAAAACAATTGGCGACCGTCAGTTTTAAATACGTCACAACACGAACAGATGAGAGAGAGAGGGAGAGCGAACGTCGTTTGAACAGCGATTGAGCAGAGTGATTCGTGTTAGCAGCGAGGGAGCAGAATTAACGCTTAAGAATTGTGACTCGCTCGCTCGCAAGCCAACGCATGAGCAAAGTACTAAAAATAAAACAAAAAAAGGATCACAAAACTCGTCATTCAGAAGCAAACGAAAAGGAAAACAAAATATAAACAAAGCAATTCAGCTGAGATCAGGAAATTTTTTTGCGGGGGTTTATTATACCCATAACACACAAACACATACAAACTCATGCATATATATATATAAATATATATATATATATATTTACTATTTAACATTGTTGTAAACAGTGTAAAAAACATTACGTAGTAATTTTTATTTGTTGGTTTTTAGTTGTTCAATTGAATTTTTTCATTGACTAATCGAAATAAAATATGTACATGTAATGAAATTATGTATCAATCAAAAATAATAATTCGATCGGTGTACATATAATACATTTAAATATCTGTAAAACGTTATTTAAATCGTAATCCTAAAATATACAACTAATTATTTACCCATAGTTTAGTATTGTTAAACATTAAAATAACAAATGCATTTTATATACTTCGGTGCAAATTGCCTTTATTAGTGTCGTTAAATTTACTAAAAAGGGGACAAAGAAATATTAAAAGTAGGGGAAATAGATCGGGCTAAATGCGAATGGTAATTAATCTTTAAGAATATATATTTTTAATTTGTTTAACAATTTTTCTCAAGCTTTGCATCGCTTACACAATCAGTCGCGGGTTCGAATCCCGCTGTAAGCAAGGTTGTTGTTTGTCTAGTCCAATAGTAGTCCGTTCTGCCTCCTTTTCTTTCTTTCTATTAATTTCTCCAAAAGCCAAAATGTCAGCAGTGATCGGCTATCGACATCAATTGTGATCTATGGAAATTTAACGTCCCTTATGAGCAACAACAAGTTGAACAACATAAGTGGCTCCTTAAACGGACAACGGACAACGTACAGTAATAAAAACCATTAGTTTTGCAATTGTTTAGAATTTTTGAATATATATAAATTAAAGTTAGTATTGCTACTGAAATTATTTTTAAAATATAGATATATATTTTTTGTGAAGTGAAGTGAAGGGAAAAGTGCCAAAAAGCAACGAGTAAAAAATAATAGCACCAGTAGTAAATATGTATATACAGTGTCTACCAGCTTATTTGGAACAGTGTCTAGCAAAAAATTTAAAGTGCTATAAAGTTTAAACAAGGAAAAAAAATGCAAAATGCTTAAATGCCAATTTGTTTTATGTTATATCACATTTGAAAAAGAAACTTTAGCTTTTATTAAAATATTAATTAATTAATTAAAATTAGTCAAAAACTGAAAACATACCTGCATATTTGAAACAGTCTTAAGGAAAGTTAAATAATTGGCGTATAAAAGCTTAAATAAGGATGTTAATACTTAGTATGATATCCTTTAGCCTTAACAACTTCGTTTAACCTATTATTCATGGAAGATACCAGCTTCCGCGTAGTTTCTGGGCTGATCTTGCTCCACTTCTCCAGCAGAGCAGTTTTGAGATGTTGTTTGCTGGATATGATGTGATTCCGGATGTTATTTTCCAGCAGGGCCCACAAATTTTCAAGAACTTTTAAATATGAAGACTGGGCGGGTGGAATTATGATGTGGGGACAGTTCCAGATAAGCCAGGACTGTATTATTCCGCACTTATGCTTGTCGTTATCCTGGTAGAACCGGAAAGTACGTGGGATTTCCAGTTTCTCGGCACTTTGGAGTAAATTTTCCTTTAGTATATCAAAGTACACATTCCTGTCCATTGTTGTTTCAATAATCACCAAATTTCCGACACCGGTTTGCCGAGATAGATGCCTATACTAGGACACTTTCTCCGCCATGCTTGACTGTTGCCTTTAAGTGTTTGGTATTCAGCTCAGTATTGGACTGTCGCCACACATAATTCCATCCGTCCTGCTAAAAAATTTTGAATTTGTACTCATATTCAAATATGACTGTGTTCCAAAAATCCAAATCCTTGTCCAAGTGGATTTTGACGAACGTCATCCTAGACCCCATATTTTTTGCTTTTACAAATTTCTTTTTCCGTGGTTCTCGGGCAATAAGGTCATGGTTGCGCAGAACCTGGAGCACAGTTTCCACACTGAACTTTTTCCTTATTTCATCCTGCACCTATTGAGTCAGTTTTTGAGCCAATAGCTTAAGATTTACTCTTATTTTCTTGATGATCCTCGGCTCGTCCTACTCGGTGAAAATCGGGTTTGGTGCAATTTCGCCCTTGTCCTATATCCGATTTTTGTCGACGAAACTTCAAATGATGTAGAATACAGTTAAGGTATTTAGATTGACCATTTTAGCTAATTTTCGATATGAATTTCCGATTTTTAAGTGTTCCAGGATGATTTTCCGTTGATCAATGGTAGTCCGTTTGCCCATAGTCCTTGTTGGCTTGTTGCACCCGAAATGCAGGAAAAAAACTAAGTTGACTACGGAGGAAATAGACCAATATTTATACTGAACATTTTCGACCTGACGAACAAATCCGGGTTTTATGGCACCCAGTTGTCCATAATGTAACTGTTCCAAATAGGCTTGAGCCATAAAATTAGGTACTTTTTTACATAACCCGACCTAGCGGGTGGGGAAATCACAGTTTATTAGGGTCATATATTCATTTTGATGGTTAATATATGTACCTGCCATGGGTCTTTGGAATTTTTGAAAAATAATCCATAAACTGCAGGCAATTGAAATTTTTGCTAGACACTGTTCCAAATAAGCTGGTAGACACTGTATATATCTATATATGTAATTGTAGACGAAGATAAAGTGTTGTTTACTCTCTTTCCTATTTGCTTACATTAAATGTTGTGAGAATTGCGGTGACTTGAAATGTGAAGGAAGAAAAATAATATTAAATGGAAATGGAACTACGTGTGATCTGATCGACTACGAGATACCAGCTGTTACATATACAACATATTGAATATTAGTGTAGATAATATTTAAATAGTTTTTCGATCTTTACTTGGGTATTTGGCATGCGATCTTGATGTTATATAAATTAAATCAACACATAAAAATATATAGATATCGATAAATTAAATAAACTTAAGCTTAATTTTAATTATTTAAATGCGAAATTATCTGTTTGGGTCTGAAAAATTGAGTTTATTTTTGTACATTCTTAGAGATGTTTCCTTATGACATATAAATTAGCTGTGGATTCATATACCCATTTAATATATACCAATATTTATGGGATATTCACCCAGTCAGTCACCAATCCATCCACCCAAAAGGGATGTGGTATTTTTTTTTTTTTAGCGGCGCAGGCGTATTTAGAAAAACGAGTTGAATGGAAAAAAAAGAAAAGAAAAGAGAAAGGAAAAGAATGAGAAGAAAAATTGGTCGGTCGGTGCCGCAGTATTGAATGAGTATTGGGCTGTGCAGCCACAAATTCGCTTTAAATATTTTTGAACACGCAATTCGCAATTTGAAACAAATTTTCAATAGTTTACAAATTTTAATTTTTCTATTTTCAACATGTATTTAATTCCGCCTCGAAATCGTTTGACATTTAAACTCAAGATTGCTGTTTTAACAATGTTTTTTGTTGTTTTATTGCAACAAGTGGTTGGCATTCGGGGGCACAGTGAACTCCCGGATCGTAAGCATATGCCGGCTGTGCAGAATATGCAGGGCACAGATATGGAGAATACGTTGAACGTCTTTTTTGGTTCGTCAAATGCAATACATAAAAAATATTACGTATACGAATTTAGTTGGAAATGTAAACCAAATATTACGTATGCGTACCTAAAGAGAGCCGTACAAAAATAGTATAACACAAAAGTGCTACACATTTATCTATAAATGTATATCATTTCCTAACATGAAAAGTGTCGCACTTTATTAAATTTATTTTTCAACAATTAAATTTTGTTTTTAATTCTGTTTAATTAAGTAATTTTTTTCATATTTATTCAATAAATTTGAATTGTTAAATAACCGCAGAAATTGTATTTATATAATTTTTTCCTGGATTTCACAATCCTTAAGAAACAAATATTGCAACATTTTATATTTTAATACCCCCAGATTTATTTATTATATGTTTAATTTTATTAATTTGCTTTCTTTCATTTTGAATTAAATTTCTTCCATTTAATTTTATTTAATTTAATTCGTCACTTTACTCTCACATTGTGGTCTGTTCTAAATTAACTTTCATTAAATAAGTATATTGGAGTATGTAAAAATAAATTAATTAAAAAAACACTCGACTTGCAAAATATATATTTAAATTATAAAAAAAAATTAATTAATCAATTAATCTTAATTAAACATAAATTGCAAATTGTTTTTCTAGGCACCTCTGTAATTACTGCAAATAAATTTGATGACCCCAGCACATTTCCAGCTTCAGGCATTTATAAGTAAGTATTTTTATTATTTTTGTGTTTTGTTATAAATTACATATTTTTCAATTTTAACTGAAATAAATTAAAAAAATATACAAATAAATTGTATTCATTTCATTTTATTGTCTGTTTTTCTGTTTCGTCTGATGTTCGTTGATTCGACATTCAGTTAAAAATAATAGATTTCTAGAATCTGATCAATAATCCTGTCTTAAATCGTTACTCCACAGACGTCCCTCCTCCTCCCGGGCTCATGACTATCGGAAGGGTTGCATTCGTAGGAATGGGGCCTGTGACAATCGGCCAGGCGATTGTTGCTACAGCAGTTCCTGTCGCTGCAATTTGTGGGGCAGCAATTGTCGATGCCAGCGCATGGGACTCTTTCAAAAATGGGGTTAAATCGTCTATCGATAAGTCGACAAACGATAAATTGCATTTGAAATTAAAGAATCGAATGGGATGAGCGGCTAGGCATAGATAGGTACATGCACTAAATACAATACAACATTATATTATTATTATATATATATAAGTGTATAAAATTGAACTAAATATTAGTATATATAAATGTATTAAATGAATATATGTATAAGCCGCTGCTTGTTGGCTGAAAGGCTGTCAATTAAATAAACGTAAATCTATTATTTAAAAATAAATACGTGATATTCACTGAGTCTTGTCAGATTTTTAGCTATATATATAATCAGCTCAGATCGGCAACTATTATGCCTTTCCTATTGGAAGCTCAGCCGGCTAGTTATCGGCTCAGTTGGGTTTCAGCCGCGATATGTATTGGGCGGCAAGTTAACAATAATTATAAATAAATAAAAACAAGAAACAAATACTGCCATCAAACTAATCGTTAATGTGTTGTTGCCTGTGTGGATGTCGTACAGCCAGCGTGTCCCCCCTTCCTAATGATTCCTCCTCAAAATTCACCTGAGAAATTCCCTTACACTATTATTCCATTGTCGATCGTTTGTTATAACCTCTCCTCACCCGATCAAGTTAATTTAACCCTTCATCTTAATTCGTTTCATACTATTTAACTCACAAATCATGTCTCTCTTCATCCATAATATCTTTAGGTCATAATTGTATATTGTGAATTTCAAATATGTTGTTGGCCAACACTAATTCTCTTATATGTAATTATTTACTTCGATTAAAGTTTACAAACATTTGTATTTTCTTTTGATTTTATTGGCTGATAAAGTGAGCATCACTGATGCGCCAAATGAGCATCACTGTCGCAGCCTTTGCTCATCACTGCTGCCTTGAGGGTTAGGGACGATCAGCTGTGCCTTTGTGCCACTTCGCCGTAATTAATCGGGCAGGAATGAACTCACTGGTTTGTTAGGATGATCCGAGTCGTCTCAATGCTCCCTGGATTTGTCTCACTCCTGATTTGTCCCAGTTGTCTTTTGTTCTTTTTCTTCCTTCTTTCCATATAAAGATGGTCTAACAATCGATAATACAACACTTATCGATCTATCTACCGACCATTACAAACTAAAACGATTCAACATCTTGTTGAGAATTATCTACATTTAAAATTAAACATAAAATACTTTTCTCAGATAATATGTTTCTTCAATTTAATTTGAAGTGAAACATATGCGATCGACATTAAATAAATAAAAAAAAGGAAAACGCATAAATATTATATATTATCTGGGTGCAATATTTATCGGAAGCGATAAATTCTAATTCGAATGCTGAAATATTATCCGAACAAACCAGACATCCAATTTTTAACCTCTGCTGTATCGATAACTTTCGATAAAAATAATTGCAAACAGTTGTTTTTTCTTCATATTTATTTATGTATAATATATATATGTATATATATTTTTTTGACAATTATTCGATAATAGGCTAATTCTATTGTTACAATAGAAAATTATTATTATTAATTATTCCGTATTTTATGCACAAAAATCATATTTAACAAATTTATGATAAAGTGAACGAAGAAAATAAAGAAGTTTATACACAGGTACTTATTATTTACAAAAAATCTGGGAATGTGCGCTTAATGACAATCTTATATTCACGATGTAATTATGAATGTTCATATATGTTAGGTATATATATTTATGTGTGTATATGTGTGTATATAGGTGACTATGGAATGTAATCCTTTGGTTCTTTTGGGGAAGCAAATTTTGTGTATATGCTTTTGTTTTTTTTTTTTGTACATCTGTTCAGATTGTGTTTATATATATGATGTAAGTTGATGGTGACAAAATAATATCATATTAGCTTAGAGTAATAAATTTTTTTTGTTTTATTTTATTTTTTTTGAGTGTATATGTTTTCTTGTTAAATATGTATTTGTTGGGGATAGTTTTTTTCATAATGCTACTAATGTATAAATTCTCCTATGAGTAAGCATGATCTGTGTTTAGATTGAGCACATGTTTGTGGGTGAGTGTGTGAGAGAGTTAAGTGCCCATGGTCGGTTCCTGACGTATCTCCGATTTAAGCTTAACAAATTCCTTGGCAACCTCATCGTTATTCCTTTGCGATAATATCCTTAAAATGGTCCAGCCCGTCTCATCCATTTCGATACGGCGCTGCAGTGGCAGCCAACATGCCACCGATCCCTATTCAATATAGAGTAATATTATATATATATATTTATTTATAGATTTATTTGTAGTCAAAATATGTGTGCAATTAAATTAAAAATAAAAATGATAATTAAATTACAATTAAAAAAATAATATATAAATATTTATATGTATTTATATGTATACCTTTTCGGATATATCCTTGAGGGGTATCACTGCCACGCCCACGAGTCGATCGTCACGGGCGAAGCAATAGTCCTTGACGCAAATATGTAGCTCGAAGAAATCCAATTGCTCCTCATTGCCAATGGCACTATAAATAATAAATATATAAAAATAAATAGTTATTTAATGTGTTATGAATATTTCAATTATATTCATTATTATTGTATTATATTATATTCATACTTTTTAAATTGAAATTATAATAAAATAAAAATATACAATCTATTATTATTTCTGGCTAACAAATAAATCATTTAAATTCAATTATATTTTTATATCAGTCTATACAAAAATGAACAAATCTATGAAAAAATTAAATATAATTTAATGAACAAACTAATGTCTAATATTATTAAATTGCAATAAGAATATAAGTAAAAAATAATCCTTAAATAAAACCATATATATAAAATAAAACTAGGTATAGTTAAATATATTTAAAAGTACTTACAAGCTGAAGGATTCATTGTATTTGGGCGACCAGTTGTTTGACTTTGATTTTGTTGCATATTTGCGCTTTTTGTCCTGCAGATGCGGTCCAATCAGATTTATCTCCACAAATGGCCTAAACATACCCGAAGGTATTTGCCACTTCAGATCGTTGGCAGCCACAACTGAAATTGATGCAAAACACAAAAAAACAGTTAAATCGAGTTGAAATCAAGAGGAGATTATAATTCGGGTATATCATGTCTTAATGAAAGTTTATATTTGATATATTAAACACGACTTATAATTGAAGCAGACCATCGAAGCAGGTCTTGACAATAAGGAACATACAATTACCGTTGCTCGCAGGCAAAAACAGATCAAGCCTAGAAACGGGAATGCCAGACAAGTTGCGGGTGCGGTGTACATGGGCAAATACAATTATTTCCAACAGTTAATAATCTAGCTCGGGGTATTTAAATTGTTAGCTTATAGCTTAAACATTTGCCTTATGCTGGGTATAGATTTATATCGACAAATATATAAATAAATGATTTGCATAAGGTATAAGAAAAGTTTTAGAATCCATTTTCAGACTACGCCCACTCCCTCTGCCCCAGGAACTTCGGTCCGCCAAATTTTGGACAGTAACAGGTACTGGAAACTCCCCCTTAGAGATCGATACAAAATTGGATGGTCGGGCACATCGCCTCCCGAACCGATAAAATCCTATATCTCCAGCAAAGAAGGTTACTAGGAAACTCTTCCCTAAATTTTTTCGGTTACACCCGACTGCAACGTTCTCTGTTGTTTCAAAAATATACTTGCTGATTAGGTTGATTTATTGTAACATCTCTTCTCTTTGAGATTTGATAATTGAGTTTTTAATCATAGAAATGGAGGACGCTGAATTGATTACATGATATAGTTTGTTATAAACAGAGTACAGAGTACTCGAAACGGTTCATGCAAGGAACAGTTAGCAGTACAACGATTAAGAGAAAGTAGGAACGAATAAGGAAACGGCCTCGCGAACAAGGAACAGAAAAATGTATTATTATTAACATAACACGTCGATTGATTAAGGAGGGAAGGTTAATAAGAATCAGCCTATTGGTGTATGAAGGTAAAGGCAGTACACCTAAGTCAAAGCGACGAAGAGCAATAAGTGAGAAGCTCTTCTGCGCAGATTCCAATCTACTCTGGTGAATATGATATTGTGGAGACCACACACAAGATCTACATATATTCTAGAATTGGACTTGCAAGACAAGTGAAAAGTATCTTGGTCGAATTTCTTTGAGCAACGCTTAATAGAACGAAGAAATTGAAAAGCTTTGTTGACAGTGAATTGGGTATGAACCCAATCGAATTTTAACTTGTGATCAAGAAGTACCTAGCCTAAATCGTTTACTTCAATCAGACTGTCAAATGGCATCCCATCGAGCTACAACTAACTAACAACATGAGGAGTGATAAGATGGAATGAGATGACCTTACAGTTAGAGCAGTTCAAATTGGGCAGATTCATCTTACCTTTAACATTAACTTTGTGCTCTCCGGTGCCAGGATGCGAGAATAGATCGATTTGCACTGAAATCTCGCCGACACTTTCCTCGGCATTCTCAGGATCAACTAGAGAACAGAGATTGTAGATTTATTGATGCTGATTGGGTACTTGGGTACTGATTACTGACCTTCGTGCACTTGGCTTGAGATGAATGTCTTGATGAGTGTGTCTGTCATTTGGGTGTATAAACTGAGTGCATAGCGTAGGCTTTGCAGCTCCGACGATTTCTCGAGGAAGGTCTTCTTCAGTCCATTGCCGCCGGCATGAAAATATTGTTTGATTGTATCTAAGGCAACATCGAGTACGGCACATTGTTTGGGAGATAGATTTTTTTCCACCTCCTTTGATATGTCCATAACACCGCTAAGGGCACTTTTCACATCCTGCTTGCCAGCCATATGCGATTTGAACAAACGGCCCATATCTTCGATTTTTGCATTCGATGCCAAATTCTTTGCATTATCAGTTAGGTGCTTGAACATCATCTAAACATACAATTTTAATTATTTAATTACTATCGTTATTTATATTTCAATATATTCATAATGTTTATTTCGGTAATACTAAAATATATATAAATGGCAATATATATAAATGGCAATGTTCCCAAGAGCAAAATTATAACACGACGACGTTGGTTAAGGTTCGAATCCACACGGTAACACAACGGTACAAATATGACCTACGTGTGTCGATCGAAGGTCTACACCCTACAGTATACCCTACCTAATTATTTATAATTATTTAACTTACCGTCTTGTCAGTCATTGGGGGTAGCACTATGGTCTTCTCCAGAATTCGCATAACAATCTTCCACAGCTCCTTGAGCAGTCTCTTCAGCACCGTCTTCTCACAGGACTGGGCATAGAGGGTCAAGGACCCGTCGAGCAGATCCATCAGAGGCCTCAGCACATCATCTGCCTCAACGGCAACCGCATTTCGTTGCACAGCCTGATTTCCGGCTGTCAAAGGTCCACTTCCGCCCTTGATGGAGAGCAGCATGTCGCCCAATTCCCGCACCGATTGAGTAATGCGTGGTTCCAAGCTAGCAAAAAAAAAAAAATTAATTGAAAATATAAAAACCTATTGCACACCTACTTGTAAGTAGGTGTGCCTCAATTTCTTATGAAGAATGCACAATTTTCGTTTTTAAAATTACAAAACAGTTAATTAACTTAAAATCATGTTATTTTTTGTTTGTATGAGTTGCAAGAACAAGAATAAGTCAATAATTAAATAATAAACAATTCATAATTTAAAAGTAAATATATATTTGTAAATAGTTCGATTTTAAGGAAATCGGTCTTGCCTTATAGCAAACTGCGTGGCCAGATCATCCAAGGCTGAGTTGAGGTTCTGCTGCAGCTCCTTGAGAATGTTGGCAGCATCCTCCTCCAGTTTATCGCCGCCCATCGACTCGAACATCTTCTCCAATTGGACCCTCAACTGCTGTATGTTGTTCATCAGAATGCAAGCCTGGCACAGCAAGAAAATTAATTTCTAATTATTTTTTAGTTTTTAAGATTTGTAAGAACTCATAGTTGGCATTCATTATTCATGATTATTATTGATGAATTGTCTATAATTGCAATTGAGCAAAATATTTTAAATTAAAATATATTTTAATATATTTTATTTTTTATTTTTAGCGTTTTTTCATTTTATTGTTGTTCATGTAATTTTTCGATGTATACGAAAATGCGTCACGCATTTCTTTATCCTTTCTAATTGTAATTTTTATACTCTGATATACCAATATAATAGTATATTGGTTTTGTGCAATGTCCAAGACTTTAAGCTTGGAATATATACTTGAAAGTGCTCCGAATAGATAAAGTGTCAAGATTGGATCGCTACGTCCACTAGACAAGAAAGCTAGAAAATCGATAAAATCGATATTCGCAAATCGAAAAGCCATATATCTGCCACAATTTTATGGTTACAGTCACCAATTTTGGTTGGTGGTTGTTGGCGATGTCCTACACAGATCGGTATATGCCACGAATCGGAATCGCCCCCAGGAACTTCGGCCCTGTAGTGCGCATATATTCCATAATTTGTAAGCTAGAGTCACAACATTTTGAAAGTATGTTAGTGGTAACTCCCCTAAGAGATCGATAAAAATTGGGTGGCCTCCGCCTATCTACACCAATACACCTGTTGGTGTAAATCTCACGCAACTTTAAAGATTAAGTCATTAAAAAATCTGGAAATCAATTTATTTAGGGATCTTCTCTATAATTGTTTTCAGTCCCACCCACTCCCGTCCCCAAAATCTCGAAAAGCTCATATCTTCGGTAATTTAAGAGCTAAAGTTGCCAAACTTCGAGGAAGGGTTACCTTATCTTATATCTAGCGCAATCTGAAAGGCAAACTTGGACAGTATTTCTTGGCTGCATGCAACTAATGGTATCAAAGTATTTCGCTGTCGGTTACCTCCGACTCTTGTTTATTTATACAATAGATTAGATATCTAAATATGTATGTAATTTTTTTATTTAAATTATTATATTCTACATTTATAGATTTTTTTTTTTTTTTTTTTTTGTAGAATCGCCTGGAAGTAAATTTACGGGGTTGTACTTACAATTCGTTCGTCCCTCATATGCTCTGGGAACTCCATTTTCACAATATCAGCATAGGCAATGAGTACTTTTACGATTGTCTTAGCAAAACGCCTCATGTAACGTTTCCAAATTTCTGGATCTGGACACTCGAGCTTGCTAACAACATCGAAGCACTGCGTCAATTGTGTGAAAACATCGACAACCGAATTGGAGAACAAAGCATGTTCACTGCTCTTTTGGAACTAATTGGATCGAATATACAAATATATAATGAAAATGGCAATAGTCGTCAGAGTTTTAGAGAGAGAGAGAGATATATATATATATAGAGAGATAGAGTGAGAGAGAGACAGACACATTGACAGAGACAGAGAGAGGGAGAGCATTTGCACAGTCCGAGAATTTTAAAGAAGATAAATACATATATGAAGATAAATATGTAGATACGTATACATATATACATATATATGCAATTTATTTTCAGCTTACCCCATCCTTTTTGTCACGATTAAAGGCACCGTGCAGATATTCGAGGGACACATCGTCGTTCTCATTGAGCCACTGCATGACGAAGGGTTCAAACCAGGCGGGATATTCCGGTACCGCCCCCTTGTAAGGCGGCACCTCTTTCACGTAGTTACTGTACAGCCATTTGACGCGAAAGTGCAGATTCATGTAAGCCGATGACTTGCACAAACGATGCTGCTCGTGCTCCTCGAGTGCGTACTTCATGTCCACGGCGAACAGGCCCCACATCGTCGCAGCCGATAACTGAAAACAAAAATTGTTAATCATTTGCTTGCCGAATCGGATTAAAAGCTTTTGGCCTTTATTTTTCTGTTTTCTTTTACAAAATTTAATTATGTATTTTAATGTTAATTTTTGTTTTTTTATACTAGGATACTGAAGGTATATTGGGTTTGTGTAACGTTCATCATGCTGTGTTTCCGTCTGCCCGTCTGGATGAACGCAACTTTTTTCGACACCTTTAGAGATAGACCCTTGAAACTTAGAACATATACTTGAAAGTGCTCGGAATAGATAAAGTGTCAAGATTGGAGTCCTAAGTCCACTAGGGAGCTGGAAAATCGATAAGTTCACATATCTCCCACAATTTTATGGCTACAGTCACCAGTTTTGGTTGGTAGGTTGTTGGCGGTGTCCTTCAAAGATCGGCACGCCCACGTCCGACGCCCTCAGCCCTCCCCCTAAAACTTTGAAGTGGCTATATCTTCCGCAGTTTTTGAGTTGGGAACGAAAATTTGGTAGGTATATTACTTCCACATTCGGTGACTCAATCTTTAAAATTGTGGGAGATATACGCTTTTATCGATATACCTACTGCTCTAACTCAAAAACTGCTTATGATTTACAATTTTTAGGATTTTGAAGGACATCCTACAACAATAACCTATAACTGATTTTTTTTATGTAAGCGATATTAATGAGTTTAGCACCTAGAATGCAAATACTCAACGATTATGACCATCAAGCCGGCTATCCTTCTAGTGGACGTTGCAAAAATTAAAATCTAAGCAAGTTGTGAATATTTCTTATTCGTTTTTAAATTTAAATTAAAATATTAAAATAAATAAAAATTAATAATTAAAATAAAAAACATTCAATTTTTCAAAATATATAATAACATAATAACATTTGTATTCTTACCTGCCCGATATTCAGTTCTTGTGGGAATTGATTGAGGACGGTGCCATAACTGTTCTTGTCCTCATCAATCACAGATACAATCAGAGCAATTAGCTTGTGCCAGAAGTCGACGCTGTCCAGCTTTGGTCCATGGTCATCCGTATCACGCTTCGCCTCGTTTGGATCCACCTGCAAAGTAATTGCGAGTAATTCAAAGTAATTATAAATAATGACGTACCTGAAACTCCCTGTTGTAGAGTTCGTAGCAGTTTTCGAATAGGAATTGATAAGTTGATCTAAGACAAGCTTTGACGCAATCCTTGACAACCGTACTCGCTCTCGGTGGACTCGATAGCTCTTGAACCTATTCGTATAATAGATTATTTGACTTGTTATCTGTTATCGTATTTCTATCCATGCCATTACTCACCTTCATGCGGAAGAATGTTATGGAGGTCAATAGGTCAACAGTTGACTTGAGATCCATGAGTTTCTCTTGGCTAGATGCGGGAAAATTATTTCGATACATCGATAGATCGATTCGCAGTGAATTATGCAACTGATCCAGCAACTTGACAAACTTTTCTTTCTGCAAAAGTTACACAAACAAAAAAAAAAAAACGAACGTAACAAAAACCAAATCAGAAAAGTGAAAAAGCGAACATTGTATTTAAATATTGATTGATCGACTACACAATATTTTGTTCCCAGTAGCAAAATAAGCTCAGATATGCTGTTGGCATTAAGCTGCTATTGATTTAATAACCTATCGATTATTATCGGTAGGCGTTAATATATAAAATCTAATATTTTTATTTTTTCACCTTATGGGAAACTATAAATTAAGGGTGATATGTAAATGATAAGTGATTTTATGTTATGGCATAACATACTGATTTTTATCGATAGGTTATGGATATTTAAGCAAACGAAACAAATAGCCAGCGAAGACCTTTTCAAAGAGATTGCGAAGATCATTTCAAAGCTTACAAAATAAAAGAGAAGAATACTAGATAGGTAGATGGGGCATGGGTAATACGTACTCCAAAATTGCTGGCCGCAAATCGATCGCTGGCCGATACAGCCGAGGAGGCAGTTGTATGGGCATAATAGGCATTTATATTGGCCAGCAGGGTGCTCATCACAGCCGGTACGCCGGGACAGAGATATTTCGCTGATAGACAATGGAAATGGGTCATGGCCTGATATATATTCTCGATGCCATATCGCATGGAGAACTCATCGACAATCTCCTCGGGAATCTCGTCAAAGTACAACTTCCAAGCATCGTCACCTTTTTGCGTGGGCAGCTTAACCTGTGAAATAATTCAAGAAATTCAGACTCAGCTAAAAACTCAGCTAATATACACTTGGGGCAAAAATAATAGCAACACCCATTCACAATAGATGACTTTTTCACAGTCGTATTTTAAGCAATTTGCAATTTATAAAAAATAAATATAAATACTCTTAAAAGAAGTAGGAAACAAACAAAATTATGATTTGAACTTATTTAAATTTCAATAAAATTAAAAAATTAACTAAAAAATAATAATAACCACATTTTGGCAAATATATATATGTAAAATATATATATAAAAGGTGAGAAAAATATTATTTTATGCACCTTTTTCAACGTATTAAAATTTAATTCAATTTAAATTGAACAAGTTTAATTTGATTTGAAAAGACAAAATGAATGCAGCACTTAAATAATAATAAATAATAAATGGAAAATAATAATAATAATTATAATAAAAATAGTAATTGTAAAAAATAATCATAATAAATAGTAATTATAATTATGCCAAATATATACAATTAATATTAGAAATTAAGATTTAAAAAAATTGCAAACCAAATGCTCTGTTTTCGCTATTCATAACAAATAATGTCACAGAATGTGGCTATAATTTTGACCGCAACTGTAGGGGCAGTCTTACCATGCCGCAGTTCTCTTCGCAGAGGTAGTGAAAGAGGTTCTCGTGGAGGCAGGTGTACTGCACGTGATAGGGTGCCACCTTTTCCTCGCCCTTGATCTCCACGGAGATGTGTAAACGGATTGCGCCGGATACGGCCGATTTATCAGTACGTTTTTCCAGATTATACCACACATCCATCTCACCGGATAGCGTACGGACTTCAATAATTGTCTGACCCAAAAAGTCATCCGATTCGCGTGTCAATTTCTGGCGCAATTTCGATTTCAAATCATTATCCTCATCCCAAACACGAACTTTGATGCGATCCGAAGAATTGTGGCACTCGCTATGTTTTTTTTTATTATATATATGTACATATATACATAAAGAAATTTATTATTCAATTTTGTGGTATGTACACAATAAATGCCTTATATATATTGTGTGATGGTAGGTTTGACATGCATGGATATTAGTCATTAAATTAGGCTTGAGAATTAATTATTTAACAGTTTTGTGCATTTTTGGTATATATATATTTGAAAATAATACAAATAAATATATATTTAAAAGTACCTCGCAATATTTACTTGGCCAGTAGACGTTGTGGAATCCCAGAGAATTATTTCTCAAGAATTAGGCTAGGGGCTCAGAAGGATGCCCCAGTCAATAAATCTAACTAAGTTTCCCCAATAATAATCATAATTTATATATACATATTAAGCATTAAATTCCCTCGCTAATTATAAAATTTGTTTCACTCACACATAAGAATAAAGATTAATTTAAAAAATAAAAATTAATTCATCCCTTATCAAATCTAATTTCAATAATAATAATAAAACAATAATTCTCTTAGTTCTCGTAGTTCTGGTGCAGTTGTACATAAAAAACGGGTACTTTAATTTGATGATACTTGGCTCAGGTTTTATTTTTTTTATTTTCCTGAAAATGGTACGTTGTAAACTCTAGCAAAGCAGTGTAGTTGAGAGAAAAATTATGGCTTATTTTTTAATTTAAGAGAATTTTCGTCAAATAAGAATTCTTATTTATTATTTATACTTTTTAGAAAATATTAATTCTATAAAATAGCAAAGAATTCTTTCTAACATTGCGAACTTAGCAGCGAAGTTGATTAATTTGTTATTTTAGAAATGGCTTTCTTACTTAACAATTTGTATTGATGCGTTTTTCTCAATAATAAATAATCATAAAATAGAAAAGCACTTTTGTTAACTTTTAGAACATCTTTTTTAAAATTATTTTTATTATTATTAATATTGTTTAGGAATTTTGTATATATTTAGAAATTATTGCGAAAGTCCCGAAAATTAATCTAGTCTTCAGGACATTGGCAAAAAGCAAAGCAGCTGAACAGCTTACAGCTGAACTGAACGCTGCGGCAGATACAGCAATATTCAATGTTCAAAGTTATCAAAACAAGCAGCTTCAAATTGAGGTTTTCGAACAGTGAGAAATGAAGGAACTTCACATTAAGCATTAAGCTTTTGCAACTGGGAACTCCGCTCGTCCAAAGCTCTCTCGCTGAGTGCAATCGAACGATGCGTTCTAAGAAGGTTTTGTGCAGTGTTGTGCGCAGCATACAAAGGAGAGAGCGAGATTGAGGGCGAACAACAACAAAGGCGACAACAAGACAAACAAAACAAGTTGTTGGCTCTCACACAAAACCAAGCAACAGAAATTGATAGATATATATGAATGAGGCTAATTATGTACAAATAGACAAAAGTAGTAGTAGCGAAAGTGCGTGAAAAAAGTAGTAGAGCATTAGGTGTGTATGAAATACAGTTCGACAATCTGTGATTGGTTGGTTGGTTGGTGGAGGCGCAACACAACACAACGTGAAAGAAGTTGTAGTTGAAATAGTAGAAGAGTTGTAAGGAATAGGAGTAGTAGTAGTAGTTGTAGTGTTGGTTGGTAGTGGTAGTAGTAGTAGTAATACAATAAGTAGTGGTGAAAATACTCACAAGTGAAACTTCTCGTTCCACACAGGGTTTAGCTCCTGGGGCATTGTGCGCGTTCTCTTTTTCACCTTGCTAACCTGCACCGTCACATATGGATCACTCGTACCGCTTTTATCCTTCGCTATCAGGCCTTGAGCACAAATCACTGCACACATCGAATTTCGAATTCGAATTGGTTGTGTTTTGGGTTTTTTTTTGCGATTTTTTCGATTTTCGTTTTTTTATTCGTTTCAATACCAGAACCACCAAAGAGAAAGTGTGTGTCATGTTTGTAGTTGGTATTATTTTTTGATTTGGGTGTGGTGTTTGCAGTTTATGGTTTTGGTATATATGTAATTTGTGCAGTTAATTTTTTTGGGTGTATTTGCATTTTTTCGTTGTTTTTGTGTGTAGAACATATAGTTGTTGTGCAATTTTTTTTTGTTTGAGTGTAATTAATTTTTTTTTGTGCGCAGTTTTTTGTTTTGAATGTATGTTAGTTATTTTTGTGTACGTTTAATTTTTGTATGTGCACATTTTTATTTTTGGTGTGTATGTGTATTTTTTTGTGTGTAGTTTGTTTTTGTTGGGGTGTAGAATATTTTTTTGGGTGTGCATATTTTTTGTATGTGGGTTTTTACGTTGAGGTTTGAAACGAACATAAATGTTATGAGCGATTTTATTGTTATACAATTCCAATTGAGTTTTTTAATAGATATTTTTCGTTTTGTTGTTGTTCAGATTTGTTTATCAAGGGAGAAAGAAGAAGAGAAAAAACGGAAGTTTTTTGGTTTTTAATTAAAGAAACTCGGCTCGCAATAAAAGTTGCGAATCAGTTCAGATCAGTCAGATTGATTGATTGACTGATTGACACATTTACTACGTGGTGTGCAAGCTAAATTTAAGTTGCAACGGCACAAATATCGTGTGAAAATTAGTTGGTTAATTAATTTATTATTTATATATATATATATATATACAGAAAAAACACATTTATGCATTCACAGTACAAGAAGTGGACAATTAAAAAATTAAATAGCATTTTTTACCACTCACACACACACAAAACACGCATATTAAAACTAAATAATAATATTAATAATCATAAGTCCAGTTTAAAAACCAACCAAAAGTTTCCTCGAATTTCGAATTCGAAACGTGCAAGTAAAACGTTGGATGTTGTTGTATTTGTTAGGTGGGCATAACATCGAGCTGCAACAGAAAAGCTGAAAGATTCGAAACGAACACAGCGATTTGCTTGGTGAGCGCAGCGAGCGTTCGTCGCGTAACAAAAAGCTCTATGCTATACGTGTCCGTGCTAGCTCTGTTTAACAGCCAACAACAACATGTTCGATTGCTGCAGCTCTCTGCGGTGCGCGTTTCAAGGTTGTGTTTGAAGCTTGCAGCACACTAACAGTTTTGGTTCCACAGGGGTCTATTTTGTTTGTGATATATACATTGTTTAATACAGAGTAAGCAAGTAGAGTAAGTAAAGAGTAGTGTGAATAAAAGGCTATGGGAAGCTTAGTTGAGAGTGTTTGTGCTGGCTTCACCATAAGCTGACTACTACACAAACATATCAATTTTAGAAAGACGACAGCTCTTGCAATTTTTGGGATATTTTTAAAAATTGATTAGACCATAAGCAAAATTATTTTACTATAATATAAATATTATTACAAATTTATATTTTTTATGTGTCCCTAATATTTATATTTATATTTTATATATTTGTCTCAAAACTATTTATACACATATTTTATACAATTAATAACTTTTTATTAGTTGTTCAGTTTTGTTGAAAACGGAAGAGGAATTAAAAAAAGAAATAAAAAATCTAGAAATAGAAATAGGTTTTTTTAATTCTCATCTGCAATTTACTATTGAAACAGGTTATTATTTAATTCCCAGCTTAGCTACAATTTACCGTTGCTGTTTTATTTAATTCTCATTTATAATTATGTTTCAAATAAAGATAAAGTTTTTATATAATTCTTCGTTACTACAAAAAAAATATATATATATATATATATATAAATATAAGTAAAAAACGTTTTTTTTTTACAAATGCTCAATTTACACTTTAAGAAATAAATAAAGTGAAATACGTTTTTTATTTAATTCTCATTTCAATTACAAAAACGATCGGACAATGAATTAATCGATTACAAAATTTAAATTTGTATATATGTATCTATATATATATATATACATAGAAAGTAGATTAGGTTTTTATTTAATTCTCAATATAGATCATAGCGCTTTTGCTGGATTTTTAAAACATTGAACACCCATATGTATTTAATTTTATATATATTAATTTTTAAAAGAATCCAAAGGTTAAAGCCCTAAATTAAACATAAGAGCTGAATTTTCCGATAAAAAAAATGCAAAGAAACACATCTCAATTAAAGGATTAGAGAGAATTTCAGAATAGCCCAAAGGCAAAATAGGAAAAGAAGAAGAAAGAAACCTATCAAAAATCCTAAAATTAATGTGGAACCAGAGAAAGAGAAAATAGACAACATTTAGTGAAGACAGAAGCAGAAGAAGAATTGCGAACCAAAGAAGAGCAACAGTACAAGTATAGTTACAAGTTCAGTCATAAATACAAGTAAAAGATTAGTTTATGAGTATAAGTATTAATACAAATTTAAATTTTAGTTGCAGGTTTACAATTACAATTATAATATTTAATATAGTGAGCCGAAAAAGAAAAGAATTTTTAATGTAACATTTATGGTGATTTATGGACATGTGGTCTACTGTTATACTGGAGTGTTATAGTAATTTTATATACGATCCACAGAGCGACACACATAAGTTATATTTCGACCGACTGGCATCATGCATATACTTAAGTAATAAGGCGAACTCTCCATTTTCTCTCAGTGTATGGATAGTAAAGTATTAAAATGTACTCATAGTATATACAAACTGTTATCAAGTATTTGATTTTTTTTTAGATTTAACAAGTAGGAACGCTATAGTCGCCATAATCTGTACGACTATTGCCGACATAATTTTAATATTTAATATTTTTTGTTTTGAATATTTATTAAGAATAATTTTTAATAATTATATTAAATAATAATAATAATAATTTAAAAGCTTATAAATATTATGTTTGAAAAATTTAAATAGCGGAAAGAATTAACAGTTAATATAATAAAAATAATAGACGTGTGTCTAAGACAAACATATAATTAATAAATTTCTGTTTAAAATTATGAATTACTCATTGAGTAAATATATATATAATAATAAATATTTATAATAATAATCATATGCATTTGACTGACGTTACTCTTATTCTTGTTTACTTTTATTAATAATTATTCAAATATATTTTTTATTCAGATATGCACATATCGATAGATTTGTTTGTCGGGGGCGATCTCACTTGTTATCGATCTAAAGATAAGATTTTCTATGCGTAACTATGTAAGAAACATCTGAAAGGGAGGCATTTAAACCATTTTTTATGTCAATAATGATTATGTGTGTTTTTTTTTTAAATATTTTAGTCTAATACAGAGAATTGCGTTGGCTTGTTTATTGTTGTTGAAATGTGCGCATGTGTGTGTACATGTGTGTATTGTTTTTTTTATTGCGAAATTGAAATTATTGAGAAAGGAAATCAAGTTTGTATTATCCACATAAATTATTATTTGTTTATTATTTGGTGGTGTGTTTGGTGTGTATTGAAATATTTACAATAGCGAAGTTAATCGAAAAACTAGACAGAGCCCACACTCAAGTGGGTGTCCTTATGGAGTAAATTCTACACTCTGGATGAATAGGTAGATTTTGTTTTGAACAGGGAAATATTCTCCAAAGGGTAAGTTGGCAAAAAAGTTGGCATGCTTCAATTATTCAGATTCAGTTTTAATTAGTGCTTGCTTTTCAACTGGATTGGTTAAAAATAGAAATATTAATCGGCATTTGTTGTATGCTCATCGATATATATCGATAAATGCATATTTAGAACTCATGCTTTGGGGCAATCGGTTCGGAATTTATGTGAATATACACTACTAATCGTGTAGTTAAAAAACACAAAATAAAAAAGAAAACTAAAACTATTAAAACTATAAAACTAAAATGAAAAATATATAAAATACATATACAGTTAGCAATGTTATAGTCGAAGACGATCGACTAGCAGATACCCTGTACTCAGGTCAAAAAAGAGTTCTAGTTGCTAGTTAGTGAAAAAGTCTAACACTTATTTGTTTATTTATTTTAATGTACAAAATAGACAAAAATTAAAAAATTGATTAGATTTAATATTTAATACAAAATAATAAGAATTATAAAAATTATGAGTTTATTTATCTATTATCTATCAATAGATAGTTATAATCCATTTATTTATTTTATGTCGTCTACAAAAAAAAAGTAAAACATAAATTAAATTTATTGCAAAATAAAATGTAATATTTAAATTTAAATAAAAAAAAAATATTACGATTTCTGTGCTTAAATTAAAAAAAATAATTATAATCAAAGTAAATATTTAACTTTGTATTTAAAAAGGGGTTTAGGAAATTTTTAAAGTATAGTTTGTATTAAATGTATTAAATGTTGACAACAAAAAGTAGAAAATAAATTAAATTCAATTAAAAATAAAAGAGAGTACGTTGCAGTCGGATATAACCGACAGCGAAATACTTTGATACCATAAGTTGTGTGCAGCCAAGAAATACTGTCCAAGTTTGCCTTTCAGATTGCGGTAGATATAAAATAAAGTAATCCTTCCTCGAAGTTTGTCAACTTAAGCTCTTAAATTACGGAAGATATGAGCTTTTCGAGATTTTGGGGGCGGGAGTGGGAGTTTTTGGAGTTCGGTCTTAGTAATACACCTTTCAAGTTTGATAACTATTTATCGGTTTTTGTGGGCGGGAGTTGGAGTTGTCCAAAATTTTTTTCCAGATTTTTAAAGGGCGTTACCAGCAATATACCTTTTGAACTTGGTGACAAGCTTTCAAATTGCGTGAGAAATATAGTCTTATCAACAGGTGTTTAGGTGGGCGGGTTGGGCGGGGCCATCCAATTTTGATCGATCTCTTAGGGTAGTTACCAGCAACATACTTTCAAAATTTGGTGAATGTAGCTTACAAATTATGGAAGGTATGCGCATTTTAGATTTCTAGGGCCGAAGTTCCTGGGGGCGGCGGTTGTGGTCGTGGTCCAACAAATTATATGCCGATTCTTGGAGGAGGTTTCCAGCAAGTTACTTTCCAAGTTTGGCGTGGCAACACAAATTTGTTATCGGTTCTTAAAAGCGACTACCAGTAATATACCTACCAAATTTGACGTTCCCAACTCAAAAACTGCGGAAGATATAGCCATTCAAAAGTTTTAACGGCGGGGGCTGGGGACGTCGGAGATGGGCGTGGCACATGCCAATCTTTCAAGGACATCGCCAACAATCTACCAATTAAAAATTGGTGACAGTAGCTATAAAATTGTGTGAGATATGTGGCTTTATCGATTTGCGAAAATCGATTTTTAGCGATTTTCTACCTCCCCAGTGGACTTAGAGCGGTCTATTCGGAGCACTTTCAAGTATGTGTTCCAAGTTTCAAGTCTGTATCTCTAAGGGTGACGAAAAAGTTGCGTTTATACAGACGCACAGACGGACAGACGGACAGACGGACCTACAGCATGACGGACATTGCACAAAACCAATACCGAAGGTATAATAGTATAATGAAACATATACAGTTAAATTTAAAGATAGTAGAGTTTTATTTTGAATTAATTTATTTAAATTTATAATTGGTACTACAATTAATTTAACGAAAAAAACAGAAAGGAGGGAATAAATTAGGTAGGTAGGGTATACGGTCATAGTCACATAGGCCATATTTGGCCCGTTGTGGTGCCGTGTGGATAGAGATTTAGACAGAAAGGTTAATAGAAGAAAGAAGAGGATGCAGAACGGACTAGACAAACAACCATACCTCCAGCGGGATTCGAACCCGCGACTGATTGATGTAAGCAATGAATGGTCTTTAGCACACAGAATGCAAAGACTCAACGCTTACGACCATCAAGCCGGCTGAGAATTAGTTAAATTACAAAAAATATATATTTAAATTTAAATTAAAAAATAATAAATATTTACAAGATATCGGGGAATAATTATATTTCTAATTTGAGACGGACAAACTCGAGCTCGGACATATTTCAGGGACCTTTTCTGACACCTGTCTGATGGTACAGGGTATACAAGTGTCTATCAAAATAATAATAATAATAGTAGTTGTTAGCACAAAGAAGAGCTGGCTTTGGCCCGTGTACCTGTAATTGTTAGTTTGCATGACCATTTAGATGTTCCCTCAACAGTTGCGTGCTCAGCCTGCTCTAATGAATCTATGTGTGTATCTGGATCCACACCGAATGTCATCCTTGAATTGAATTGCAGATATTTGCAGATATATGGATATATATATATATATATATATATATATATATGATATATAACAGCTAAATACGTATTACGTGTATTGTTTTTGTATTTGATTTGTGTTGTTTTTTAAAATACTGCAACAGATTCCATAACTTAAAACTAAAGTTGTATGTTCTTTTGGGGCTGGTGCGCTGACAATCATCCATCGTCTATCGATTAATATCGATTCGACTTTCTTTCTCTCTCTCTCTTTGCATTTATTAGTAGAATGGACAGCAGGTGTTCTAAAATTATTGTTTATATTTATTTCCATCATTTATCATTAATCTGTAAATATCGATTAGTATTTCTCTCTCAGTTCTACATAACTGCTCATTTCACTTACACTAGAAATAATACTATCTATCTAAATATGACCATTGCATTGACTAGAGTTTAGGTTTTAGAGTGTGTTTTTGTCAAGACTATGTATTCTTTTGTATTAAAGCCTTTTCACTTTATTTATTTACTTACTTGAAGACCTCCAGCTTTGTTACATCTTTTAGGTTATTTCGTTTTTGCCTTTTGTTTTAAATGTTTTATGCAATATCTGCGTATTGAAATTTTTTATTTTAATTTTTTAAAACATTTTTAAATAACTGTGTACTGCTTTTAATCCAGATTAAACAACACAAAAATAACTGAAATAGCTATAATAATATATGTATTATTATAATAAACTATTATATTCCGTTTTAATAATTATTGATTTCCTTCCTTTCCTTTTTCCTTTCCTATAAAAATCTAAAAATCCTCCTAATTTTGGCTACTGGTTAATCACTATTTTTTTTTTTTAATATTTAATAATTGTTTCAGTTCAAATTTAAGTTAAGTTAATTTAAGTAAGAATTTTAATTTTTTTTAAGCATGAATTAGTAAATCAACTTAAACGCTGTCTGAGGACAGTTTCGGGGACAGATTTAAAAGGCTTGCCCTATTCAAGTGATGCGGATTGTTTACTGCCTATTCATAAGCACAAAATATTGATTGATTTGTACCGACGTTTGTATGTACAGCAAACTTAACAAATTATGATAATGTTAATGTCAAGCTTGCATTTTGTAACTGTAAACTGGCTGTTAAGTGTGTCTACGCATTGGTAAGTTATCTTCTGTATATGTGTGTGTACATACATATATATATATATATATATATATATATATATAAGAGTTGAGAGACAAGCATTCACACATGCACACATACAAACCATTCACACACACACAAAAACCATATATATATTTATATATATATATAATTAGACATTGATTGGATGAAAACATTGAAAATCGAAAATACATTCATAACAATAATAATAATATTAATAATAATACATACATGTTAAATATTGATTAGTTTAAATATAAATCACACACATATCGTATATCGTATGTGCACATATATCGTATAGCGTATGCAGTTGCAAACCTGTTATCGCAATTTTCGCCGACCATTTACTGGTGCCGTCCAGAACGCTTTGCTTGACGGCCTTCATGTGGCCTGTATGGCTTTTTTCCTCAATGCTGAATACGGCTCTACGATACGATACACAAAGTTAAAGGCAAAGCTCACACACACACACACACACACAAATCACACTCTCTTCGCACCAGCCAGTTGCACTCATGTTCGTTTTGCACTCACACTCACTCATTACCTGATCAATTCGAAAATTTCGGGTTTATCGCGCTCACGCTGCTTCATACGCTCCTTCATCGCTGTGATTATCGAATTGGCTTTGTCTTCAGCGCCATGTTTCGAGCTCTTCTCCGCAGCGCCTGCGAACAAACGAACATGCTTGACAGGGAAAATATCTGACTTACGTTACGTTATTAAACTTACGTTGCAGGCAGTCGGCGTTTAGCAGATCTTTGCACTTCTCGTGACATTTGACGCCGCACTCGGTGCAGCGCACCCCCTGCCGTGCAATGCCCCACAAAAGCCCTTCGCATTCGTAGCAATAGGTTGGAGACGTTGCCGTCCAAAGCACAAAATTGTGTGGCGTCGTTGACGATATTGGATATATCAGCGCCTGCAGCGCTTTCTTGTACACATGCATTTTCTACACAAGCACATACACACACATAGAAAAGTCTTTAGTCATTGCAAGCTTTTATTATCTTTTTCTCTTTTGCTCACCAATTCTTCGTCATTGAGCGTCGCTCGCGGAACTGCTGACGTCAATCCGGCGTTGCGCTTTGTCGCTGCCATTGTCTATAAAAAGCACAAAGCAAACATTAACAAACAAAGAGCAATTGTAAAACGCATATGTAGCAAGCCACGCTGCACGCGTAAATAACGTAGCAAGTCAAACGTAAACTTCAAACGTAAATTGAGCTTGCATTTAATTACGTCATTAATGCGAAATGCAAGCAAAATATTAATATTTAATTGGAGATATGCAATCAAAATTTACTATGTGTTAAGAAATCTAACCAATCAATTGGAAGCAATGTGTGCAAATATTAAGCTACTTGTATTAATAAAAATTTATGTTTGTATGCAATTACTAATAATTGATTAATCGAAATACGGTAGCAAATTTCGATAGACGTGTGAGAAAAAATATATGCAAAAGACAAGTGAAGATTTTTATATAAGAGTTAATATATTCATAAATATATATTTTCACTTATTTAGGAATTCTGCATTTATTATTTATATATTTTACATTTATATTTGTATCATTTGATACCGATGGTATGTGTGCAATCCGACTGTATGAACGCAACTTTATATATAGAGACTTGAAACTTGAAACATATACTGGTCTGTGCCAGCGCCAAAGTGTAAAAATTGGTGTTCCTCTTCCACTAGGGAGCTAGGATATCGATAAAATCGATATTTGCAATTGATAAAGCCACATATCTCCAAAAATTTGTTGAAGTTGTCCTCCAAGGATCGGCAGGGCCCCTAAAGCTTTTAAATGCCTATATCTTCTACAGTTTTTGCTTTGGATACGTCAAATTTGGTAAGTATTTTCCTGGTAGCAGCCAAAAAAACTGATAATCAATTGTATGCCCATACCCACACGTGCACCCATAATCGCCGATGCCAATATTTCGGAAAGTATCGATAAATACGTACAAATTTTGTTCACTCCCACTCCGGCCCTCAAAACCCATAAAAGTCCATATCTCGCGCAATTTAATAGCTATAGTTCCAAAATTGGAAGGTATACTACTAAGATCGAACGGCAAAAAATATTCTGGCCACGCCCACTCCCCCTTCAAAAATAACCAGAATTTTTTTCGCAATTTATTAGCTACAGTTGCCAAACAAATATCTACCGCAATTTGAAAGGCAAACTTGTACTACTAAGATCGAACGGCAAAAAATATTCTGGCCACGCCCACTCCCCCCTTCAAAAATAACCAGAATTTTTTTTCGCAATTTATTAGCTACAGTTGCCAAACAAATATCTACCGCAATTTGAAAGGCAAACTTGCACATTTTTTCTTGGCTACACACAACTTATGGTATCTAAGTATTTCGGAGTCGCTTACGCCCGACTGCAACGATCTCTGGTTTTTATTTATTAAATCCTTAAGCTTTTGTAAGTAAGTAAGGGACTGCTGTTATGTGAAAAAAAACATGTTTTGTATTTTAGAAACACAATTTAGCTTTTGTCTGTTGCATAGATTTTAGCATAGATTTTATTGTTACCGAAAACCTAGCTAAAGCCTTAAACTATTAGGAAAATACAGCGAAATTACAAAAAAGAAAGCAATAATAATTTAAACAGTATGTAAAAGCGATGAAGTACCAAATTGACATAATTAAAAGAGAGAGAAAATAACTATCAAGGCAACATATGTATTTAAATAGAAGCAAACACAAATTGTTATTAACACTTATACATGGTATTTAACAATGCTAGTAGTTAAATACAAAATAAAGCCAAGAGTTGGAAAATCTTAAAATGGACTCTTAATGGACCTGATTACATTTACAATTAAATTCTGATAGTTATCATCTGATCATTAAATGCTAAATAAATGAATTTAAAAAAATAGTCCCCAAAGTCCCCAGTAAAAAATAAAAGAAATATTGCACATTACAAAGTACTAATTAAAGGTATTTTTATGCATACATAAATTAGTTACACATTTTACATATAATTGTGAGACTAAAGTGAAATTGAAATAATCGAAATTTAAATTGAGAAATCGATAAGCGTTCGATAATACCTTGAGCACCTGTCGTCCACATTTAAATCATTTTTCGTTGTACAAAAGAAAAAACACGAAAAAACACACGCACAAATAAGTTGTATTCAATATTGTATTGTGTCTTGCTTATACACATACAAATGCAATCAGAGAGCAGCTGAGAGAGCAAGCTGATCTCGCTCAACAATATCAATGCGCACTTTTTTGCTCGTCTCTGATTGGTTCCATATGCATGTGCTTGC
Organism: Drosophila mimica; assembly: GCA_037043585.1. NCBI lineage: Eukaryota > Metazoa > Arthropoda > Insecta > Diptera > Drosophilidae > Drosophila > Drosophila mimica. The sequence continues at coordinate 566,679 of JBAMBE010000435.1, forward strand.
ATGTATGGATGTGCTCGTGTTTGGGGTGGGGAATTAAGTTTAAAGCGTATTCACCACACTGTATTGCACGAGACCGTCAAAGCGTCTAACTTAAGTTTATTTTTGCGCCTACTTGCTTATTTTTCGTGACCGACAAAAATGTCGTTTTTAATTTCAACTTTTTAAATTTAACTATTTTAAATTTTATGATTAAATTTTATGCGGTTATTTATAAACTCAGTTTAAATTTAATGTTTAATTTAATTTTATTTTTAGTTAAATTTTAATACTCGCCTAATTGCTTATTTAGTATGACATACGAAAAGGTAATTTTCTTTTTCAAGATCTCTTCAAAAATTGTATTTTTTATTCAAATTTAACTATTAAATTCTATTTTGAATTTAAAATTAAATAAATTTTTAGAGTAGGTCTTAAAAGGTCGATTTTAAAATAAAGAAGTAATTAATATTATTCCTGTTATTTAAAGTAATGTTAACTATAACATTTTCCATTTAAGTTATTTTATTGGCAACTTTTCGTATTTTTTGGTATATTTATATCCAACTGGTAGCGATTAAAATATTTTTTTCTAACAACTAGAAATAGAAATTTCTAAAACTGGACAGTTTTGTTTAGCAAAAATAAAGTCAGTTCGTCTGAAGTCGATCTCGAGCACTCGAAGCTTAAATATAGCGTCAAACTTACCAGCTCGGAGACAAGGGGAATGGATTTACGCCGGGGACGAATGTCGGGCATGCTGTCAATATTGCTATAGAAGGGATTGTCGCCCGGATGCCCGTTCGAGCGCAGGCCCACGTCGCCAGTTGACGTACCATTCTGCAAAAACCGAATTTAAATATTATTATTCATCATAAAAGATATATATAAATATAATTTAGGAATTTAATTGAATTGAATTTATAATATAAAATAATATATGTACGAGTACATATATATAAATATATAATTTTTAAATGCTAATGAAGTTGAATTTTAAATATATAATAATAAAAATTTAATCAAAAACATTATATCTAAATATATTTATATAATTTTTTATTTGCATATTTGTATTTGCATTTGTATTTGTAAATACGGTGCTCGTATCTTAACTCTTACTCTTTTCCCGACTTTTTACTCGTTACGCATTTCCAAGTGCAAAATGTTTACCTTTTCCTTGTCTTTGGCCATTTCCTCTTCCTTCATTTTATCCAGGTTGTTTTTCTCCTCGATTTTGCGCTCCTTAAGTGTTTTCAGCAATTTCCACTTGCTGCTGCCCAAATTGCCAGGCACGCCCCCATTTACACCCGCCGCCCCAACTCCCCCCGATTGGGAAACATCCACACTTGAATCTTGACTAATTAATTTAAATGGGCGATTTGTATTTGAATTTGGTGCCATTGATTCCTCTTCCCCAAATGGCAATTCTGTCGTTGCTTGAGTTGGCAACACTGCTTGGGGAAGGGTTACATTTTGAGTGCATGGTTGTATTTTGGGTATTTGAGAGGGTTGTTCCTGTTCCTTTAGTTCTTGCTCCAGATGTTCTTGCTCATTTTGCTGCTTTTGCTTCGGCTGCCTTTTATGCTCCTCCTGGTTCTCTTCCTCCTCTTTCTCCTCCAGCTGCTCCTCATCTAATTCTAGCTCATCGCTAAGCGCTGCTGGCGTATCTGGACCCGAAGTAGCTCCACTTGATGAGGATTTCTGCTCATTACCCGATTCCATGGAAAGATTATCAAATTTTTTCTCTTTCTTTTTATTATAGGCCTGCCCCTCGTGCTCTTCTTCAGAGGTGTACGCTGAGCTGGATGAGCCCATTGGCAAATTTTTGTTTAGTTCATTTTTATTCTGATAACTTCTGCTGCTTCGGACACGCTTTTTCTTTCTGCTAATCCTTTGCTCCCGCTCCTGCTTCTGCTCCTCCTCCAGTGAATACTCATTTTCGCTGCTCGCCAGTTGATATTCATTGTTGACATCCTGCCAAGCGCTGTGCATATCGGCGACCCTCAGCAGTTTCTGTGATTTTTGCTGCCTGCTTGGCGTATTTAATGCGTGCTCGAGAATTGGATTAGGCTTGGAGCTGGCGGTGCCGGATGAGTAGCAATCACCCGTTTCCGCTTCCACTTTGACCACACAGTGCAGCAATTCTTTCAGCACCTGCGACATTCTCAGCTTGGCAGCCTCATCGGGCAAATAATCGGAGCTGGGCCAGGAATTGAGTCTATCTATTTGGGAGAAAAGCACCTCATTTTGCTCCTGCTCCTGCTCCAATTGCCCTTCGTTTTGCTCCCGTTGCTCTCTGCTTTGCTGCTCCAGTTCCTCTAGTTGTCTCAGCTCATAGCAAAAATATTCATCATCTGTATCGATGCTATCCTCGGTACTTTGACGCCGCGATGAGGAGAAGGTCCTCGCCGAATGCTGACTGCGATTGTCGTCGTCTTCGCGACTAAAAAGAGATCCTGGTATGTCCAAGGATTGTTGTTGTTGTTGGTTGGCCCAAATACCACCACGATTTTGCGATAAACCATTTAAATGCGAGTGCGTGCTGGTTTCGAAAGGGGATAGCGCCGATAAGGTGGCTGGTAGGGTTGAGGCTGCTGGAGAGGGTTGCGTCATTAGGGTGGGCGGAGCAGAGGCAGACAAAGAGGGTAAAGTTGATAGGGTAGCTGAGCCAGAGGGTACTGCAGAGGGTGGAGTTGATAGGGAGAATAGAGCTGATTGGGTTTCTTGGGTTGGTAGAGGATTAGAAGAGGCTAGTTTAGATAAATGGGGTAAAGTTAAAGGAGAAGAAGAGGGTGAAGTGTATAAAACTGGTAGTGTTGATAGGGTAGCTTGGTTTGCTAGGGTAGAAGCAGAGCATGAGGGTACGGCTGATAGGGAGCACAGAGTTGATAATTTTGCTGGGGTTGCTTGGGCTGGTAGAGTAGATAAGTCGGATAGGGTTGAGGCAGAGCAAGAGGGTAGATCAGATAGGCCTGGTAGTCCTGAGCTTGTAGAGGTTGCTGCACCGACTGCTCCCAGTGCTGAGGAAGAGCTTGTTAAAATTCCATCGAGCACATCATTCTCAGCAGTTCTCAATGATGATAGCTCAGCAATTTCATTTTCCCCTACAAATATTTGAGGCACTTTCTCAAATTTATAAAGGACCTCGAATTGCTGAAGGTCCTCAAAGTTCTCAAGTTTCTCAAAGTTCTTAAATTGCTGCACTTCGCCGCCATTATGTGTTCGCCTCAAATCGCCAACGACAGCAAATAAATTCGTATCATTCTCCTGATTATTGCTCCGATAACTGTCACGATTATCGCCACGATTACTCTGCTTATCCACATAATCCTCAATTGTATTTAATATATAATTATCCACATAATCCTCATCATTATCGCACCTAAGTATATCATGTTGTTCTTGTTCCTCCTCCCGCTCCTGCTCAAGCTCCCGCTCATTATCGTTATCGTTATCGGGCTCCGAGCTGCTCGATTCGTGACGCAAACCAAAACTCTGCCGTCGATAAGTTTTTGCCTTTTGCATCAAACTGTTCATTTTGTGCGAAAATGAACGTTTCTTGCGACTCGCAACTGGTTCAACGGAACGTTCCGAATGCGCACGTTGCATAAGACGCTGGGGTAATTTCTGTAATCGTTTCGACAACTCCAAGTGACGTGCAGGTTGTTGAGATATCGATGTTGTAATCGCTGTTGTTATTGTTGTTGTTTTTGTTGTTATTGTTTTGCTGGCTACCAACGGATAAGAATTGGCCTGGCCACGAATTTGCAGCTGTTTGCTCATTGATCGCACCACATTTCCATCGACATTCGCATCCACATTTGCATCCACATTCGCATCCGCATCATGACCTGGTAAAGATTGGGAGCGTTGGTAGCGCATAGAACGCTTTACTTTTAGATTATCGGGCAATAAATTGCTTAATTTATTCCACACTTTGGGGGTTTTGTGTGCAATAGCGGCACTTGTTATCGTTTCTGTTATCGGTTGTGTTATCGTTTGTGTTATCGGTTGTGTTTTTAATAGCGTTGGCTGCTCCATTTGTTCACATTTATAGCCCACATAATCGAGATTATTGCTGCTATTATAATCGACAATGCTATTCGAGCTGGGATAATAAACCAAACGATCTGTCAAATGCGGTTTGCGTCCTGATAAATTACCGTTATCGTTTAACTGATCAATATCGCTTAACTGATACGTTGAACTCGGTTTTATGGCTGTCTCTAGCTGCGATTGTTTTGTGGGACTCTTTTTTAATATATCCGGAATTTTTCTCAATTCGGTTTTTTTAAATTGTTGGCGATGATCCCAGGCCAACATTTCATCGATTGTACAAATATTCTCATTTGACGACGCTTTAAATATCGATTTATTTTCATAGGCCGAACAAATGGGCATATTTTTTGATAATTCGTGTATATAGTTAAGATTTTCCTCGGATAAAATGTAGGGCGTGGAGTTTATCGGTTGCTGGTAAAGATTAGGGAGGTGGTCGATTTCTGGTGGTAGATTAAGGAAAGCTCCTCCTTCAGCTAACCCTGCCTCTGCCGCTCCAGCTGTTCCTCCTGCTACGCCTCCTCTTCCTCCTCCTCCTCTCAACTGCAACATCAACTCTATCATGTCTTTATAATTATTATAATCCTCTCCTGGCGGCAGCGGCGAATTTGGTGACCAGCCACTCATCGAACTCAGCCCCGAATCCGACTTCACCTGAAACGGATTTAGTTCATCGTAGAGACTATCATTGGGCGCTGGAGGCGGTGGACTCGTTCCATTTGTGCCCAGCAAAATATTATCCACATCCATTGAGATTTTATGTTTTTCCGGATTCTGCAGATGCAATAAAAATAACATGCTATTATGTCGTTCGAGGCTCTTCTTTAAGGATCTGATGTACGCATCTTCATTGTATATATTAAGGGAGGCAGCCTCATTTGGAGTGGGCGTCGCCTGCTCCAAAAACTGATCCGTCTTCAAACCGAGTCTGTTTGTGATTTTTTCTATATTTTTTTTGCGATTGATTTCGATTTCTTGGGTTTCCAAAATTTTGAGTTGTTCGTCGAGATCCGAGTTGTTGCGCAACAGATGTGCACTGTAATCAATTTGCGTGACTTTAAGAATTTCATCTTCATCTTTTCTACTTTCTATTTCCTTTTCCCTTTCGTTTTCTCGGTCATTCTCTCGCTGCTTTTCCCTTTCTTTTTCATTAGTTGCTTTCTTTTTTTCGTTATTTAATTTATACTCCTCGAAAGAGTTGCCCACCAATTTTTTCAGTGTATCGATATTTTTCTCAAATTTACGCATAACCAGTTCGAATTTCGACTGAGCATCCTGGACGCCAAGACGACGCAGTTCCTCCCCCATTGTTACGGGATTTAATAATAAAAGTGTCAAATTTTCATCCACCTGATTTAGTTTTTCGAAAAAACTTTGCTCTTCGCGTATTGTTTGACGTAGTTTTTGGATTTGATGCGGGTTCAAGGATTGTAAATCGGTTATTTTATTTATTTCACGGGTAATTAAATCCGTCATCGCATCGAGAATAATCACTTGCTGTTGGTAATGATTATCCTGCGCGAGTAGAATTGATTGATTGTCCGCTTTTAATTTCCGTTTTGTATTTAAACTATTACAATTTGTATCTGCAGCTATAACTTTATCTCTGTCTCTATCTCTATCTTTATCTATGCCTTTATCTTTAGCTTTATCTCTATCTGCTTGCGCCAGCAGACTTTTTAGATTGTTTATCATGTCCATTTCATTTTTGTGATGCTTTTTTTTGCGATGTTTGCGGGCGTCTTTTAAGCGGAGGGTTCCCCCCCCAGTCGTTGATCCCTCCTCCCTCGTCAGGGATCCCAGGGCACCCTCTTTATTCCTCTCCTCTTCCTTAATTTGCGGCAACTTTGAGCTTGACTCCTGCAACAATTTCTCCACGCTGTTAATCTCTATGCTTAGTTCCTGTTCGCGGTACGCTTCATTTAAATGCCTGTAGAAGTTCTCATTGATCTCCGTGCCGCCCGTGTCTTGGATGGGCACCACTTGGTTGCCTCCTTGGCCGGCTTTAAGGGCGGCTAAGCGAAAAAACTGCACTTGATTGAAGAGTTGATCCATGGATTGATTGCAGCTCGCATTTTCTATTGAGGAACTGGCCACAGTTGAGGCAGTTACTCCTCCTATTCCTCGCCCTTCTGCAACTACTCCTTCTCCTGTTCCTCCAAGTCCACCTGCTCCAGCGACTCCTCCTCTAGATGATCCTGCTCCTACTCCTCCTCCTGCTCCTGCAGTTCCTCCTCCTCTTCCTCCTCCTACTCCCACTCCTGCTTCAGTTGCTCCTCCTCCAGGTCCACCTCCAACTCCACCTCCCGCTGCCACTTCCTCCAGCACTCGCTGTCCATTGAGGAACTCCTGGATTAGCTCCGCCCTGGCATTATTTGCCATCAGCTGTTGTTGTTCGTACATCAGAAGCTCCGCATCCGAGTACAGTTTGCCTTGAAGAGGACAGGGATTCAGCAACCATTTGCCATCCAATTGGCCTAGATTTAGTTGCCTTTCCTCCAGCTCATCCTGGCTGAGAAAAAGTTCGCCCTGCAAATCCTGCTCGGTTCGCTGGCAACGTTTCAGTTCCAGCAGCACGTGTTGAAAATTTGGCTTGGATTCGAGCTGCTCCAGACCAAAGGGCAGCTCCAATTGCTGCTGCTCCCCCTGCTCCAAGCTCTCCTGCATCCGCTCACGCTCCAGCTGCAGCTCCCGCTCCTGCATCCTCTCCAAGCCCAGTTCCCGCTCCAACTGCTCCCGCCCCAGCAATCGCTCCAACTCCTTTTTCCGCTCCAGCCCCAGCCCCAGCTCCAGTTCCTCCCTCCTCTCCAGCTCCAGCTGCTCTCGCTCCAACCCCAACCCCAACTCGCGCTCCAACTCCCTCCCCAGTCCCAACTCCCGCTCCTGTTCCTCATCCTCCTCCTTGGCCACCGCTATTAGCCCCATCAGATTGCCAACCACCGATTGCTGTTCCACCGATATATTCTCCAGCTTCTCCAATCTTGTCCAAATCTTGCCGTACTCCGTCGATAACAAATCCAAAGCACGCCACGCAAATTTCAGCTCTGTTTCGAGTAAACTGATTCTGGTTGCAATCTTATCCATATAATCGGAGATAATGTAATCGGAGTGCTGCTGGGCATTATATAGCTGACACAGTTGCTGTTCGCTGCGTATCGATGCCAGGCTGCCATTGTTCATCGACATCGATAACGATAAGTTATCGCTGGCTAAACTGAGTTGAGATTTATTTTGATTGATATTTTTGCCAAAGTCCTGTGGCAAATTTATCGTTTGTTGTTGCTCTTGTTGCTGTTGTAAGTGTTGCTGTTGCAAGTGTTGCTGTTGCAAGTGTTGTTGCTGTTTCAGTTGTTGTTTGATTTTAAATTGACTGTGTAACGCCGCATTTGCGGCAACAATGTAGGATTGTTGTTCTTGCAACTGTTGTTGCAACTCCATTTTGGCCTCGGTTGATGCCGTTTTTTGTTGCTTTGCGGCTGCCACATATTCGTGCAACATTTTGTTGCGTGCCTCGTCATCTGCGGTGGCAGCAAACATTGGTTGTTTGTAGCTGCTTGTTTCACTTGTTTTTGCTTTCATAGAGGACATTTCACTCAGTGACATTTTACCTTTTTAATTTTAAATTTTTAAAAATTTTATTTGTTGTTTTTAGGTGTAATCGACACACGATACACGTATATACATTTACAGAACCGTTAACCGAATTTGTGTTTACCATAATATATTGTGAAAATAAAAAGCACATTATTTGTATAGAAAAAAAATTAATAACATATTTTATTTAATGTAATGTAATGTAAACAAACATAAAATCATAAAGGAAAAGAGCCATTACTTATAATTTAAAATGTATCTTTATATATAACATATATCGTAACCAAATTATATAAATAACAAAGAAATATATTTTATATTGTAAAAACAAATAACAGAAAAATTTGAATATATTGTAACGAAAGGAAAAACACAATGAGGATGTTTTTACATCCCTGATCAAATATTTCAACTTGTTGCACCCTGTTAGGCTGAGAACCATTCATAATTGGTACCTAGTCATAACTAGTATCAGCTTATGTCAGCAATTGTTAATTTACTAATAATTAATGGATATATCTCACTTATGCAATTATTATTGAAGGAATTATCAAGTTGCTATATAGATGTCAGACAGATAGATACATTAGTATTACTGCATTTCCAGTTGTCCTGTTGAAATTTTGACAAACTCACCCCTTTTTAATGACTCAACCTATTTATTTATTTAATTTGCACTTAAGTCAGTCGACACAACAAAATACATGGAGTAAGAAATTCATTTAATTAAATTAAAATAAACCTTAATATTAAATTTTAATTTAAAATATTTTTAAGTGGCTCTGATTGATAAAAAAGTAATATATTTAAAAAAAATTATAAATTATTTATAAGTACATGAAGAAGAATTTTTTAAATTAGTCACTTTTCTTTTATATTTTTTTTTAGAAAATTATAATTTATATGAATTTATAATGTGTATAAACTCTTTCAATATGAAAATCTAAAAATTCTAGTGTTTATTAAAAAATTAAAATAAGTAATCAATTGTAAAGACAAGATTTTGCCAAATATAAAAAAAAAAATTGAGCATAATGTTAAAAGAATAACTATAGTTTTGTTTAATTTTTTTGAAAACCGCTGTTAATACATATTTTTATTTTCTTATTTTTTATATACATAAATATATATTTATGTACATATTTTATCGGATCGGATTTTTCTGCTTAGAGAAATTGGGCTACATTTAACCTGGTCCCAGACATGATTTTATATGGGGAAAGTAAGCGTAAGTGTGTAAAATATGTGTGTGTGTGTGTCTGTATATATATATATATATATGTGTGTCTATTAACTTTGGCCCTTCGTCTGTTGACGGAGTCCACCATGTAACACAATTCTACATTTAATACACACACACACATACACACACACACAAACAGACAGAGGCATGCAGCTATAAAATTGTGTATACATATTCGGTTTTTGGATTTTAGTTTTTGACTCTAGTTCTGTAAATATATATTTCTTTGTTATTTCACATATACTCTATTTATTCATTTTACTTAAACTATGTAAATATATTTAGCAATATATGCAGTTAGTTTTGGAATTTTTTATGGCGACACTTTTTTTTAATTGTATTATAGTTTGTTGCAGCCGCGGAGGAAATTTTTGGTGTGAATTGAAAAACGCTGAAAAGTATACTACAATTTGGTAAACTTTGCTGCTTGTCGAGGCGAATTCACACACACACGCTCTCTCTCTCTCTCTCTGTTGCGCACTCTCACTCTCTGTGTGTTTGTGCAGTTCCTTCAGAACTTTTATTAAAGTAGCACACACATGCAAAGCGACGGCGACGGCGACGGCGACGGCGACGACGACGCCGACACCGACGTTAACGGCGACGCCGACAGCGGCTGTGTAAAACTCAAGCTTAGCGCAAAAGCTTAGAGAGTTACGGCAGCATCAGCAGTTAGCGTAAGAGAGCGAGAAAGCGTGAGAACGCAGCAAATTGAGAGACCCAGCAGCGAACTACCCAGCGGCAAACGCCAGTCTGCAGGATTGTATTTAATTATTTTAATTTATCTTATATCTTATCTTATTTAAATTTAATTTTGTTATTATTTAAAATTTTAATTATCAATTATGCACATTCAATGTCTTATTAAATATTATTTTTTATATATGTTTGTTTTAAGCTTCGCAAACATATACTACAAATGGAATCAAAGCTACACCACCAACAAAGTATAGTTTGCGAATCGAGTTCGTAATGAGATCTTTTTGATGCTGGGTAGCTCATCGAGAGAGCGCATTAAAAATGAGAGAAAGCAATGACCATTGCGCATGTCTCGCACAGCTGAGCACAGCAAAAGCTTGAAATTGTTGCGCGGGAGTTGCGAGCATTAAAAGCTGTGCAAGCCTTACAAGGAAGAGAGGGAGCCACTTAATATAAATATGCGAACACACATACACGCATGCATAATAGGTGCGTATAAGCGGGAGAGAACAGGAGAGCTACTTCACATAAATACACACACACTCGTGCATTATAAATGCCGACTCCATCTGCTCAAATGCAGGGTGTCCCAGTTGGGAAGCTGTTTAATTTACTCTTATTTATTTATTTATTTTTTAATTTTTATATTATAAAATTATTTATTTATTAAGTATTTCATTTAACTTATTTGTTTATATTTAAAAAAATTAAAATTAGCTTATATATTAACTATTATTTATATTTATTTTAATTCATTAATTCTGCATTTTCTTATTATACTAAGACCGACACCCTTAGAGATAGGACTTGAAACTTGGAACATATTCTTGAAAGTACCCTCAAAAGTAGGTTGTAGGTGGTAGGTTGTTGGCGTCCTTCAAAGATCGGCATGTGCCACGCCCACCTCCGCCAACATCCCCCCCCCCCCCCCCGTTAAATCGTTAAAATGGCTATATCTTCCGCAGTTTTTGAGTAGGGAACGTCAAATTTGGTAGGTATATTACTGGTAATCGCCTTTAAGAACCGATAACAAATTTATGTTGCCACGCCCACACCTGCGCCTATAATAGACAATGCCGATATTTCGGAAAGTGTAAATCGATAGCTCCGTATATCTCCCACAATTTTAAAGATTGAGTAATCAAACTTGGAAGATAATTTGCTGGTAACCTCCTTCAAGGGTCGGTATATAATTTGTTGCTCCACGCCCACAACCGCCGCCCCCAGGAACTTCGGCCCTAGAAATCTAAAATGCGCATAACTTCAATAATTTATAAGCTACAGTCACCAAATTTTTGAAAGAAATTCATAAGAAATTGGATGGCCACGCCCACTCCGCCTACCTAAACCGATAAACCTGTTGGTGAAAATCGTTAACACTGAAAGCTGAAGTCGCCAAATTTTAAAGGTATATTGCTAATAACACCCTTCAAAAATCTGAAAAATGGAAATTTCTCTCTTGTTTTAATTGTAATATTAATATATTTAAGTTATTTTTCATTTTTTCTTTGCAGACTTACGCAGGAGACGACACTTTCGCGCTGATGCTTCAAAAGGCAGCTAAATTTGCGAGTTCTTTCAGCGACAGTTGTAGTATTCTGCTTGGAAATTGTTACTATTGTTTCACAATTGCCATTTAGCGGAATTAAGCTCGGCCAGCTGCGATCACCGAACAAACCCAATATTAAATTCATCTTTCGATTGTATTTCACGATCCGCGCGACTCGAGTAACAATTTTGTATGCAATCAGCCAATAAACAATCAACAAACAACTTATTCAACTGTTGGTAATTTCACACTTAATGTGAGAATTTGCATTCATATAATCAGCATATTATCAGCATACACTCGAAGAATAAATTGGCAAACTCAGAAGGGCTTAGCTCTTATAATTTGGGAAGCATTTACTCTTAAAAACCAAACATTATCTAATGCATTTATAATTTCTAGAGAATTACATTAGCTTTTTTTGGAGCTTTGGTTATTATTATAATTAGTATTATTATTATTTTTATCATTAGTCTTTTTATTAAAATTATTTATATTGTTACTGTTATTATTATTATTATTGATATTTTATTATTATTAGTATTATAAGATTTATTATTATTAATATTATTTTTCTTCTTTTAATTATAATTATTATTTTTTTTCATTTATTTATTATTATTGTTATTATTATTATTCAATTCTTGTTGGTAAAGAAAGTTTTCGCACAAACCTTTTAATTAGTCAAATTAGAAATTTTTTACTGCTTTCTGAACTTTAGAAAGTATTTTTAATTTCTAGCTTATGTTTTTGGGAATTCTTTTTATTCATTAAAAGATTATTTCTGAAACCTGCAATGTTGCTATTCAAAGAAAATAAAAAAATAAACTATTTCTAAACCTAGAAAATGTGGATTCTTTTTGCTGAGTGTATATTTGACATAGATACATAAGTACTATACTATACACCACACTCCACATACACATAATTAACGACTATGTAAATTGGTTTGCTTATCAGCCGCACTCCAACCAAACCAACTCGCAAATGCGATGTCTACAACTATTATCTCTATATTAGGTAAGTAATGTTCTAGTCGAGTGAACTCTACCAAAAAATACCCTTTTCTACTTTTATTATCCAAATTACTCTTACAAAATAATGTGATCAGTTTAAGAACACATTTTCGATTATAAGTTGGATGTTTCTAATGCGATTTTGCTGAAATTTTCGAGATTATCAGTAGTAAATTTAAATATTGAATATTTCAATCAAGAAATCGATATTCATATCGAAAGAATTTACAATTAATCTTCTTAGTTAAAACAAGTAAGATGCTGTAGTCGAGTTGGATCGACTACGATATACCCTTAACCCAGTTGTTAAATATATTCTAGTTTTATTGGATAATTTCGCTTTAAAATGATTTGCACTCAAATGTTCAGTTCTGCAAGTACATTTCTTACAGAGTATTTTTACTCGCAAGCATATACATACATACATACAGACATACATGCGTACACGAAACAGTACTGATCGGGGCTCTGCAGAATACACACAAATATATTGACGCTAGCGTCGATTATCATGCCATCTCTTTCTCACACATGCGCTCGCCCATTTATATGCATACAGAAATTGCTTACGGCTGCTGACAGCAGAAAGATCAATATGAAAATATATTTTCGACTATAACTTTGGTGTTTCTTTTCCGATCTTAATGAAATTGTGGAATTTATTGCTATCGGAAATCGAAATGTATCGATAATTCCGAATCGGATGCAGTTATCGATAAAATAAAGCAAACTTGACCTGCGCCTGGTATACGAGAACTCTGAGATCCGCGTGTTCATACAGACGGACAGACAGACGGACAGACGGACATGGCTATATCGACTTGTCTGTTGATCCTGATCAAGAATATATATACTTTATGGGGTCGGAGATGCTTCCTTCTGCCTGTTACAAACATTTGCACAAAACCATTATACCCTTTTTACCCATTTTTAATGGGTTCAGGGTATACAAATCGATAACTGATCGTACATTTTCTTTGTCGATATAATTTGCAAAAAAAAATTAATTATTGATTTAGGAGTGTTTTTTTTTTCATTTTAAATTAATATTTATATTGTTATTAATTATTATATGATTATTGGTAGGTGTGACATAGAGATAATTTATCTAATTCTTAATTTTTAAAACTATAATTGATTAATTATATGTATAGAAAAATATTTTGAGGTTTTAGTTGAATCTATAATGGTAAAATTATTAATTATTATATGATTATTGTGACTCCAGAAATTCTTTCCAATTTTAACTTTTCTTTTTTTTTTAAATTTTAATTATATTGAAAAGTAATATTAACCTCATTTAAATCTTAAAAAAAAAAGAATAATTGAATTAAATTTGTATTTCTGATGCAGAATATTCATCAAACCTCAACTTATTTTAGCTTTTTTTCATTTGGAGTTAAATGCTAGCATGATAAATGTACTTACATTAAGTTGCATGATAATTTTGTTGTAGGCCCAATGCCAGCGTTGCTTGGCCGTAATCTCCGTCTTGCGCATAATTTGCATGTGACCACTGACAACCTCCTCCGTCTCCCCACGCATCAGGACCTTTTTAGCCTTCTGCGACTTGCTGCGAATGGGCAATAAATCCGCCAACTGATCCTCATCATCGACATCCACATCATGCTCCTCCTCATCTTCATCCTGGGGATGTTCTTTTGAGATCGCTGCTACGTTTAGGACTGCCTCCGCCTCTTCGATAATAATGCTGTCCTGTTTCTGTATCGGATGATGTACGCCAATAGAATGCGTAATTTGTTTGCCTTGATTGATACCTTCCTGTATTTTATGGGTCTTGGCAATACCGAGTCCAACACTCCCACTCGAGCTTTCATCTAGATAATTGCCACAGTCGTCATCACTGTTATACGGCTCATCCAGATAATCACCGTGATAATCGAGCGAACTTTGCTTTTGACCGGCCACCAATTGATAATGTTGCGAATGTTGAGGGTGCTCTTGATGATTATCTTTATGTTGTTGATTCTGCTGCTGTTGCTCAAGATATTTGTATTCATCCTCCTCGTTAAAGTAATCCTCACGATAATCATAAACAGGACCCGCGGCTGCCGCAGCAACACTACCACCAGCACTACCGTCATTAACAACACTGTGTTCATAATAATCGTTTGTTAGACGACTGCTCGACGGTGTCGTTTCCCTGCGCTGATCCATATAGTAATCATGCTGCTCACTATTCATGCCATAAATCGGATCTGCCTCCACAAGGTCCTCCTCCTCCAGCTCCAGCTCGTCCTCATCATCTTTAATGATATCATCGTCCTCATCTAGTTCCAAATCAGATACGTCTTCATCATCTTCGTATATCTCTGTGGGCTGTTGTTTAATGAGCAGACCCGATTTACCATTTATGGTGGGCAGTTTTTTGCCGCCGGATATTGTTAACGGCACCGTGGGCAGTTGCTGGCCTTGATTAGCCCCTGAATAGTAGGACGTATATGCCGTGTTATCGATACTCGATAGCTCATTGTAATTGTGTGGCATATGTGTATTGCTATTAGCGTAATCAGCGCCAGTTGTTGTCGTCATCGTCGTCAACGTCGTCGTCAATAGTTCGTTATAATCACTGTCCATCAGCAGAGGGTAGCCAGTTGTTAAAGGTACTACTGTTATCGGTACGGCTGTTATCGGTATGCCCATATCTGATTGGGTTAGAGGGGCTGTTGTCATCAATACTCCTCCCATCGGTACCTCTTTGACCTTGCCCTGACTGCTTGTGGCGGGCACCGTTTTTTGTACTACCGCTGATGCCACCGATGAGGCACTCTGCGTTGCTGACTGTACCGCTGCAGCGGCCTTCCCAAATATCGAACCCAACATGCCACTACCACCGCTACCCTTTGCGCTCAGCTTCGCAATTAAAGGTTGCGTTTTCGTCTCTGTCTCAGTCTTTGAGACATAAAAAGAGGGTGCCATTGTCTCAACAGGTTCGCTCTGCTGGCACGTCGTTACCTTGTAGGGCTCTGTGTAGTTGTAGGCCTCATTTGGATAGCTTTGCGGGTACTCACTGTAGCCGTACTCATCGTCAAAGTTTAGCTGTTCCATGTGCGAATTATCTGCGCTCATTAGGTCCTCATCGAGGCTATCGAGATAGTCATTCGTTTGTAGGGCAGATGTACTGACTAAGTAGTCAGCAGCAACCGGTGCATTTGATTCGTAGTTATAGCCGTAATCATCGTAAGCGTATGTTGTGGATACCGACTGCTGTACCGACTGCACCGATTCCTGAACCGACTGTATTGGTTGCTGTACCGAGTGTACGGGCTGCACCTCCTTGTTGCTAGCTCCCGACAGCAATCCGCCCACATTTGGCACCAATTTTGATGCCAAAACAAAACCGAAACCTTTTTTATTATTATTGTTGCTCGTCGAGCTGTGATTTTTACCTGCATCCATTGTGGAACTAACGCCACTCAAAACACCATCCAAGCCACCTTTGAGACCTTTGGAGAGCCCGCCAAGCACACTGCTAGCAACTACCTTTGCTTTCGGTGGCTGTGACTGGGATTGTAACGGTGACTGCAACTGTGACTGTGATTGTAACGGTAACTGTGACTCTGTTTTATTGGGTGGCTTGTAATAGCCACCCGATAACTCAATCACTTGATTATTATTTATCGGTAACACATTATTCGCTGGCTTTGTGGCTGTCGTTAAACTCGTCTCACTTTCGATATGTGCGATTGTTGCTGTTAGTGCCGATAAATCTACATTGAAACTATCGTAGAAAGTATCGTCGAAAGCAGCCGTTGATTTTGTTGTTAAACTCGTTGAGGTTGCAGTTGTTAAGGCTGGCAACTCTGAATGGTCAAGTGAAAAAGTTGACAGCTCTGCTTGGCTATAAGAGATAGGTGGCAATTCTGTTTGCTTATAGATGTCAGCTGACAACTCGAACTGATTATATATGATAGGTGGCAACTCTGTTGATTTAAAGAGGTCAAGTGGCAACTCTGTTTTTTGATCATAAGAGGTCAGTGGCAACTCTGGTTGATCATGAGCGATAGGTCGCAACTCCGGCTGATTATATATGCCAGCAGGCAACTCAGTCTGCTTATAAAGGTCGGCTGGCAACTCTTTTTTGTGATCATAAGAGATAGGTAGTATCGCTGTTTGTTTATATACTTCAGCTGGCAGCTCTGGCTGATCATAGTTACCAGCTGACAACTCTGCCTGATTATATCCGCTATGTAGCAACTCTAGTCGGTCATAGCCATTGGGTGACAACTCAGTTTGTTTATAGTCACCAGCTGGCAACTCTATTTTTGTACACAAGTTAGCTGGCAACCCTTTTTGATCATAAGGTGACAGCTCCTTCCGATCATAAGGTAGCAACTCTGCCTTTTCCTTGGTCAAATCTAAATTCCATGCATTAAATTCTTTAGGCCTATAACTATCCAGTTCAAATTCCACTTTGCGCTCCAATTCACCAGTTGATATATTGCTATCGTTAATCGCTGCTGCAGTTAATCGATTAACATCGCCATCAACATTGCTGCAAATATCAAGAATAGGCGGCAAATCGGGCAATTGAAATTGTTTCATGTAGTCCACATAGGACAGTGTTGGAGAACTAATTACATCAGTGTTGATAGCGCCAACGTTTGGTGTAGTGTTGTATAACGTTATGGGAGTTGTTGCTGTTGCAGTTGTTGTTGTTGCAGTTACTGTAGTTGCAGTTGTTGTTGTGAACACGTTGTTGTTTAATTGTCCTAGTGTTGTGATTGCATCGTGAGTAATACTTTCGCGCTCCAGTGTTGTTAAATAATCAAATGTGCTTGTTGCGCAACGTGCATTATCAACACTAGACGACATTGGTGTTGTTGATTTTTCATGGCTCCAACTTGTTATGGAATTGGGCATTTCCATTTCTAGTAATTGCAATTTATCCAATTTACCAAATTTATCAACACTGTTTTCTTCTTTTGTTTTTTTTTCAATGTTAAATTTGAGTTGATCGTATTTATAGGGTTTCAAATACTCGGAAATATCGAATGGGGAAGAAGATGTAGTTGTTGTTACAGTTGTTGTTGTTCGATTGATTGATTGATGAGCGCTTGATATGATTGAAGTGGTGGCGAAATCAGCAATTTGAGGAATTTCTGCCATTATTTTCTCGGATGTTTCAAATTTCTTGATTCTATTTGGCTCAGTTGACGCTTGAACTAATTGATGTGCATTTGTTTGATGATTGATTGATGGTATTTCGAAATTTCTATAGTCCAATTTATTTGACTCTTTCTCAACAGTTGCCAGAGTTGTGGCTTCCGTCAGCAAAGTATCATCAAACGCCGATGATTGATTGATTGATTGACTAGGAACTAATTGCGTATGTAATGCAGCGGTTTTCACTTTGGATATGGGTAACTTTGGCAACTGTTTGTGGTTGCGTAGCAGTTGTTGTTGTTGTTGCTGCTGCTGTTGATTGCTTGATTGATGAGCGATTGAGGTTGAGGAATTTGTGGATATTTCAGCTGCGTTTGGCATTGATTGATGGTGGCTAACTTTGCTGTATGCGGGCGGTGATGGCAAAAGTTTTGGCAATTTTCTAGCTGAGCTGGCCTCAGATTTGCACCAGCTAAAAGCTAAAGTGGAGGGCGTGACGGAGGCGGAAACGGGCTCGGAATTTAAGCCAGAGTTTGCGACGTAATTGTAGCCGTAGTTTGAGCCGGAGTTGCAATAATTAATATTTGTATAACGATAAGTATTAGAAGTTGAGCTCCAATTTGTCGACTGCTGCTGACCGGCTGCATTTTCGGTTACTTGTACGGGTATTCTTGTCTCGCCGGATGCTATCACCGACGCCGTAGTCATGGCCATCATTAACGATATTTTACGCTGCTGTTGCAACTTGTGCTGTGCATTGCTCATTGGCGGCGTATCGCTGTAAGCCGATAAATTATCAGCATTATTTGAGCCGTAATCAATGCCGTAATCTAAAGGCAACATTGATGTAAACGGCCGATAAATTTCCGGCTCCAGTTCCGGTTGCAGTTGCTGCGTTTGTATTGAAGAACGTGTTCTCAGCTGTGGCTCCGGCAATATACGCGTTGTTGCCGGCAAACTAATAAAGCTGCCAATTCTTTCATCCGTTGCACTTGCACCATTTTGTGGCAGCATACGACACGCCGTATTATCCATGGGTGCGGCGGGCAAACGGCAACCAAAACGACTGCCACGACGAATGTATGAATTTTCTGTACTTTCCGTATTATGGGAGCCACAGCCGTTCGACATACCGGGTACGGGTGGCAACATTTTCGCCGTATAACCAGCCGTATAGGAGTCGTAGTCCGTAGTCTCCGGCCAATAGTGCTGCTCATCTGTGCCGTAATCGTAGGCCGTACTAAATGTTGGATTACCTTCGCCATCACCCTGGCTCCACTCCTCGCCGCACAACTCATAATCATCATCGTAGTTTCTCGCATCCGTATCCGCATCAGCATTCGCCGTATACGGCGATAATGGTCGACTGTCCGTAGTTAAGGCATCGTTACGATTGTTCTGAAAGCACTTGTCTGTTGCATAGTGCTGTAATTATTATTTATTATAATTATTAATTGGTTATAGATAATTTTTATATTTTTGATCTCAAATTTACCGTCATGTTTTAGTAATTACTCCTTGCACTCGGATTGAAGGCCAGTTATTTGCTGTTTTTGTTCTTGTTTTTGTCGGCGAGGCGTTTCGTGCATTGAAATCATGCAATTTTCTCGGTTTGGCTTTCAGACAATGTTGCGCACTGAAATCGGGGAGAGTTGATGGCATCTTATCACCTGATCGACATCAGAAGACTTTCTACGAATTAAATAATACTTAAATATTATATAAAACAAATTTTATTTTTATTTTGAATACAAGTTTTCTTTTATTTAGAAATATGGAACCAGGCTCAACATTGCTAACATTCTTTGATATTTAAATTTTAATTTACAATGCATAAATACTATATTTTATTATTTTTATTTAAAAACCATAAATATTTTACATTTTTAATTTTAAAATAATGTAGCAGAATGTTTCTTAAAAAAAAAAATCGGTATATTTCCACTGATCAACATTTCCAACATTCCCAATGTCTGTAGTATGTTTTAATACTTCAATTTTAATCTAGAATTCATGAACATTTAATTTGCTTTTAGTTTAGAAATATTCATATGTTTAATGACCCGAGTCTGATCAACATTTCTAACATTCTTCTACAGTATTTTTTCAATTTTACTGTAAGTTTTATATCTTGCATTTTATTTTTAATTCTGCATCGATTATAAATGTCACAAAAAAAAAAAAATAACTAGTATGTGCTAATAATTTTCCATAATTTAAAAATAATAAATTTTTTAAATGAAAAACTGTCGCTCAAGTGTATTTAATTTTTAATAAACAGTAAGCATTATTTTTTAATTTAAGCGCATATATGTTACATTTTATTTAATTTTTTATTTTATTTCAAAAATAATTTATTAAATTGGAAACTTGCTCAAATTTAATTTTGAAATATTCATATTGTGATTACCATAGCACAGCCCACTGTGCGCAGTAGCACAACTGATCGACAGTTTTCTCTCTCTCTCTCTTAAACTAGTTTTACATTCTGCATGTTCGATCAGCGGAGAGCAACTGTAAATCTCCTTATTCTTCAAAAAGCAATGACGATTTTTTCTCTCACACACACACAAGTACACAAACAAAACAATTTATTTAATTTTCCTTACAAACACACACACATAAGCAAACGCAGTCGCCTATGTGTGCATGTGTGTGTATGTTTGATTGGTTAAACGAAAAGAGACGCACAAAAAATACGAAGAGCCTTGGCCCAATATTTGTGTACTTAAGTTGGCTAACATGTTTTATTTATCGATAAAAAAGATATCAGCAAAAATGTTCCAGCTAAATTTATCAATATATACGCACACAAAAAAAATATGTGTATAAATGTATTTGCTATATACACATTTACACACTTAAACGGTTATATTTTTTGCATGTTTTTACACTTTAACCGATTTGTTTTATTTTACACTTTGACACACATTTTTGTATTTTTTTGTCGAACTTACTGCGATTGGCGATTGTAGCCGTTGAGCGTTAACCGTTACGCATTGCCCGTTACCGTTTCGTGCACAAAATCATTTAAAATGTCACGTTTTCTTTAATTTCATTAAGTTTTCGCTTGTTCCGCTTTGTAATTCGACTCATTTTTATAAATTTTGCAAGATTTTTGAGATTTTAACACTGCGGAACGATTGGAAAAAAAATATTTTGTATTGTATAATTTTTAATGTGTGTGAGTGGGAAAGAAGAAACATGCGCAGTAAAAAAACACATTCGAGAGTTACAATTGCAAGTCAGTTACTTTTTAGAGTTGCCAGATTTGTTGTAAGTGATATGCGATATTTGTTATTGTAATTCACATTAAACATTAAATTTTATTTTTTTTTAAGTTTACCAAAATATGATACCTAAGTAAATAGTATAATTTACATATATAAAATTAAACTTGTTAATATGTCATCATACGAAGTTTTTCTCATATCGATTACAATACACGCTTGTGTGAACTGAATCCAAAAAATTGACACTAACGCCAATGTTCTAACTATCGCATATATTTAAATATTTTCTGGGCCATTCCTGGAGTCGATTAGAAACATATTTGTGAGAAAAAGAAAAAATAAAAAGATAAACAGCGAGCAAAGCAACAAATGAATGTATATACAAAATAACATTTATCTAATAAAAAAAAGAAAACAAATAGGACAATGATGATCACTCTTAAGAATCTACAGCAGCAAACCTTTACAATTCACTTTGATGCAAATAAAACGGTATGTGTGTATGTGTAATAAATTAATATGGCAGGTTTTGGAACTGAAAAACAAATATTTTTCGATGAACGATGTGTGGATGGAAAAACAAACATTTTTTTACGCTGCGCCGTAATAAACGCATTTCGAGAGTTACAAATGCAACACAGTTACTTTATAGATATTGCCAGATAGTTTTAGAGTGAAACGCGATCTTCGATATTGTAGTTTACATTTATTATAACATTTTATACTTTGATATCTTTTTTCTTGCTGATTACATAAATAAAATAAGTAAATAAATATAAATTAAAAGACTAAAAGACTTTGAATTACAAAATAAATAAATAGTTTATGGTATAATTTGTTTAAATTATTTAAAAATAAATAGTAAATAAAAATCATTGATACGAATTTGTATTTAGAATTTCTTGGAGTATACATATTTTTATTTAGAAAAAAAAAACTATTATTACTAACATTTATATTATTAAAATTGTTAATGTCAAATTATTTCTAACAACTATCGCAATATAAATCACTATGGGTAGTAACGATGTTTTCTGCGGTATCGATTACAATGCACGCTTCCGGGAACTGAATTCAAAATTTTGCCAACGCTGCCGTATCGTTCTAACTATCTGCACATTTGCCTATCGATGAGCAAATATTTTCTTGGCCATCCCTATAGTCGATGACAAACATTTTTGTGAGAAGGAATAATAGAAGGCAGAAGTCGAGAACATTAATATAAATATATAAAATAACACTTTACAAAAAAGAAGAGAAGAAATAATAGTTTAAAAAATGATTATCACCGTTAAGAATCTACAGCAGCAAACATTTTCAATTGACTTTGATGCGGAGAAAACGGTATATATATATGTATAAGTGTGTGTGTGTAGTATATAAGTAAATATATGTGTATGCGTATTAATAACTCATTTTGCAGGTTTTGGAACTGAAAAAAACAATTTTCAATGAACGCGGTGCAGAATATTTGGTGGAAAAACAAAAATTAATTTACGCTGGTAAGTCAATAAATTTATTAAATATATTTTTGAATGAATTTTGGTTTTTTTCTTTTAAGGCGTCATTTTAAACGATGAGCGAACCATTAGTTCATACAAAGTGGACGAGAAAAAGTTCATTGTTGTGATGCTGACTCGCGACATAAGCGCAACTGGCAGCGGCGCCGGCAGCAGCGCCAGTAGCGGCGTCAGCATCAGCATTACAAATGCAACAGATGCAGCAGCAGCGACGCAGCGCAAAACGCAACAGGAGACGACAGCGCAGCCGAAAGCAACAGCCGTAGCAGCAGCCGCAGAAAGCAAGGTGGAAGCGAAGCCAACGTCAAAATCGAATGAGGAGGCAGAGGGATCAACAAAGACTAATAAAACGACAAATGTACCGATTGTGGAACCAGCGAGCACTGCTGCTGGTGCTGGAGCTGCACGTGCAGCTGAAGTCGACGTCGCTGCCTCGGATTATTCGAGCATTGATTTGGTTGGGGAATTGGCGAACGCGTCGCTGCAGACGCGAGCAGAATCGAATCTGCTGATGGGCGAAGAGTACAATCGCACAGTGGCCTCAATGATCGAAATGGGCTATGCCCGCGATCAAGTCGAACGCGCCATGGCAGCCAGCTTCAATAATCCCGAGCGGGCAGTCGAATATCTTATCACGGGTATTCCCCAGGAGGAGAGCCTATTCCATGCCGGCCCTGATGATGAGGACGTCTCAAGGGCAGGAAATCTCTTGCAACAGCAGGTCGGTGGTGGAGGAGAGGGAGGATCGGCCAGCGATTTGCCAACGGATTCAGCAGCGGGTAAATATTCCATATATTTATTTGTCAAGTGAAAATACTAAACGTGAAAATAGTTTAGTTTAAATTAGAAATATTTTATAGGATACGATTTAAGATATATATCTAATAATATACAGTGACACAAAGCTTATTTCGCCCAGCGTCTAGCAAAAAATTTAATGTGCTATAAAGTTTAAACAAGGAAACAAATTCAAAATGTTTAAATGGCAATTTGTTTAATGTTATATCACATTTGAAAAAGAAACTTTAGTTTTTATTAAAATATTAATTAACGAATTGAAATTAGTCAAAAACTAAAAACATTTTCAAAATTCATACAAAGTCTTATTTCGCACAGTCTTAAAAAAAGTTAAATATTTGGCGTATAAAAGCTTAAATAAGGATGTTAATACTTAGTATGATATACTTTATATACTTAGCCTTAACAACTTAGCTTAACCTATTTTTCATGGAAGATACCAGCTTCCGGGTAGCTTCTGGGCTGATCTTGCTCCACTCCTCCAGCATAGCATTTCTGTGATCTTGTTTGCTGGATATGTTGTGTTTCCGGATGTTATTTTCCAGCAGAACCCACAAATTTTCAAGAACATTTAAAAAATTTAACAATTTTATTTTTTGCTTTTATAAATTGCGTTTTCCGTGGTACTAGGGCCTTAAAGTCATGGTTGGGCAAAACTTGGAGCACAGTTTCCACACTGAACTTTTTCCTTATTTCAACCTGTATCCTGCAAGAAAATAAGGGAAATCTTAAGCTATCGGATCAAAAACTGACTCAATATTTTTGGGCCGAAAGCTTAAGATTTCCCCTTATTTTCTTGATGATCCTCGGCTCGTCCTGCTCGGTGAAAATCTTGTTTGGTGCCATTCCGCCCTCGCCTTCCATCCAATTTTCGTCGACGAAACTCCAAATGATGTAGAATACAGTTGAGGTGTTTATATGGACCATTTTAGCTATTTGGCGATATGAATATACGATTTTTATGTGTTCCAGGATGATTTTCCGTTGATCAATGGTGGTCTGTTTGTCAATAGTCCTTGTTGGGTTGTTGCACCCGAAATGCAGGAAAAAACTAAACTGACTACGGAGGATTGGTCTATTTAAACCTAAAATATTCAACCTGACGTTAAAAAACGGGGATTATGGCATCCAGGTGTCCATAATGTAACTGGGCGAAATAACCTTTGACCATAAATAGAGATGGCTAATAAATGTACCTGCCATCGCTCTTGGAATTTTTGAAAAATATTGTTTAATTGGTTTATTAATTAAAATTTTTGCTAGACGCTGGGCTGAAATAAGCTTTGTGCCACTGTAAATATAATTACATTATATTATTATTATATATATATATATTTTATATTATTTTATATATTAATTTTATATATTTTTGTTTTCTTTGTTCATTTCCCTATATTATTTTTATTAAATAAATTGTCTTTATTTTGTTTATATATTTTATTTTAAATTTAATTTTTTATGAGTATATATTAAATATATATGTATTTATATATTCAAATTGTTTGCATTTGTATTATATTTTATTATATATAAATATGAATATATATATTTATATTTTATTATTATATTTTATTATTATATTTATATTTTTTTACATTTTTATTTAAAATGTAATATATTTTATATTATTATATATATTATCTTTATTTCAGACCCTTTTGAGTTCTTGCGCAGTCAGCCACAATTCCTACAGATGCGCTCGCTAATCTACCAAAATCCGCACCTCTTACACGCTGTGCTGCAACAGGTAGATCGAATTATAAATGTCTATATATATATTCTATAAAAATATAATAATCAATTGCCATTTGTAGATTGGCCAAACGAATCCGGCTTTGCTGCATTTGATTTCTGAGAATCAAGATGCGTTTCTTAACATGCTGAATCAGCCGTTGGAGGGGGAAGTGGGCGGTGATAACTCTCAACGACTGGGCGGGCGCACTGCCTCATCTTCCTCGTCCACAGCAACAACCACAACAGCAACAACAGCAGCAACAATAACAACAGTAACTAATCCAAGTAGACAAACTGAGAGTTCAGCTGAGGTTCAACGTTCGGCAGCCGGTGCCGAAACTCTGCCAATAACAGTTGCAGCAGAGGATGTTGGTGGCTTGAGCCAGGAGCGGAGTCTGCAGCAGGAGAGCCAACTGGCAACTATACGGCTGACACCACAGGATCAGGACGCCATCGAGCGGGTAATCGAAATTTTATTTAAATCTAGTTTTATTAATAAAAAAAAGTCATTAACGCAAAATATATTTTTTTTTATTATTATTCATATATTTATTATTACTATATTGCTATATAATAAGTCATGGTTCTATATAACTTACCAATCGATAACTAATTATTTATTTTATTAATAAATCTATTTTCAGTTGAAGGCACTTGGATTTCCAGAGGCGCTCGTTCTGCAGGCTTATTTTGCCTGCGAAAAAGATGAGGAATTGGCTGCAAATTTCTTGCTTGCATCCAGTTTCGATGATTAGATTTGGAAACGTTACACACACACACACACACACACACACACACACACACACACACACACACACACACACACACACACACACACACATACATACACACATGTATAATCCACTCCCTTAAAAACAAGAGTCGTTACAATAAACAACAATAAAACAAGAGGTTAATCCACAAAACATAAACTAAAAAACAATAATAATAATTGCTCCTCCTGAATTTGTAATACGAGTATTTACTTGAGATACAGTGAGCAAAGGCTTATTTCGCACAGTGCGCACAGACTTTGCTCACTGTATGTCTTGAATTAATAATTTAGATTCTAAGATATAAATAGCATTAACACTTGCTTGGAGCGCATTAAATTGTATTTTTGGGCCATTCTTGCAGCAAAAAAAAAAACAAGTAAGATGCTGTAGTCGGGTTGGCTCGACTACGATATACCCTTAACCCAGTTGTTAAATATATTCTAGTTTTATTGGCAAATTTCCCTTTAAAATGATTTGCACTCAAACGTTCAGTTCTGGAAGTGCATTTCTTACAGAGTATTTTTACTCACAAACATATTCATACATACGTGCACGAAAAAGCACTTATCGGGGCTCTGCAGAGTACACACAAATATATTGAGGCTAGCGACGGTTATCATGCCATCTCTTTCTCACACATGCGCTCGCCTATTTATGCATACAGAAAATGCTTGCGGCTGCTGACAGCAAGAAGATCAATATGAAAATATATTTTCGACTATAACTTTGGTGTTTCTTATCCGATCTTAATGAAATTTTGGCAATTGATCAATAATATGTATAAGCATATTATGTATAAATAAGAAGCCTCTGCCTCTTTTTGTGGAATTGTGGAATTTATTGCTATCGGAAATCGAAATGTATCGATAATTCAGAAACTGACGCAGTTATCGATAAAATAAAGCAAACTTGATCTGCGCCTGGTACACGAGAACTTATATTCCAAATTTGAATTTCGCTAGCTCTTATAGTCTCTGAGATCCGCGTGTTCATACAGACGGACGGACTGGGCTATATCGACTGATCCTGATCAAGAATATGTGGAGTCGGAGATGCTACCTTCTGCCTGTTACATACATTTGCACAAAACCATTATACCCGTATTTAATGGGTTAAGGGTGTAACAAGAGAGAACGCTGCAGTCGCACGTAACCGACAGTGATATACCTTTCAAGTTTGGTAGCTATAGCTCTTAAATTACGGAAGATATGAACTTTTCGAGATTTTGCGGGCGGGTGTGGGCGTGGTTGAATAAAGGAAAAGAGAAGATTCCTAATAATCTTCGTTCCAATTTGTTTTATTGATCTCTTAAAGGAGTTAACATCTCTAGGCCGGCTTGATAGTCGTAAGCGTTCAGTCTTTGGTTGTTTGTTGTCTAGTCCGTTCTTCCTCCTTTTCTTCTAATAACCTTTCTGTCTAAATCTCTATCCACATTGCATCATAACGGGCCAAACATGGCCTATGTCTTGTGTCGACCAAAGGTCGACAACCGTATAAACTACCTGGGGAAGTTACCAGGAACAGACTGACTGTTGCTTACAAATTATGGAAGATGTGCGCAGGGCACAGGGCCGAAGGTCCTGCCGGCGGCCGTTGTGGGCGCAGTCCAAAAATATGATGATACCTTCGGTATGCATGAACCCTCCGTCATATTTTTGAACTTTGTGGTGTAGAATTTGGCGGAAGTGCGTTCGTATAAGCAATTTTGAAATTGTGCTTATTTTGTATTAAGTGTTCAGGTGGCCAACTGAAGGTCACACCCCAAAAATTTGTTGTAATCTGCTTCGAATCAACCCAACTACGGTGGATAATTCAATGGGATGCAAACAGTTTTTTTTTTCTTGCAACGGCGCGTGAATCGCCCTGCGATTTTTGGAAATGCGCATGCAACGGAGCCCAGAACATTTTTGAAGCCGTCATTGCGCGCACTCCCAAATTGAAGTCATCAGCCAAATCACACAAATCACATAGTTCGATTGACATTCAAATTTAATTGAACTTAAATTAATTAAAAACGCATGAGCCAAGGATAAGTCAAAACATTTCCTTCAAGAATGACGATAGTTTAAGATAGCAGACGTAGCACATGTTTTAAATAAAGTCATGCTTAGTGGTTACATTTAAAAGATGAGTGAAAATAGAAAGATTGTAAAAAACAACACTTGATCCCCCGCTTAGGAATGAAGTAAGCATTGTTAGCTACATATAGAAATAAAAATAGTTTGAATTTTCAACTCAACACATGCATATGCGTAAAAGCGAATCTATATTTGTCTATATTTGTGTGTTTGTGTTCGAGTCTGAGTAATAATTGTATCAACATAGTTCAGCGCCTCGGGCGTAGTGCATCTGCATATCAGATCATCAGATCAGGCCCACATTACTAGTCCTTGAGTAAATGCAGCATGTGGATAAATATTTGTTTATTTAAATGTTACGTTTCTTAATTTTATTTTCATTTGGGCATTATTCCATCTCATACTTTATTATTTATTATTATACTATTAAACCAAAAAGGTATAATAGTATATTGGATTTGTTCAATGTTCGTCATGCTGTCTGTCCGTCTGTATGAACGCGCGTTCCTCCGACACTTTTAGAGATAGAGACTTGAAAATTGGAACGTATATTGGAAAATACCCTCAAAAGTTCAAGTTTAAAGGATTTGGTCCTACGTCCACTAGGGAGCTAGAAAACCGCGAAATTCGATTTTAGCAAATCGATAACTCTACATATCTCTCTCAATTTAATAGATATACAGTCACCAATTTTGGTTGGTATGTTGTTGGCGAGGTCCTTGAAAGATCGGCATGTGCCACGCCCACCTCCGACGCCCCCATCACCCCGCTCCTAAAATTTTCAAATGGCTATATCTTTCGCAGTTTTTCCGCAGGGAACGTCAAATTTGGTAGGTATATTACTGGTAGTCGCCTTTAAGAACCGATAACAAATTGGTGGTGCCACGCCCACACCTGCGCCTATAATCGACAATTCCGATTGTAAAACGATAACTCCGTATATCTCCGAAAATTTGAAAGATAGAGTAACCAAACTTGGAAGGTAATTTGCTGGGAGCCTCCTCCAAGGATTGGCATACCAATTTTAGGACCACGCCCACAACCGCCGCCCCCAAGAACTTCGTCCCTGTCCCCGTAATTTGCAAGCTAGAGTCGCAAAATTTTGAAGGTATGTTACTGGTAACTCCCCCAAAGATCGATGACAAAAAATTGGATGGCCACGCCCACTTCATCTACCTAAACCGATACACCTGTTGGTGTAAATCGATAAATCGATCTCACGCAATTTGAAAACTTAAGTCACCAAATTTTAAAGGTATATTGCTAGTAACACACTTCATAAATGTGTAAAAAAATTTTGAACCACGCCCACTCGCGCCCACAAAAAACGATAAATGCCTGTATCTCCCGCAATTTAAGTTAGTTAGTTACCAAACAGGGTAGGAAAATTATTAGGAAACTTCTCTATAATTTTTTTGGGCAACACCTACTCCCGCCCCTAAAGTCTCGAAAAGCCCATATCTCCGGAACTTAAGAGTGAAAGTAGTTTATACAATTTTTTGTGTCTGCTCTCCCCGTATAATTCTGCTCACTGTCTTTAAAAGCCACGCTCACTTATATGCAAATCATATACATATTTATTGGTAGAGAATTAAGAGAATGTGTTCCCATTCAAAAAGGCAAACTTGGACAGTATTTCTTGACTGCACACAAATTATGGTATAATAGTATTTCGCTGTCGGTTACGTCCGACTGCAACGTTCTATCTAGTTTAAATATTTAAATGTGTATTATTTTAATTCAATTAAGATCCGGCACCCGGCGTGTAAGTCGTGGCCATAAACACCAGAGGTGCCGACTGTTTCGTCTGGTCTTCATGTAGTGTTGTGTAGGTCGAGATTGTTTTGGAGACTATTCTCGAAAAGTGGAGAATGAAAGCTCTGCAGTGAAATCTCAGGCTTCGACGTTAAGGCGTGTAAGACAGCGCCATCTAGCGGTAGTTATAGCGTAGACACGCATGCTCGTCTGCTGTAGCAATCAGTTTCTTGTAACACATTTGTCTGATTGTGTATACTGTATGTTTGTAGTGCTGATGTAGTAAACAGCTTCTGGTAGCGCAGGTGAGTAGAAATTCTAATATTTTAAACGGAAAAAATCTCCATTAAATATCAGAGCTAAAAGTCTAGAAATCTGCAATAGGCTTACATTTAAATAAATAGTTACGCATATTTTCATTACAGATTTTTAAAAATTTATTGCACTTTATGTGGAACTCTAATTCTATGCACATTCAATTTTATACGTATATAAATATTTGTTTTTTGTTTATTTGCTTTATTTCTTGTCTAATCGTGCTTATAACCAATTATTATTTAATTAAACAATTCTAAAACGATAAAAGTCCTTGCCAGATTTTACAGACGCATTATACACATAACTTTTTAAATTAAAAATAGGAAATTGGAAATTGAAAAACTGCAATACACCGAAAATGTGTAGACTTGATTGTATTATTAGATGTATGTATTTTAATATTATATATTTTTTGAAGCGTACGAATTGGCACTTGGAGCCCCGCCAAATGAACTAGTTCATACAAACTTCATCAAACAAGTATCAGCGCGAGAGCTGCATCAAACAGGTGTGAGCGGGTGTCTGCGTGTTTGTATGTGTGACACTGCGCTGTTTGTTTAAATTGTCCGATAAGAGGCGCCAAAAGAATCAATTAATTAATCACAACCCGATTTCATAATTTTTCTCTATACTTTTTCTATTTATGCTTAGTCATTGTAGTAATATTAATTTTAGTGAATAATGAATATAGCACACACACATTTACGCACACGTATGTATTTATTTATTTACATGCAATATTTAATATGTATATTTAATAGCACAATTATTTTATTTATATTTTCTTTGAATTTTTATTTTATGCATCTTGTTTTTGTAATTAAACCAAAGTCAAAAGTTCAATTTGTATGCAATTTGTAATCAATACAGCTACAGTGTCTCACATACATACATATATGAAATGTGATGTTAACCTATAATTATAAAAATGTACATATGCAGTTAGATCGAACAACCGTCGCAGCAGCTAAGCTTGCATGAGTCGACGCAGTTGAAAGCTACCTGAGCTACCTCGAACTTAAAGTGATCGCTTGAGTATGATCGAACAATAGGCCCAGCTAGATGGCGCCCTCAAACTTGCTGGCGCTCTCCAATAAAATGCCGTTTGAAAGCAAGCAGCTCGCAACGCGAAACTTGTTAGAGCGAAAAGCGAACAACATGTTTAGCTAGCCCTTGAAGACTGCTCAATCATTGTTCGAACGATCCGTACGCTCAGCGGTGAAAGCTCGTCTTCAACTTTAAGTACTGCTATCTTCTTCCTCTCTCTCTTCAAACCCTCGTTTAAAGTGTGAGCGAGACAACGTACCGATTTATTTGATGTATTTATTTTGGGTAAGCCCATTTTGTATGTAAATAAATATATATATATATATATATATTATTTTATATAATATTATATATATAATCGATATTTTTGCATAAGTATTTATCTTTAAATTAATATAATCGATATGCTATTTTTATCCTTATCGAATATCGCTCACACATTTATGTAAGAAT
This sequence comes from Drosophila mimica, assembly GCA_037043585.1. Classification (NCBI taxonomy): domain Eukaryota; kingdom Metazoa; phylum Arthropoda; class Insecta; order Diptera; family Drosophilidae; genus Drosophila; species Drosophila mimica. Next base: position 597,657 of record JBAMBE010000435.1, read on the forward strand.
ACAAATATGTACGTTTACGGAGACGGACTACTATAGCTATAAATCTATATATATATCTGATATATATATATATATATATATATATATATATATATATACATATAGTTACTAGCTAACTACGATTTAAATGAATATTTTGCTATATGGCATTGGTGCGTGAATGGCACAAAAATTGCAGCGATTAATTTTCGACGACTACGAAACACTCTATCAAATAAAATATATATCTAGATATCTATATCTATATTTATCGAGTATGTATTGTGTGAGCGTGTGTGTGTGTGTGAGTGTGTTTGGGTGTTTGTATAATGGCACTTGAACTGAAACTTATGAACTATGCACACAGAGTTTTTAGCCTACTTTATATTTCTATTTACTATGCTTATCTTTATGTTTATCTCTTGTTTATTCACAAAAATCAAACTATCGAAATATCGAAAATCCAAAAAAAAATTAAGCTTAACCCTCTAATAAGCACACACAAATTTCCAGAAAATAATTGGTTTCACAATATAAAAAATATTAGAATGGTTTTGAAACTAATTATACAAATTATTTTTTTGTAGTATTTGTTATTATTTTAAATAAGAAAATGAGAGAAAATCAACTTGGCCTTTTTAAAGCAGCTTTGAGCTTCAGAGGGTCAAGCTTTCTTTCTTCTTTATTTTCTTTCTTTGTTCATTTATTTTCTTTTTTGCCTCCTTCTTTTTTTTTTTGCTTAATTCCTTTATTATCTTTACCTTTTTTTCTAAGCAACTTTTGAGGGAGCCTCTCAATTGAAATTCCTGTTTTGTTGAAATTTCGGCACAATTTGTTTTTTTTTTTCTTTTTTAGTTGTATTTAAATAGGGGTGTCAACCCTGAAACCGTAAGCGATATCGCAACCTTTATACAGCTTAGAAATTAATTAAATTGGATTAAGAACCGATATTGGAATTTCATTAATTTTTTTGAAGAATCAATTATATAAATACAATATATTAATTACACTAATAATAACTGCTTCTATAACTACAACGTTCGTATAACGGAGAAGAATAACGAACAAAACCGAAACTAAAATGGGAACGGCTATTTTACAGCTTGAAATTGAGAACCGGGTACCGGAAACCAGCTACAACAACGGATATTCTTATGGTCCCAAATTAACTAATTATAATTATTAGACTGCTATTAAACGAACCAATAAAAACACTTGTCAGAACTATAACGCTCCTATAACCGGAAATGAATATCGAATTAAAACGAAACGGAAATCGAATTGGCAACTGATACAGAAAATCCGATTCTTTTACCTTTTTAAATAAGCAGTTAGAGAAAAGGTTTTTATTATTCTGATATTAAACGAACTAAATAAAACCGTTTCTATAACTATAAGGGGAAATTAAGGGCGCCAATTTACGAGATTTACGGGTACGGTAGTGTTGCCTGTTGACACCCTGCTTTAAATCCCAAAGTTGCACTACCTTCCCTAGCTTCCTTTGCTAAAGCTTTCTAAGCTTCAGTATTACAGGAACTGGGAACATCTTTAATCGTCAACATCCCGCAGTGCTGCCATTTCCATGTCCTCCTCGGAGAAGCCCGACGGCGACAGACTCTCCGGCGGATAATAGTAGCCGCCACTGCCCCCGCCGGGTCCATTAACAATTAATGATGGCGGCGGAGGTGACTCACAATCCCCCCCCGCCCCGACCGCTTGAGCCTGGCTGAGCTCCTGGAGATGATAGGCAGCTGCGGCGGCGGCGGCAACGGCAGCCACCTGTCCAGGATCGGTTGAGCAGTCGGCGGGTGTTGGGCCCGTTGATGCCGCTCCTCCACCCCCTCCTCGACACCAGAGTTGTCGCATTTCCGCACGACGATTTCGCATTAAAACTTTATATTCGGAAATGCGCATCTTTTTGCCATCAACGATGCAGGTGCGTTTGGGGCGTGGTCGATATCGATAGTCGGGATGCTGTTCCATGTGCAGTTTTGATAGACGCGATTGTTCCTCGTAATAGGGCTGCTTATCGGCATTTGACATCGCTTTCCAGCGTGCACCCAATATCTTCGATATATTGGAGTTGTGCATATCGGGGCATGCCTTCAATATCTTTCTCCTTTCGTCCTTGGCCCATACCATGAAAGCGTTCATCGGTCGCTTGATATGGGGCTTACTGTGACCGTGACTGTGACTGTGACCGTGACCGTGACTGTGCCGTTGAGGCTGGGCGGAGCCAGAGGGCAGGGTACAACTCAACTGATTGTGCACATGGCAACTGTCAGCATCGAGCACCGCGGATCTCTCGGAGCTGTTGCCACAACTATTTATCGAATCGCGACTCGTGCGTCCGGCGCGAGCAACACTGACACCCCCCACAACTCCCACACTTGTCCCTCCCCCTCGAGCAGAGAGTGTGGCAGTGGTGTCGGTGGCAACACTGGCAACGCTGCCAGATGCGCTGTTGCAGCTGGTCGGATTCCACAAACGGCTCTGCAATTAGAGGATCATATTATGATCATATTATTATAAAATTATTTAACATTATTTACATTTAATATTCGACATTAGTATTTAATATTGAAACACCTATTACTTATAATATTAAATCAATAATATATGTAATGTTAATCTACATATTTAAATATTATTTGATAAAAAAAATATAGATATAAATTAATTATTGTAATACTAAAGCTAATATTATATATATAAATGTATCTTTAAATGTATATCCAATATTAGTCATTAATATTAATATTTGAGTGAGCTGAAGTTGCTCTTATTATTAATAAAATTAAAATTAAAACAAGTAAGAACGCTGTAGTCGCGTGAGCTCGACTACCATATACCCTGAAACAAGCTTTAAATACATTATAGGTTTATTTCCAATTATCCCCTTTAATAGTTTCGCACTAAACAAGTTATGGAGAAGTTTGCTAATAATCTTCCTACCCAGTTTGGTAACTAACTAACTTGCGAGGGATATGGACGTTTATCGGTTTTGGGAGCTGGAGTGGGCGTGGCCCAAAAAAATTTTGGAGTTCGATCTTAGTAATATACCTTCTAAGTTTGGTAACTGTAGCTCTTAAATTGCGGGAGATTTTTTTTTCCACATTTATAAAGGGTGTTACTAGCAATATACATTTAAAATTTGGTGACTTAAGTTGTCAAATTGCGTGAGATATATGGGCTTATCGACTTACACCAACAGGTGTATCGGTTTAGGTAGCTGGAGTGGGCGTGGCCATCCAATTTTTTTATCGATCTTTGGGGGAGTTACCAGTAACACACCTTCAAAATTTTGCGACTCTAGCTTGCAAATTGCGGCAGATATGCTCACTTTAAATTTATAGGGACGAGGTTCCTGGGGCGGCGGTTGTGGGCGTGGTCCAAAAATTGATATGCCAATCTTTGGAGGAGGTTACCAGCAAATTACCTTCCAAGTTTGGTTACTCTATCTTTCAAATTTTCGGAGATATACGGAGTTATCGTTTTACAATCGGAATTGTCGATTATAGGCGCAGGTGTGGGCGTGGCACCACCAATTTGTTATCGGTTCTTAAAGGCGACTACCAGTAATATACCTACCAAATTTGACGTTCCCTACTCAAAAACTGCTGAAGATAGATCCATTTGAAAATTTTAGGGGCGGGGGTGATGGGAGCGTCGGAGGTGGGCGTGGCACATGCCGATCTTTCAAGGACCTCGCCAACAACCTACTGTAACGAACCTTTTAGTTCGGTGGTTAAAGCTGAGCTAAAACTCAGCCGAGCTGTGGATTCGTGCAACAAATTTATATTCGTTGCGCTTGCGAGATTTAACAACACTATTATATTTATCTGTGATAATTATCACGTTTATTTGGATTGCACTTTATGTCTGAATTTACGTATTGAAAACTCCTCGGCACTCGCCGTGGCACTTCGGCCTTTCTTTGGTTTTGTCTCAATCACCTGTTCGCTTGAATCTGTCCGGCTCTGCCGAGACTAAATTCTCGCGTGGCAAGGATCTTGATTCGCCACCAATTTCAGGACCTCAGTGTCCTGCGCGATCTGTGTGGATTGAGTGATGCACTGTATCACTCAATTTGCCGATGCTTAAATTTCACTTGCTGCTGCTGTGTAGTTTTTGGTTTCACTGTGTTTGCTTGCTTCGCGTTCAACCTCTCTGAATGTTTCACTCTGTGTTCACCGACTGTCTGTCCACTTCTCAATGCAATGCCTCGCGTCGTGCTGCGACGCTCCTTATATAGGTCAGCCAGTGACCTTTTGTCGGGACTGTACCGAGGTGGCGTGATGTTCTTCGGTGGCGTGATCTCTGGTAATTTTCCACTGCCATTTGCTGGCGCCAACCATTGTCTGCCGCTGGTGTGAGCATAGATGGTAGTATTGCACCCGCAATACTCCTCCCACACCAACGGTACATATCCTCATGGATATGTGTGTCAGAAACGCTCAAATGGCTGGCTACCTGCGCTAGAAAGGGAGAGGACGAAAGAGAGCGAATTCGCCGCAACTGCATCGGGGCCGGATTTCTGCCTGATCGACAGTTGCTGTGAGGGGCGCATATACTATGGCTCCTCACACTACCAACCAAAATTGGTGACTGTATCCATTAAATTGTGAGAGATATGTGGAATTTATTGCTATCGGAAATCAAAATGTATCGATAATTCCGAAACGGAGGCAGTTATCGATAAAATAAAGCAAACTTGATCTGCGCCTGGTACACGAGAACCTATATTTTAAATTTGAAGTCTCTAGCTCTTATAGTCTCTGAGATCCGCGCGTTCATACAGACGGACAGACAGGGCTATATCGACTCGGCTGTTGATCCTGATCAAGGATATATATACTTTATGGGGTCGGAGATGCTTCCTTCTGCCTGTTACATACATTTGCACAAAACCATTATATCCTTTTTTCCCATTTTTAATGGGTTCAGGGTATAATTAAAGTGCCTCAAAGCAGGCTTGATAGTCGTAAGCGTTGAGTCTTTGCATCGCTTACAGGATCAGTGGCGGGTTCGAAACCCGCTCGCTAGTGGACATAGGATTCCAATCTTAACACTTTATTTATTGGGAGCACTTTCAAGTATATGTTCCAAGTAGTGTTCCAATTAGTTATAAACTATTAACATTTTAATTATTTATTTATTATATTTATAATATTAATATGCGAAGTTTTAACTTACCCTCGACTGCAAATAAGTCGCTTCCACATCTGCAAACAAAGGCGACGCTTGATGCTGATGTTGATGTTGATGCTGATGTTGATGATGATGTTGAATGCTGCCGGCGACTACAACAGCAGGTGGAGGCGGGGGTGGGGCAGGGGCGGATACTTTAGCATTGCCAGCGATTTGCTGATGCCAATTCAGAGGTGAACCTGGCGCTAAGGGAGTCAATTGCTCTCCCCTCTGATCCCTAGGCGATGAATCAGGCGAAGCGCGTGGTTTGGAAAGATTCAACGGTGCATCGAAAACCATTTCATCAATGCTGTTGCTGCGACTTCGGCTGCGATTTCGATTGCGACTCTGGCAGCGACTCTGATTCCGCGTTGGGTTTGTGTCTTCGCTAGATTTGAGTGCGCTGGGCGAAGAAGAAGAGCGCTGACTCGGCTGTGGTGAATCGGGCGGCGTATTGTGGCTGTATGTGTGTGTGTGCGTGTGTGGTGAATTCAAGGGGGAACAGTTAGCGCCGCCAGATGGCGCCACATCGGCGCCAAATTTTGTGCCGTGATTAATATTAATATTATTATTCTCAGTATTATTATTATTATTATTGTTATTATTATTATTGTTATTATTATTAATGCTATTATTATTGTTGTTATTATTTATGATATTGTTATTATTGTTATTTATACTGCTATTGTTATTATTATTTGTCGCTGCCACCGCAGCTGCGGCAAGTGCTGCTTGTATATATGCCGTTGTTGGCCACATCGGTTGCAGCTGCTGCGCCAACTTGTGGGCGTGCCCATGGGTGTGGCCGTGGCCATAATGCGATTGACTTCCGCTGCCCAAAATGTGATGCGTTGGTGGCAAAGGCGGACGCAGGAATGGTAAGAATGGTACCAAATTGCTGGGCAAACCAGCCAGCGCATGTGGATGCTGTTGTGGATGATGTGGTTGTTGGACATGCTGCTGTTGTTGTGGATGATGTTGCGTTGCATAGCGCTGACTGCTGTTAAATTGTGCAGTCAGCTGCTGGTGCAGCTCCTGTAAACAGCTTTCTTGATGCATTCGTTGTACAGTTTGCAGTTGCTGTTGTTGCTGCTGTTGTTGCTGCTGTTCTTGCTGCTGTTGCTGGTGTTGTAGGTTCGTCTTGATATCGGTCATGCTTTCGAACTGCGCCTGAAAGAAGGAAACACGCCGTTAGTAAAAAATTAAATTTTACATTCGTATTAAATATTCCATATTACTTATAAATAATTTATTTATTAAATTTCCATTTAATAATTCATTTTGTTTTAAATTAAATTACATTTAATTTAATTTTTTTCTTTGTATTGTAAATAAATAAATGACTAATCACACATTTTGAATGTTGTGGAGGAGCACACTGCAACCAAGTTCGATTGCAGCTGAATAATATCACTAAGCAGACAATACAATATTTAAATTGTATTGTATTCAGAAATCTTATAAGTATTTCTTTTTATACTATTATACAAAAAAGGTATAATAGTATATTGGTTTTGTGCAATGTCCGTCTTGCTGTCTGTATGAACGCGCGTTCCTCCGACACCCCTAGAGATAGAGACTTGAAACTTGGAACGTATACTGGAAAGTACCGTCAAAAAATAAAGTGTCTTGGGTTTGGTCCTACGTCCACTAGGGAGCTAGAAAACCGCGAAATTTTAGCAATTCGAAAAAACCAAATATCTCTCACAATTTAATAGATACAGTCACCAGTTTTGGTTGGTAGGTTGTTGGCGAAGTCCTTGAAAGATCGGCATGTGCCACGCCCACCTCCGACGCCCACATCATGAGCCATTCAAATGGGTATATCTTCCGCAGTTTTTGAGTGGGGAACGTCAAATTTGGTAGGTATATTACTGGTAGTCGCCTTTAAGAACCGATAACAAATTGGTGGTGCCACGCCCACACCTGCGCCTATAATCGACAATTCCGATTGTAAAACGATAACTCCGTATATCTCCGAAAATTTGAAAGATAGAGTAACCAAACTTGGAAGGTAATTTGCTGGTAGCCTCCTCCAAGGATTGGCATACCAATTTTTGGACCACGCCCACAACCGCCGCCCCCAAGAACTTCGTCCCTGTCCCCGTAATTTGCAAGCTAGAGTCGCAAAATTTTGAAGGCAATTTGAAAACTTAAGTCACCAAATTTTAAAGGTATATTGCTAGTAACACACTTCATAAATGTGTAAAAAAATTTTGAACCACGCCCACTCGCGCCCACAAAAAACGATAAATGCCTGTATCTCCCGCAATTTAAGTTAGTTAGTTACCAAACAGGGTAGGAAAATTATTAGGAAACTTCTCTATAATTTTTTTGGGCAACACCTACTCCCGCCCCTAAAGTCTCGAAAAGCCCATATCTCCGGAACTTAAGAGTGAAAGTAGTTTATACAATTTTTTGTGTCTGCTCTCCCCGTATAATTCTGCTCACTGTCTTTAAAAGCCACGCTCACTTATATGCAAGTCATATACATATTTATTGGTAAAGAATTAAGAGAATGTGTTCCCATTCAAAAAGGCAAACTTGTACAGTATTTCTTGATTGCACACAAATTATGGAATAATAGTATTTCGCTGTCGGTTACGTCCGACTGCAACGTTCTATCTAGTTTTATTTTTCTTTTAATTGAATATTATTTTTCTTTTGAATTAATTAATGTATTTTATACTCTTTTTATTTCTTTTTATAACAAATAAATTAATTTGTATAATAATAAACAAATAAATGCTAATAAATAAATAATAATAACACAATTGAATATTACATATCGTCTTTAATTTAATTTCATCTACTTGTACTTTCTGTATTTCTTTTCATCTAATAATTGAAATACATAAATAATTGTAATAAAATTGAATTTAACATTTGATTTATAATGTTATTTAATCTATTACCTAATTATTTAATGTATTTTTTGTAGTATTAAATAAACAAAATAAAAAATTAAGTAGAAATAAAATTATAAATAACATTAAATAAATATATAACGAATCATACATGTTGAATGTAGAATGATCGTAGCAGAAAGAAAGAGCGAGTGAACGGCAAACAAGTTCGATTGCAGCCGTTGCCTAACACATAAGCCAGACGATCATGGACAACGTCGTTTGAATTAACTGATCGGTTCGTGTGTGCAATCGAGCCTAGTTGTGGGAAAACAATCGTGTACGTCACAATATAGATTGTATATCACAATCAAAGCGATTAATTGACGTCATACAATAAATGCATTGTCTGCTATGCGGTCAAGTCTTAGGTGCGCATTGATTTATCAGGCTGTCTCCGTCGCACACACACAATATTTGGTTCTTATTTATAGAAATATTCTGATTTGATTAGACGATAAACTCAATTGTATGCATTACAAAGCACCCGTTTTCCAGGAGAGAAGTCTATGCTCGGAATTGCTTCCTTCTGTATTCAGACTTTTGCACAACTTCATTGAACGTTTTAAAAAATTTGTTTGTACAATTTAAATTTAACCTTTTTATTTTGGTAAGGGATGAACAAATAAAGAAGTGATTAGAAAATTAATAGCACCAATTTTTGTTGTTCATTTAATTTGTATTTGGTAATAAAATTTCACTATTCATTATTCAAACATTTATTATTATATATTCCACGCATTTGTATCACTATTATTTCATTATTAATTATATTGTATTTATTTATAGTTTATATACATATGTATATACATATCCCCAATCTTTGCAATAAATGTTGCAACATTTTACATTTGAATACACACAGATTAATTATAAGCTAATTTTGTTTTATAATTAAGTTTTTCATTTTAAATTGTAATTTAATTATGTGTACTCTTTTGATTCTACAATATTTAAATTTTTTTTTTTTTTTTTAAGAAAAACGTTTGAATAATTATTTACTTTTTAAGTGCACATTTAGTAAATTAAACATATATTTTTGTATTGTTATTTTTTTCATTCAAATTAAAATTTTATTTATGCACTTTTAAATTGATATCATTTACAAATTCTGCAGATTTTGAATACCAAAACTATGAGTTTATTTTACACATACACATCTTAAATATGAAATAAACTTTGATTTCAAATTTTAATTTAATTTTGCTGCTTATTTTAAGTTTTTTGATTTGTTTCAAGAAGTCTTTTTAAAAATTGTAATAAATACTAATAAATATATATTTATATATGGAAATATATATATGTATATATTTCTTGTAACTTGTTGCACAAACAATTGTAATTATTATTTTATTTCCTTTTTTCGAGCCACTTTTTCCTTTGCATTTGCATATTAGTCTGAATAACGGTTAAGCGCATACGTAACGTAAAAGATGCGCTGTTCGTACTCCGTTCTGGCAGACAACTGCAATGACTGAGACAAAAAAACATACACATATGTACTTGTGTGTGTTTGAAACAGTCGTTAATTGTCTGCACGACTTACGGACGACTTCGCCTGATTGGCTGAAAACAGTTCAGTTACGTTACGTATCGCTGCGTTACGTTTCTACGTTACTGCTGACGCTGCTTTTGTTTTCCGCACACGACACAAAAGCTAGCTAAGAAGAAGACGCAGCAGAAGCAGCGCTACTGCTGCGCAAGCCAAAAAAGTTTTACGTTGACGTTACGTTGTTGATGTTCGTTATTTGTTACCTTGCCTTTGCCTCGCACTCGCACTCGCATTCGTGTTCGTGCTCGTTTTTACCGTTAGCAGCGACACATCGCAACGAACTGATGCCGACGACGAGGTTGGCCATGTGAAAATCTGGCTGCTGCTGTTGGAAATAATACAGCTATTGTTTTTTTTTTTTATACAAACTGCGCAAGTCAGAAACGTTAGAGAAAACGAGAGGGAGAGAGCGAGTGAGTGATTGAGTATGTGTGTGAGTTAATGGTGAGCGTGGGAGAAGATGTATGGATAAGGGAGAAGGGTGGTAAGGAGAGCGAGGCAAGCTAGAGTGCGAAGGTGTTTAAAGGGTGGATTGAGAAGCAAAGAGAACGAAGGCGCGCATCATTATGTGAATGTGAAGGGGGCAGAAGCAAAGAGAGCGAAGGCGAGCGAGTTAAAAGAGCGTAAGCAATAATCGTTGTGACGTCAGCACATGCGAGATGCATTTAATCCACTATCAAATGTTATTTAACAGAGCATGTAAAATTTAAATGTAAGAAAAAACATATGTAAATAATATGTGTGCGCAGAGAGAGAGAGAGAGAGACTGTAAGGGTTGCAGAGAGAGTGAGAGCGAGGGACCTGCAAAGAAAAGGCGTTTGCTGTTCTCTCGCTCGCACACACAATGGGACACGTCAATGGGCGTTCTTCAATTTTTCTTATTATTTTTCTTTTTTCCAATTGTTCACATTGCGCACACATTGTTGCAATCTAGAGCTCTGTCTCGCTCGTACTCTCTCTTTTGTGGTTGGCTAGCGCTGGCCTAAAAAAAAAACAAAAGCTTCGCTGTTGTTTCAAAAATCAATAGAAACGTCGGCGTCGACGTCGACGTCAGAGTTGCACACAAAGCTTATTGTGTAATACAATACGCAGCAAGCCAAAGCAGCGCTGCAGGCTCCTCCTACTTTTTTCTTTGTATATACAGCTGGCAACCCTGTCAAGCAGCGAGCGGCAACGTCAGCGTCGACGTCGCTGGCTTGTCTCCAGCCAATTGTCTCGTCAATTATTTTTGCCATTGTGCGTTTCGGTTGGCTGACGCTTAACGCGCAACACACACACACATTTAGTCACAAGCACACACACAAACACGTTACATATCTACTACTGTGTATTTATTTAATAATAAGAGGTACATTGGTACATCTGTACGTGTGTGTGTTCATATGTGTGTATGACAGATTTAGTTGATGGCAGTGCCGTCGCAATTTAACAAATTATATATACATATATATATATATATATATATATATATATATATATATATATATATATATATATGAGCGTGTGTGTGTACATTCTAATGCAGTTAGCTACAAATACATACGTATACATAAATACATACGTATGCATAAATACATACGTATAATACTGTAAAACGGGAAATGAATTGGGTTATTGGAAGCAATTAGAAAATCAATAAAATAAAGAGGAGAAATTGTTACAAAAAAAATATAAAGAAATAAGTATAAATTAATTAATAAATAAAATAAAAATTAAACCAACAAATTTAATGAAACACAATTAAAAATGCATTATTAAATTAAATAATAATATAATGAGAAATTATTACTTTGATTTATTGGAATGAATAATTTGCCATTTTATTTTTATTAATTTCATTTTTATACAAAATTGTAAAAATATTAAATAAAAATAAGATAATAAGCTAAAGTCATTAAATGATAAACAAAGACAAATTTGTTTCCGAAAGAATTTAAAAATATATAAATGAAAAATAAATATTTATATAATATAAAGAAATATATAATAAACAGTCAAATAAACAGTAAACTTGCAAGTTAAATGATAAACGCTTAAAATGACATAAGAAAATTACAATTTTAAATGATTTCAGAAAAATTAAAACTAAACAAAAATTAAATGACAAATTATTATTTGGAATACTTGGAAATCATTGGAATTGTATCCAGATTTATTATATATGCTGATTGGAATGCTTTTAAAGCATTGAAAGCAATTATGACTTATCCCAGACAAATCATCGACGGACAGTTGACAAAAAGGGAAAGAGTTAAAAGGGGAAAAGAGAGTCTCTCATCTTGGCCTGCATCTCGCCTTGATTTTCCTCATTTTCCTGACGGTTGAGCAGATTTAATTACAGGCCAGAGTCAGAAGCAGAAACTGAGTCAAAGATAATAAGTGAGTTTTTCAGCAACTGACGTTTGAGATGAGGGTGATAATAATAAATAAATTTTAATTGTATTAATTTTTATTTAAATCATGTTTCTCAAATCTACAAATAATTAAACACCATAAATGTTGCGAATAAACTTGCATTTAAATACTGCAAGAAACATTATAATTCGTATAATTATATTTAATATCTTTAAAGTAATGTTGATATTAAATTTTCTTATTAATTTAAACTACTAATTATTAATTATAAATTATTATTAATGAATATATATAAACAGTAATTGCAGCTTATTTAGATAATATTTCAGGAGAATTTAATGCTTTCTTTTGAAATTTTAATACCTGGGTTATCTCTCTAACTGTTTTTTTGAGTGTGTCTTTTCTTAAGCCAGCAATTGCTGTTATCCAGTGCGAATTTATGCAAATAAAATGTAATTTGCACAAGTAATAAAATTTGCAAAAGCAAAAAACTGCACAATAACTGAATTTTTGTATATCTAAAATGTAAAATTTAACTCTCGTTAGGTTCCCGATCGTAAATACCTAAGCATATGCTGTCATCTCGCTCATTCAAATTACACAAAGCTCAATTGCATAGAGCTTTAGGCACACACATTGGCACATACACGCATAATGAGCATCAAACAAAACAAGCAAAACTGTTGTAAAAACTGTGCTCATATGTAAGAATAAGCGACAATCACATACTCAACAACCCCCCCCCCCCCCCCCCCTTCCATACCTAAACCCTACCCACACACATACACACACACAACACACCATCCAATCTAAGACCCACAACCGCCGGTGGAAATTAAAGGGTGGGACGTTTTTTGTGTCCGACTTTTGTTTAGTGTATTGATTAAAGGCGTGTTTATTTTGGGGGCACCCGTAGCAAATTAAATAGATGTGATTTGAATTCGTTTTATTTATTTAACTTGTTAATTTCGGTTATGGCATCAAAAGCAAAAGCAAAAACAACCAGTTGGAGTTCCAGTCGAAGTGAGCGAGAGAGGGCGAAAAAGATCAAAGGACAATTTGCTGATTGTTTTATTCCGTTATTTTCATTTTGTGTGTTTGCCTTACGTTCGTCGCCGGCTGCTGTTGTTTTTTTTTTTTTACTGTTTGTTGCTGTCTTTGCTTATTTGTTTCTATTTCGTTTGCTTAGCCGGGCGCCAGTCGATCACACACAGTCACACATACACACAAGCACTCATTTTGCTTGTTTGTTTTCATTATTAAATCGTACTTCATTTGCTTATGCCAACTAACGAGTTAGAGCGAGAGAGGGTGTGAGAACGGGAGAGAGATCCCTTTAGCATTGCCAGGCAACATCAAAGCTTATTTAATTGATTAACACTGCTATCTCTCTTCCACTCTGTCTCTCTATCTCGCTCTCGTAACAATGACAAAGATCGCGCTCTCCCTCTTTCCCATCTCAGTTCGTTTTTGCATTTGGCCGCGTTGGTGGGGCTAGTTTAATGGCAATTATGTGCAATTCCTGCGAGAACGTTTTTATCATCTTAATCATTATCATGTTAATCAACATGCTCATTTAGTGCTCATTAGTGCCGAAGTTTTTTCTTACACATTTTTATACTATTATACCAAAAAGGTATAATAGTATATTGGTTTTGTGCAATGTCCGTCATGCTGTCCGTCCGTCTGTCCGTCTGTATGAACGCGCGTTCCTCCGACACCCTTAGAGATAGAGACTTGAAACTTGGAACGTATACTGGAAAGTACCCTCAAAAGTTAAAGTGTCTTGGGTTTGGTCCTACGTCCACTAGGGAGCTAGAAAACCGCGAAATTCGATTTTAGCATTTTAGGATGCAGTCACCAATTTTGGTTGGTACGTTGTTGGCGAGGTCCTTGAAAGATCGGCATGTGCCACGCCCACCTTTCAAATGGCTATATCTTCCGCAGTTTTTGAGTAGGGAACGTCAAATTTGGAAGGTATATTACTTAAAGGCGACTGCCTTGAAGAACCGATAACAAATTAGTGGTGCCACGCCCACGCCTGCGCCTATAATCGACAATTCCGATTGTAAATCGATAACTCCGTATATCTCCGAAAATTTGAAAGATAGAGTAACCAAACTTGGAAGGTAATTTGCTGGTAGCCTCCTCCAAGGATTGGCATACCAATTTTTGGACCACGCCCACAACCTCCGCGCCCAGGAACTATGTTTAAAATGCGCATAACTCCCGTAATTTGCAAGCTAGAGTCGCAAAATTTTGAAGGTATGTTACTGGTAACTCCCCCAAAGATCGATAAAAAATTGGATGGCCACGCCCACTCCACCTACCTAAACCGATTTACCTGTTGGTGTAAATAAATAAGCCCATATATCTCACGCAATTTGAAAACTTAAGTCACCATATTTGAAAGGTATATTGCTAGTAACACCCTTCATTAATGTGGAAAAAAAAATTTGGACCACGCCCACTCCCGCCCACAATAAACGATAAATGCCTGTATCTCCTGCAATGTAAGACCTACAGTTACCAAACTTAGAAGGTATATTACTAAGATCGAACTCCAACATTTTTTGGGCCACGCCCACTCCAGCCCCCAAAACCGATAAACACCCATATCCCCCGCAATTCAAGTTAGTTAGTTACCAAACAGGGTAGGAAAATTATTAGGAAACTTCTCTATAATTTTTTTGGGCAACGCCTACTCCCCTCCTAAAGTCTCGAAAAGCCCATATCTCCGGAACTTAAGAGTGAAAGTAGCTTATACAATTTTTTGTGTCTGCTCTCCCCGTGTAATTCTGCTCGACGCCTTTAAAAACCACGCCCACTTATATGCAAATCATATACATATTTATTAGTTGAATGTGTTCCCATTCAAAGATGAATATATGACATATATCAATATCGGGCAAAAGAAAAAAAATATTTAATTAATATAAATGGAGTAAATAGTAAAACGTCATTATCTTAAAAATGTGTTTGTTATACATATACATTATATTATTGTAATGGGGTTCTACATTAGTTTACAGAACCTTCGAGTCGACTAGAAATGGCTTAAATAAAGTCATTTCCTTCTTCCCCAAGTAAAGTAGCTTAGTTTTTGCGTAAAAAATAAATTAAATCTAAGTAATATATACATTTAAGATTTTAAATAAATTTTAAAAATGTAAATACATAAATATTCAAAATAAATAAATTTGTTAATAATATATGTTGTTAAAAAAAATACAATAATTAAATAAACAAAGTATATACATAAATTAAATATCACCCACAATGTCAGAAAAATATTAACAAAGAAAATTTACTCTACAATTAGTTCACTGTCAAGACTTATAGAGATGTCGCTATGGTGGCCATATGAGTATTTGATTTAGTGGTTGATGTATTTGTATCGATAAGGGTATAATAAATTTGCAAAGATAAAAATTTGTAAATTTTACTACAAGAAGCAGAGAGAGCTCGCAGGCATAAATTAAAAACCCCCCCAAAAGACGGAATGGGTATTTAGAAAGGAAAAGAAAAAGGATATTTTAGTTAATTGTTTTCTTATTCCATAAAAACTTATAAAAATATGTCAATCAGCTGCTTGATTAAATAAAGACCTTTTTACAATTTTTTAATGGAGCCGCAAAATGTCATGAATGAGAATGTGAATGTGTCATAGTGGAAACTGGTTATTAAACATATTATGAGTACAAAATTATTTAAAATTTAAAAAGCTTTTAAGTATCTGAATACAAATTTCTATATGAAAAAAAGGTTTAAGGTTTAAATATTTGTCTAATACGAAACAACAAAAATGTTTAAAAAGTATGTAGAAGTAAAAATAACAAACCGTTATATACGTATATTCTGAATTTTGACAAACTTGAATGTGGCTTTAAGAAAAGAAGACCACTGTTTTTTATTTATTTATTTATTTTATGTCAGCATTAATTAAATTAAGAATACAAATGTAATGATGAATAATAAGAAATATTTATAAGATTTAGAAAGACAAACCTAAATTTAAACTAGATAGAACGTTGCAGTCGGACGTAACCGACAGCGAAATACTTTTATACCATAATTTGTGTGCAGTCAAGAAATACTGTCCAAGTTTGCCTTTTTGAATGGGAACACATTCTCTTAATTCTTTACCAATAAATATGTATATGACTTGCATATAAGTGAGCGTGGCTTTTAAAGACAGTGAGCAGAATTATACGGGGAGAGCAGACACAAAAAATTGTATAAGCTACTTTCACTCTTAAGGTAAGTCGGTTTAGGTAGGTGGAGTGGGCGTGGCCATCCAATTTTTATCGATCTTTGGGGGACCAGTAACATACCTTCAAAATTTTGCGACTCTAGCTTGCAAATTACGGAAGTTATGCGCATTTTAAACATAGTTCCTGGGGGCGGAGGTTGTGGACGTAGTCCAAACATTGGTATGCCAATCCTTGGAGGAGGCTACCAGCAAATTACCTTCCAAGTTTGGTTACTCTATCTTTCAAAATTTCGGAGATATACGGAGTTATCGATTTACAATCAGAATTGTCGATTATAGGCGCAGGTGTGGGCGTGGCACCAGAAATTTGTTATCGGTTCTTAAAGACGACTACCAGTAATATACCTACCAAATTTGAAGTTCCCTACTCAAAAACTGCGGAAGATATAGCCATTTGAATGGCTGATGATGGGGGCGTCGGAGGTGGGCGTGGCACATGCCGATCTTTCAAGGACTTCGCCAACAACCTACCAACCAAAACAGGTGACTGTATCAATTAAATTGTGATAGATATGTGGATTTATCGATTTGCCAAAATCGAATTGAGCGGTTTTCTAGCTCCCTAGTGAACGTAGGACCAAAACCTTGACACTTTAACTTTTGAGGGTACTTTCAAGTATATGTTCCAAGTTTCAAGTCTCTATCTCTAAGGGTGTCTGAGATGAAGGACATTGCACAAAACCATCCAATTGCACTAATAAAATAAAAATTGTATTATTTTATATAAAAAATGAAATAAATTAAAGAAATAATTAAAAATTATATTGAAGGAGTGTGTGCCACCTGTTTAGCCACAAAACTGAGCATACGCCTTGCAGTGCATTTAATAAATTACAGGGTATACGCAAAGAAATATCACAAGCCAAGCAAAAAGTAAAAAGCAGCAAGCACCTCATTAACGCAACGAAATGCAACACAATAACCAGATTTGAAGTGGACATTCAAACACAGCACTGCAGTTCAGATATACACACACACACACACACACATATATATATATATATATGTATGTGTGTGTGTGGCAGAAACATTCAACGCCTTTGTTGTGGCGTTGCTTTGTTTGTTGTTGCCACAGAAATTGAGTCAAGTCGTGTCGAGTCGAGTTGAGTTGAAATGGTAGAGAAGCGCAGTAAATTCGCAGATGCTGATGCTGATGCTGATGTTGATGTTGATGTTGATGCTGGAGACACACTCATTTCATATTCATTGACAACTGAGTGAGGGGGGTGTGGGCGTAAGGGGGAGACGAGGCGCAAATTGCTCACCAATTTTGTTCACACAATGAAAGCTGAAAGCTGTAAGCTGCAAGATGAACCTGCTCCGCATATTTGCGTGTGTACCACATCTAGATAAACAAGTAAAATTGCTGTTATGCATACACACACACACACACACACACACACACACACACACACACACACACAGTAGAGTGCGCTAGAGTTGAGTTTGCATGACTAATAAACACCCTGCATCCATTTTTATTTAAGACTGAACGATTTTGCTTTTAATTTATAATATTCATTATCATTTAATGAACTTACTGAGTTTACTTGGATTTTAGTCATTAAAAAATTTGATTATATTATTATTTTCTTATTTAATTATATTATACTATTATTTAGCATCATTATCTTCATTTGACTGGTTCCCATTGAATTATTAATATTTTATTATAATATTTTCATATTCCAATTTAAAATAATAAATTTAAAAATGTAATACGATAAATTATTTATTTTATATTTAGAAATTCAATTTTGACTTATATCAGTATAATAATAAACAAAATAATTAATAAATAATTTTAATAATAATTAAAAACATAAAATAAATGTGTACATGTCCGGAAAGTATTCAATTACTAAATAGGTCCACCAGCACAGAGAAATAAAAAAGAGTGACAAGGTTTTAATAAATCATTTCTAATTTTAATAATATTGAAAAGGTTCCTTTCTATTTTGAAAAAAAATTTATAATATCATAAAGAAATAGGGAAAATTAAAAAGAAAACAATTTCAATATTAGAAAGGCTGTTTTAATATTATATAATTTATATAATATTATTACAGCTCGATTTATTTTCAGAGTGTATACACACACAACCATACACATACACACCTTGCTACTAAATGCAGCTCCCCTCCCATCTCCCCATACACCTCCCATCTCCCATCTGCACCAGCATCCAAGTCCTTTAGAAAAACATATTCGTGTCCTTTTGACGACCTCAAGTCATGAATCATACACGGCTCTTGTTTTTGCCGGGGGTTGCAAAATTGCCAAAGAGTTGTCCTGGTCCTGGCTGTGGTCCTGCTTCTGTTCTTTTTTTAGGACCTAAGTGTCGGGCTGTTTCGTTTGTTTTTTTATTATTATTATTATTTTTATTTTGTTTTATGTTTATTGATGCGCTTTCGTTTCGTTTCGTTTAGAGTTTTTCGGGGAGCGTCGCGCGCATAAATAAATAATCGAGAAACTGAAGCGTATTATTTATACAAATGTATTTGGGTTTGCCCTTAAGTAAGGTCAGCAAGCCTGGGGATGACTCTGCTGCGCTGTGGCAACCCTGCACCAGTGACAGCTCTAGCCTGCTCTAAAGCTAGTTTCTTAAAAGACTATAAAAACAGTCCAAAATTTTAAAAAAATAAAATTTTAATATTATAAATTGGATATAACAAATTAACTTAAATATAAAAAAAAACTTTAAATAGCCTGTCACAGAATCTCCAAATAATTTTTTTTTTAAGTTTTTGAATCATTATAATTATAATTAAATTGATATCAAAACAAAAGTGAATTTTTAAATTAAATAAAATATAGATTTAAAGGAACTGAATATCAAAAATTAATTTGTGGTTCATTAATTTATTTAATTTGAACAAAATAAGTCAAAAATTTTTAAAAATGTTTTACAAAACAAAAATGTAGATTACGAGTTAAATAATATAAAATCTAAAATTAATTATTAAAATAATTAAATAAATAATAGCCTTAAAAAGCAATTCAAAATTAATTTTTACCTATTCATTTATTTAATGTGGAGTAAAATTGGTCAAAATTTAAAGCTATTAAATAGAATAATACAAATTAAAAACTGAATGATTTTAAATTAAAAGTGAAAAATCAAAATAAATACTTTTACAGAATCTACAAAATTCACTTTTATACTTTGATGTCGAAGGTATCATAGTATATTGGTTAAGTGCCATGTTCGTCGTATATTGCTAGTAACACCCTTCAAAAACCAAACAAGTAAGAATGCTGTAGTCGAGTGAGCTTAACCCAGTTGTTAAATATATTCTAGTTTTGTTGGCAAATTTCCCTTTAAGATGATTTGCACCCAAATGTTCAGTTCTGCAAGTAACCTCTTTACTTAGGGGAGGCACAGCAACTCACGTGCTTATTGTGCCTGTTGCATACATTTGTACAAAATCACCAATTGAATATCTACAGTTAACAAACTTGGAAGGAAGATTAATAGTAACATTCTCCATAATTCTTATCAGCCACGCCCAAAATATCGAAAAGTTCATAACTTCCGTAATTTAAGAGCTACAGTTGCCAAACTTCGAAGAAGAATTACTATCTAATATCTACCTTAATCTGAGAGGCAAACTTGGACAGTATTTGTTGGCTACAAACAACTTATGGTATTTAAGTATTCGCTCTTACTATTGAATAAGTTTATTAAATGTGGCATTTAATACAATACATTATTTATTGGAAACATTACTTAATCTTTGAAATGTTTATGAATCATTAATTTGAATTAAAATATTAAATTAATAAATACGTCTCTGTATGAAAAACAGCAGCCATTTGTTGCATCAACAAGCTTTAAATTTGTGTGAGAGAGAGAGAGAGAGCAAATACCGCTCATAAGGAATTCCATTCCTAAAAAATGACAGTACCTGGTAAGTAGCTTGTAAATTGTACGCTTTTAAAATAGTGGTTCAAAAAGATGACTGATTTTTGTTTTTCCAACGCTGTGCAACTATATTTGTGTTATTACCTATTATAATCCCATAACCATTAACAATAAGGGGAGAGGAAGAGGATGACGAAGACGGATGGTTATCAAGTTGTCAGCATCGTCAAATTGGCAGCCGCCGAAAATTTGGCTCCGAATGCTATTAAAATTCATTGGCACTCCGCATATTTTTTTTTGGCTGGCAAAACATCCATTCATATGGATATTACGGGAGATAAGTAGATAAGCCGAGAGACACGCACTCACTCAAAGTGAGGGCTACACTCGACACTCGAAAAAAAAGGCACCGTTCAATTTAGAAAATTGCCAAGAGCTTCTCACTTTATTTTACAGAACGCATATTTTTAAAACCCAAGTTTGTCTCTTCATATAAATCATGAATGTTCTATTTAATTAAATTTAATTACAAATATTTACAAATTATTTGTTAAAACCAGAACATTTGTAAAGCTTGAATGAACATATTTGAGTAACTCTTTGCATAAGTTTTCATTCTCAAAAATAGGGTTTCATTTCTCAGTAACAGAAAACATTTCACAAAATCGAAATACGAAATACGGAATTAAATAAGCGTTTATTTCTAAAACATATTTTCATTTAATTTATAAATTATTTATTGTAGTAAGAACCAGAGCATTTTAGAAATGTTTATTCTTTTAATATCTTATTATTTTTATTGACACTTTTTAGAGAGATCTTTTGTTTTATATAAGGGGTTATTTCTTAATATTAGAGAATATTTCTAAAAATCGAAATAATAATTTAAATCAATTTTCTGTCGTATATTTCAAAATTATTTGTAAAAACCAGAACATTTTATAGCATCAATCCGCAAAAATCTATATTTTACATTGTTTTTTTTTTTTTAATAAAAGTTTCTTTCTAAATGTAAAAACAGAAAAATTAAAATAAATAAAGGAAAAGCAAATAATATATAAAATAAAATCGGAAAGGGAACTCCTTAATCGAAATAAATTTATTTACGTATATTTGGAAATTAAGCGTAACATTTTTCAGGACAATTTACGATTGTGTTTTTTTTCAGTGTAATACAACAGTAAAATCTAGCTACGCCGTAGGCAACACTACCGCAACAGTCTTCGCTAGCGATACCGCATCGATGGCTTAAGAAGAGGCCAGCGACTTTAGTTGTTGTTGTTGTTTATGATTCCCAATTGGCCGCTTCCAATGTCTAATTCTAATGTCTAATTCTAATGTCTAATGTCACTGTCACGCGTCTGTCGCCCAAAGCGGCAAAGAATGCCAACAACCATTGCCCCAAAAACCAACAAGAATCCAACAATTCGGCAATCCAAAAACAATCCCCAAGGATGTGGCATAAATCCGTTGAAAGGTAGCACTGTGTGTGGCTTGTGGCTGCCACAAGGCTGCAAATTACACCGATGACACGCTGTGTCATCGCTTCATTGACTTACTTGTAGCAACACCACCCATTGAGGGGCTGCCAGGGGGTTGTGGGTTATGAGCTGTGGGTTGTGGGTGTCAGCGGGGTGGTTGCTGAGCTGTCAAAAGTTTTCTTTTGCCGCTACACAAAAAAAAAACATCAATATTTTTGTGAAATAATTGTGGCATTGTTACTTTGTTGTTTGTTATTTGTTATTACGGTGACTGTACCCCTGACACGGTGACTGTCACGGTGACTATGACTGTGACTATCAAAAATGTAAAATAGGTGAAATATAGTATCAAGAATTTAGAAGAAGGAAGCATCTTACAGACTGTAATATTTATATATATACAGTGAGCAAAAGCCTATTTCGCACAGTGCCTAGCAAAAAATTTAAAGTGCTATAAAGTTTAAACAAGGAAAAAATTCAAAATGTTTATATGCCAATTTGTTTAATGTTATATCACATTTGAAAAAGAAACTTTAGTTTTTATCAAAATATTAATTAATGAATTGAAATTGCCGAGATAGATGCCTATACCAGGACACTTTCTCCTCTCCTTTGACTGTTGCCTTTAAGTTTTTGGAACTCAGTTCTGTATTGGAGTGTCGCCCCACATAATTCCGTCCGTCCGAGCCAAAAATGTTTAGTTTGTACTCAAATTCAAATATGACTGTGTTCCAGAACTCCAAATCCTTATCAAAGTGGATTTTGACGAACGTCATCCTAGACCCTATATTTTTTGTGCTTGTAAATTGCATTTTCCGTTGCACTCTGGTCTTAAAGTCATGGTTGCGCAGAACTTGAAGCCCAGTTCCCATACTGAACTTTTTCCTTATTTCATCCTGCGCCAAGTGAGTCAGTTTTTGAGCCGAAAGCTTTAGATTTCCCCTTGTTTTCCTGATAATCCTCGGCTCGTCCTGCTCAGTGATAATCGGGTTTGGTGCCATTCCGGCCTTATCCTCTGTCCGATTTTCGTCGACGAAACTCCATGTGATGTAGAATACAGTTGAGGTGTTTAGACTAACCATTTTAGCTAATTGGCGATATGAATATCCGATTTTTAAGTGTTCCAAGATGAGTTAGCGTTGATCAATGGTAGTCCGTTTGTCCATAATCCTTTTTGGCTTGTTGCACCCAAAATGCAGGGAAAAACTAACTGACTACTGACTTAAGGTAAAAAAAACCCGGGTTTTATGGCACCCAGGTGTCCATAATGTAACTGTGCGAAATAACCCTTTGCCATAAATAGAGGTACTTTCTTACATAACCCGACCTAGCGGGTGGGGAAATCCCAGTTTCCAATTTTTGTGGTTAATATACGTACCTGCGATGGGTCTTTGAAATTTTTGAAAAATATTACATAATTGTAATTAAAATTGTTGCTAGGCACTGTGCGAAATAAGCTTTTGCTCACTGTATATATACGAATGTTAATATATATATATATATTAATAAGAGCTAGGGACTTCCAATTATTATTTTGTTTAATTTTATTTATTTAATGTGAACTAAAGCTAAACTAAAATTAAAAATAACATTTCAAATTAAATTTAAATTAAAAATAAGAAATATTTAGAAGATTTGTATTGGATCTATTTATATTATCATATTTACATTTTTAAAATATATTTTTATTTCATTTAATATGTTAATTTTATTTTATTTCATATTTCGACTACAGCATTCTTAATTATTCTTTATGATATTTAGTGTACCTGCAGTTATTATTATTATTATTTAATTGTGGCCCCGCGCAGCCTTTAGCTTTTGCCACAAAACGTTGGCACGTCGGCCTCCTTTGTGCCACTTATTATTTTATTCAAAAATCTATTAAAAAAAATACAGAATATATTGTAGATCGCTTAGGCAGATAATGTGATTAATCCCTAAAGCAAAATACAAAGTGCTTCCTCGCCAACCCTCCTCACCTCCTGGCTACTTGCTACTTGCCTCAACAACAGTGGTAGCTTCACAGGGGTGTGTTTCCTTTTCAATTTTAATGAGTTTGCCTTTGTTGCTACCCAAATTCATCATCATTCATTGGCAGTCTCATTTTCTTTCATGCCACAAGTTGAATGTTTGAGTGGGGCAAAACCCCCCCCCCCCCCCCCAAATAATAAGAATGTCAAACTTGCAAGATGTATTAAAATACACCTACCATTTATGGTTTTTAGATTTCTTATCTTTATTTTTTATATTATTTCTTATATATTATAAGACAGCTAAGAAAACTTCAAAAAATATTACTTGGCAATTCATTTTAGTTTAGTTTACCGTGAGAATTAATTTAATTTAATTTGTACTTTAAGTATTTATATTAACATTTTGCAAAACTCTATAATTTGGCCTGTTTGAATCAATCCAATAAGGCATTCTCACACTATAGATACACTGTAAATATATATAATTCCCATCATATTCTTATGATTATATTATAAAGGATCAATTGAAAAGATTTCCATTTTAAATGCGTTTAATACAGGCAAAAATTAGAGAAAAGCGAAAACAGACAAAGAGAATGAAAATTCCACCCCTGCAGCTGAGTCGAGCAGCAAAGAAAATCAAATATTTAATACAAATGAAATATAATAAAATGTAATGTAAAACTGATTATTCAGATTTCGTATTTCCATTGAGACTCAAAGTGGCGTAAAATTCAAATGAGTCCAACTCAATTATAATAATAAACTGCTGCTGTTCATGTTTTTTTTTCACTTTTTTTCAGATGATTTTTTTTTTTAAATTTGCTTTAGCCTTTTCAGTTTTCATTCGTTGTTGTTATTTTTTTTAGTACCCTACACGAGTTGAACACGAGAAACGGGTATTATAAGCTCAGGCAGAGAGGAGGAGCATTCATAAAGATAGATATATATATACGAGTATATGAATATTTATATATTTTTATATAAATATATTTTTTGAATTGATTAACAACCAAAAAACATATGATAAAATAAAAATACAGAGTATCCCTAAGTTTAGATCTTGCCGTGCACAAAGACTTATTTTTTTTTTGTGCTTTATTCCGTTATTCTTTCATTTGAAAGTACGCATAAACGCATTGTTTATCGCAAGTGCGAGTGTGAGTGTGTGTGTGTGCTTACGTGTGCGAGTGTGTGTGTGTGCTTACGTGTGCGAGTGTGTGTGTGTGTGTGTGTGCGTACGTGTGTGTGTGTGTGCACAACACTTGTGCAATTCAGATTTTGTATTTATTGTGATTTGAGTGCTGGTTTCACGACTGAAAGTTCTAATTGTAAAAGCAGCAAAATTAAGAGAGAGTTTTACATTGAGAGAGAGAGAGAGAGTCTCAATGTAAAATAAATAATGCATAGATTGACACATTCGAGGCGCGTTGTGTAAATGTGTGTAGAAAAGTTGAATTATTTGATAAATAAATAAACAAGTATCTGTGAGTCTAATGTGAAGATGTTCAAAAAAATACTGTTTTGATTTCTATATATTATTTTATTTATTTATTTTATTTAAAGACAGTTTTACCAAATTGGAAAAAAGTCAATGAGTCTAATAATATGAAATTAGAATAAAATAATGATTCCAATGAACCACTAAGGGCGTAATTAATTATAAAATAGTCCAATATTGAATGTTATGTAAATAAAATTAAGTAAATGTAAATAGTTAATATTCGACTTGTATTAATTACGTTATTACATTATGTTGGTTTAATATATATGCAATTCATATTCATATTCAGTTTTACAGGACTTGAATACAAAATGTATTCGAATGTGATACGCGTATCAATTTTAAAATGTGTTTTGTTTTTTGTTTTTTTGCTATGTATATTTATGTTGCACCTATTGAGAGCTGCAAGTGTGTAATTGAGTGGCCGACATACTTGCAGCACGTGCCGCGGATCGTGGCGCACGTTGCGAGAAAAAGCGAAAAGGCTTTCTTTACATAAGGGGGTGGCTCGGCAAGCAGCAAGTAGCAAGAATGTCGACGACGATGAAGCAACACCATTGTTCCACTCGACATTGGCTTTATTCTAATTATGATACCCACTCCAAACCGCTCCCGTAACCGTAGTCGTAGTCGTAGCCGTAGACGGAGCCGGAGCCCACCCGCCGTGCGGCCAATGTCAAGTGCAAAGGTCTACAACAAAAGTCGCGATATTTGAGCTGTGCTGTGTGAACCTGCGTCAAACTGTTGCAGGCACAATATATATATATATATGTAATACACTGAGCTAAAATTTAGAAAATCGCCCTGATAACTGTAAAACATATTTATAACTTCGATATGTACTTATTGAATGTATTTAAACAAGAACGAATTTAATTTAATTTTTTAGAATTCTTGTTTATGATTAAGAAATACATTTCAGAAGTAATGAAATGAAAATATGAAATAAACTATTTAAAAAAAAACTGCCAAAAGTAATAAATAAAATTAATTTTTGACAACTAATATTAATAATATTGTTAGAAAGCGATTTCTCCAATTATAATGAAACAAGAAAAAATAAAAAAGTTTAATATTAGAAAAAGGTTTTTTTAATAACCTTCTAAAGAGCTCAAATGAAAGTCGATTTCTTAGAAGAAATAATGTCTGAAATTCAGTAAGAAGTATTCGAATCTGTTGTTAGAGTTGACCTGCTGAGTTGAAAAAAATTATAGAGAAGGCTTCTAATAATCTTCCATCCAAGTTTGGTAACTGTAGCTCTTAAATTGCGGGAGATGTTGGCATTTATCGGTTTTGGAGGCGGGAGTGGGCGTGGCAAAACAATTTTTTGGAGTTCGATTTTAGTAATATACCATTCAAGTTTGGTAAGTGTAGTGGTCGTGGTCTAAAATATTGTTCCACAGGTTTTTGAAGGGTGTTACTAGCAAATTTAAGCTTCAAAATTGCGCGAGATATTTGGCCTTATCGATTTACACCAATAGGAGTATCGGCTTAGGTAGGTGGCCATCCAATTTTTTATAGATCTCTTTCAAAATTTAATGACTCTAGCTTACAAATTATGGAAGATATGAGCATTTTACATTTTTAGGGACGAAGTTCCCGGGGGTATCGTTTGTCGGCGTGGTCCAACAAATTATATGCCGATCCTTGAGGTTACCAGCAAGCTTCCAAGTTTTTCAAGTTTTGTCACTCTATCTTTAAAATTGTGGGAGATTTACGGATTTATCAATTTACACGTTGCAATACAAATTTGTTTTCGGTTCTTAAGGACAATTAACAGTAATTTATCTACCAAATTTGACGTTCCCAACTCAAAAGCCAACAACCTACCAACCAAAATTTGTGACTTTATCCATTAAATTGTGAGAGATATGTGGCTTTATCGTTTTGCGAAAATCGAATTTACCGATTTTCTCCCTAGCGGACGTAGGACCAAAACCTTGACACTTTAACTTTTGAGGGTGCTTTCCAGTATATGTCCCAAGTTTCAAGTCTACGGCAGCAGCGCGTAGATTCAAAAGAGCAAAACTCAACTCGTTGCCGAAGCCATCTAGCAAACTCAGCTTGAGCAACAAGCTGCTGGTGTACAGGAGCATCATTGTGCCCACATGGACATATGGGATTCCATTCAAGTCTTGCAGAAAAAGGTGCTCAGAGACATCTCTGGTGCTCCACCATTCTACCGACATTCAAGTCTGAGATTAACAGACATACGAGTCGATACAATGACCGGTTGCATAACCATGTCAACCCATTGGCTTGCACACTTGGGATTAACACTACACGCAGAAGGTTGAGGGGCCTCCACACCAGCGACCTCTGGACTATTGGCTGTTAAATAAATGTGCTTAAAATGTTATATTCAATGTTATGTATTATCAGTTAAAACCATTTCTATGTTTATAGATTATAAAATCACTGTTCTTTCATACGGACAGACGGACAGACGATGATACCGAAGGTCTCATAAAATCACTGACTGACTGGGGAGGATACAAACTTGTGTTTTGGAATTAGAAAATTTTCAATGTTATGTATTATCAGTTAAAACCATTTCTATGTTTATAGATTATAAAATCACTGTTCTTTCATACGGACAGACGGACAGACGATGATACCGAAGGTCTCATAAAATCACTGACTGACTGGGGAGGATACAAACTTGTGTTTTGGAATTAGAAAATTTTATAAATAATAAATATAGAGTAAATAAATAAATATAAAAATTATACAAATATTTTTATTTTTTTTTTTACTGTAGGACTTTCTGTGTGGTACATGAGAGTGTGTGTGGAGGGCCTTCCTTACGTGCCGCTACCGGTACTGTTACGGTTCCGGACCGCCCAGTGTGTTCGAGGTAATTGTTTTTCTTCCTTGCATGAGTTTTCTGGACTCCCAACTCCGGCTCAGACTCCGACTACGACTACGACTTCAATTGGAACTTGCTCCTGCATTGTGCATCCTGTGTACTGCGTCCTGTGTCCTGCGTGTGTCCTGGCGTCAATTCAATTACAAGTTATTTCATGTCTCACGCTGACATTGACGGGACACGCACGAGGCAGCCACATATCGTCAGTTGGGAGATTACGGAAGGGGGGGAGGGAGTTTTATTCCCGGTTAGGAAATTCGCGCACAAATTGGGGAAATTGAAATTTGAATTGAAAACATGATTTGTACAAATTATGATGATGGTTTTTGCGACAAAAAAGACAAAAGCCTAAGCCATGAAGCAAAGCTAACACAGAAGAATGTCCAAAATTCTGTCGCCAATTCTAGTGCCACATCCATTTCTCGTTCAGTAAATTTGTCCACCCCCTAGGGAGCGAAAAGAAAAAGAAGCGAACTTCAGCCTGTTCCCCCCATTCATATGCGAAAACAATGGCAACTCTAATGATGGGAAACGAGCCCAGTCGTTTCTGGAAGGAGATGATTAAATCTGGGCACAACAAAGCATAAAATAGCATTCAAATTAGAAGTTCATTGTCGCTTCTGTTTTGTATTATGTTCTATTCTGTTGTTGCCAAAGTAGCGCCCAATGTCAATTCTATGCAGCAGCAGCAGCTTTGTGCCACATCAAACAATGGACACACAAATTATGGCAACAATCCCCAACTCTCTCTGAAAAAATATATATGTGTAGATAGACTTGCACTTGTTTCCACTTATCCTTGCCAATCTATCTTACTCCCTCTAGCTCTCTCTCTCTCTCTCTCCCTCTTTCTTACACATGTGCTAATACACTTGTGGACATACAAATATATTCTTTCTATTATTTATCCCACTAATTTTTTGCCTTAATTTATTATTATTTTATTTTTCTACAAGCAGAAAGTTACTTTTGAAAATTAAAATGTACAATTAACAAACGAAAACAAAAAAATATACATATATATATAAACTTCAAAATATGTCATTTAAATATCAAAACAAAACAAACATTGACAATTTTTGAGGAAAAAGTAAAAATATATAATTTCATAAAATTACCAATTTTCAATAAAAACAGAGAAGCAAATATGTGTATAGAAGCTTTAAAAGTGTTTAGATAAACTTCGAAAAAAGGAGAGATTCAAAAGTGTTAAGAAAATACTTGAAAACATGACATTGCATAAAAATACAAAATGTGAAGCTCCATTTGAAATTTTGAATTTATATAATAATTTCATTTGATATAATTTAATTCGTATCTTTAATTTGAAATTCGTATAAATTGAAACACATTTAATAAATAAATTAAAAACAAAATGTTGATTTAATTGAATTTATTTTCGAGTTTCTATATTTCTCTGCGTCGACAGAAATAAATAAATATTGTCCTGGAGTGTCCTGTGTATATGTTTTAAGCACGTGTGATTGTTCAGCTCGGTTCTCTTCTGCTCTGGCAATGATATGGATAATAACGATCATCAATAGACATCATCAATCTTCATCCATAACCCTGCCACAACAATAAATGTCTAATCATTTTTGAATGGGACAGCGGTGGTTGGGCTTGGATTGCAGGATTGAAGGATTGCTGGATTGTGGTTGGGTGTGTTTGGGTTTCAATTGTTACTTTTACTTTTGCCGCTAAAGCGAAAATTTTGCCACAGAGCGTGAGGCGGAAAATTGGGAATTGGGAAATGGGAACTCCAACCGGGTCAGAAATCTCCCCTCTCTGGAATTTGGTTGAACAGGTGCCACAACTGGCAACTTCCCAGCCCCCATGTCAAAATTAATTGCCTAAGAATTGTTATATTTTTTTTTGGTTTTTGTTTTGCTTTGTTTTTTTTTTGTTGTTTTTGTTTTTACTGTAAATCCACAATTTGGCCCCAAATGTAATCCACGTATTTAAATTGTAATCTGTCAGCTGCGGCGCACGACTGGAAACTAAAGTTCCATTTTCTTGATTTTTCCATCCATCCAGCCCCAGCCTCAACCCCACTCCCACCCCCACCCCTCCCTCGACTTCCCTTCGATTTGGGCATTTGATTTCCATGCGCGTGAGTCTGTCGGAATAATGTCACTATAAATATTGTTCATGTCTAAATATAACGTTTATGATTTCCCCAAAAGAAATAATTTATAAAAACTCACAGATTTTTGACAAAATACCGCCCGAAAAAATATGCTCAAACAAAGGCCCAAGCAAAAATAAACGATCCCCTGCTTCTCCTCACCTCACAGACACCTCGACAGACACCATTGACAACAATAAAAGCATCGCCATCTGATCTTTCAGATACACAGGAAAACACACATCACAAATTATATAATGACATGTGTGCACTGAAAAATAAGGTGGTGACTTTAGCAAGAGAGTTCTTATGAATATATATGAATTTAAGCTTACTTTTATTTGAATATTTCGAAATCTCAGTCGAAATTCTTGCTATTTATTTTATATGTTTAATGTTTACTAATAGGAACCACAAACTTTTCAAATGGATTTATAAAATAAAATTTGTAATTAAAATTTAAGATATATAAAATTGAAGAGTAAATCAAACTTAAAATTAATGAAAAATTAAGGGACAAAATATTGTTATAAAAATCAAAAGAAGTAATAGATTTAATTTATATTATTTTTATATTTATATTTATTTATAAAAATATATTTATATATTATTATATTTTTATAGTTGGCAGAGTAAAAAACCTTTTAAAATGTCTTCAAAGCCAAGACTTGATTTCTTGAATGTGTCCTGGAGCTTTATCATCTATATTTATTAGTTTATTTCGATTTTAATTTATATATATATATATAAATATATTGTTCAGTGGATGGTTCCAGAACGAGTCTAATATATTTATTATATTTATTTATATTTTTATATTATTTATTTCAAATATAAGAAAATGCTTATCGGTTTTTGCGAAGAATAAAATTCTAGCAAAGCCAAGACTTTCATTCAGGGGTGGTAAATTTCAACATGTGTGCCAGAATGCGTGCTGCAGTCGGATCTTTCTCATGCCTTATTAAATTCTTATAATTATTTATATTTATACATTATTTATATACAGTTGACAGTCAGTCAATTGTCAGATTAACACTACTTTACTTCTAGTAATTGATGGGGATTTGAGACACAGGTGGACTGTTGGGATGTTGGAATGTGGCAAAATGTGTTGCCTATTTGCGGTTGCAAGTGCCACATGCCATGCTGGCTATGTTACAATGTTGCACGTATGTACATAGATAAGTGCAGGCGAGTTACTCGACTTGCCACAGATTTATTTACCATTTTAGGAGTCATTAACTACGCACTCGCAATCGACTACCCCCTCTACTTCTACCCCTACCCCCTTCCTATACCCCTCCCATCCCTTCACTACTAATGCAAATTTTGACATTGCCGTTTGAAAATTACGAGCAATTAAGGCAATGCCTGAGGCTGGAGACGAGTTTCCCTTTCGGCCTGTTGCCTGCCGGAAGTGGCTTTTGCCATGGGATGGATTGGGTTGGGTTGGGTTGGTGGATGGCAATTAACCGGCTATTGCCACACTGACACTAGCCACTTGCTACTTGCTTCTTGCTATTTTCCACTTGCCACTTGCGGCATCTGAAGCATCAGAGGCTTAATCCTTGCGGCGCTGGCGCTCAGTCATCAAAACTTTGTGCATGCGTCGCATTATTCTGCGGGGCGATACTTATAAATCCACACACGTCAATATATATACACTCAAAAAAATTGCATTCAATTAGAAATGTATCTTTTCTATTTTGTATAAAAATGTTGCATTAAAAATAAGTAATTTTCTTAAAAGCAGCAATAATTGATTAATACTATTAGATTAAATAATAAAATGTAATAATAAATATAAATAATTTAATGTAAATGTAAGAATAAATATAGATAAATAATTAAATATATATAAATATTAAATATATTCAATTGCACTGGGAACTAGAACACTGTTCTGCTTCTGAGAAATAATTTCTAAATATACGAAAAATCAATTTTTTAGCAATGTTTTATTAATTTTTCATAGAAATATTTACCACTAATAAGAAATACATTTTTATTAAGAGAAATAAGAAAAAATACATCCAATTCCAATCTTAGGGCTTATCATTTCGCTGAGTGTACATAAATGTATTAAAAGTTTTGTGGCAATCTAGTTATTATCCAGGGCTTTGAAAACCATTCGCTCATAATTGCTTGTATGTATGTATGTATCACAGTGGATGTAAGGTAATGAAGTAAGCATGTGATGAATGCAAGTGGGTCGTTCGCAAGGAACATGTGTCGGTACTTCGTACATAGGGAAGATTACACTATTACACGACTAACACGAATGTTAGTAGTTACAAATCACCCCCCCCCCCACCCACCCCTCGATAGGGTAGAAATCAGGGGTTGAGAATGCGAGTATTGGTGGTATCAACTGCCGCGTTGCATGCTGCATGCTGCATGGCCGATACATGGAATTAGGTATCAGCTATAAAGCCAACTATCATCGCTGAGAACATTCAAATCCTACACTTAAAAAAAAAATGATCTTAAATGTATTTATTTATTTATTCAGCAAACATATTTCTAAATCACAAGATTATCTGTTTCTAAAAAATAAGTATTTATTTTTTTCTGAAAAAAATTTCAATAATCATATAACATAAAATAAATAAAAAAATATATATAATTTTTCCAAAATTTAGAAGAAACACGTATAGTTTTCAAGGTTGGTTTTCTATTTTACATACTTTTTAAACTCATAGAACTTAATTTGAAAACCCAACAACAGCTTAATTTGGCTTACTTCTTGCTACATTTTAGAAACTATTGCCAAAATTAAAAAAAAATTGCTTTAGTTAATTTAATTCATTTTTTTTCGTATATTTACAAATTATTTCCAAAGACAGAAACTTTTTTCCACTTTTCATGAGCTCATTTAATTCATTTCTTCTGTATTTTAAATATGTTTTATTATTTATTAATATTATTATTATTTATTTGACAAAAAAAGTCTTTCTATTGTTGTTATTATTATTGCTTTCTAAAGTTTACAAAGTATTATTTCTAACTTTTCCCAATGCGAATTAACATTTTAGAACAATAATGATGTCTTCTTCTATTATTTTTATTTATTTACTTGTTTGTTTGACTACAATCAGAATCACAATCAAAATTGTTTCTATTGGTTGTGAGACAGACAGACGTCGGCGTCGTTGCACTCATGAATAATGTGCCACTTGGGGCATGGACTCACTTTATCATCGCTTAGTGCTCAGTTCTCCGGTTCTGCAGTTCACTTTGATTTCGAAGTTATTTTGTTTTATTTCATTTCGTTTCGGTCTGTTTCTAAGAATAGTTGCTCCGAGTTCTCCTCTGATCCGACCCGAACCCGGCCCCTATTGCATTGACAGAAAGGCGACGAATGCGACGAACGGGTTGAATGGATGATTGTATATATACATCTATATATCTATATATCTATGCACAACAACATTTCTCACCTCATTAAGTAGCCTTATAAATATCATATGGCAGTGTGCACTACCATTGTTGCCATTGTTGTTTATGGCTTTTCAGATTTGAAATTTTGGAAAGTAGAAAAGTATAAAAGTGGCCTGTCTCGTTGCACCCCATTCTATGAATGGATTACTTTCTGCCCTATCCTGGAGCTGATAATGATGCTGATCTTGATGCTGATCATGATGCAGTGCGACAGGTCAATATTTGTGTGCCAACGCAGCCAGGAAGAATTATAGATTTAGTTCATTGAGTGGATTGTTCACAATAGGAGATAAGCAAACAAGAAGCGGTCACAGCTATCTGGCAAACTTGTTGCCACTATTCCGATAATATTTAGAGCAAGTTATCGAGTCAGTAAAGTATCGATAAAGTATGATCGGCAGTCAGTAGAGTTCGGTTGCAGACATATGTGTGAAGCACAATAAAACATAAGCCTAACTTTTTCATCAATAAGCACAAACATACGAATGTATATCTTTAAGCCAATCCATTTTGATTATGATATACATATAACCCGTTAATTTGACAAACATAATGTTTCAATCTCAGCTTGAAAAAAACAAAATGCAATTCAACAATATATATCTAAATACTTATATATTTACTTATTCTTTTCTTTGTTAACCTTTCTTAACAAAAGGCATTTTTGCTTAATTCTTAAATACCTAGAACTAATTTCATTTATTAGTATCGAACAATCTTATTCAAATTAAACTAATCCTACTTACTTAAACATTCTTACTTGGCTTATTATATCAATAGTTTAAATATTACATAATTTAATTTTTAACTTTAACTTGAATTTTAAATTGCATTTTAAGTTTAGTTTTGAATCCGTTTTATAATTTTAAATAGACATATCAAATATGTATTTTATGTATTGACATTCAAGATTAAACTGTGGAGGCTTTTTCAATATTTAAATTACAATTTGTTTAATTTATTTATGGCTTATAGAGGTTATCTTTGTTTTAGTTTTTGTTTCTCTGCTTGAGCTGCTGCTTTATAAATATTTTACTGAGCTCTTTATAAAAATTTAAAAAATATATTTGACAGTTTCTAATTTTATAATATACTGCTCTATACATATATACATACATAATCGCTGCCACACAAAACACATAACTCACACTTTTCGCAATACATATGTACATGTATATATATATATATATATATATATATATATATGGTTTTTGTGAGTGATAAGCACGATTAGCATTATTTGACTCGGTGAAATATTTCACGATAAAAACACACACAACCCACGATGGTCGTCGATGTCTGTGTTTTATTACCCTGGAAATCGGCGCATTTCATTTCCCCCTAACAACAAAAAAAAACCGAAATAGAAACAATGAACATTTTAAAGAAGAATTTATGAATTTTATGACATTTATGGATGTGCTGAACATTTTGCCGGCTTGTCGTTCGTATAAAATATGAACCAGTTGGTCAATTTAGATGAAAGATGTTTAACGTTAGTACTTTCACGGAGTCACCGCCCACACTCACACGCACACATTCGCATGCACACACTCACACATTCACATGCAGAAACTATGAATCGCCCACATCCATCCAGAAGATCGCAGAGCATCACATTCGGACGGATCATAAATTTTCTCTACACACATATATACATATATATACACAAAATATGTTGACTTTATAACTGTTTGTACATATCTGTTGTATCTGAGTATATCAAATATACACACTACATTGTCCGCTTACATTTATTATGCAATTTTGAGCATGATATATGTTTGCTTGTTTAGAAGAGATCAACTCCCTAGCATTATAACCATTAAGTGTTTTTAATTTTAAACTTTTGTGTGAATTACAGAAAACCAAAACTTGTCAAGCAATTCGCATTTATTCGATTAATCGATAGCCAGCTTACGAAGAAGAGACAATTTATCGATATGCATAAACTGAATTGTTGAAGGAGAAATTATTAATTTATAAAGTGTACAATAAGTTGTGCAAGAGAAAAGAAAAAATGTATATATTTGACTACTCAAAAATGTTTCATTTGCGAAATACACATACATATATAATTATACACATTTTATTGCTCTCAGAAAACCTTGTTTTTTGTTAGTTTCCACACACGAAAATTTGCAATAGGCAATTTCTTGGACAAAATTTTTTTTTCGATCTGAAACAGGACTTAAGCAAAATTAGCGCGTGTTCGTTTCTATTGTGACTGTGACTGTTGCTGTGACTGTGACTGTGCAATTGTAACTGTGACACTACTCTCAATATTGACAACAGCAACAGCACTCGTAAGTAACAGACTTGCTATCTCACAATATCGATTATCGTTTCAAAAAAAAAAAATAATTGAATTGTTCTTTCTTATTCCCAACTTACGTTTTGCATTTCGATTTGGAAGACTCTGATTGTAACTAAACTGCCTTCTCACCATTGGCAAAATCAACGCCTTCTCTTATTGCAAACTGTAATTGTAACTGTAAATGTTACTCTAACTCTAACTGCAACTCTGAATACACCGACAACTGCAACAACAATGCTTTAGCCTTACTCTTTCTCCTCATCTTCGCGTCGCTCTTCGCCCTGCTACTCAACACACTTTTCGTTCTGCTACTTCTGCCTTCGTTCTTCGGTCTTCCTTTTTTGTCACCGTCACCGTCGCCAGCGTCATCCCCCAACACCAGCGACACCAGCAGCGCCGCCGGCAGCAACGTCATCCGTTTTCGTTTCGTTTCAATTTCTGGTTTCATTCATAAATTTCGTGCACAAAAATAGAATTCTTATAACCGAATGTAAGTACATGCATTATGCATACATATACACACATGTATGTAAGTAGTGTAGTTGTCATTTCTAGGCAGCAGCAGCAGCAAAGGCTGCTGTAAACCAAGGCAAGGTTAGCACAATTTGATTAATATTAGAATATTTGCAAGCAAATTTTTTAATGCATTTCCGGTGTGCTTTTGCATTTGCATATGTACAACGACTTGGATTCTAAGTGTATGTGTGTGTGTTGTGTGTGTAATATATATACATATTAAAGAAATATACATACATATATATATATATGTATATATATGTGTGTATCTGCAGAGTTGGTTAGATATGGAGTAAGTGGGCACTTTGGGGCCGCAGGGTCGACAACCGTTCACAAATTTTGTATGCTGTGCGTTTTTCTGTGTGTGTGTTTATAAAGGGACTTATGTACGCATTTTCAATGTTGAATGAAATGTTACCAATACAAATAAATAAAAATATAATAGCAATAATTATAATAATAACAATAATTAATACTTATAATAAGAATAAATAATAATAAAAATATAAGAAATAAAAATAATTAAAATAAAAATTAAAATAATTATAAAAAAATAACAATAATACATCATAATAAATACCTTCTTCTAATTAATACTCGCTAATAATAATAATAATTAATAATGACTCCAACAAAAATTAATACAATAAAAAACAAGATAGAACGTTGCAGTCGGACGTAACCGACAGCGAAATACTATTATACCATAATTTGTGTGCAGTCAAGAAATACTGTCCAAGTTTGCCTTTTTGAATTGGAACACATTCTGTTAATTCTCTACTAATAAATATGTATATGATTTGCATATAAGTGGGCGTGGTTTTTAAAGGCGGCGAGCAGAATTACACGGGGAGAGCAGACACAAAAAATTGTATAAGCTACTTTCATTCTTAAGTTCCGGAGATATGGGCTTTTCGAGACTTTAGCAGGGGAGTAGGCGTTGCCCAAAAAAATTATAGAGAAGTTTCCTAATAATCTTCCTACGCTGTTTACTAACTAACTAACTTGAATTACGGGGTATATGGGCGTTTATCGGTTTTTGGGACGGGAGTGGGCGTGGCCCAAAAAATGTTGGAGTTCGATTTTAGTAATATACCTTCTAAGTTTGGTAACTGTAGCTCCTAAATTGCGTGAGATACAGTCATTTTTAGTTTTTGTGGGCGGGAGTGGGCGTGGTTAAAATTTCTTTTTCCACATTTATGAAGGGTGTGGGCGTGGTCCAAAAATTGGTATGCCAATCTTTGGAGGAGGTTACCAGCAAATTACCTTCCAAGTTTGGTTACTCTATCTTTAAAATTTTCGGAGATATACGGAGTTATCGATTTACAATCGGAATTGTCGATTATAGGCGCAGGTGTGGGCGTGGCACCACAAATTTGTTATCGGTTCTTAAAGGCGACCACCAGTAATATACCTACCAAAATTGACGTTCTCTACTCAAAAACTGCGGAAGATATAGTCATTTAAAAATTTCAGGGGCGGGGGTTATGGGGCGTCGGAGGTGGGCGTGGCACATGCCAATCTTTCAAGGACCTCGCCAACAACCTACCAACCAAAATTGGTGACTGTATCCATTAAATTGTAAGAGATATGCGGATTTATCGATTTGCCAAAATCGAATTGAGCGGTTTTCTAGCTCCCTAGTGGACGTAGGTCCAAACCCAAAAAACTTTAACTTTTGAGGGTACTTTCCAGTATACGTTCCAAGTTTCAAGTCTCTATCTCTAAGGGTGTCGGAGGAACGCGCGTTCATACAGACGGACAGACGGACAGACAGCATGACGGACATTGCACAAAACCAATATACTATTATACCTTTTTGGTATAATAGTATAAAAACGATGTAAATAAATAAATAAAAATACGTTAATACAATATAAATACATGTATATATATTACCTGTAAAAACTAAAACTTAAAAAAACATATTGAATCAAAAACCATATCAAACTGTCCCTTAAAGGGCCCCCACAGGGCTTGGAATGTTTAATTCTACGGTGATAACTTAGCAAAAGATAAAACTTATCGAGAAGAGATGTAAATTGCTCAAAAGTGAGCACATTGTTCCAAATAATTAATAAATAAGCAGATTTACAGATAGTTTAACATAATTTAGAAGTCGCGGGCTCGAATCCCGCTGTTGTTTGTCTAGTCCAGTAATAGTCCGTTCTGCCCTCTCTTCTTTCCTCTATTAACCTTTCTGCCTAAACTTCTATCCCCACGGCTCCACAACGGGCCAAATATGGCCTATGTGTGTCGACCTTCGGTATAAATCCGACAACCTAACCTACCTATTTATTTATTTATTTGTTTCATTATGCCTCCATTTATTAGTAATTCTTACCTAATGTAAACTAACATATAACCAACAATTTATAAATAAATTTCTTAAATTCAAATTCAATGCTATAAAATTAAAAGTAAATAATTAAATGGAAATTTAAATTTAAATTTAAATTTTATAAAGCAGCAAATGTATAAGGCACATAATAAGTCTGAGGCTGTAATGTAAAATATCCAAACAAGAATTGGGAATGTAACTAGAATTAACTATACAAATACAGGCTCAAGGCTTATTTGGAGCAGTGTCAAGACAAATTTGAATTTCCTGCCATAAACTAATTAGTACATGTATTCAATACCCTAACCCTAATAAACTGGGATTTTCCCCACCTGCTATGTCGGGTTGTGTAAAAGAGTACCTCAATTATGTCCAAGGCTTATTTGGAACAGTTACATTATGGACACTTGGGTGCCATAAAACCCGGATTTTTTCATCAGGTTGAATATTTTCGGTTTTATTAGACCAACCTTCCGTCAGTTTAGTTATATCCTGCATCTCGGCTATCATCCAACAAGGTCTATGGGCAAATGGACTACCATTGAGCAACTGAAACTTATCCTGGAACACTACAAAATAGGATATTCACATCGCCAAATAGTTAAAATGGTCAATCTACGCAATTCAACTGTGTACAAAATCATTCGGAATTTCGTCGACGATAATCGGATGGAGGGCAGGACGAGCGGAGGATCATCAGGAAAATAGAGAGAAATCTTAAGCTATCGGCTCAAAAACTGACTCAATAGGTACAGGATGAAATAAGGAAAAAGTTCAGTGTGGAAAGTGTGTTCTAAATAAGCATTGACGTGTGTTTTGGGTATGTTTTTAGTTTTTGACTAAAGTAAATTAATTAATTAATATTTAAAAAATATAATATAAATAACATGACACAAATTGGCATTTAAACATTTTGCGATTGTTTCCTTGTTTAAACTTATGGCACTTTAAATTTTTTGCTTGCACGGTTTTCAGAACACATTAAATAAATAAACAAGAGAGAACGTTGCAGTCGGACGTAACCGACAGCGAAATACTATGATACCATAATTTGTGTGTGTAATTTTTGAATGGGAACACATTCTGTTAATTCTCTACTAATAAATATGTATATGATTTGCATATAAGTGGGCATGGCTTTTAAAGACGGTGAGCAGAATTACACGGGGAGAGTAGACACGAAAAATTATATAAGCTACTTTCACTCTTAAAATCTGGGGATATGGGGTTTTCGAGATTTTAGGGGCGGGAGTAGGCGTTGCCCAAAAAAAAATGGGAAATGGGCATTTATCAGTTTTGGGGGCGGGAGTAGGCGTGGCTCAAAATTTTTTTTCCCCCATTTTTGTTACTAGCAATATACTTTTAAAATTTGGCAAATTAAGTTTTCAAATTCAATTACACCAACAGGTGTATCGGTGTAGGTAATCAAATTTTGTATCGCCCAAGAGGGGGAGTTACCAGTAACATATTTACAACATTTTGTGACTCTAGCTTACAAATTATGGAAGGTATGCGCTTTTCAGATTTCTAGGGCCGAAGTTCCTGGGGGCGGCGGTTGTGGGCGTGGTCCAAAAAATTATATGTCAATCCTTGGAGGAGGTTACCAGCAAATTACCTTCCAAGTTTGGTTACTCTATCTTTAAAATTGTGGGAGGTATACGGAGTTATCGATTTACACTTTCCGAAATATCGGTATTGTCGATTATGGGTGCAGGTGTGGGCGTGGCAACAAGAATTATCGGTTCTTAAAGGCGACTACCAGTAATATACCTACCAAATTTGACGTTCCCTACTCAAAAACTGCGGAACATATAGCCATTTAAAAATTTTAGGAGCGGGGGGGGGGGCTGGGGGCATCGCAGTTGGGCGTGGCACATTCCGATCTTTGAAGGACATCGCCAACAACCTACCAAACAAAATTGGTGACTTTATCCATAAAATTGTGAGAGATATGTGGCTATAGATTTGCCAAAATCGAATTTATCGATTTTTTAGCTCCCTAGTGGACGTAGGACCAAAACCTTGACACTTTAACTTTTGAGGGTACTTTCCAGTATATGTTCCAAGTTTCAAGCCTCTATCTCTAAGGGTGTCGGAGAAACGCACGTTCATACAGACGGACAGACAGCATAACGAACATTGCACAAACCCAATATACTATTATACCTTTGGTATCTTAGTATGAAAAGAATAATAGGAAAATAAAATATGTATACCTATCTTTCGTGTATTTGCTTTATGTGTAAGTATTTCTCACACACGCACAATATATACTCGTGCAAATGCAAAAAACAAAAGTCACATTTGAGTGAGACGGCAAAATGTATTTGTTTTCTATTGGCAGACCTATGAGAATGCTTTCCGATACACACACAACCAAACACAAGCACACACACACACACACACACACACACACACACACACACACACACACACACACACATGACATACACATGCTCATGTACAACTGTTAGCTAATAGCAGAGTAGGTGGCTAAGTAAACGCACACACACACATAAACATTTTATTTTCAATGCACTTATGCATAGGTACATAGATAGGTACATGTATATGTACATATGTACCAGCTGAATTCCGTTTGAGGTGGGCTACAACAAAGCGGACTATTGACTATTGAGTGAGAGACAGACGAGTACAGTTGACACTCTTTACGGCAGTGATGCCTGATGCAGAAGAAGAGGAATCGATTCTCGACATTGATATATTATATCTATTGGTAACTAATTAATAGTTCTGTCGAAGCTTTAATAACTCATAATAATAATGATAATATTTATAATATTAATAAAAGAATTGCCCATCTGTCGGCAATTTCACAAAAAAATAATAGAGTTCTATTGATTAAGAAGAAAATATCGTTTATATTAATAGTGCCTGTCAGCAATTAAAATAAGTTTTGACTTTTAGTAGTTAATACTTTATTCTTGAAGAATTTATGAAATATATTTTATAAGATTTTTTTTTTAATATCTCCGATCTAGTTATTTGTTTCTTATTCCATTTTAAATTTCTAATTTAATTGCTCGCTTTAAATTTTAAATAATTTAATTCGCAGCTTTAATTTTAAATTTGCATGTATAAAATCTATTTAAAAACTGTGGACTCACATTAAATAAATAAAAAAAATAAGAAGCAACGCCTTAAAATATGACTACTTTTGTTTCAACAACTTTATAAATATACATGTTATATTTTATATTACATTTACTTAATATATTTTCTTTCCTATTTAGTTGCCCAAAGGCAAATAAAGCACGTGTCTACAAATTTAAATGTTTTTGTTTTAGCAACAATTTACCACTATTAAAAAAATACATAATTATTTGAGTAACTATTTTTTTTATTTTATTATTCAATATATATTTATACTGTCACACATTTTTAAAATATTATGTTTGATTCATAGTATACTTTTTCTTGCTTATCTTGCGTCGTTTGACAACCGATCAAATGCTCAAAAGATTAACGACCCATCGCACCCATAAAAAAACCACAATTCTTTATATCTGCTAAGGGGTTATTTGAAGGGTTATTTTGATTGTCAGCTGGGAATTGCATCTATATGCTTTTGAAATGTATTTGGGCACTCTTGCCTTGTTATATAATCGCTTTAAAATGCAGAAAATGTTGTGGAAATTGTATAATTGTTATAATAAGCAAATGACAACCTGTTTTGCGTATATATATATATATATATATATATATGTACATATATATATCTGGATATGCATATGTGTTAATGCGTTTTTAATGAGAACCTTTGAACTACTTTGAATGCCGATTTGTATCTCTTTGACACGCATGCTATCAATTGCGGCTGTCTTTTTTTAAATCACGGGGGAAGAACAACCCCTGAACCCCTGAAGTAAATGCAGATTTTGTTCGAGCTAAAATTTGACCCAACAGTCTATCTGTCTATCGTCCTTCCGTCTGTCTCTGTATTCAGCGTATCGGACAGATAAGCATCACATTAGCGTGATTTCAAGCCGATTAGCCCGGAGGGGTATACGCCATAAGTTGCCCACTCATCAACCATCGTCCTTAAATGTGCTAGCTCATTCTCATTCTCAGTTAACAGTTCTCACTTCTCAGTTATCAGTTCTCAGCTAGGAGTTGCATAACTCGGTAAGGAATACAATTTATTTTGTGACTGAAGAATGATTACTTACTTTTTTTTATGAAAGTAAGCAAATTAAAACGGTTTTCGACATTATTGCCGAGTACCCAAAAAAGGGTAGCAGAAATTGCTTATATATATATATATAT
Source organism: Drosophila mimica (assembly GCA_037043585.1). Lineage (NCBI taxonomy): Eukaryota > Metazoa > Arthropoda > Insecta > Diptera > Drosophilidae > Drosophila > Drosophila mimica. Next base: position 640,637 of record JBAMBE010000435.1, read on the forward strand.
ATATATATATATATATATATATTTATATATATGTATATTAAAAGTTTAAAAAGAGTCTTGATGATGGATGGTGATTAATCTATTTAAGCTAGAGCGATTGTTGCAATGAAGACGAAATGTTCATTTATTATAAATATATTAAAAAATCATTAAATTTTTAATTATTTTACAAGACTGTCCAACCCTTGAGAAAATTTGTGGAAAGGAATAAACCAAACAAACTTTAAAATAATTAATAATAAATTCCTAGCTCTTATTCCATAGTTTATTTACATTTAATGGGGTAAATATTTCCTATACTGCATCTGAATAAATCCAAATCTATATCTTAGGCAGTATTCCAAGTGCAAGTTGGAGCAAAAAAGAGAATATATAGGGAAACAAGAGAGAAGCTCGATACGACGGCGACGGTTAGAGCCGAAAAAAGAAGGAAAGCAGAAAATAGAAGAGAAAAATACGAAAACGTGAAAATGGAAAGAAAAGCTTATTGTTCGGAGCTTGAATGCCAAGCGTAGCACAAAAGCGTTTCAAAAGAAAATTTAAGCATGGTAAAAAAAAAACAAAAAGCTGAAAGAGAATTCTGAGCAGCAGAATGGAATAGAACGCACATAGAGGCTACACACACACACACACACAGACAGCACACAACACACACACACACACAGCACACAACACACACATACACACACACAATGGAGATGAAAAAAAGCAGAAATAATAGAACTTTGTGTGGCTGGCACAAAGCCAGGCAAATGCAAAATGAATGTAATGAATAGAAAACAGCAAAATAAAATATGTAATAAAAAGAACAGAAGAAAAGCCATTCATAAGTACACACACACACACACATACACACACAAGCGCATACATCATTTACTCAAAGGACTCGGCCATATTCCTGTTTGTCCAATAGTGAACATGGCTTAAATAAAGCTGCTTTGTTAACGTTTTTATTTTTGCATTCACATTCGCATTTCTCTTGCCAAACTTTGATTTTTCTGTGACTCGAATGAAATACACAATTTTGCATCATGTAATTTAAATTTTACCTCAAATCGATAACACTTCGATATATTTTGAGCCTGCAATCGATGAAATTAGACAGCAGAAAATATATGGTAGATTAATCAGCATTAGAAGAGTTTGATTAATGAACTAATGGATACTTTAAGCACTCAATAAATATGAAATATATGTAGGAATGGGAATAAAGAGTGGTCACCGTTATTGAGAGACGAGTAGACACTGAGAGACAGAGAGAATGTGGATGAGTTTTGCGAGCAGTCGATGCCGAGATCTCGCTTGAAACGCACGAGCATTTTAAATACGCAAACAATTCATGAAAATTTAATAATCGTATAGGTTGAAGTGAAATGATTATGTTATTATTTAAGACCCGATAATAATATTGACAAACTATTATAACTGCCAGTGAATTACCCAACCCACAGTTTGGGGGCAAAACGACATTTAAGTATATAATACACATTAAATTGATGGAGAAATATTTAGCATAGAAAATGCGTTGAAATTTTATTAAAGTTTTTATCAAATAAACTCTTTTTTCTGTTCAATTATTGTAAGTGCCCTTTTTAAAGACACCTTTAAATTTCGAACTGTTAAAGAAATTAAAATTTCTATCTACAAATATCGGATTTCTATATATATGTGAAATTGCTAAGAAATTTAGGAAACCGAATTGAAAAATAATACAGAACAATAATAAATGTAATTTAATAAAATGTATATTATAAAAACAAAATGACATAAATTCTTATAAGCTAACAAGCTCTAAAATATCTATTGTCGAAATAAATATTTCTAATAAGAAAAATGAAGACGGAAAAAAAATAATAATATTAGAAAGGGCTTTTGTATTTATTGGAAATGCATTTCATTTTTTGTTGGGTATTCTTTAGGAGACAGTCGAAAAACCGAATTACAGATGACAACAACAATAAGGTACGTGATGATATTGGGATAACGTGTGATAACAATTTGTATTAGCCACAAAATATTGTCATTGTTTACGTGAGTTCTTAGAAAAAAAAAATATATTCATTTGTCCGTTTGGAATTGCTGGGAATTGAAAACTGATGCGTGACTCGATGCAATTCGATTCAATTCGGGTCTGTAAGTAAGGAGCACTCAAAACTGAGGACATTGTCTGGCTCATAAGGCTAAAATTAAATATATAAGCAGATCTCAATTTAATTTACATATTGGAATGAAGAAAATATGCTGACAATTGTCAGTCTCAAAGCATAAATAATATATGAGGCAAGTGGCCCTTTTTAGCCCTCGTCTCCGAGGTATTCAAATTTGTTAAGGGTCGCTTTACAAGATGCTGATTTGAATGTCAATTTTTAAATGTAATCAATATGTTCAATGATTCAATTGAATATTATTGTAATTTCACTTCCAGCATTCGATTAAGGCATACTTATTTACCTGACTTATCAGTCGACTTCGAATTAGTTGCAGATGTCGAATCATTTCGGAGACAGTTCGATCCTTTTCGAAAGCTCGCTGGGATTGGACAACTGCTCCCTCGGTTGCCCCGGTTAGGTTCTCTCTGTAATCAAGATAAAATCAATCATTAAATCAATTAAATCAAAATCAATCAATTAAAAAAAAAAAAAAAAAACTAATAAATATCATAATGTACAAATGTTTATGTATGTTACATTTATGATAAGAACCATTTATTTCAAATCTCACATTAATAAATAATAATAATGAATTATTTAATTTATGCTATGAAAGTATGAAAGCTGTTAGAGAAGTATTAAATCGAATTATATTATTATATTATTTTAAAATAAATATTATTTTTGCTGTTGAGTTTATTCAATAAATACATTATCTGCAACTGTCTAAAAATAGCGACAGTTACTAGCTATAAATGTCAATATCTTTACCACTGTCTTCTACACATGGATATTAAATGCAGTTAGTTTATTATTATTAATCATTCGAAAATATTATACTAATAATAATTACCACAAAAATACATATTGTTAATAAACAAATTAAAGATTAATATATACCATTGATAATGTTTCGGTGGTTTCCCAAATATTTACTTGTCTATCGATGACGCCAATTATGGATAGTTCTCTTCACATTTATTTTACTAATAAAGTTCATAAAGTTAGGGAATCCCTAATTAATCAGTCTCCACTTAATCAGTCTCTGTTTAATCATATCTAAGTCCATGCTACTTGTGCTAGTTAAGCACTCTGATTAACCAGAGCCTTCTTCTTTTTCTATGTTTTTGTAAATAGGTGTATCAAACCTTTGGCGATTACGGCGATTACGGCGGATTACACTTGGCTTCCTGTTTGAAAATCGCAGAATCTAATTTCATTAAAAATGAACATCGACCTAAAACTACCAAATAATTTTGTGGCGAAACTTGGCTCGCGCTGAATGCGTTCGTTGCACACTGGTTAGCAACATTTATGTTTATTTAATTAATTCACAGTTCCACAAAAATATAAATTTAAAATTTAAAACTAAATAATAATAAGTAGAAAATTCTCAACCAACTTTAAAGACAATTGTTCTTACGTGGTTGTACTTGGCTTTTTATCTTTTGCCTTATTTCATAAACAAATTTTATTTATCTTTTTTTAATTTAATTTAATTTATTAAATTTTTATTAATTTAGTTTAATTTATTCTTAGCTGCTTTCTTTTGCATGCATTTTTTTTGTTAACTGTCAATAAGTACTAAAATATTTTATGTGCAACAGTTCCAATTTTACAATTTTACTAAATAATAATTAGAAAATTCTCAAGCAAGCTTATATATAAATATTATTCTTTCATTATAAACGCTTCTTACATTTTTTAATAAATCTCATAAGTATTTCTTGTTATTTTATAATTCAAATTAAAATGTTGCATTTGAGTAATCATTTTATTTTATTTAATTTTTTATTTACTTGCACTATTTATTTTGTTGACAGTAAACAAAATAAATAAGGCTGAACCACTGTGCGCTATTGGCACGTCCGCCTGCCAGACACTTCGCCCCTCTATCCGTCTGTCTGTCCGTCTGTACGTCCCTTAGTCGGACGGACTGCTCAAATTTCAGTTTATGCTTTTAGACTGTTGTTGAATAATTCAATGCTACAAACGGAAATTACGACTATAGTTTGAGAGCAACAAATTACGACCACAAAACTCCAGCACAAACCCAATCTGATTGGAGGCGTCAACCACGCCCCCAACCAACCCACAACCCACTCCCTCATAACTTTGAATTGGCAGAACTCAACCCGACCTTCTCCTCAATTGGTCATGTTCAATTTGCCAAGGATTTTGTTCTGTTCTGAGAGAAGCCGGCGAATAACTAAATAGTCCTTGTGCATATTTCCACCTGTCGCCTGTTTTTGTCGCTTTGTACAAATCAGGAACTAGTTGGATAAATAATGAAAGGCCTCTAAACTAGAATTTAGATTCGTTTCTGTTGCAACTACCAGAGGAAAGGTGTGTGTTCTTCTCGTGCAATCAAAATAAAATAACAACCTCTGGCACTACCGTACCGCCAGATGGGTCTTCTTCAAGGATTGGGTGGGTTGTTAGTAAGTTTCTCACCTTATTTCGCTTTCGGGCGCAATTAGAGTTGGCAAGTCAGTGCGACTGAGTAAAAACTGTTCTCCGTCCAGCAAATTCTTATTGACAACGGAATCTGAACAAGAAATCTGCTGGAAAACACTGTGGTGCTTCATGGCGATAACATCTGGTTTCATCTGCTGATCCTCTGCGACAACAGTGCTCAGCCTTGTGGATTGAGTTTCTGAGCCTTCAATCTGTTCCTCCTTTATTACTGTGTTGCTGTATTGCCTATTGAGTGAGTGAAGTGAGACCTCGACCTCGACCTCGCCCACCTCTGAGTTCATCATGGGATACAAAGCATCCACTGAGTTTTGACCACGTGTCGTCATTTTCGAGCTGCCATTCACCAGTCGAGTCTTTGACGACTTTTTAATACGCTTTGTTTTCGTTGCTAAGCTGCTAAGCTGACGGGCCGACTGCAAAACACAATACAAATAAGCCAAATTTAGAAATATGTAAAAACTTAAATATATATATATTTCTTAAATATCGATATTTAATCGATAAAACCGATAATCCTTATGTGACTAAGATTGTAACTTGAGTGACACCCTTCGACACCATTAGAGATGGCGACTTGAAACTGGAAACATTGATCTGATCTGTGTTCAAATTGAAGTCCACTAGGAGGATGGGAAACCGGAAAATCGATAAACACAAATCGTTAGGGCCACATATCTCTCAAAATTTAAAGGCTACACTCTTCAAATTTGGTTAGTAAATTTTTGATGATGTCCTTCAACGATCAACATATGGCACGCCCACCTCCACTGATCTCATTTCCTCTGGCCCATAACATTTGGAACTGGCTACGTATATTACTGTTTGCTGCCTTTAAGAACCGATAAACATTTTTTAGCCACGTCCACTACCATCTCAAAAAATCACAATATTCAATTCTTATAATGTTTGTTAAATTTCCTATTAAAATTTAATTTTAAACTTATTTTTAAATACTGACTTTAGTCGATATTAAATAAATAAATAACAAATAAAAAATAATAAATAAATACAATAAATTAATAAATATATATATGCATATATGTACTTACAGCATTATTGACTTCCGATTCATTGAAACTGTCTAATTTGGGGCTAAGGCTCCTCGTGTCAATATCCACATCGGTGTGTTCTCCATCGCTGGCCGAAACCATGGACGGGCCCAGTCCCAGGCCCAGTCCCAGGCCCAGGCCCAGATCCACTCGCATGAAGCTCTCCTCTCCCTCCCCTTCTGCCTCTGCCTCTGCTTCACCCTCGCTGTCAACTGTTGTGACTTCTGTTGAATTCCAATTAAAATCGCAATCGTTGCTATTTCTCACAACATCGCTATCATTATTATTATAATTATTGTTGTCGTTGGTGATAAACTGTTGCTGCATTTTGGCAGCGGAGATTTCATTGAGATTGAAATGGAATTGTCGTCCCGACGTGGCAACATCTAATCCTTCCGAGCTGTTCGAGTCGCCATCAAATTTGTTTGGCGGCGATTTTCGTTTTGCCGACATGCTGAAAAAAAAGAAAATGTAACAAATTAATTTTAATTAATTATATATTTATTCTAAATGATCGCTTTAGCCTTTAAGAACCGATAATACATTTTTATGGTTACGCCCACAACTGCGCCCATAATCGTGTGTTTTGGTGGGCATGGCATATGCTGATCTTTAAAGGACACCGCCAACAACACCAACCAAAATTGGTAACTGTAGCATTCAAATTGTGGGATATATGTGGCTTTACCGATTTTTATCGATTTTCTAGCTCCCTAGTGGACGTAGGACTCCAATCCTATCACTTTATCTATTGGGTGCACTTTCAAGTTTATATATTCCAAGCTTCAAGTCTCTATCTCGAAGGGTGCCGGACGAACAGACGGACAGAAAGCATGACGGACATTGCACAAACCCAATACACTATTATACCTTCGGAATCATAGTATAAAAACCAAGTTGATTCTTCCAGCAAAGACAGCAAAAGTAGATTTTGCTGAGTGCATAATCGCAATAATCATAATGATGCACAATTCACAATTCTTATTTTTAGCAGAATCTTCTGGATCAACTTCCGTTCGATTTTGTGTTGCACTCTGCACTCTCCACTCCCCTTGGCAAAAACTCTTTTTTTGCTGGCCTATTTTGGCTGACTTCCACTTCCACTTCGACTTCGATTTGGAAGCACGAAGCATACTTTTAGTTTGTATTATTTTTTCTATTAAATAAAATGACAAATTATTAACAGCGAAACTGCACGCATCATGAGCCCTCGCATTTTCGCACACACTCCACACACACTCCACACATACTACACACACACACTTGAGCACACCACACTCCCTTAAAATTAAGAGACAAAGTCGATTTATTTTTCAGTTTCCTACGCATTTTACACGATGTGTGGCAAGTGTTGCACTTCAAAAAAGAGCGACTATATAATAATAATATTATTATTATTATTTAATAACTAAATTTTACAAATCTAGCGATTGTTTTTATAAATATATAAGCTAAATAAAATGGCAAAATACGCAAAATTTGTTGCAGAATAAATTGCTATTTTTATCAAACAATTTATGACACATTAATCAATGAATTTATTTATAATAGATTCAAATTGTAATTACTACATACATATATAAGAAAATATAAATATATGTATTGAACATTGAAATGAAAATAATCTTAGCATTGAAAATGTCATTAAAATAAAATCAAACAATATTAAAAATGTCTGAAAATGGTTTTCATTCCTTTTAAAGAGAGTAGAAAGCAGACAAATATTATATATATTCTTGATCAGAATCCGCAGTTCATTTTTATTTCATTATTATTATTATTTTATTTTTTCGATAATAATATCTGTTTCGCGAAATCCGATTTATATGTATCAATTACTGAAAGCAATAAAAGCATTCTTTTTGAATTATATTTTTATTCTAATCTTACAATTTTGACTGCAAGTTACCAATTCTCGAAAATTCTGACTTCTGTATTCTTGGTAATTAACTATATATATAATGCCACGGAATGTGACTATTCCAAACATAATAATAACGCTTGAATATATACTGTATTTGACTTTTAACTGTAAACTGTATAATCATTAAATATTATATTCAATTTAATTGAGGCAATTACATAAACAGCAATAAATGTTTCTTGTCATTTTAAAAATAATTTTGAAACTCATCAATATTGTATTTAATTTTATAAATTTTTTTAATTGAAAAATAAGGCTATAAAATATAGTTATACCAAAGATACCGATAGAGTTGGAACATCTATTTTGGATATATATATATATATATATATAGGAAGTGGCTGCTTAAGTCAGAATCATTGTCAAATACCAAATGTGATCGCCTCCTGAAAGAGCTTTCTATCCATCTCTGGGGTGTGTAGTAGAGGGGGAGGGGGAGTGGGGGGGTTTTGTCTGTGTGGCAGGATGCGTCAGCGAAAGAGAGCCCCTTTTTGTGCCGCATTTTGTCAGTTGCCAGCGACAATTTACGCTGCAAAAACAACAAATGATTGTTTTTCCGATTTGCTTTGAACTGAGCATTTTATTTATAATGATGACTTCCGTTACTCGCTCGGGCGACTACACACACAACACCAGCAGAGCACATAGATACACACACATACACACACACTCATCAATTCAAATATTGACTTGTACATTTACAAATAGCTTCCGCAAAGTTTACTTCAATGGATTCTTGGTTTGGTTTTTACATGAATACGAATACGAATACGAATGCATGAATACGAATGCATGAATACATTTCCAACCCAATACATACGCCATAAAATATTATCCCAAGTTTTCAGGAAATAAGCAGCGGAAAGTGTCAGCACATATATATTACATATATCATAAGTCGGCTGAATCCACCTATGTACCCTTCAGAATAGGAATAATAAGAATTGATTGTCAAGTGAAATTCTTTAATAATTCTTTATCTCGTTAAATCTAAATAATATTCCTTTTCTTAAATCGAAATTGATTTTTTTTTAAAAAATTAGGTCGAATCAAAAATTTCCAATTTCCAAACCAATTTTTATTTTTTTAATAAATTATTATTAATTATTATACACTATATATATACAGTGGCTCACTTAGGGTTTGGCCCAGTGCCTAGTAAAAAATTGAAAGTGCTATAAAGTTTAAACAAGGAAACAAATTCAAAATGTTTAAACGCAAATTTGTTTAATGTCACATTTGAAAAACAAACTTTAGTTTTTATTAAAATATTAATTAATTAATTAAAATTAGTCAAAATCTGAAAACCAAACCAAAATTCATGGCACAAACATTTTGACCAGTCTTAAAAAAAGTTACATATTTGGCGTATAAAAGCTTAAATAAGGATGTTAATACTTAGTATGATATCCTTTAGCCTTAACAACTTCGCTTAACCTATTTTTCATGGAAGATACCACCTTCCGGGTAGTTTCTGGGCTGATCTTGCTCCACTCCTCCAGCAGAGCATTTTTGAGATCTTGTTTGCTGGATATGCTGTGCTTCCGGATGTTATTTTCCAGCAGAGCCCACATATTTTCAATAACATTTAAGTCTGGAGACTGGGCCGGTGGAATCATCACGTGGGGGCAGTTCCAGATAAGCCAGGACTGTACTATTCCGGCCTTATGCTTTGGGTCGTTATTCTGGTAGAACCGGAAAGGTCGTCGGATTCCTAGCTTCTCGGCACTTTAGAGTAAATTTTCCTTTTGTATATCGAAGTACACATTCCTGTCCATTGTTGTTTCAATAATCACAAAATTTCCGCCACCGGCTGCCGAGATACAGGCCCAAACCATGACACTTCCCCCGCAATGCTTGACTACTGCCTTTATGTGTTTGGGATTTAGCTCAGCATTGGAGTGTCGCAACACATAATTCCGTCCTTTTGGGCAAAAAATGTTGAATTTGTACTCATATTCAAATACGACTGTGTTCCAGAACGCCAAATCCTTGCCCAAGTGGATTTTGACGAACCTAATCCTAGAGCCTCTAGTTTTTACGCTTGTAAATTGCATTTTCCGTTGCACTCGGGTCTTAAAGTCATGGTTGCGCAGAACTTGAAGCCCAGTTCCCATACTGAACTTTTTCCTTATTTCATCCTGCACCTATTGAGTCAGTTTTTGAACCGATAGCTTAAGATTTACCCTTGTTTTCCTGATGATCCTCGGCTCGACCTGCTTGGTGAAAATCGGGTTTGGTGCCATTCCACCCTTGTCCTCTGTCCGATTTTCGTCGACGAAACTCCAAATGATGCAGAATACAGTTGAGGTGTTTAGATTGACCATTTTAGCTATTTGGCGATATGAATATCCGATTTTTAAGTGTTCCAGGATGAGTTTCCTTTGCTCAATGGTAGTCAGTTTGCCCATGGTCCTTGTTGGCTTGTTGCACCCGAATTGCAGGAAAAAACTAAACTGACTATAAAGGATTGGTCTATTTATACCGAAAAAATTCAACTTTAGGTCAAGAAAGCCGGGTTTTATGGCACCCAGGTGTCCATAAAGTACCTGGGCAGAAAGTTTGTGACCATAAATTTAGGTACTTTTTTACATAACCCGACCTAGCGGGTGGGGAAATCCCAGTTTTTTAGGGTCATATATCATATATATATATATCATATAGCACAATTTTATACTTTTCTCTCTGAGTACATTTTATTACTAGTTGTCGTATGTTAGAAGAAAAAGAAGAGAGCCTTGCTAATATTATTATTATTGTTATTATTATTATCATTATTATTAGGTTGGGGGTGTGTGCACAGCGACCTGATAGATCTATTGTGCCCCTTCTGTGCTTAAGGCTCCTCCATCAACCCAATCTCCTGCACAAATGCTAGAATCTTTATTGGGTTGAGGGCTACTTTGTCATAGTTTATCATGACATGCATCCCTAGATTGTTACATTTCTTCCTCGCTTAGGCGACACACTCTGCTAGGATGTGCATTGAGGATTCCTTCTCACCTTCGCAGAACCTGCAGAGTCCGGTACTAGCTATACCTAGTTATACCTAGCTTTGCTAGATGACTTCTTCTATTCTATTCTATTATTACTATTAGTTTTCGTGAGGACTTTTGTTTTATTCCTTTCTGGTTTTTAAGAAATATTACATATGTATATGTTTACCATTTAAGCCAGCTTAAACTTGTTAAAAATCAAAATAATTTGTTTATTGAATAAACAAATATTGAGTTCAATTTCACATTTTTACCTAATGCAACTTACAACAATAACAAAGAATATGTCTTGGTTCTGTCCGACCGTCCGTCCGTCCGTCCGTCCGTCCGTCTGTCCGTCTGTCATCATGGTTTCTTGACTTGGTAATTTGCAAAGTGGTAATCTGGGGGGCTGTTCTTCACAAATAGAGTAGATTACCCACAGACCCTCCCACTCCCACTCCCACCACTGCCCCTCGCAGGATTGGAATCATTTCCATTGCCGGCGGCGGAGTTGCTTTGGCTTTGGCTAACCAAATTCATTTTTAATGGCAACACGTGCGCAAAGACATGAAGGCTGTTGCCGGCGGCATCTCGTAAACAAAGCAACTCTTCGATGGAATTGGAATTGGGTCCAGGATCAACTGCAGGACCTCAGCCAGGACCTTTGTCCTGCGACGAGCGACGACGTGACGAGCGAGGATTTCAATTGAAAATTCATTATTGCGCCGAGCAGTCTTTATTTTTGTATATTTGTGTATATTTTTTATGTGTTGTGTGTTGTGTGTGTTTTGTGTGTTTTGTGTGTTTTGTGTGTGTGTTCATCTTGTTTGTTTGCCAATGTTGTTTTGCGTAGAATAATATTTATTTTATTTACCTTGGCCATCTAATCTTCCATTTGTGTTTACTCAACGACTTACAACGTGTATTTGCTACTTATTTAGTTGTGTTTCTTACTTACTTTATTTTGTATTTGAAGAAGGGGAGTTCACTTTTTTAACTCACTCCATTCAAGCACTCCATTCTTGATTTCTTATGTGGTTATACAACACACCCCCGAACCCTCGAACCACAGCACGTGCCTTTTTTTGAGAGAAAACCCTCTGCCTTTTAGGAATATTACGGACAAATTGCAGTTCGATTTCTTCGACATCTGATAATGATAAATGGCCCAAGAGCACACGGCGTGTTTTAAGTATCATCTAGGAATGCCTGCTACATATATATATACATATAGAACGGCATTATAATTAGTTGGTCGCTTGCTAAATTTGATTTTGGAATCTGGATTTGTTTATTTAATCTCAACTTAAATCAGTTCACAAGTTTAAATAATTTTTGAAAATGCTTATTATATATATTCTCTCTTTATGTATCTGACAATTCTACAAACAAAATTGCTAAATTAAGAAAATATTGTTTCCTATTAATTAATGTTTTCTATTGTTAAGACATGAATTAAACAAATACAGAGAAAGTCTTTTTTCAATTTCTTGATTTTTTTTCTATTGTTAAGAAATAAATTTCTAAACAGTTAAGATGGAAATACCTCTACTTTCTGATAAGCTCCAAGGAGAATATCTATATATGCATAAGTTATCCTTTCTATCTCTCTTTTTTCACTCTCTCGCTCTCTTTCGCTCTCTCTCTCTCTAAGTCTGTTAAGCTCTGGCTGGCTCTGGCTCTGTCACTTAAAAGCTGGGCATCTTTCATTGAGTTGCAATGCAACCCATTAGAATTGTATGTTGTCTGTGTGTGTGTGGCAAAGTGTAATGCAAAAATGAACAAACATCAACAGGCATAAATAATGGACAAGTGCGGACAAATGGACCCACCCAGGAACAGATGAAGTGACCCCCAGCTGGACGATGTCATTGGAGCGTGGCTGAGTCGACCTTTTGTTAGCGCCCTTTTGACCAAACAAGTGCAACGGCCAACAAAGAGACAAAGCACAGCAACAACAGAAACAACAGCAACAAACAACAGACCACAACACAACAAAAGGATCCTTTGAACTGCGATTTGCAAGTACCAGAAAATAAGATATATATATATATATATATACCCACAATATGTTGAGAGTGGCAGCAGAGTGGGAGATCATTCCTTTCAATATATATATATATATGTTTATAATAATAAAGTCGTAATAAGAATAAGAATGCAATTCAATGAAAATATAATTAAACAAAAATAACACAGAAAGTAAATATATATTGGCTAAAATCAAGTCTGCATATATATATATATTGTAGAAAATATTCGTTTTCTTCTTTTAGAAGAATATTGAATGTATTTAATATGCACACGTTTCTTTTTCTATTTTACTATTATACTTTCTATTTTCTATTTAAAAGTAAAACAATTCGAGTCTAGTCTGTTCCTTTCTCAAAACTAGTTGATTTCTTTTCTTGAGTTCAAATGGAGTTTTTCTAAAATTTGTAACAAAAATATGCCAAAGTTTCTAGGCTGTCTCACGGAATTCCTAACCTGCCTCTGAAATGATTAAGCCGAGCCGAGCCGAGCCACGGGCTGAGCTGCAGAGTCGTGTTCAGTTTCGGGTTCGGGGACTAACCTTCAGGGAGATATAGCTTCAGACAGAAGCAGACTCGCAGGAACTTGGTCACGTGGTGTTTCCTTAAGCGGATTAGGCTTAACAAAAAGACTTTTCCGCGCTTTCTTCATCGCTCGCTGACTAAAACAAAAATCAATATCCACCTCAAAGTGACAGGAAAAGGAACAGGAACAGGAACAGGAACAAGCACTGAGATGACTAAGATGACAATGCGCAAAAAGCAGCTTTCGTTTAACAATAAGTCGACATCATAAAATTGCCCATTTGCCCCAAAGATATCAACACAAAATACAATGGACACAATGGGGCGCGACAAGTGTAATAATCACACCAGCAAATGTGTTTTCCTCTCAGGAATGGGGCAGGTGGATGGGGCAGGTGGATGGGACAGGTAGATAGATGTATATTGTGTAGTTGGAAGCCATTATAATATTTAAGGAACACTCTTGATTCCAGCGGTTAGAGAATGTGAAATTGGATGTACAGAGGGATATAGATAAAGAAGAATAAATGAATAGTAATAATAAATAATAATAATAATAAATGAGAGAGAACTATTCATTCATCATGATGTAGATAAGTAAAAATATGGATAGGCAGATTCACAGATAAATAGATAGCTAATGTAGATAGATTGATAAAGACAGATAGAGTGAGATAGAAATACAGATTGATACGTATGTATAAATAGATGGATAGATAGAGAGATTGATTATTCCCCCAAGTCTAATTAGCTTTAATTTCATTAATTTATTTTAAATGTTAGTTATTTTATTCATTGTATTCACACTCGGCAAAAAGAAACTTGCCCTTTTTCGACACCCTTCGATATAGAGACTAGAAACTTGGAACATATAAACTTGAAAGTGCTCCCAATAGATAAAGTGATAAGGTTGGAGTCTCACGTCCACTAGGGAGCTAGAAAATCAATAAAATAATAAAAATAATAAATAAAATTCGCAAATCGATAAAGCCACATAGCTCTCACAATTTGTGTTGCCACGCCCACACCTGCGCCCATAATCGACAACGGCGATATTTCGGAAAGTGTAAACCGATAAATCCGTATATCTCCCACAATTTTAAATAACTTGTTGGTAAGCTGATCCAAGGATCGGCACATAACTTTTTGGACCACGCCCACAACCGCCGCCCCCAGGAGCTTCGGCCCTAGAAATCTGAAAAGCGCATATGTTCCATAATTTGTAAGCTAGAGTCAACAAATTTTGATAGTATGTTACTAATAACTGTCCTAAGAGATCGATAAAAAATTGGATGGCCACGCCCACTCCGCCTACCTAAACCGATACACCTATTGGTGTAAATCGATTTGACCACGCCCACTCCCGCCCACAAACAAGGACAAACGCCCATATCTCCCGCAATTTAATAGCTATAGTTACCAAACTTGGAAGAAAGATTATTCAGGACCTTCTCAATAATTTTTTTCAACCACTCCAACCCCCTTAATCTCGAAAAGCTCATATCTTCCGTAATTTAAGAGCTACAGTTGCTCCGAAGAAAGCGTATTATATTATATTTACCGCAATTTAATGTGCATTATTTGGATATTATATTCTAGCTACACACAACTTATGGTATCATAGTATTTCCCAGTCGGTTACGCCCGACTCTCTTATTTACTTATCAATTCCTTGTACAAAGGTATTTTTTATGGTTTCTTTTTCTTTAATTTTTATACTTTTATACCAAAGAAGTATAATAGTATATTGGTTTTGTTCAATGTCCGTCATGCTGTCTGTCCGTCTGTCGGTTCGTCTGTCTATCCGTCTGTATGAACGTGCGTTTCTCCGACACCCTTAGAGATAGAGACTTGAAACTTGGAACATATACTGGAAAGTACCCTCAAAAGTTCAAGTTTAAAGGATTTGGTCCTACGTCCACTAGGGAGCTAGAAAACCGCGAAATTCGATTTTAGCACATCGATAACTCTACATATCTCTTACAATTTAATACAGTCACTAATTTTGGTTGGTAGGTTGTTGGCGAGGTCCTTCAGAGATCGGCATGTGCCACGCCCACCTCCGACGCCCCATTTCCCCGCCCCTAAAATTTTTAAATGGCTATCTTCCGCAGTTTTTGAGTAGGGAACGTCAAATTTGGTAGGTATAATACTGGTAGTCGCCTTTAAGAACCGATTACAAATTTGTGTTGCCACGCCCACACCTGCGCCCATAATCGACAATTCCAATACTGGGGAAATTGTAAATCGATAACTCCGTATATCTCCGAAAATGTTATAAATAGAGTAACCAAACTTGAAAGGAAATTTTCTGGCTCCTTCAAGGATTGGCATATAAATTTTTGGACCACGTCCACAACCGCCGCTCGCAGGAGTTTCGTTCCTATAAATTTAAAATGTGCATAACTCCCGTAATTCAAGCTAGAGTCACAAAATTTTGAAAGTATGTTACTGGTAACTCTCCCAAAGGTCGATAAAAAAAAATTGGATGGCCACGCCCACTCCACCTACCTAAACGGATACACCTGTTGGTGTAAATCGATAAGCCCATATACATATCTCACGCAATTTGAAAATTTAAGTCACCAAATTTTAAAGGTTTATTGCTAGTAACACCCTTCATAAATATGGGAAAAAAATTTGGACCACGCCCACTCCCGCTCGCAAAAAACGATAAATGCCTGTATCTCCCGCAATTTAAGAGCTACAAATACCAAACTTTGAAGGTATATTATAAAAATCGATTTTTTTGGGCCACGCCCACTCCCGCGCTCAAAACCGATAAATGTCCATATCCCCCGCAATTTAAGTTAGTCAGTTACCAAACTGGGTAGGAAGAATATTAGGACAATTCTCTATAATTTTTTTGGGCAACGCCTACTCCCGCCCCTAAAATCTCGAAAATATCTCCGGAATTTAAGAGTGAGTGTAGCTTATACCATTTTGTGTGTCTACTCTCTCCGTGTAATTCTGCTCACCGTCTTTAAAGGCCACGCTCACTCATATGCAAATCATACATACATACATATTTGTTAGTAGAGAATTAACAGAATGTGTTCCCTTGGACAGTATTTCTTGACTTCACACAAATTATGGTATAAAAGTATTTCGCTGTTGGTTACGTCCGACTGCAACGTTCTATCTTGTTATGTTTTTTGTTTGACTACAGTAAGTTGAGGGACTCTGTCTCGTAGAGGGCATTTAAATTGACCACATTTGCGCATCAGAGGCAGTGAGTTGTCTTCCCATTCTTCCCCCCTTTTATGGGTCTTGAATTACTTGAAATGTGACCACTTGACCGAACGAACAGTCAATGAATATTAAATGGGTCTCGAATTCGGCAAATATGCTCAATGCCAGCAGCGTCCACCCCCTCCCCCCCACCAGCTAAATCAAACCCAAAAAAACCATCCCCAACCACAAACACCAATCTTAAAATTATGTTCCCACTGCGTCGTATCACTTTTCTCTTTCTCGTCCTCGTCCTCTTCCGCTTCCTCTTCTGCATAAGTGATTTGAGCTGGGCACTCTGGGCATTTGAGTCGTGTTAGGTTTTAGGTGCTCCAAACACCCATTATCTGAGTAGATGACCATGAATAAATACACTGCTCTTGATTGTCCAGCTGTGCCCCTTGCCGCAGAACCAACTAAGTTCAGTATCGAACCCCAGTGTGAAGATAGTTGACACATTCCACATCCCCTATCCACATCCCTAAGCATCCCACACAATTATTTATTTGGATTCAACTCGAAAAACATTTTCAAAAATTTTCTTGCTGTTTTTAATAATGTTTTTACTAGATATAAAATGTCATATTTAACAAAAAAAAAAAAAATTATTTTTTAAACTTCAGAAATAACAATATTAAAATACATAAAATAAGTCGACATTAAATAAATAATTATTTACAAATTTTTGTAATTTTTGTCTGTGTCTGTATTAAATAAATAAAATACAAAATGCTCTCTCGACTGTTAAGGATAAATAAATATATCATGTCGGTTTTTTCTCTCAGTGTGCTATCTGCTAATGCTATAGGGTTACTTTTCTCTTGAGTTGAGATATAGTGAGTGTAGTTGATTGTTAAGAAGTTGACTCAGTTGTTTTAGTTGCCTCCATTTGAGGCAAAACAATTATGCCTATGTTATATTTGCATCATGATTATGCTTTTGAGCTGAGGCAAGTTGGAACTGAGTTGTTGCCGCGTATTGTCTGTCTGCATTGTGTTCGAAAATAAACTCTTTAAGGAGGAAGTGGCAGAGGCAGAGGCAGAGGCAAAGGAAGGCCAAAGACAAAAAAAAACCGACAAAACATCTTTGACAATGAGATAATGACACAACACATCTGAACCACATCTGGCCACCACATGCAGGCAGGCAGCAGCAGCAGCAGCAGCAGCAGCAGCAGTAAGCGCAAACGTTGCAACAAGCGTTGCAACAATCGTTAGTGGTGGCCCAGACCAAGTTCCTGTCACTACTCCCTATTCCCTATTCCGTACTCCTCATTTGATTGCGACATTAGATTATAAATATACACCTACTATAAAGTAGCTATAAGATACCAATTATAAAAAATAAAGAAATAAATATATAATAAAATAATAATGGCAATAATAAATAATAATAATATTAACAATAATAAATTAGTCGAGTAAGCGATTAAAAATATATTTATCTATATAAATATATATATTACATATTATTTTTAATTGCTATATATATATATATATATGTATATATCATTAGATTTTATTTGTAATTTAATTGAATTAATTGTCTACATTTTGTATATTTCTGTGTCGACTGATATTAGTTGACATTAATTAAATAAATTTAATAAATAAAAAATATGAATCTAAGAAAACAATTGTAACAAATTTAGATAATAAAAATAAGATTCCTAATAATAATAATAATATAATAAAAATGAAACAGCTCGACCAAAATTATTTTTATAACATTGCTTTTTATTTTCACACACACAATGTGTGTAAAATTTAGCACACACACTCTAGCCTCCTTCCTGCTTCGCCAGATAGCAAAAACAGATATGCCACAAAAAGAGGAGATGGGGCAAGGAAACGTTGAGCCTGACTGGGATGTTGATCAGGATTTTGTATCTTTGTCTCCGTCTCTGTATCTGTATCTGTCTACGTATCTATCTCTATCTCTGTCTCAGTACTTCTGTTATGTTGCAGTTGCAGACAGGTACATTAGGTAGGTGGATGGGTTGCCTGGTTGCATGCATCACAGGGGCATACATACACTGAGCGAAAAAACCCCAATTCTCAATTCAGAAAATTTCAAATTACAGAAATAAAATACATAAAATTTATGTTTGTGGGTTTAATAAAATCTGAGATTTCGATTCTTAATTCCCGGTTGGATTTTTGCAGAATTCAAATAAAATATATATTTAATTTCCAGGGATTCCGGAAATTAAATACATTTATTACATTATTATTATAAAATTCAGCATTTATGGCAAGCAAGTGTTTACATATATTTAGATATTAAAAAAATGTTTGCTGATGTTTGGAAATTATTTCAGGGTGGTTTCTAAAATGTAGGCCGGTTTTTTCTCTGAGTGTACGCATCTTTGGAGCTGTATTGAAGACACAACAAGCTCCAAAGCCTCTTATAACGATCACAACTAGATTGAAACAAGGACGGAGAACTGGGAAGTGGGAATGGGAACTGAGAACTGGGCATGGGGCACGCTGCGCAAAGTGGTTTTGCTGGCCTCGTGTTGTGGCAATGGCAATGGCAATGCATCATGTTGCCTGTGTGGCAGGCTTGCCTTTGCAGCAGATGCAACTGAAACTGAGCTGAGCTGAGCTGAGTCCGAGTCTAAGTTCGAGTCTGAATCCAAGTCGTTGACTTACACTTATTTCGTTTGTTTTATTTGCGACTCTTGTTGTTGTTGTTGTTGGCTGCTATGCCAATGTAATGTTTGTTTCTCTTTCTTTCTCTCTATACATATATATATATATATATTATACCCTGCACTCTTTGCCGATGCGCAAGTGGGTATAACGAGAGAGAAAGAAATAAAAAAATTTAAATTTCTACAAATTTATTTCTTAATATTATAAAACATATTAAGTTTAAAATAGCAAAGAAACTTTTTTTAATATGAAACTGATTATTTCTAAAAACTAATAAAATGTTCTAGTTTTCAGGGCTATTAATAATCATATTCATTGCTGTTTGTTACATATTTACAGATCTAGCTGAAAAATATATTAGAAAGATAGAAGAATATAATTATGGATTTCAACTGCCTGTCGCTTACTTGAGCAGAAAACCAAGACACCCCTTTATACGCATTTTAAAGAGTATGCAAGCGAACCAATTCCCGGAGTTCAGCGAAAAAAAGGGCGAATTCTATTGACGATCAAATTGACAATTGACACAAGCTGAATTTGTATGCTGGTAACTCTCTCCATCTCTCTATCTCTCCAGCTATCACTCCCTCTGTCACTCTCTCTCTCTCTCTCTCTCTCTCTCTGTCTTTGTCTGCTTTGGCAACAAACAGTTTGTCTGTTAAAGCGACGGCAATCGGTCAATTCTTGTGTTATTTAAATTAAACAATGATGCTTTTGTTCTTCAGTGGCTTCCTCTTCTTCTTCATCATCTTCTTCTTCTACGTGCAAGTTGAATGCAAAATGAATGAAAACAAATAGAGCCAGCGACAAATACAAAATCGCTTATCGATAACAGACAGTGTTTTTAAAAAAACAAGGCTAAAGTTAAATAGAAAAATTAAAAAAAATGTTCTATGCTAATATAAGAAAAGAAAAAAATTAAATATTAAAATAAATGAAATTAAAGAAAGAAAGAAAGAAAAAGAAAACAACAATTGATTCGCAAGCGCTAATGCATTGAAAGAGATAGAGAACAAAAGAGAAGGTAGAAAGACAAAACAGAAGAGAAGGATAAAGATAAGCATTTTTAACATGCCCTTTTAATATTTAATATATATGAATAATAAAACCGAATTAAAAAATATTTATTCTGTTTTCAGTTCATATTTTAATTTTTGTGTTGATATATATTTTTTGTTTGTTATATTTTCTTATTCAGCTTGTTTGTTAAAAGAGTTCACCAAAAAAATAAAATTAAATTAAAAAATTATTCAAAAGTGTATTCTTTTGTTATTATTATTCACGTAGAACTATGAAATTTCCTAAACGTGACATCGTTTGTATTTTTTTGTATTATTATTAATAGTATTTTTTCGTTTGAGATAATTAAAGGTCAAAAAATAAATAAATAAAATTAAATAAAATTGAAAACCTGCAAAAAATCTATGAATGCTAAACTTCAGACTATTAAGAATGTTCATAACAAACCAAATAACATAAACAATGAGCTTTGCTCTTATTGGCCAGCTAATGTGTGTGTGTTTGTGTGTGTCTAGTGTGAGTAAGTGTAAGTGTGTGTACGGTCGTTATCCTAGACTCTTTCCAGGGCTCAATGTTGCCAAGTCGCTCTTAACTAATCTACAATGCTCTGATAACAAAAAGGAAGAGGAGAGGATACGAAGAGAAGCGAACAGCCTGGGCGATGGGAAAGGGGATAGGGTTGGGGGGATGGTGCCAATGGAAGGTGACGGTGGTCAATGATCGAGATGGGAAAGAAGCGCGTGGTCAGCACAGCACAGACAGGAGAGAGCGAGTGCAGAAGAGAGCGAGTGCAGAAGAGAGCGAGTGCAGAAGAGAGCGAGCGCAAAAGAGCGCGAGCGCAGGAGAGAGAGCTTGCTGACACCGTTGATGCTTGGATCGAAAAAAGAAGAAGACGAAACAGAAGATGAAGAAGAAGAAGCGGCAGCGGCAGATCGAGTTAGCGCAAATGATAAACAGACAGCGCAGGCACCTAAAGCTTCCCCTTACACAGTCCTCCCCACCGCCTCCCCCACCCAGCAACTGCAGCACCTGTAGCCATCCCAGAAACAGGAAACAACAATGTTGTACGAGAAATTTGATTTCTGTATTTCGCTCTTGCGTTTGCAATTCGCATTTCGCATTCGCATTCACCTGTTGTTATTTTTTTTCGAGTGTGTTTATTTTTGCGACAGGCAAACGGACAACAACAACAACTAGTTTTCCATGTTTTCGCATCTTGCGCACATTCGCATTCCAAAGCTTTTCGATCTCAGTCGCTGTCGACGTTGGCATCGGCGCCGCGTTTCAGATTCGGCTTTATCTATCTTATGGCAAAAAAACAACAACAAAAAACAACAAAAGCTAAACAAAAAAACACGTTTTCGCAGCATTTTCTCAATAGACGACGAGACACGCTTTGCACGCAACATTTTTTTAGAGCCCCAATAAACAGAAACACACACACAGAGACACATTTGACTTTTATGCATAATGCGTAACAAATGCTGCTTGCAAACAGTGGAAGAGAGCCAGAGGGAGCGGGAGCGCGTCTGGGTGATACCCAAGACTATAAAATAATTTAAATACACACATACATATCTAAAATAACATAATAAAATAAAATATTTATTTTGTGCTTCATTTTTTTTTTAAATTTATTTTATAATTATAATTAAATTATTATTATTATTAAATAACATTTTAAATTAAATTTTCATATATATAAGATGTTTTATTTTTAATTCATTCGTATATTAATGCGAGGCATATCCACTTATTAATTTTCCCATTTTAAATTTAAATTCCTATTGTACTATTCGCTTCTAATATGATATCATTTAATTTGTTATTAAACTTTATTAAATTTGAATTTTCAGATTTGAACAGAAGGTATTATAGCATATTGGGTTTGTGTAATGTCCGCCTGTGCTGTCTGCATAAACGCAACTTTTTTTGAAACCCATATAACTTGGAACATATACTGGCCTGTGCACGCGTCAAAAATAGTATGAAATTGGAGTGTTACGTCCACTAGGGAGCTAGGATTTCGATAAAATCTCTCTTGTCTAAGTCTACTTTAAATAAATAAATATTACTCCAAGCAATCTCCATTTATATTTCATTTTAAATTTAATCTTCATTTTAAATTTAAATTTTATTATTATAATTATGTAATTCACCAATAAAAAAAAGGTAGTTTTTAATTAGTGTAAATTTAAAATTTGTATACCCCTTGTAGAGTTAATTAAAATTGATACCCACTTAAAATGGGTATATATGAAATGAGAATTTTGCATCGCTCTTAACGAATAGAAATTAATCAAAAATGCTATCAAAAGTTTTTCTTGTATCGCACATAAAAAATAAATACAAATTAATGCATTATTAAATGGATCCGAATAAATCACAAAAAATTAAATAAATTCCAAAATTCATTTTAATTATAATTTTTAACTTAAATTTATAATTTAAATTTAATTCAAATTGCGATAGTTTTCAATGCACATATAAAAATTATTGCATAGAAAATTGAATAAATTTTAAATTGTCTTTTACATATTATATTTGAATTTTTAGTTTTCATTTAAATTAAATTTTAGCTTGACGGTTTTTAGTAAAACATATTTTGAATGGATTCAAAAATGTCTCCAATTCGACATACACACATTCATATATATACATGTATGTGTATTAATGTGTATTTATATATTCATATATAAATGTATGTATATGTGTGTATTTGTTTGTGTGTGTGTGTGTGTGTGTGTATGCAAAGAAACGCTATTATTCTTTTATATGTTGTTTTATTTGCTTTCCGCTGGCAGTTGTCCAGTTTTACCAGCTCCTCAGAACTGGATAAAAACCTGTCGTTGTATCACCCCTCCTCCCCCGATCCCCCTCCACTCCTCCTCTACACCACCTTCCCCCTCGCTTCCTCTTAATGGCCGAAGCAGTTCTGTTTAGCTTAATGAGCATGCGTGCGCCAAGGTGTGACTGTGTGCGTGTGTGTGTATATATGTGAGTGACTGCGTATATTTGGATGTGTGTGAGTGCACATTGAAAAAAATATATAATATCCATGAATGCTGCCCGCTTCCAGGTGCTTTCCAATGCATTTACTAGGATAATAATTTTCTCAACTTAAAAACTGAAATTAACATTAACATTACAAAAAAATCCGCTAATAGTAATTATTAATTGAATCGCAAAAACAAAAACAAAAATCTCCACCTCTTTTTATCGCTCACGAGCTGTGTGAGGCATCGAACAACTGTAAACAAAACAAGATAGAACGTTGCAGTCGGACGTAACCGACAGCGAAATACTATTATACCATAATTTGTGTGCAGTCAAGAAATACTGTCCAAGTTTGCCTTTTTGAATGGGAACACATTCTGTTAATTCTCTACTAATAAATATGTATATGATTTGCATATAAGTGAGCGAGGCGTTTTTTTTCCACATTTATGAAGGGTGTTACTAGCAATATACCTTTAAAATTTGGTGACTTAAGTTTTCAAATTGCGTGAGATATATGGGTTCATCTATTTTAACCAACAGGTGTATCGGTTTAGGTAGGGGGAGTGGGCGTGGCCATCCAATTTTTGTATCGATCTTTGGGGGAGTTACCAGTAACATACCTTCAAAATTTTGCGACTCTAGCTTGCAAATTACGGCAGATATGCGCATTTTAAATTTATAGGGACGAAGTTCCTGGAGGCGGCGGTTGTGGGCGTGGTCCAAAAATTGATATGACAATCCTTGGAGGGGGTTACCAGCAAATATAGCCATTTGAAAATTTTACGGGCGGTGGTGATGGGGGCGTCGGAGGTGGGCGTGGCACATGCCGATCTTTCAAGGACCTCGCCAACAACATACCAACCAAAATTGGTGACTGTATCTATTAAATTTTGAGAGATATGTGGATTTATCGATTTGCTAAAATCGAATTTCGCGATTTTCTAGCCCCCTAGTGGACGTAGGACCAAACCCAAGACACTTTAACTTTTGAGGGTACTTTCCAGTATACGTTTCAAGTTTCAAGTCTCTATGTCGGAGGAACGCGCGTTCATACAGACGGACACACGGACGGACGGACAGACGGGCAGACAGCATGACATTGAACAAAACCAATATACTATTATAGCTTTTTGGTATAATAGTATAAAAAAGTACTCGCTGTTACACTAATATGTATGTATATGGGGAGGGGAAGATCGAAGTTCACTCGAATTTCGGCTGATGTTCGTTTACGTGTGTGTGGGTGCGAAGGATCGTGCTATGCGAATTATAATGCATTAGTTGCCTAATTATTGATAATCAGTGTGTAACGTCATCACGTCAGCACTGTCAATTGCTTGGAAACACTGTTGACAACAGTACGTACTGCTATTGTCAACATTGTTGACAAGCTTACTATTCTCATGGTTGGCAACAAGTCGCACTAATATGTACATATGTATGTACATACAAATGTATATTTGTATATGTATGCATATGTGTATATACATAATGTACACATCTATTTGCATTTTGTTCCTTGTCGCTGTCTGTCATTGTTTTAGTTGTGGACGCGTCTTTGGCTTTTTGCCGCCATTGACTGGAATATTGAAACTGGAAGAATATCTGAAGAGGAAGGAGTAAAGCTTGCAATACACACAAACATGCATGAATGCATATGCATGTCTGAAGCCACGTCAGTACACTTAGCAAAATAATAAATAACAATTAAAAAAAAATAAATAATACAAATTTACAAAATTAATTAATTAATTAATACCTAAAAGTAAAATGTTATTTTTTATTTCATAGAAATGTTTTCTATTAATAAGCAAAGCAAGATTATAGAAAACAGAAATTAAAAATTATAAATTATAATGCTTCTTTTTTATATTTTTAAAATATTTTCTAAGATTAAGAATATAATTGCTAATAAGTAGTATTTTTTTGGCATGCAAATTTAGAAAATACACTCTAATCTATTCTTCGAAATTTTCTAAATTTCAGTGCTCCCATGTTTTTCTCAGTATAGTAGTTAGAAGCTGCCGCTTTAAGCATCTTGGTCAGAATTTGCCTCATTGTTTTTTCGCATTGATTGTCTCTTTGAAGTTTCCCGTACAAGCAATTTCAGCATGGAATCATGGAACAACAATTGTGCAAATGTAAAAGTGTATCTACAAATGTAACTAGGTACAAATGTATGTACACACAGATGTTGACTGCAGTGCAATTTATGGTGTTCTTAGATGACACTTTCCAACAATAAACAGCGAACAATCGGAAAACAACAAATAGGAACAACAAATGAAGGCAACTTTGACAGATGATCTCTGAGAATGTGCAGAGAAGAGCTACTTTTGGGCGGAATTTAAAATAATTATGCCAAAATAAACAGTTAATGTTTTAAATATATATTAGAAAATATAAATATTAGAAGAGGAAAAAATTATAATAATAATAATGAAATTTCATATAATATTACTCTTATTGTTTTTTATTTGCTTAATTAATAATTTAAATATGATTTTAAAAAAATTGTATAATAATAATAATAACAATGATAATAATAATAATTACAATAATAATAATATAATTATAATAATAATATTTTAATAATTAAAATATGTTTTTAATGAACTGGATATACTAAAAATATTTTTTTTACGTATTTTCTTTTTTACCAATTAATTATTTATTTATAATAATTATATGTTTTTGACTGGAACCAGAATATATCATTTTATTTATTTTATATTTTGATGATTTATTTTATATTACAACAAAGCAGCGTAAAAGGCAGAAGAAATATAAGTAAGAAGGCTGTAGTCGAGTGAGCTCGACTACCATATACCCTGAACCAAGCTTTAAATACATTATAGATTTATTTCCAAATGTCCTCTTTAATAGTTTCGCACACTCTAATGTTAAATAATGTAAAAATAAAAAAAACAAGATAGAACGTTGCAGTCGGACGTAACCGACAGCGAAATACTATTATACCATAATTTGTGTACAGTCAAGAAATACTGTCCAAGTTTGCCTTTTTGAATGGGAACACATTCTGTTTATTCTCTACTAATAAATATGTATGTATATGATTTGCATATAAGTGAGCGTGGCTTTTAAAGACGGTGCGCAGAATTACACAGGGAGAGTAGATATAAAAAATTGTATAAGCTACTTTCACTCTTAAAATCCGGAGATATGGGCTTTTCGAGACTTTAGGGGCGGGAGTATTTGAATTGCGGGAGATACAGGCATTTATCGTTTTTTGTGGGCGGGAGTGGGCGTGGTCCAAATTTTGTTTCCACATTTATGAAGGGTGTTACTAGCAATATACCTTTAAAGTTTGGTGACTTAAGTTTTCAAATTTCGTGAGATATATGGGCTTATCGACTTACACCAACAGGTGTATCGGTTTAGGTAGGTGGAGTGGGCGTGGCCATTCAATTTTTGTATCGATCTTTGGAGGAGTTACCAGTAACATACCTTCAAAATTTTGCGACTCTAGCTTGCAAATTACGGCAGATATGCTCACTTTAAATTTATAGGGACGAACCGCCCCTGAGGGTGGCGGTTGTGCACGTGGTCCAAAAATTGATATGACAATCCTTGGGGGAGGTTACCAGCAAATTACCATCTAAGTTTGGTTACTCTATCTTTCAAATTTTCGGAGATATACGGAGGTTTCGTTTTACAATCGGAATTGTCGATTATAGGCGCAGGTGTGGGCGTGGCACCACCAATTTGTTATCGGTTCTTAAAGGTGACTACCAGTAATATAGCTACCAAATTTGACGTTCCCTACTCAAAAACTGCGGAAGATATAGCCATTTGAAAATTTTAGGGGCGGGGGTGATGGGGGCGTCGGAGGTGGGCGTGGCACATGCCGATCTTTCAAGGACCTCGCCAACCAAAATTGGTGACTGTATCCATTAAATTGTGAGAGATATGTGGAATTTATTTCTATCGGAAATCGAAATGTATCGATAATTCCGAAACTGAGGCAGTTATCGATAAAATAAAGTAAACTTGATCTGCGCCTGGTACGCGAGAACCTATATTTCAAATTTGAGTCTCTAGCTCTTATAATCTCTGAGATCTGCGTGCTCATACAGACGGACGGACGGACAGGGCTATATCGACTCGGCTGATGATCCTGATCAAGAATATATATACTTTATGGGGTCGGAGATGCTTCCTTCTGCCTGTTACATACATTTGCACAAAACCATTATACCCTTTTTACCCATTTTTAATAGGTTCAGGGTATAAAAATGATCACATCTATTTTAATGTCCATGAGTGTATTTAATTATGTGTGTGTATGTAACTTGAACGGGATCATTATTTTTGAACAGCAAGATCGAAATTAGGAAATGAGAAATGGGAAATGGCAAATGTGAAATGTGTGCGTAATCAACAAAAATAAAAAAAAGAGACAACTCAAAAAACGGGCATTCAAAAAGCGGCCAACAACAACTGCTACAACAACAACGAGTCAAAACACGAACACGAGCCACATACAAAAAACAAACCAAGCTAAGCGCATGGTTACAGTTATGCACATACAACATGTGTATATATATATATATGCATACATGTGTGTATGTATGTGCTTGCAAGTAAGTTACGCGTCGAGTGTCTCTCGTCTCGTTTCGCTGCGTCTCGCCTCGTCTCGTCAAGTCTCGTTCGTTCGTTCGCATTTACAATTACAGAAAACCAGTCACAGTTTTCCCATCCGACTGGAAGCCAAGCTCTGCTTCTTCTTCTTCTTCTTCATCTTCTTCTTCGTCTTTGCCTTGCAAAGAGCTGTCTGCGTGGCAAATGCACCTGTCGTACTCAATGCTTGTGCGCAGCAGCCAGTGGCTAGTTGCAAAGTTGCAAGTTGCCAGTTGCAAGTTGTTAATAGGGAACAGGTCCCGGGGCTTTAATTTTCATAGATTTCTACATAATAGCAAAAACTTTAATACAAGTTACACACATGTGTACATGTGTATTTGCTTAACTCTAATTTTTATTTTGGTTTTGCATGTTTGTATTTTAGTATTCGCAACAGGTTCTATTCGAGATAAAGCTAATGTAGTAGAAGATCTATGATTGATTGAAATTGCGTATACTATGTGTATGTATAAACAATAGACTATATGTATTATGATATAGTATTTAGTCTTAAGATTAGTCCTTGCTTAGATCAAAATTTAAAATTCACGCAGGTTCTATCGAGCAGCTAATGAAAGACTGTAATAATTAAAGTATATTTAAACAATATATATATTTATGTACTATGTATAGTACTAGTATACTATAATACTATGCACTCTCTATATATATATATATATATATATATATATATATATATATATATATATACTATAAAAAAATGTAGACAACTAGTATTATATGTACTTGTATAACACTGTTTTTTTTCTCTAATCACATTAAAATTCGGTTTTAGCTTTTCTATTTTCTATTCTTAAACTACCAACTACCGCCTGCTCTATGACGAGGGTGAGCTGGCAAAAATAATAAAAAATAGATCTAATGCTTCTCAGCTTGACTTTGCACTACAATTCCCAACAGGTTCTCTCAAACAGCTAATACGGAGTGCGACTGTCATATATGTAAAGCATAGTGCAATAGACAAATTTAACAAATGCTTAATAGGTAGGCTTTATTTTATATCATGTACATACACACACATGTAGACAAGAGCATTTATTTTATATAACTCTAATTTAGTATAACTCTAATTTTTTTAATTTTGCAACTTGGAATTCCCAACAGATTCAATCGCATCAGCAACGACAGCTAAGTGGCAGTCACAAGTCCTTTTTTCGAACTTAATAGGTAATATTAAACTTAATAATTTCAACATTTTGCAGTTTCGAATTAGCGAGTGCCATAAATAAAAAGCAAACCAAATCCTCCTCATGTATTTTGTAATTCACAACAGATACTACGCGCAGCTATAGGAGTAAACTAATAGACGATCAAAGTATAGCAACCAAGTAAAAGGTTATGTAAGTATAATTTCAATCTTTATTTCAATTTATTTTGCCACTTGTGCAGTTTCGCATTCCCAAATGGTTTTCTCGAGAGAGTGGCATAAAGCAAGAAGATCAAAGTGCATCAAATGGAAGAAATTGGGAGTTGTTAGACTATACAAGAATCTTACCTTTGCTTTTGCGCGTTCTACTTGAATTGTTATTCCATATATGTATATATATAAATTGTTTGATTTGCTGTTGCTTTGACTAGCGCCGCTTTCTATTATTTTTGTGATTTTATTTTGTTATATAAATTTCCTAAATTTGTATATATGGCACTGTTGAAATTTTTGTTGTTTTTTGCCCAATTTTATGGGTCACATTTCACTTGTTTCTTTTTAGAGAAGTTCTTTGTTTTGGATGCATTTTTGGTGGGCTGGGCTCACTTTGATTGAGCTTTTTGTTGTTGTTGTCGCTGCCACATTTTGACATCGTTATTATTAAGAACATAATGATGATGATCAGCAGCAGCCAAAGCAGCCGATTTGACAGCATTGAAATAATGCTGTCGATTTACCGACGATAGTCGGCGGCTGCCCGCAATACATTTTACAGTTTGTGATAAGTGTCTGACCTTTTTCATTAACAGTTCAAATTTAGTTTTGTGTCAAGCGACAACAATTTGAACGAGAGTACCGAACATATTCTCTATACTCGCTCTCTCTCTCTCTCTCTTTTACACTTGCTGACTGGGATCCTTTTGTTGTGGCTGCTAACGGTTAAAAAAGCTCACACGCGTCAAGCGGTAAAAACGGTCCACCGACAACTGCAACGGTAACCAGAACGACAAACGATGACAAACGAAAAAAACACGACAAAGACAAAAGCACGACAATAAACAACAGGCAGCGACAACTATAACTGTAACTGTAGCAGCGACGCGCGACAAGCAAACAAATAGCCACCACCACCAAACACCACCACCACAGCGTGGCAATGTTCAATTGTCACTGATTTCAATTGGATTCCACTTCCACCTTTAGCTCTGCGCTGCTCGGTGCTGCTGCTGCTGCTCTGCTCGATGCTTTGCCTGCGCTGCCCGTAAGAGGGATGCTGCCAGCTGCTGCTCTTCGTATTTAAGAGTTACTTCAAATTGTCGGCTTTTGCTCGTGTACCTTCGGCTCGCTTAAGCGTCAGCAGCAGCAGCAGCAACCACACATAAAGACACTCGCATACATGTGCAAGCACAACTCTTTGCTTTCCTAAAGAGAGCAGCAGCAGCAGAGAGAGGCAGAGAGAGAGCGCATATATTCTAGTTGTATGAAATAGTTGAGCAGCCAATGAAAGCTGTGCACTGACCATTCATGACCAATCGTTGGTTTATCGAAAGCACATAGGCAACGCCCATTGCTTGTCCCTCTCTCTCTCTCTCTCTCTCTCTCTCTCTCTCTGTGTGCTTTTGTATATATTACAAGCATTCTTTGCTGCAGCTCACCCCTTTCAATATTTATCCGGGAATTATGTGTGCACTTGAGCCACTCTCTCAAAAACAACAACAGCATCTTGTGTAAATATTTCATCACACGTTTTGCAAATCGTACACTCAATTCTATGACGTATTCTTGTCGTTGTTGTTGGCTTGTAACTTGACTATTTGCATCGACTAGCAAATACTCAACAACAGACAATCATATTTAATTTCTTCCACTTATAGCAAAAGCTTTCACTGATCCTGGCTTCACTCATAAAAACCCCTTGTAATTTAGAAAATTTCATTGAAAACTTTAAATAATATTTTCTTTTTTTGTTTTAATATATCTATAAATATAAATGTCTATAAAAATAATTATTTAAATTGGAAAACAGTTAATTTTGTTTTTTTATATTCTATTTTAAGTATATGTTTTAAATTTATAATATTCTCGTTAAAACCAGATTTTGAAATCGTTATTTTTAAGATTACTACTTTTTATAATTCAGCAGAAATAATATTTGTGCTGCTCTCGTTTGCTTTTTAACTAAAATGTTTCAATAAGCTAAAATATAAAAAAAAATAACCCGGATATTAGAAAAATCGAACAAAATTGAAATCTCAGTTTAATTTCTAAATCAATAACGTCACCTATCGGCAACGCTGCGCAACTACTATATGATTATCACATACACAAACCCTACGTTTTCCAAGATTTACAATTAGATTTTAACTTTAGTGGTTGGTCACAAAAATTAAATAAGTAAATAAATAAATATATATATATTTAAATAATATATGTGTTGCTCTCGTTTGATTATTAACTAAAGTGTTTCTTAAAGTGAATTGTTTAAGAAGCTAAAATATAAAAAATACGCCGAATATTAGAAAAGTCGAACAAAATTGATTCTGTTTAATTTTTAAATCAATAGCATCACCTATCGGCAACGCTGTGAAACTATTATCTGCGGATGCAAAGACTCAACGCTTACTACCATCAAGCAAATGGTGTCGAAAATATTGCACGCAATAGGAAACAAACAGTTTGAAGACACAAACCAAACAAATTTATGTTTGGCATAGATTAACTACAACGAATTTAATATTTTACTGCACGCATTTCGGTGTGGATCTTTGGTAACGTGATAAAATCGAATTGGGGACGGAAGTGTACAACTTGAACCGCTAAAAGCACAAGTTCTTATTTCGAAAAGCTATCTGGGCAAGTCAGCAAAGTTGAACACCTTTTGCAAATAAAATCCTGCTCTTCCGGAACTGAGCTCATATTTTATTTACTAACATATTGCGCTTGACGCTTCGCGTGCGCGCGGGAGAGAGAGAGAGATGGCATGAACGAAAGCTGACGACGTTGATTCGAGTAAAGTTCTCTCTCTCACTTTCTCCCTAAATGTCTCACTGTCACGCTCTTTAACATTGCCTTGAATAATGGCGTAATTGAATTCAAGCCAAAGCTCAAAATACTTTCTGCAAATTTTTTAACGAAAAGCGAAAAAGGCGAAGTAGAAAAGAATAAAGCTAATTAAAATTCCTATATATATATAATATAGGGTTTTATTTAAAGATATTCATATAATATATATATAATATATATATATATATATATATATATATATATATATATATATATATGCTATATATAAAGCAATTAGTTATTATTAACTATTTACTTTTATCATTTCAATTTTCCAGTTGAGTTGTGTATGTGTGTGTTTCTATGTGTGTCTAATACTAATACCATCATAACAATAATTAAAAAAGAAATTTTTATACATATTATTTTATTTATACACACTTATTTATTATATTTACTCAATTTCACTGGACTTTATTTATATCTATATTTGGTTCACAGGGTGGGCGTAGTGTCTAATCTCTATATATATGTATATATGATTCCTAAGCATATATATATATATATATATATCAGTTGTGCCTAAAATAATAGTAGCGCCCTTCAAACTAGTCAAAAAATGATTTTTTATCGCGTTTTGAATTAGTAATTTTTTTTTCCATTGAGCCTAGACTCAGAAAAAGGAATTTGTATTAAAGTTTCAATAAATAAAGTGCTTGCAAAATTACAAAAAATAATACAAGACAATCTATAAAATTGTTTCGAATATTTGTCTACGAAAACTAATAAACGTTAATGAAATAATGAAATTGTGAAGAGCAGCGCTACCATTATTATTAATTGTTGTATTTTAAAACAGCAAAAAAAAAAAAACAAACAAAAAATTGCATTCAGGCTAATAATATGCTAATTAAATTAATCAACACCCAATAAAATTATTAATATTATTGATTTGTTTTTTTTTTTTTTTAAACAGTAACAATAAGAACTCAAAAGATTCTAGATTGTACGGCATTTCCCGTAGTGCCATAAATTACGATATTTAATTAATTAGAGTCTAGCTTTAAATGAGCATCTAAAAATTAATGATATATCTGTTTTTTTTTTTAACAAATAAAAAATATATTAAACTTATAAGCACTACTATTTTTTTTATTGCGTATGTGGTTCCAGTATAAGACAACAATAAAAATAACGAGATATCTGTTTTTTTAATAAAGATATAACATAGTAAAAGTAGCAAAGAGCAGAACTAACATTATTATTATTTTTTGTTTTTTAATCAGCAGTAAAATTTAAAAAAATTCCAGATGATGGGCCATTCTATAACTTAAAATAAACGAGCAACAAATAAATACAAATTTATGAGATATTTCAATTTTTTTTTTAACAAATATATTAAATAATAAAATAAAGTAATCTTATAATGAGCACTATTTTTATTATTACTATTATTATTATTGTTTTTGAAAACAGCCACAATATAAGCTCGAACAAATTCCGGACGATACGTCTAGTGATCAAATAAAAATGATTGACATAGCTTTTTTTAACAATCATATTTAATGAAGTGTTGTAAAAAGTAGCGCTACCGTTATAATTTTGAGAGCAACTGTACATATTTATATATACACACATAAATATGTATATATACTAATGTTTACATATACATCAATAGCTAATATCTGATTTTACGATTTATTAGGTAACAGTTCGGTTGAAATAGCCGGCGGGGGAGTAGCTACCATCATCGTCGTCTTCGATTGGGCTCTCGCAGCTACCTCTAGGCTGGCTCTCCTTGCTGCCGCCGCCATATAGCTGCCATAATAGCGACTGAGTATCTGCGGATCGACACCATTGAGTTCCACATACGAAATGGGCAAGGGGTGTACGGAAGAGGGTGTCAATAGGGTGTCAGCTGTGCCGGCTGTGTTTAGCGGACACTCCTCCAGCGAATTGGAATCATTTGAGCTGCCCAACACTGGAGAGTAATTATGTGGATCACGCTCCTCCAGTTCTACATCGCTGAGGTAAGCGGGCACAGCTGTACCCGGTGCAGTACCGGGCGTATTGGGTGTTCCAGGGGCCGTACCGGGTGCAATTCGCTCCTCCTCGCAATCCTCCACATCAATTTCCGCCTCTGCATCCACATCGAGAGCGGGATTATTATTATTATTACTATTGTTGCTTGTTGGGTGCTGTTCCAGTACCATCATTTGTTGCTTCTTCACCTGCACCTTGGTGATGAGCGTGTGCTGTGTCTGTGTGGCAACCTCTCCATCATCTGCCACAATGTCCACGATCTGCACATCGGGCGCCAGCAGTGAGGCAACATCGAATTGCCTTTTGCGTGTCTGCGAATAAAGATTCGCAATTGTTGTCGTCGTCGTCGAATTGATATAAGAAATATGCTGATGGGGCAGTGGATGGGCAAGTGGATGCTGTGGATGATGTGGATGTTGATGTGGATGCTGTGTATGTAGTTGGTGCTGCTGCAACTGCTGCTGCTGATGCTGTGCCTGCTGATAATCCATTCGGGGCTGTGCTCCAACGATGCCCCTGCCAAAGAACTGCCCTATATAATGGTGCTGTTGCTGCTGATGATAGGGATAATTTAGAGCCGCCTGCAGTTGAGCCTGTGGCACTATCGGCGGCGGGGTGGTCAAATCCAGGGGCGGTGGACTCGGCGAATCTGTGCTGGCATCATCCACAGATAATCCCATATGTTTGCGCACCTTGCGCTGTGCTTTCCTACGCCGAAAGTCCCCCTTGCGAAAGTCATCCATATTCGCGGGGTGAATAGCCCAATAATGTCCCTTGCCATTCGCACTGCGACCCGATTTGATGAAACAGTCGTTTAGCGATAGATTGTGACGTATAGAATTACGCCAGCCCGGGCCGCGACTACGAAAATACGGATAGTTATCGAGTATGTACTGATATATATCCGATAACACCAGTTTCAATTCACTCGAACTCAAAATCGCCATCGCAATTAGTCCAATATAACTGTGCTGTGGCTTCGGCTCCTCCGGCTGGAAGATGCGCTGTGTTTGCGGAAATAAGGAGATCGTTGAAAGGGTCGCCAAACGATTGCCGCCGGAGTGTACGGCTCCATAGGTTGCTGACGGCTGCAACCAGCTCGGCAGCAGTGAGCTACCCGTCACTGCTGTGGCTCCGTATTGCGGACATCGAAGTCTCTCGATATTGAGCGCATAATTGTAGAGTTGCAGGCGGTACTGCTCGAGGGCCATGTGTGTGGGTGTCGCTTGTGAATGATTCTGACGTGGAACTACCGGACTATTGCTTGTATTGCTGCTGCTGCTGCTGCTGCCGCTGCCTCCGGTTGGGTAGTGCTCGCTTGCGAAGAGCGGCTTGAGCTGCTCCTGCTGCTGACCAGCTGTGCCTGTGCCTGAGGTTGAGATTGAGGCTGACGTTGAGGGTGTGGAGGGTCGCGTTGGGGACAAGTTTTCAGTGTTGGCCATCATCATCAAGTAGCGGGCACTGCTTGACTATCTGGCTGCTGCCTAATGCCTGCTGCCTCTCTAAATAGCCAGCATTCTATAGATCGGTTTGTTGGAATTTGGTAATAGAGCCATTCCCAAATCTGTCTGACAAATTAGCTGGAAATTAAATAGAAAAAAATAATGAGTTAAATTATTAAATGGCATTAATTAGAGAATTTTTATATTTGTATTTGATCTATTTGTATTTACATTTAAAAATATATATGGACTAGCTTCTTCTTGGGAGGGAATTTTAAAGCTAAGATTAAGCAGCCCTTCTAGATGTACATATAAATAATTAGAATCTAAACTTTATTATATATATTGAAACTAGAACCCAATCAGGCATAGTGAGGTATCTTTTCAGGCAGAGCACTACCGACTAGAATAGAATAATTATAGTCTAGAGTCTATAATTTATTTTATTTATTATTCTACTGAAATTAGCTAGTTTTGGTTGGGCACTAGCGACTAGAGATAGTAATTATAATAATTAGAATCTAAAACTAGCTAGGTTTTGGGAGACACTACCGATCTAGGCTTTGTGTTCTAGGTTTAGGTAGGTATTTCTCCGAACACTATTGATTAGAGTTTACGTGTAATTTATTTATATATATTCAAAAACTATATTGGCTTGAATAGGGTATTAGGTCTTACGCTAAGTACTTTTAGATTGGTATGTAATATCTGAAGGTGTGAAGGCGTGATGGTCGAACAGTAATACATAGTTGAGGCAAACTTTTATTGATTCTCTATATGTAAAAAGAACCGTACGATTACAACTATCGTACCTACGAGCAGATCTCTTCTAAATAATACTATATGTATAAATATATATATATATATATATATATATATATTATGTATATATATATATTTATATATACCTCTCTAAATAAATATATATTAGCAGTTAAATAACAGTTACCTAGCTAACTAAATAAACCCTATTTGATTACCCCTAACGACAACTACCCACACAAAAACAAAGACCCGTTTATTTATTTTAATCGAATACTTTTTGTTTCCGTTTAGTTACGCAATTCTCATTTGTTTATTCCTGGATGAAAATGAGCCTCAGCCTAAGCTCAACTTGCTGTGGGGTCTGTCTGTTAGACAGAGAGACGGACAGACAGACAACGCGACAGACAACGAGAGAGCACAGTGATCATTGGTGTATATTGATCTTTGGTATTTATGTTAATGAGACCTGCACTCGATGTCACTTCCCAAGTGCTGGCCGTGTTTCTCCGTTTTCACGCTTGATATAATAAAAACACTCTTCACATCTCAAGTGATCACCCCCCATCCTACCTGCCCCCATACCCTCCCGCAAACAATCCCGACGACGATGCATCGCTTTTGAGTGTAGTTCTTCATCTAAATACAACTGAAAATAAATCGACGACTGAGGTACGGTTATGGTTTCCTCTCCTTCTTTCTTTTATTTTATTTTCTTTTCTTTTCTTTTTATGCCAATCTTTATACCCTTATGATCAATGCACACAGTGGAATAATAATAATAACAATTGATTCCCTTTCCTGTGCATAGATACACGTAATATAATCTATAAAAAAAATTTAAAAATGTCTCTTTTTTTAAATTTTTCCCCTTATAAATATCTACAATATTTAATATAAATGAAAACGTTTATTTTTAGAAAAAATATTTTCTAAGCTGTGTACAGTAATCAAATTTGCTCTCTCCATTTATTTATACATTTAATGTCAGTAAAGGTTAGTCGACTGAAAATATAAATTCTTAAATATCTTAAGTATTTGTATTTGTATTATTCTTTATTATCCAACTCCATGAATTATAGATCAAGATTATAACCCTCATTAAACTCACCAGTCTTGCGTGCTATTAAGCTACTAATGTTTTATCAACATCGGCTTACTTTATATAATACCTGCCATAGAAACAATCGGTTGTTTTTTTTTTAGTTTATATTAAAATTTAAGTAATGGCAATTTGATACAGGCTTAAATGCCTTTTTGGTTCCTTTTCTTTTTGTGTTAATATTATAAATATATGGTGGTCACAAGACCCCTTTTTTCAGCACTTAACGACAAAATTTTAATAATTGGAAGTTTAGTTTAGGCTTGACACATCTATTTAATTTTTTGTTATAATTTTAAATCAATTAACTAAAAATTAAATAAAAATCAAACAAATTGCACAACCATTCATTATGCAATTTATAGTGGCATTTATATATATATATATGGCATATATTTTTATAAATACACAATTAAAAAAGTTTCATACTTTTTTCTTTTGGTTGTTGTTTAAATTTTACAACATGTTACAACACTACAGCCTATTTATTTCATGCCAGCAGCTTTCACTGTTTTTGTTTTATTAAGCCGGAACGCGAATTATTTATTAGTTATATATATATATATATATATATATATATATATATATATATTAATCGATCGATTTTAACTTTGAAATTGTTGAGCGCTCAAATCGTGCGTGTGGTCGTCACTGAGTTTCAACTGGGTCTGGGTGAGTAAGCGAAAAATTGCTGTGCTCCTCTTCTCGAATGCTGCTCAGTGTTGCTGTGCTGCTTGCGCAGAATGGAAGGCTAACTTGGCTGGCTGACTGCCTGCTTGTGTCAGGGTTAACTGTAACGGCTGCAACAGCTGTAAACGGTTCGCTCCGCCTCTGCTTACGACTGCGTTTGACAGTGCTCGCCTCTGATTGGTGCGCGCGTCGCTGGGCCTGCTCATTAAGCGTGTGAGTTAGCCAATCAACTGCGAGCAGCCTGCATAGAAACGCATCAATATTGTTTTTGAGCACCCTTGTCATCGCTCTTGACAGCTATCTTGCTTCCACTTAAACAATTCTCTCCACACACACACATATTTTAAATTAAAGAACAGGTTTCAAAGAAACGAGACAATCTTCGAGAGTTTTTAGCATTTTCAGTAATTAAATGTAAGCAGCTACAGTACAAAATCATAATTTTATGAGTAATTTTGTATGTTTTTTTAAATTTCAAATCTATTAGATTTTCTTTTGAATATAATTTACTTATATTTAATGAATTAAATACAGCAACAAATCATATCGCCATCAATTTATTTGTTTAATTCATATTTAAAATGCATTAATATAAAATGTTAGTTGAATTGTCCTTAACTCATTTAACTCGTAGTGATTTTTAATAATTCAATAATAATATGCTTAAAATATTTATAGAAATTAAAATTAAAAGCATAAGCATTAATTTTATTCAATGAATTTAGTTTAAATAACATCTGCTAAATTCTAACTTGCAGTCGAGAGAGTATATAATGAAATACAGAAGAATGATATTTTGTAATATATTATTTGTTTTTAATGTACACTTAAAATAGTCCACAATTTATTCTAAAGGCTTTAAATCAATACAAGTTTTAAATTAAATTTAATAAAATAATATGAGATGAAAAAACCCAAAAAAAAATTAAATTAAATTTTGATATGGATAGAATATATAAATATAATATAATAAATCTGAGAACATTAAAATTTTAAGTGTTCAAACATTTATTTAGACAAAAACAAGTAATCAAGTATGTATTTAAACTCTCAAAGGACAAAGTTGATAATATATAAATGCATTATCTGGAAAATTCCGTGCCGACTTATAAAAGAACATTGAAATTCTCCAGTTCTAGTTGTCGATTTCAAGTGCGTGCAGGAAGCACTTCTGAAGCAGGACAAAGGCGAAACGAGATTAGCAAATACAACTCGACGAATGCGATTAAGAATGCGGTTTCGGAATTGATCCATTTGGCTTTGGACCCTATTGTTTTCTATACCTTTACCAGAGTGAGAGAATAGTATATTTTAGCATTAAGGCAAATTTTTGAGAAAACCAAGATAAATATCATTGTTATTATTATTTGTTTTCGTCACTTACCCAAAGTGTTTATTTATCTTCCTTTTTCAAAAATATTTTGCGGGCTTAGATGATTATGCATTCGGTGTGAGTAGGAGCCACTCATATATACATATATATATATATATATATATATGTATATAATATATTTGCAAATTTGTATATTTATAAGTATATTTGTTTTTGAGTCTAGAAGGCACACATCTGTCCTTTGTTTAAATGCAAGTGTTTTTAACGCGAATATCAATTCTTATTTTGATTATTTATACGAGTATGTGCAGAAAATGGGAATTCCACTATATGTTTAACTTAATTTAATGTTTTAATATATGCAAAGGTGGACTCAGAGATTTTAGATGATTCCTTTTTGAACATATTTTTCTTGGTGTTTATATATTTTTTTTTTCATATTGCAACCAAATGCCGCACACCTGCGCCCCAAAGCAACCCTAGCTCGATTTCTCGAAGATTTCAATCGAATACCGTTCTCTACTTTTCACACATTTCGTTCAATTGTGGTCGACGAGTCAAATTAATGAACTAAAGTAGATCAAAGTGCCTCGATAAGGCGCTCAAATTTAAGAAGTCATTCCAGGGGCGTGTATAAGAGAGAACGAAAGAGAGACGATTGAGCACAGCACACAATCAATAACAACACAATACACTGATCCTTATCCCCTCCAAACGTCTCCGTCTCTCTCCATCTCACAAAGCATGAGCGAGAGAGCGAAAGAAGAATGACAATTTAGCATTTGTTAAGATGCAATCAATAACAATAAGCTGCTGATCCTTATTCACACTCGTTCTGTCTCCCTCTCTCAACGCAGCCTTTTTCTTTTGATATTTACATTTATTGTGGTTTTAATATTAATACATTGGCCAGCTAACAGAGCATAAGCAAAGGAGAGAGCGAGAAAGGGAGCGACATCTGTCAACCCTCTGCTTAAATCAGTAGCAGTTGCTGTTTACTAACAAGATATTTATTATATGTATTAACACCCATACCTCAATGCGAAATGCCGTATACGGAATCAATTATTCTTATATAAATTTATAAAAATTCAATGAGATCTGTTCCAAATATGTTAAATGTAACATTGCTTATTTAATTTAAATCAAAAATACAAACATAGCAAGAACATTTATTTGTACATCAAATAATAGCAGACTCCAAAAACCATTAACAATCTATCAACAAAAATAAAAAAACAAAAACAAGTAAGATGCTCTAGTCGAGTTAACTCGACTACGATATACCCTTAACCCAGTTGTTAAATATATTCTAGTTTTCTTGGCAAATTTTCCATTAAAATGATTTGCACTCAAATGCCCGAACTGAATGGCTACAAACCCGTGCATATACATACATAAATACATACATACACAAGTACACGAAAGAGTAGTTATCGGGGCTCTGCAGAATACACACAAATATATTGACGCTAGAGTCGATTATCATGCCATCTACACATGAGCTCGCCTATTTATGCATAAAGAAAAGAGAGATATTTTCGACTATAACTTTGGTTTTTCTTGCCCGATCTTAATAAAATTTCGGCAATTGATCAATAATATGTATATGCATATTATGTATAAACTAGAAGCCTCTGCCTCTTAAATTGTGAAATTTATTGCTATCGGAAATCGAAATGTATCGATAATTCAGAAACTGAGGCAGTTATCGATAAAATAATAACTTGATCTGCGCCTGGTACACGAGAACTTATATTCCAAATTTAAAGGTTCTAGCTCTTATAGTCTCTGAGATCCGCGTGTTCATACAGACGGACAGACGGACGGACGGACAGAAGGACGGACAGACAGACGGACAGGGCTATATCGACTCGGCTGTTGATCCTAATCAAGAATATATTACTTTATGGGGTCGGAGATGCTTCCTTCTGCCTGTTACATACATTTGCACAAAACCATTATACCCTTTTTACCCATTTTTAATGGGTTAAGGGTATAAGAAATGAAACAAATATGTGTTCACATAAATATATATATTTTTAATGTCTTTAATGCGAAGACGATGAAGAAATTGTGCCCTGCAGATCATTTTTCGGTGGTAAGGATGTACCTGGCTGAAAAACTGGTCCAACGTTGTTTGTCTTGTCTTCTTGTCTATTTCGATCTTTAGTGAATTATAACAGCTAATGGCTGAGACAATTCCTCGAGAAACTTTAGCGCTACGTTTGATGTTAGCATCGTTTTCGAGGAGGATGTTTACTCCTTGTTCGAAATGGGAAAAAGCTTCCGACAAATTTTTTGATGTTAGCTGTTTGGATACAATAGGCCTTGTCTTTTCATCAAATCCCGGTTCTGCTTGCAACTGAATGAATTCCTCATATGAAAGTAGATCAAGAAATTATTATTTTTTAGCGTTCTAGTGAAACATTTTACGCCGTAAATTTAAAACGTGCCTTAATTAAATAGATCCGTTATAGCAAAATGACGTATAAAGAGCGGCCGTACAGCTAGGGTTGGGTGTATATCATAATAATATTAATATTAATATGTATACAGTTTGTGAAGAAAGTGTTTGAAAGTGTTTGTTATAAAAAATGAATAATGATAATTTTGTAAGAACTTCACAGAATAGTAGAAATATAAGAAATGAAAGAAAAATTAAAGTCAATAATAGATTTTCCTTATTTTGCTGAAAGCAGCTGCATTAATGTCGCAGCTTAGCGGGTTTCCCTGCGGCTTCTCTAATTCCCCACGGTCTCCATTATTGTTATTATTTTTATTATCTATCTGAATAAACGGATTATTGCATTGTGTTGTATTGTTGTATTTATACGGAAACTGGCTGTCTTTACTCTTTCAATTTAAGTAAAAATAGAAAGATACATTTTATGCTATTTACTAACTATTAAATTTTAATTATAATTTATTTGAATCTTTGTTTTAACTAAATAAATAATACAACTACAGTAAATATCACATCAGCATAATTTTATACAAATTTTAAAACTTAACTATTAAAGTTTATGAATTTTTTTCAGTTTCAAAATACTTTGTTAACATAGTGTATATAACATATGCCAGCTTAACAGGGCGAGCGAACTGAAGAGAGCAGCAGAGGCAACAGCAACAACAACTGTTAAGCACAAGGTGGGTTTGACAACAACAACAACAACAATAGCTGCTGGTGCACTAAACAAATACAGCTATAACTAAAAACTTCACTTTTGATTGGATATACGTGTGTATATTCATTTGTGTGTGTGTGTGGAAACGGGGATTAGAAGCGCACTCAACAACGCATATAAAGGCAATAAGAAATCATTATTCGCA
This sequence comes from Drosophila mimica, assembly GCA_037043585.1. NCBI lineage: Eukaryota > Metazoa > Arthropoda > Insecta > Diptera > Drosophilidae > Drosophila > Drosophila mimica. The sequence continues at coordinate 683,196 of JBAMBE010000435.1, forward strand.
TTAACTGCAAATGAGGGTGAACTGTGAGGAGGCAGTGAGGAGGTGTGGTGGAGGCATGTTGACAACAGAATTGGCTTTAAAGCTGAAAGCAGCTTCATTAATGTCGCAGCTTAGCGGGTTTCCCTGCGGCTTCTCTAATTCCCCACGGTCTCCACTATTGTTATAATTTTTATTATCTATCTGAATAAACGGATTATTGCATTGTGTTGGATTGTTGTATTTATATGGAAACTGGCTGTTTTTACTCTTTCAATTTAACTAAACAGAAAACGCAACTAAGTTTTCAACTATCTATATAATATACGCTCAGGAAAACAATTCTAATATTAAAGAAAGCTTCTCTAAAATCCTCTTAAATAGAAGGATTATTATTATATTATTTAATATTCTTAAATATAATTTTAAAATACACAAACTAGATTCTTAAAGCTGTATAAGCCGAATTTTAGTTTTTTGACAAGTTTTATTAGAGTTCATTTTAATTAAAATTCAAAAACCACTTACATTTATTAAAATTTAGAAAGCTTTAGAAAAGCGTTTTTTTTTTAAATATAAATAATATATAATATATTTTATATATAATTATTATATAAATAAATAATAATAAAGCTATTTTTATGTAATTCAAAACATCAGTGATATTAAATGTTATAACTCTAAATAAATATAAAATAAACAAATAAATAAATTTTTTAAAAGCAGAAATGCAAAGAATATTCTAATAAAAAATAATAAAATTAAATTTTGGACGATATCAAATTAATAAAAAGAAAATTATTAGAGATATATGAATACTTTTTAAAATTAATAAACATGAATAAGTTCAATTTATCTATTTTACTTCATTTAATTTAATTTAATTAATGTATTACTTTTCGTTTTCTCCATGATTTTTAAAAACTGCAAATTAAATAAGAGCTTTCTAAAATACTTAAATAATAATAAAATTTAATCTAACAAATATATATATAAAAAAAAAAACAAAAGAGAAAAGAGAAAAAGAGAAATACTATTATACCATAAGTAAGCCAAGAAACACAATCCAAGTTGCCTTTCAGATAGATATAAGTAGATATAAGATAGTAACCCTTTTTCATAGTTTGGCAATTGTAGCCCTTAAACTACGGAAGATATGAGCTTTTCGAGATTTTGAAGGCAGGAGGGGACGTGATTAAAAAAAATGTTAAAGAAGGTTCCTAAAAATCTTTCTTCCAAGTTTGGTAGCTGTAGCTTTTAAATTGCGGAATATATGGTCATTTATTGGGAGTGGGCGTTGTCAAAAAGTTTTTTTTCTTAAGTTTTGAAGGGTGTTACTAGCAATATACCTTTAAAACTTGGTGACTTAAGCTTTAAGATTGCCTGAGATATATAGTCTTATCGTTTTACACCAACAGGTGTATCGGTTTAGGCAGGCGGAGTGGGCGTGGCCACCCAATTTTTAATAGATATTAGGGGAGTTACCTGTAACATACATTCAAAATTTGGTGACTCTAGCTTACAAATTATGGAAGATATGCGCATTTCAGATTTCTAGGGCCGAAGTTCCCGGGGGTGGCGGATGTGGGCTTGGTCTAAAAAAATCCAATTTTGGGAACACTTTCAAGTATATGTTACAAGTTTCAATTCTCTATCTCTTCAACACTCTCGAAAAAAGTTGCGTTCATACAGATGGACAGACGGACAGACAGACAGACAGACAGACACTATTATACCTTCGGTACCATAATATAGTTACCGTAGAAAGTAGACAGATATTTCGTCAAAACTTTTAGAGATATGCTTGTATATTAAAAAGTTCAGTTGCGATTTTCTAAATTTTCATTTTTTTTTTTTTGAGTGTATTTTTGTGTACTGTTCTCCCCGAGCTTACCTCGACCTCTACATTTATTTCATTAGAGTCTTACGTCCCTTTGCTGCTGTTGCTGTTGCTGGTTGCTCTTGAAATAATAAATTTTGTGGTTGCTTCCTGTTGTGTGCGTGCGTCCTGGGATTAGCCAGTTGCAGTCCAAGCCCCAGTTACCAGTTCCCCGTTCCCTAGTCGTAGTTGCCAGTCCCAATCCTCTCGTGCTTGTTATGTTTAAATACCGTTTAACAATTTCCCGTCGGCGAGTTTTGTGTTCGTTTTCTTTTATATTATTGGAAAATGAATAAAAAGGGGTCGATTTACTTAGGCTCAAGTATGTAACTTTCAGAAAGAGTCTGGTGTTTTTTTACTTATGCCAATTTATTTTTATTATTTTATTTTATTTTTTGTTAAACATTTTAATTCAAGAAAGCTTGCTTTTTTATTATGCCTAGTTTGTATTAAACCTTTTTTAAATTTTTATTTTCATCTTTTCTAAATTCAACTAACTTTAGTTTCCTTATTATTTCATCCCAGTTCATTATTATTTATTCTTTTTAATTTTTATAGGGATTGCAATAGCTATAGCAATTACAATACTACCAAATAGTGAGGAGCATTCTTTTTTATTATCTTTATGGATCAAAGTTAAATTTAAATATTTCATTTTTTATCTTCATTGAAAACGCTTAGATATTTCATTTATTTTTAAATTTAATTGAATTAAATTTATTTTGTACTTTTAATTTGAAAACAAATGTTTATTTTAGAGCCACTGGCAATAGGATAGCAATAGCAAAATTTAAAAATAGCAAAGCATTTTAAATATTGATCATATTATTATCTTAGGGTATCTCCTATTCCAGATCTCTTTCGACTGAAGCATTCTTATTTGTTTTCTTTGCTGTTTTTTTTTTGTCCCGTTGTTCGGTCAAAGCAAATGAGCAAGCAAGAATGAAAGAAAGAAAGCTACTCTAGCTAAGCTACCCTTATGAGCCCACACACACACACACACAAGGGCAAAACTTAAGCTCGTTATGAAAATCAATTCCTTGGGGATAGGTGATTTTCAAACAATTTGCACGCATTATATTTATATATATGTATATACATATGTATATATATTTATAGACAGCAATAGAGTAAAGGCAATATTTTGTGACTTTGGTGGTTGCCACCCCATGCAAATATAAACAAGTAAGAACGCTGTAGTCGAGTGAGCTCGACTACCATATACCCTGAACCAAGTTTCAAATACATTATAGGTTTATTTCCAAATGTCCCCTTTAATAGTTTCGTACCAAACAAATTATAGAGAAGTTTCCTAATAATCTTCCCACCCAGTTTGGTAACTAACTAACTTGCGAGGGATATGGACGTTTATCGGTTTTGGTGGCTGGAGTGGGCGTGGCCCAAAAAATGTTGGAGTTCGACCTTAGTAATATACCTTCTAAGTTTGGTACCTGGGGGCGGCGGATGTGGGCGTGGTCCAAAAATTGGTATGCCGATCTTTGGAGGATGTTACCAGCAAATTACCTTCCAAGTTTGGTTACTCTATCTTTAAAATTTTCGGAGATATACGGAGTTATCGTTTTACAATCGGAATTGTCGATAATAGGCGCAGGTGTGGGCGTGGCACCACCAATTTGTTATCGGTTCTTAAAGGCGACTACCAGTAATATACCTACCAAATTTGACGTTCCCTACTCAAAAACTGCGGAAGATATTGCCATTTGAAAAGTTTAGGGGCGGGGGTGATGGGAGCGTCGGAGGTGGGCGTGCACATGCCGATCTTTCAAGGACCTCGCCAACAACTTACAAACCAAAATTGGTGACTGTATCCATTAAATTGTGAGAGATATGTGGAATTTATTGCAATCGGAAATCGAAATGTATCGATAATTCAGAAACTAAGGCAGTTATCGATAAAATAACGCAAACTTGATCTGCGCCTGGTATTCTCGTATACGTCTTATAATCCAAATTTAAAGTCTCTAGCTCTTATAGTCTATGAGATCCGCGTGTTCATACAGACGGACAGACGGACAGACGGACAGACAGACGGACAGGGCTATATCGACTCGGCTATTGATCCTGATCAAGAATATGTATACTTTATGGAGTTGGAGATGCTTCCTTCTGCCTGTTACATACATTTGCACAAGACCATTATACCCTTTTTACCCATTTTTAATGGGTTCAGGGTATAAAAAAAACTTCTGTAATTAATTGAATATTCCATCTTTGATCAAACAACAAGTGTTAAGTTTTATTTTAGAGTGTGATAAAATTATAGCGACAAATTGGAGGAGTTTCTCCATCCTCTCTATCTCTTCTCTCTCTCTCTCTCTCTCTCTCTCTCTCTCTGTCTCTGTCTCTGTCTCTGTCTGCCTCTTACTGAGAACTACCCCTGTTTCTGGGGGAATAACCAGCTCAATCATATAATTCGCAGGTATCTGGTTACAACTTCTGCTTATACTGCCTATACAACATCTGTCGATTTGAAGTGCGCATAACTCAATTATGGAATTCAATTTGTCAACACAATAAAAACGTTTTGAGAGTGTCAATGATATGATTCATTACTCGGGCCCAAGAAAATCCCATATATAGATGCAATGCGCCCAATAACAAATAAGGCAATACTTCTAATGCTTTACACAGTCAGAAAAAATGTATTTGTTTAATGTAAACTAAGTCGACAAAAAGAACATGTGCAAAAGTTGAAGTACACTAAATTAAATTTAAAATAAAATATTTAATTAAATTAAGAAATAAGAAAAATTTATCAATTGTAATTTTAAGCACAATTCTGAGTCTAAATTAGGCAGAAAGCTGAAAAGAAAACCCACATAACATAAGATCAATGTTTTCAAAATAAAATTACAAATTAAATGATACATAAACTATTTAAAATGCTTAACTAAGCTCAGCTTAAATGAAAAAAAAATTAATATAATTCTTTAATATTAAAATACTTTAAAATATATAGTATGTAAAATTAAAGTGAAAGCAACCAAATATAGATATACACTTAAAAATTGATAATTGCACGAAAAACATTAATTGATAAAACATTAACAATTACTAATCGAATAAATAATAATAAAAATAAAATTAGATAATAAATACAAACATAAATTAAATAAAAACAATAAAATAATTATAATTATATTATTAAATTAAATTATAATGAAAAAATAATACTACAAATAAAATATATTTTAAAATTAGTTTTCAAAATTCATAATTAAAATAGACAACAAAATTTAAATTAAAATCAGGGCTAAAATAAATATTGAAAATTACGTGATAAGAAATTAAATTCAAATTAAATATTCAAATAAAGCAGGAAAAAAAAACAAGTCCACCAAGAAGTCATTAAACAAACATTTAAAAGGCAAAACGAGAGAAAAAATGGGAGCAAGAAAGAACTGTGGTGAAATCTAAATAATAATTAAATATAAAATTATTATTAAAAATTATAAAATATATTAAGAAACGTCTTAGTGAATGCCAAACTGTGCTTTTAAAAACGTGTTCTTCATAACTGGTCAACTGTCAATTTCTTTCTAACTCGCATGCACATATTATAGCTGTTGTCTATGCGAACACAGACGCACACCGATTCATACATATGTATGTAAGTAAACTAAGAATCTACGTTTTAATCACACATACACATTTATGTACATGCATGTGTGCATAAATAGAGCTATGAAACAACGCTCGCACACGCATACATTGCATATGCACATATACAAATTTTCTCTCTATCTCTCTCTCTCTCTTATTTTTCTAGTCTCCTTTTTAAACTGAATTCTGCTGCTGCTGGGTATGTTGTATTTGTTGTATGATTTGACAGTTGAGTGGAAAAGGACAAAAGTCGTTAATTTGTTTATTGGATTGCGCAATGTATACAGTTCGCAAATGCACTCGAAAACGACCAAATAATAATAACAGTAACAGTAACACAACAAAAGGCGCGAACGTGTCACCATCACCAACACAAAAGCGACACGAACCATTGTGCATGTTATCCCCCACCCCAACACCTCAATTCACTCCTTACTCCAGCAGCTTTTCGTAACAGCCGCAGGCCAATGCCCAATGTAAAGTTGACGAAATCATTGAGCCGAAAATTTTCAACTCGCTTTTCAATAAGTAATTGTGTTTGCAGTGAAATGTATATATGTATGTACATGTGTATATATATACATATGTCTGCTTATGCTTTTATATATAAACAACAAGTGATTTGCAATGGAACTCTAAAATGTTAACAGCACATTTCCAACTGGGCTGCTTGCATCCGTCATCACTTTCGCACACACAGCGCCATGCTGTTCACTCTTCACTGCATGTATGTGGTGTGTACAGCGCAAGCGCGAATGTGAAGAATGGAAATAGCAGCGGGGTGAGGGAATATCCGCCTTCACTTCGGGGTGTGGCTGCAAAATACAGACGAAGTTTGCTTGCTCAGCTCAGCTCACAACTACCGACGCAACAAACGTGCCGTTAGCCAAGTCGCCGACGGCAGAAGCTAAGCTAAATTAACTGTGTGTAAGTTTAACTGCTATTTGTTCGTGTTTGTGCAACTCTTGCACTACTTTTACCATCGTTCATTTATCTTTCCTTAACCTTTGCATTTAACGAAGAAAACAATATTGAAAAAGTATATTAAAATTAGAGCTACAAATTAAACGATGTAATATTTTTGTATTATATGCTTAATTATTTTAATTTAATTATTCATTTTCAATTGAAATTTAAATTATATTTATTTATTATTTTCATTTAAATTTGTTTGCACTTAAATGTTAAAAATTTATTTAAGCATATCATAGGTTATTTGATGCTTTCATTTCATTTTCATTTTAATTATTCGCTTCTAATTTAAATGTTGCTAAATTTTATATTTCTTGTTTTGTTTTTTTTTTTTAATTCTTATCACACTCATTAATGTTTAATTAAATGCTTTATTTTTCAATTTGAACTATAATTTCCTTATTAATTTGTGATTTATTATTATATGTATGTATATGTTTATTGAATACTTTAATTTTATTTTGTCGTATTTATTCGTGATTATAATTGATTATTATATTTATTTATATACATATGTATATTATATTTATGCGCTGCCCTCTCCCCTGTCGATTAGAGAAAATTGAAATTAGACATGTGATATATATGTAGGTGTATATGCATTTTTTTTTATTTATAACAGATTTTGAAGCACATCTAATTGTGACCTTTCTGTGTCTCTTTCAAATCAAATCAAATTCAAATTTAATTTCAAAACTATAACTAGCAAATTTCCACCGGAATATGGTCCGTGTGGGAGGTGTGGTTACGGTCCATCGACATAATCACGACCACCAACATTAATGCGACCCTCGGCAGCAGTCACCGAGAAACCCAAAATACGCGCATCCATTTTGGTCATCTTGTTTTTTTTAATTTTCTTTTGTTTGTTCTGAAATGTGGGGAAATGTGATATTTCATTAAGATAGTAAATAAGAGTGGAATTTACCTTATTTTCGGCATTGTCATTGCTGGAGGGTGTTATGGCCGGTGCCGGTTTGCACATATCGTCATTGTGTGCATTTTGAGCGCGTTGCAAACTTTTGTATTTGCTGCGCCGCTCCAAGAATTGCTTGGCAAAGTCTGTCGACTCTTTGCCCTCCCCTGCAAGAGTGACAATTAATCAAAAGTTATAGATACATATATACTTGTGATTTTACATACCCAGGTAGATGCGCACGTAATCCTTCACTTCGTATGGTGCTTCTAGGTCTTGCAAGAAGGCCACAAATGTTGGAACTGCAATAATTAACAATAAACAACAACAATAATAATAAATTATATTTATAGTGCGAGAAATTTACAGAATAATTATTTATATAATTAATAACAAACACAGACATAAGAGGTATTAACAATTTATAATAATACAAATATACCTCTTAAATGTATATGCCTTATTATTGCTATTACAAACAATAAATTGAAAAAAAAAAAAATTATATAAACAATAATAAAGGGATTGCAAAATACATAGGTAATATGCAACATAAATATTTGTGGTTTATTATTCCGAGTCTTGCAAATGTACAAAATATATTTGCTATATTATATATTATAAAGTATATAATATTTAAATAATATAAAATACATAACTAATAAAATTACGATGTGGTATATAAGCATCTGGGGTATTATTATTATTAATAATATTTATATGAAATGTGAATAATAATATTCATACAGAAATATAAATGAATTATTCTTATTATTATTACAGATATACAGATTAAGTTAATATTAATATGGGTTATTTTACGACAATAGATACTATATACATAAATACTATAATAAATTGTAAAAATAATAATAATAATAAATATTTATCGGTTATTATTCTTGTAAGGTGCATTGTGCTTTGGGTGACCTCGTTTTTATAATTTGGCTGTTATTTATTTGATCTGGAGACAGCTAATTGCATACTTAAATTATTTAAACGAAATTAAAATAATTTAAATTTAAAGAATTGCAATTACTACCACTATATAGTATAAGTATGCAAAAATAATAAAGAAATTAAAATGCTGGTTTCATATCGTTTTTGTTTTATCGTTTGAATCCAAACCAATAAAATAAAAGATGATAATAATCCCATATATATTTATTATGTGTATTTTTAAAAATATCAATATATTAATAATATTATTAATTGCCGGCTTGGTGGTCGTAAGCGCTGAGTCTTTGCATCGCTTACCTACCTAATATTAATATTTTGCATAATTTAAATATTTAATTAGCTGTTTCCAGTTGAAACTGGCAAAAAAAAAAAACAGCTTACTACATATTTCAAGTATTTATATTATTATTAAATAAATATAATAAATAATTGAATAATATATAGACTTAAATAAATTTAAATTGTATTATGTTTGTGCAATTAAACTCACCATCCACCTTGGCAGCCATGTTGTCCAAGCTCTTCATGCACCAAGTGGTAAACTCATTTTCATATTCGCTGACCTTGCTGCTTGATGAGGCAGCAGCAGCGTCGCTGTTGTTGCCAGTTTGTTGCTGCAGTTGTTGCTGTTTGCCACTTAGTTTTCCTGCTTTCTCCTCACCAGTAGTTGTGGCAAGCTTGACAGCTGTTTTAGTTGTGGTTATTTTAAGTTGCTGCTTCGAAGTGGAACTCTTAGCAACAGTTGCAGCTGTAGCTGCAGCAGCAACAGATGCAGCTGTTAAACTTTGCATTGCTGGCAACGTTTGACTTTTGCGTAGATTGCGTGGCGAGGGCAACACCGATTTGCTAACAGCAACAGCTTGTAGCTTGTTGCTGCTGGGCAAACCAGCAGCTAAAACAGCAGCAGCTGTTGTTGCTGGTTTAACAGTTGCTGCTGGAGTTGCTGCAATAGTTGTTGCTGGTTCATCCCAGAGGCAGGCAGCTGCTGCAGCAGTGCTCCAGGCAGCCTTGTTGCTGCTGTTTCCCCAAATATTGTTGCTGGCCACACTCAAACTGGCAGCAAGTGTTGCTTGTTGTAGGTGTTGCTGTTGCTGCAACTGTTGCTGCTGCTGCTGCAACTGTTGTTGTTCGAGCAGTTCATTTGCCAGTCGCTTGGCTTCCTCCGCTTGAATGTCAGCGAGACTCATCACTAAAGTTGGACCTGGTGTTGCTTGCCACTTGAGCAATGCATCGCTTGCCTCTGCTGCCGCTGCGGCTGTTGCACGCATCTGCTTGTCGAGCTGCTCCTGCTGACGCTGTTGATCGGCACGGCGTTCGCGTCGCTCGGCCTTCTGTATCTCCGCTAGGCCGGGTGCAATGTTGCCCACGTTAGGTGTCTGCAACGACCAAGGCGCTATCGATGACGACGAGGAGCGCAGATTGCCACCTTGCAACATTTGCGGATCACTTTTTGTGGCACCACTGTTCGAGGGAGGTGCAGGTTGCTTAGAGCCTGCCCCTCCACTAGCCACACTTCCAGTTGCAGTTGCTGCGCCTGTTGAGCATAAAATTATACAGCTGTTAATAGTAATTAATTACCGTACAGTTAATATTATATACGATTATGTAATTAGTAATCTTAAATATTTCTTCTGTTTTAGTTTAATTAAAGTATTTAATTTTATTTTTAATTGAGTTTCATCCTTTCTTTAAATATATATTTGTTTTTTTTTTTTAATTATACAAATGTTGATTTAAATAAACAATATATAAATAATAATAGCTTAATATTATAAAAATGTTAAACTTTTTTTCTTCTTTTAATTTAAAGTTCATATTCAATTGTATTTTTAATTTAATTTAATGTATTTCTTATTTCTATAAATTAATAAATAAAAGAATATTCTACAGCTTATAATCATAATAAATTCTAAATAAAGTACACTGCCCTTCTAATTATTAATAATCTTGATTATGGTATGCTTTGTGCATTTTGGCTTTAAGCTGGCTCCGTCAATCAATCAATCAACTTGATAGTTTTTTTTTTTTTTCCTTAAGCTGGATACTGTTCCAGTTTGGCTAAATGAATCAATACACCATACGAGTGTTTTTGGCCTTAAGCTGGGTACTGCTTTTCTTTTAGGGTTTACTCAATGAATGAATCAATCAATCAATTTGATGTACTCGATTAATCAATCCACGATATGATTTTTGGCTTTAATCTGTGTTGTTCAATCAATCAAACAATTATCTTATGATGAGTTCTGTTTCTGTTATATTCGTAACTGTTCTGCTCAATCAATTAGTCAATCATTAATTTCTTTACTCACCTGCTGTCGTTGCTGTTGCGGGTCCAACTCCACTTCCTCCTCCCCCACCGAGGAGTGCCTTGCGTCTCTGTGCTTGTATTTGTTGTTGTCTCTCCTTCTCCTCCTGCTGCTGCAGCTGCCGTTCCTCCTCTGCGAGAACTGCCCTTCGTTTCTCCTCCTCCTGCTGTTGACGCTTGCGTTCCTCTTTAAGGCGACGCTTCTCCTCGGCCAGGTCACGTCGACGCTCCTCTTCGTTGATCTTCAGATCTGCGTGCAATTTTCCAGCTGCTTTGAGCAACTGTTGCTGTTTGCTGTTTGCCTTAGCAACTGCTGCTGGTTGCGAATGCTGTTGTTGCTGCAACTGCTTGTTGTTGTCAGCAACAATTGTTGATGGCTTGTCCACAAAATCAAGTTGCTGCTGCTGTTGTTGCAGTAACAATTGTTGGCTTTGTTCTTCTTCTAGTGTTGCCACATCCCATAAAGTAACTTTAGCATTGGGTAAGCCAGGCCAGCTAGCGGGCAACTGTTGCTGTTGCTGCGGTGGTAATTGTTGCTGCTGCTGTGGCAATTGTTGCTGTTGTTGTTGCTGCTGCTGCCACATGGGCAGCATTTCAGTCATAAAATCAACAACTGAATTGGGTTTAACCAAACCAGCAGCAACTGTTGCTGTGGTCTGACGCTGTTGTGGCAATTGCTGCTGTGTGCTGCTGGCGCCCCGCAGCATCATGCGCAAATTGTATTCACTTAATAAATCCAGCTCGCTGGCTGTGTTCAAATCTGTTTCTGGCTCTGATTGTTGCTGTTCTGATTGCTGTGGAGGCAACTGTTGCTGTTGTTGCTGCAATAGTTGTGCATTTAATATAAAATCATTAGCATCCAAAAATTGAGCAGCCAAACGCTGATCAAATTGCTGCTGCTGTTGTTGCTGTGGCAACTGCTGTTGTTGCTCCTTTTTGGCTTGCTGTGCAATGGCGCTATTTAACTGATTCCCTGCAATAGGATTCAAAGCAGCCAAAGTGTTGCTCAGTCCACTAAAACTGCTCAGATATTCGGGTAGCACCAATAGTTGCACCTTGCTCCGAACGTAGGCTTCTCGTTGTGCTACATCCATGCGTTGAAAGCATTCGTTTTTTGATAGCTCGGCGAGTATTTGATATTCCTGATGTTGCATGTACTGATCTTGCAACATTTGAAAGCGCATCGTCAACATGTGCGAGGTGTCCAAGCGTGGCGTGTTATGCCCCAAATGATTTTTGATAGCGGCACTCAAAGAATCCGCTGCTGCTGTCACATTTGCTTTAAGCTGTTGCTGCTGTTGCAGCAACTGTTGCTGTTGTGGCAACTGTTGCTGTGGCAACTTTAGTTGTTGCAACGTGTCCAGTTCGCTGGGCGTAGGCAGCAGATGGCTGTGTGTAAATGGCATATTGCCGTGGCACAATTTGATCAATTCGCCCAGCGGTCGAAAACAGCTGTCAGAGATGCGCCGCACGAAGAGGGCTTCATTAAAATAGCCTGCGCGATACCATTCTGTCATCTCCAGCGCACTAAACGGCCCCTGCACGTTCGATTGTGGATCCCGATAAAACCACAAATCATTTAATTTGGCTGAGAGCACGTGTGGCGGAGGTGCCAAGACAGATAGATGGGTTGGCGGTAACTGTTGCTGCTGTGGCAACTGTTGCAAATGCAGCTGTTGTTGGGGTAATTGTTGCTGTGACAATTGCTGCTGTTGTTGAGGCAATTGTTGCTGTTGCTGCTGTGTTAATTGCTGTTGCTGCTGTGTTAATTGCTGTTGCTGTTGGGGTAATTGTTGAGGCAACTGCTGCTGAGACAATTGCTGTTGTTGTGGCAATTGTTGCTGCTGCTGTTGGGTCAATTGTTGCTGTTGGCTTAATTGTTGTTGCTGTTGAGTCAATTGTTGCTGTTGAGTCAATTGTTGCTGTTGGCTTAATTGTTGCTGCTGTTGTTGCGGTAATGTTTGCTGCTGTTGATGTCTCATATTTAATTCCTCCAGTGTTGTTAAACAGCCCAAACCATATCGTCTAATTGTGGCCTCAACTTCAACTCCGCCTCCAGGTCCAATTCCTCCTCCTCCTCCAATTCCTCCTTTACCTCCAGCTCCAACACTTCCCTTAACTCCAGATTCAATTCCTATTCCTCCTCCTCCAATTCCAGCTCCACTTGAAGCTCCCATTTGCTGCTGCTCCGTTTCATCATCCATAATTAATTTTTCCACCTCATTGGCCACCTCCTCAAAGCGGTCCGATATATCGCCGCCAAGTGTTGTCAGATTGTCTGTTTTCGGTACCTTCGATGACTCCGACGTATTATTATTATTACCATTACTATTATTGTTATTATTATTAGACGATGACTTGGCTACTGTTTGTGACTGCTCCAACTCGTTGCTTTTAACATCATCCTCCTTTGAGGCAATCTCTACTCGTTCTCGTTCTCCTTCCCTCTCCCTCTTCACTTGCTCCTTCTTCAGCTGCTCGGCTGCCTCCAAAGTCTCGCCATGAAAAGCGCCACTAGCATCAAAAGTGCCGCCCATTTCCGAGGGATTCTCCATTGCCCATTCGGGCAAATGTTCCTCGACAGCAGCATCCATTCCTGGCCATTTGGAACGTCCGCCACTAGATTTGGAATTGTTGCGTTCCCGCTCCGTGTTCACAGTACCAATCACTGAAATGGAACGTTGCATGCCACCAACAGTTGCTGTTGCATCCAAGTTGCCCACAGTTTGCAGTTGGTCCTCATCTCGCCAGCTGGTAGAACGACCTGAAAAATGGTATATCGATCAGATATTGAAAGGTTTAAAGATTTAAAGCTCCTCTGGAGAGGTTAACTATTATAATCCGCTTGGTTTACCCCAACGTTGATTGCCGCCACTACGCCAACCTGCTACTTCGGGGCCAACAATTCCACCTCCTCCTCCAACTCCTGCTCCTCCTCCACCAGCTCCTCCTCCCACAGCTCCACTTCCCGTTCCATCGCCAGCGCCATCATCGTGTCGATTGCGTCGCCAATTCTCCAGATTGCGATTGTGACTGGAGAAATCTTTTCGGGGACTGGAGCTGGGCGTGCCACCATTCCAATCGACGCCAGCAGCAATAACATTTACAGCGGTCGGCTCAGCCGAACCATTGCGCTCACTCCAATTGCGATCGGGCTGCAGAAAAAATTATGTAGAGATTAGTCAAGTGAGCATCAATTAATCGAGATGAAGAATGAGATCAAATCCAAACATTATTCAATAAAGATATCTCAAGAGGGAGATTCCATTCAAGCATCAATGAATCAATAACAAAGACAGATCAAGAGGGGGCTTAAACTCGAACCTCAATCAATGATCAAACAAGCATTAATCTAGCATCAATCAACAATCAATAAAAGAGATCTCAAGAGAGTTTAATTCAAAATAAATGAATAATAATATCAATCTCGTATCAATCAACAAAGAGAAAACTACATTTCAGCATCATTCAATAAAAGAGAGATCATAAAATGGAGGTTAAAATCCAGCAAACAATGGAGTGTATTAAATCCGAGCATAATTTAATAAAAGATAGAGACAAAGAACACGCATCAATCAATCAAGAGGGGGGCTTCATTAAATCATCAATCAGTAACAAAGAGAGTTCTAGCGAGGTGGATTAAATTCAAGAATCAATCAAGGAACCATCAAGTCCAACCATCATTTTATTATTTTCAAGCATCAATCAATCAAAAAATCAAATAGAGCTAAAGGGATGGAAATTTAATTTCCAGCATCAATCACTCAGACTCATTAATTCCAGTGCAATCATAATAAAGAAATAACTCACGAAATGGGGGTTAAATTCAAGCATCAATCATTAATCAGTCTTTAGTCACATTGAATTATGAATGCTTCAATCAAACAACAATAACAAAGAGAGATCTTAAGGAAGGGGTATTTAAATTCCTTTAACAATCAACCAACAATCATCCATCAATCAACGCTAAATTTGCCTCACTCACCTTCAGCGCAATGCTGGACAGACTATCGTCGTATATATTGCTCGCTCGCTGATAGATTGGATGGTAAATGGACTTGCCACGCATGCGACCACGTTCCACATTGCCACCGCCCCCCCCACCACCACCTCGCCCGGCGGAAGAACCACGTGCGGACAAGCCAAAGGCGACCGGCGAACGCTGCAGCCAAGCGGGACGAGACTAAAAAGATTGAGAAAAATAAATGAGAGATGAGAAGTAGGCAATCTTTTTTTTTAGCTTGAACTTACGCTGCTGCCAAGCTGATTTTGGCTATTATTTAGATCATCCTCGGTGCTGGGCGTCAGTGCCAATGGAAATTGCACCTTTTCCACAAATAATTTTGTAAATGATGGTAATATTTGTGGCAACAAACAATTCCGATCGAATAGCGACAACATCTCCTCCCGTCCGTACCGATATTCCGGAAACATATTACGGCAACTGGCGGCAACAATGCCCCCAACTCCCCCGCCCCCTCCTCCACTTCCACCCCCGCTGCTAAGGCTATGTAGGGGGGGATTTGTGGCAGAGCTGTTGGCCAAATTATTGGCGGGCTCGGCGGACATATTGCGCAACCATTCTGGTCCAAATTTCATAGAATCTGTCATTTTTATTTGCTGTTTTTCTTTTGCTTAAGTTTCTTTGTTGTCTGTAAAATAATATATACAATTTTATGTTTAAAAAAACCTAGTTAAATATATATATATAAGAAATATACATACATATATATATATAAACAACAAACTAATAGATAATTTTATATATATGTATATAGCAAGAAAAAATAATTTATAAAAAAAACAGCAAAGCAGCAGCATAGCAAACATAACCTCAAAAACAAATCCAAATGCAATGCTGCATACAAATTGCATACACACCAACACATACACACATGCAAAAAAATGTTTTATTGATTTTAAATTTACCAACAAAAATATACTTAAATAAAATATATGTATATGTATATTATAAAAAAAAAACTGACTGCTGTTGCTGCTGCAGTTTTTACGTGTGTGTGTGTGTTTAGGGTTTTATTGCACGTTTTTGTGACGTTTTTTAGTGCATTTTAGTTAGTTTGCGTGAAGTTGGCAGCACTCATTCCTCTACGACAACGCTACACACACACACCCATAAACACACACCCAGTTCTAAAAAAAAAAAATCAAAGAAATTGCACTTAGCCTTATAAATGTGCTTAAGTTTCAATCTTTTTCTCGTAAATAATTGTAATTTACTTGCCAAGCTCAAATGTATGTGGAAAAAGCTCAAAATTGGTGTTCGATTGGTGGTAGTTTTTTGCAATTCTTTTTCTTTTTTTTGTAAGACTATTCGTAGTGTTGGCACTCACATATAGTGTACGTATGCAAGTAGTAGTGTAACACACACTAACAGTTAGAGGTGTACGTTACTCGTGTAATACTTGTCATGAGTATCGCATTGCACAACTAACCTAAGACGATATCGATATAATCACGCTTGTGATAGTATTCTGTAAAAAAAAGTTGCCACTTGCTAGAATTATTAATATTATTTATAATTACAATTACTGATAAGAGTGTAAAACAATAAAATATGATAACAAAGTATATAAATAAACATAAATTAATAATTATAATTATCTAAATCATATAAATAATAAAAAATAAATAAAATAGTTCTGAAATATATATATTTTTATTAATTGATTATATACGTATAGAAATAAATAAATAATATGTCTGAAATAAATAAATTTTTCGAAATTAAATACAGAAAATTACGAAATGATAGAAATTAACCTCTCACTTTTTTGTAAAATTGAAATTCCAGTCGATGTAGTGAAATGGGTTGCCATGTGTTGCTGATGTTATCGATTACACAGTCGCTGTTTTAGTGTAGCCCGATGAGTCGATATGCATTTGCTCATCTCCATATCAGAAAATGGCGAATTGTGTTGAAGATTATTAAAAAAAAAAGGAGTAGCTTAAACGACACGGCCTTTTCAAATACAAATAAAACGCAACAAGTGCGTTTGCCAACAGCAGAAGCACTTTAATGTTATAATTGAAAGAAAATAATTACAATAAAGGTAATCAGAAACGGGACAAGAATTGTGTGTGTGAACGCGTGTAAGCAGCCAGCAGCAGTTAAAAGAGTGTGTGTGTTGAGTAAATTGTTGTAAATTTCATTTACAAAACGCAAATACACAATTAGTTAAATATTGAAAATCGAGTGTAATAAAAAAAGGCCACTCGGGGTGCTTAAATAATATACATATATTGATATATACATATGTATATATGTGTGTAAATGGTCAGCATGTAAATTTCTAGTGTTGAACATTTACGCAAAGGACGCAAGCAAATGCTGCTCTGTATATACATATATGTATATGTGCATATGTGTTTCTGTGAACAAAGTCTTTTTTGTATTTTGTAGCTCCATGCAAAGCGAAAGCAACAGCAATTGAGTAAAACGGCTAAGGCAAAAAAAGATTAAAAAAAAAAACAGCCTTGGGGGTTTTTTTGTTTTATATAAATGAACCAAAACCAAATCCAGCAATTGACCTCACACCTATCGCAGGCACTCGATCCAAACTATGATGTAAGTTCACACTAA
Source organism: Drosophila mimica (assembly GCA_037043585.1). Lineage (NCBI taxonomy): Eukaryota > Metazoa > Arthropoda > Insecta > Diptera > Drosophilidae > Drosophila > Drosophila mimica. The sequence continues at coordinate 700,429 of JBAMBE010000435.1, forward strand.
ACTAGTTCACTCTTTTTGTGGAGTCACTGTTAAGACAAATGTTAATTAACATTTACAGGTCATTAATATGGAGGCGGTACTCGCTGTTATTTGTACACTGGAGGGCACAACGATCACGAAGGAGCAATTGGAGGCCACCCGATTGGCCAAATATATTAACCAATTGCGTCGTCGCACCAAAAATGATCAATTGGCACGCCGTGCGAAATCCCTGCTAAAGAAATGGCGTGAAATGGTGGGAATTAATCAAACGTCGAGCGATTCACAACCAGCGATTACAACAACAACATCGACGATTAACAAGCCGATAAATGAATCGATCATTATCCCAGACAACATGCTAAACGCACAACCTTCAGCCTCTGCCTCAACCTCTTCGTCCTCCTTTATGCCCGAGCCCTCAAATTTCTCCCTAAATCATATCGATAACAGCGTAGATTTCTCCTCGTTCAAGCTGAAATCTGATATTGACAAATCAAATGAGCCACCGATTGTTATCGATATTGTGTCCGATTCTGATGAGAATGATAATGAGGCACGCATTCAATCGATTACAAATATATCCTCGTCTGCATCTGCATCATCACAACAGCAACAACAACAACAAGCATTTCCCGCCTTCTACCCCAGGCCCAAAAAGTTGAAGAAGGATAAAAAATCGCGCAAGGAGCGCGAAAAATTAGCAACAACATCAACAACTTTAATAACTAATCTTAAGGAGGATTTGCCACTACAAATGCCCAGAGCTATAAATCGCTATAATTTGCCACAACAACAACAACCACAGCCGCTGGGCAGAAAAATATATCCCACAGATTCGGGTAAGAAAATAAAAAAAAAAGAAAATGTTAAATTGATTTATGTATTTTATATTTATTTTTTTATTTCCCATATATTTTTATTAAAAATTTGTAAAATAAATGATAAACATATTTAAATATGTTTAAAAATAATAAATATATTTATATTTAGATCACATTTATATTTATTATAAATAACTGAACATTTTTAAATGTATATGTATAAATCATAAATATATTTATGTAATATATGTATCCATATAAATCCTAAAAGTTTAAGTATATATAATATTTTAATATATTTATCTCTCCTTTCTCATTTTCTATATAGAAATCCTATCATTATCAAATAGTTCGATGAGCTCTATATTATCGGGCGATAATACGTTGAATAATAATCGTTATCGTTCCAATTCAGGGGACTTAACATTTGCCGGTCGATTTAAGTCTCTAACCCAATTCGAAGACAATAATAATCCGCCGCCGTTAAGCGTAAATGGACAAAAAAAACAGGAGCCGGAGCAACAACAGCAACTCTACGAGGATTATATGCTCCACAATGATTCTAGTAACTCTGTGAGTCGTCTTTCCCCCTTCGAGGAGCAATCGATTCCCATCAGCCATGATGAGAGTAGCAATAAACAGATGACAGCTGTAAGCAAGCCTCAAGATTACCAACGCAGCGAGAATATTCTCTCTCAAGTTCCTAAAAAACGTGGACGCAAAAAGGGGTCGAAAGGCGTGGATTCCCTCATTGCTAAGGAATCCTCCAGTTTGTCGCAGCAAATCTTTTTCAACTCCGGCGTGAAAAAGGTGAAAACCACCAAGGAACTCTTCAACGATATTCAAAGTCGCAAGTTGAGTATTTCTTATCGAGGTGATTCTGCGTTGCCTGCTTCTGCCTCGGTTTCAGCTGCTGCCAGCAAATTGAGCAATCGCGATGCGAGACCAACTTCCTCCTGTTCAGGTGGGTTCTTCTACATATATATATATATATATATATATATATATATATATATATATATATATATATATATATATAATATATATATATATACGTATTTTTGTATATATTATATTTATTAATATTGATTTTTGGCTTTTTAGAGACGTCGCTGCATTCGCCCCACACTTTGGAGGCCTTTTCGACAAATGCTTCACAAACGGGCAACGATAAGTTTTTAACGACACTTGAAGGTAAGTTCTACAACGTTACGGAAATAAAAATGTCAGAAGAGTCTCTATGTAGTCCCTAAATACCTAGAATTTAGAATTAGAATTTAGTTGCCCTCAATTGACTTTAGGTAGGTACCGAAGGTCGACACAGGCCATATTTGCCATTTTAGTGATGCCGTGTGGATTGAGATTTAGACAGAAAGGTTAATAGAAGAAAGAAATAGGAGGCAGAACGGACTATTACTGGACTAGACAAACAACAAACAACAATGCCTCCAGCGGGATTCGAAGCGATATAATGAGCTTTAGCACACAGAATGCAAAGACTTAACGCTTATGACCCTCAAGTCGGCTTTAATTACCTTTAATATATTAGAACAACATTTTCCATTGATATTGATATTCCAATATTTTTACAGCCTCAGTTCATACGGATAGTGAGACGATAACATCGGCGGAACCTTCTCGGAGGCATTCTTTGGACGATAGCAATAGCAACAATTCGCAGCAAACGATATCGGCGACAGCTAGACTGATGAATACTGAATGTGATGATGATGCAGAGACGACGACCCATTCATTAACCCGGATGAGCTTGAACCACTCTGCAGGGGGTAATTATAGTGATGTGAGCAAACAGTTAATGCAATTGATGCGTAGCCTAAACGCACCATTGAGCGTGAGCGACACAGAGCGTTTATATCGATCACAAATTGTACCCTGCACGTGCCTAATTCTCGAGGATGCCCCCAAGTTAAACCCAACTACCGGTGAAAATAGCTACAACAATAATAATAATGAACTAAACTCCGAGTCTGTTGAGGATCAGCGTAAAAGAAAGGAACATCAAACTGAATCGATTAATCGAAATATCGATAGTCAGCAAAAGAAATTAACAGCGGCTGATGCTGATGAGTCAATGATAATAACGATAACGCCCATTTCGATTGCGCCCAGTAAACCAATAAAATCTATATTCGATTTGGATTTCGATGACGATGATGATCCAATGCAATCGATAATGCAAACGATGCCCAATAGGAATGCGCTCAATGCAAATGAACCGAATGAATTGAAATCGACAATAGCTAATGCCGAAAATGAAGTGAATAATTTCCAAGCTGTTATCGATTCGCAAACGGAGCTAGATCCAACTGGTGATAATAATCAAACGGAATTAGTTCCTCTATCAATATATACCGTTCACGAAGACCCCGATTGTTTGGCCCGTCAGCGTTTCGATATACAAACAAACAAAGTGACCAGCTTTCACATAAATGCCTTGCACAATTACTATGTGCCCAACATCAATGGCAATTGGAATAACACTGGGAACGATGGGAATTGGAACAGCAGCATCAACAATCAAACTTATTCAGTTACAGATGGTTCCGATGTGGTTCCGAAATACGGTTCACTCACCTACGAACTGATACGCAAAGATTTGAGTGAATTGAAATTCAAACGGAATGTGAATGTAAAGTGGGATGGAAAAAAATTGAAGAATTATTTGCCAACATTCTTGGGTGTCGCCAAATGTTTGCCAACGTGTCGACGACGCGCGGCGAGGGAACGGAACGAAAGGGCATTGAAACAAAAAACAAGTATGCGACAAATTAAGAGCAGTCCAAGTCCGTTGCGTGTGCACATCGATAATGCGAACGATAACAATGTTATCGCTGATCAAGTGGATGCCTCAATTAGTTATAATTTGCTAAAACTGGCACAGGATGCAGATTCAAAGCTCAGCTATGTACCCGATGAATTATCGATAACAAATCGAACAAGTAGTCGCTGCAACAGCAGCAGTAATACCGATTGCAGCAATTCTAGTTTACAGCAAACGCAAAATTCTATTAATGCAAAGCTGAGAAATCGGCGTACAAGCGAACAAGCGACAGAACGATATTTTATCGAACGCAATCGCAAGAAGCGACGAAAAGCGAACAGAAATGAGCAACAACAGCAGCAGCAGTTATTGATAAATGAACAGCCGCGCATCAAACGCATTAAAATTGCTATTAACGGACAATTGCCGCACATAAGCAATAACAGCAGCAGCAGCGGTAACAACAGCAGTGAGGAGCAGGAGGTGCACGACCAAAATATGCAGCAGAATGAGCAGAAACAGTATGAGTACCAAAATGAGCAACAGCAGCCGGAAGAACACGAAACACGAAGCCAGCTAAGCGATGATTATCAAAGAATGCTGCTAGCTGCTGCTGCTAGCGATGAGGGTGATGACGACGATGAGCACGCCTCGTTGCGCAGTCTTTCGACAACACTAGACGAGGATGTAGTCGTCCTCGAGCACGAATACGATAACAATAACGCTAGCAACGACAATGAATATGCAATTATTCGCCGTGGTGGCAATAATGGCAACAATCATTTGGTTTTAACTATTAAAAAGACGCCGAGTAAAATTAACTCGCCCGTGAACTCGATATCAACAAATGTATCGCCCAATATTGTGATGGCTGCTATTAAAACTCGAAACAATAACACCAGCGATGGAGTGCAAAAAGAGCAGCAGCAGCAAACGACGGAACAGCAAACAACAACGATGACGTTAATGTCGCCCAGCTATTTGCACAATGTTGAGCGCTGTTATCGTTATCGTTATCGTCGCCGTCATCATCGTCATCGTTATCGCCGTCCGCCCATCGTAGACATAACACTAAAACATCTATTCAATAATAACAATAATAATAATAATAATAGTTTGAAACAATTGCATCGCAAATTGTTTTTCACCAATGAGCTAAAATTCGAAAATGCTGCCGGACAAAAAGAGCGCATTTTGAATTACAGCAGCAGCAGCGGCGATGATAACAGCGAACTTGAAACGGAAACGGACACAGATCTGGAAGTAACTGCTGCACATAATTATAAATTAAAGTATGAGACTGACCAAAGTGTGCGCATTGCAACCAACAAACACACTGATGATGGGAACGATGAGCAACTGAGCTTAAATACTGAGCAGAATGAGGAAGAAGAGGCAGACGACGAAAGTGAAGAAGTAGCAGTAGACGAAGACGAAGCGGAAGCGGAAGCAGCAGCCGGAGGTGAAAACGAACGCGAAGCGGAAGCGCAGGCAGCGGCACATGAAAGCAGGGCAACAGCTGAAGTGAAAGCAGCTAGCGAAGTCGGAGCAGCAGCAGCAGCAGAATTCAGTGCAGCTAATGACGTAAGCGACTACGCAACGACGTTTGCTGAATTGCGCATAGACAACAATAATGACATGTTGCCCACATTTAATGCTATTTACGCAAAACAAACACAACAACAAGAACAGAGAAGCAATCAAACATGTGATGAGCATAATAATAATTTGAGTCCCAGCAAATGTGGCGTCATTCAACAAACAACGTTAGCGACAACGACGACGACGTCAAACATGTTGGAAGTGAGCTGCGAACGACGGCTGCAGCCTGCACTGGAAAATATAACAGGCATGCGCAGAGTACTGCTCGACGTCAACGTTGAAGAAGAGAGAGTAGAAACAGAGCTACTGGAAGCAGATAAAAGAAGACTGCAGCAGCAGCAGCAGCAGTTTAAAGAATGGCATCAGGTGCTGCAGCTGCAATCGTATAATGATGAACCGTTAATTGTATTGCCATACGTTGTGCTTGAATGAACATGCATCCACTTGAATATTTTTGCTGCTGTTTGTGATAGGTATTAAAATTAATCAAGCATAAGAGGAAGAGGAATTAGAAGAAGCAGAAGCAGCAGCAGTGGAAGTCTAGAGGAATTGTAATTCAATTATGATCACCCTTCCAATGTCCTGGAATAAATTTTTCTTCCAGTGCGAGTCACTCTTTAAAGCTTCTTTTCTTTTTAATTTTTTCTTTCTTTCTGATATTCAATTAAGTTTCTTTAATTTTTTTTTGTTTTTTTCGTTTCGATTAGCTAAAAGTTTTTTTTTGAATTAATTTAAGTGAACCAAATTAATTAAATACAATGACTCAATGTTTATTTGAAGCAGTGTCGAGCAAAAAATTCCAAGTGATATAAAGTTTAAACAAGGAAACAAATTTAAAATGTTTAAATGCCAATTTGTTTAATGTTATATCAAATTTGAAAAAGAAACTTTAGTTATTAAAATATTAATTAATGAATTAAAATTAGCCAAAAGCTGAAAACATATCCAAAATACATGTCAATGTTTAATTGGAACAGTCTTAAAAAAAAAACATATTTGGCGCATAAAAGGTTAAATGTTGGATGTTAAAACTTAGTATGATATTCTTTAGTCTTAACAACTTCCCTTAACTTATTATTCATGGAAAATACCAGCTTTCGGGTAGTTTCTGGGCTGATCTTGCTCCACTCATCCACCAGAGCATTTTTGAGAGCCTGTTGCACAAATTTTCAGTAACATTTAAATCTGGAGACTAGGCCGGTGGAATTATCATGTGGGGCAGTTCAGATAAGCAAGGACTGTACTATTCCGGACTTATGCTTGGGGTCGTAGTCCTGGTAGATCCGAAAAGTACGTCGGATTCCTAGCCTCTAGGCACTTTGGATTAATTTTTCGTTTAGTTTATTGAGGTACACATTCTTGTCCATTGTTGTTTCAATAATCACCAAATTTCCGACGCCGGCTGCTGAGATAGATACCCATACCAGGACAACTCCCCACTCGTCCTATTCGGAGAATAGCTTGTTTGGTGCCGACGAAACTCCGAATGATTTTGTACACAGTTGAGTTGCTTATTGACCATTTCAGCTATTTGGCGATGTGAATATCCTATTCTGAAGTGTTCCAGGATGATTTTCCGTTGCTCGATGGTAGTCCGTTTGCCCATAGTTCTTGTTGGCTGATAGCACTTGAGATGCAGCATATAATTAAACTGACTACGGAGAATTGGTCTATTAAAACTGAAAATATTCAACCTGACGAAAAAATCCGGGTTTAATTGTACCCAGGTGTTCATAATGTAACTGTTCCAAATAAGCCTTGACCATAAATTGCGGTACTTTTTTACATAACCCGACCTAGCAGGTGGGGAAACCCCAGTTTATTAGTGTCATATATTCATTGTGGTGGTTAATATATGTACCTGTCATCGGGTTTTGGAATTTTTGAAAAATAATGTATAATTAGTTTGTGGCAGGCAATTTAAATGTTCGCTGTACACTGCTCCAAATAAACACTGAGTCACTGTATATGTACAGTTGTCTACCAAGTGAATTAACGCAGGGAAAAAATTGTTTTCTAACTAATTTTGCAAAAAAAGTTATTTTATTAATGACTTTTAATTGTTTTCTTATTTTTCTACTTTTAAATGGATTTCTCTAAATAATTTAACATAAAAAATAACAGGATTCATTTATTAAAATAATTGTGAAATGCATGCCTGCATTGTTTTGGAAAATAAATTAGAAAATATGAATTTTTTCCTATGTCCAAACACTTTCTGGACAAACTATATATATTTTATAGTTTCTACATCGTTGATCACTTCTCGCATCTTTATCTTTATATATCTTATACGTTTTTTTAAATGTAATACAACTGAAATGTACATGAAATGTAAATAAATTTAGTCATATATCGACATATATTTTTTAAACTTTTTTATTTGACTTAAAATACAAAACTACTCTTCGTTAGAGAGAGCGGCCATCGAACTGAAGACAGGTGAGGGACCGAAAGAGATCAGCTGACGGCAAAAGTGTGCCAAATTGAATAACTTGGTCTACGCTGGTTGGCAACTCTCGTAGAAATCGAGTGCGCTGCTGAAATAATAAAAGCTAACACATTTGTTTGATTGCATTTCGTAATTAATTTATTGAATTTCGTTATTAAATGTATATAGTTCAAATGTCATGTATTTTTTGGGTCAATAACCGCTAAGATGCCACAAAAAAAAAACATTTTACGGCAGAAAACAATCGAAAAACGAGCCATCTTTTCTGACTTTTGATTGGTGTTTTGATGTTGTTTGTAGTTGAGGATGCCAGCGCAAGTCACAAAAGTGGTTCGTGTTTTCGGTTTGGTTAGCGTCTTCGGTGTATATCGTTGCATGTGTGAGTTTATCGTCGTATTTAAAGAATGTTGTAATACATAAAAGCGTAAACAAATTGGAAAAATTGAAACAAAATAAATATTAAAAATTGTACATGTCGCTTATGTGTAGTATTTTGTTTGTTTGTTGTGTTGGCAATATTATTTCGTTTAACTCTAAAGTACAAATGGTATTTAATTTACACATACAAACATAAGAGTACCGCTAATCGTCTCCCTCTCGCATTTTCTCTTATGCGTGTCGGTCAGCTGTGCGTAGAATGAAATACTTATAAAATGATACACACACACATGTACACATTTATATGCGCACATGCATGTGTATGTATGTGTGTGTGTGTGCGCTTGTGTTTGTTTGAGCAGTCTAATTACACATAAAAAATGTTATATGCCAAAAATGTTAAATCAAGTTGTTTTTAATTAGGCTTCAGCGCTGATCACATTCACGGAGAATGCACAAAGGCTTTCACCCTTTTTGGCAACTGCCTTTGCCTGATATTGGCCAACATCGTCCAGTGCGCATTTAGTGATGGCAAACGTGTAACGATTACCATCCTTGGTGAATGAGTAACGATTGCGTGATTCATCGATTGGTTTGCCATCCTTAAGCCATGCCAAAGTGAGCAACTCCCCATCCAGTTCACATTCAAATGTCGCATTCTCACCAGCGGCAACGGAAACGGAAATGGGGAATTTAACAAATGACGGCTGTTTGGGTTCATCGCCAGGCACTGTCACATTTATTGTGCACGTGCTAAACGATTCACCGGCATCGTTGAATGCTTCACAGGTGTAGGTGCCGCCATCTTCTGGGAATATTTCGGCGATTTGCAGGCGATAAATGTTCGCTTCGTTCGTGTACTGGAAGTCCTTGCTGGGCTTGATTTCTTTGTTGTTGTGCAGCCAGACGACATCAAACTTTTTGGCGCCGATAATGCGACAAGCCAGTGTGACTGCATCGCCATCTTTCACAAATCTCGACTCCAAATGACTTACAATTTTGGGTGGCTGATCGTTGCCGGTGGCTTGACGCTTGCTCGACTGTTTATCCAAAGCTAAGAAATAAATAAAGAAAATACAATTTTGAATTGTGTATGTTTAGAATTAGGTTTGTGTATGTTGTATGTTGTATAATATATACATATTTTAAACCATACGCTAAGCTTTATCTGACTTGCTTTGTACTCGATGCATACTGACATGAGGTGGCAAGCCGATAACTGCAAATCGATATGTCTGGTGGTGTCTGGTCTTCACTTACGTTTAACGATTAGCTTGCATTTAGTTTCCACCGCGCTAATTGAATTGGTCGCTGTGCAGGTGAAAACGCCTTCGTCTTCCGGAAAAACTTCATGAATTGTGAGAGTCGCGATGCCATTCTTATATTTCAAATCCATAATCTCCGATGAGGAAATGGATTTGCCATTCTTGGACCAGGTGATTTGCGGCTCGGGATCACCCTTAACGTGACATGTCAAAATCAGTTGTTCGCCATCGCGAATTGTAAGATCGTACAGCTGCTTCGTGAATTCCGGCTTGCACATTAAGGAATCATCGGGTGGAACTGTAAACGAATACCAAAAAATATATAGAAAATGTATATAGTAAATATATATATATAAGCATACGTATTAGCTCTTTGGTGGCACTACGAGATCGTGTTGGACTGCCAGGCGTCTGCAGCGAGGAGGAACTGGCCGCATATTTCTTCTTGCCTGAAATGCTATTCTGTGTCGTTGAGGAACTTGTGCTGCTTATGTTGGTGCTGGTAGTCTGCAAAACGCATGCCCGATAATTAGTAACAGTAATCAACAGCGATCGATGTATCGTCGATTAAGTGCTTACCCTGCCATCTGCTGCCGTCCTGGTGTTTGACGTCTGCTGCGATTGGCTGGACGATGTGAACTGTCTTGTGGTTATTATTGGAGGTGGAGCTGGCTTTATGGGCTGCTCAATATATTTGCGATCTGTTATCGGGAGTAGTAGAGACACATAAATATACATCGAAATATATATGAGAATATTTAAATTTACAAAATACACAATTATAGTCAATACTTGTACATGCTAAATAACTGGTTTTCATTTTAAATTTACATACAATGTATATTAAAAAATTATTTTTTATTATTTATTATTTATTATTTTTTTTTTTATATATTGTTTTTTATGATAGTGAACAATAATGTGTTATAAAATATCTTTGTTAGCTGGGCTTGCTTCGTCGGTTTTATTTTTTGAAGTTAGATTTTTTAAATGGTCTCCCAAGGAAATTAAAAAAACTTTATTAATAATTTATTAATAATAAGTGGGATAAGTGGGACGAACTGTAATACTTAAATGCAGAGTAGCGTGGAATAATTTTAATTTATTAAAATTCAATTTTAAACTAAATTAAAATTTGGAAAAACATAAAATAAGGGATTCAATAAAATTGTGGGTAATCAAACTTTAAAACAGATCACATCGTACTCTTTTTATAAAAGTATACTGAATTGTCTGTTGATTTTGGTAGATACTTAAATTAGTCACTATATGATTTAGGGTTTTTTTTTGTATTATTTATTTATTTTAAAAACAAGAGCATCTGCCCTAAATTAACTCATTCATTACTTAATCATAGAGGAAATATGCATGCTTAGAGGAGAGAAGTAAACAAAAGTAACGATAGTTTTAAATTCGATAATTGTGAATTACCTCCTGAGTAAAGGAAATTGTGTGCTAGTTCTGCCTGCTCAGGCGTTACCCATTCACCTGAAGAAAGTTAATAATAGTTGAGACAGATAGTCAGGATATATATTTAAGAATTTTTATTAATTATTGCTCGATAAATTCTAGATAAATTCTGTGGTTTTATAATTGCCCGGTTGCTGATTTTAAAAACGAACCATTAACATAAGGAATCGAGTCGAGTTGGGCCGACTAAAATAATATCTGAGCAGTCCTAATCGCAAAAAAAATATATATTTAAAAAAAGTCAAGTCAATCAATAATATTTTTTTTTAAATATGTACAGAAATATATCTATTTTTGATCAGTCCGTGTGTACTCATTTTTTTCATAAGTGTAACATGTTTCTTTTAAATTAAATATATTTTCTATCTACCATCATCTCTATCATAAGGCGTAATATATAATTTATTTGTACCAAGATATTTTAAATAGGTAAATAAATAATAAATATTCCATTATTATCGGACGAATGAGCTTTAGTTAGTTTCCGGTAATAATAATAATTTCTTAATATCATACACAAATAATGAATAAAATTAATAATAATAATAATATATAATATATAAGTTAATATTGATTTTCTTCAACTTTCGTTTATGCTTAATAGATAATAAATAAATAACAAAAAATTAATAAAATATATTTGTTTTAAAAATTTTTTTATTTTAAACAAATTATATATATATAAATATTTATATGTATATATATATTTATGTATAAAATATTTTATATATGTAGTAGTCTGTCTATTCATAATGTGTAATGGATAGCTCCAAATATATATATATTATTTATATATATTTAGTTGTCTATGCAGAAAAGACAGCTCCAAAATAATTGCATAATATTGCGGAATATTTTAAAATATATAAATAGTTTAGTTTAACATATATTTAATTGCCTATGGTTAATTTATATATAAATATAGTAGTCTATATATAGTATAGGGATAGTTCCAAATATATATGTGTAACTAATATTCTATATTTAAAGATTACCTTCGACAATGACGACACACTCGGTCTCATCGGTTCCGTGACAATTTGTGGCCTTGCAGGTGTATTTGCCCGAATCGGATGGCTTGCAATCGATTATCTCCATGGTGACAACACCATCCGAATGGGTCATCGCATACTCATATTTGCTGAGTTCCCGACCATCCTTGAACCACTTCACACTCGGCACGGGCTTTCCGCTGAGGCAGCAGAGGAGTTTGCAGGTGTCGCGGGCTTGCATGACACGTGGTCGCAATAGGAATGTAAAGCTGGGCGCCGATTCCGACTCCTCCTGCCAGAAGGTGTAGGGCAATGGTTCCCTTCGACGCACCGGTGTCGATTCGGTCCGATATCTCGGCTGTTCCTTGGGCAACGGATGCACATTGAGGAAAACGACCTCCTCCCGGGAACCATAATGATTCTCAGCCCTGATTATATACTCGCCGCGATCATCCATTTTCACGCGATTTATAATGAAATAATAATCATCTCCGGCATAACGTTTCATAAACTTAACACTCTGTCTCAACTCGATATTGTTGTGCGACCAGGTCAAAGTTGGCGTTGCAATTGCTATGCAACGGCAATAGAATTTCACACTTTGACCCTCGTAGCAGAACTGGGACGAGGGTCGTATAACAAATCGTGGAGCTGCCTGCCTTCGATCAAAGACCGCATCGTGTATCTTGTATTTCTCCATCAACAGCTTACGCAGCGCAGAATATTCCGAAAGTCTTCCAATGGGCAGTAAATATTTCTCGAAATCCGCGTATTTCTTACGTAACTTTTCGCGATATGCCAAATAACGATCACGTGCAATTTTCTGTGTCAAATCGCTGTGATCTCCAGTCAGCCACGGGTGCAACAGACACTCGTGTGCCGTCATTCGTTTCTCCTTATTGGCCAGGAGCAGTTTGCGAATAAAGTCCTTGCCCTCCTCAGATATATGCCTAAAGGCATCCACATCAAATTCCCAGTCACAGGCCTTCACGTTCTTCAGGGTCTGCACATCACTATCCCCAGCAAATGGCGATAGTCCACTTAATCTAAAAAAAAAAAATTATAAATTATAAAAATTTAAATAAACATAGGAACAAATTATTTATTTTTGGTTATATTGGATTTTTTCTGGGTATTGCCCAATTAATGCCACAAATGTTGGACAACTTTGCATTTAAATAACCCCAGAAATCTTATAAATATTCCTTATTTTAAATTTATTTAAAATTTTAATTTTATTTTCAATTTAATTTAATTCAATTGTGTATTATTGTTTTTTATTGTGTCGACTGATTTCCAGTTGACAATAAATAAATAAATGTAAATAAAATTTAATAAAAAAAAACCATCATTATTAAAAGTTGTATTAGAAACAAAATATGAAAAATATGTGTTAAATAAAAAAAAAATATGTTGGTCGAATATTTAAGGGCTTTTCGTATTTATCGATTTTAAAAACCCTTCACAAAAACCTGCTCAAAAACTGATTAATTTCAATTGAATTTTGAAAATACTTACAAGACATAGGCGAGAACACCCGTTGCCCACATATCCGTGTAGAATCCGACTGGTTCCCGATTCACAATTTCCGGTGCAGCAAATTCAGCCGTACCCGTTGTTATTTTGACGACCTCATTGGGATCCAAGCGAGTGGCGAGGCCAAAATCGATCAGTTTGACATTTGTACTCGATCGTGTCTGGCACATGATATTCTCCGGCTTGATGTCCAAGTGGATGATGTTCTTCTCGTGCATATGTCGTATTCCCTCACAGATCTGTCGCATATAGTTAATAACTTCCGCCTCGGTCATCACATAACCCTCGGCCGTAATGCGCTCAAACAGTTCGCCACCGGACAAGCTGCGGGAAGAGAGGAAAAATAAATAACAGAACAGAATAATTCCAATACGTTGAATACCGGTAATAATTTAGCAAGACTACTGCTATATTTACCGGAATATTTATAAAGTCATGTATAAATCCTTACCGTTTTTATACTATTATACCAAAAAGGTATAATAGTATATTGGTTTTGTTCAATGTCCGTCATGCTGTCTGTCCGTCTGTCCGTCTGTCCGTCCATATGAACGCGCGTTCCTCCGACACCCTTAGAGATACAGACTTGAAACTTGGAACGTATATTGGAAAATACCCTCAAAAGGTGTCTTGGGTTTGGACCTACGTCCACTAGGGAGCTAGAAAACCGCGAAATTCGATTTTAGAAAATCGATAAATCCACATATCTCTCACAATTTAATGGATACGGTCACCAATTTTGGTTGGTAGGTTGTTGGCGAGGTCCTTGAAAGATTGGCATGTGCCACGCCCACCTCCGACGCCCCCATCACCTCCGCCCCTAAAATTTTCAAATGGCTATATCTTCCGCAGTTTTTGAGTATGGAACGTCAAATTTGGTAGGTATATTACTGGTAATCGCCTTTAAGAACCGATAACAAATTGGAGGTGCCACGCCCACACCTGCGCCTATAATCGACAATTCCGATTGTAAATCGATAACTCCGTATATCTCCGAAAATTTTAAAGATAGAGTAACCAAACTTGGAAGGTAATTTTCTGGTAGCCTCCTCCAAGGATTGTCATATAAATTTTTGGACCACGCCCACATCCGCCGCCCCCAGGAACTTCGTCCCTAGGAATTTAAAATGCGCATATCTGCCGTAATTTGCAAGCTAGAGTCGCAAAATTTTATGGTATAATAGTATTTCGCTGTCGGTTAAGTCCGACTGCAACGTTCTATCTAGTTTTTTACTACGTTTATACTAGGAATGCAATTATTTGACCATAGTATTTTTTAATATCTACTCTTAATTATAGTGAATGTTGAAAATCGTAAATAAGATTGTTAAAATATCGACAAATTTACTAGCATTTTTATAGAATGTGATCATAAATCACTAACTTTTATCATTATATATTCACAGTTCCACTAAATATCGAATACCAAATATCGGAAATAAGTTTGGAAAAATATTGGAACATCTAGCGGAACATCTATATTACTTTTATACTAATACAGCTTTTTCTATTTTGCGTTTTGCATTTTGATGGATTATCAGATAGAATTACCAGTGTATATCGAATATCGTAACATGACTTTTTGTCATTGTTTAATCCTAATTTCAGTGAATACTGAAAACCGAATATGGAAATATGCCTAAACCCTTGTCGATACATTTATACTACTTTTTGTATACAAATACTACTATACAACGATATAATGTTGTGTTTTGTCATTATCTATTCCTAATCCTAATGAAATATCGAATATCGTAAATACGCTTGTAAGAGTACTCGATATATATTTACTTTAATTATACCCTGCTAATTTTACTTAATACTGAATATTGTAAAAAAGTTTGAGAGAATACTCGGCATATTTACCGGTATTTTTATCAATTCAATTCGTTGTAATTATTGATTCCTAATTGCAGTGAACGCTGAATACCGTAAAAGATTTTGAGAAAATGGCGTACAGGATTTTATATATATATATATTTATTTTTTTTTGTATGGAATTTTAATTGGAAATCGCTGCCTAAATTCAATAAATCTGATTTCCATGACCAATTCGAGTGAATAGCAAATACGAATAGGGTAAGAGGAATACCAGGTATACATGGTATTTTTAAGGGCATTTTTTTTGGAATCGAAACGAAAATCGCAAGTAAAGTTTTTCAGTTTTCAGTACTTACAATTCGAGAATTAGGACCATTTCATCGTCGTCCTCGAAGGCGTCGTGCAGATTGATTAGTTTCTGGTGATGCAACTGATTCATGATATCGATTTCCCGCCGGATCAGATCTTTCTCAACCGTATGCGAAACGGGTATAAATTTGGCTGCAAATGTATTTCCCGTGCTGCGTTCGCGACAACGATGAACGACCCCAAAAGCGCCGGTGCCGATTTCCTCCAGTATATCGTATCTATCGTAGACGCTCTGCTGCGATATCTCGACAGGTTGCGGCACGAATTTCGAATAGATATCAAAGACATAAGAATCATAATCCTTGATGGGTCCATCAGCCTTTCCCCTGATACGTTTGCCATTCTCATCCAGCTCCCATTTGCGTTCAGTGGGTTTTTTCTTAATCGATTCCTTGGTTTTGATCAGTGTGCTAATCTCGGAGGAATCGGAACGACCGTAAACATTATCCGCAAATATGCGGAAATCGTATTCCTTGCCCGGTGTCAAACCGCTGACAGCCATTGAGGTGAAACGAGTGTTCCCAACACGTATCCACGAGGATAGCGGATGTTCTCGGCGCTCGACGAGGTAATTGGTAATATCGCTACCACCATCCCAGATGGGCGCCTTCCAGCTCAGTGAGAGCGAATCGGTGCCGATGCTCTCAATCAGTGGGAATCGCGGCGGATCGGGTCGATCACTGATCTGCACTTGAATTATAGCCGTATCGGAGCCCAGTTCATTCTCAGCCGTAATGCGATATGGCCCGGAATCGAGGCGTGAACCATCACGGATGGTGAGCACTGCGTGTCTTTCCTTCACCTCCACGTTATAATGTCCGCCGGACTCGATATTTTCGCCTTCGCGCACCCAATGGATGCGTGGCTTGGGGAAACCGGTAAACGGTATTTTAACAATCACGTTCTCGCCCTTATCAAAGTACGCCGTATCCCGGAAACGAGGCGGCACATTCAATTTCGGAGCGGTCATTATAGCGAGAGCAGCCCGTGTCGATTTTGCGCCGGCTTTGTTTACGGCACGGCAAACATATTCATCGGCATCCTCGCCAAACACATCGTTTATGTGCAGGAAATGATTATCGCCCTCGGAGTAGAAGTGATAGCGTGCCCCATTCGATATTTCACGAGCACCCTTGTACCAACTGATTACGGGTCGGGGTACGCCCGTAATTGTGCACGTAAACTGCGCATTGTGATTCTGTATGCAGTTTTCATCGCGCAGGGGCTTCACTATTTGTGGTGGCGTTGCCGCCTTGGGATCGATGATCTTAACAGCTTGCGAGGCGGAGGATTCCTTCGAGAGTCCTGCTATATTTTGAGCAAACACCCGGAATTCATATTGCCTACCCTCGATAAGATTGGGGCAATTGATTTGATTGGTTGCTTGGATAATATTATTGATTCTCTGCCACGTATCGCTGCCCACCTCACGTTTGTCGATCCAATAGCCCTGGACATGGGCACCACCATCCGATTCGGGCTTGGCCCACTCCAGATGAGCAAAGTCTCCGCCGATTTCTGTGATTTGTGGTACGCCTGGCGGAGATGGGGGATCTATGGGCGCCTTGGCACGTATCGGATTCAGACCCTCCAATGCCGGACCCATGCCATTCTCGTTCACGGCCATCACACGGAATATGTATTCCTGATTTTCAATTAAGCCTTGCACATTGAAATTAGTATCCTTGCAGGTGCTGGATACTGTTATCCAGTGTGGTGATGATATATCCTTGCGCTCTACAACATAATGCGAGATTCTCAGGCCGCCATCGTAGCTGGGTGGACGCCAGGTTAAGGTACAAGAATGTTTATTAATATGGGAAACGCCCATGGGACCCACTGGCGCCGAGGGAAGACCCGTAATTCGCACATCAATCGGAGCCGTAGCTGAGCCGGATTCATTGCTCAGCTCCACGAGATAATTGCCCGCATCCGTTTTCACAATATCCCTGATAAAGATAGCAACATAATCATCGAAGACTGTATACTTCAAATGCGACTCATTTGCCGCATCGGAGACGAGCTCATTGTTACGGGTGATGCGCACGGAGAGCGGCTGATCACCGGAATAGTAGACTTTAATCTTGGTATTGTCGCCCTCCGGCAAATAGAGTTCGCTCGGACAGCGATTGATGATTGGCGGTGCACCGATCTTTAAATAACCGGATGTGTGTACAAATCCGAGCGAATTAATGGCTTCACATGTATAATCGCCATCATCGCCGGACTGCACGTTAGTGATGTGTAGCCGGAACACGCCCTCACGGCTATCGCACGTGAATCGGCCACCGGCTGGCATCTGAATCTCTTTGCCATTTTTGAGCCAGCGGGCGGAGGGACATGGCTTACCGGATGCAGAACACTGCAGCGTATAATCCTTGCCACAGGGCGCTACACGATCCTGGAGCCTGCTAATCCATTCCGGTTTCACACCACCCAGTACTTCGCACACCTTAATGGGCATGGTGCAGAGACTTGGCTCCGAGCGTCCAGCGGCATTTACCGCAAATATACGGAATTCATAGTCACCCATCTCTATAAGATTAATAACGGTAAATTCCGTATCGAGGACATTATAATCATTGCACTTGACCCACACAGCACCGCCAATGTCACGTCTCTCAATAATATAACCAGTAATGCGAGAACCGCCATCACTAGTGGGTTTCTCCCATTTCAGATCGACGTAGTTCTTGCCCACTTTGGTGACCTGGGGTGTGCCCGGCGGGGAGGGTACGTTGAATTTACCCTTTAGCTTGAATCTTAACGAGGGCGGCGAAGGTTTACTAAATCCGGCAGCATTTTTAGCCTTAATCCGGAACTCATACTCACTGCCATTGGTCAGATTATATAGCTGATATTTGGTGTCCTTAATGAGATACTCATAAGTATTCCAAGCGGAATCGTTGACCACGTCCCGGTATTCTATTTGATAGCCCTGGATGCGGGAACCGCCATCGTTAACGGGTCGTGTCCAGATCAGGGTCACATTACCCGAATCCCAATCGATGACCTTGGGCTGGCCCGGCTCATCGGGCACCGTGAATTGATGCTTGGCCGTAATGGGCTCCGGCATTTCGAGGGGATCAGATAAGCCGTATTGATTCTCCGCACGTATACGGAAATGATATTTGTGATTGGGTTCCAGACCCATCACATCATAATGGGTATTCCGCACAAAGCTGCTGACCTTAACCCAGGTGCCACTGGTGTCGAGTTTCTCCACAACATAATTGGTAATCGGGGATCCGCCATCATCGAGTGGCGTTTTCCAAGCCAACGTGCATGTGTCCGGCGTAATGTCGTAGGCATTGAGGGGTCCCTGGGGCGGACTGGGTCTGTCCACAACGGTCACGTGGCACGACGCCGTATCCGAACCCTTCGCATTCGTCAAGGTAATCGTATAGGAGCCGGTCTCCGTGCGTTTGGCGCATTTGTTGTGATACACGGAACTATAATCATCCGTCTCAAAACGTATCCGTTCATCTGGAATGACATCGACTCCATTGATATTCCAATTTGGTGTAGGCCTGGGATTGGCCTGATAAGGCACTGTTATATGGAATTCCTCGCCAGCAATCACCACCATGTCTCGTATAGATAAATCCGACGTAATCTTGGGCGCATGCGGCGGACGACGGCAGGGGATTAAATCACTGGAGGCACTAAATGGAGACTGACCCGCTGCATTCACAGCTGCCACACGGAACTCATACTCGGCATTCTCGATAAGACTGGGTATTTTGCAGCTGAGATCCGGACAGAGAGCATGCACGGCCTTTGTCCACTTGTCTTCGCTGAGCAATCGCTTCTCGATGACATAGCCGGTAATCGGCGAGCCGCCATCGTGTTTGGGCTTGGTCCAGGCTATAGTAATGCTATCCTCAGTAGAATCGATGCCTCTCGGGATGCCCGGTGCATTGGGCACATCGAAGGGATGGCGGGCACGGATCGGTTCACTTGTCTCCGCCGGCTCCGATTGTCCATATTTATTCTCAGCAATCACGCGGAAATCGTATTCCTTGCCAATGGTCAGATTTCGAACCCTCACAAAAGGCACCGTGCAATAACTGCTGACCTTGCTCCAAGTCGAGGATCTCGCTTCCTTCTTCTCCACTATGTAATTTTGTACGGATGAACCGCCATCGTCGCGTGGTGGATTCCAGTAAAGAGTTAACGAATCGCCGGCGAATTCGTCGGCACGCAGATTTGTAGGCGGACCTGGTCGATCCAGGACCTTAACATTTATGGTAGCCGTATCAAAGCCATGCGGATTCTTGAGCTGCAATCTATATTGACCGGAATCGGTGCGCTTGGAGTTCTTCACAACGAATGAGGCAGCTTCGTCCATCAAATGCTGATGCATACGTGGATCCAGATCATCCAAGACACGATCATTGGAGTACCAAAAGGCCGAAGGCTTAGGGAAGGCAACATAGGGCACATGTATGCTGAAATCGTCGCCGGCCCGGCACACAATGTCCCGAACACCTCCCAGATCCATGCAGGGCTTATTCGGCTGCTCCTCAATCCGAATCGGTGGTGATGGCTTAGATGGATCGGAGCGACCCACATCGTTCTCCGCTATAATGCGGAATGAGTACTCCTCGCCCTCTTTCAGATTGGGCACTGTGTAAACGGTACCGCTGATGGGTAGCTCGTTGACGGATTGCCAATCCTTGGAGTTCTTGGCTCGCATCTCCAGATGGTAACCCTTGATCTTGGATTTGCCATCGTTGCGCGGAGGTCTCCACGAGAGTGTGACGCTATCCTTGGTGATGCGATCTGGTTTGGGTGGCTCCGGTGCATCGGGTCGGTAGCGTTGCAGCTCGGCTGTCATCGGCTCCGATGGCTTTGAGGGACTGCCCGGACCCGCTTCATTCACGGCAATTACCCGGAACTCATAACGAGCACCCTCTCGCAGATCCGGTACTGTATAACTCGTATTTGGTGTTGGGTAATTATTGCACTTGATCCATTCGCCACCGCGTTCACGTCGCTCCACAATATAGCCAGAGATGGGTTTGCCGCCGCAATAATCCGGCGGATGCCATTCGAGAGAGGCTGAGTTGGGTGTATAAGCGACGACCTGGGGTTGACTGGGCGCACCTGGTGGATCAAAGGGTGATTTAGCGATGACAGGCTTTCCCTCGAGTGGCTCAGATACGCCGTAAATATTCTCCGCCCGCACGCGGAACACATATTTCTTGCCCTCTGTTAGACCCTTAACCGTATAATTAGTTTTCGGACAATAGCCGGGCACGGGTTTCCAATCATCCACACCGAATTCACTAAATTCAATAATATAACCCGTAATTTCGCTGCCGCCATCGTCTTTGGGTGGTAACCACTGCAGCGAGATGTGATCGGGTGCGGTTTCCGTGTACGTCAAAGGACCCTCTGGCGGCGTGGGCTTATCCACCACTATAATCTCAATGTCCGCGGAGTCTTTGCCAAATTCATTACTAGCAGTCACCTTATATATGCCGGAATCTTGTCTCGTTGAGTCATCAATACGGAATATTGTACGCTCTGAATTCGTGTCGTAGGATATCTTTTTCGACTCCGGCAATTTGAGTTCGCTACGTTTCCATTCAACGGTCGGCGTTGGTGCACCCGATATGGGTATATTGACATTAACTGGTTCTCCAGCTCGCACTTTAATCCTTCTGCCCAGTAGGGCATCCAAGTGCAGCTTGGGTTTTTCGCGCATGGGGCGAGCGCTGAGTACTGTGGATGGTTCGGAGGGTTTACTGTTGCCCGCAGCATTTACGGCGGAGACGCGATACTCGTACTGATGATTTGGCGTGACACGATCATCGCGATATTCCGTTGTGGGCACTGGTTCACCGTTTAGCTTAAGCCAACGACCCGTATTCACATCCCTGCGCTCAATATCGTAACCGAGTATGGGAGAGCCACCATTGCTAATCGGTTGCTTCCACTTGATCGTAATGTGATCCTTGTCGCTATCGGATAGCTCCGGCTTACCGGGTGCGCCCGGCACCGTATACTGATTCTTGGCCACAACGGGCTGCTCGGAAGTTAGTGGATCCGAGCGACCCTGCAGATTCTCAGCCATCACGCGAAACTCGTATTTAGTACCCTCTAGCAGACGCGGTACTACCGCATGATTGTACTTGGCATTCACATAATTTACGGCCGGCACCCAGCCCCCGCCGTGCGTCAAATCCCGCTTCTCGATGACATACGCCGAGATTTCGGAACCACCGTTATCTTTGGGTGGTTTCCACGAAACTGTTACCGAGTTGGCCGTAATTTCCTCATACTCCAAAGGACCCTCCGGCGCACCAGGACGATCCAACACAATCAGCTCAAAGCTGCCCTCATCAATGCCGGAATCGTTGCGCAAAAGTAGATGATAAGTTCCCGAATCGCCACGCTGGCAATTGACAGTGTGCACCACCGTATGATGGCCAATTGTGGTGACGGTGGAGCGCTCATTGGAGGTCAGTGGATTGCTCTTATGTGTCCAGATGGCTTCCGGCGCTGGTTCGCCAATGAAATCAATATCGATGTGGAAGATTAGGCCCGCCTTAATGCGCACCTCGTGGAGGGGAGTAATTATCTTGGGCGCCAGGTAACGTGGCTTTGCCATTATCATGTCAGAGGGTTCGGAGGGTTCCGATTGACCCGCCTGATTTACAGCAATAATACGGAACTCATATTCCTGACCCTCAACGAGATCCGGTACGGTTGCTGTGGTCTTATTGGGCGGAGCATGGACCACATTAACCCAATAGGGACTGCCCTTCTCCTTCTTCTGGATGATATACTCAGTGAGTGGTGCACCTCCATCCGACTTGGGTGCCGCCCACTGCAGGTCGACGTGGTCGCGATCCCAGTCGGTAATGTTTGGTTTGCCTGGCGCATCGGGTTCATCAAACTCGTTCTTCGCCACGATGCTCTTGTCGGCCTCGAGTGGTTCCGATTCCCCAATGGCATTCACTGCCTTTACACGGAACAGGTACTCCTTACGATGCACCAGCCTGGTCACATCATGCACCGGATGTGTGCTCATGCCAGCATCCGACCAAGTGCCGCGTGACAAATCCATTTTTTCGATGATGTAGTGTAGGATTGGAGAGCCTCCATCATCCTCTGGCACATGCCAACCCAAGTGGCAGCCATCTCTGGATATCTTGCTAATATCCAACGGACCCTTGGGCACCGACGGACGATCCAAAACAGTGGCATGTGCGGAGGCATCAAAGGAGCCGTATTCGTTCTTTAGGATCAGCGTGTAGCGACCCTCATCGCTGCGTAGCGCCGAGGGTATCTCAAAGCTGAGCTCATTCTGGAACAGATTCGATTGGATGCGCGTTTGCTCCGCAAGGGGCAACTCCTGGCCATTGTACAGCCACTTGATGCTGGGTCGCGGCGAGGCTTCGATGGGCAGAGTCCAACCCAGTCGATTGCCGGCGTGAACCGTGATATCGTTGAGCAGAGATTTGTCAAAGTGGGGCGCCAGGAAGCGGGGCTTGCAGATGACTGTGGCCGAGGGATCCGAGGGATCCGATTGACCTGCTTTGTTCACGGCTATCACACGGAACTCGTACTCCCCACCATCGGTCAGATCCGGTATGTGCGCCTTGCGCTCCTCTCCGGGTATAGTTGTAGCCCTCTCCCACTGTCCAAATTTAGGGCGTTTCTCGATAATGTAACCAGTGATGGGTGCACCACCATCTCTTTTGGGTGCCGCCCACTCCAGATCCACAAAGTCCTTGCCCCAATCGACAGCCTGCGGCTGACCTGGCTTATCCGGACGTGCATAGGGATCCTTGGCAGTGATGGCCTGACTTGTGGTCAGTGGTTGCGATTGACCCTGTTTATTCACCGCACGCACTCTAAAGTTATAGTCATGATTCTCGATAAGGTTGTCCGCGCGGATTTCACACCCAGCCGACTCCCCGACGGGCACCCAACGCATCGCCTCATTGTCCATTTTCTCCACCACATAATGGGTAATCTCGGAGCCACCATCGTCGCGTGGTGGTCGCCAGCGAAGCGTCAACGAGTTCTTGGTTATATCATCGCCACGTAGCGGTGCCTCTGGCGGAGTGGGCACATCCAACACGGTCACCTTAACCGTATGCCTGTCCACGCCATTTACATTACGTGCTACTAGTGTATATAGACCCGTATCCGCTCGCTTGGCATCGAGTATGCGCAGCTTGGTGCGTTCATCGTTGTTGCTGATCTTTACCCGATCCGTGTTGATGACCATGTTGTCCTCATGCGTCCATTCCTTGCTGGGAATCGGTTCACCCGTAACGGGCACATCAAATTCAAAAACATTTCCTGCCCGTATTTTGATGTCCAACATGAAATTTCTATCGATTTTGGGCGCCAGGTTTTTGGGTCTAGCCACATGGGGCTCCGATGGGTCACTGGGTACACCAGGACCCGCTTTATTTACCGCCCGCACACGGAACTCGTATTTGACGCCCTCAATTAAGTCGGGCACGTGTCCGCCGGTCACATCCCCCTCAATCTCGGCGCACTTTTCCCAATCCGGCGCGTACTTATCCCGTTTCTCGATGATGTAACCACTTATGGGAGACCCACCATCGCTCTCCGGTTTTGTCCATTCCAGATCGACGAAATCCTTGTCGAAATCTTTGATTGCAGGTGTGCCCGGTTTGCTGGGCTCATCATAGGGATTCTTGGCTTCGGTGGCATGTGGTGTTGTAAGTGGATCAGATAAGCCCTGACGATTCTTGGCGCGCACACGGAATTTGTATTTGTGACCCGGAGTGAGACCTTTCACTTGCAGATTGGTTGTGGGTCCATCGGTCTCGCCGGCAGGCACCCAACGACCCGATACCTCGTCCAGTTTCTCCACAACATAACTATCAATGGGCTGACCACCATCATCATCGGGTGGACTCCACTTCAGAGTGCAACCCTCCGCATGAACATCCTCCACTTTGAGTGGCCCATTTGGCGGCGAGGGCTTATCGATAACCGTAACTTTAACATCCGCACTATCCTCCCCGTTGGCATTCTCGGCGTGCACCGTATACAGACCCGAATCGGATCGGGTTGCATTGGTTACCTTCAGCTTGGTATTGTAGTCCACGTGGTTGACCTTAATGTTATCCTTTGTGTACAGTTCCTTTTTCTTGAGCAGCCATTTTGTTTTGGGCGCCGGTTCGCCAGATACCTTGCAATCAAAGCTGAATCCCTGTCCTGCCTTGATGCGCACTTCTATTAAATTGGAGCGGTCGATGACGGGTGGCTTGTTCCTCGCCTTGGCCACAATTGGCGTTGTCGCATCGGAGGGCTCACCCGGACCGGCTGCATTGATGGCACTAACCCGGAACTCGTACGCCTGACCCTCTGTTAAGCCCGGCACGGTTGCCTTGCATTGATCAGCGGGCACTTCCAGTGCCTTCTCCCAGTGCCCGTACTTATCCTTCTTCTCCACCAGATAACCGGTGATGGGTGAACCACCATCGTTTAGTGGTGGTGTCCACGCCAAATCGATGTGATCCTTATCCCAATCGGTTGGGCGTAGATTCTCCGGCTTACCGGGCTCATCGAACGGATTCTTGGCTATAATCGATTCCTCACCGATGAGTGGAGCAGATTCACCCTCTGCATTTACGGCGGAGACTCGGAATTTGTATTCATTTCCGGGCGTTAAGCCCATAACATCAGCTTGTGGTTCCGTCGAACGTGCGCAGGGCAGCCAACAACCCGTCTCCGGGTCGAGTTTATCGATCTGGAAGTATTCAATGGGTGTGCCACCATCATCCGTGGGTCGCTTCCACTTCAGGTGACAGCCTTCCTTGTGCACATCTGCGATCTGCAGTGGACCATTCGGTGGCGTTGGCTTATCCGTTATATTCACATTGATCAGCACGCTATCTTTGCCGGAACTATTTACAGCCGTAACTAAATATTCGCCTGAATCGCCACGCTGTGTTGGACGTATCACTAGCTTCGTATAATAATCGGGTGTTTCTATCGTTGCATTCTTGCCCGTTTGCAGCGGATAATTGGAGAATTTCCAGTCCACTTTCGGTGCAGGTTCACCCGTAATTACGGCATCCAATTTGAGTGCCGTTCCCGCCGAAATTGTCACATCCCGCAAATTGCGACGATCGATTTTGGGCGCCAAATAGCGAGGCTTGGCTATGAACGTCTTGCTGGCCTCCGAGGGTTCCGACTGTCCACCCTTGTTCAAGGCAATCACCCGGAACTGATATTCATTACCCTCGATCAGTCCATTTACGGTGGCCAACGGACTTGGTGTATCCGTTTCGAGTGCCTTCTCCCACAGTGGACTGTATTTGTCCTTGATCTCGATAATGTAACCAGTGATGGGTGAACCACCATCCGAGGCGGGCTCCGGCCAGGCCAGTTCCACTTTGTTGGCCGTCCAATCGGTGGGTTCAGGTGCGCCAGGCTTCGAGGGTGCAGCTAAAAATAAAAAAAAAATTTAAAAAAAAGAATAATAACAATAACAATTACTCTATTTTATTTAAATTCAATTATCTTCTCTACTTACTAAATGGATCCTTGGCTATAATGGAGCCCAGTGTTTCCAGCGGCTCGGATTCACCTTCCTTGTTCACGGCCTTGACACGGAATTTGTACTCGTGACCTGGTATTAAACCATCCACATTCATTTCAGGTACATCACTTTTGCCCACGGGCAACCAAATGCCCGTATCCGGATCGAATTTCTCCACCAAATAGCTATCGATGGGCTCGCCGCCATCATCCTTGGGCTTTTTCCATTTCAATTTGCAGCCATCCTTGTGCACATCGGACACCTCCAAGGGGCCCTCTGGTTTGCCAGGCTTGGCTGTAAATTTGTTATTAAAATTGATTATTATATATTATTTAATGTTTAACATTGTTAATCACTTACTGATTATATTAATTTGGAATTCGACTTGATCCTGGCCGTATAGATTGTGTGCCACAATCTTGTAGAGACCCGTATCCTTGCGTTCCGGATTATTGTTAATATATTTGGTGTTGTACGGCACATTCTCGATTCGACTGCCCGATGTGGGATATACGGACTTGCCATTTTGGGTCCAGCTAATTTCCGGAGCGGGCTCTCCACTCACATTAATATCGAGGAATATCGGCTCGCCAGCCTTGACATTGTAGGTGCGTACATTCTTACGGTCGATCTTGGGTGCGACTGTTTTAATATTGGATCAAGATGTGGATATTTACTTATTTTATTTATTTATTAATAATTTGTTTTTTAAATGTATATATTTATAGATTAACTTGTTAATTACTCATTTAATGCAAAAAATAAGTTCATTTAAATTAAATTCAAACTTAATATAATATATATATTTATAACCCTTGACATTATATCATCGACAACTGCTTAAAATAATCGATTTAATTATTTATTTATTTAATTTATTCATTTTATTATTTCTGTGTAGCTATTTTTTATTTTATTTATAATGTTTAATTTTTTAAGTGTTGTATTATTTTATGTAATAAAGTAAGTTAAATTCAATTGAAATCAAATTTAATATTGAAAGTTAAATTACAAATAAAACAAGATAGAACGTTGCAGTCGGACGTAACCGACAGCGAAATACTATTATACCTTAATTTGTGTACAGTTAAGAATTACTGTCCAAGTTTGCCTTTTTGAATTGGAACACATTCTGTTCATTATACCCTTAACCCCTTAAAAATGGGTAAAAAGGGTATAATGGTTTTGTGCAAATGTATGTAACAGGCAGAAGGAAGCATCTCCGACCCCATAAAGTATATATATTCTTGATCAGGATCAACAGCCGAGTCGATATAGCCCTGTCCGTCTGTCCGTCCGTCCGTCCGTCCGTCCGTCCGTCCGTCTGTATGAACACGCGGATCTCAGAGACTATAAGAGCTAGAGACTTCAAATTTGAAATATAGGTTCTCGTATACCAGGCGCAGAACAAGTTTGCTTTATTTTATCGATAACTGCTATAGTTTCGGAATTATCGATACATTTAGATTTCCGATAGCAATAAATTCCACAATTTAAGAGGCAGAGGGTTCTAATTTATACATAATATGCTTATACATATTATTGATCAGTTGCCAAAATTTCATTAAGTTCGGATAAGAAACACCAAAGTTATAGTCGAAAATATATTTTCATATTGATCTTCTTGTTGTCAGCAGCCGGAAGCATTTTCTGTATGCATAAATAGGCGAGCGCATGTGTGAGAATGAGATGGCATGATAATCGACGCTAGTGTCAATATATTTGTGTGTATTCTGCAGAGCCCCGATAAGTACTGTTTCGTGTACGCATGTATGTCTGTATGTATGTATGTATATGCTTGTGAGTAAAGACTGTAAGAAATGCACTTGCAGAACTGAACATTTGAGTGCAAATCATTTTAAAGGGAAATTATCCAATAAAACTAGAATATATTTAACAACTGGGTTAAGGGTATATCGTAGTCGAGCCAACTCGACTACAGCATCTTACTTGTTTTCTACTAATAAATATGTATATGATTTGCATATAAGTGAGCGTGGCTTTTAAAGACGGTGAGCAGAATAACATAGAATAAATAAGACACAAAAGATTGTATAAGCTACTTTCACTCTTAAATTCCGGAGATATGGGCTTTTCGAGACTTTAGGGGCGGGAGTAGGCGTTGCCCAAAAAAATTATAGAGAAGTTTCCTAATAATCTTCCTACGCTGTTTACTAACAAACTAACTTGAATTGCGGGGTATATGGGCGTTTATCGGTTTTGGGGGCGGAGTGGGCGTGGCCCAAAATATGTTGGAGTTCGATCTTAGTAATATACCTTCTAAGTTTGGCAACTGTACCTCTTAAATTGCGTGAGATATAGGCATTTATCGTTTTTTGTGGGCGGGACTGGGCGTGGTCCAAAATTTTGTTTCCACATTTATGAAGGGTGTTACTAGCAATATACCTTTAAAATTTGGTGACTTAAGTTTTCAAATTGCGTGAGATATATGGGTTTATCGATTTACACCAACAGGTGTATCGGCTTAGGTACGTGGAGTGGGCGTGGCCATCCAATTTTTTTTTATCGATCTTTGGGGGAGTTACCAGTAACATACCTGCAAATTTTTGCGATTCTAGCTTGCAAATTACGGCAGATATGCGCATTTTAAATTTCTAGGGACGAAGTTCCTGGGGGCGGCGGATGTGGGAGTGGTCCAACAATTTATATGACAATCCTTGGAGGAGGTTACCAGAAAATTACCCACCTAGTTTGGTTACTCTATCCTTAAAATTTTCGGAGATATACGGAGTTATCGATTTACAATCGGAATTGTCGATTATAGGCGCAGGTGTGGGCGTGGCACCACCAATTTGTTATCGGTTCTTAAAGGCGATTACCAGTAATATACATACCAAATTAGACGTTCCCTACTCAAAAACTGCGGAAGATATAGCCATTTGAAGGGCGGAGGTGATAGGGACCTCGCCAACAACCTACCAACCAAAATTGGTGACGGTATCCATTAAATTGTGAGAGATATGGCGGTTTATCGATTTGCTAAAATCGAATTTATCGATTTTCTAGCTGCCTAGTGGACGTAGAACCAAACCCAAGACACTTTAACTTTTGAAGGTATTTTCCAATATACGTTCCAAGTTTCAAGTCTCTATCTCTAAAGGTGTCGGAGGAACGCGCGTTCATATGGACGGACAGACAGCATGACGGACATTGCACAAAACCAATACACTATTATACCTTTTTGGTATAATAGTATAATTAAAGGAAATATTTATAATACAAAATATTATGTATTATATTGCATTACAAATAAAATTAAATTACAAATTTGAATTAAACCAATATAATTATTTAGAAGATTTCTAGGGGTATTTTTATGGGAATATTTTTTAAAGTTATTATACCCTGAACCCCTTAAAAATGGGTAAAAAGGGTATAATGGTTTTGTGCAAATGTGTGTAACAGGCAGAAGGAAGCATCTCCGACCCCATAAAGTATATATATTCTTGATCAGGATCAATAGCCGAGTCGATCTAGCCCTGTCCGTCTGTCTGTCCGTCCGTCCGTCTGTCCGTCCGTCCGTCTGTCCGTCTGTATGAACACGCGGATCTCAGAGACTATAAGAGCTAGAGACTTCAAATTTGGAATATAAGATCTCGTATACCAGGCGCAGATCAAGTTTGAATATTTTATCGATAACTGCCTCAGTTTCTGAATTATCGATACATTAAGATTTCCGATAGAAGTAAATTCCACATATCTCTCACAATTTAATGGATACAGTCACCAATTTTGGTTGGTAGATTGTTGGCGAGGTCCTTGAAAGATCGGCATGTGCCACGCCCACCTCCGACGCCCCCATCACCCCAGCCCCTAAAATTTTCAAATGGCTATATCTTCAACAGTTTTTGAGTAGGGAACGTCTAATTTGGTATGTATATTACTGGTAATCGCCTTTAAGAACCGATAATAAATTGGTGGTGCCACGCCCACACCTGCGCCTATAATCGATTGTATTCGATAACTCCGTATATCTTCGAAAATTTGAAGGATAGAGTAACCAAACTAGGAGGGTAATTTTCTGGTAACCTCCTCCAAGGATTGTCATATAAATTTTTGGACCACGCCCACATCCGGTGCCCCCAGGAACTTCGTCCCTAGAAATTTAAAATGCGCATATCTATATCGGGTTTGGTGCCATTCCGCCCTTGTCCTCTGTCCGATTTTCGTCGACGAAACTCCAAATGATGTAGAATACAGTTGAGATGTTTAGATTGACCATTTTAGCTATTTGGCGATATGAATATCCGATTTTTAATTGTTCTAGGATGATTTTCCGTTGATCAATGGTAGTCCTTTTGCCCATAGTCCTTGTTGGCTTGTTACCGCCCAAATGCGGAAAAAAACTAAACTGACTTAAAAGGTTGGTCTATTTCTACCGTAAATATTCAACTTTAGGTAAAAAATCCGGGTTTTATGGCACCCAGGTGTTCGTAATGTAACTGTTCCAAATAGGCTGGAATCATAAAATTGGGTACTTTTTTACATAACCCGACCTAGCGGGTGGGGAAATCCCAGTTTATTAGGGTCCTATATTCATTTTTGTGGTTAATATATGTACCTGCCATGGGTCTTTGGAATTTTTGAAAAAGAATGCATAATGAGTTTATGGCAGGTAATTGAAAATTTTGCTAGACACCGTTCCAAATAAGGTGGTAGACACTGTATATGCCGTAATTTGCAAGCTAGAGTCGCAAAATTTTGCAGGTATGTTACTGGTAACTCCCCCAAAGATCGATAAAAAAAATTGGATGGCAACGCCCACTCCACCTACCTAAACCGATACACCTGTTGGGGTAAATCGATAAACCCATATATCTCGCTCAATTTGAAAACTGAAGTCACCAAATTTTAAAGGTATATTGCTAGTAACACCCTTCATAAATGTGGAAAAAAAAATTTGGACCACGCCCACTCCCGCCCACAAAAAACGATAAGTGCCTGTATCTCCCGCAATTTAAGAGCTACAGTTACCAAACTTAGAAGGTATATTACTAAAACCGAACTCCAAAATTTTGGGCCACGCCCACTCCTTCCCCCAAAACCGATAAACGTCCATATCCCCCGCAAGTTAATTAGTTACCAAACTGGGTGGGAAGATTATTAGGAAACTTCTCTATAATTTGTTTGATGCGAAACTATTAAAGGGGACATTTGGAAATAAACCTATAATGTATTTAAAGCTTGGTTCAGGGTATATGGTAGTCGAGCTCACTCGACTACAGCGTTCTTACTTGTTTTTTAATAGCATTTGATGTAAGTCGGCACAGAAAATTGCAACAAGCTTAAAAATTAATTCTATTAAATGAAAAATTAATTTAGTTAAAGGAGACAAGATATAGTCTAAATTAAATAACACTACAAAAATTTAAAATTTAATTAAACTTCTTATAAAAATATATATTTATAAGATTTCTGGGTATGTTTATTGATTGAGTATAATCCAGAAATAGTTGGTATGAATTAAATTGCATTTAAATATAAAAAAAATAAGAAAATTAAGTCATTAAATAAATAAATGACTAAATAAATAAATTAATAAAAGTGATTAAAAGAATAAATGAATAAGATATTAAATGAATAAATAAATAAATAAATAAATAAATAGAAAAAACTGAAATTTTTCAAACGTTTGTTCAACTTACGTTTTCTGGGCTTGGTGATGACAGATTTGCTGGCGTCGGAGGGTTCGCCGGGTCCGGCAGCATTGATCGCCTTCACACGGAACTCGTACTCGCAGTTCTCATCCAGGTTGGGCACTGTCACCTTGCACTCCTCACCCAAAGCGGGTGCTGAGATCTCCGCGCCCTTAATCCACTTGTCGGTGCCCTTTTCACGTTTCTCCACCACATACGCCGTAATCGGAGAACCGCCATCGTTGTGCGGTGGTCGCCAAACCAAATCGACACGATCCTTGTCCCAATCGACGGTCTCCGGTGTGCCAGGTTTGCCCGGCTCATCGAACGGATTCTTGGCCACAATCGATTGTTCGCCGACTAGTGGTTCCGATTCACCCTCCGTATTTACGGCCAGCACACGGAACTTGTACTCGTGACCCGGTTCAAGATTGTTCAGCTCAGCAAAGGGTTCCTTAAAGCGACCAGAAGGCATCCAACGACCCGATTCCACATCCATTTTCTCCACCACATAATGCTCGATGGGCAAACCACCATCATCCAACGGTGGATTCCACTTCAGCTTGCAGCCCTCCTTGTGCACATCGGTGACCCGCAATGGACCCTCGGGTGGTGCGGGTTTATCGAGCACTGTTACCTCAAAGGAGGCCTCATCGTGTCCGGAGTCATTTTCCGCCTTAATTGTATATTTTCCGGTATGCATTCGCTTGGCGAAGGGTACGGCTAATTTGGTGCGATAGGGTTCCATGTCGATGTTGAAATCATCTTCGCTAATGCGTGCCTTGTTGTGGAACCAGGTCTTTGTCGCTGGTGGTTCACCGGATACCTTGATATCGTAGCGTATATGTTGTCCGGCCTTAACTGTAATATCTTTAATATTTGTTCGATCGATTTTCGGTGGTGCAAACCGATCCTTGGCCGTCATTTGATCGGATGCCTCGGATGGTTTACTTTGTCCAGCTTTATTTACGGCCTTGACGCGGAATTGGTATTTAGTGCCCTCGATTAGATCGTTGACTCGTGCCTTGCAATCCGGCGTATTTGTCTCGAGTACCTTTTGCCATTTGCCTGTATTGTTGTCCTTCTTCTCAACTATATACCCAGTGATCGGAGCACCACCATCGTCTTCTGGTGCACGCCACTTAAGATCCGCATGATGCGCCGACCAATCCGTAATTTGAGGTTTTCCGGGCGTATCCGCTGCATCGTACGGATTCTTAGCCGTAACAGGTATGTCCGTTACGAGTGGTTCGGATTCACCTTCGCTATTTACGGCCTTCACGCGGAATAGATATTCCTTGCCCTCGGTCAGGCCCGTAACTTCGGCCTCCGGCGTTTTCGTGGTTAACACGGGTACCCAACGACCCGTCTCCGTATCCATGCGCTCGACAACATAATGTTCGATGGGTTCCCCGCCATCATCGTCGGGCTTATCCCATTTCAGATGCACACTCTCCGCTTTCACATCGCTGACTGCCAGCGGACCCTTCGGCTTGCTGGGCTTGCAGAGCACCTCCAGCTCTACCTCAACGGTATCTACGCCAGAATCGTTCTTAGCCGTAACAATATATGTGCCCTTGTTGGCACGCTTCACTTTCGGCATTATAAATGTCGTTTTATATTCCTCATTCTCGATTTTGATGTGTTCACCGGATTTGATCTCGGCTCCGTTGTAGGTCCACGTTATCTTTGCCGGGGGCTCAGCTTTTACGGTCGCATCCATGTGCAGCATTTGACCGCTGCGCATTACCTTTTTCTGCAGATTCTTTCGGTCGATGTGTGGTGCCAGGAAACGTGGCTTCGCTACCACAGACTTGGACACATCGCTGGGTTCACTGGGACCGGCCTTGTTTACGGCCACAATACGGAATTCGTATTCATGTCCCTCTTCCACGCCAGTCACAGTACCTTTAGTCTTGTCACCCGGCACGGTGGCGGCATCAACCCAACCCCTGCCCGACTTGTCGCGCATTTGAATGATGTATTTTTGTATGGGAGCACCACCATCGTTTTTGGGCGGATCCCAAGCCAGATCGACGAAATCCTTATCCCAATTGGTTGGTTCGGGACGACCGGGTTTGTCCGGCTCATCGAACGGATTCTTGGCAATGATGGGTTTCTCTGTTTCGAGCGGTTCCGATTCGCCCTCCTTGTTAACGGCGCGCACGCGGAACTTGTACGGTTTGCCCTCGTGTAGTCCAATGACCTTGGTCTCCGGTTCGGAACTCTTGCCGCACGGTAACCATTGACCCGTATGTGGATCAAGTTTCTCGATCTCATAGTAATCGATGGGTGCACCGCCATCATCCTCCGGTTTCTCCCACTTCAGCTTGCAGCTGTGCTTAGTGATGTCATTCACTTGCAGTGGACCCTTCGGCTTGCCGGGCTTACCCAGCACAGAGACCTCCAATTCGGCCACATCTTCACCCACCTCATTGCTTGCTTTGATGGTGTATTTACCACTTTGTGGACGTTTGGCACGCATCACAAAGAATTTGGTATTGTAATCGACGCTATCGATCTTAATACCCTCCTCATCACTCACGACGGGCAGACCATTGAAGGTCCACTCAATCTTTGGTGCAGGTTCACCCTTCACATTGATATCCAGACTGATGGAAAGGCCGGCCTTGACTATGACGGGTTTCAGGTTGGTCCGATCAATATGGGGCTTAACTGTGGAAAAGAGTGAGAGCGAGATTAGGGAGGGAGAGATCAGATTAAAGAGAGATAAATTCAGAGGGATAAGATAAATGTAGAAAAAGAGCTAAGATCAGATCAGAAAAAGAGATCATCTTAGAGAGAGAGAGAGAGAGCGAGAGAGTGAGAGACAGAGATAAAATCAGATTATAGAGAGATCAGATTAATTCAGAGAGAAATCAGATCAGATGGAGGGAGATCAGCTCAGAGAGATCCGATTAAAAAAGAAAGTTAAGATCAGAGAAAGAGAAAGACGGATCAGAATAAAGAGAGATCAGTTCAGAGAGACATCAGATCCGGTTAGACAGAGTCACATCAGATCAGAGAGAGAAAGAGAGAGAGAGATCAGATCAGATTAAAATAGACAGAGATCAGTTGGGATCAGATAAAACAAGAGAGAACGTTGCAGTGGAATGTAACCAACAGCGAAATACTATGCTACCATAAGTTGTGTGCAACCAAGAAATACTGTCCAAGCTTACCTTTCAGGTTGAGGTCGATATAATATAGTAACCCGTCTTCGAAGTTTGGTTTTTTAACGGTTTTTGACTTAAGCTTTAAAATTGCGTGAGATATATGGTCCTATCGATTTACAACAACAGGTGTATCGGTTTAGGTTGGGCGGCCAAATTATTTACCGTTCCTTGGAGGAGATTTTCAGCAAGTTACTGCCAAGCTTGGTCCCTCTATCTTTGAAATTGTGGGAGACATACGTATTTATCGGTTTACACTCTCCGAAATATCGGTATTGTCGATTATGGGTGGAGGTGTGGGCGTGGAAACACAAATTTGATATCGGTTTTTAAAGGCGACTACCAGTAATATACCTACCAAATTTGACGTTCCCAGCTCAAAAACTGCGGAAAATATAGCAATTTAAAAGTTTTAGGGGCAGGGGGCTGGAGGAGTCGGTGGTGGTTGTGGCATATGCCGATCTTTAAAGGACATCGCCAAACAAATTGATGACTGTAGCTATACAATTGTGGGAGATATGTCGCTTTATCGATTTGCGAATATCGATTTTACCGATTTTCTAGCTCCCGGACGGACAGACAGATAGACCGCTTGACGGACATTGCACAAAACCAATATTATTATTATTATTATTATACCTTCGGTATCATAGTATAAAAAGATAAAAAAAATATCATCTCATAGAAAAGAAAGAGAGGGAGTTCAGTCTAAGGTCCAAGATCTCGTCAACACTTACGGAAACGAGGTTTGGCCGTATGCCAATTGGTCTGCTCGGATGGTTCCGAGGGACCCGCTTTGTTCACCGCCCGCACACGAAATTTGTACTGTTGGCCCTCCTCCAGTTTCTTGACGACACCCTTGCAGATGGGTCCCTCCGTTTCGGTGGCCTTGACGAACTCACCGGAATCCTTGTCCATTACCTCAATAATATAGTTTGTAATGGGAGAGCCACCATCTCGAATGGGTGGTTCCCATTTCAATTTCACATGATGCTCATCCCAATCCTCAATCTCAGGCAGACCAGGCGGTGCCGAGGCATCAAATGGATTCTTGGCAGTGATAGCTGACTCGGTCTCGAGTGGTTCCGATTCACCTTCCTCGTTGATGGCCTTCACACGGAACTGATAGCGATGATTGGGATCGAGACCCTTCACATCGAGCTCTGTCTTGGCGGGATCAACGGTGCCAGCTGGCACCCATTTACCCGTAGCCGTATCCATTTTCTCAACAGCATAACCCGTAATGGGAACACCACCATCATCCTTTGGTTTCTTCCATTGCAATTTGCAGCCGGTCTTGTGTATATCGGAGACTTCTAAAGGACCCTCCGGCTTGCCAGGCTTATCCAAGATAATCACTTCCACTTCGGCCTCATCGACACCATTAATGTTTTCCGCTTTCAGTTTGTAGATGCCACTGTCTTTTCGAGCTGTATCCAACAGTGTCAACTTTGTATTGTAATCCTCATTGTCCAGACGAACCTGTCCACTGGGCGTGAGGTCCTTCTCCTTGAAGTACCAGGTCAAAGTTGGTGCTGGTTCACCCTTGACATCCACATCGAATTTAACAGTTTGCCCTGCACGCACCTTGATCGGTTTCATTTTCTCGCGATTTATGCTTGGTTTGACTATAGCAATGTAAAGATTTCATTATATTAATATACAAATAATAATATTATATAATTGACCATAATAATATATAAATAAAATAAACATAATAAATCTAATAATAAGCTTTGGCTCAACATAAAATCAAGCATTTTTTGCGTATACATACCAAAATAATAATAGTTACATAAAGGAAAAAAATTAGCGAATATTAATAAATTGGCCATTCATTTTCATAGCAGCTGTAAAAGAAATAGTTTTATTAATTCTTACGATTTCTCGGCTTGGCCAAATGCGGTTCGGTTGCGTCACTGGGTTCACTAGGTCCGGCCTTGTTGAGGGCCCGTACACGGAACTGATACACATTGCCCTCGGTAAGGCCATCGACAGTTGCCTCGGGTGTAGGGCTCTAAGTAAATATATATATAATATAAATATATATATTGAATTATATTTTATTTAATTAATTAAATTATTTTGTAATTTGCTATTTAATTATTAAAATTAATATTTTATTATTAAAATTACTAGTTGTTTAATTAAGTTACTGTTTATGTATTAAAATAATAATTTATTTATTTAGATTATTATTAATTTATACTAAATTAGTTAAATCAGTATTTAAGTTTTTTAATTTTTAAAATTTTGTTACTAATGGTGCTATTTAAACTATAATAAATATTGTATTATATCATTTTAATAATTAAAATGTAGTTGAAGTAATTAAATAACAATTTATTCGTTTATTATTTAATTCCTTCAACTACTACAAATATATATATGCATAACATATTTATTGCTTTAATCCTTTCCTAAAACCCCTTCGATTTCCATACTTACATTTGTGGTGAGCACTTCATCCCATATGGGTGAGAATTTATCCTTCTTTTCGATTACATAACCTATAATCGGTGCACCGCCATCATCTTTTGGCGGTTCCCATTTCAATTTAACCATATGCTCATTATAATCATCAATTTTGGGTGTGCCTGGCTTGGTGGCAGCATCATACGGATTTTTCGCCACAATGCTGCCATCGGTCTCCAAGGGTTCGGATTCGCCCTCCTCATTGATGGCCCTGACCCGAAACTGATACTCATGGCCCTCCTGCAGGCCCTTGACATCAAGTTCGGTATCATTGCCCGAGGTACGACCGACAGGCACCCAACGACCCTGTTTCTTATCGAATTTCTCCACCTGATAACCGGTTATCGGTTTACCGCCATCATCTTCCGGCTTCTGCCACTTCAATTTGCAGCCATCCTTCGTAATATCCTTGACGGTCAGAGGACCCTTCGGTTTACCGGGTGGTCCCAGCACATTGACCTCAACGGTGGCCTCATCCTCACCGTGCTCGTTTACGGCTCGGATTTTATAGGTGCCCGTATGTTTGCGCACAGCATCGATAATCGCTATCTTTGTATTATGGGGTATATTTTGGATTTCAATGTTGCTCGGCAACTCCTCTGGTTTGAGTTCCTTGTCGTTCTGATACCAGATAACCGTCGGCACGGGCTCGCCCCGTACGTTCACATCGTATTTTATGGGTTTGCCGGCACGTATGAGCAGTGGTTTCAGGTTCGTTCTATCAATGCGAGGCTTCACTGTACGTGGGTAAAAAAGAGAATGAAGGAGAGTGCGAGAGAATGTGGAGAATTAGCGAAAGAAAGATAAGAAATTTATTTATTATTAATTGGGTATATATTATATGTACATACATATATTAATAATGTAGGTAAATACTATATATATCATTAGCAAGCAAGGCAATCACCAAATATAAGATCAATGTATATTTGACATAAAATCAGAAGGATAGGAATTCTATCTGGTGAGTTTCATATTAGGCACTAGGATTATAATAAAATATGTATATAATTTAAATATAATTAAATTAAGCAACTTTTTTTATGGTATTTGCGAAAGATAGGAATTCTATTTAATTAGTTTTTATTTGGGTACTCAAATCATAAATGAACAAAGGTACTTCAGAATTATATCTCGATATTTCTGTGCTGAGGGGCTAAGATTATAATAAAAACAAGATAGAACGTTGCAGTCGGACGTAACCGACAGCGAAATACTATTATACCTTAATTTGTGTACAGTTAAGAATTACTGTCCAAGTTTGCCTTTTTGAATGGGAACACATTCTGATCATTCTCTACTAATAAATATGTATATGATTTGCATATAAGTGAGCGTGGCTTTTAAAGACAGTGAGCAGAATAACACTGGGAGTGCAGACACAAAAGATTGTATAAGCTACTTTCACTCTTAAATTCCTAAGATATGGGCTTTTCGAGACTTTAGGGGCGGGAGTGAGCGTGGCCCAAAAAATTTTGGAGTTCGATCTTGAGAATATACCTTCTAAGTTTGGTAACTGTAGCTCTAAAATTGCGGGAGATACAGGTATTCATCGTTTTTTGTGGGCTGGAGTGGGCGTGGTCGAAATTTTTTTCCCACATTTTTGAAGGGTGTTACTAGCAATATACATTTAAGATTTGGTGACTTATGTTGTCAAATTGCGTGAGATATATGGGTTTGTCGATTTACACCAACAGGTGTATCGGTTTAGGTAGGTGGAGTTTGCGTGGCCATCCAATTTTTTTATCGATCTTTGGGGGAGTTACCAGTAACATACCTGCAAAATTTCGCGACTCTAGCTAGCAAATTACGGCAGATATGAGCATTTTAAATTTCTAGGGACGAAGTTCCTGGGGGCGGCGGTTGTGGGCGTGGTCCAAAAATTGGTATGCCGATCTTTGGAGGAGGTTACCAGCAAATTACCTTCCAAGTTTGGTTACTCTATCTTTAAAATTTTCGGAGATATACGGAGTTATCGTTTTACAATCGGAATTGTCGATAATAGGCACAGGTGTGGGCGTGGCACCACCAATTTGTTATCGGTTCTTAAAGGCGACTACCAGTAATATACCTACCAAATTTGACGTTACCTACTCAAAAACTGCGGAAGATATAGCCATTTGAAAATTTTAGGGGCGTCGGAGGTGGGCGTGGCAGATGCCAATCTTTCAAGGACCTCGCCAACAACCTACCAACCAAAATTGGTGACTGTATCCATTAAATTGTGAGAGATATGGCGGTTTATCGATTTGCTAAAATCGAATTTATCGATTTTCTAGCTGCCTAGTGGACGTAGAACCAAACCCAAGACACTTTAACTTTTGAAGGTATTTTCCAATATACGTTCCAAGTTTCAAGTCTCTATCTCTAAAGGTGTCGGAGGAACGCGCGTTCATATGGACGGACAGACAGCATGACGGACATTGCACAAAACCAACACACTATTATACCTTTTTGGTATAATAGTATAATTAAAGGAAATATTTATAATACAAAATATTATGTATTATATTGCATTACAAATAAAATTAAATTACAAATTTGAATTAAACCAATATAATTATTTAGAAGATTTCTAGGGGTATTTTTATGGGAATATTTTTTAAAGTTATTATACCCTGAACCCCTTAAAAATGGGTAAAAAGGGTATAATGGTTTTGTGCAAATGTGTGTAACAGGCAGAAGGAAGCATCTCCGACCCCATAAAGTATATATATTCTTGATCAGGATCAATAGCCGAGTCGATCTAGCCCTGTCCGTCTGTCTGTCCGTCCGTCCGTCTGTCCGTCCGTCCGTCCGTCCGTCTGTCCGTCCGTCCGTCTGTCCGTCTGTATGAACACGCGGATCTCAGAGACTATAAGAGCTAGAGACTTCAAATTTGGAATATAAGATCTCGTATACCAGGCGCAGATCAAGTTTGAATATTTTATCGATAACTGCCTCAGTTTCTGAATTATCGATACATTTCGATTTTCGATTGCAATAAATTCCACATATCTCTCACAATTTAATGGATACAGTCACCAATTTTGGTTGGTAGATTGTTGGCGAGGTCCTTGAAAGATCGGCATGTGCCACGCCCACCTCCGACGCTCCCATCACCCCCGCCCCTAAAATTTTCAAATGGCTATATCTTCCGCAGTTTTTGAGTAGGTAACGTCAAATTCGGTAGGTATATTACTGGTAGTCGCCTTTAAGAACCGATAACAAATTGGTGGTGCCACGCCCACACCTGCGCCTATTATCGACAATTCCGATTGTAAAACGATAACTCCGTATATCTCCGAAAATTTGAAAGATAGAGTAACCAAACTTGGAAGGTAATTTGCTGGTAACCTCCTCCAAAGATCGGCATACCAATTTTTGGACCACGCCCACAACCGCCGCCCCCAGGAACTTCGTCCCTAGAAATTTAAAATGCTCATATCTGCCGTAATTTGCTAGCTAGAGTCGCGAAAATTTGCAGGTATGTTACTGGTAACTCCCCCAAAGATCGATAAAAAAAATTGGATGGCCACGCCCACTCCACCTACCTAAACCGATACACCTGTTGGTGTAAATCGACAAACCCATATATCTCACGCAATTTGACAACATAAGTCACCAAATCTTAAATGTATATTGCTAGTAACACCCTTCAAAAATGTGGGAAAAAAATTTCGACCACGCCCACTCCCGCCCACAAAAAACGACAAATACCTGTATCTCCCGCAATTTAAGAGCTACAGTTACCAAACTTAGAAGGTATATTACTAAGATCGAGCTTTGGGCCACGCCCACTCCAGGCCTCAAAACTGATAAACGTCCATATCCCTCGCAAGTTAGTTAGTTATCAAACTGGGTAGGAAGATTATTAGGAAACTTCTCTATAATTTGTTTGGTGCGAAACTATTAAAGGGGATATTTGGAAATAAACCTATAATGTGTTTAAAGCTTGGTTGAGGGTATATGGTAGTCGAGCTCACTCGACTACAGCGTTCTTACTTGTTAATAGCTGAGCTTTCTAATTATTATCATTATTATTATATTATAATTTTATATCTTTCATTCATAAGGATCTTCAATCTATAAAAATATAGATATTCGATACTTACACTTTTTGTACTTGACAATCTGAGGAACACTTGCGTCGGATGGAGGCGATGGACCCGCTTTGTTTACGGCAATCACACGGAACTGGTATTCGCCATACTCCTGCAGACCGGCCACAGTTGCCTCCAGTTGATCACCTGGTATCTCGAGAGCCTTCTCCCACTCCGGCTTGTTCTTGTCCTTCTTCTCGATGATGTATTTCTGAATGGGAGCACCACCATCATTATTGGGAGCAGTCCACTTCAAGCTGACACTCTGATTGTCATAGTCCGTAACTTCGGGTGTACCCGGCTTATTGGGCTCATCAAACGGATCCTTGGCCACAATACCCACCAACGTTGTCAACGGTTCCGATTCACCTTCCTCATTCACAGCGGAGACACGGAACATGTACTCCGAGCCAGGATTCAAGCCGGTCACATCGAAACTGGGCGGTTCCTTCTCGCCCGGCGAGCGACCCACTCGCACCCATTTACCTGTGGCGGTGTCCATTTTCTCGACAACGTATTCCTTGATGGGCACACCGCCATCATCCTCAGGTTTCTTCCACTGCAGCTTGCAACCCGTTGCGGTCACATCGCTGACAGCGAGAGGACCCTTCGGCGAACTAGGTTTGCCCAGCACTACCAGCTCAACGGTCTCGCGGTCAATACCGTTGCGATTC
Source organism: Drosophila mimica (assembly GCA_037043585.1). Lineage (NCBI taxonomy): Eukaryota > Metazoa > Arthropoda > Insecta > Diptera > Drosophilidae > Drosophila > Drosophila mimica. The sequence goes on from JBAMBE010000435.1 coordinate 742,503, forward strand.
TCCGCCTTCAGGGTATAAAAACCACTATCCTTACGCTTCAGATTTGTTATGACAAAATCGGTATGATAATCAATATTCTCGATACTGATCCTATCTCCTGTGTTTAATGGTATATCATCGCGCCAGCTCCAGTGTAATTCCGGTACGGGTTCACCCGTAACATCCACGGACCACTTATGGGTGCGACCACTTTTGATCGTCACCCGCTTGAATGTCGATCGATCAATCTGTGGCTTTACTATACATATATATATACATATATATATATATATATATAAATATATATATACAGTTGGGGTACAAGAATTTGCGTCAGTCCAAATGAAGAAATTTGTAATTTCGCGTAAGCATTTGCAAAGCGATGAAATTCAAGTTGCTGCGATGTGTTGCTCTAAAATGGAGTATTTCAAGACTTAAATTAAGTCTCAGTGTTAGTTGTTTTAAATGCACTGCTACAAAAAATCTATGTGCACGATTAAGTTAGCCTTTGGCTAAAAATAGTGTGTAGTAGCTTATTGTTTATTTATTTTTTTTTTATTATTTTTTTTTATGATATTATTACTTTTTATTTGATTATTTATTCAATTATTTTTTCTGTTATTTATCTTTTGAATTATTATATTTTCTTAACTGTAATTGTTATTGTACTTTAGTTGAGGTATCTACAATTATATGATGGTACTTACAATGATTTTACATGAGGCATATTTTTACTTAAGTTTTTATTACTATTATTTTTTTTATTGCTATTAAAAACTGACAGAGTTTGTACTGAAAGCAATTATTGTATACTACAAAAGCATTGAAAATATGTTAAGCCAAAGCCAAAGCTTCAATCGAGAGTGTTCGATTGCGAGATATCCTGTACCCAAAAGCGCGAAGCAAAAATGTATAGATTTTACAGAAATAATTTAAATAATACAAAGAAAAAAATACAAGCAATATGTTTGAAATTAAGTGCTTTTATCCCACATAAAGTTATTAAGAGAAAATTAAATAAATAAATAATAAATCGACGCAATAAAGAAATAAAATTCGTAAATAAATAATAAATAGATGCATTAAATAAATAAAATTCATAAAATTAGGGAAATTAAAAAAATATTTAAAATAAATGAAATAAAATTAATTAAATTAAATGAAATAATAAAAGAATAAATGAAATTATTTATATATATGAAATAAAATATTTAAAATAAATGGAATAAGTGAATGAAAAAATATAAATGAAATAAAATTAATTAAATTAAATGATATATGATTAATTAAAAGAAATAATAAATACAGTACATAGAATAAATGAAAATATTTAAATATAAATAAATGAATTAAATAAATAAAATAATGCTGGCTGAACGGACACTTCAATCTAAATAAAACACTAAGCTTGAAGTAGAAAATAAGTTAAAAATAAAAATAAACAAGCTTTCAGACATGGCTTATCATAAAAATATATATGCAATTTTCACACTATTCTAATGGGTACAGGCTACTAAAAAAACGGTTCTTAAATAAAGAATAAATATTAAAAAATGCGTGCACTTGGCTTAAGAAAAAGATATATATATATATATATATATATATCTATATAGAACTTACGATTCTTGTGCTTGCACAGATGATTATCGGTGGGTTGTGAGGGTTCCGAGGCACCCGCTTTATTCACGGCCCGCACACGGAACTGATAAACCATTTTCTCCTTGAGACCCTCAACCTTACACTCCGGTGTGGGATCCTCCGTTTTGGCCACCTCACTCCACGTGGGGGAGAATTTATCCTTGACCTCGACCACATAATGGGTAATCGGTCGACCACCATCCGAAGGAGGTCGCTTCCACTTAAGAAGGACACTCTTATTATCATAGTCATCGATGACTGGTTGACTGGGTGGACTTGGTGGATCATAGGGATTCTTGGCCTCAATCGCATCCGTAGTTTCCAGTGGCTCCGATTCACCCTCCTTGTTGATGGCCTTGACACGGAACTTGTACTTTTTGTTTGGCGTCAGACCCTTGAAATCGAAGGAGGTGGCATCGGGACCCACTTCCCCGGCGGGTATCCAGCGACCCGTCTCCTCGTCCATGCGCTCCAGGGCATAGCCCGTTATCTCGCAGCCACCATCGTCGGCGGGGCGTTTCCACTTCATCTTGATGTGATTGGCGCGCACCTCGTCCGGCTCGAACGGACCGCCCGGCGCCAAAGGACGATCCAGGACGATGACCTGGCCCTCCGATTCAATGGTGCCGGAAGTGTTGCTCAATACCAGTTTATATTTGCCCGTATCCTTGCGGACGGCTTTCTTTATAGTCATTGCTGAGTTGCGCTCGAGTTGCTCCAAGCAAATGCGTTGATTATCAAATTTAAGTGGTTCATTCGATTTGAACCAGCTCGCTGCCGGTTCCGGTTCACCATCGTATTTAATATCATAGCGTACAGTTTGACCCTTTTTAACTGTGATATTCTTGAGACCATCTCCGACGAGGAATGGCTTGACGAAACGGCATTTGGCAATGATGGCCTTGGTCTTGTCACTTGGTTCACCGGGCCCAGCTCGATTAACAGCACGGACTCGGAATTCGTACTGTTGTCCCTCCTTCAGCCCATCCACCGTGGCCACCCGGGCATCTCCGGGCACCTCTTTGCCCGCAACCCAATCGTTTGAGAATTTCTCTTTATATTCCACAATATAAGCTGTAATAGGATCACCGCCATCGCTATCGGGTGCCTCCCATTTCAAGTCCGCATGATCCTTGTCCCAATCGGTTAAATCAACTGCTTTGGGTTTGCCCGGCTCGTCCCATGGATCTTTGGCGAGTATCGAGCTCTTGAATGTGGCCGGATCTGAGGGACCGATCTTATTAACAGCACGTATACGGAATCTGTATTGCTTCTTTGGCACCAGGTCCTCAATTTTCTTGAGGCATGGCTCCGTCGGCAGAACCTCAGCGACAGGTTCCCAACCCTGTTTCTTGCTCAAATCTTGCCGTTCGATAACATATTTGGTTATCGGCGTACCGCCATCGTCTTCCGGTTTCTTAAACTTCACCACACAGGATGTTTGATAAATGTCCGTCACATCGACGTCTTGTGGTGGCGTTGGCGCATCCTGGCATATTATATTCACATCCTTTGTATCCTCACCTTGTGCATTCGATATCTTTATTTGATAGGGTCCCGATAAATCACGTGATGGTTTTTTAATCTTAAACGTGACCTTATCATCGGTGACGGCCACCTCAACATCCTTGACGGGCAACGGTTTGCCATCCTTGATTAATTTGGCTTCAACGGGCGATTGTTTGGTGCCGCTAACTGAAATTTGTAATATTACAATTATAATATTTAAAATACAAAATTCACATTTTAAATACTTTTTGCTATTTGTTGTAGTATTTGCTTACCTTTGTAAGGTACCTCGACGATAACTGGTGCACTTATCGGCCCCGCAAAGTCATCGGGACAATCGATATTTGGTCTGCTTTCGCCCTTGCGCACCGATAACTTACAACTCGAGCTTAGCTGACCCGATTCACAGGTAATTTCACCCACATCCGTTAATTCCAAATTGTTAAATACCAACTGATGTTTGCCACCGCCTAAATTCTTAATTTCTATGCGCTCGTTTGGCACAATGGGCTCCCCATTGAATTTCCAGTCGCAGGGCGCTGTTTGATCCTGCAGCTCCACGTCGAACACGAGTTTCTCACGCTCCACGGCATCCGTATCCTTGAGCTTCTTATTAAAGCGATTTTGATCTTGAATGGAATATGATTTCAAACAACAGTTAATATATATATTATATTTTTTTAAGGTAATTCTTTTCTTAATTGTCGTGTATCGGCATATATATTTTTTTTCGTAAGATTTTATAAATATATATTTTTATCTATTACCAAAATGCGATCTTACAGCTTATATCTTAAATGCAGATTTTACTTTTAATTTATGCATTTAAAGCTATACCTACTTTAAATTATTATAACTAGAAAATATTTTAGATCTGGATCCAGATCTAGCAAAAAACGTATTTACGCAAAAATATTACTTTATTTATTTTCAGAAAAAGTATAAATCTCCAGATATATTTTATTTATTATTATACTATTATATCAAAAAAGTATAATAGTATATTGGTTTGTTTAATGCTGTCCATTCGTCTGTCCATCTGTATGAACGCGCGTTTCTCCGACATCCTTAGAGATAGAGACTTGAAACTTGAAACGTATACTGGAAAGTACCCTCAAAAATTAAAGTGTTTTGGGTTTGGTCCTACGTCCACCAGGTATCTAGAAAACCGCTAAATTCGATTTTGGCAAATCGATAAGTCCACATATCTCTCACAATTTACTGGATACCGTCACCAATTTTGGTTGGTAGGTTGTTGGTGAGGTCCTTCAAAGACCGGCATGTGCCACGCCCAAATGGCCAAATGGCTATATCTTCCGCAGTTTTTAAGTAGGGAACGTAAAATTTGGTAGGTATATTTACTGGTTGTCGCAATTCTGGTAGACAATTCCGATATTGCGGAAATTGTAAATCGATAACTTCGTATATCTTCGAAAATTTTAAAGATAGAGTAACCAAACTTGGGAGGTAATTTGCTTGTAACCTAGGAACTTCGTCCAATAAATTTAAAATTCACATATCTGCCGTAATTTGCAAGCTAGAGTACCAAAATTTTTAAGGTATGTTTCTGGTAACTCCTCCAAAGATCGATAAAAAAAAATTGCGGGAGATACAGGCATTTATCGTTTTTTGTGGGCGGGAGTGGGCGTGGTCCAAATGTTTTTTTCCACATTTATGAAGGGTGTTGCAAACAATATACCTTGAAAATTTGGTGACTTAAGTTGTCAAATTGCGTGAGATATATGGGCTTATCGACTTACACCAACAGGTGTATCGGTTTAGGTAGATGGAGTGGGCGTGGCCATCCAATTTTTTATCGATCTTTGGGGGAGTTACCAGTAACATACCTGCAAAATTTCGCGACTCTAGATTGCAAATTACGGCAGATATGAGCATTTTAATGTACAATGGTTTTGTGCAAATGTATGTTACAGACAGAAGGAAGCATCTCCGACCCCATAAAGTATATATATTCTTGATCAGGATCAACAGCCGAGTCGATATAGCCCTGTCCGTCCGTCTGTCCGTCTATATGAACACGCGGATCTCAGAGACTATAAAAGCTAGCGACTTTTGGAATATAATTTTTCGTGTACCAGGCGCAGATCAAGTTTGCTTTATTTTATCGATAACTGCCTCAGTTTCGAATTATCGATACATTTCGATTTCCGATAGCAATAAATTCCACAAGCCAGAGGCTTCGTATTTATACATAATATGCTTATACATATTATTGATCAATTGCCAAATTTTCATTAAGATCGGATAAGAAACACCAAAGTTATAGTCGAAAATATATTTTCATATTGATCTTCTTGCTGTCAGCAGCCGCAAGCATTTTCTGTATGCATAAATAGGCGAGCGCATGTGTGAGAAAGAGATGGCATGATAATCGACGCTAACGTCAATATATTTGTGTGTATTCTGCAGAGCCCCGATAAGTACTGTTTCGTGTACGTATGTATGTCTGTATGTATGTATGTATATGCTTGTGAGTAAAAATACTGTCAGAAATGCACTTGCAGAAGTGAACATTTGAGTGCAAATCATTTTAAAGGGAAATTTGTCAATAAAACTAGAATATATTTAACAACTGGGTTAAGGGTATATCGTAGTCGAGCCAACTCGACTACAGCATCTTACTTGTTATTTATATATTTTATGAATTATGAAAAGGTGTACTTACAATTGATGATGATTTCGGCATCTGTCTTATCGGCATTCGTCGTGCACTTGAATTGTCCTGCATCGGTGACCTTGCAGTCCTTGATGACCAGCTTGCGTTTGCGGCCATCCTTGATGACCTGCATGCGTTTGTCGGGTTTGATTTCCTCATCGTTGCGGAACCACTGCACATCACCCTGGGCATCATCCAGCTCACAGGCTAAAGTAATCGTATCCTTCTCGATGCACTGCTGTGATTTCAAAACCTTAACAAATTTATACGGATATTCGATAATTTTCAGGGCACATTCCGTCTTGTCCGGCTGCTTGTCCAATTGACATCTATATTGGCCAGAATCCTCTAGCACGGACTCCTTGATAATCAGCTTGAGATTACCATTGATATCCTTCGAGATTAAGAAGCGAGGATCATCTGATTCAATTTTCGTATTCTCCTTGAACCAATGCACATTAGCCATGCTGCTGCTAACAGAACACTCCAAAGTCGTCTCATGCCTCGTGAATCCTTCCAACTTCTTCTTAAGTGGTTTTGTAAAGGTATACGAAGGATCTGCCTCCTCTACGTTGAGGAATGCAGTGCTGGAGACGCCACCGATTTCAATTGTATACTTGCCCGTATCATCGACTTTAGGTCCGGTGATAATCAATTGATATGTGTCATTCTCCTGCTTGAACTTGAATTTGCTGCCTGTGAAAACTTCCTATTAGGAGATATATTATTTAGTATATTGTAAGGTTAATAATTGTACAGCTATACAGCTGCTGTCAAAATAACTAATAATACCTCAAATATTGTTGAAAAATGATATTAAACATATTTATATTAACCAACAAATAAATAAAGTTCCTAAATATATTATTTTTATATTTTTAGTATTGAAATTAATCATCAATATAAAAACTAGATCATTTTAGGAAAATAATTATATTTTAGTACATTTTTTTAAGATATTTGAAGATTTTGAAAAGATCTCGATTAGATATTTTTATTAAATGCTGTTATTTTGACCGCAACTGTATTTAGCTGATAAATAACTCTCCAAAACATATCCATTTTATTAGGAATTATTTGGCGTAATACTTACATCCTTGCGGAATAGCCATTTGGGTTTGCAATTCGGTTTGCTGAATCTCGCCTCAAATACAACCTTCTTATCCTTGCCTTCCTTAGCAAACTGATCGATCAGTGGACTAAGGAACGATTCTACCTTCTGCGTTGTCGTAGTTATCGATTATTATCGATGATGTTATTTGATTTGTATGTTTTTTTTCGTTGTCAAAAATGGGTAAAGACATCAAAACGACAATAAAAAATCGATATACAATTATTTAGCATTAAAATCTCAAAAGTTAATAATATCTAGCACAGTTATCGATACAATCAATCGTTATCAATTGTCCCAATTGTGTGCTTTTCATTATTACAGTAGGTAATAAAAAGGTACTGACTTATGATTACATCTAATATAATTACACTATATATATATACATTTAATATAATTATATGTATATATATATATATAATTATCAAAATAAAGTAAAATATTCAAAAAACAATATTTCGCTTGATATTAGATGTTTGCATTTTTAGTGTAGCAAGTACCTGTTTACCTACATATATTTCTCTATATAATTTCAAAACTGTCGATATATTGTGCCACAAACATATATTTATTTACTATTAGTATCATTTCATTTCAATTAAACAAATATTTTTGTAATATGTAAAGCCATTTGAAAAGGACTGTTTTCGATATCATTATTTAATGTGCAGCTTTAATTTTAATAAGACTTTCTTTTTTATATAATTTTTATATCCGATTTCGATTGTAAATCGATAACTCCGTATATTTTCGAAAATTTTAAAGATAGAGGAACCAAACTTGGAAGGTAATTTGCTGGTAACCTCCTCCAAGGATTGGCATACCAATTTTTGGACCACGCCCACAACCGCCGCCCCCAGGAACTTCGTCCCTAGAAATTTAAAATGCTCATATCTGCCGTAATTTGCTAGCTAGAGTCGCGAAATTTTGCAGGTATGTTACTGGTAACTCCCCCAAAAATCGATAAAAAAATTGGATGGCCACGGTTACTCCACCTACCTAAGCCAACCACCTGTTGGTATAAATAGATAAGCCCATATACCTCACGCAATTTGAAAACTTAAATCAGCAAATATTAAAGGTATTGAAAAAAAAATTTTGGACCACGCCCACTCCCGCCCACAAAAAACGATAAATGCCTGTATCTCCCGCTATTTAAGAGCGACAGTTACCAAACTTAGAAGGTATATTACTAAGATCGAACTCCAACATTTTTTGGGCCACGCCCACTCCCGCCCCCAAAACCGATAAACGCCCATATCCCCCGCAATTAAAGTTAGTTAGTTACCAAACAGCGTAGGAAAATTATAAGGAAACTTCTCTATAATTTTTTTGGGCAACGCCTACTCCCGCCCCTAAAGTCTTGAAAAGCCCATATCTCCGGAATTTAAGAGTGAAAGTAGCTTATACAATCTTTTGTGTCTGCTCTCCCCGTGTAGTTCTGCTCACCGTCTTTAAAAGCCACGCTCACTTATATGCAAATCATATACATATTTATTAGTAGAGAATTAACAGAATATGTTCCCATTCAAAAAGGCAAACTTGGACAGTATTTCTTGACTGCACACAAATCTATCTTGCTTTTTTTTGGCTCTAGTGTCTTTTAATTTTATATTATTTAATTTGCAATTTTAGTTTTCAATTTTAAATTCTAAATTCTTATAATTTTAAGAAATGAATAAATAAATGAAAAGTATATTGCTAGTGAACACTTTATATCGACAAATTGGAGCAATTTTAATTAGCAGTTCCATTTTGGATGTACCCAAAATGAACTGCTATTTTTTTAATGGTTAACAGTTATATGATTTAATTAGTCGTTCAAAAAATGACGATCTGCCTATTTATAACTGTTAAAACACCAAAATGCATCATAATGGAACCATGTGATTCATTTTCTTTGTATATCGAATATCGTACATCGTATTCTAATATATATATTATATATTCTGATAACCGATAGCAAATTGATAAAAAAAAAACATGAATGTTAAAAAAAAATAAAAATAAAAACAAATGGGCGTAAACAAAAAATTATTTGTATTTTCTCTATATATTTGTATAGCAATATGTATGTGTGTACGTGTGCCAAATAGGAATAAAAACAAAATGCAAATACAAATGCAAAGAATACGCGGATAGTCAAGAATAAGAAAATATATTCCATTATCAGAGTAAGCTGGAAAATTGGAAAACTGAACCGACCGCCATCTGCTGTACTCTTATTATCAGTTTAATGAAACCTATTTAAAAAAGACAAAAAGCGGCTGCACAACCAAACAAAAATATGTATAGGTCTTAGTTATCTTTTTCTTTCTTATCTTTTTTTCTTTTATAATGTTTATATTCGATTTATATATATCTCGGAATAAATAAAGCGCACCTCCTCACGGCGAAACGGATGCAACGTCGGCCAATCGGGGATCAGCTCGGCTAGAGATGGTCTACGTGATGCTGGCGCCTGTATTGCATTATACACATATATACATATATAATAAAAATCATATTGATTGAGCGATTGATGTGCGACTAAAATATTTGGAATTGGAATAACTTTTCAATATAAATCGTTTGACTATTCTTCATTCATTATAAAATATTCATCTTGATTGATTCAATTAAAATCGCTGCACTATTCCGATTATAAATTATAATCATATTGATTGACTGAGTGATGTGAAAGTTAAATAGTTGGGAAGGAAACACAAGTCAACATTTCTGTTACTGTAACTATACTAACCAATTGGAATTATTTTCAATCATTTTTCGCGAGTTAAATTTAACCGATGTATTTGAGATAATAATATAATCATATTGATTGAGTGATTTATGTACGAGTAAGATGCTTGCTTAGCACACTCAAAAATGTAACGTTTGGAAATACTTTTAATAATTTTTCCCCTGTCCAATGTAGACTGTCAGTCATATTTTATTGCTGACATCATAAAATAAGCACTATTTCTGTCTTCTGTCTGAAATTATGATTGGTATTTTGCGTTTAAAATTAGGCAACACAGCTAAATGGTTTTCAACAACCGAAGGATTATTTTCAATAAAATAAATAAATTGATAAAGAAATAAATATATAAATAAATATTTAAATTAATCAAATAATAAATAAATAAATAATATACAAAATATTTAAATATACAAATAAATAACGAAAATGAATATGAATATAATTAAATAAACTAATTAATGAAAACGCTGTTACCTATTGTGTAATGGCTTTGCTTTTCAATAAAAATCACATGTTTTATTTTATATTCTTACATCGTTGCCTAACTGTTCGAACTGTTTTCTTTTTGTTGTTTTTTGTTGTTATTGGGAATACACAGACACATTAATACATTTAGTTGTCAGCACGTACATACATATAAAATGCTCTTAAAAAGCGAACTTTTCGAAGGGCTTAATTAAGTTTTAGGGTGTCAAACAAAACTGATTGAAGTGATTGAAGTTTAAATATTCTGATAAAGATAATAATGAATAATAAATCTTTTTTTTAATTACTTGAATAACTTCTGATGGTGAGATGATTAATTATTGCTTATTGATCTTTAGTGGTTCCTGTGAACCGGCTTGACACCCTGACCGGAACTGGACAAGTAATTAATTAATTAAGTGTGTACTTAAAGCAAATGTGAATTTTGGGCAAAGGCAAGCGCGAATTATTAAAACTGCTTCGGCTTCAGTTTCAGTTTTAGCTGCGTTTTATTCATTTTAAGCTGATTTTTAGCAGCATAATTTTTAGCAGTTTTTCTTGTATGTTTCTTACCCTTTCGACTTTCTTTAAAGCCGGCAACGGTTTTTCAGTTTCTTTGAGATCACCCCAATTGGGGTCCTGCTCATCTTTGTCCCATTTTTGATAACGACGTTTCTTGAGCATCGCACGGAAATCCATGCCACTCGAATCAGACACATATAATTGCATCTCGGCCGAATCTTCGCCGTGTATATTCGACACGACAATCTTGTATTTGCTCTCATCGTTCGGCTTACACTTTCTCATACACAGCGTGATGGTGTTCGTCTGTCCATCCGTCAGGAACTTGTAGCGACCGCCCTCGAGAATCTCGCTAACGCCCTTGTAGAACTTGAATGTCGGCGCCGGACAGCCCTCGACCCCGACCGTTAGGTAGGCAGTCGAGTCTACACAAAATGGAACGGGTACAATAAATACGCATACGGGATTTGGTTTGGTTTAGTCACTGTTACAATTATGTATCGAGGGTATATGTATATATGTATATGTATATAGAGTAAGTGTCACTATTCCCACTGTGACTGGGAAAATGTACTAAGTAGTGCTGTGTAAAATGACTGAATAACTGAATTGAGTAAATAAGGGACTGAATAACTGTATAAATTGTGTATAGAGCATACAGTGACAGTAACTGTGACTAAATAACTGTGACTGTGTAAATATGTATATAGATAATATATAGACTGTAAATTTGTAAATGAGGTATATGAATAAGGTAGCTGTGACTTAGTAACGGTGACTGAGTATAATTATGTGTGTAACTGTGAATGAGTAATTGTGTCCTTTTTTGACTTTTACTGAGGAAATGTGCAAGAGTGTAGGACAGCAATTATATAATGTATAAGTAACTATTTCTGTTTAACTGTAACTGTGTAATTTGATATATTTAAATATATGTAACTGTGACTGTATAATTTGAAGTATTTAACTGTGGTTTGTATAATTGGAAATATTTGACTCCAGTTGTGTAATTCACATATACATATATATACATTACATATAAATACAATACAAGTATTTGAAACATACCTTCGACCGCCGAATAGGATTCCTGCACATCGATAATTGTTGGGGGGCAACCATCACCGATATCTTTCAACGGCGTCGATGGCTTATTGATCAGATCCTCCAAATCTTGAACGCTCGGTCTGCGCACGTCGATCGAGGGACGTCTCCGCTTTAGTTATGTTATACATTTATACATATACACACACACACACACACAGTCACAATAAACACACACAAAGACAGACAAAACAGATATTTAAAATTAGTTAACAAAAATTATGTATGCTTTTTAAAATACATATATTAAAATTCGATTGAAATCTGATCAAAATACGGATTATATACAAAAAAAAAACAAACAGTAAAAAACGGGTAAAGGTTTCAAATAAATGCCAACTACTGAGAAAAAAAAAGAAAATAATAAGAAACTGAACAATCAACAACTACGAAAACATGATATATTTGGTAACTAATAAATACTTGACGCTGAAATGGGTTGCAAAATTTAGCTAAGATTATAAGTAATTTTTTTATATTTTGGTTAATTGTATATGGCCAAAAGTTAACTAAAAAATGTAACTTAAAATGTATACAAAATATATATGTTTATTTTACCGACGACTATAAATAACAACAGTGTGGGAATATCCTTAATATACCCCTTTATATTTATATACAAAAAAAAAAAATAAATAAATAAACACACGAGAATTATTTACATAAATATTTAAAGCTATCAAATTTGTTGGATGAGTCACAATTAAAATAGTTATATTTTTAAACAAAAGCTATATATGTATATCTATAGTATATATATATATAGGAATATTGTATATTATATTTACAAAATGTGAATATTGAAATGTTATATACACCTTCATGTATATATTTATATTGAAAGAGAGAGATATAGATAATATCAGTGACCAACAGGAATGTAAGCAAGCGATAACAAGTCGAAAAAAATATTCAATCAGTGTTCAGTCGATAACTTAGAGTATATAATTACAAATGTGATCGTTAATCGATCAACAATTTAAGACCTGTTTCGTATCCCCCATTTCGCCAGGTCGCTGTTGTTTTTGCTACACGATCCACGATCCAAAAAAATAGAGAAGTTTATATGTAAATATATATTTATTCTCGAAATGTATTCATTCATTCATTGATTCATGCATTTTACAGTGAATGGTAATCGAATGTCGATTAGTTACAAGAAATAACCCATCTCTATAAATAATAATTTCTATTAAATTTCTTCTTCTTTCTATTACTTATAATTAAACTATTTTTCTTTAGCATATTCTAGACAATTTCTCGATAATTCCATCAGTTTAAATACAAATTTATCAACATCAAATCAAATATATCGATATCTGTTTCTTTGATATTTTATATTCGAGTTTAAATGTGCTCTGTTTTATTTTTTGTTTCACTTTTTAATGCAGTCGTTATTAATTTGTAGTTGCAGGCAAATAATCGATTTTAATTGATCGACTTTTGATTTTCATACACAGATTAGTAACCAGAATAAACATAAAAACGGCAGCCTCAGTTTTTATTATTTTTGGGCTACATTTCTACCGATAAATTCGAATGATATCGAGTATCGCTAATCGATAGGCTGTTAACTACAAAATGGAATGGATGAATGCATGAGTGTGTGTGTTTGATTTCTTTTCGCACTACTTTTGTTCTAAGTTTCTGTTAGTATTATACCAAAATTATTATTTTTATTTGATTTATTATTATTATTCTACTACTAATTGGAGCTCGTAAGTTGTATGCATGTAATGAGTGTAAAATGCTGCTTGTGTGTATGTGTATGAAAGGGTGTATGTGTGTGTGTGTGTGGCGAAAATGCGACCAAAATTTCTACTGGGTATTTGTGAAATAGAAGAATAGAAGAAGAAGCACAGCTAACTCTCACCTGTCCTTCACCAACCTCGCCTGGCCTCAACAACTGTAATATGCGTTTATTTAATATTATACAATTAAAAATTTGTGTTCACTTAATTTTTTTTTTTTTTTTTCTTTTTGTAATGCGATCGATTTGTGAGATAAATTGGGATATTTAATAACTAATTTATTGTGTTTGTAATGTGTATATTGGTGTGTGTGTGTGTGTGTGGTAAATTTCTCTAATTAACTCGCACCCATCACTAGTAACGTGCTTAAAGTAAATATGCCACTGAGTGTCTCTAAGTGCGTCGATCACTATCAAGTAACGGTTACTGTTAGTGGTTACTTCTTACTACACGTCGCGTAAGCGATAACTATTGCAAGGTGGCGATTAAACCTTGCTTACCTGCTGGTAGCGAGGATCGAGTAACGAGTGCTTTTTTTGTGCTTACTCCTTGCTACATATCGCAAGGCTCCAATTAATCCTTTATTTATGATTTTTTTCTTATTATTATTGCTGTCTTCTTTAAACGCGACGCCGAACAACTGAATTGCAAAAATGCATTCAGCAAACGCAATTATTAAACTTGAGCCCAATTAAACGTAATTATGTAAATTTTAAATATGTGTGCATGGAAGTGTGTGTGTGTGTGTGTGTGTGTGTGTATTTTTATTGCAGCCGTTTATTTCTATCTAAAGGGCTGAGGTAAATATAAATACACACATACATATAGCTATGAGTGTATTTATTTATTGCGGTTTTCTTGGGGCACAGCCTAAATCACATGCATACACAGATACATACATATATTTTTTTTTAATTTTGAAAACTGCTTGGCATAAATTGTGCAGCTCTTTGAGGAATATGAATTTGAAGGGCAAATTAAAAAAAAAAACATAAACACATAATTACACAAATACATACATAAGTAAATACATAATCACCTATGCACATTTAAATAAATATGTATGTGTGTGCGTGTATGCGTTTTTATGGCGAGCTTCTATTTATAGCTTTCGCTCTCTCCTCTTCCATGTGTGTAAACAAACTGAAGGCTAAGCTCTCTTTCATATGTATGTATACAACTTTCATATGCACAAGAGAAGAATCAGAAATGAGTGAGATAACGAGTGAGCTAAGGCTAAAATTGCAGTTGTTTGTTTGTATGTGCTGTGTGTGTAATATTAATAGATAAATGCTATCCAATTACATAACTTAAAGACATATTATATTTTTTTATACCTATATAATCCATATTTAAGCTTTTTTTTTTGTTGTATTTATAATAATTCTTACCCTTGTATCCATCACTTCGCCTGGGCGGAGTTTCTTCTGTGCTCATACATACATACATATATACATATATATACATATATATATGTTTGTGTGCGAGAGTGCGTGCGTGCAGGTGTATGTGTATAAGTGTGTTTGGGTGTTTGTAAGTGTGTGCGTGTAAATATGCCAAGTGGTTGCGGTTGGTCGTTGGTTGTTGGTAAGGGGGTGTTGTTTTTGGTGGCAGTTCGATCATTTTGCGTTGAATTGAGTTGGAGTTCGATTGAGTTGAGTTGGAGTTGAGTTGACACAGACAGGTGTAGGTGTGTGTTGTTATTTAACAGTGTTGGTGTTCGATTCGATTGTTTTTTTTTTTAGTTCATACATGGTAGGTACATAGAAGGGAACAGGAAGATATATATTGATGTAGACATGTAAGTGATTAGGTACAAAATACAATGCGAGGTACAATCTCTAGCTACTCAACATAATACTACTAAATGAATGCTACACAATTAAAAAACAATTACTCAGATTTACATACAGGCAACAACAGCTAACTCTCAATTATCCCAAATTTGAAATATTTTTCATGATCTCATTGCTATTTTAAAATAGATAACTATCTACTACTATATACAAATCTATATATTTTATGTAACTAGAACAATAACTAGATCTTTAAGTAGTCATATGATGGACTAGTGCTACTTAAGCAAAGTAAAAAAAATCAATTTATTTAAATACACACTTTAAATTTGTTATAATTTCGATGAGCAATACGTCAATATTTATATCTAGCATAATTATATTTATAAATATTTATATATATATATATATATATATTTATATTTATATTTATATAATTATGAAGATTACAGTGCTGTTTGAACAAATTTATATCCTGCCAATTGCGCATTTATCTTTAAGTTCTCTGAGCGAACAAATTCGAGTTCATTCAAAATGAAGACGGGCTCAAATATAATTGGGAATAAGCCGCTCTGGCATCATTCACAATAACGCGAGCTAAATTAAAATTGTGAATGATATCTAATTTAAGCTGCGCAAATTTTAATTTGAAAAGCTTAACAAGTTCCTAAAGCGAACATGTAAGACTTCATTCACAGTAGACACGCGCTTAAATCTAATTGAGAATAAGCCGCGAAAATTTGAATTTGCAATCATACAGTTACCATTTTTTGTTGCAATACAAAGATACATATGTAAATGAAATATATATAAAAAAATGAATGCAAAGTAAGTAAAAGCGAGATCTACACTTTGGTGGGTAAAGAGGTAATAAAATGGCAATGAGTAAAAGAGAGAAAAAGAGACAAAGAAATTACCTCGTCATTGATGATCAACGAAGGACGGCGACCGGTGTCGGCGGGCGGAACCAATGAACCACGACGACTGGGAACCTCTGGTGCCAGGGATGGACGCTTCTCGCGGATGACCTCGATTTTGGGCGGTTCACCCGGCGCCGGAGGCTGCATTTTGTGCACCTTCGGCTTGTCATCCTAAGCAATAAATATTTATAAATATGTATATATATATATATATATATATATATATATATAAATGAATAGAACTGTGTAATTTTTTGCCGTGTGTATGTTTTAGAATTGATTTGTATTTTTTTGTGGCATGCCTCACTGAGTACAAAAAAATTGTCCATATTACGAACCGTTGCTACGGTCACCTTAATGCTGGTTCTGCTCGCCATTGCTATCGATTAACGCTTATCGATTAATGTGTTAATTACTTTTGTCGTATTCTTTGACCAATTTTTTGTTTATTTTTTGTTAACACATTTACATTATGAATTTATTTCTGAATACATATACTTATTTTTCTCGTTTTTCGATAGGCAAATTTTTCAGAACAATTTTCGAACCGTTTGTCATGAGCGACAGGCGGCGACAGACATCAAACATATTTGTTGGTTAGATATTTCTTAGGTGTGCTCTATATATATATAATTATGTATTTCTATATATTTTTGACAAAAGATTTTCAACACATTAAAAAAATAAAAATATAAATGTTATCTATAAGCTATATGCAGACGCAGCTGAATTATATATAAATAAATATATATATATATATATAGTATTGAGAAAAATGAGAAATCAGTCTCCAATTCTGCTAAAAACTATACAAATAATATGTATATTTGTATATATATATATTTAGTTTGTTTGCTCGCATTTATTTCTGTTGTGCAGCTCATAATACATAATAATGTATATATAAATATGAATATTAATAATAGGTGTGCACACGGCATATATTTTTAACAACATATATATATATTATTTATATATATATTTATTTTGGACAAATTTATGAAAGATTAAAGATATTGAATTTTTAACACCATCAAAACTCTAGCAAATAAAATAAATTCTAAACAGAAATGGAAACGGGTCGGTTAAAACTCTTCTTCTTTCTGTGTTTATTCTGAAAAATGAATAGCTTGCGTGCACCTAATCGAAAACTGTCTCGAAATAATATACGCTGTTTTTGATTTTTTTTTTCAAAATTCAAAATTCTATTTATTATTATTTATATATTTCTTTATTTGTTTTATTATTATTATTATTATTAATAATATAATTTATTTTATTTTTATTTTTTGATTTGTGGTGTTTGAATTATTTTTATTATTATTTCTAATTGTTTATTATTTGCATAATTTATTTATTTTTAATTTATTAGCATTTATATATATTGTTTATCTGTATTATTAATTTATTATTTTTAGTATTATTTATAGTTATTATTTATTTTTATACTTAGATTAGGTATCGTAGTTTATTGGTTTTGTGCAATGTCCGTCATGCTGTCTGTCCGTTTGTCCGTCTGTATGAACGCAACTCTTTCGACACCCTGAGAGACAGAAACTTGAAATTTGAAACACATACTTATCTGTGCTCCGAATAGATAAAGTGTTAAAATTTGAGTGCTACTTCCACTAGGGAGCTAGGAAATCGAAAAAAGCGATATTTGCAAATCGATAAAGCCACATATCTCCCACAACCTTATGGTTACAGTCACCAAATTTGGGTGGTAGCTTGTTGGCAATGTCTTTTTATTTTTATAATTAATTTTTAGAATATTTTTTATGTTTATAATTTAATTTTATTATAAATTTATAATTTTTATGATTATTTATTTGTATTCATTACCATTATGTTTCAACTCTGCCATAATAATATTTCTAAAGAGAGTGGGGAACTTCGCTTTAAATTTACCTTAATATTATATATAATTACTATTATATCTTATTATTGTTGATTTGTTTATTTAATACCATTGCGTGGCAGCTCTGTCCATTAACCATAATCAAATTTATAGCAAATTGGTTGCTTCAAATTTACCTTTTCTTTTTCATCGGGTATTTTGAGTTCCGGGGTTTTTTTGGGTTCCGGGGGAATAATGATTGGTGTGGTTTTCTCTGGTTTCGATTTCTCGATATCGATACGCTCATATTTCTCTAACTGCGGCCGCTCATAATCATCGACTAGGGTTGCCAGGCCCTCGGGTTTTTTCAAATCCGATATTTGCGCTTTGCTTGCCTTCGTCGGATTAAATTGCTCCGTGGCACTTGCCTTAACAAAGCCCAGTAAATTATATATTCGTAAATAAATCAAATGGAAAATGATATGCGATCAAGAAGAAGAGCGAAAGAGAGAGAGAGAGAGAGAGAGGGAGAGGGAGATTAAGAGGCAGAGAAATAAGTAGTGTTCAATGCACTACAAAAAGCACTTCAGAATAGAGAAGAATAGAAGTGTGCTGAATAATAAAATATATTTAAAAATGAATAGAGAAATTTTTGAGAGAGAGAGAGTCTAAAACGTGTTTGGCAAAGAGAGAGAGAGAGAGAAAGAGAGCGAAAGACATGGAGTTAGGGAGAAAAGATTGCGTGCGAGAAAGAGAGAAACTCATTTATGGCCGGCTCAAAACTACTCACATTAAATAAATTAACTAGTTCCCAGCTGAAGTCTCTTGCTGAAATGTCATTGGTTGGCTGTGAGTGAGAACAGCCGAACTTTAACTGGCTTCACTGGTCTGTTCTCGCGTGTCACGTGTGTACACAACAGAGTTTGAACAGTCAGCTGTAGTTTCATGCCGTGAGAACAGTCAGATTTCAGCTTGTAGTGCCCGTCTTCTCGATTTTCTCGCCAGACGTGACGTGCTGCACAAAGCGGACGAGTGAGAGATTCTGTTTTGTATTGCTTGCTGAGAGCTTTTTATATGTTCGTTAAGCGAATCTGTTTAAAGAGAGAGCGTGCAATATAAGCTTGCTTTGGATTGGCATTTAAGCTCACACTTTACAGAAAAATGAAGTAAATTTCGACCAATTTATGCAATTGAATTTCGAATTTTATTATTTTTTGTAAGCACTAACCAAAATGCAATTGATGAAATATTTCAAAAGAAATTAATTTTAAAAACGAAACAGGAATTTTTAGTAGTGTAGCAAAGACGGCAAGGACAAAATAACAAAATCAGGGCCACAATATATATTTAGACTTGTTAATTTAAATATCTTTATATATTTGTATTGTAGTGTAGAAAATAGAGAAAGGAATGCTCAAAATATCACAATCAAGCAAAAATAGAAATGTGAAGAGAAAAATATTTATAAATTGCTCTCAATGTAAATATATCATCGCAATACATTTAAAACCACAATTTTTTGGTGTAGTGTAGTAAAGAAAGAGGTAAAAAGATAAAAAGCTTAGGAGAAGACAAAAATATGAAAATAAAGAGAACAATTTTGAAGCTAGGCAAAAGAGAGAACACAGTAGCAAAGTGAGCAGACAGAGAAAGAGTGGGCGAGAGGGAGATAGAGAATTTAAAAAGGGTGAAGAGAGATTGAAGAGAGAGCTGAAGCCGTTTTTTTTTTGTTACCTTAAGTAATTGCTTGGCTTGTTGGGGTTCGGCTTGCTCTTTGGCATCCTTAATGACAGGCTTGAGGACGACGCCAAGGAAGGACTCGTTTCTGATCGGTTCCTTGGTCATCAGATTGCGAACAGAGGACCGACGTCGCTGCCTGATTATATCCATCAGAGATGGCTTATCGCCCTGCGATATTTATTTATATTTTTTTTAATTGGATGTTTTTTCTTTGTTATCGAATTTTGTTAATATTTTAATTTTTTCATTTAACTGAATTTCTTTTTTGTTTTTCATAATTCTTGGACTTTAGCTTAAATTTATTTATATTTTTTTTTAAATATATATTAAATATGTTCGGCAAATATATTTCTTAAATACATTTTAAATATATTCGCCACCTAAAATGTTTCTTTATATTATATATTATATTATTTATAGATATATTATTTGTTTTTATAAAAATATTTAATATATAAACTAAATAATTTTTTTTAAATATATATATAATATTTAAAATATTTTTGTTGTCTATATATATTCGCAAAATAATTTGTTTATATATATAAATATATATACATACATATATATATATATATATAATATTTTAAATATATACACCAAATAAATTATTTTATTTATATATTTATATTAAATATATTCTACAATCAAATTTTATTTTAAGTGCCAAATTTTTTATTTCTGGTTTCTACTCTAATATTTACCGTTGCTTAATTAATACTCTTTTTTGTCAGTTTCTTTTAATATATTTTTTTTTCACTTACCTCCTTATCAGCGTCTACATTTTGCTTATCTTTCTGCATTTCGAGCATGTTTGAGTTGTATTCGAGTTGAGTGTTGTTGGTTGGATTTGGGGGTGGGGCGATAAATGGAAGAAAACGTGAAAGTGCTTAATACAAATGGCGAAAGGAATTTATGGAATACGTATTACTGTTAAACTAACATAGCTATATAACAAAATGATGATATGAACATGTTTGAGCGAAGCTGTAAGCCATCAACTTTATCTCTAAGTTATACACATAATTAATACACATAATTATACACCTAATTATACATATATAACAGGCAAAAATAATAGCACCACTCTAAAAATCTTTATTTTTGTTGTTTTTTTTTTTAAGTTTATATCTAATTTATTGTTATTAATTATTATTTTTAACTCTACAACTCTGAGCATTTATTTAAATAATACTTACAACAAAAAACAGCTTAATTTAATTTATTATTTATATTATTTATATATGGCAGCTCTGTCATTTTATTATAATACTATTTATACATTATACTTTATAAATATTTTTTTTGCTTGTAATTTAAATTATATATTAAATTTTTTTTTTTTTAATTTTATTTAAGCAATTTTAACTTTTGGTGTATCTTTGTCGACTGTTTTAAGTTCTCATTAAATAAAAAACGAAATTATGCAAATGCAGCTAAATTTATTATTGTTATTTTCATTTCACTGTTCTACCCGTTAATATTTGGAATATTATTTATTTATTTATTTTTGATTTAAATGTAATACTCAATATTAGTTTTTAATTAAATTTCAAAATTTTTTCTTTTTTTATGTTTGTTGCTTTTTATACTATCAATCCCAATAGATAAAGTGTCAAGATTGGAGTCCTACGTCCACTAGGGAGCTAGAATATAGAACAAATCGATATTCGCAAATCGATAAAGCCACATATCTCCCATAATTTGTAAGCTAGAATCACCAAATTTTGAAAGTACTGGTTCTGGTAACTTCCCTAAGATCGCGATCAAATATTGGATGGCCGCACTCACTCAGCCTACCCAAACCGATACACCTGTTGGTGCAACGAATATGACCATATATATCACACAATTTTAAGGCTCAAGTTACCAAATATGGAGGGTAAAAAAAATGTTGGACCACGCCCACTCCAGCCTACAAAAACCGATAAATGCCCATATCTCCCGCAATTTAAGAGCTACAGTTACTAAATTTGAAGGGGATATTACTAAGACCGAACTCCATAATTTGTTTTGCCACGCCTATTTCCGCCTCAAAAAACAATAAATGGCCATATCTCCCGCAATTTAACAGCTATAGTTACCAAACTTGGTAGAAAGATTATTTGGAACCTTCTCTCAAAAGCTCATATCTTCGGTAATTTAAGAGCTACAGTTGCCAAACTTCGAAGAATGGTTGCTATCTTATATCTTCCTCAATCTAAAAGGCCAACTTGGACAGTATTTCTTGGCTGCACACAACTTATGGTATCATAGTATTTCGCTGTCGGTTACCTCCGACTGCAACGTTCTCTCTTGTTTAGGTTTACTTTGACATTAATTAAATAAATAAATACACGAGAGTTTTGCTATTATGTTTGCCCCAATTGTAGGGAAACTCACCTCTGGTTCGACAATAACGGGTCTTAGGGTTGCACCATCCCTCGTGTCTTCGTCGTCGGGCAGTTTTCCTTTGCCCAGCTTGAGACCCTTCGGCTCCTCCATCGGCTCTTCGACAATCTCCGATTTCTTTTATACGAAACACAAACACGCAACATAGAAGATGAATACAGAAATACACATACATATATGTATAACACTTATGTGTGTATAGCAGTTTACCTTTGGCAGTCCATTTTTTTGTGGCGCTTTTTCCGCTTCCTTTTTGGGCGTTTCCAGCAATGGTTTATCCATTTTATTTGGTATTTCCAAATCGCGTGCAAAATCACTCGGCACAAAATCAGATTTCTCATATTTCTCCAGTTCGGGTCGCTCGTAATCGGGTATTTCTGGCAGCTCTTCGTATTTCGGTTTGGGCTTCGGTTTTGCCTTTGCCTTCGGCTTGGCAACTTCGGCTTTGGGTTCCTCCTTCGGCTGGGCGACAGAAGTTTTGCGCAGCTTTGGCAACTCTTCGGCGGGCTTTGCCTCTTCCATTGGCTGTGAGTGTTTATGTGCCGAGTATCGAGTTTGGTGTAACGAGTGACGATAAACGATAAACGAGTAACGAGTACAAAATACACAGCAGTTTAGTTCATTATTTTGTTTTATTTTTAGCTTTTGTTTTTTGAAACAAGCAAAAATATTGATTTTTTTTGTGTTAATAGCAATAAATATTTATTATAGACATATTTTTGTTACACAGAGATAGATAGATAAGTAGATATAGAAATATATATTTGGTAGATATAGAGATAGATGTAGATATAGATATTTAGATAGTTTTGTTTGTTAGATAAATAGATATAGATAGATAGATAAAAGCATTGGCTATAAATAGATACCAATAAAAATATGAATATAAATTTATTACATAGATAGGTTAAATATATTATAAGAGTTTATTAGTTAGATATATAGATAGATATAGATTGAAGAAATTAAAATTGTAAGCCCTGCAAATTAAATATATCTTAATCTTTAGTTTTAGGAGATTTGCAATGCAAGAATTGCATAAAAAGTTCTGATACCTTCATGCCTACATTTCCAATTCAGAAATTTAATGTGCAGCAAAAAAGAAGAAGAAGAAGCTTAATGCACCTATCCCCTCCAGCAACCACTTAATGATTGTACTGCTTCGAATTCATTGGCGCAGAAAGTGCAGTTGCCGTTATTTACGTACTTGCTGAGAGCGTGGGTGAAAAAGTGAGAGAGTCGCAAGCCTAAAAAAAAGATTTTGTTGCATATGTTGCGAACAGCGAAGACCTGAACGTTTCTGCGTGTGAAACGAGCGACTCTCTACACTTTCATTAGGGCTGCGTTACGTGCTTGCTGAGAGCGTCGCTTCGAGTGCAAAGCTAAAGAAATATTAAGCGCGGATGCAGCTCAGCAATCATTGAGTGAAAAGAGTGATAGAAAAGCGACTCATTTCGTTCAGCAATCAGATCACGTTGCGTTGCGTGCTTGCTAAGAACGCAGGAGCCTGGATGTAAGAGCCTGAAAGGCTAAAGAGAAATTTGCTTGCATAAGCGGAAGTTCGAACTGCGATCCTCATTTGCATGCAGAAAGTTCGAAGTTCGATCAATCAAACCAAACCGACCAGCCCACCTTTGTATGCGCTGTAAGTGAAGTTCGAAGTTCGTTTGTTAGTCAAAAACAATTTGCAGCTGCTTATTAAAAGTGAAAAGTTTGAAAAGAGAGCGAAAAAGAGTAAAAGCTTTGAGCTTAGTTGGTTGGCACCATTGAAGAGATAAGCTTTTGCTGAGCTATTCCATTTTTTTTTCTGCTCATCTGTTGTCATCTTTTATCATCGCTCACCTTTGAAACGCGTCGTTTCTCGGCCGGTTTCAGTTTTGGTATTTCCTCCTTGAGAGCTTGTGGATTTTTGTTGGCATCGATTTGCTTGCTCTCCAATTGCTTGGGAATATTTTTATTTATTTTTATATATGTATAAACAAAAACTATTCAACTATTACGTTACGTATACGTTACTTGGCTGTTAACTCTAACAAACGTATAAAATACATGATACGCTAACGTAATGCGCTTACGTAACTTGAGATACTCACCTCGAGCGCCGTTTTATCCACCACAGATGAGCGACGAGATTCCAACTCTTCAATCTAATTTGTAGTTAGTGGTGAATAGACAAAGACAGGGTGTATGGGATAAGAGAGGGTGATTCGTGTGTTGTTCTGTATGTTGTTTGATTTTTTGCTTACCGCGAGCGATGATTTTCTGGATACAATTTTTGTATCCTCTGCCGTTGTTTCCTGCTGCGTTTTAATTATCGACTTGCGTCGCACCTCGGAAACGGATTCCTCTTGGAGTGACACAACACTGGCCTAATTAGACAGAGACAACAAAAAAGAACATGACACTTAGACAAACATGTATACAAAGACATCACAACTAAATAAATACCCAAAAACCATTTTCTTAAAAAAAAAAATTAACAAAAAAATCAAAAAATTATATGTACACAAATAGATAAGAAATTAAAAAAGCACGTGTTTTCCAAGAAACCTTAACTAAAAAAGATGTGTGTACACACTTAATATATATCTAGTATGTTTTTGTAAATACTATTACCAGCTAGTATTGGAGCTTAAAATATTAACATTATAAAAATGACAAGTAGAGAAACATTTAAACAAATATGTGTAGAAAAGGACACGTCTGACTGCAACGTTCTCTCTTGTTTATTACATATATTTATATTTATATTTAATATATTGTTATTATAATATAATATGTTATGTGTTGTGTATTTGTGAAAATATTTTAAGTATCTCCAATATTAACTAATTGTAATTATTAATTTTAATTAACTTACTTTACGTTCGACTTTTTTGAGGGCAATTTGTTCCGCAGTTCCTTGCTACAAACGATCAAAGCATATTATTATTAAATGGATGTGGCATTTTACATATTTTTATTAATTCATGCAACAAACAGCCTTAAGGAAAATTAGAAAAATCTAGAAAAAAATAATCAGAAGACTTTACAATTGACAAATAAATCAATAAAAAATTAATTATTATAGTTGTTGTGCTTGGTTTTTTGTTCTTTTAATGGGTGTTTTGATAAGCGATATATTACCGATGCGTCTCTGATAAATTGCTAAGTAAGCCTTTTACACATTGAGTTCTCTATTTTTCATTTCTTACCTCTTCTTCATCATCTTCTTCTTCTGGTTTTGTTTTCTTTTCGGTTTCTTCTTTGGATTTCGGTATTTCTTTCCTTTCCTTGGATTTCTTTTCTTCTGGTTTCTTTGCTTCTTCTTCTTGCTTCTTATTGGGCATCTTCTTTTCTTCCGCTTCTTTTTGCTCTTTCTCGAGTTCCTTCTTTTTCGTTTCTTCTTGCTTTTTCTTGTCAGCTTGCTTTTGTTTCTTTTCTTCCACTTCCTTTTCTTTCTTTTCTTTGTCGGCAAGAGACTTTGCTTCTTCTTTTTGTTTTTTTTCTGCGTCTTGTTTTTTCTGTTCTTCATTCTTCTTTTCTTCTTGCTTTTTTTCTACTTCTTTCTTTTCTTCCTGCTTTTTCTTTTCTTCTTGCTTTTTCTTTTCTTCTTGTTTCTTTTCTTCTGCTTGTTTAAGCTTTTCTTCTTCCTTCTTCTTTTCTTCTTTGATCTTTACTTCTTTTTTCTTTTCTTCTTCCTTCTTATTGTCTTGTTCTTGTTTCAGCTTTTCTTTTTCCATCTTCTTCGCTTCATCTTGTTTTTCCTTTTCTTCCTCCATCTTCTTTTCTTCTTGTATATTTTCCTCTTCTTTCCTATTTTCTTTTTGTAATTTCTTTTCTTCCCTTTTCTTTTCCTCTTCCTTCAACTTTTCTTCTTCGTGTTTCAGACTTTCTTCCTCTTTCTGCATTTCTTCCTCTTCGGCCTTTTTTATATTTATTTTATTGTGTTGTGTAGTATTGTGTGTGTTTGTATAAACAGTGTTGGTTATTGACACAAAAAGAGTTAGTATTTGAAAATGTAAAAGAGATTAATAATTAAATATATATTTACAGGATTTTTGTAAAGAATATTTTGATAAAATTAGCTACAAATGAAGACATGTAAAATTGCTTATTTTTCATTTATACATAACAAAGTATGTATAAAAATATATCGAATATGCAGTTATAGTCCATAACAAGAAAAAGTCCGATAGATAAACCATAAAAGAGCAGAATTTATATAGGTAAATACAAGAGAGAAAGAGACACACAAAGAGAGAGAGAGGGAGAGAGAATGGTGAATTTCCATAAAAAATAATAATGTTGCTTAACAGAACTCGTTGCGAACCTCATCAGTTGGAACGTGTTTGACGGGCGTCAACTGCACACCAAAAATATTTTTCGATTTGATCAACTGTGAAAAATTGTCGCTCTGTTTTTGCATAGCCGTCTTTAGTTTGGGTATCTTGTACAGAGATACTCCTAGCTATATATTGGACATAAGTAATAAGATATACATACTTCAATTTAGAATCTTTAATCTTCAATCTATGCGCTTCAATTTCAATTTTAATTTAAATGAAAATCTGTTTTTGAATTAAATTCAGTCAGCTTACAGCTACATAGCAAAAAGTTGCGTGCTGTGAAATCGATAACGTGTTGTGAGGGGAGTTAACAGCTGTAAGTATCACGTTAACAGGTTCTTGTAACACAACATAAGTAACTAACTCTGTTTTTAAGTTAAGTGTTAACGTGTGCTGCTGTGGAACATGTTCATCAGCTATTTGCTTTGCTCACGCAGCAGGCTGGTGTTCGATGCGATCCTTGCAGCTTTGTCTGTTTTATTTATTTATTTATTTTGGGTCTGCGATGCATGCATTGGAAATATAGTTCACAGCTGTTGCTCAACATTTGCAGAGTGCTGTTTTTGATGCAGTCAACTGTTAACTAAATATTAATTTCTTGAAATTTCTGGTGTATTTTACTGTTAACTGCAGGTAACTGTTACCATTTAAAATTAACTGTTGTTCAACATTTATTGTTGCTTTACTTTTTTGGACTTTCTTACCAGCAACTGTTAACTCAACATTGCAGTGTTTTTTGCTGCTTTTTGCTGTTAACTCAACATTTGGAGGTCTTTTTCTGCTGCTGTTAAAATAACTAACCGTTTCATTTTTGACTTGCTCCACCTCTTGTTGGCTTTGCGTACTTTGTTGCTGTTTGACCTGCAGCTTTCGTTGCTGCTCAGCTTGTGCTGTTACTAAAAGGGTTGATTGCTGTTGTAGCTCACTTTGTGCTGTAACTAACAGAGTTGATTTCTGTTGTAGCAGCTGCTGCTCACTTTGTGCTGTTACTAACAAAGTTGACTGCCTTTGTTGTTGATGCTGTTGACTGACAACTTGCTGGCTATCGAACTGGACTTGAACTTGTTGTTGTACGACTTGTTGTATGACTTCTTGTTGTACGATTTCATCTTGTTGTTGTACAATTTGTTTTTGCTCATTTTGCTTTTTGTCAATTACCTTGCGTTTCTTTTCGGCCTCCTGCTTCTCTTTCTCCTCCTCCTTCTCGTCCTTCTTCTTGTCCTTCTTCTCCACGGTCACCTTACAGGTAGACTCATCTTTGCCCGCCTCGTTGCTAACGATAACTTTATAGTTTGATGTATGCTCCGATTTGGCGCTGCTGAATGTCAGTCGAGCTGTGGTGCCGTCAAACGTTGTCGTCACGTCTTTGGTCTCTTTGATGACGGTGCTACCCTTGAACCATTCGATTTTACATTTGCGATCCGCCTGTTTCAAACTGATTAACAGCTCGAACGTCTTCGATTCGATTACTTTCTGATCGATTAATTTGCGAGCTATTTCGGGTTTGGTGGGTTTGCGATCCTCCTCGGGTATATCCACCAAGTTGACCACTTGTGATACGGCTTCTCCCTTCTCGTTGCTCGCTATCAGCTTGTAGGCACCCTTGTCGTTGTCTTCGACCTCGTTGATCTCCAGCTTGACGGCGAACTCGCCTTCCTTTGTTTTCTCCACGACGTAAACGAGGCGTTTGCTCTCCGTTACGACATTCGTCTCCTTGTACCACGTGCACTTCGGCTCGAACTTCGAGGCAACCGTGCACTCGATGACAACCGTGCGTTTCTTGATGATCTTTATGATCTTCGGCTTGTCCTTGATCACGGGCACAACTGTGGGAGGGTAATTAAATAGTAAATAATTAATAAATAATATTAGTTAAAAAAAAAATATTGAAAAAATGTAATATGTGTAATTAATATATAATAGTACAATACATAATATAATATAATCCAAAAATTAATTGAACAATTATATAATTCACAATAAATAATAAATAATAATATACATATTCAAGATATATGTATAATATATGTAAAAATAATTAATATAATAATTATAAATAGTCTAATTAATAATTAAATTACATGTCTTATTCTTTTGCTGCCGAGTGCTAGTAATATTTATAATAGATACATTAAATTATATTTCTATACCCTTAACCCATTAAAAATGGGTCTAATGGTTTTGTGCAAATGTATAAAACAAGCAGAAGAAAGCGTCTCCGACCCCATAAAGTATATATATATTCTTGATCAAAATCAACAACCGAGTCGATATAGCCAAGTCCGTCTGTCCGTCCGTCCTTCTGTATGAAATCGCGGATCTCAAAGACTATAAGAGCTAGAGACTTCAAATTTTGGATATATTCTCGTATACGAGGCGCAGATCAAGTTTGCTTTATTTTTATCGATAACTGCCTCAGTTTCTCGTTTATCGATACACTTAGATTTCCGATGTTTTTATATGCATATGCATACTATTGTTCATCTTCTTTAAGATCGGATAAGAATCACTAAAGTTATAGATATATATATTTTCATATTGATCCAATTGCTGTCAGCAGCTGCAAGAATTTTCTTTATACATATAAATATGCGAGTGCAATTGTGAGAAAGAGATGGCATTATAATCGGCGCTATCGTCAATATATTTGCGTGTATTCTGCAGAGCTCCGATAACTACTATTACGTGTACGTATGTATGTATGCATGTGTGTATGTATATGTATATGCACGTGTTTGTAGCCAGACAGTTCGAGCTTGTGAGTAAAAATAAGCGCTCCCTTAGTTTTTTCTTACTTTGTAGTCCATGAGCATCCCATAAGAAAAGAGGTCACTTTCAGAACTTAACATTTGAGTGCAAATCATCTTAAAGGAAAATTTGCAAGCAAAACCAGAACATATTTATATTTTTTGAGAAAAAAATCTTATAGAAACTCTGGGAAATTCGTATTTATATATATATGTTTTTTTTAAATTTATTTATTATTTAAGTGATTGTTTAATATGATAATTAGCAAGAAATCTATCTCAATATATTTGTTTGTTTATTCTCTACTTACTCTCAATGTTGAGTGTGAGATTTGCGTTGAGTTCTCCCAGTGTGTTCTTTATATTACACTTGTAGAGACCAGAGTCCTCCAGCTGCGGATCGATCAGTTCTAGTTTGATATAGTATTGATCTCCGCGCTGCTCCACGGACATTTTCAGTTTGCTAGTATCCTTGATCACTTCCCCGTTGCGATACCAGATCACATCCGGCTTGGGATCGGCCTTCACCTTGCACTCCATTATGACCAGTTTTCCATTGTTCTCCGATATAATCCTTGGCTTCTCAATGAATGTGGGTCCTTCTCCTTCCGGTTCCGGTTCCGCCTCGATATTC
Source organism: Drosophila mimica (assembly GCA_037043585.1). Lineage (NCBI taxonomy): Eukaryota > Metazoa > Arthropoda > Insecta > Diptera > Drosophilidae > Drosophila > Drosophila mimica. The sequence continues at coordinate 772,392 of JBAMBE010000435.1, forward strand.
AGATTGAGATTCGCATTTGATTCGCCGTATTCGTTTTTCACATTGCATCTGTAGGTGCCGCCATCCGTTGCTCCGGGATCCTAAAATCATAAGAGAAATAAATACAATAAATAAAAAAATTAAACAAAACAAGTATACATGAAATAAATAAATTAGTAAATTAAATAAATAAGTTAAATGAATTAATTTAAAATATAGTTTAAATCTGGGAATCAACCCCTTTTCAAATCCGTTTTTAAATTCGTAGCAAAGCTTTTAATTTTTGTTCTAACCGATAAATCAATATATCAGACAGTAAAGGTCGATGAAAGCACCTCAAATTAATTAATTTGTATGTAAATAAATGGAATGTAGATTCTGCAATTTATTTTTTAAATATTAATTTAATTTCTAATGTAATTTTATAAATTTTAACAAATTTAACATATATGTCAGCCGATGCCCCATTTGCTAATTATTATTAATATATTACATATAAAATATACCTTAATTTCCAGCGTCAGCTCGTAGGTGTCTTCGGCAATAACAATACTGTTAATCTTGATTTTCTTGCTCTTCTCGACGAGATCTTGCCCCCGATACCAGGTAACCGTTGGTTCCGGCTTCGCCTTGCACTTGCACTTCATCGTGATCAGAGTGCCCGTCTCGTTGGGTATTATTCTCGGCTTCTCGATAAACGAGGGCGCGAATCCATTTGCATCGTTGGCACCTGTTTTCAATTAAAAATACCCAATTCTCGTTAGATATAGTCAAATCGATATTCGATAATCGATATGTATATCGATTTTTATTACAATCGATAATCGATATGTATATCGATTTTTATTACAATCAGGCAAGCACTAATTGGACTTTGAGAATTTGCCATATAAGTATATATACATTGCTAAATTTTGTGAGATTTAAACTGTGTATAATTAATTGTATTGCAACTACACTGAGAGAAAAGAGAATTACATTTCTAAAAACAAGCGTTACAATACTAATTGATTAACGATCTCTACTTTACTTATTAAGCATATTAGTTTTAGAAGTTCATGTAATAATAATAACTCCAATATTAATTAAAAATTTCTTAATAAGAGAACATATTTCTGAAGATTTTCTTTTAGATTTAATAGAACTAATTTTAATAATTCAGGAAAATGTCATTAATAAGACTATAGGGAAATTATTTTATAAAGTTTTTATTATAAAAATATTTGAATATATATATATTAAAATCTTGATTTTTAGCAACAATATAATTTAATAATAATTGGAATTTATTAATAAAATCCAGAAAACTAGAAAGTTTTAGGTGGCATTTCATTCTCTTTCCGAGTGCAGATCCAATATAGTTTTATGCTTTTATTTAAGTAAGAATTATTAGAATTAAGTACCTGAACAAAGTAATTAAGTAAGTACATTCCGCATGCATGCTAGAAAAATGGTGCAAACGAACTGCTTGATTCGGTATGATTATTGTGATTCAATGCGTGCGTGAGTGTGCATGAGTGTGCGTGAGTGTCGTGAGTGTAAAATTAAGTTTACATGCTAGAGCTATACATATATAATTGTTGTATATGTATATATATATATATATATATTTATTATTATAAATTAAAGAAGAGAGAGTCAGAGTCAGAGTCAGAGTTAGGCACATTCCATTCGCTGGGACATTGTGGGTATTACTAGTTGTAGTTGTAGTTTTTGTTTTTTTTTTTAAATTAGGGAATACCACTACCTTGGAAATTGAGCGCTATATTCGCATTGCTTTCCCCAAACATATTGATGGCATTGCAGCGATAATTGCCGCCATCTTCCTTTGTGGGATTCTGTATCTCGAGTGTTAAAATGTAGCTATCTTTTGTGATCGCTTTGCGGGTCATTTTCGTACGTTGGCTATCATCGATTTGCTTATCTGAGCAATACCAGATTATATCCGGCACCGGATGTGCTTCCAGTATGCATTCCATTATCAATATATCCTCCTCCTGACGTATAGTCGGTTTCTTGGGGAAACGCGGAGACTTACCATCCGGTATTCTGCATAAATTTTATAAATTTTAAAATGTATATTTCTTTCGTATGTGTGTGTGTGTGTGGGTGCTTGTGTGCTTGTGTGTGTGTGTACAGTTGCCTCAAAAACAATAGCTACTGATATTTTGTCTTACGCTTGAGAAAAACAAGGCATAAATGGCAAATGCAAATTCTATTTAATTTTCTTGGTTTCTCACTATTTTTTTTAAAATTATTAGTGTTTATTTTTTGTATCTAAATTTGTATACTATGATACCGAAGGTATATAGTACATTGAGTTTGTGCCATGTCCGTCCGTCTATCCATCTGTATGAACGCGCGACCCCTTAGAGATAGAGACTTGAAACTTGGAACATATACTGGAAAGTACCCTAAAAATTTAAAGTGTCAAGGTTTTGTCCTACGTCCACTAGGGAGCTAGAAAATCGATAAATTCGATTTTCGCAAATCGATAAAGCCACATATCTCTCACAATTTTACGGATACAGTCACCAATTTTGGTTGGTAGGTTGTTGGCAATGTCCTTCAAAGATCGGCATATGCCACGCTCACCTAAGTCACAAAATTTTAAAGGTATACCACGCCCACTCCCGCCCCAAAAAAAACGATAAATGGCTATATATCCCGCAATTTAAGAGCTACAGTTACCAAACTTGAAAGGAAGATTATTAGGAACATTCATTTTAATTTTTTTCAACCATGCCCACGTATTTATAACTTCTTTTTTAATCTATTATTTATTTATTTATGTCATTTTTTCGCAACTCTATGTATGTGTGTGTGTGTGTGTGTGTGTGTGTGTTAAGGGGCTTACTTTTTTGAGCCGCTTTCGAAATTTAAATTAATCGTTGCCACGCCCGAGCCGTGTTTATTCTTGGCCATGGCCTTGTACTCGCCCTGATCTGTGGAGACGACACTGCTTATTTCTAAACGGGCCATATGATATAGTTTCTGATCCAGTGTGAGGGACATTTGATAGCGTTTGCCTTCACTCAAAACATTCTCGCCGTGTGACCTTTTTTTGTGTGTAGAGGAATTGTTTTGAGAAGTAATATTTAGGCGATTAATCGATATTATCGGTGGTTATTTAAGACGCTTTTTGTTTGACTGTCGTACCATGTAACCGTTGGAGTGGGATCTCCAACGCATCTACATTCAAATGTAACATTTCCGCCATCCTCACTTTGCCGTATGACGGGTCGTTCCGTAAACGTTGGCTTTATTCCATCCGTGCTCTCCGGTACGGGAGCCTCGTCGCCTATGAATTTTAACAACCGATTATCCAAAGTGATACGAAAGTGTTTACATACATATCGTATGTCGATATAAATACAAATTAAAATATTATACAAAAAATATGTGCTATCGATGTATCGATTAGTTAACCATATTAACAGTTATTAGATTACACAAAATATATACAAATATTGTATTGTACATATCTTTGTGTTATCGATATTTTAATATACCGATTCGATGCTCTTTAACAATTATCAGTTTACATCCGAAAAATTTATTAATTTTTTAATTGACAATTATATATAAATAGATATATATATATATATATATATATATATATATATATATATATATATATATATATATATATATCGATTATTGACCTTTTCAAATTCAAATACATCAGTTATACATCGAGTAATCGTGCATTATTTATATTTATATACTCCAATATAAAATGATTATAATATTCTGATTTTTTACACCTTCAAACGTGCTTTAATTCAATTTAATTCTTATTTATTACAAAACATTATTCTTTCGCCTATCGATTATTTTACTATTATACCAAAAAGGTATAATAGTATATTGGTTTTGTTCAATGTCCGTCATGCTGTCTGTCGGTCCGTCCGTCTGTCCGTCCGTATGAACGCGCGTTCCTCCGACTCTCTTAGAGATAGAGACTTGAAACTTGGAACGTATATTGGAAAATACCCTCAAAAGTTAAAGTGTCTTGGGTTTGAACCTGCGTCCACTAGGGAGCTAGAAAACCGCGAAATACGATTTTAGAAAATCGATAAATCCACATATCTCTATATTTTTATATCACATATATTTAATGGATACGGTCACCAATTTTGGTTGATAGGTTGTTGGCGAGGTCGTTGAAAGATTGGCATGTGCCACGCCCACCTCCGACGCCCCCATCACCTTCGCCCCTAAAACTTTCAAATGGCTATATCTTCCGCAGTTTTTGAGTAGGGAACGTCAAATTTGGTAGGTATATTACTGGTAATCGCCTTTAAGAACCAATAACAAATTGGTGGTGCCACGCCCACACCTGCGCCTATAATCGACAATTCCGATTGTAAATCGATAACTCCGTATATCTCCGAAAATTTTAAAGATAGAGTAACCAAACTTGGAGGGTAATTTTCTGGTAACCTTCTCCAAGGATTGTCATATAAATTTTTGGACCACGCCCACATCGGCCGCCCCCAGGAACTTCGTCCCTAGAAATTTAAAATGCGCATATCTGCCGTAATTTGCAAGCTAGAGTCGCAAAATTTTATGGTATAATAGTATTTCGCTGTCGGTTACGTCCGACTGCAACGTTCTATCTAGTTTTTCTTATGTGTGTGTGTGTGTGTATGTGTGAGTGTATATGCGTATGTATTTATGGATTTATGCTTGTTAAACGATAAAAATGTATGTGTTTACTTTCCGTTAGTTGTAGCTTTTCAAAAATAATGATTTTTGAAACAATAACATTTATATCCAAGTTGAGTGGAAAGAAGAGAAAAAGCATTATTCATTATGCGTAAAAAATAATCGATTAACTGAATTAATTATCAATTAATAATTATAGCATTAAAGGAATCAAACCGAGTTAAATTCCCTTTTCGGTTTGGTTTCCTGCTTGAGAACTGTGATGTTCAAAATATCTTACTTTCTATTGCAGTTTAATTAATTAATTTAAAAATATACATAAATTATTAAGAATATAATATATACATATTGAAACTTACTGTCAAAGTTCAGGCTGATCGTGGCATTGCTTTCGCCCAGTTCGTTTTTTGCATTCACTTTGTATTTGCCAGCATCCTCAACTGTGACATTTTGTATTTCCAGTGTCGCAAAATATGAGTGGACATCCTTATCAATGGTAAGCTGCAAAAATAAAAATTGTAAGTAAAGTGAAATTTAATATATATACGCAAGGATCACAAAAAAACAGCCTCAATAGAATTCATGCAGATGCCACCGATTTCCATATATATATATACAGTGACGTCAAGCTTATTTCGGGCAGCGTCTAGCAAAAATTTTTATTGCCTGCCATAAAATAATTATTCATTATTTTTCAAAAATTCCAAAGACCAATGACAGGTACATGTATTGACCACCGAAATGAATATATGACCCTTATATACTGGGATTTCCCCACCCGTTAGGTCGGGTTATGTAAAAAAGTACCGCTATTTAGGATGAAAGGTTATTTCGGGCGGTTACATTATGGACACCTGGGTGCCATAAAACCCGGATTTTTCTACCTAAAGTTGAATTTTTTCGGTATAAATAGACCAATCCTTCGTAGTCAGTTTAGTTTTTTCCTGCATTTCGGGAGCAATAAGCCAACAAGGACCATGGGCAAACGGAGTACTATTGATCAGCGGAAAATCATCCTGGAACACTTAAAAATCGGATGTTCATATCGCCAAATAGTTAAAATGATCAATTTAAACACCTCAACTGTATTCTACATCATTTGGAGTTTCGTGGACGAAAATTGGACAGAGGACAAGGGCGGAATGGCACCAAACCCGATTTTCACCGAGCAGGACGAGCCGCGGATCATCAAGTTTTCAAGGGGAAATCTTAAGCTATCGGCTCAAAAACTGACTCAATAGGTGCAGGATGAAATAAGGAAAAATTTCAGTATGGGAACTGTGCTCCAGGTTCTGCCCAACCATGACTTTAAGGCCCGAGTACCACGGAAAATGAAATTTACAAGTGCAAAAAATATAGGGTCTAGGATGACGTTCGTCAAAATCCACTTGGACAAGGATTTGGAGTTCTGGAACACAGTCATATTTGAATTTGAGTACAAATTAAACATTAAAGGCTCGGACGGATGGAATTATGTGTGGCGACTCTCCAATACTGAGCTGAGTCCCAAAAATTTAAAGGCAGCAGCCAAGCACTGCGGAGGAAGTGTCCTGGTATGGGCATCTATCTCGGCAGCCCGCGACGGAAATTTTGTGTTCGTTGAAACAACAATGGACAGGAATGTGTACTTTGATATACTAAAGGAAAATCTACTCGAAAGTGCCGAGAATCTAGAATCCGACGCACTTTCCGGATCGACCAGGACAAAGACCGCAAGCATAAGTCCGGAATAGTACAGTCCTGGCTTATCTGGAACTGTCCCCCCGTGATAATTCCACCGGCCCAGTCTCCAGACTAAAATGTTATTAAAAATTTGTGGGCTCTGCTGGAATATAACATCCGGAATCACAACATATCCAGCAAACAAGACCTCAAAAATGCTCTGCTGGAGGAGTGGAGCAAGATCAGCCCAGAAACTATCCGGAAGCTGGCATCTTCCATGAAAAATAGGTTAAGCGAAGTTGTTAAGGCTAAAGCATATCATACTAAGTATTAACATCCTTATTTAAGTTTTTATACGCCAAATATTTAACTTTTTTTAAGACTGGCCGAATTAAGCTTTCATATGTATTTTGGATATGTTTTCAGTTTTTGACTAATTTTAATTAATTAATTAATGTTTTAATAAAAACTAAAGTTTTTTTTTCAAATGGGATATACCATTAAACAAATTGGCATTTAAACATTTTGCGTTTTTTCCTTGCTTAAACTTTATAGTACTTTAAAATTTTTGCTAGACACTGCCCGAAATAAGCTTGTCGTCACTGTATATATATATATATATATATATAATTATTTATATGTATATATATATATATTTTTATTTTATTTTATATTAATTAAAATATTTATTATTATGCTTTATTTATTTATTAAACCAGTTTAAAATATATTATTTAAATGTATAGTAGACCTTCAATAGAGTATTATTATTTCTTTAATATTGTTTTTACATTTTTTTTACTTTTAAATTTAGCTACTCATTTATAATTGTATATTATTTTAATGACAATTGTATTATTCAATAGTTTTATTATTTTTATTCATTTTTAAATTTAATTTTGCACTTTTAATTTTGATATTAAGCTTGTATTTATTTATTTAATAATTTTTTATTATGCACTTTTAAAAATATATCATTTCAATTATAACTTTGCTTAAAAAAGTGTATTATTGTTTTTTTATTGTTTTTTTTTTTGCAAATTAATTAAATAACAAATAGCAAAAGTAGTATTTCTATTATTTAAATATAATACAAGAAGTATGTGCCCCACCTTATGTCTGGGTGATTCCTGGACGGGTGTGCCATTGTGGAACCATGTAATATTGGGTACAGGATCTGCATTAACCCTGCACTCAAAAAGAAGCCTCTTTCCGTCTTCTTCTTGTCGAATGGCAGGTTTTTTCGCGAATGTCGGCGCGAAACCGTCGATTTGTCTACAACATTTCAAGAGGCATTAGTCCAACGAATATAATATATTCATATATATATATATATATATATACAACACATATCGATAACTCTAGCTGTAATAGAGTGATTTATTTAATACAAACAAAAAACTTTGGATATATACAATTAAACATAAAAATTTGTTGCACAAACATTTATAATTTATTATTAGTAGTAAGTAGTACCCTCAATTAGTCAAGAGTACAAACATTAAGGAAGGCTCGCGGAGTTTTGCTCGACTCACCTTGAGTCGTCTAGTATTGAAAACTTTCCCACTTGTTAGGAAAAAGCATTTAGATTATAAAAATGGGATGCGCAATTCAAACACTATATATTTAATAAATTTATAATAATAATAATAGTGGTAAAAAGTAATAATAATAGTAGCTTATGGCTATGCTGCTGTCATAGTTAGGCCATTTGTTAAAAAATGCGTGTGAAAACAGATTCTCAATTCAAGTAGCTTACTTTTCTTTGGGTTCATCAGCAGCTGAGCGCATAAATTATAAAATAAAATATATATATTAAATATATAGAGATCAGTTAAGTTTACTTAAATTTATAATTTTTAAAAATAAATTGTACAAATATAAATAAAATAAAAAAATAAATTTTATATAACAATTGAGTATATTTAAATATATAAATAATTAATATAAAAGATAATAAAATATAAATTATAATAAAGACATAATAAATAAGTACAATAAAGTCTTAAGATCTCGTCAATAATTGCATCTATTTTAATTCTTTTATTTTAATTATATTTATTGATATATATATATATATATTGTTTTATACTTACGTGTGAAATTTAAATTAATCGATGCGGAAACTTCGCCCGATTTATTCTTGGCCTTGACTTTATAGAGGCCAGCATCAGTTTCGAGTACATCGTCGAGCTCTAATACTACCGTAAATTTATTGTCACCGATCGGTTGAATTTTGAATTTGGTCCGGGCATCCTCTGTTAGTTTGTTATCGCTGCGAAACCATTCAATATCCGGCTTGGGCGACGACAGCAGCTGACACTCAAATATCAATCGATTGCCATCGTCCTCCTGATGCAATTGTGGCTTCTTCACAAAGCTGGGAGCGAAATCTTCAGCCACCCCCATGCTGAGGGATCTCGTTTTCTGTTTTCGTCTTCAACGGCTCAGGCTCTTAAGCTCTAACGCATAAAAAAACAAAATAATCGAAATCGGAAATGGAATACTTTTAAAAGATCTCCCATAACTATAGATTTAGTCTTTTTATTTGTATTCAGATATCTTTCGTATATTTCTAAGAACCACCGTTTCTCTTTTCTTCATTCAAGTGCTGAGATTTCCAAAATTCTGTTTAACTATATAATAATATATAATAATATTCAAGTGTTTGAACACGCGGATCTCAGAGACTATAAGAGCTAGCGACTTCAAATTTGGAATATAAGTTCTCGTGTATTAGGCGCAGATCAAGTTTGCTTTATTTTATCGATAACTGCCTCAGTTTCTGAATTATCGATACATTTAGATTTTCGATAGCAATAAATTCCACAGTTTTAGAGACAGAGGCTTCTAACATGCTTATACATATTATTGATCAATTGCCAAAATTTCATTAAGATCGGATAAGAAACACCAAAGTTATAGTCGAAAATATATTTTCATATTGATCCAGTTGCTGTCAGCAACCGCAAGCATTTTCTGTATGCATAAATATGCGAGCGCATGTGTGAGAAAGAGATGGCATGATAATCGACGCTAGCGTCAATATATTTGTGTGTATTCTGCAGAGCCCCAATAACTACTATGTCTGTATGTATGTATGTATTATATGCACGTGTTTGTAGCCAGCCAGTTCGGGTCAGTTTGGGCTTGTGAGTAAAAATACTCTGTAAGAAATGCACTTGCAGAACTGAACATTTGAGTGCAAATCGACTTAAGGGAAATTTCCCAATTAAACTAGAATATATTTAACAACTTGGTTGAGGGTATATCGTAGTCGAGCCAACTCGACTACAGCATCTTACTTGATTTTATAAAGTGAACTAAGTCAATTCACCTTAAGAATAAATATGGCAAAAAATGTTGGTGAGTCTTAATAGTTTGATAAATATATAGATTTTTTATTTGCATATGTGTGTCTTTGTTTCTAGTTTAAAGCACTTATATTTTTAATAATAAAAAAATACAAAAAAAAAATAAATTTAAGAAAAAACTTTTTAATTTTTAAATTTAATGAGACTAGTAAATATTTTTATGCGATCTTGATGCAATTTGTGCAATTGCTTGAAAATAGGTCAAGGTAAAATATACATTAATTAGGAACCACTGCCTTTAAAAGTTATAAAGAAAAGAAACAAAGCTTAACAGAGCCAATAGCAGAAAACTGTAAGCTCTGCTAATACTCTGTTAAGGTTTACAGCCGTAGCAATCGCAGAACAATTGTTGCTATTCAATCTGTTAAACTGCTGTTATGCTTCTCCTATTGCTTGCTTTCGGCTGTTAAATACCCTGTTAATAAACCTTTTCAATCGGTTCAGCCCATAAAAATCTGCCGCATTAACAGCAATTAATTTTGAATACTTGCATTATATCTATATATACTACACATTTGTATGATAAATAGTTCAACTTAAATATGCAGCAGCTAGTAGCTAGCCACATATATATATATAAATATATTTAAACATATCTATAGATATAGCGACATTGCGCACGACTCATCGATATTTTGGAAGATGGAAATTTGATCGCTTTGCTCTGTTTGCTCTGCTCTAATGTTTTTAATGGATAAAAAAAAACAACAAAAACAAAAAAAAAACCAAAAACACCAAAAATTCCCCAACCGAAAACGAAAATTTTAAATGTGTTGCTATCGTTTATTTTTAGTTTTTCATAGTCACGGTTTTTCTCTTTTTTATACATATATCAAAGAAAAAAGCTATGCAAGCGAGGTATGTATAGATGTATATATGTACATATATACATATATACATATATATATATATATATGTCTATGTATGTATGTATAGCTTTTGTTTGTTTGACACTTTACATAGATATGTATGTAATCACCTCATTGATATATACAACTATACATCTGGCATATGTTACTCATACGAAATATATCAGAAGAGCACTCTCAATTCTAATGTAGAATATATATACATATACATACATATATATATATATATATATATATATAATATACATGTGTGTGTGTGTTTGTTGAGAAATGTGAGAAATATCCGGGCAGATAGATATGTTTTTTTTTTAGTATCCACATTCACAATGGCAACAAATGGTATATTAAATCAATACTTCTCGAATTTCGATCATAATTTTTTCATTTCATACAAATATTTGTATTTGTATTTTGCATCACTCTTTTTGGGAGGGGTAGGGGCGATATTAATTGAAATGAGCCATTTCTATTTTTATGCCCGACAACAGTTACACAATTCCACGAATAGACGCAGCAACATACATATTCATATATATATATATATGTATATATATCTGTGTATGTATATATATGGATTTATATTTAGACATACATTCGGTATGTAAGTATGTACTTATTTATAGATTTGTATTTGATTTTTTCGTTTTTTTTTTCTTGTATTGTTCAATTGCATATTTCACATTTTTGAAAGGATTTGCTGCAGTTTTTTTTTTTTTTGTTAATTAATTAATTAATTATATTTTCATTTTTAGTTTAATATTATTTTTTGTTTATTTTTAAACGATATTAAATTCATAAATAATCAATATTGACATGCTCACTTCAAGTGCACTTTCACTTTACATAAACACGGATTTTATATATCTGCATATATATGCTTGATATATATATATATATATATATTAAATATATAAATATATATATATATATATGTATATATATATATATTTATAATATGTATATAATATATATTTAGTTGGTACGTACAACTAGACTACTGATCACACACTGCAAAGCACACAGCAAGAAAATGTGTTCCTTCTGTGGAAACGAAGCGAACTCCACGAGTGTTAATCTATTACTGTTTCTATTTCAAAACTGATCTCGTTGAGATCGGGGCATCCGACGATCAGACGATCGGCCAATCGGACAATTGGGATATTCAAACATCGGGCATTAGCATTTTTGCCGCTTTCGTCACTTGTTTCTCTCGATTCTGATTTAAGCTCTCGTTTCCTCTCTCATTTCATTTGTGGAATTTATTGTGCCCGGTAATCAAAAAAAAAAAATATATATATAAACAAAGGTATTGAAAACTAAAGCTATTGAAAATTAAAGCACATTCACAAGAAATAGACAAATGTAATCGGAATGCATGAGAAACTATTTGAAATACATTTGGGCATGTTATTATTATGATTATTACAATTAATTGTATTTTTTTTAATAAAATTCACGGATTTTGTACATTTATTTATTCAATTACATTATTTAAAAAGTGTTGCTTTAATTTTAATCTTTTATGTTTTTATACACATTTTTGCCAATTATTATAAAATATTTTTATTTAATTTTACATAAGGGTGCTTGTCAGCAAGGCAAGAGATATAAATAAAATAATGAAAAACAATTGGAAATTGGGGTAAAAACATATAGTGATATTTAATTATTTATTGTAATTACTAATTGTGCTTTACTATAAATTGGTTGCTTATAAATATTTTCTATATTTACGAAAATAACTCAACAATTAAATGAATTATTAAATATACGAAACGAATAAATAAATAAAATAAAGAATGCTCATAAGAGTATGCAAATTATTTTGACTTTACTCCAGTAAAATCACCTGAAGTCTGATTGGTCATATAAAACATTATTGTAATATTTGTTAAATATACATAAATACATAGTGTGTATGCTTTTTATAAATATGAAAGTGTTTCACGAACACAAAAGCCGTTTATTTATAGTTGTTATTCATTATTTATGACATTTTTGCAAGAAAATTTTCTATTTATAAGCAGCAACTTGTATGTCCATATATACAAAAACATACATAATATACTCATTATATATGTACATATATAGAGCATAACGTGACTAATGACTAATGCAATCATCACAAACAGGGCTAACAAGTTGTTGCGTGTGGCTGATACGGCGAATGAACTCAGATCGTTCCCTGATTGTACCCCGATTTACCTATTTGACTTGAAATTTTAATTGTATTATTATTATTTTTTATTTATTTTTATTAAATTTTTGCTATTTTAATGCTTTTAATGCCCGCATTTATTTTATTTCAGCCTTTCACTTTATTTTCTTTAGTTAAAATTTTAATTTAATTGTTTATTATACTATGATACCGTATATATTATATAGTATATTGAGTTTGTTCAATGTCCATTAGGCAATATCATAGTATTTTGCTGTCGGTTACGTCCGACTGCAAAGTTCCCTCTTGTTTTTATTTAATTATATTTTATTTGTAGGATTAAATTTAATTCTATTTTAATATCACATTACAATTTTGTTTTTATAATTTTTGCCACTCACACACATTTTCTGGTCTTTGGAAATATAGACTAAATTTACAAAAAGAAATTATTAAAATTAAAAAGACTCTTTCTTAGATTTTGTTAATGTTTTTATACCCTGAACCCATTAAAAATGGGTAAAAAGGGTATAATGGTTTTGTGCAAATGTGTGTAACAGGCAGAAGGAAGCATCTCCGACCCCATAAAGTACATATAATCTTGATCAGGATCAATAGCCGAGTCTATCTAGCCCTGTCCGTCTGTCTGTCCGTCCGTCCGTCTGTCCGTCTGTCCGTCCGTCCGTCTGTCTGTCTGTATGAACACGCGGATCTCAGAGACTATAAGAGCTAGAGACTTCAAATTTAGAATATAAGATCTCGTATACCAGGCGCAGATCAAGTTTGAATGTTTTATCGATAACTGCCTCAGTTTCTGAATTATCGATACATTTAGATTTCCGATAGCAGTAAATTCCACATATCTCTCACAATTTAATGGATACAGTCACCAATTTTGGTTGGTAGGTTGTTGGCGAGGTCCTTGAAAGATCGGCATGTGCCACGCCCACCTCCGACGCTCCCATCACTCCCGCCCCTAAAATTTTCAAATGGCTATATCTTCCGCAGTTTTTGAGTAGGGAACGTCAAATTTGGTAGGTATATTACTGGTAGTCGACTTTAAGAGCCGATAACAAACTGGTGGTGCCACGCCCACACCTGCGCCTATAATCGACAATTCCGATTGTAAAACGATAACTCCGTATATCTCCGAAAATTTGAAAGATAGAGTAACCAAACTTGGAATGTAATTTGCTGGTAACCTCCTCCAAAGATTGGCATACCAACTTTTGGACCATGCCCACAACCGCCGCACCCAGGAGCTTCGTCCCTACAAATTTAAAATACGCATAACTCCCGTAATTTGCAAGCTAGAGTCGCGAAATTTTGAAGGTATGTTACTGGTAACTTCCCCAAAGATCGATAAAAAAAATTGGATGGCCACGCCCACTCCAGCTACCTAAACCGATACACCTGTTGGTGTAAGTCGATAAGCCTATATATCTCACGCAATTTGACAACTTAAGTCACCAAATTTTAAATGTACTGTTTGTCCAGAAAGTCTTTTCGTAAAGCAAAAAATTTTTATTTTCTAAGTTCTTATGCAAAAAAATGTATGTTATTATTGACTTTTTGTTATTTACGTATTTTTCTACTATTAATTGGATATTTTTTAACTATTTAACATTAAAATTAACAAGATTTATTTATTTAGTTTATTTTGAAATTTTAAAAACTAAAATTACTCATTTCTCTTACTGTCCGGAAAGTCTTTTCGCAACGCCTGTTTACATCTTTGCAATTCCCTTTTTGGCCGATCCCGTTAGAAATTAACGTTTTTTTTTGGTCGTCCATTGTGTCTATGACCTTAGTAAATATTCTGTTGAAATTTGTCTGTGCAAGATAATTGTTGAATAAAAAACTCATTATATAAAAAAACATAAGCTATTGAAATCCGCGATGTTATATTATAGCCCCCAGATTGGGAAACCCATCTATTTTCGAATGGAAGAATGTCTAGACTCCTTGGGGAGTGTCCCCAGCAATAAGGGAGTCACTCACAAAAGCTAACTTGAAAACCTTGGTGGCAGACACATTAAGTAGATGTGCTCGGAAATAGGTAGACAAAGATTAAGGGTTATTATTAAAGATACTGAAAGGTAATCCCCAAAATTTAGAGCAGATCCATTAGAGGATAGCTTAAGGAACATAACGTTATAAATGAAACCACATTAAATGAGCCAGCTAGCCAATTCTGGTACACATGCATTTGGGTACATGCATTTTGCCAAACAAAAGCTGGTTTTCAGTACTAATTATTGAAACTTTTTATTTTTCCTTGACACCCCATATGTCAATTGAGCAGGTGGTTCATTATACGTGATTCATTGACACTGTTATGTTTCTTAAGCTATCCTCTAATGGATCTGACCAACATTTTTTAGATTTCATTTCACTATGTTTACTAATAAAATATTTTCCCTAATCTGGTGGCTAAAATGTACAAAATCCCATAAGAAATCTTTGGTAACTGTAGCTCTTAAATTGCGGGAGATACAGGCATTTATCGTTTTTTGTGGGCGGGAGTGGGCGTGGTGCAAAATTTTTTTTACACATTTATGAAGGGTGTTACTAGCAATATACCTTTAAAATTTGGTGATTTAAGTTTTCAAATTGCGCGAGATATATGGGTTTATCGATTTACACCAACAGGTGTATCGGTTTAGGTAGGTGGAGTGGGCATGGCCATCCAATTTTTTTGATCGATCTTTGGGGGAGCTACCAGTAACATACCTTCAAAATTTTGCGACTCTAGCTTGCAAATTACGGCAGATATGCGCATTTAAATTTCTAGGGACGAAGTTCCTGGGGCGGCGGATGTGGGCGTGGTCAAAAAATTGGTATGCCAATCTTTGGAGGAGGTTACCAGCAAATTACCTTCCAAGTTTGGTTACTCTATCTTTAAAATGTTCGGAGATTTGAGGCAGTTATCGATAAAAATAAAGCAAACTTGATCTGCGCCTGGTACACGAAAACTGATATTCAAAATTTGAAGTCTCTAGCTCTTATAGTCTTTGAGATCTGCGCGTTCATACTGACGGACAGACGGACAGACGGACAGGGCTATATCGACTCGGCTGTTGATCCTGATCAAGAAATTATACACTTTATGGGGTCGGAGATGCTTCCTTCTGCCTGTTACATACGCTTGCACAAAACCATTATACCATTTTTACCCATTTTTAATGGGTTCAGGGTATAAAAATACTTTCATTAATGCAGAAAAAGTAGCTGAACTAAAAACTGAACTAAAATTAAATATTCACTTATTTATAACTTTTCAAGTGTTTTCAACACACAAGGGTGATAAAGGCAAGTACGCAGCTCAAATTCTTGCGAGTGATTTAACGCTTCCCCCTCACCCCTTACACCACTCTCTTCTCGCCTGGCAACCAACCACTTTGTAATATTTTTAATATGCGAATTGGGTATCGAGGAGAGTTAAGGACCCCGTGTATTATTATTACAATAGTCCTTGAGCACAATTGTGCGCAACTTCATTAAAATGTTTGCCTAACTTAACTTTATCAAGGACCCTTCTGTCGCTGTTAGTAAATTGAAATTTTGAGCAATCATTGAAAGCTTATAATCCTTAATCCTGCTTGATTTGCCCTGGCTCTTGTCGGAAAAAAATGGTGCAAATATTTGTTTGCCTGCTGGCAATTTTAATAAATGACAGATGGCTTTTGGAAATTTAGCTGGCGTTTAAGTCGAGCTCTACAATTTAAAACAAAATGTATAAACATAAATTAATTACACATTTAAAATAAATAAAGGCAAAAAGTTTTCCCGAGTGAAAATCTTTGAATACTTACCGGTCTCTGGCACTAATATTTGTAGACTAATATTTCATTTATATTATTAAACTAGATAGAAAGTTGCAGTCGGACAAAACCGACAGCGAAATACTATTATACCATAATTTGTGAGCAGTCAAGAAATACTGTTTAAGTTTGTCCTTTTGAATGAGAACACATTCCGTTAATGCTCTACTAATAAATATGTATGTATATGATTTGCATATAAGTGATCGTGGCTTTTAAAGACGGTGAGCAGAACTACACGGGGAGAGCAGACACAAAAATTTGTATAAGCTACTTTCACTCTTAAGTTCCGGCTTTTCGAGACTTTAGGGGCAGGAGTAGGCGTTGCCCAAAAAAAATTATAGAGAAGTTTCCTAATAATCTTCCTACGCTGTTTGGTAACTAACTAACTTGAATTGCGGGGATATGGGCGTTTATCGGCTTTGGGGGCTGTATTGGGCGTGGCCCAAAAAATGTTGGAGTTCGATCTTAGTAATATACCTTCTAAGTTTGGTAACTGTAGCTCTTAAATTGCGGGAGATACAGGCATTTAACGTTTTTTGTGGGCGGGAGTGGGCGTGGTCCAAAATTTATTTTCTACATTTATGAAGGGTGTTACTAGCAATATACCTTTAAAATTTGGTGACTTAAGTTTTCAATTTGCGTGAGATATATGGGTTTATCGATTTACACCAACAGGTGTATCGGTTTAGGTAGGTGGAGTGGGCGTGGCCAATTTTTGTATCGATCCTTGGGGGATTTACCAGTAACATACCTTCAAAATTTTGCGACTCTAGCTTGCAAATTACGGGAGTTATGCGTATTTTAAATTTGTAGGGACGAAGCTCCTGGGGGCGGCGGATGTAGGCGTTGTCCGAAAATTGATATGCCAATCCTTGGAGGAGGTTATCAGCAAATTACCTTCCAAATTTGGTTACTCCATTTTTACAATTTTCGGAGATATACGGAGTTAACGGTTTACAATTTCCGCAATATCGATTATAGGCGCCGGTGTGGGCGTGGCGCCACAAATTTATAATCGGTTCTTAAAGGCGACTACCAGTAATATACCTACCAAATTTGACGATCCCTACTCAAAAACTGCGGAAGATATAGCCATTTGAAAATTTTTTGGGCGGGGGTGATGGGGGAGTCGGAGGTGGGCGTGGCACATGCCGATCCTTCAAGGACCTCGCCAACAACCTACCAACCATGACCAATATACTATTATACCTTTTTGGTATAATAGTATAAAAAAAAACACAATTTTAAACCCTCTGTAAACCAAATTCATTTCTGCTTTTCCTTTTTTTTTGAAAACTATATTATTTTTTAAATTTAAAAACTTTTGAATATTTTGATACCGAAGGTATATCCTGTAAATAGAAAATCATTCTTTTTTTCTAAATTATATTATCTAATATAATTTAAAAGAATTTGTAAATTAAATAAGTTTTGTCTTTTTTTTGCCATAGACTTTAACCTGCTACAAATTAAATAATAATTAATATAATTTTAAGTCCTCTTTAAATTAAATTAATTTCTGTTTTTTTTTTTTTGTGAAAATTATGTTATTTTAAGATTATTGAATACCATCTGCAAAGTAAATTCGATTATTTTTTCTTGTGAAAATTATATAATTTAATTTATTTTAATGTAATTGAATACCCACTGTAAATAAAATTCGTTTCTTGTTTTTTTTTTTGCGAAAATTATATTATTTAATCACACCAATTTCAGTTGTAATGAGTGATGGAATCCTTGGGCGGAAATATACAATATGCATTTAACTACAACCTCTCCATGTGCCTAGATCTCTGTAATTTTACCCAAGCTTTAAATATTTTTTAAGAGATATGTAAATTCGATTTATTTTATTTTTTTTTTTTTTTTTGGAGGGCCAGCTCGTTAATCCTAAAAACCACGATATGAAAAATGGAATCAGCTGGAATCGCTTGCATCCGATTTACACCCACGGCGAGTAGAAGCAGGATGCGAAAAATTGTTGTTTGCCGGTGCTGTGTGTAGCACTGGCGCCACCGCCAGATGGCGCCACACTGCTGGCTGCCGCTGCTGCAGCATAATTATAGCTCATGTGGGCATAGGATGGCATTGCTGTGGTGGCAATGGATTCGCTACCAAAGCCCATTTGATGATGATGGCTGGGACTGCAGCTGGACTGCCGTGGTAGCTCCATGGTGTTGCTGCTGCTGCTGTGCTGGTGGCATGAGACCGCATTCCCTGCTGCTGCCGCCGACTGCGACTGCGGCAGCGGCGGTGGCGGTGGCAAGCCATAGGCAGACAATGCTTCATAGCTACTTGTGACATTATTATTGTTACTGTTGCCGTTGCCACTTGTTGCATTGCCTGTTGTTGCCAGGCTGGGACTGCTACTGCTCGCCACACTCTCGGTTGCCACACTTGCCACGCCCACCAGCTGATGAGGCGCTATGATTGGCGGTGGGCGTAACGGTGGCATGTGGCACGGGTACATTGTCGGCGGACTGAGATCGCGTTGCTGTTGCGCAATTGGCGAACCACCAACGGTGGCATGAGTGAAGCTGGGTATCGTTGAAACGGAGCTGGAAGAATCAATCATCAATCAATCAATCATTACTCAAACAATAATTAAATAAATAAATATATATTATATATCTATATCTATATATTTGTTAATTATATAGAATACTTATTAATTATTATAAATATACCAAAAACAAAATGTAATATATATTTAACTTGAAACAGAATATTAATCAATTAGTCAATCAGTTAGTGTCAATCGTTACTCTTAACTATTTATGTATTTAATAAAAATATTTATTAATATCACTTGCAGCTACAGAAAAAAACACAAAAAGTAGCATTAAAATAATTAAAAATATAATTTTAAAATTAAAATTTAAAATAATATCAATTCATCATCTTTAATGCGAATTGTGGCAATTAATAATTTAAATTCAAATCACAAAATATAATTTTATATTTAAATTTAACACGAATATCAATCAATCAATCAATTTATTTTATTTATTTAATATCGACTGCAAAAATAAATTAAATTAAATATGCAATTTAATATTTAATGTTTAAATTGAAATTCAATAAAATAGAAATCAGTCAATCAATCAATCAATCAAACTTACCCGTAACCCTCACCAATCGAGATGGCATTGTGATGCATATTTGAATACATGGCGCTGAAGCCACTGTTGAAGTTGAGGCGCGGTGAAATCGATGGCACCAGCGTATGATGCCCCATGTGATGATGATGCTGATGCTGCGGATGCTGGGGATGCTGCGGATGCTGCGCATGCGGCTGATGCTGCGGCGGGACCTGATGCGGATGCCGCTGCTGCTGATGCTGCTGTTGGTGATGCTCCGAACCTATTCCCAGACCTGGCGAGCAGGCGTTGCCAGCCTCATCAGTCAGTCGGGCGGCGCCAATGGATCGTATCTGTGCTTCGCCCCCTTCACTTGCTCCACTTCCCGGTCCGATAGGATTTGGCGAAGCCAATCCGTTCAGACCACCTATATGGGAACAAATTTTAAGTCAATATCAAAAGTTTCTTAAAAAAAAATTAACTTTCTTTTCTTCATTTTAAGTAGTATTTTTTCTAAAAGTACGATTTTTATACTATTATGCCAAAAAGGTATAATAGTATATTGGTTTTGTTCAATGTCCGTCATGCTGTCTGTCCGTCTGTCCGTCCGTCCATCTGTCCGATTGTATGAACGCGCGTTCCTCCGACACCCTTACAGATAGAGACTTGAAACTTGGAACGTATACTGGAAAGTACCTTCAAAAGTTAAAGTGTCATGGGTTTGGTCCTACGTCCTACTAGGGAGCTAGAAAACCGCGAAATTCGATTTTACCAAATTGATAAATCCACATACCCTCTCACAATGTAATGGATACAGTCACCAAATTTGGTTGGAAGGTTGTTGGCGAGGTCCTTGAAAGATCGGCATGTGCCACGCCCACCTCCGACGACCCCATCACCCCCGCCCAAAAAATTTTCAAATGGCTATATCTTCCGCAGTTTTTGAGTAGGGATCGTCAAATTTGGTAGGTATATTACTGGTAGTCGCCTTTAAGAACCGATTATAAATTTGTGTTGCCAAGCCGTATATCTCCGAAAGCTTTAAAGATAGATTAACCAAACTTGGAAGGTAATTTGCTGGTAACCTTCTCCAAGGATTGGCAAATCAATTTTTGGACCACGCCAACAACCGCCGCCCCCAGGAACTTCGTCCCTATACATTTAAAATGCGCATAACTCCCGTAATTTGCAAGCTAGAGTCGCAAAATGTTGAAGGTATGTTACTGGTAACCCCCCCAAAAATCGATAAGAAAATTGGATGGCCACGCCCACTCCATCTACCTAAACCGATACACCTGTTGGTTTAAATCGATAAGCCCATATATCTCACGCAATTTGAAAACTTAAGTCACCAAATTTTAAAGGTATATTGCTAGTAACACCCTTCATAAATGTGGGAATCAAATTTTGGACCACGCCCACTCCCACTCCAAATTGTGAGAGATAAGTGGAATTTATTGCTATCGGAAATCGAAATGTATCGATAATTCCAAAACTGAGGCAGGTATCGATAAAATAAAGCAAACTTGATCTGCGCCTGGTACACGAGAACCTATACCTACTACCTATACCTCTCTAGCTCTTATAGTCTCTGAGATCTGCGTGTTCATACAGACGGACAGACAGACGGACATGGCTATATCGACTCGGCTGTTGATCCTGATCAAGAATATATATACTTTATGGGGTCGGAGATGCTTCCTTCTGCCTGTTACATACATTTGCACAAAACCATTATACCCTTTTTACCCATTTTTAATGGGTTCAGGGTATAAAAATTATTTCGAAAGACAATACAAAAGAGATTTATTTCTTAATGATAGAAAAAATGTCTAAATAAAAAACTATAAAAGAAATGTCTCTCTAATTTTAAAAAATATTTTTCAATATTTAGAAAGACATGCAAATTTTTAATTCATTTTGGATTGCTATTTATTCCTTTGATTGTACTTACTTCCACTTGAGCCGACCAAGAGCGTGGAGCAGCCCCCGCCCAGACTATTGGAACTTTCCGTCATCGAGGTGGTGGCCGAGGTGGATGAGGAGGTGCCATTTGTGCCCGTGGAATTTGGGGTTCTCCGCTGATTGCGTAACTTTTCCTCACGTCGCCATTTGGCACGTCGATTGGAAAACCAGACTTGTATCCTCGCCTCCGGCAATCCTATTTTCCCGGCCAATCTTTCGCGTGCGAACACATCCGGATAATGGGTTCTTTCAAACTCTGCAATGAGATTAGAGATTATATATAATATACTATATTGTAAGTATTATATCAATAAATATAAGATATACAAAGCACATTGTAATATTTTCCCTTTTTCTTTAAATAGGTTAGGTTAGGTTAGACGGCTGTGACCTGAAAAGGTCAGCACACATAGACCAGTTTTGATTGACCCCTTGTGGTGCCGTAGATCTAAGTCCTACTCCGAGAGAAACTCATGGAAAAATTTGAATCAGTTGAACCAACCAGTTGCATTTATGAATTTTGCGATTTTGGCTGGTCTAATGTGCGCCAGCTGCGTTAGGCCGGATAGGAAGTGACTTCCTAGGAAGGTGGACCGTCTTTTTGCTAGAGCTGGGCAGAGACAGAGGAAGTGTTCCGGAGATTCCACCTCCTCCTCGTCTCTGCAGCTCCTGCAGAAATCATTAGAAGGGATATGGAGCCTATGGGCGTGAGAGCCCGCTAGCCAGTGACCAGTAATTGCCCGGATCACGGCGGAACAGTTACTGCGGCTTAGGTAGCACAGTTCTCTACTACGCTTGCTATTATAAGTTGGCCAAGTTAGGCGAGCAATGCGACTACAGTTGGCGTTTCGCCATTTGTCGTTAGACCTGTGTCTATTGGTCTCTTTGATCATGAGCTTACAGGTAGCTAGGGGCATGCTTACACCTTCCTTTTCAGTGAGGAGGGGTAGCAGAGTACCTTTCCTAGCTAGCTCATCAGCTATGCAGTTGCCTTCAATGTTGCTGTGCCCTGGCACCCATATTAGGCTGATAGCATACTGCTCTGCCATCTCTTGAAGAGATTTGCGGCAGCCTGCTACTGTTGTCGAATTCATCGACATTGCACTCAGGGATTTGATCGCCGCTTGGCTGTCAACATAGATGTTAACGTTCGAGGAGCTAATTTTTGACCTTTTCAGGCAATTCAGTGTATGGCTATAACTTCAGCTTGGAACACACTGCAGTGTGCCGGAAGGTTGAAGGATAGCCAAGTGGTAAGCTGGGAGGAGTAGACGCCCCCGCCTACCTGATTGTCGAGTTTGGACCCGTCTGTATAGAATTCTACGGCCGCTGAAGGACCGGGGGTTCCGTGTGCCCATTCTTCCCTTTGTGGGAAGAGGGTAGTGAAGGGTGTCTTGAGATGGACTACTGGTGTGCAGTAGTCTGTTCTGATGGGTATGTCGTATCTCCCAACCAGAATGGAGGCATGGCCTTTGTTTTGGTTATTCCACGATGTGGATTCCCTAAGTCTAACAGCTGTGAGAGTTGCCTGTTCAAGGCCTTCTACTTCCAAGCTTTGGATATCTAGGATGGCATCTAGTGTCTCGTTTGGAGTGGAGCGGAGCGCTCCCGAGATACACAGTTCGGCCATCCGCTGAACCTTATTTAGTGTTTTCATAGTGGTTTGCTTTTTAAGGCAAGGCCACCAAACTATTTTTCTTTAAATACATCCAGTGAAAATTTAAAAAATATAAAAAAATAATTAAATTAATTAAAAATACAGTCAGTAAATGATAATTTCAAAAGTGTTAAGTAAGGAATACATAATATAGAAATATATATTTATTATTAATGTTATTTGTAGCCGGCTTGATGGTCGTAAGCGTTGATTCCTTGCATCATTTACATCAATCGGTCGCGGGTTTGAATCCCGCTAGAGGCATGGTTGTTTGTTGTTTGTCTAATCCATAGGTAGTCCGACCAAAGTTCGACAATCTTATAACCTACCTACCTATTATTGTTAATATTATTATTATTATTATCTATAATTCACTCTGCAAGTTCGAATAATAATCAAAACATTCGTTTGATTTATAAAACAATCAGCTTAGTTACCTTTTTCTAGACTGTCAATCTGTTCATTTGTGAATGATGTTCGATTCCTCTGCAGTTTTCTCTTCAGTATTAATCGGGCCTGATCGTCTTCGCTTGTGCCAATATTGGAGGCGCCTCCATTCGAATTGTCACCCTCGCCAGAACCAGTTTCGTCTGATTGATGACCATCTAACTCTGTAAGTACAAATTAAATGCTCATAAATTATGTAATTGAGTACATAGATTGGACTACTTTCTGCTAATAATTTAATTATATTAATACAATTTCTATTTAATTATCACATTTATTGATAGATAATTTTCATATTTTTTTTATTATTATAAATTCAACAATATTATTTTGTTTATAAAAACCGTAAAAATTAAAGAAATATGAAATATTCCTCCATCAATTTGTAATATATATATTATAAATTAAATAATAATAATGAAACCTGTTTCCTAAGTGAAACTATTTATTTATTTAATGTCGAGACAGGAAAATACCCAAAACAAATGAATTAAATTTAAATCTTGGTATTTATTATATTTGTAATTTAAATTTAACTATTAAATTGTCATCAGTCAACACAAGAAAAATCGCATACAATATTTAAATTTATTAAATTAAAAACTTAAAATGTTTTTTATATTTATTATTTTAATTTAACTATTGAAATTTATTTTAAAATAAATTTTATTACATTTTGTATTTTGCTCTGTCTACATCGAAAAAATAAATAATATGTATTATTTATGCTTTTTAAATGGAGATTTAAGCAGATTAAGAACATTAGTTTTATCATTAACTTGAATTATTATACTTAGATACCGCAGGTATCGGTTATGAGATTCTCTTTTGTTTTACTGTAATTTATTATTTTTATTTATATGATTTTTTTATATTGTCTTACTTCTTTGTTATTTTTTTTTTTATTATAAATTGAGACTGCTTCAAGTGCTTATCTTTAATCTAATTTTACACATAATAATTTTGATTTAAAACTAGAAGTCGAGCACTCTCTACTGCTACTCCTGCTGATGCATCGTAATCGCCAGGAAATCAGATCAGATCAAGCAGCCGCCCAACATTAAACCACATCAGGCTGCCCACATCAAAGGCGCCGCAGTTCGCAACATTTTGGATCTCAGCTTGTCACATTTGTATGTGTGTGTGTGTGTGTGTGTGTGTGTAACTGGCAGTAAATGTTAGTGAATGTGACAGAGCAAATAGATGCTGATAGCTGTGAGACATGCCGCAGGTCCAGACTCGGGTCCAGTTCGAAGCACACGTCACTTGCCTAGCTAACTGCAATGTGCTGACAGCCAACAGGCAACAGCCAACAACAAAAACAACAACAGCAGCAGCCATAAGCAAAGCCAAAATAGAGGTGGGGCGAAACAACAAACACACCACGAATCCAGGCCTGCCTAGCGCTCGTTTCGTGTTGAGTTGAGCATCAAAAGAGTGTGGGAGATTGAGAGTGGGACAGAGATGGAGATGGAGATGGCGAGAGAGTGTGGGGAGTTGTGCAGAGTGACACTTTTACACACACACACACACATAGATAAGCGCACACTGACACGCAATACTCCGTTAAATACATTAGAGAGACAAAAACGAAGATAAGGCGACCGAAAAATTGTTGTAGCATGAGGTTTACCAGATAGGATATTTTATAAATATGTATTTTTTGGCTATATATTTATGCACCCCATCAGCAACAAGCACCCCACTCTAACCACAGCTAAAACCCACTCCCCTTGGTTTTGGCGTTTAATGAAGTGTCATCGCCTGTAAAATGAGTCTGCAAATCGCATTAAAAGCAACTACTCGGTTAAGGGTAAGCTTGTCAACTACGACAAGCAGAACCCCCCTCGTAACTCCCTCCTCGTAGTTGGCATTGCCCTTTACCGTTACCGTTACCTTTACCGTTGCCCCAGGCCTGGGATTATAAGGGGCTACAGTTATATTTACTACTACTGCTGTTGCTACTTCTTCTTCTTGTGCTGCTGTTACTGCTGCTTCTTGCGCTCTCACGCACTGGTTTTATTTGTTTCAAAACTTTGCCTAAACTAATTAGATCTGTTCGTTCTCGCTTGCTCCTTATCTGACTCCAGCTCTCCTTGCTTAATCTAATTAGATCAGTGCTGTTGATGTTTGCCTATCTCTACTTTACTTGCTCTCTCACTCGCTTTTTAAATCCCTGTTGTCCTCTAACGTTAAACAGTTTTGTTTTATTGGTTTTTTACTGAGCTTATCAAATCCTTAAATAATGCACCATTTATTTATTTTTATTTATATTATTATTTAAATATTTATATCCGTTTACATATCTTCAATCATGTTTAAATATTTACATCCATTTATATAAATATGTAAATTACGGAAGATATGAGTTTTTAGAGAATAATGGGGCGGGAGAGGGCTTGGTTAAAAAAATTAAAGAAAAGGATCATAATAATATTCCTTCCAAGTTTAATGACTGTAGCCATACAATTTTGGGAGATATGTGGCTTTATCGATTTGCGAATATCGATTTTATCTAATTTCTATCTCCCGAGTGGACGTAGGACTCCAATCTTGACACTTTATCCATTCAAAGAACTTTCAAATATATATTCCAAGTTTCAAATCTTCATCTGTAAGCGTGTTGAAAAAAGTTGCATTTATCCAGACGGACAGACGCACAGACAGCATGACGGACATTGCACAAACCCAATATACTATTATACCTTGGGTATCATAGTATAAATATTGTGTACGGTCTTTAGTCCAAATTAAATAAATAAATAATAATAATTTGTATATAATTAATCTAGACTTATTATTAATCAAAATTTTATTATTTGCATTAATTATATTTAAAGAGATTAAGAAACTCTCCAGTTGATGCACTTATTTTGAAATTTACAATTTTAATTTATTTACTAAATATTTACTGAAAACCGTACACAATTTGTAATAAACAAATATTTTATATTAAATTTCTAGTTCCAAATTAAATGATATGAAATTCAAATTGAATAATTTAATTAAAATTTGAATAGAGAAATATAGAAAGCAAACCGTATATAAATATGGGTGTATTTAATTGGAAAAAGTGACAGCGAGGAGAAAAAACCCGATTAATCCAAAAATATTGAAGTTAATAAAATTGACAGGATTTTTTTAAATACTTAAAGTAAGTTATGCTGGCATGGTTTTGTAAAGGTGTGTGTGTGTGTGTGACTGTGTGTGTGGGGGTGCTTTATCTCTCTTTAACTTCCGCATTTATTATATTTTTGGGTGGGAAAAAATAGTCAGACTCTGAGTCATGAATCAATTGTGTCCACAATACGCACGATTGACTCAAAGTAAAAGTCTATATATATTTACATACTGTACTCACTGTACTCGGTGTATTCACTGTACTCGATATAGATTACCACCTTTCTCAACTCTGCGGATTGTATATTTGACTTAACTCGACAATTGTCGAAGACGGCAAACTTGCCGTGCGTGCGTAAATATTTTGGGCACGTGACCAGGCGTCCCAGGACTCCTTGATTGTCCTTGCCAGAGAGTGTCCCTGCTTCAGCATTTGTATCTGTATCTATTGCTATTTTTGTTTCTGCTGTCTCTGTTCTACTCTCCCCCCGGGCTAAGCAAAAAAATCATCGTCATACATATAAAGATATACCCTTGAAATACATATATACGCTTTAAAAGCGCAACAAATGCTAAATTAAGCACACTATTTAATGTTTATGCTTTGCGCTGTTTCAACCTAAATTGAAATATATACTATAAAATAATTATAACAATAAATATTAATTTTAATCAACGAAGACCTAATATACACTATTATTTTAATTTAGTTTAGTATATTTATTTATATGATATTTACGCTTTTTATAAAAAAAAACAGTAACACAGTATTGATTTGTATAGTTTAAATTATTAATTTGTACAGTTTAAAATAAGCAATTATATCTTCTGTATCATAGTATAATAAAATAAATAAATTCAAATAAATATATTAATATATATAATACACATATATAATATATATACTCTGTTTCTGACTGTGGAATAATTGTTTTGAAGTTGGTAAATTTCTTAATTGTCTTCAAAGAGTACAAAGAGTTTGTATAACAAGTTCTTATTTTTATTATTAAATATTTATTTATTTATTATAAAATATTGAATATATAAATATTATATTATTTAAGCAGTATAAAGTTAAGAAAATAATAGAGCACTGTTTATTGCGAATAGAGATCTCTAATATCAGCAGCATAATCTAATATTATATAGCACTCATATCTTTTAAAAAAGATCTCTCGCCTACCAGAAGAGCACTCTTAAAATAGAAGGGCACTCTCATCTTGTAGTGCAGATCGCTAATAATAGTAAAGCACACTCTACTCTCTACTTGTAGTAGGATTTTAAATAGTTGTAGAGCACTCTTGACTAAAAGTAGAGGGCTCCTAAGCACTCTAAAAACGACTGGTAGTGCAGATCTCGTTTTCTGTCTGTTAGTTGGCCACTCATTACTTTAAGTATTATTTTAATTACTATTTAGTTTCAAGACTTACCCTTCTTGAGCATCATATCATCTGGTGCAATGGTACAGTTGCCCAGGTTCACGCTCGGTCCACCGATATTGATGAGATCCGATGGCGGCGTCAGCGGATGCCCTGGCGCCGGAGCCGAAGAAGAGCCAGGGTTGCCATACCCAGCCACAGATAAAACTCCAGGTGAGGCAGAGATGTCATTGCTGCTACCATTTAAAGGTGCTGCATACCAAGAACCCGACGAATAATGACGAGTTGGCCAACTTTGTTGCTGTTGTTGTTGCTGTTGCTGTTGCTGCTGTTGATGTTGTTGTTGCTGCTGCTGCTGTTGTTGTTGTTGCTGCTGGTGCTGATGATGATGGCAATGGGCGTGAAGAGTATGTGGACTAAAGTGACTGCTCGTTATCGTTTGCGGGGCAGTTGCCACATCCAATGCGGTAACATGTTGCGTGTTCAGCAGACGCAACTTTTCATAGATAGACTCCTGCTCGCTGCCCTCGCCAGAATTGCTCGCTCCTCCACTTTCTGAGGAGTTCAACGGCGTTGCCGTCTGTATTAGATCATTGCCAGAGTTGCCAGCCACCGTTCCGTTGCTGCTCCCAATATTATTCCCATTAGCACTACCGGTGACGGTACCGGCTGCCGTACCGCTACCAGTCGCTTTTGAGTTTGCTCCGTTATTCGAACTGCTTGCGGAGCCGACGCTACCTTGCTGCTCCTTCTGGGCGGCCAAATTGCGCAGCACCCGATTTATTGACGATACCTTTAAGTGCAGATAAACCCAGAATTAATTAATAATAATTAAAATTAATAATATAAATACTGGGAAATAATTATACGAAATTATTAAAAATAAACATTCACTTAAAAAATATATATATATAAATTACACAAAATAATTACTATTAAATATAAATAATAGCTAAATTAAATATATGTTCTTAAAGTAAGTTCATATAAAATATTTCAAAAATAATAGATTCTTTGCTAATTTTTGGCAAACAAGAGCCGTCAGTAAGTCAGATGACTTACATCTTTGCATTCTTATTGATTTTTTAGTTAATTTAGTGTGCTCTGATAAAATAACTTCAAACTAGTCTTAAGTATTTATAATTATTTTTTTTATGTGTGCTTTTAAGATTAGAATTAACTAATTAAGATTAGAATTAAGTCCGCTGCTCAGATGCAATGCAGAGTATATGTTGAGTTGAGCACTCCCGGCTTGCACAGTCTTATTTTTTTTCTTTTATTTTTCCTTGTTGTTTTTTTTTGTTGTTTTTGTTGTTTTTTTTTTTGTCATTTCTATTATTATTTTAAGGCAGTGCCTGCGCATGACAGCGCTTTTGAAATGAATTCAAAAGGCAAAAGCAAAGCCAAAACCAAAGCCAAAAGCAAAAGCGAACGAACCAAAAGAAATAAAGAAAAGAGAAAAGGAAAAGGAACGAATGAAATAAAGAACAAACGGGCAGCAGGCAGGCATATAAATGAGCGAGTGAGAACAACAGGGAAAGTGCAGTTGAGTGGAAAAATTAGGCAGAAATGTCCTTTCGAGGGAATCAACAAAAAAAAAAAATGCAAAAAAAACCGAACGCAAGAAGAACAAGAACTTATTTTTAAAAACAAAATGAGCGCCATCGCCGACAGCGTTACGCTAATTCATATTCATATACATAATCGTATATATACATATATATATCCAGAAAAATTTTAAAGAGCAGTTTTAAATGTTGCTCATGGTGGGAACCTTAAAACTGTTTATTACAAATTTAATTACATTATATATTAATTAATTAATTAATTATAAAATAGAAGTTTTAATAATAATAAATTAAATATTTCGGACTGCACACAATATGAAAAGCATATATGGAAGCTGTTAATTCTAAAGATATAAATAATGATGTATAATTATTAACAAACCAAAGAATTAAACTGTGTAAGATAATAGATTATAAATAGAACTATGATGATTAAAATGGAATTAGCTGGGAATCCAGACAGAGTAGATTACATTTTTGCCCACTTGCAACTGGTAGAGTAAGAAAATATAAAACTATATATTAAATAAATTGGCATTGACAAACTATAAAAAAGTTTACAAAATGAAAGAGTTGTTTAAAAAATATTTAATTAAATTAAATGGACTAGCAGATAAAGTGAATGTATAAAATGTATTAAAATGTATAAAATATATATAGAAATAAAGTATTGTCGAAATAGTGGCAGAATATTTGAACTAGTAGAACAAGAAAATATAAATCTAAATAAATTGGCAAGGACAAACTAGAAAAAAAAGATAAAACATAAAATGTGTTCGATCTGTATGAATATATTCATTTAGCAAAAGCAGTTTTAAGGCCAATCTACATCTAAATACATTATTATTTATTGATTTATTCAAGTAAAAATATTTAAATAAATGGCCACAAAAATAAAAGAATATGGCGATGTTTATAAAAAGGGTCTTACCTCAGAATAAATGAAATTTCAGAGAATTGCTTAAGTAAAATATATAAATAAATTAAACTTGAAAAAGGAGGTGATCAGAATAAAAAAATTATTAAATCATTCAAAATAAGCTGTAAAACTCTACCTAAGCTGTCTCGTAATGATTTAATTTTATTTCTGTATTTCTTTCTTTATAGGTAATAGTTTGCTGTATTGTTCTATATATTTATTTATTTAAGTCCTTTAGTTAGTATTTTAATAATTTTTTTTTTTGGAAAATGAATGGCAAGCTAAACCATAACTGGCAAACAGACCAACGCTTTTAACGCTTTTATCCCTCACTGATTTCGGTGCCACCCCGTCGACCTCCCGTTCCCTCCCCTCTCCCATCTCTCATCACCCATCACCCACCCCTCTCTTGTTCCGCTCGTGGACTCGTCGTTGTCCAATCGGTCGTTGCTATTTCTGTTTATTTATCCTAGGCATAAAAGAAAATAACACAAAAAAAATTTGTGATATCCCCTCGCGCGTGAATTTCAACGCTTAACGCTTTGTGGTGAGCAGAAGCAGCAGCAGGAGAAGGAGCAGGAGTTAGAGATCCCGGTCCTGTATTTATTTAATATACGCACATTTTCCTACACATTTTTGCAGCAGTGATTTCCCTTTTTGTCGTTTAATGTGCATAAAAGATTTTCCCTTCCATTTGAATGAGCACATTTTCCACACAACTGTCAATGAGGAAAATGTGGAAAATGAGTATCAACGCCGTTGTCACAATTCATTTTCCTTCTTCTCTCTTTTTTGGCATACTTAATAAACGATAAAAAAAAAATGGTAATGCTAACTAGAAGGACAAAAAATGGCGTCAAAATATACAAAGGAAATTCAAATAGCGCACAAAATGATGCTTCAATTATTGAAAAGGGACTCGAAATCTTGGCACACATTTCGCTCACACTTCTATTTCTTTCGCTCGCTCTCTCTCTCTCACTCTGTCTCTCTCTCTATCGTTCGTAAGCCGTAAAGATAAAAGTAGGAAAATAATAGCCGGAGGCTCTCTTTAAGAGTAATCTTTAATTTATATTTATATTTGGATTTTTTTTTTTTAAATAAAAGATATAGCTATAGAAAATCAAACTTATCATAAAATACTTGGAAATCTTCTTTACTATTATTCCATCTATTTATCAAATTTAATTATCTACCTAATTTATTTATAAAATAATAATATAAGTATAATATAAAATGTACAATTTATGTTTTTAAACTGAACTTACAAAAATAAAATGTATATGTATACAAACCTTAATTTATTTAGTGTTAACTTTCACACCGAAAATTTTAAATATTAAAATACAATTTAACTAAGTAATATAAAATTTAGATAAGAAATTAAATCTATAGTTATTGAAAATCAATCTTGTTGCAAAATTACTTACTAATCAGACATCACAACAAAATAAAAATATGAAAATAAAATGAATTATAATTTATTTTTTTATAATTTATTAATTGCAAAATACAAAAATGTGAAATGCGAGCTAATATTTATGTCTTAAAAATGTCAATTAAACGAATGTTTAAAATAATTTTAAGTGAACAGTATGTTTTATGAAAATTTAATTAAATTAATTAGTTCTCTAATGCTCCAATGCCATTGAAAATATAAAATAAATACTAGTCATAAGCATATAGAGTACATAACTATTAAATGCACTGTCAACAAAGCTTTTCAAGATCTTAGTTTTATTAGGCGTTGGTCAAAGGAATTTGCGATCCCCAGATACTAATTTACTTCTCTTCTACATCCAATAACAGAATATGTATCTTGTGTGTGGTCCCCACAATATCATATTCACCAAAGTAGATTGGATTGATGTACTGCGTTTGTTGGAGCGAAGTTTTCCCGCGTCAAAGGAATGCCTGCATAAGAAAGTAAGACTGAGTCCCCCCACCGATGTGTATTTAATCAGCGTTTACTCAAGACTGCTACTTTACAGAGTGGGTAGCCATTAATGAGAGACTTATCATAAGTATCGATGCACGATTGCATTAAATGTAAAATAGCATAATTTTCAACAGTCTTCATACACCAATAGGCTGATTCTTATTAACCTTCCCTCCTTAATCAATTGTCGTGTTATAGTTTGGACGTTGAAGTACTAACGAGCAGTACATTCAAGTGGCCCAACTATACCAAGCTCGGGCTTGTTAACGCGCGGACCCAGGCGAAAGCAGCCCCCCAACACAACCGACCGAGGGGCGACCGTGTTAATAATAATACATTTTTGTGTTCCTCTCTCTCAGAGACCGTAATGTACTCTGTACTCTGTAATGATTATAACAAACTATATCATGTAATCAATTCAGAGTCCTCCATTTCTTAATTAAGAACGCCATTCTAAATGATCTTCTAATGATTAACTTTTTCGCATGTAATGTGGAGGGGCTTAATTAATTCTTTCTAATTATTTTTGGTCTGATTGGAGTTTTCTGGGTTTTTATCCAATTCATGCAACAAATGTTGGACCATTTTATATCTTACCCCCAATAAATCTTATAAATAATTTATTATTTTTTAATTTATTTATAATTTTAATTTTATTTTAAATTTAACTTAATTCAAATTTTGTATTTATGGTGACGACTGATTCTAGTTGATAATAAAAAAATTAATAAATAAATAACTATATAACTATAAAATATTCTGATTTCTTTTTTCTTTATTAACATTAATCAACCTACTGAAAAGCTATAAAAAGTCGATTTTATAAATCTATTTTCTGAAAATCTATTTTCTACAGAAATATTTCGAATAGATTTAATAGTTTCTACTCACACTGGGTATGTTATCATTTGTGCACACATTTTCCTGCAACAATCTATCCCGAATTTCCCAGGCAAATATACTGGGACATTCCCGTTTATATTGCGAGATTTTACTAACTACTTCGGCAGTCGCCACTCGTGGCTTCGATCCTCCAATCGCACGTGGTCGAATGCTTCCCGTTTCGTAATATCTATATAAAAAAAAAATGTGAAAATGTTGGAAATTTAAAATATTTACAGTTCAAATTTTATTAAATTTTTTAACAGCAAAAGAGTAAGAATGCTATAGTCGAGTGAGATCGACTACAGTATAACCTTAGCCCAGTTGTTAAATATATCCTGGTTTTGTTGGCAAATGCATACATACATGCATACATACATACATACGTACACATAATAGTAGTTATCGGTGCTCTACAGAATACACACAAATATAATGACGCTAGCGTCGATTATAATGCCATCTCTTTCTCACACTTGCGCTCGCATATTTATGCATTCAGTAAAATGCTTACAGCTGCTGACAGCAATTGGATCAATATGAAAATATATACTCGTATATACCATAACTTTAGTGTTTGTTATCCGATCTTAATGAAATTGAACAATAATATGCATATGCATATTATGTATAAATAAGAAGCCTCTGCCTCTTAAATTGTGGAATTTATTGCTATCGGAAATCTAAATGTATCGATAATTGAGAAACTGAGACAGTTATCGAATATATATATACTTAATGGGGTCGGTGATGCTTTCTTCTGCCTGTTACATACATTTGCACAAAACCATTAGACCTTTTTTACCCATTTTTAATGGGTTAAGGGTAAAATAAAGTTGAAAGCGGCATCAAATTGCAAACTTTTTATTAATTTAATAGCTTTTCATATTGTTTAGAAATAAAATAGGTTTGATTGTTTTAATCGAGAGAATAAATCTTAAATCATAATCTGACAGATATCAATTAGTTTTCAGAACCAATCTATATTAATTTGCTTGCAGTCAATATAATAAGTTTATATACTCGAATTATTGACTTAGAATATGATTTTTCAATGCTAACCTTAAATTTTCAAAACTTGAATTGCAGTCAAATATAATTATGCTTTTTTAAAGCACAAATTAAAAAAATTAAATTTTTTGTGATAATTGTTAATAAAATTGTGCTTCTAAATTGTATATTAGAAACATTTAAAAAAAATTTCTACTTGAAATTATCAGTTATTTTCAAAGTTTATATTAATTTTCATTAATTGGTTGTTATTATTTATAATGCAATTGAAAGAACATTTTTGTTTCTTCTGTAATAAAATATGATAAATAAAAAACCTTTATTTACTCACCTGCCTAAAATTTTGCTAACACATCCATTGGAAACTTGAAGAATCCGTGAAATATCACAGGGTCGAGCGCCGGAATGAGCCAGCTCAACAATTTTCTGGCGAGTTGAATCCGGTAAGGGTCTTCCCCCAACGAAAACGCCTCCCAATTGGTTTACCCCACTGTGACCTGCAATTAATCAATTAATTTATTAAGTATACAATAATTATTTGAATATATCTTTTAAGTCCAACGTTTTGTTGGTATTCAAAAAGATTTTTATTTGCAGCAAAAGTAATCAATGAGTTTTAGTATTATTCAGACTGTTGCAAGAAATATTTATAAGTGCCATTGCTTCAAATTAAAAAACTAAAATCTGAATAACTAACTAGAAATAATGTAGTCAAAATGCCATAAAAAACCAACCGATTGCGTTCATTAATTAATTATTCTGAAACAAATAAATATTATTTACCGAATATTAAGTATCAATATAGTTGTTTTGTCTTTAGCTTTTAAAACTCATTATTCTCTACTAAATATTTTTATTCCTTTATTATATAAATTCACATATTATATATGGGTTCACAGAAGTCTATTTTATTTAGCTATAAAAACACATATTTGTTTATTTAAAAATTAAGAATTCAAAATGCTATGCTCTTTTGTAGTTTTCCATTCCGCTCTTGTTACTGCTACAAACTACAAAGCAGAAAACTGAAAAAATGCTACAAAGCAATATCAGTAATATATCTATTGATATATTTGCTTAGCACTTGCTGCCACCGCGAAGTAAATAGAATTGTTGCACACAAATCGAAATCAATTTTTGGCGCCTTTAGATTTGCCAATTTGCTGCGTTTCAAATGGTGCATAAAATTTATTTTGGCACGCTCTAAAAACGTCAATATTAATGCGTATCTGAATATATCTTTACCCAACTATCTGCCCCTCATAAAAGGGAAACGGGGGATTTGAAGAACTCTAAACAACACAAAGCAAATCAAATCAAAACAAATGGTCAAGGGCTCTGTGACAAAAAAGAGCAGAAAAAGGTTGTCTTCTCGTCTAGTCGAGCATGGATTTCAGACAAATTTCTTAGTATTGATTTGTGAGAAAATCCCCAAAAAACAGAAAAAAAAGCTAGAAATCTGCGTATCAATTTAATTCCAACAGATAGCCAGCGAAGCGGCAAACTCTACTGCCACTTTACCTTACCTTCCTTTACCCCATTACTTCAATATCTCAATGCCTCAAGACAAGGGTCGAGGCTAATCCCAACAAAAAAAAAACTCTTTATCTCGAAGAACTGACCCGAACTGAACTTAACTCATCTGAGAGCTGGCAGTCGAGCATATTAAAGTGACATCCAATTGGATAACAGATAACACTGATAAGTATCTAAATATGTAACCCTTATCTGTACCTCTTATCTATAAACTCTCATTACAATAATACCTTGAATTGAATGCTTTTGTTCTTAAGACTTTTTGTCATTATTTTTTTTATCTCACTTGTTTTATAAAATAACTTGATGGCAGGCTTATTATTTGATGTCTTATTTACTTATGTTTAAATTAAATCAAAGTGCATATTTATAGTTTAACATATCTAAACTGGGAACACTGGGAACTAAATTGGGAATTAAATGCATGTCTAATTAACAGATCAGTGCCTTAATTAATAAGCTGTATCGTAACTCTATATAACTATTTAATGTGGACTAATAAACATTTTGTAAAAAATCATTTACAAATAAAAAAGAGAAAATAACTAAATTAAATTTGTAATTCAAGTTAAAAGTAAAAGTGAAGTTTCTTGAAAAGGAATGCATAAATTGAAATAATAAAATTAAATTAAAGATGTTATTTAAATAGGTATTATTCATAAATTAAAACGGATATTAAATATAATTAAGAAAATTAACAAATTTAAATTGAGATTATAAAGAATAAAAGTGAAAAATTTAATTTTATTACACATAAAAGGGTAAAATGCGACAAAATGTTGAAAAGGAATTTAAAAAAAAAACAGCGGTTATTAATAAATTAAAATTGATTTACTTATTAATTTATAAATTAAATCAACAGAATGATTAAAATATAAAATTTCAACGGTCTGATTATCTCAATAAAATTGAGATTATATATTGAAAAATTAAATAATCGCAGGATTTAAATATATACATATGTATACAGATCAATAGGAGAATATATTTTTATTATGTATAAATTAAAAGCCTTATTTATTGCTATCGAAAATTAAAATGATATCGATAATTGGGAAACGGAAGCAGTTATCGATAATTTATGGGTTCAGAGTATAAAAAAAAGTTAAAGATAATATTTTAAAGATGGTGATTAACTAATTAAATTGAGATTATCAATTTAAAAGGGGTAATTAATTATTTAAAAATAAGATTATATATCTGTCAATGAAATATCGATCAAAAATAATATTTTAAATCGATACTTGACATAAATTTATTATTTATTTATTTATTGTCAACTAAAATCAGTCGACGCAAAAAATACAAAAATAAAAAATTAAATTAAATTAATTTTAAAATAAAATTAAAATTATAAACAAATTTAAAATGAGAAATATTATTATGCCTAACTATGTCCAGTTTAATAATAATTTAATAGTTGAGTATAATATGGATCATCCTCCACTTATGCTTACGATGCTGTTAACTATCTGTTAACCACCGCTGCCATATAACAGCTCAGTAACTGCTCGTTACATATATACATATGTGTATGTAAATTGCACAAATGAATTATGCGATGATTTACCAAAAGTAACAAGCCAGACAAAGCCAAAAAAAGAGAAAGAGAAAACATCTTGCCAAT
Organism: Drosophila mimica; assembly: GCA_037043585.1. Taxonomy (NCBI): domain Eukaryota; kingdom Metazoa; phylum Arthropoda; class Insecta; order Diptera; family Drosophilidae; genus Drosophila; species Drosophila mimica. Next base: position 810,062 of record JBAMBE010000435.1, read on the forward strand.
GGGATTAAGAATGTAATTACAACACAAATCAGTTGGCAAACAGGACCTGGACAGGGATAAGAATAGGGGACTGGAATCCTGCTCGTGAAGAGAGCATGACGAGAGCAGTAAACTACCGCTAAAGAGGCTCTATTGTGTGATACAGAGAGAGAAAGTCATATATATAGGGCGAGAGAGAAAGAGAGATAAGTAGAGGTGGGGGTAGGTAGTAGCAGGCTACGGTTACTGTCCAAGCAGGACACGAGAGAAAGAGAAAATTCTGAATGCCTTTGTTTGTTTTCATTCGACTTTCGGCTTTCAACAGTCGTTAATTGTTTCCATTTGTAACGACATGACACGAAACGCTCCTCTGTCCATCTGTCTGACCGTCTGTCCGCCTGTCGAACACACACTCTCCTCAAGATCATTATTATAGGTGGAAAATGATTGTATTGATCCGCACACACAAAGCAAAACAATGCCACGAACATAACTGAGAGTACTTAACAGCACAGCGGGCACCGAGAAGTGGAGGGTACCCCAAGTACCGTACTACCTTACCGTGTAGCGCTTACACTTGGAGAAACAAATAATTTGAGTATTGTATAAGGCACTATCAAGTTTTTCTTGCTTTTAAAATATCATTTTCAATGTTTTTTTTTTAAATTGTCTTTTCCTATTTATTTTAAATATTTTCTACTATTAATAAGTACATTTTTTTATATCAGAAGAATAAAGATTTTTCAAATATTAGAAATATTTTCCATCATAAAAAAATTCGTTTCGAATATGGTTAATTTGTTACTTTTGTTTATTTTGTTACTTAAAGAAATATTTTATACTATTATCAAAAGCATTTTTTAAATGTAAAACAAGAATTGATATATTTATTAGAAATATTTTCTTTTATTAAGAAATTAATTTTCTAAAACGTATAAAATTAGCTCTCTATATTTAATAATATTATAAGTAACCAAAGAAGCTTATATAATATTTTCTCAAAGAAATCAAAAGTCTAAAAATTAGACATATTTCTTTTTAATTTTAGAAAAGAGAACTTCAAAATGTATATATACAATTGATGATTTTTAGACAGCCACGGAAATTAGAAATATGTTTTCTAAATAATTAACTAACATAACCCTCCATTGGCGAGTTACTAAAAATACTATACTTATTTATACCGAAATTCAACGATGTTTTCTTTTAAGTGTAGGACGCATGTCAAAGCGGAGACGGTCAGTAGCAATGAGCCGTGTGTAATAATGTCTATGTGTAGTTTGCCGCTACCCTCGACCCGCTACCCTAAACATCTTTACTTGGACTTGGACTGGAGAACAGACGAGGCATTGTTAGAAATGATCAGCTTGGATATGGTTTTTGTTTGAATTGGGAATCGTGCTCTGGTCTTTGGTTGGGTTCATTGTGGTGCCCATAATTGGCAACATCTGGCATATGGCGAGTCACACAAAGTAAACAATGCCATCAAACAATTAGTGCACACATCAATGGGGACTAACTTATTGCAATTTTCACACCAAAATAGCACAAATAAAAAAACAACTCAATTCATTTAGCTCAAATCGATGTGATCGGTGCGGCAAAAGGTACTCATCGCATTTGCACTACCTGAATGGAGTAGTCTGAGGTGTCTTACGCAAATTAAACAAATTGCTCTTTCTTTATTTTGACACATAATTTGTTTAAATTGTGACCTTTTGATTAAGCAGGCAAATAATTTTAGTTTTGTAACATCTACATATTTAAATTTAAAATTTAAAATAAAGCAAATGCTAGAAAGTAATACCATATTTAACAACCATAACCACAATATTTAGCTTGCTTTAACGATTTTTTTTTAAATATACTTAAAATAAGCTAATTGTGCGAAGTATTTTAAAACAAAAATTAATATTTAAACTGCATGAAGTATTTGAATAATAGCTTAAGCAACAAATAATATTAATTCAGCTTTCAAAAATACTGTTATTCAAATATATTCAAATAAATCAAATTGCAGTATTTGTAATTGATGTATTTAAATAATAGATTATTTAAGCAGTAAATATATTGCTCTGTTAATGATCTGCTATTGCTCTGTTATTTGCTACAGCTGCTAACTTTATCTGCGCAGATCGCAAGAGCCTTTTCAACTTTTAGCGCTGCTATTGGAGCTCTGGTAAACCACGTTAGATTCATGTTATCTTATATATGGCTATCAGAGATGCTCTCTTCTGCCCGTTAAATATTTTTATTTACTTATATACATATGTAATTGCATAACACAATGGGCAAAAATTGGTTCAAGTGTGATGACCATTGGTCGGCGACCATATTAACCATATAATTTCACATATTAAACAAAAAGTAGCGGCTTTTGTATAAACATATTGTAATTATGGTATTATTTTTTGCATTTTTAGCTGTTTACTTTTAGCCAAACATGAACTAGTCGGATATAGTTAACAAAAACAGAAAAAAGAAGAGAGAGATTGACATACATTCATCATCTGTGAGGTGGTAGTAGGTTGTGGTAAAGTACGATGATGTCGAGTGTGGTGGCTGCGGCACTGTTGTCCCATCCGCGGCGGCATCCATTGCAGCTGATGTTACGGCTGCTGCCGCCGCCGCCGCTTTGCCACCCATGCCGCCCATGCCTCCAATGCCGCCAATGCCGCTCAAGCAAGGCAAATTTCTCATAGCAAGCACATTGTCTATAAGAAAAGAACAAAGTAAACGAGAAAATGAACAACATGGAAAACACTCAGAAGAAGAGACACGTGCACATATATTTAGATAAATTCTCTATTATGTGTATATGTATGTGTAAATGTAGAAAAACGTATGCTTCTGCTTCCGTTTTTGAAAGCTTGCCCAGATCTCTGCTTGAGCTTTGATCACTTGTCATTTAGTGCATAAGGCAAGCGTCGTAAATTGAATGTGAAGAGAGGAGAGCGGAGGCGTGGGAAATATGCATATCAGTGCTAGGCGTTCTCTCTCGTTGCGCTCTGTCCTATTTGTATAGTGCATAAGCCAGCGTCGTTAATTGAGTGTAAAGGACTTAACCTACACAGTGCATATCAGCACCTGCTCTGCTATCTCTTGCTGTTGTAAGTTGCTTTGGTAAGTACAGATAATAATTAATTACCTCTTGCATGCAAGATTCTGTATGCTGAAGCTTCTAAGTCAAGCACAAGCTTCAGCGTCAAAAGCTGTGCACACATTTATTACATATTTCTTATATCTGTTGCTTACCCGGTTTACTAACTCCTTTAATTACTGTTTTAAAAAGTGTTTTTTTAACGACTGTGAAATTTGTGTGGTGAAAAATAATTTATATGTTTATGATTAAGATTGTTGTGATTTCTAAAATAATTCACCAACTTATATGTATATTATACTCTTTTGAATAATATATATTTTTCCATACTTAATTAATTGCAAATCTACGTTTTAAATTGAGTCGTATAATATTTACGATCCCTAACACAAGGTAAGTAAACTGCGGAAATCGCCTACAAAGTATAGATTACAAATCGAGAGCGTAATTAGTTACTTTTCGCTGCTGGGCTATCAAATTATAAACGAAAACCAGCAATGCGTAATGCTTCTTCTTCTTCTTGCAAAAGCTTGCCAAGATCTTTGCTCGTGAGAATGCAATGTGGTTTGCTCAGTTGTCGCCTACTATGGAGACGGATTTATTAACGACAGCTGCCGACGCTAACGGCCGACGAATTCTGTTCTAGCAGCGCTTGCTCTCCCTCTCTCTCTCACGTTACGCTCTCTGCCTTTGTTGTTCATTCTCCAGTCGACGCTGGTCTTAATGCGCAAATAATACGAAATAAAATGCAACTTACACGCAGTTTAGCCATTAAGCACATAAATGCTTGACAGGTTTTTAATTCTTATGCTTCTATTGCAGACTAAAATAATACGCAATATTTCCTAGCAATTGAGCGCTTAAGCGTTGGTCTCTTAGAGACTTAGAAACTGGCATTAAAAACTGTGTCTCACTTTGATTATTTCAATTTTTCTTGTGTTTGTCTTTAGCTCATTGTGCTTTGAGCTTATGACACTAATACAAATCTTAAGCTCTGCTTTAAACATACACACACACATATGTGTAGACGAAATTCAAACGCTATTGGCAAAAACTATGCTTCCAAACAGTAAATTTAATGCAAATTTAAAATTGCTTAGGACAATATTTAGGGTAATTTATCATTTTTTTAATTGTGTTTTTGAAGTTTGAAAATAGTATATTAAAAGATTATATTGATCAGCTAGGCAAGCATAAATTCATATAGAAATGTATGTCCATTTGTTTCTAAAGCCTAAAATTTGATCATCGGACTACTATATATTACAAACCATTATCTGATTTTAAATTTAAATAATTTAGCGGGTGGCATTTTAAGTTCTTGTCCAAAAGTGCTTAAACAACAAAAAAGGTTGCAAATTTTTTAAAAAACTGAAGACTTAAAATAATATAAAAAAAAATGTGGGTTATTTTAATATTTTTTGAACTGTGAATATACATTAAGTAATTTAGTTTAGTAATTTACCCAACTATCCAAAATTCAAGGTAAATTTATTTGAATTAACTAAATGTACTCGTATATAAGATTGTCAAATTTTTTAAAAATTTCAATTTTCAGTGAAAATTTAAATAAACTAATTAATTAATATTAATTTATTTATTTAAATTACTAATCGATTTTTCTTTATAGTAATAGTTGCAGTTTATATAAAGCAAGGACTTATAATTGGATTTGACTTACTTTTAAAGAGAATTCGTCATTTGGTAATTGGGTAAATCAGCATCTAAGCGGAATCAATCCCATTGCCAAATAATGTCATACTTTAGTAACCCATTTTGTTAAGATCTATGTTAAATATAATATTTATAAGAGAAACCAAGTATTTGTGACCATTCCCAAGAAATGTTTTACTTGGGCTTAATTCGTTAGCCGTTTTTTTAGGAAGATACCTAAGGTACTCTGTTGGTACTAGCTGTTGAAGGTAGATTTATTTTTAATATAATATTTGTAGTATTATTATTTGATACGAACTTGTAGTTGGTATTTATTTTAACTTTGATATCAGATTTCAGCATGTTGTTCTTCAATGTATTGTCTTAGCACTAGCTGCTGCTATATAGTAAATATATATAGTATTGTCGACTACTCTGTAATTACTAGAATATTGACAGCTGTATATTTAAAATAATATTTTTTACATTATTAAGACGGAATTAATATTTATTATATTATTTCCAAAAATATATCCCCTTTTTAATTTTAATATTTATAAATATAATATAATCTGGCCGATAACTTACCCTTGTGGTTCATATCCTCCAAGGTGGGCAATCGTTCGATGAGGGCTCCAGCAGACCAAGGAACACTGCCAATTGTGGCCGGAGTCGGTTGAAGTGTAAACATAATGCCTGCGATATGTATTCAAAGTATCCTATATCGATCGCCGATAAACTATATATAGACTTTTAATTTCACTTAAGTCACTGCGTATATATATATATATATATATATAATTTTTTTATGCACTTTTTGCGAAGCTTTTTTCGAGAACAAAAACAAAGGCCATTTTAATTTGAGACAATTGAAAAGGACTAGAGAGAGAAAAAAATAAATGCCGGGACTCACAGGACTCTCTACAGGCGGCGTTGGCTGCACGCAGCGTTAACGCCACAGGAACGCAAGGATCACAAAAAAACAGCCTCAATAGAATTCATGCAGATGCCACCGATTTCCATATATATATATATATATATATATACATATATATATATATACATATATATAATATATATATATATATTTATATTTTGCTTTGTTTTATTTTTTGGGTTTTGTTTCAAGTTCACTTGTTCATTTTTCACTCTTTTCTTGTTTGATTTTTAATTAAAAGGGCATGTAACCCATTCCAGGACACTTATCACATTTTCACATTTACCATTTATTTATATTTATTTCAATTTGCACGCTTTGCACTAATAATATTTTGGTAAATATTTTAATTTTGTTTACTATTTGAACCGTCGGAAATAATTTACACACAGTAAGGTTACAGTTACAGTTTATAGTGCGCGTTGCCACAATGTACGAATGCAAATGCCGCATTTTCAACGTGGCTCGCAAACGAGCCAATATTTGTTCCTCGTTTGCTTGCAGCCTCGCTGCGATTGGTTGTCGCTGGGCAACCACTTAACAAGCACTGCGACTGTAGTCTTTGTTGTCTACGCTCATTGGCTCTTAGCTCGTTTGAGTAGTTGTCTCGCTCACGCTGCTTAGGCTGTTGCTATGGGTGAGTGCAGTGTAGAGAGCTACAGGCTGGGCAAATTTGAGCTAAGCGCACTCTGTTTATGTGTGTGTGTGCGTGCATTGAGTAGCGCACACAAACGCTGTGAGCTCTCCCTCTGGCTGCTACGTTTGTGTGTGTTAGCCATGGCCACAGAAGCCAAGCTCACCCGAACGCTATGTATGTTGCGTGTGTGAGCCTGGGCCATACAAGCTAAGCTCACAAAAACGCTGCATGCGCTCTCTCAGCTTAGGCAAAACCCAAACGTACGAACGATTTGGCAGGCAAAGGCTTGTAAGTTTTCCCCCCAAATATTTTTTCGTTAAATTAATTTGTTCATAACAATAAATAGAAGAATTTGCATGCATATATTTGAACTTAGAATGCTGCTTAGCATAGCACACACACAAACACACACATACAAAAAAATATACATACATATATAAACATATGAAACTCTGCTAGCCGAAGCTGTATTTATGTGTGTGTGTGCTTTTTCTAGTTCGCTCATTCGATTAAAATGTTGCCGAATGAACGAACCGTAGTCCCCGACTATGTTAAATTCTATTCGCCCAATTGAATTGTGTATCATGGCGATACACACAAAAAAGCCGCTAGACGATTCCGTTGACTACCCACACACAACTTCCGTTATGACAAACACACAGACACACACAAACGCACACAAATGCAATTACGTTTATGCTTGTGGGCGTTGTTCCTGTTCCTGTTTCACTGTAACACTGTAAACGGTTATCGGCTAGCGGGAAGTAGGTTGCGGGTAACGCGTAACGAGTAACTGTTAAATGGGCGTTTGCGCTTGTTTTCAAAATGACGCAGCAAGACACACCCACAACTACAAGCGAAACGCATCGTTTATCGTTTGTCTCGTTTTTGCTCACTCTTTAACTCGTTGTGTTCGACAGAGATAGCTTTATATAGCGCACCACACACTTATTCAAATTTCTGCTACGGCTTCTTCTTCTTCGTTTTGTTTTTTTTTGTTTTTTTTTTTGCACACACAAAATGTTTACAAAATGCTTGTGAAAATTGTTGCAAACGTTGGTGATGAGGGGCGGCATGTTGCATGCGTTGACACTTTGCCGCAGGTGAAGCTGCACCAAAAAAATTTTTTTTTAAAATTTAATATGCCAATAAAATGACAATTGCTAAGCTGAAAATTTATTTACATACAAAATTATATATTCTATTTTATTTGGACAGCAAGAGAGATTTTGGTAAAAGTCTTTTATATAGTAGTATGTATATACAACTTTCTGGATTAGAAATAATAAGACTAAATTTCAGTTTACTTTTTATAGTTTAAATTTAAGGTCTCTCTGAAAAAAAGTTATGGGAAATATTAGTCTCTAGCTCCATTTGGAAATGGAATATTTAGAAATAAGAAAATAATAGAAAAATATGTTCAAACATAGTTCGAGCTAAGTTTCCTTATCATTTTGACAGAGAAATATCTTGTTTAAACTGAACCTTTTAATATTTGAATTTCAATTGATTTTATATTTAAATTATAAATAGAAACATATGCAAAAACAATAAAACAAAAAAATAATAAACAGTTTTATGTATTTCGTTGTAAATTATTTATTTAAACAGATATTTTAATCCAGCTGTTGCCCCAACGTACTTAGGATAATCACTGAAAAATTGTAAAGCAACAATTACAAACTAGATGACTATTAAAATGAGGGCCAAAATAAAAAAAAAAATATTATTTACAATAAACGAATAATTAAATTTGAATTAAGAAAATTGTACAAATCAACTCTTAAATGATTATAAATGTATACAGTGATTTTTTTAGTTAGTTGTAGAAAAAAGGAAATCAAGTTTAATTCATTAAAAAATAAATTTAAATATTTAATGAACCTAAAATTAATAATCATTAGAGCTATAAAATAGATCCTTTAAAAATAAAATGTAGTTATAGATAATTAAATGTGATTATCTATGTAACACGAAGTTATTTTAGCGATTGACTTTTGTTTTAGTATCTGAACTCAAAGTAGAAATATATGTTAATAGTCAAACCTATTATTATTATTATTCATATTTTTATTAAAATAATTATAATTATTATTATTGCTATCGGTATTATAATTATTTTTATTAAATTTATATTTTATTATTTTTATTTATTTTGTTTATTTTTTATTTCTTAGTTTTTAAGCTCTTTTGATTTAGCACCGTTCTAACCTAATTCATCGGCTTATATTAAATGAAATAATAATTAAATATTATGGCCTTTATTGTAAAGAGAAGAGCAGAAGAGTAGGGTATACAATAAATTATATATATCCTGGTACGTCACCCTTTTATGTATATTTTTTCTTTGTTTTTATTTTGTGAGTAGCTTGGAATTTTAATTTGACGAGATTAGATCAAATTCAATCGCGTGCTCTTCTTCTTATCACATGCCATAGAGAACAGTCCCTCATTCGAATATTAAAAGGGAGATGAAATAAATATAACAATTCGAGTATTTTGTATTTCTGTATTTATCTATTATGGAAGAAGAAACAGATGAAAGTAATTCTCTCTCAGCAGGAAGGCGAACAGGCGGCACACAACCATCACCCAACACTTGGTACTCCTGCCCACACGCCCCCTCCCTCCCGCAATAACTTCTACACCCATGGACTCCCCCCTGCTACCCCCTCTTCATCCCTTTTCTGGACTTGTTTCGCCACGTGTCGCATCGAGCGGCGTTCCTGCAAAAGTTTTCCGCTTCCACTCAGCACTAAGCATTAAGGACCAAGGACTAAGACGAAGGACCAAGGGGTAGATGAGCTGAGTCCAAGACCGGATCCGCCGCCTGGTGTGTGTTGGGTGTGTGTTTCGCACCAATAAGTAGCAATAAGCGAAAAATCCAAATCAACTTGCAGATCTGCATAGATAGATAAATACATATATATATAAATACACTCTAAAAAAGTAGATTATATAAATAAAAGAAAAACATAAGATAAAAAAATAAATGGTTTCTGATTTTTAAAACATATCCTAAATATAAGCGAAAATATATATCATAAAAATAGAAACAAAAAGAATATATTCTCTGAAAGATGAATTTAGAAAATTTTGAAAGAATTTTAAAAGTCTACAATCTGAAACAAATAAATGTATATATAAGCGTTTTAAAAAATATTTATTTTCTGGTTTTAATAAAGCATTTCTAGATATATAAAAAATTATATTTAAATGTCTTAAAATTAAAAGAGAATTTTTTAAACATTCAATAATTTCTGAAAATAGAGCATTTCAATTAATTTATTTACTTGTTATTAATGAAAAATAATTCTATAAAAAATAACAATTTTAATGTTAGTGTAACTTTGTTTTGTTTCTTTTGTTCTATCTCTCTCTCTCTCTCTCTATAAGCACATGCACTGTTAAAATGAGAAAGAACTAAGGACTGACTTTAAGCCGCTGCTGCTGCTGATGCAAGATTTGGTAAGAAGGAACCATTTTTGGGGCAGAATTTTGAGTTTTTGAGTGCAGATGTTTTTTTTTTTTGCAGATTCAATAAAAGTGTAAAAAGCGTAATAAATATCAGTAAAAATTACACGCGCTTTAAATCAATCACAGCAACTCTGAAGAGAGTTGGGCTGAGTGGGCGTGGCGATAAACGACTACGATTGCAATTCGATTATCGTAAATTTGCTGAAATATTAATTTAACTGTTGTTGTTGCACTGTGTGTTCGTGTGTGTGTGTGTGTGTGTGTGCGAGCCGTTTCTACTGCTATCCTGTTGATATGGACGCGTTGAGTCCTGTGTGAAGTCTTGCGCGTAAGCGATAAGAAACAACGACGCAAGGCGCTTTTATACGAAACAACAACACACACCCACCCACTCACACAGACACAACACACATATACAGCAACTACATAGCGTAACGGATAAACACACAAGTTAAAGCTTCACCGGTAGCAGTTAAAGCTTTACCGCTAAGCTTACAAACAAAAACAACAGAGCATCGGACATGATCCCATAAGGTGTAAGAGTAAGAGGATTAACTGTGTAGGCTGCAGAAGCAGCAGCAGCAGTCGGCAGATCAGCGAGCGAGCTTGGAGAGACCGAGGAGCGAGCAGAGTGCTGTTAATAGCCGCACTGCAATTAAATAGCATGCATTTATATTAACCAGCTGTGAGAGACAGTGCGAGGGTATGAGAGACAGAGCGCTGTTAACGCAAATGTAATTAACAGCTAACATTACGCTATAAGCACATGAATGTTTTGGCAATTTAGCGAGCGCCCTTTTGTAGCTAGAGGGAGAGGTGAGGAGAGCGCTGCATAGTTAAGTTTGTAAATATATTGTATATTATTATTAATATTAGGCAGAACACGGCGCCAAATTCAAATATGCAAATAAAGGAAACAAACTAAAATTTCAAAGTAAATAATTAAAAGGGAAATTGTGATTGCAAAGAAAGGCAATAATAAATATGGGTTTATACAAATGTTAAATGCAATGGATTCGAAAATAACAAGAAAACAACGCAAGCAAAGCAAAAATTGTTAAGAGTTGATGTTGTCCAAACGTTAAGAATGGAGAAAGTAAGAGAGCCACAGAGAGATAGAAGGAGGTAAAAAGAAATGGGCAAATTTCTTAAACTATGAACTAAGATTAAGTAGCATTTTTAGTTTTTGAGTATTAAATATTTTTATTACAATAATTAATAAAAAAATGAATCTCATAACTGTTTCTTATTATTTTTTTTGTAATAAGTCTTAATTAATTTTTTTTCAATTAAAATTATCTTTACATTGACTATAAATAAATATATAAATATTATTTAAATATGAAAAGAATGGGTTATGGAATTAATGCTGGTAAAATGAATTATAAAACTAATAATATTAATTATTAACTTTTAATAAAAATTAATATTAACATTTAACAATTAAATATTAATTATTAACTACAAGGAATTAAATATGATATATTACATATCAATTAATCCTTAACTAATCACTATTAAATATTAATTCATAATTAACTATTTGCCATTAACTGTAAGTATTGACTATTAATTATTAACTTAATTCATTAATGATTAACTATTAGCTATTAGCTATTTACCATTAATTATTAACTGTTATTTATTTATTGTTAATTATTAGCTATTTACTATTATCTATTAATGATTAGGTGTTTAATTAAAAATATTAATTTTTGAATGTATATAGCATTGATTTTTAATTTCATGAAACATTTATCGTCAACATTAATTTGCCAAATGATTGTCATTTTGTTTGCTTTATACCATTTCGCCGCTGTTAAGCCTCTGTTAGCGCACATACACGCAAGCACACTGGGTATAATTTACACAAAATTTGCTTAATCCATAATAAAACACAACAATTATCACACTTGAAATTTGTTGTAAGCCCCTCATTTATGTTGTTGTTGTTGGTGTTGGTGTTGCCCCACCCCCCACTGGGAATTCGACTAACGAGCCATTAAACAATTAAAACATCTCGTCAGCACTCCAAGCAGGCAGACGCCGACAGACAGACAGCGAGAGAGAGAGAGAGAGAGAGAGAGAGCGCTTGCCCAGCGAGGCTTTGACCAGCCAACCAAATACAAACAACCAAAAACACATATCACCAAAGGAACATGGGGGAATGGTGAAAAGTGGAAAGAGATTGAAAACGGACAAACTTGCAAGCTGGCGAGAGGGCATTGAGGAAAGAGAGCTGGGCAAGCAGTCATAGAGGATAGACAGCTTATGCGAGCGGGCATAGAGAGGCATGGTCAAAACCGTGTAAAGTGAAGTGGGGGTTTGGGGAGACTTGCCGCTGTTTCACCTAAAGCAAAACTTCATTTGACGGCCCGACTCTCGCCCTGTCTCATTCTCACACCAGCAGCAGCAGCAACCCAGCTCTGTGAATATGCTTCAATTATTATGAGCATTCCGTTTCGTTCCACACCCACACACACACTTGCATACAGGCATACGTATAACGGACATGAGGACTTATCACTTAACAAAAGCCCAATTCATTTTGCATTTCATGCAACCCCAACAGGACTGCTTTTAATCATAGAAGGGGTGCCGAGGTGTGGGGTGGGGTGGTGTGAGGTAAAAGGGGCGTGCAACAACATCCCGTTGAGTGGTAGCAAAGAATGCATGCGTAATTAAAAGAAACCATGCTGATTTTTCACTCATAGTTTTTAACAATTTGTCGCTAGCAGTTAAGCAGAAAATCTTTTAAACAGGTTTGACACCTATAAAAAAAAATATATATATATATATGTATACATACTTATGTCACTTCTTTCATATATATATATATATATATATATATATATATATATATGTATATATATATACATATGTATATACATATATGTATATATATGTAATAATATGCCTAATTAGCCAAAGTTGGCCTTTTTGATTTTATTTCTTTAAAATGGAAAAAGAAAAGAGGTGACATATAATAAAAATAATAATATAGCTGAATTTATAAGTGATATTTTAAATTTAAATACAAATTACAAATAGTAAAAAATACTAAATAAAAATAATACGTTGGCCCTTTTATTTTTTTTGATTTATTTAATGTAGACATAGACAAAAACACGTAATATACAAATTTTTTTTAATTTAATGCAATAAATAAAATATTCTAATTACACAATTAATAAATAACAAACAACTAAAATATATATACATATGTACATGTATACAACATAAAAGACTCTTAAATTTGTTATATTTTTTAGCAATTTTATTCAGATATTAGCAAATAAATTTCTAAGAATTTAATTTTAAATTTCTTTGTGTCATATAAAAAACTAGATAGAACGTTGCAGTCGGACGTAACCGACAGCGAAATACTATTATACCATAAAATTTTGCGACTCTAGCTTGCAAATTACGGCAGATATGCGCATTTTAAATTTCTAGGGAAGAAGTTCCTGGGGGCGGCCGATGTGGGCGTGGTCCAAAAATTTATATGACAATCCTTGGAGAAGGTTACCAGAAAATTACCCTCCAAGTTTGGTTACTCTATCTTTAAAATTTTCGGAGATATACGGAGTTATCGATTTACAATCGGAATTGTCGATTATAGGCGCAGGTGTGGGCGTGGCACCACCAATTTGTTATTGGTTCTTAAAGGCGATTACCAGTAATATACCTACCAAATTTGACGTTCCCTACTCAAAAACTGCGGAAGATATAGCCATTTGAAAGTTTTAGGGGCGAAGGTGATGGGGGCGTCGGAGGTGGGCGTGGCACATGCCAATCTTTCAACGACCTCGCCAACAACCTATCAACCAAAATTGGTGACCGTATCCATTAAATATATGTGATATAGAAATATAGAGATATGTGGATTTATCGATTTTCTAAAATCGTATTTCGCGGTTTTCTAGCTCCCTAGTGGACGCAGGTTCAAACCCAAGACACTTTAACTTTTGAGGGTATTTTCCAATATACGTTCCAAGTTTCAAGTCTCTATCTCTAAGAGTGTCGGAGGAACGCGCGTTCATACGGACGGACAGACGGACAGACAGCACGACGGACATTGAGCAAAACCAATATACTAGTATACCTTTTTGGTATAATAGTATAAAAATACTCTTATTATTAGAATTACTTTTTTATATATATATTAAACTATTTATATAATTGTATTTATAATTATAAGAAAATGTGTCGCTAATTTTATTTATATGTTTATGTAGACTAATTGACTTACGGTTCGAATTTTTTGCAAATGGTTAATTCTGGAGACAAGTGATAAAGTAGTAGGAGTATTGTAAATGCGCAACGAACCGTTTAAAGATACATATATGATTCAACAGATTCAAAAACAGCCACCATTGCAGTTACAGTTACAGTTACAGTCAGCACACCCCTCCCTCTGCCCATCTTTAAAGCAGCATTTAACATGTCTAAATATTTTTGTTATTACATACTACTTACTCTTATTACTGCTCTTTTGCCTTCTCTGCACCCTTCTTTCTCTCTTTGTTTTTATACCCTGAACCCATTAAAAATGGGTAAAAAGGGTATAATGGTTTTGTGCAAATGTATGCAACAGGCAGAAGGAAGCATCTCCGACCCCATAAAGTACATATATTCTTGATCAGGATCAACAGCCGAGTCGATGTAGCCCTGTCCGTCTGTCTGTCCGTCTGTCCGTCTGTATGAACGAAAGGATCTCAGAGACTATAAGAGCTAGAGACTTCAAATTTGAAATATAGGCTCTCGTGTACCAGGCGCAGATCAAGTTTGCGTTATTTTATCGATAACTGTCTCAGTTGCGGAATTATCGATACATTTCGATTTCCGATATCAATAAATTCCACATATCTCTCACAATTTAATGGATACAGTCACCAATTTTGGTTGGTAGGTTGTTGGCGCGGCCCTTCAAAAATCGGCATGGGCCACACCCACCTCCGACGCCCCATCACCCCCGCCCCTAAAATTTTCAAATGGCTATATCTTCCGCAGTTTTTGAGTATGGAACGTCAAATTTGGTAGGTATATTACTGGTAGCTGCCTTTAAGAACCAATTACAAATTGGTGGTGCCACGCCCATACCTGCGCCTATAATCGACAATTCCGGTTGTAAAACGAGAACTCCGTATATCTCCGAAAATTTGAAAGATAGAGTAACCAAACTTGGAAGGTAATTTGCTGGTAAACTCCTCCACGGATTGTCATATCATTGATTAGCGAACGTCAAATTTGGTAGGTATATTACTGGTAGTCGCCTTGGATTGTCATATAAATTTTTGGACCACGCCTACAACCGCCGCCCCCAGGAACTTCGTCCTTGAAATTTAAAATGCGCATAACTCCCGTAATTTGCAAGTTAGTGTCGCAAAATTTGGAAGGTGTGTTACTGGTAACTCTCCCAAAGATCGATACAAAAATTGGATGGCCACGCCCACTCCACCTACCTAAATCGATACACCTGTTGGTGTAAATCGATAAGCCCATATATCTCACGCAATTTGAAAACTTAAGTCACCAAATTTTAAAGGTATATTGATAGTAACACCCTTCATAAATGTGGAAAAAAAATTTTGGACCACGCCCACTCCCGCCCACAAAAAACGATTAATGCCTGTATCTCCCGCAATTTAAGAGCTACAGTTACCAAACTTAGAAGCCTTCAAAACCGATAAACCTATAATGTATTTAAAGCTTGGTTCAGGGTATATGGTAGTCGAGCTCACTCGACTACAGCGTTCTTACTTGTTTCGTTTTGTTGTTGCAACAAACGCACAGGAACACACGCACGCACACACACACACACACACACACACACACACACACACACACACACACACACACACACACACACACACACACACACACACACACACACAAGTTGCTGGCAAGCAATAAAAGCATCCGAGCGAAATATCAAAATTCGACAAAGTCGAGAAATATTATCAACGGATTAGAATCAAATTTGGGAACAAGCAAAAAAAAAACACAAGAAGTAAAAAGGGAAAAGGGAAGGTAAAAAGGGAAAAAGTAGAAACGACTAGCAGATACCCTAGAGCAGTAGACAAAATATAATATATTCATATATAGTAGAAAGAAAACACAAATAAATAAATAAATAACATACCATTCCAAATATCGAAAACTGTTTTTTTTTTTTTGTATACAAAAATAATAATAAAAAAATAATTTCTATAACAGCGACTTTCTAATTTTAAGGCATTTACTTTTGTAATTTTTAGTTTTACTTGGAAATTTATAAAATTATAAAATTATGTAGTTTTCAAGGATATTTTTTCTTTTGAGTACAGCAAATAGAATAAACAGATTTTGTTCCCCAAATAAACAAATATAAAAACTTGCAGACAAAATTTCTGGAGAGCATACGTTGGGTATTTTCCCCAATGATTGTGTGGTAGGCAAATGATTTTCCCTCCCCGTCCCCTCCCTAACAACCTCTCAGTCGAGGGGTACCACTACTCCCATTACTCATCAAATAGTCGTCTTCTCTTTTCTGCCTGGCATACAATTTAACTAAATGGAGGAGTAGTAGAAAAATAAAAAAGAGGAAAATGAGGAGGAGTAGGAGGAGGAGGAGGAGGAAAATGGGACGAAGGGACAGTAAATGTTGGGTTTTGAAAAGCCAACTGAGTGGAACAAATGGAAAATCAACATTTTCTTCACTTATTGAGGGAAACTTATTTCAAAATTTAATAGTCCGCCTGGACCGATTTAAATTTTTACCAAAAAAAAAACAGGTTAATCGGAAAAGATTTTAATTGTTAATTAAAAAATAATCCAACAAATATAAGCTATTAAATATCAATCGAATTAATTTATATGAATACAAACTAGAAAACTACAAAATGTATATTTAATGTATTAAAAACTTAAATATAATTTCTTAAATAATTATTAAGCATACAAAAGTCATTGCCTTAAAAATATTTGGTGCATATTTATTTTATTTATTTATTTATTTAATGTATATATTTATAAATATCTATTTATCATTTTACATTTTAAGTTAAGTATTTACTTCAATTGGAATATATTTTAATTTGCAACTATAGTTATATTTTAGATTTCAGTTTTATGTAAACCTTTTATTCTTATTAAAATAATATTTATTTTGAATAAAGTTAGTCTTAAATGTAGTAATTGTTTTAATATACTTATTTCTAATTATTAAACTATCCATATCTTCAAATAATATATTTTAGATTTCAGTTTTATGTAAACCTTTTATTCTTATTAAAATAATATTTATTTTGAATAAAGTTAGTCTTAAATGTAGTAATTGTTTTGATATACTTATTTCTAATTATTAAACTATCCATATCTTCAAATAATAAAGTTTTAGTTATTAAATACATTTAAATTTACATTTACGTATGTATGTATATATTTTTTATTATAAAATATATGCCAATTAATTTACTTTTATTTATGCATATTTAAACAAATAAATAACAATTTATGCTTTCAGAATTCGAAATATATACATATGTACATACATACAAATCCAACAAGAAAGGAACATGGAATCAATTGTCGTACGTGGAATCTTAAGAACAAACGGCACAAATAAAACCATAATTGCATGTTTTCACACGAGAACCGATCTCAGTTACCCCTCCTCCTCCCCCCCCCCCCCCCCACATACCTTTCCTATATATATACTCTATCATCCAGCATGCAGCGAGGGTTGCTAGCACAAAAGGGCTGCTCACAAAAAATGATCTCAACGAAAAGTTTTTCGCTTGCTTTGCCAAGCAGCGCACGCTGTTTTTTTGTTGGGCACACGCTGAGAACAGAAAGAAACAGCAGCAGGAGCAGCAGCCAAGATCAGAAATGTTCGATCTGCTCTCAAAACAATGCTTCAACAATGCACACAACAATAAATAGCAATAAATAGAAGAAACCGAATTTCGACGCTTTCTCAAGGCAAGTTGCCCAATACAAATGTGAAAATTTGTGTATATATACATACACATACACAAAGCACTGCATACGCTATTTAAACGAAAACCCATAAGTATCGATATTGTTATCGATACTCTAATAACGTTTATGTACATCTGTATATGAAAATAAATATATATATATATATATATATATATATATATATATATATAATAAAAATAAATGTTATATGTGTTACATTTATGTATGTTCAATTAAAATAAACATGCATTTGCACATAAATTTGCATAGGACTCCGTTTTTGGTTATTGTCAAAACCACAAAACCAAAATCACACCCACAAGCATAAAACAACACAAAAACAACAGTCGCAGCAGCAAGTAAAAAGGGCAAATTCTATCTCACACAGCCATAAACGCTCAAAGCGAGCGAGAGAGTGAGAGCACACAGAATGTATACATTTGGGTCACACACACAAGCAAACTCTGCGGTCAGGATTCGGGTAAGCCGCAAGTGCACATCGATATATGTATGTAAGTGCAAGGCTGCGTGTGTATATACATACACGAGTGTATGTATATAAATGTATATATACAAGTGCAAAGCTTAAGCATGTGTTTACACACATGCATATGCATGTAGAGAAGGGGTATATAAGACTAAGCAGCGTTTAGTTTTATGTTACGCATATGATATTAAGCAAATCCAGCTTTGCATATTTTAATAATTACAGTGTAAGTCCCAGCCAAGCACCCCATGTCCCCCTTCCACCTTCCTCTGGTATTCTTGTTTAATTTATGTTTTCGATATAAGCAAATTTAATAAAAAAAGAGCTTGCTTTGGTTGTTGACTCTGCTAAACTTCGTTAAGTGAGTACATTTTGCTTATTTATCGAAAGTGAACGACATTCACACAAATTTCTCACTTATCTCACTGTATGAAAAATATGATCAATGGGTACAAAAATCGTTTGCCAAATAAGAAAATAACATTATTAATCTGGCTGATTTTTAGATGGATTGCTAACTACAATTGCTAAGGAAAATTGGTATATAATGCACAAAATAAATACAAATTTTAATTACAATTGATGAAAAGTCAACGAACAAAAAATGTCCAATCACGGAAAGAAAAACTCGAATCAAGTTTTTTTGAAGGAAGTAAATTATTCTGGCTGTGGCAAATCAAGTAACTTCTAAGGGACAAAAACACTGAGAGACGCTGAAAACCAGTTGGGAAATCGCAACAAAATGATGAATGGGCATCGAAAAGTGAGCAATTAATGCTCCAAAGAAAAACTGGACGCGACTCGTTGCACTCTTTCCCTTTTGAGTCCAACTGTTTTTTGCGGTTGCCTTGTGTGCACTTTTAAATTGCGCGCATTTGGCGATAATAGAATGCACTTATCGATAATGGTAAAAGGTGTGCTCGATTAGCATATTCACGTACAACTGATGAACAGTAGATGAACAAAAAATTTCCGATCATGGAAAAAAAAGCAGTTGGGAAATCGAATGCTCTTATCTATAATGGTAAAAGGTATGCTGATTAGCATACTCACATTCCAAATGGCTTAATAACTTTCTATTAGAAATGGCATTAGCATATTTACTAATAAGTTTACTAAGTCTGGTTCAATTACTCGCTAAACGAAAGTCTATCAACTTTGGCAGTTCTAATCGATTATGGACAATTGTGTAATCGATTATTAATTTGTTATTTTTATTTGCAGAATTTATTGCAGAATACCACCTACCGTAATGTTGTTAGGAAATTGATTTATAACATTAGTATTTATTATATATAAAACCCCATTTTATTAAAATTGCTTGCAACTTTCTTTAATTTTGTTAGGGTATTTCAAATTCGGCGCTTAATGCAAAAAGCCTCCGACTTATTTCATGTCAAGAAAACACCAATCAGAACAAGAATGCTTAAGAAATGTCGACAATACACGATTCGAAAATACTTTGCACTGAGATTTATGTGTATTTATGTATTTACTTAAATTTTTGGTAAATTTAATTTGGAAAAATGTATTTAATAATATAATCATATAAAATATAAATATGTGTATAATATATCAGCAAATGACCAGTATAAATTAAACGCTGTTTTAATTTTTAACCAGGGTATATATTAATGAAAAAACAGGTCCGTAGCACGGGGGCAATCAGCAAAAGCGGCAATTGCAGCCGTTTATTTTAGCAGCAGATAAGAGATTTTTTCGTTGCTGCAGTTGACAAAAAAAGGTGACGGATTCAAACAATGAAAGAAATTGCGAAGAGCGCAGAGGGAGAGAGCGCCAGAGTGATTGAAAGAGCGAAGAGTGTAGAACGATATAAAATGCTTGCGCCCACCCACACACACATACATACAAATAAATGGGATCTGGTGCCCTAAGCGAACGTCGCAGCGCACACTCATCATCCTCAACGGCGGAGCAGCAGAGGCTGCTGCTGCTGCTTCTTCTTCGTGCATATGTATGTGTGTGGTTGTATGGATGGTTGGATTCGGATCTGTCAGTTAGTTGTTATATGGCACGCTCAGGCTCCGTTGTATATCGCTGCCCATTGTGCTTATCCCGATTGCTGACAGCTGCCATCTGCGCTGTTTTCGATTTCGTTTTGTGTGATATTCGCCACATCGAAAAAAAGCTCGAAAGAAGCGCGTTGCAATTTTTGAAAATCGAGAGACAAGTGAAATTTATAATTGACAAATGTGCGAATTACACACACACAAACTGAATTAGAGAAAGAGGAGAGAATGTGAATGTGCATGTGTATCTAGTAATTTATACACACACATATACACACAGACACGTTGCCAAATGTTCAAAATAGAATTTTGCGTACACACAAATTAAAAAAAAAATACACAAATACATACATATATGTACATATATTTATACATATATGTATATATATATATATGTAATTATATATGTATGTACATATATTTCGCACGTCTTTAAATATGTTTGTTATCTCGATACGTAATAAATTGTATATGCACAGATTTAAGAATGTTTGTTTTGTGCAAATATATGTTTGTTTGTGTAGGTGTGTGCGCTGTTAATAACATGTTTGTTTACATATATTTGCTAATACGTATGTATATTTGTGTGAAAGGAAATAACTGCACTTTCCAGCACTGAACTGAAGTTCAAGAGCACAAAAATTGATTATGATGTTTATAAATGGATTTAATTGAATACAATAGAGTGTGATCAACATCATCATCATAATCATCAGCAACATTATCTTCTGAGTATAAACGCATACACACTCATGTATGCACATATTCTTTTATTCCACTTTATGTATGTGGTGTCTGTACATTAAAGCATTGCAATTTCAGAAAATAAACAAGCGCGAAAAAAAAACTACAACAATGAATACGGCTGCTGCTGACGTCGCTACTGCTGCGCTGCTGCTGCTAACAGAGAAAGAACAGCAACAACAACAGAGCCCAAAGTGAGAGTGAATATCTACACACATATACATAAATATGTATGTATGTATGTCTGTTATCACACAGAATTTATTAAATTCGGCATTAAATAAATAAATAAATACAAAGTCGTCGCTGTCCGCCGGCTTCAACTTGAGCAAAAAATGCATTGTACTTGAAATAAAGTCTATATATATATGTATTTATATATACATATATGTATACAAAGTGAACAATAACATTAAATATAACAGAATATGCTGAGATTAAAACTGTTAAAGTGATTGTGGCTGCTGATTGGTCTTACTTGGATAAGAAAATCTCTGGTGAGTGCTCACACACACACATACACACACACATACACACACACACATATATATATATATATATATAGCACAAGTGAAATGTTAGTAGTTAATTATTAATTAGTTTTCATTAATTAAATCATAGTTAATTCAAGTAAGAATACTGTAGTCGAGTTTGCTCGACTACGGTATACTCTTAACGCAGTTGTTGTATTCTAGTTGATCTGCGCCTGGTAGACGAGAACTTATATTCAAAATTTGAAGTCTCAAGCTCTAATAGTCTCTGAGAGCCGCGTGTTCATACAGACGGACAGACGGACGGACGGACGGAAGGACGGACGGACAGACAGACAGACGGACGGACAGACGGACATGGCTATATCGACTCGGCTATGCGGTAGGAAATGCTTCCTTCTACCTGTTACATACATTTGCACATTTTTAATGGGTATAATAATAAAAATATGAAAATAATTATTGGGTTTTATTTATTAGTTAAATAATAAATAATGTATAATAATTAAAAACATAATAAAATAATTATTTTGTATTATGTTAATAACCAATAATAAGTTAACAAAAATACTATACATAAATTAAATAAGTACTTCTATTATTAATAATTAATATTATTAATAATAAGCAAAACAACTTTTATTTATTTACTTACTTAATACACAAATTTTAATTTATTAACTAAATACAGTTGTGGTCATAATAAGAGCACCACTCGCATTAGAATTATTTTTAAAGATTTAGCCAACTTATGAATACGATTTTAGAAGTGGAAGACGACTTTTATTCAACTTTTTCCATTTTTTTTTATATTATTATAATAATATATATTTTATCTATATATTATTTGTATATTTATATCATATATTACCTATAATACCTATAATAAAAACTGTAATAGAGCGTTGCTATTATTTTAATCAGCTGTAGAACATCTGTAAAAAAATGCGTACATTTCGCAACAAGAAAAATGTGGTTGAGCTGGAATACGTTTTGAACTTGTTGTTGATCGATCACTTTTGGAGGATCCATTTGCAAATCTGACTGAAAAATATTAAATATATTAATTAAACAGTGACTCTCATAGGGTTTTGAACGGTGTCTAGCAAAAAATTTAAAGTGCTATAATGGTTAAACAAGGAAACCAATTCAAAATGTTTAAGCGCCAATTTGTTTAATGTTATATCACATTTGAAAAACAAACTTTAGTTTTTATTAAAATATTAATTAATTAATTAAAATTAGTCAAAAACTGAAAACATAAACAAAATTCATGTCTCAAACATTTTGAACAGTCTTAAAAAAAGTTAAATATTTGGCGTATAAAAGCTTAAATAAGCATGTTAATACTTAGTATGATATCCTTTAGCCTTAACAACTTCGCTTAACCTGTTTTTCATGGAAGATACCAGCTTCTGGGTAGTTTCTTGGCTGATCCTGCTCCACTCGTCCAGGAGATCATTTTTGAGATCTTGTTCGCTGGATATGCTGTGCTTCTGGATGTTATTTACCAGCAGAGCCCAAAAATTCTCAATAACATTTAAATCTGAAGACTGGGCCATCGTAATTATCATTTGGGGGCAGATCCAGATAAGCCAGGACTGTTCCTGACTTGCGCATGGGGTCGTTGTCCTGGTTAGATCCAGAAAGTTCGTCGGATTACTAGCTTCTCGGCACCTTGAAGTAAATTTTCCTTTAGTTAACAAGTACACATATTTGTCCATTGTTGTTTCAATAATCACCAAATTTCCGACACCGGCTGCCGAGATAGATGCCCATACCAAAACACTTCCTCCGCCGTGCTTGACTGTTGCCTTTTTGTGTTTGGGATCCAGCTCAGTATTGGAGTGTCGCCACACATAATTCTATCCGTCCGGGCCAAAAATCTTGAATTTGTACTCATATTCAAATATGACTGTGTTCCAGAACTCCAAATCCTTGTTCAAGTGGATTTTGGCGAACGTGATCCCAGACTCTCTATTTTTTGCGCTTGCGAATTTCCTTTTCCGTGGTACTTGGGCCTTCAAGTCATAGTTGCGCAGAATTTGAAGCACAGTTTCCATACTGAACTTTTTCCTTATTTCATCCTGCACCTATTGAGTCAGTTTTTGAGCCGATAGTTTAAGATTTCCCCTTGTTTTCCTGATGATCCTCGGCTTGTCCTGCTCGGAGAAAATCGGGTTTGGTGCCATTCCGCCCTTGTCCTTTGTCCGATTTTCGCCGACGAAACTCCAAATGACGCAGAATACAGTTGAGGTGTTTATATTGACCATTTTAGCTATTTGGCGATATGAATATCTGATTTTTAAGTGTTCCAGGATGAGTTTCCTTTGCTCAATGGTAGTCAGTTTGCCCATGGTCCTTGTTGGCTTGTTGCACTCAAAATGCAGGATATAACTAAAGTGACTACGAAGGATTGGTCTATTTATACCGAAAAAATTCAACTTTAGGTAACAAAATCCGGGTTTTATGGCACCCAGGTGTCCATAAAGTAGCTGTTCAAAAAGTTTGAGACCATAGATAGCGATACTTTTTTACCGATACCCGACCTAACGAGTGGGGAAATCCCAGTTTATTAGGGTCGTATATTCATTTTTGTGGTTAATATATGTACCTACCATGGGTCTTTGGAATTTTTCAAAAATAATGAATAATTAGTTTTTGGCAGGCAATTGAAATTTTTTCTAGACACCGTTAAAAACCCTATGAGAGTCACTGTATATATTTATTTTAATAAATTTTAACCAATATATATACGTATTGGTAATTAATAAATTTAAATTTAAATTTCTTATTAATTTCAGCAACAACAAACACAATACAAATTCAAAAAAAGATGGCTGCCAAATTGTTGAGCAAAAGAGCAGAACAAAGAAAGCTACCATTTTCGACATCGAAAAGCTGCAAATCTGTCACTCAGTTCTACATACAAATGGAAGAAGATACAGCACATCCTTGTAAGACTTCGACATCGAATTCGAATGGCGAGCGCTGCTGCTGCCGACGTTCCCAACGACAACAACAACCGCAGCAACAACAACAGCTGCATAACAGTAGCTGGCGGCTGCGTCTCTTAGTCGCCCGTTATGCGACCACAATACTAATGACAATGATTTTGCTGTTAGCCATGGCGCAAGATGTAAACAGTCAGCAGGCAACGGCAACGGCAACGGCGACTACGACGCCGACTGCAACGAAAGTGGTTGGTGGGGAGAGAGGCGCAAGCAATGCTTTTAGCACGCTTTCAGTAAGCGAAGCTATCAATTATAATGTGACACACGCACATGTAAACCTGACAAACGTGCAGAGCGAGCAAAGTGAGCTTAACGAGCCGAACGAGCAGCGAGATCTTAACCAACCGACCGAGCCGCGAGAGTCACAAGTACCGAATCGACGCATCATCAATAGCAAGGCAGGACTCGAGCTACCAGCAGCGAGTGCTGCTCTACCAGCGGTTAGCATGAGTCGCAACAGTTTAATTAGCGGCGACAGTGTTCTACAACGTCAGCTGCGTGAGAAGGCAAGGCAGGATAGTCTCGAATCGATCAAAATGCACATTTTAATGCGTTTGAATTTGAAGCGTCTTCCGAACATAACCAAACCCATCGCCGTACCACAAAATATCTTGGAGAATTTCTATAAAACCTACAATGCATCTATTTTGAGCACATCAAAAAAAATGACATTGGAACAAACGTTATCAAACACTGAAAATCCAACAGCATCGGTTGAAAATTCGTCGGCAGAAATGCAGGCTGACGATACGAACGCTTTTAAGGATTATGTACCCTTTATTCAGAATTTTAATTTCGATGAGCAGCGAAAATTCGACAGTGATTTTGCATTGAATGCTTTTGATGCTTATAGGGATAATGGCGAACACGAGAGCATTCTTTCGCATATCAGCAGCATATATGTGTTTCCAGAACGTTAGTAAATTTATAAATATATAGTTTTATAGAAGAAGCTTGAATACCCCCATGCAAACTGCTTGCTTTTATAACGCAAATATATCGATGCGTTGTGCATTGCATTGTGTCATTTGCTTAATGCAAAGCAACTCCCTTGCAGAACGGGCGGCCTAAGCTTTAGCCCTCCGACAGCAAGCTGTTTGCTTTAAAAGCGCAGCTTTTTCACTCCTGTAAATTAAATTTAGTATTTGCATTGTATGATTTGCTAAATGCTATATACCACTTGCATATACATAAAAAATAAGCTTGAAATACCCTTGCAAACATCGATTTATGCATGCACTGTGCTCCAGCCTATTTGGCTGGTTTGCATACTAGCTCTAAGCAATCAATATTGTGTATGTTTTGTCTGCTTAGTGATACTAAGCTTGCTGAAATAATGGCTTAAACTTCGGCGTTCTCTTGCAGGTTTCCCTGAAAACTATTAACTTTTGATTAATGTATAAAGCGCTGTCATTTGCTCACTGCTATATAACTGCTATGTTAACTAACTGCTAATTAATTTGATTTATTTTTGTTGTATAAAATGAATTTGTATATAGAACACAAGGAGCCACATCTGCGTCATAATCGCAAATCGGATGTGCTACGCTTTAAATTCAATACAGGCTACTCGGATATCTCATATGTGACGCTTCATTTATATTTGCGTGGTTTCGATTGGATTCGAAGCCATCAAACCAAAGTCCTTGAAGAGTTGGCGGATTCCAAGCAGAACCAGGATATTATAATCGCATTACATCGGCCGATTCGTCGCACGAATAGCAGTAATTATACACACAAGGCGAAAATGTATGAATTTCGTCACAAAATACCGTCGGGTCAGGGACAATGGGTTAATGTCGATTTGAAGCCGCTTTTTGGCGCCGCCGGACAATGGACGGACACAAATCAAACACAGGAAATACTCATCAAAGGCGTCGAGCCGTGGATGCGGCCCTTGATTGTGACAATGGACAGTGGTACCAGCAGTAAAAATCCACTGGTAAAATATAAAAATGCAAATATTTAATAATCGCTAAATATTAAAACTACACTTTTTTTTATTTACTTTTCTTGTTTTTTCGTTCCTCTTTGTATCTTTCTTATTTATTTTTCTTTTTTAATACCAAAAAATACTTAACCATAAATATACGAACTCCCTTCCTTTTCTTCTTTTTTCTATTCATAATCTTTTTTTCTTTTTCATTTTTCTTTTATATCTTTTGGATTCTATAATCTAAATTTTTGTATATTTTGTTTAAATTTTTTTCTTTTGGTTTTTGTTCTTTCTTTATTTCATCCTTTTTCTTTTTGTTTCTTATTCTTCATTTATCTTTCTTATTTCTTTTAATTTATCTTAATTTTAATTCTCTCTGTATGCAACTGCGCATATCTGCTTCTTCCTCTTATCTCGGAAACAGACAGTTCACATTGAGATCGGCACGAAGAAGAAGCACCGACGGAAACGCAGCGTTTTTATGGACTGCACGGAAAGTGACCACGACATGCGCTGTTGCCGTTATCCGCTCAAGGTTAATTTCACCAGTTTCGGTTGGCATTTTGTGGTGGCGCCAACATCATTCGATGCCTACTTTTGCAGCGGTGATTGTCGTGTGGGGTATTTGGAACAATATCCGCATACGCACATAACGGCACTGACAACATCGGCGACGCCATGTTGTTCACCAACCAAAATGAGTTCCTTAAGCTTGTTGTATTTCGATGATAATCACAATCTAGTGTTGAGTGTTATACCAAATATGTCCGTTGAGGGTTGCAGCTGTTCCTAAAAACTTCATTTTCAAATTATGCATTTACCAACACACCAAGCACCCACTCACAAGCACACATGCAAATATACACACATATATACTTAGGTACATTCATACATACATATGAATAGTTATGTACATACATACAAACACATATACACATACATATACATATACATAAATACGATAGAAATGTACCTGTAATTTGTTTGCTTACATCGCATATAGTTCTCGCTAATTAATTAATTTTATTTGCTTTTGTTTTTTTTTTTCTTTTCTTTTTTGGCAAGCAAAATTTAAATGTAAATAACTGCGTAAAGGTTCAATTTTAAGTGTCTTAACGTGTAAATAACCTAATAAGTGTGACCAGAATTTTTATTTTGTCAATAAATTTTTACTTATTTTGTATGGCAATTAATAATAATAATTGCTCCAACTTAATATTTAGAGTACCATATACAGTGTCTCAAAGCGGGCGGCAAGCAGCGACAAGCAAAAATGTAATTGCTTGCCATAAACTCATAATTCATTATTTTTCAAAAATTCCAAAGGCCGATGGCAGGTACATACATGTATGAACCACCGAAATGAATATATGACCCTAATAAACTGGGATTTCCCCACCCGTTAGGTAGGGTTATGTAAGAAGTACCTAAGTTTTTGGGTCAAACTCTTGGTAAACAGTTACATTATGGACACCTGGGTGCCATAAAACCCGGATTTTTTTACCTAAAGTTGAATTTTTCGGTATAAATAGACCAATCCTCCGTAGTCAGTTTAGTTTTCTTTTGCATTTCGGGTGCAATAAGCCAACAAGGACCATGGGCGAAATCATCCTGGAACACTTAAAAATGGGATATTCATATTGCCAAATAGTTAAAATGATCAATCTAAACACCTCAACTGTATTCTACATCACTTGGAGTTTCGTGGACGAAAATTGGACAGAAGACAAGGGCGGAATGGCACCAAACCCGATTTTCACCGAGCAAGGGGAAATCTTAAGCTATCGGCTCAAAAACTGACTCAATAGGTGCACGATGAAATAAGGAAAAAGTTCAGTATGGAAACTGTGCTTCAAATTCTGCGCAACCATGACCTTAATGCCCGAGAACCACGGAAAAAAATGTTTAAAAGCAAAAAATATAGGTTCTGGGATGACGTTCGTCAAAATCTACTTGGGCAAGGATTTGAGTTCTGGAACAAAGGCATATTTGAATATGAATACAAATTCAAAGTTTTTGGCCCGGTCGGACGTACGGAATTATGTGTGGCAACACTCCAATACTGAGCTGAATCTCAAACACATAAAGGCAATAGTCAAGCACGGCAGAGGAACCGTCCTGGTATGGGCATCTATCTCGGCAGCCGGTGTCTGAAATTTGGTGATTATTGAAACAACAATGGACAAGTATGTGTACTAAAGGAAAATTTACTCCAACGTGCCGAGAAACTGGGAATCCCACGTACTTTCCGGTTCTACCAGGACAACAATCTCCAGATTTAAAAGTTGTTGAAACTTTGTGGGCTCTGCTTGAAAATAACATCCGGAATCACAACATATCCAGCAAACAATATCTCAAAAATGCTCTGCTGGAGGAGTGGAGCAAGATCAGCCCAGAAACTACCCGAAAGCTGGTATCTTCCATGAGTAATAGGTTAAGGGAAGTTGTTAAGGCGAAAGGATATCATACTAAGTATTAACATCCTTATTAAAGCTTTTATTCGCCAAATATTTAAATTTTCTTAAGACTACTTACCATGACTTTGCCCTGTATTTTGGATATGTTTTCAGTTTTTGACTAATTTTAATTATTTAATTAATATTTTAATAAAAACAAAAGTTTCTTTTTGAAATGTGATATAATATTATACAAATTGGCATTTAAATATTTTGAATTTGTTTCATTGCTTAAACTTTATAGCACTTTACATTTTTTGCTTGTCGCTGCTTACCACCCGCTTTGAGCCACTGTAGATATATACTGGCATAGAAGGAGCTGTTACTGTTACTGGAGTGACTGTTTATTTTTACTGGTAAAAGAGCAGCATATATTCTTACTGTAGTGACCATGTATTTTTATTGGCATTAAAGGAGCACAGTCTAGAGTGACCATATATTTGTACTTACAAACAGGTATTTAGATGTTCATTTACGTTTGCAGTATTTTTATTGTTAATCAATTTTAGTGTTGCGTTTTAAGCGAAACGCTGCACTGGTCACATCGTCTCGGCGAATTCAGCGATGTCTGTATTTCTGTTGTTGTGTGCGTGTAAATTTCTAGCAATGAACTAAAAGAACGGGGTCATCTAAATATGTAATTTGTTATACAATATGTGCTCGAATAACTGTGTTGGTGTTGTTGAATTGGACTATGTTGTGCTAAAGGTGCGTTAAGCGACGGCTAAAATATCCGTTACCTTTCACCCTCCCCTTAAACAGTATTCGTTTTGTGTCTGTGTACGCGTGTGTGTTTGTGTTGGTGTATGTGAATGTTTGCATGTTCATGCGTGCATGCTTGTATAAAATTTTCGCCCCGTTTAATGTTATTTATTTATTTACTTGTGATTAATTACAGCTTAATGGTAGCGATATTACATCATTGTCCAATTATGAAGCGGTTCAAATGTTCCTTCAATCAAAAGAAAATCTAGTTGTTGAATTATGTCGCAAGCAAAACAAAGAAATAAGTTTGAACAGTGCTGATGAGGTCGATGCGGCCAAAGGTGACCAGCATGCGCAAATGTTAACAACAAAGGTGGCCAACAGTACGAATGCGATACTATCGCTGCCAGCAGCAGCAGCAGAACGGAATCAAATCATTTTAAGCCTACGCTCATTCAATGCTGAGTCTTCTTCGTCGGCCACGAAGGAGACGCAAACGATTGAGAATTTTGTCGATTTGAAAAAGAATCGCGCGCGTTCCGATCACAACAATGAGCTAGCTCAAACGATAGCCGATCATTTTATCGAGCGTGAACATCATCTGTTCGAACAATGCCTGGAGCCGGAAATCGATATTGAGGTGAGTTTCAGTCTCTCGCTCTCTCTCACCTAAGTTTTGCTTACTTTCTTCTGCAGGAAGTGACGCTGGTGAAAAGCGAATCGGTAACTGATCCAATTGGATTGAGTGTTTGTTGCAACATTGGATTCTTGGCCAACAAGGACAACGTTGAATGTATTAAGCCTGTGATATGCAAAGAGAGAAAAGCTGATGCCGCTGCGGAAGTGGATGCTGAAGCGAATGTGGATTTGTGTGAGGATGTGTTCATTAGTGATATTAAGCCGGAGAGCATTGCGCATAGAGATGGCCGCTTGCGGCGAGGCGATCAAATCCTACGCATCAATGGCATGGATACGAAAAGTCGAAAACAAGCCGAAACGCAACTTGCTGAAAAAAATACGGCAATCACGTTGCTGGTTAGTCGACTTTTATATCCGGTGAGTTAACGAAAATGGATCAGATGAAAGGAGTCGCTCATTTTGTGCGTTCGTTCGCTCATTTAGTTCGTTCAAGTTCGCTGATTAAACGCACTTATAGGTTGTGTTAAGAGAGTATTAAACTTAACGTTCATTTAGCTAAGTGAGCAGTAATTTTACCTTCGTGCAGTAAACTGAGCTGCTCAAGTGAACTAATTCAAAGGACAATTCGATTTTCTTTAATTTATTATATATATATTAAGTAATTAATTTATTTTCCAGGATGACGATGACGACGATGACGATGATGATGATGATGATGATGATATTGTGGACGAGGATGAGGACGATGATGACGTTGATATTGATAACGACGAAGACGATGAAGAAGAAGATATTGATAGTAATTTTGAATATGAGAATAGTTTCCTTACCGATGACTATACAAATGTTGTCGATAAATTGGACAAAGTGCTGCTAACACAACGCCAGTCAATCAAATCGATCGAACTAATAACCGGAACCAGTTCGACGGCCAAACCCAAGAAAGCAACTTCCGAAATATCGATGAAAAAAGTTGCAATCAGCGATAAGACAAAGGCGCGTAATTCAAATCAATCAATGCAGGTTAAAAGCCAACAGCCGCCGCCGCCAACGCCACCAACAAATTCAGTGCTGCAAAGTGTTGCAAAAGTGAAATTATATGATTACGATGAGAACGAACATATTTACGAAACGATACCCGAAGATGAAACGGAAACGGAACCAGAACCACTCTACTGTTCACCATATCAAAGTTCCAATTATATGACGGCCCTGGGCTCGTGTTCCGCCGAAACGGATATTCTGGAGATGCAACAACAAACACAGCGTGTGGCACAATGGCTGGGCATTAAATCACAGCCACGCAACGTACACACTTTGGCAAGTCGTTCAAGTTTCTCCACTAATAATAATAAGCAGCCAAAGAATCGCACTTCCTCATCGCGTCGAGTATACACATTGCGCAGCGGAATCACAACAAATACGAGTGGTTCCAGCAGCAGCGGGGCAGCTACAAATATCGACCCGGAAATGAACATCAGCAATCATCATCAGCAGCAGCAGCAGCAGCTGCAGCAACATCAGCTGTTGCATCACAATCAACTGTTGCATCAACACGAGGAGCTGGAGAATTCATCAAGTGCCTATAATACGGGTGGTTCCAATAACAGCGCCTCGCCTCGCCAGCAACAACAACAGCAACAAAATGGCGCCAATAGTATTGAACTAGATTCAATTTCAATAGTTGCAGGCCAACAACCGCCTGCCACTGATAATAATCTCATCACTAGTCCAATTGGCAACATTTTAATGTTACCTTTTGCCAACAAAACAACGCCTCGCTTACTACAAAATACGCCCAGTGGTATATTTATTATAAATAGTATATATTTCAATTTATTCAACTTATTTTAATTTTCAATTACAGATGTTGCCATTTTGAGTAAAGTCTGCGGAGAAGACTCGCTTCCGTTTCCGCTCAAACTGGACTCAAAACTAATGCGAGCCAAACCAATAACAACAGGAGCATCAACTGCAGTTGGAACAACAACTGCAACAGCAGCAGCAGATGATCAACTGGCTCAATGTCCGCAATTTAATGCTCCCAATTTAAGTCGCTATCATTTTGTAAGCAGCCAGGAGGTAATTATTTATTAAGTCAAAAATTTTACAGTTCGAATCATTTGCTTGCTAACTCTGATAAACTGAGTACTATGAAAGCGCATCTTAATTATGAAGCTTATAGCTGTTAGTTATTATTAGTGAATAATTAAGAGGAGTTTCCATTTGTACACTTGTTGAGTATTTAATTAATTCATTGCCGGCTTGATGGTCGTAAGCGTTAAGTCTTTGCATCGTTTACATCAATCAGTCGCGGGTTCGAATCGCGCTGCAGATGGTTGTTTGTTGTTTGTTTAGTCCAGTAGTAGTCAGTTCTGCCTCCTTTTCACTCTTCTATTAACCTTTCTGTCTAAATCTATCCACGCGGCACGTTCGGTCGACAACCGTGCACGCTACCCTACCCTAATTAATTAATTCATATCATGCAATTTTATTGACTATTCTATTATTTAACGACAACTGAGCAATGACTGTTCGCACTCTCTGACAACGCCAAACGATCCCAGCTAACGCCGTAAGGCAGCCTGCTATGTACTTGCCGCTCATCGCTACCATTTTTTTTTACAGCTAAAGGCAAAAAAAAAAAAAATCAACTGATAATACATTTTATTTTTGTTATTAATTTTGTATTCGCCAAGGTTGCGAATAAAACTGTTACAGTGCCACAGAAGCCAAGTTCGATACTAGTCACCGGAGAGAATGTCACCGAAGAGATACCAATGGTGTGGAAGGTAAAACGACGACCGGATGGCAGCCGTTATATTGTGAAGCGACCAGTGCGCAATAACGTAAGCGTAGGCATACGTAAGAGTATACGTAACAGCGATTTGACCACAACAGAGGATGACACAATTTCAGAGGTGAAGATCGGACGCTATTGGACGAAAGAGGAACGTAAGCGACACATAGAAAGAGCACGTGAAAGACGTAATCACCAACAGCAGCAGCTGCTGCAACAACAGCAGCAGCAGCAATAATAACTACTACGTAATTAGCTTTACAGCCCTCCCAAATCCACTGTAGAATGAATTTACTTTTATGTTATTAATATATATGCAATGGCTATCGACATAAATACGTATCCAAATAGGACATGAATGGAAAAAAAACCGGGTTTCAAAAGAAAAAGTATTAATCGTAAAAAAAAAGTATATATATAAATATAGATTATCGAATGGAAACGAAAATATGCAAGTGTTCTTGAGCAGAATCTTTGGCTTTAAAAAAAATTAAAATAGTGTGGCAACTCTGCAAGTATATGTAATTCAAACCATAACGAACATTTCCTCCTACTTTTGCATTAACATTCGTACACATAGCATACATTTAACATATATAGCTCGATTATCACTAATGTTAAGTGTGTTGTCTGTAAATCTAGTTTCGAATAAATATATATTACATTTTGCCAGCGTTGCAGTCATTTGAGTTCGTGCCTCTATTTTATTTTAGCAGTATTTTAAATAAATATTAATAATTGAATATTTAAATTCTGATTTCTGAGTTGTTAAAGGATTAAAAATATTAAATAACAGGTCTACGATAAGCCAACAGATTTAAACTTAACGGTGCGTTACAGTACGTTAAATTTGCACATAACAGTCTACAGTCTACAGAGGGAATCACGTTACATTAAATACAAATAACAGCTTACGTCAACATATAACTTACTTAAGTTTACACTTAAAAGCCTACGTAGACCTACAGATTTAAACTTGGCGTTACACTTGCTTCTCATTATTTAATTAATTATCAATTGCATTTTAATTACATAAAATCGAAACAGTTTTAGGAAAAAAAAAAGGCAAAAACGATATGCGCAATATACCTGCGCAACAGAGTGCTACGTAACGTAAATTACTCAAATTCGATAACGCAATTACTCAAATTGGCCAACCGTCTGCCTAACATAAACTCAACAGCAGCTGCTAAATATGTTGTCAACTCACT
Source organism: Drosophila mimica (assembly GCA_037043585.1). NCBI lineage: Eukaryota > Metazoa > Arthropoda > Insecta > Diptera > Drosophilidae > Drosophila > Drosophila mimica. The sequence goes on from JBAMBE010000435.1 coordinate 844,323, forward strand.
GTAATTTGTACGCTGCTGTTAGGTGTGTCTGTTTCACTAACATTTGGTACATGTTAAATGTGTATGCTAATTTGTGAAGCCGGCAAAAATAAATTAATTCTGCAGCCGGCAAAAATATACAACAAATATTAAAAATTAAAACGATATTAAGACGGAACAAGTAAGCAATCTAAACGTTGTGTGTGGTGTTGCCCAAATTGCTTGTCCATTTTACATACGTGTGTGTGTGTAGATATCCTATATGCTACACAAATGACGAGGTGTGGCAGGCGATCCTAACGCAGGCAACTGTGTAGATATGCACAGCGTATGTGTGTATATGGCGTTGTGTAAGTTGTATTTGTGTGTCTGTGTTTAGCTGCAAACTAACATTAATACTTAAGCATGCAATTCTGAATATTTTTTTTTAGTAAAAGCACACACATACATACTCACATGTGCATACACATTTAAGGAAGGATATGTAGTAGATGTTTGAAAGGTTAGGGTGATGGTGGGGGGACATAAAAAGCATAGAGAAAGAGTGAGAGAAAGAGAGAACGAGAAGTGGCAGGGTGAGTGACACAAGCCTTGTTAGGGGTTGTTCAACATGAGGCAGCAGAAGCAGAGAAAGCGGATATATATATTATATATGTGTATACGGAAGCAACGCGGCTAAAACGGCAACGGCCAAAACGCTCAAAAATTTTTTACACACGTCAAAAGAAAATAAAATGCCAAATAAAAGCAAAAATAAATTGAACTTTGTAGAAAAACAGGCAGCTTTGTAATGTGAACAGTTTTTTTATGTTATTGTTTAGTCTGCCTGTGTGTGTGTGCATGCCTATACATGCTTTCGCACGCAAATGCGTGTGTGTGTGTATGTGTACCAAATGCATTTCTGTATTTTGTCTTGCAGAAAAAAGAAGCAAATTTGAAGCCAAATGCCAAAGCAGCGTATGTGTGTATGTCAGGTGTAAAGTCTAGATCGCTATACTTACACCGATCTTAAATTTACGTTTACACTGGAATTGAAATCACAATTTCGAATGGAATATCATAAAGAGCATATTAGCTGAAAATAAACAAAATACTCGAAAATGAGAATGGCACATGGGCGACAAATGGTGAGTTTAAAATGAAAATAATACAAAAAACAATATTACAAATATTTATTATTTATATTTAGGGAAAATGGCGTTAATGTAATAATTATTGTTCAATTTGTCTGTCGGCATTTTTCGTTACATCGTATCAAAGGACAATATAAAAAATCAACAATCAGTGTTATTAGTGTTTGAAAATGTCGCAAATGCTCAACAACATCAACATTAATGTTAATATGACGGATTCATTGCGCAAACTAAATCAGCATCAAATGATTGAGCAGGTGAATAAAGTGCATCAGCATCAGCAGCCCCTACCATTGTCCGATGATCCGCGCACCTTACAGCTGGCCTTGGAACTGACAATGGTCGGCTTAAGCGAGGCAAACAATCAAAATTTCAGCGCACAACAACAACAGCAAGAGCAACAGCAGCAGCACGAGTTCGATTTGGGTTCGTTAAATGTAGTCTCTGCTGCTTTTGCACGAACTGAGCTGGCGTCGAGCGGCAGTTCGGGTCTGTTGATGCCCAGCGTTGGACTGGAGGATAGATCGAAGAAGTCACAGAATATGACCGAATGTGTTCCAGTGCCAAGTTCCGAACATGTTGCCGAAATCGTTGGCAGGCAAGGTAAGCTTATTTTGCAGCATAGGGTTGAGGGTAAAATAATAGCATCACTCACACTAGAAAAAAAATATATACATATTTAAAATCAACATTGAAAAGTATTGCTTTGTTTTTCTGACTGAGAATTCAAAAAATTGCAGAGTGGTGCTATTATTTTCAAATATATTACAGCTGTGCAGAGCGAGAGAGAGAGAAAGAGAGCTAATATTTTTGGTGTGTTCGATAACAAACTTGTTGGAACGTTCTGTGAGCTTTCGTTGCAACTCTGATAATTAAAATCGAACTAATTTTAACTTAGTACTTTCTTAATATTAAATTGAATTTATATCATTAAATTATGATTATTAAATTAAAATATTACTCATTATAATTACTTAATTACTTTAAAATCAATTATTAATACTTTCTTGATCATTTCAAATGCAATTATAATTAATTTATATATATGAAATAATAACATTATTGATTAATTGCCTATTAAAATAATTAAAATTATTAAAGTAATTAAAATGTATTAGGTATTTACAATTGAATTACTAATAACTTAAGGATTATTAAATTGAACTATTATTTTATTAATTATTAAATTCAGTCATTAATTACTTACAATTAATTGGTTAATTATGCACTTTGAATTGAATTATTCACTTATTGATTAATAAATTGAATTATTTTTATTTAACTTCCTTAAAATTAATTAATTGCTTATAATTAATTAATATATTGATTACTAAATAAAATTCAAATTAATTTATTGCTAACTAAATTAAATAATTTTTAATTGATTAATTAGGTTGCAAGATAAAAGCATTACGGGCGAAGACAAACACGTACATAAAGACACCGGTGCGTGGAGAAGAGCCCGTTTTCGTGGTTACCGGTCGCAAGGAGGATGTGAACAAGGCCAAGCGGGAAATACTCTCGGCAGCCGATCATTTCAGTTTGATACGAGCATCGCGAAAGCCTTCAATTGACGGAGCGAGCAACAGCAACAGTAATAGCAGCAATAACAGCGGCAACAACAGCGGCAATAACAGCAGCAGTAATAGTGCAACAACAGCTGTTGGCAGCTCAGCTACATTAGCCGTTGGCATTGTGTCGCGTGCTCAGTCGGGTCCGCCGTGTCTGCCCGGTCAGATCACGATACAGGTGCGTGTGCCATATCGAGTTGTTGGTCTCGTTGTCGGTCCAAAGGGCGCAACAATTAAACACATTCAGCAGGAGACACAAACGTATATTGTGACCCCCTCCCGGGAGAAAGAACCGATTTTTGAGGTCACAGGCTTGCCGGAAAATGTGGAAACGGCACGGAAACAAATCGAGGCACATATTGCATTGCGCACCGGCAACAACAATAGTGCTGGGCAGTTGAATGAGAACGCGTCGGCTGCTGGTAGTGAATCATTGGATTCTTCGGAATTTGCCACATTGCATACGATTAACACATTGAGTCATTTATTGAACGATGATCTTAATTCCGATTTATTGTCATCGATTTATAAGAGCGATTTATCCAATTATGGCGAGAATTCCATTAATTTGCCAGTTCATAATTTAGCTGGCTGTTTTGCCACTACGGAATTAGTTCCAGGAACAGCAACGGGAGCAGCAGCAGCAGCAGCATGCTTAACAGCAACCGGCCTAACAGCAGCTGGAGGCTTAACAGCAGCCGATGCAAATTTCTCAATGTTGTCCACAGAGTTGAACGATCAACAGCAGCAACAACAGCAACATCAACAACAACAGCAGCAGCAACAACAACCACATCAAAGCCAGCAGCAACACCAACAACAACATACCAAATATCGCACATCGAAAAGTTTAACATTTTGTCCAGCAGCAGCCACAGCCACAGTTGCAGCAACCACTGTTGTTGCATCGAATATGTTGACGCGCTCATGTTCGTCGGCCTCCTCAACAGCGTCTACAAAGAGCACCAATAACAGTGCCAATAGCAGCATTAATACACCGCCCGAACTGTTAAACATATGGAAGAATTTAAACGATTCAATTGATGTGGATGAAGGCATTGGTGATTCGCCCAGTATTTGGAGTCTGCCCACGACAGACAGACAGACGGTAACAGCGGCTGCCAATTGTTCGCCGAGTGCATCGATCAGTCCAACTGACTCCTTGCTAACCGAGCACAGCCTGAAGATTAATAGCAACAGCAACTGTAACAGCAGCAGCAACTGTAACCCAACCGTTAATAGTCAGTCGCGCTCAAGCACGGACAAGTTGCATCGCGAGTGTTTTGTGTGCAACGAACGGGAAGTGACAACTGCTTTGGTGCCCTGTGGACACAACATGTTCTGCATGGATTGTGCCAATCAGATTTGTGTATCAATCGAATCCATTTGTCCCATTTGCCATTCGATCGTTTATCACGCCATGCGTATTTTAGCTTAAACACACAGCTGCGGTCAAAAAAATGGTAGTGTGAATTTTAAAATAATTAAAAAATTATAATATTAAATTTAAACACAAAGAAAACCATGCTGAAGTTAAGTAAACCTTTACAGTTAAATTGTCCATGAATTTATTAATTTGCTATTTACCCTTGATTATTGAAATTTATCTTTATTAGAATAATGAAAGTTTTTAAATAATTTCTATATATTTTCAACTTTTTTTTTTTATTTATTTCATAAAATTATTATTTCAATTTATTATTATTAGAGTAAAGGAAGTTTTCTCAGCTAAACAATCATTCAAAAACTATTAATTATGTCTGCTTATATTTGACTAAGTTTAGTTTTTGAAATATAATATTTCAAAAACTTTTTGTATTTTAAAACATTACCAAACAAATTTTTAGCTTTTGTCAAATTTAATTTTTCGCTACTTAAACGAATTATCATTTTATTAAATGCTACTAATATTTTGAGCGCACCTGTACATTCATACATACATACATACATACATACATACATACATACATACATACATAAAGTACATGTTCCATACTTCTGTGAAACATTTCAGCGACAGGTTGGTGTATTGGCTAAATGCAGATTTCAACACTTGCAGCCCAGTGCTGTAAAACGATTTCGTATTCAATATTTATATTAATAATTGACGCATTTAAATCAGGAATAACAACAAAAAAGTAAAACATGCGAATAAAGACAAACTGACAACCAGACCGAATGCATGTAAATATAAACAAATATATGAAATATTTTCTAGTTTATTTAACTGGCATAGTATTCTATGTAAGCGGTGTGTTTTAATCCATTTTTAGAGTTTAGATCACATTTAATTACTATAATCAACAATTTTAGTCAAATACGATTACCAAAAAAAGAATTGCATTACCAAAATATATATATATAAATAAATCTGTGCTCTCTCTCGGTGTCAGAATATAATATTAATACATATAAATATATATATATATATATATATATATTTATATATATAATTTTCTATTCTAAGTTGACTGATAAATAGGCAGTAATTTTAAGTGAATCATAAATATAAATATATATATATATATATATATATATATATATATATACATAGATACATATTTATAAATTATATTATTTATTCAATACATCAAAATACATACGCATATATAGAAATATTCATATATATCTATATATATAAATTTAAATACATACTATTTAATGTGAATAAAAAAGACTTATATATTTATATTAATAGCCAATCCAATATTGACAAGATTGAAAACAGAACCGATAAAAAAAATATCTTGCGCTGAAAATCAGATTATTTTACTATCCACAATTATTATAAATTTTATTATTTATAAAGAACAACAAAAATCTAGTCCAAACAGAAACTAAATACTAAAGTTTATTATTATTATTATTAATAATTAATGTGAGACTTTATATTATTGTAATATTTATGTTTCCTTTTTCATAATATTTCTGTTGCTCGTTTTGTTAAAAAATAAAAAATAAATTGTAGAACAAAATAAAATATGAGTGAGACTACAAAAAAAAAAAAAAATAAAATAAATAAAAAATAAATAAAAATGCGCAAAATATTGAAAAACTTATTTAATCACATGCAGTAAGTTAGTACAATGTAAAAGATTCCAAAAACGTATATATTTACACAATTATGTTTTAATTATATTATATATATATATATATGTATGTGTATATATATATATATATATATATAAACTGAAAAACCCCAAAAAAAAAAAAATTTATGGAGATTAGAAAAAACAGAAAAACGATAAAAGTGCGTTCTTAAGAGATTAAACAGAGTTTACAATATCCATTAAACAAATTAAAAAATAAAATGCAAAACAATGTTGTGTTCGGCTGCTGCTAAATAAAAAGCAGAAAAGAAGCATTTGCAAATTAAGTTCTAAGTTCGCTGAGAATTAATGGGGAACTGGGGAGACGGGGGACCTACATTTATTTTCCAACGTTTAGCTAAAAAACAATGATTACTAAATCAAACATATTTTTCTCCTACGGAGACTATTTAAAATAAAATTTAAATATAAATATATATATATATATATATATTTTTTAAACGGTAAATTTGATTTCTTATTTTTTACAGCTTACAGCTTATTTATTTATATGTTTTAAAATAAGTATATAGTAAAAAAAAGCTAAATTTGCTGCCATTTATTTTCTTAGCTTTCCCCCCTCCGCTCGCAACCTTTTAAATATTTATCCAATTCATTTATTACCTTTTATTAATTGCATTTTTAAATCAGCTTACTCTTTTTGTTGTTTTATATTTCTTCAAACATTTATATAGCTAAAATTATTTTATTCTAATTTCTTTATTTATTTATATTCAATTCGCTTTTTCACACCTCCCTTTTCTTAAATGCTTATATATGTTAATTAGTTATTTGCTCTTCCCAATTTGTGTTCTAAATATTTATTCCCTTATATTCTTTATATTTGTTTTCTTTTCTGATGTCCGCTTTAATTAAAATTTGTTTTGGTTTTAACTGCTATTACCAACAATTTATGTACATTTACTTTCCATAAATAAAACCATTAATTAAGGAGGTGTTTACGATTAATTGTACTAAAATGCACATTCCCAAAAACCGCGTGAAAATATTTTTTTACATCGTATGTAAGCTTTTACATCGCATTTGTAGATGGCGGTCAAAATATTTACAACGAATATTTTATAAATGTTTCTTATTAAACTTATAAGGCCTAAATTAAACATATTACAAAACAGAATATAAAATATATATATATATATATTATTATCAATAGTGAAATATCCGCATTGTGTTCGTAAGAAAGTATATCTTAAAATACATTTCATAAATCCAACTTTAATCGGCATTAATTTTAAACGAATACTATGCAAATACTAATGTCGATTAAATAAAAAACCAAAAAAAAACTTTATATTTAAAATATATACAAAAGATATGTATCACTAAATGGTTATATAATAAAAATTTTCGAAAATATTCAAAGTCTTCTCTTCTTGAATTTTTTCGTTCGTACGTGTTCCTTATCCGGATCATGACTCTATAGCTTCAACTAATAAAGGAAATATTTTATTACCATCAAATATAAATAAAAATAGAAAAAACAAGAGTCGGACGTAACCGACAGCGAAATACTCTGATAACATAATTTGTGTGCAGCCAAGAAAAGTTTGCCTTTTAGGTTGAGGTAGATATAATATTGTTATTAAATTGCGGGAGATATGGGCGATTGTCGTTTTTTGTGGGCGTGAACAAAAATTTTTTCCCACATTTTTGAAGGGTGTTACTTAAGCTTTCAAATTGCGTGATATATGTATATGGGCTTATCGATTTACACCAACAGATGAATCGGTTTAGGTAGGGGAAAAGAGGTGGCCATCCAATTTTTCATCGATCTCTTAGGGGAGTTACCAGTAACGTACTTTCAAAATTTGGAGACAAATTATGGAAGACATGCGCATTCAGATTTCTAGGGCCGAAGTTCCTGTGGGCAGCGGTTGTAGGCGTGGTCCAAAAAATGATATGCCAATCCTTGGAGGAGGTTATATACCTTCGGTATCATAGTATGAATATACCTTCGGTATCATAGTATAAAAATAAACAAAACTTGCCGATAAAAAGGCTAAGGCTAAGGGCTTATCCAGATCTGCTCTATTAAGGATATATATATGTATATATTAGTTTGTGGTTTCTGAGACCAATTCCAACAACAACGACGAACATGAAGAGGAATAACAACGACGAAAAAAGAAGAACAACGAGAGCGAATTCGCAAGACGGCGAATCCGCTCGAGGAAGACAAGCGGCGAAGACGACGACGTGACGACGACGAGGGAGTTGCAGTTCGGCCTTTGACGGAATAGGTTGTGAGAGCTGTGCCTCAGAGAGAGACGAGAACGAGTTAAAAGAAGCAGACTTGAATATTACAAACTATTAATTACGTTGTAACATCTTATATACATATATATATTAATATCATCGTAATATTAAGTAATAAAAATATATATATTATTATCCGATCTGCTGTAAGAACCCATTCCAAAATATAATAAAAAGGTTTTCTTTTGTTGTATTTTTGTCATTAAATAAAATAATAACAGTATTTTATGTACTGAGCTTGACTCTTATATTTTGCTGAATTTGTGGTTGGTTTTTTGCTTGGGCCTTAACACTGGGTTTAATTTGATTTTTTAATTTTTTAATTTTTATTTGCTTATGTTTGCATCAAGAGATTTTTGTTTAGAGTTAAAGTTATAGACTAGGTTGAACGAACGAAAATTTGAATTGTTTAATTAATAAAACATAGAAGTACAGATTGTGAAATGATTTGATTTGATCTGATCGATAGGAATATACATATACATAAATATATAGGAAGAGGGAGAGAGGGAAGTAATGCTGATGCCCTGACACCGAAACCAATAATTCTACATTTGCCAACTTAACAAACGTGCTGCGATTCGGCCAAGCCGAATTTTGAAATACCCTTGCAAGTTCTGAGATTTGAAGACCGATAAATGACGCGAATAAATTTCTGTTTAAATTTATATTTAAATTCAAATTAAACGTTCCAATTTCCGTTTGCGCCTGGCTGCGCCCGAAAACGACAAATCTTTCCATATCGAAAGCGTAATAATAAAAAACCAGTAATTATTGTTTAATGATATAACAATTGTTTTTTTTTTTTAGTATTTAGTTGTTAGTATTAGCTTAAGTTGCTGCTTTATACAAACTATTTATGCTTGATCTGTGGACGATAATATGAATTATGAGTGTGTTTGTTAAATAATTGCATAGAAGTTAAGACTTATATTAATTATGGGGACGGAAGTGCTTCCTTCTATATACTTTTAATAACGAGTAGCTGAGAAAAGAAAACATGTATTTTGTAGTGATTTTTTGGTTTTGGTTTTGCAAGGGTATTTTTCAAATCAATAAGTTAAATTGCTCTTATGTGTTAGGTAAGTATATATATTATAATATAATATGCGTTTACTCTGGCTCTGGGTATAATTGTACTATATGTTAGTTACACTTCAAGTTGAACTTCTCTATCTATATATATATATGTGATCTATATATATACATATATATATATGAAGAGAGAGAGAGAGAGATAGCTAAGTACTTGCTGCCACTACTTAGTTAGCTTTACACACATACATTTCTCGAACAAAAAGCTATATATATATATATATATATATATATATGCCTGATCCGTAGCAGTATCAGTATATACATATATATATGATGCGTACATGTGCTGAATTTCCAATCATTTTGTTTTATTTGTGGGTATTCGCGGTTTACGTTAGTAGGATAAGTGGATTGTGTATTTATATATATATATATATCTTGATATATATATGTATATATTAAAAGCACATTTACATATAATTAATTTTAACTTTTATTGATAAACGAGACGCACACACAAAGATATCCCCTCATCGTCCACCTCCAGCTTAGTTCGCTGATGAAAACATGTTGGTGTTGTCCCATTCCAGCTGACTGATGTGAGCAAAGCCATCCTTAATAACTGTACACGAATATAATAATATTATTATAAATATATACATATATATATATATATATATATATATAATTAAACTTCACCTTCATCGTCTTCGGAATCAGAGTTTTCCGAATCGGAGCTTTCCTCGGATGCGGCATCTGTTTGCATTGGATTTATGGTAATGGTCAAAGCGGAATCATCCCAAATTAAGCCTTCGTCGGCAGCCTGTTAGTCAAAAGAATATATAATTAATATGTCTATATATATTTATAAATACATTTATATACATATATCAAATATAAACATACATACAATTTCAATAATTATGTGAACTCTGACTTATATTATTATATTATATGAATATTATGTAATCGTTTTAACTATATTAACTGCCTTTAAATAATATATTTAAATATATATATACAGTATATACAGTTGATTACCTTCGGGCAAGGCTGGTGACGATCTGAATACTTTTGGTTATTTTTAAGTCGGGCAATTGAAACGCCGCAGAGCAAAATTACGAGAAAAACGCATATCAAGATGAGCAGCATTGTGGGATGCGAAGCTTCAGCTGAAAGATGATATAGATAATGATGAAAATCAGTTAATAGACATAGATATAGCTTATGCTGACTTACCTTTGTGGACAATCGCATGCACATGCGACTTGGGCTCCTGGACATCATTGGTATGGAGCAGTGAATATGAAAAGAGTTTTGTATCTGCAAGGAATTAAAGCAGAAATTAGTGAAATTTACATAGATTAGACGGCTGTGACCTGAAAAAGGTCAGCACACATAGACCAGTTTTGATTGACCCCTTGTGGTTACATAGATTAACTAGATAATAAAAATAGTAAAAAATAATAGATAATAAATACCAAATAATAAATAATAAACTATTTAAAGCCATCAATTATTTAAATTTAATTAAATATAAAAAAAAACGACAAAATATAAAAGTAGAATTTCAAATATAATTTAACATAAATAAATTAGCTTGCAGACATTTTTGCTTTAAATTAAAAATATATAAACAAATATAGATATATTAAAAAGAAGAATGAAAATAAGTATTACATTAATTCTGATGAAATTAAAAATATATTTAAATAAATATTAAATGTTATACAGTTGTTGTTATTGTTTTTAGATAGATATAGATATAGACTTATATATTAAACTACGTATGAAATATTATTGTTATTGATTTTAGATAGATATAGATATAGATCTAGATATAGATATAGACTTATATATAGACTCATATACAGTGGCGTCAAGTTTTTTTTGGACGGTGTCTAGCAAAAATTTTAAGGTACTATAAAGTTTAAACAAGGAAAAAAACGCAAAATGTTTAAATGCCAATTTGTTTAATGGTATATCACATTTGAAAAAGGAACTTTAGTTATTATAAAAACATTAATTAATTAATTAAAATTAGTCAAAAAACTGAAAACATATCCAAAATACATTTCCAAGCTTAATTTGGACAGTCTTAAAAAAAGTTACATATTTGGCGTATAAAAACTTAAATAAGGATATTAATACTTAGTATGATATCCTTTAGCCTTAACAACTTCGCTTAACCTATTTTTCATGGAAGATACAAGCTTCCGGGTAGTTTCTGGGCTGATCTTGCTCCACTCCTCCAGCAGAGCAGTTTTGAGATCCTGTTTGCTGGATATGTTGTGATTCTGGATGTTAATTTTCAGCATAGCCCATAAATTTTCAATAACATTTAAATCTGGAGACTGGGCCGATGGAATTATCACGTGGGGGCAGTTCCAGATAAGCCAGGACTGTACTATTCCCGACTTATGCTTGCGGTCTTTGTCCTGGTAGATCCGAAAAGTGCGTCGGATTCGAGCTTCTCGGCACTTTGGAGTAAATTTTCCTTTAGCATAGCGAAGTACACATTCCTGTCCATTGTTGTTTCAATAATCACAACATTTCCGCCACCGGCTGCCGAGATACATGCCCATACCATTACACTTCCTCCGCCGTGCTTGACTGTTGCCTTTATGTGTTTGGGATCCAGCTCAGTATTGGATTGTCGCCACATATAATTCCATCCGTCCTGGCAAAAAATTTTGAATTTGTACTCATATTCAAATATGACTGTGTTCCAGAACTCCAAATCCTTGTCCAAGTGGATTTTGACGAACGTCATCCCAGATCCTATATTTTCTGCGCTTGTAAATTTCGTTTTCCGTGGTTCTCGGGCATCAAAGTCAAGGTTGGACAGAACCTGGAGAACAGTTTCCATACTGAACTTTTTCCTTATTTCATCCTGCACCTGTTGAGACAGTTTTTGAGCCGATAGCTTAAGATTTACTCTTATTTTCTTGATGATCCTCGGCTCGTCCTGCTCGGTGAAAATCTTGTTTGGTGCCATTCCGCCCTCGCCCTCCATCCAATTTTCGTCGACGAAACTCCAAATGATGTAGAATACAGTTGAGGTGCTTAGATTGACTGTTTTAGCTATTTGGCGATATGAATATCCGATTTTTAAGTGTTCCAGGATGATTTTCCGTTGATCAATAGTAGTCCGTTTGCCCATGGTCCTTGTTGGCTTATTGCTCCCGAAATGCAGGAAAAAACTAAACTGACTACGAAGGATTGGTCTATTTATACCGAAAAAATTTAACTTTAGGTAGAAAAATCCGGGTTTTATGGCACCCAGGTGTCCATAATGTAACCGTCCAAAATAAGCTTTCACTGAGAGAGAACAGAGCGAGTTTGCGAGCATTCGGTGCCGATCTAAATAGAACCAATACATAAACAATTCACTTGAACATTGTGTGACTTTGAAACTGAGTAATTTTTGCTGTGTGGTAGTCCACTAAGACTTGAAGGCGAGTGAAAGAGAAGGCTATATGCAGGGAAACGGAATTTCGAAAAGTTGTGAAATTCGTTTTTGCATTACAAGCGTCGAGACATCGAATCGAGGAAGCGGCGAAACGGCGAAGGAAGGCGACTCTAAAGAGTGCAGAAGAAAAGGCGTGCGTGTACAGACGAGTAAAGGCAAGCAGCTGAGGCTTGTAGGCAAAGTCTGGTACAGCGACAACAAAGGCTGTCTGTATTAGAGTCGACAAGATAAGCCGCTACAGCAGAGGCGCAATTCGTTGGAAGCAGAGGCGCCAGCAGCGAGACAAACGGTCAGGCGATCATAGGACCAGACAACATACGCAGTGGCGAGAGTGTTGTTGGTGGGTGAGCGGATCGAGACGAGAGGCGTGCGGAAGGAAAAGGCGCAGACAAGAGAGCAGTAGCAGAGGACGTGCAGATACAGAGAATAGAGGCAAACAGTTGTGATTTGTGAGTATAATCTGGTATAGCGGCGAAAAATGCAGTGTTGAAGTCGTGGTGTGAGTTGCCGAAAACCTTCGACGCCAGGGTGAGACGAACGCTACGAGGGAAGCAGAAAAATATCAGAAGAACTAACATAGTGTTAAATGTAATCGTTAACAGTCGCAAATGTGTATGCACTGTTCAGGTTAAAGATGAGTTAACATAAGTTAAGTTTAACATTGATCTTGCGTGTTGCCGTCGGCATTTGGCCGAGTCGGCAGATTTTGAAAAATAATTAATTGCGTAATTAATTGTAAAGTAACGTAACAAAAATGAACAGAAGCGAAATCTTGGCATTGCGTGTAGCGGACTTGCGGGTGAAGTTATCAGAGTTGAGACTTAGTGAAAATGGGAAAAAATTAGAGTTGCAAAATAGACTAATGCATAATTTTGGGTTGCAGAGAGTTGAAGCAAATGAGCAAGATAGTGACATTTCTGATAATGAAGTACTAGATATAGGTCAGAGCCGACAGAGAGAAGCCGTACCTATGGCAAGGTCATGGTTTACTCTAAAGGATGTTGAAGGCAGTGTTTCACAGTTTTCTGGTTCAAATTCCCCAGACATTAATCAGTGGATAGGAGAACTCGAAGAGTGTGCGATTACTGTAGAGTGGAGTCAGCTTCAGTTGTTCGTTTATGCCAAACAATTGCTTAGTGGTGCAGCAAAGTTGTTTGTACGTAGCCAGCGTGATATTCGTGATTGGAACGCATTAAAGAAAGTGTTGATCGACGAATTTGCTGTAAGAGTGTCGTCAGCTGAAATTCACCGCAGACTTGGCAAAAGGCAGCTGATGAGAAATGAAACGTTACATGAATACCTATATAGTCTGATGGAAATAGCAAAGCCCATTAATTTGGAAGATGACAGCTTGATAGAGTATTTCATTGGCGGTATTCCCGACTCTAGAGCTAATAAGGCATTGTTGTACCAAGCCAGAATTTGAGACAACTGAAGATACAGATTGAGGCATATCAGAAGTTGCGAGGACCAATAGTGGAATGTAGCTCACAGGCCAGCAAAGGTGAGAATGAAAAGGAAAGAACGGCAAACATGGTGAGAAAATGTTTTAAGTGTGGCGACGAATCACACTTGCAAAAGGATTGCAAGAAGAGAGAATTCGCGTGTTTCAAATGTGGTCAACCAGGATATATAGCATCTCAGTGTAGAGTCGAAGTGCAGTTGAAGCAAGAAAAATCAACCAATATTGTGAAGGATGAAAGTGTAACAACGCCATCAAGCATGTTTCCATCATCCGGATGGGAATTGAAAATGGTTGTGCACTCGGAAGTTAGTTTTAAAGCACGGGTTGATACAGGAGCAGATCTTTGCTTAATGCGTAGAAAGATTTTCTTCAAATTTGGAAACAGTGTATTGACAGGTCGTTCAAAATGCGTGACAGGAATTGGAAAGGCTCAAATTATGACATATGGCAGTTTCATAAGTTTCGAGTTTCATGTTGTTGCCGATGAGGATATGAAGCTTGACGCAATTTTGGGTAGGACAATTCTAGAGGATGTTGACCTGAGAGTGCCCATGAATGGGCTGAGAGCTTGTACGCAAAGTTATGGAAGTGCCTGCGGTCAACAGAAATATACACAATAGTAAGAAAGAGCATGGTTCTTGCTCGGAGCTGCAGAATAAGTGTAAAGATTTGTGTATGCTTACTTCAGAGCAGAGTGAAAACATATTTGATATTACTCTGAACGATTTGAATCACTGTCAGGCAGGCAAAGCAAAGAAGTGTCTAGCAAATTGCGAGCAGAATACTGTAGATGGGCAAATTAAGGACCGGCAGACAGAAAATATCATTGAGCTAAATACCGTGAAGAAGAAAGAGTACCCGCGAGTAACTAGATGGGCTATGTACGTGCAAAATTGGGAATCCGTGTTGTCAGAAAGTGTGTTACTAAAGAAAGAAGGGCAAGTGACAGAAGAGATAGAAAATATGGTCGAGAACAGCGGATATGGGGACTATGTGAATCAGTTTTTAATCAAAGTTGCGAAAAGAGCCTCTGATCGGAAATGAAAGAAAGGAAAAGTTGTTAAGTGCATTCCATATGGATCGTTATCCCATGCAAGGTTTGAAGTTGAGAAAGTGGGGAATGGAAAAGGGCCGTTTCGAACATCAACTGTGGCAGAGTATATGAAGGAGTTCGGGGCGAATCCTAGGTCAGGAGGGCCGAATGTAGGAGTGGGAAAAGACACAGAACAAAAGGGAACTCGAAGTGGTCACCGTTACTGAGAGACGGGACACTGAGAGAGAACAGAGCGAGTTTGCGAGCATTCGGTGCCGAGATCTCGTTGTAAACGCACGCGCATAAAGTAAGCACACAATTCGTCAAAATTGTCTGAGCATATAAGTGTAGTGAATACATATGTACTATTTAGTAAAACCCAACAATAATATTAATAAACTCTAATTATAATAATAAACGTGGATCTAAATAAACAATATCCTACATATATTAAACTACATATGAAATATTATTGTTATTGATTTTAGATAGATAGATAGACTTATAGGTATATACATACCTTGAACACCCTGATCGGCGTTGTGATAGGGGGATGCTTGTGCTGCAGCTGCTGCTGCATCGACAGCCGCTGGATAATTGGCGTCGGCGTCAATTGTTAGGGATGTTCCCGGTGCGTTGGTTGTCTTTGTAGATTGCTTTGGATGCAGGACGGTCAAAGTCAGCGTGTATTCGACCCTCTTGAATTGCGAACTCAACTGCGAACAGGACAATTTAAAGACCCGATTTAGATAATAGGCCGGCTTCTTGTTGCTGTAGACGAGTGCGCGCAGAACACTCAAATAATTTCTTATCGAATCGGTGCCAATCATTTCGACGCCATCCTTATTGATATTCGTCCTTATGTCCATTGTCGAGGACAATGATTCATCGCCATCGATTTGAATTTCCTCGTGATCGGGATTTAGTGATGGAAAAACAATCACACTGCATCCATCCAATTTCTCCCTGTTCTCCAATTTCTCCTTTTGTTTATTATCATTATTATTATCAATTTTATTATTATTATTAATATTAATATTATTGTTAACATTATTATTATTCACATCGTTGTTGGAGATGCCTATGTAAACTCTGTCCAAGATATGTACGCCCAATTTGATTTCCTGATACGAAACCAGCTTGTTTTGAGTGCCTGCAAAAATTATTATTACAATTTTTTTTAAAAAATTTATTCAACAAAATATTGCAACATATTTTGTAGTTAAAAACTGATTAATTAAATAATTTGTTTGACTACGATTCAAATAATTTTAAATTAAACTTAAAATAATTTAAAATTGGGTTCAAAATACACTTCAACTATTTTCGCTTTCACGACTAATTCAAATAAAGTCAAAATATATTAATATATATCCACTACAGTGAGTTAATAGCAACGATTATGCGTAACAGTGAGTTAACAGTGTGGCTTACGGATGACAGTGAGTTATGACTTTAACTGCAACTTGCTTTGTTAGTTTTTCAACCGATCGTAATGAAATTTCTTCAGTTAATCAATAACACCGCCTTTAAAAATGTGTCTTTTATTGCTATCATAAGTCGATACTTATCGATATTCGAGAAATACAGGCGTAAACAGTTTTTTATACGCAATTTGTCATAATCAATAACTATTGAACGATATGTAGATTTGTATTATGCTACAAACAAATTAAATTGAGTTTTTCATTATCGATAACGCTTATCGCACTGCAATCAGCTGATCTTAAATCTCGATCCCTTTTTTTTAAATCGATATTTAATAATTGCAATAAGTGATTTCGGAGTTAATCAGCCAAATTAATTTTACAGTTCCGATCAGAGATACAAGGAATTTTCTGCCTATCTTTCTTCAAACTTGTAGTTCGAATTATGCTATCCATAACCCATTTAGAACCTTATGTACTAATTATAAAATGCTTTTCCTATTAATAAGTTGTACTTTCGTCTATTGCGTTTATTAAAACTGTGGTGTCAAGTCATCATAGATAACCTTGTAACGATCCGTTAACAAGCCCTTGTATGCAATTATCATAATTAATACCTCTTAAGCAATTCGTTAACAGGCAGTTGCTCATTATCGATAACTTGTTATCGATCAGAAAACAAGACATTCGATAATTACCTGATATGGCAATCTTGTCCGCAAACTGCTGCTGTTGCATTTGTCCCTTAAGCTTATCCATAGCGACTTTTTGCTTCTGCCCATCCACAATCGAATCCGTGTCTCTATCCGGATCCCTATCCGTTTCCGTCCCTCTATCCGCATCCGTCTCTGGTAGAATGCCGCCCGGTGTCTGAATGGGTTCGTTGACCATGATGTACGTCTCAATGGTGGGCAGACGCAAAGCACTCTGATTACTACACGTCATCGTGGTTCTCACTTCGATATTCCTCCGGCCAATTGTGGGTGACTTTTTGACATTAATATATTGAATTTTGCGCATAATTTGCTCGATTTTATGCTTGCTCTGCGCATCAATATAAATCTCATTCATTTTGGCATTGAGCTGCACCTGAAAGTCCTGCTCCTGCTCCTGCTCCGTCGGGGAATCTTCATCCGGCTTGGAGGGGACCAAGTGCTCGGCGCAGCTGGTGCCACATTTAATATCCGCCGGAGAGAGTATATTACTTACGGCTACCTTAACGACCGAAATATCACCCAGGAAACCATGCTTCAGCCGATTTTCGGAGCTCTGAAAACAGGCACCGACGGAGAGCGTTGTATTTACGCCGTGCGCCGCATGCAGTGGCCAATCATCGATAACTTCCGGATTTGCGTGACGATCTTCAATGGAGCTCTCAAAGCGCAAGCCATCGATAAAGAGTTCAACCTTACCCGATTCCTCCGCATAGTTGATGACATAATAATGCCACTCGTTATCGCATACTTGTCCTATTTTCCAGCGCCATTCCGCCGGACTGAAGATATTTAAGTCGCCCTCGTTATAGTTTTTACGCAAGAGCAAGATTAATCGACAATTTCGCACAAATAGCGCCATGTGATGTCGATTCATTTTGTGGTCGTCGGCGCTGCAAAGGATGTGCTCCTTGACGTGTTTGTTTAGGGGCGGATTTTGACTGGCGTGCCGGAAAATGCTCACAATGCTGAACGAGTGTAGCGAGAAATCGTGTCGGCCAATCAGAGTATCTGGCAACACCACTCCAGCGTTGCCATCAAAGTGGAAAATGGGCTCCGGGCCCTCATCATAACTCAGCTCCTTTGTCCAATCGGCGCCGCGTGGCAATAAATCTTTGAGCTTGGTGCTCGCTGTGCAATTGCTGATATCGCGATCACAGCCAAAGGATATGTGCTTTGTCTTTCAGTGTTGCCAGAGCAAGCGAAAATAAAATATTATACAAATAATTTAGAGTCATTTAATAGAATTCACCTTGAGTGCAACTGATGCGTGTATGTTGAGTTCATCGGGACTACATAAAATGTTGCACAGATCCAGGCGGGCATTGGGGAACAGCTGCAGGCTCTCAGTGCTGCCAGACTACGGCAAAAATAAAGATAATTGTTTTTTTTTATTTTTTTATTTTATTTATTTATTTATTTATTTGTCAACTAAAGTCAATCGACACCAAGAATACAAAAATTAAAATTAAATTAAATTTATGATAAAATTAAAAATTTAAATAAATTAAAAAATAATAAAATATTTATAAGAATATATAAGAATGTATATTTTTATTTTTTACTTTATTTTAGATTTCTAAGATTTCTGGGGTAAAAAGCAAAATGGTCCAACATTTGTTGCAAGAATTGGGAAAAACCCAGAAAAACCCAATCAGACCAAAAGTAATTAGTAAGAAAATAATTAGTAAGAATTAGTTAAGATCCACCACATGTACATGCAAAAAAGTTAATCTCTAGATAAAACATTAAGAATTGAGTTTTTAATTAGAGAAATAGAGGACTCTGAATTGATTACATGATATAGTTTATTATAATCATTACAGAGTACTCGAAACGGTTCATTCAAGGAATAGTTAGTAGTACAACGATTAAGAGAAAGTGGGAAGTAATAACGAGACTGTCTAGAGGGTACCGAAAAATTTATTTGGCTCATCAACGCAGTTGAGTCGATTTCGCCTTTAAGTAACTTTACAACAAACATAACTCCTAACATAACACGACGATTAGTTAAGGAAGGAAGGTTAATAAGAATAGAAAGAAAGCGGTGTTAATTTCTTTAATACTTTATAAGTAAAATGTAGATGCATTAAAGAAAGAACATGTAAGAAAATATTTTTTTCTTCTTTTTAATTATCGATTTTTGTTTATCGAACTGTCAACATTGCTTCTTATTTTTCATTTTCCTTAACGATAGCCCCATGTAAGGATAAATATACATGATTGAAAAACTTTTATATGCATATAAAACATACAGCAGTGCTTAATTATATTACTGATATATAAATCGTAATCTAAACCCATATCCATATAGTATTTTTTACAAAAAAAACAGACAGCTTTTGTCAGAGGCGACATAGGACATAAGCTGTTTGATATGCAAAAAGAAAACACTTGGATATTGTATGTGTGCGCTAGTCGACTAAGGGTTAGAAAGAGCGATCGAAAGCGATCGCAGTACCAACTAAACGTTAACGCTGGACAGGGCGATCGCAACAAAAAGGATAGCAAGTGGGTTAAAGTTCGAGAAATCAATAGAAATGGAAATGAAAACAAGCGTTGAGCTTTTTATTTACGATTGTTTTGTTTGAAAAAAGACTAGATTACCTTTCCATTCGTACTCAGATTTAAACAGTTATCAATAACATATATTAGCTATCGATACTCACCGTATAATCGATGCGCTCGGGTATGCCCAGAAATTTGGCATCGCAGACGCGTCGTACCTTAATGCTGACCATAATGGGCGTTGATTCCTTCATCGCACAATCAAAGGCGACAACGGATAGGATGTGATTGTGGGAGATCTTGTGCGACAAGGGTTCCGTATTCTTGATGGAGCCCTCGTTATCGATAGTAAATGGCTCATCGCTATTCAATATGTCGTATTTGCACACATCCCCAAAGAGTGGTGTACAATCCTTGTCCGTTGCCTCCACACGAATTATCTCATTGTAGAGTTTCCCTTCGTCCACTTCGGTTACGTACGAGGGCTGCAGAAACGTCGGCGCATACTCATTGATATCGATAACAGTGATGTGCACATTTGCCGGATTTGAGGGTGTTCCATCGCAATAAATCGCCACTATTTCGAAATGATAACTCTTTCGCTTCTCGCAGTTCAAAGTGCGACGTGCCCTTAAAATGCCCAAATTATTCACCAGCTCAATCTGTAAGTACCGATTGGTAATTATCTACAGAAAAAAGCATATATATATATACATATCTAGATCTCACCTGGAATGGTATTTCATGATAAGGTTTTTTTAATATGCGAAAATTGCATATTTTCTCCTCGTCAACTTTAATCAATGGCGTTATTTCCACAAGAGTCTCATTTTCGCGTATTAATCCGTGGTACGACTTTTCCAATATATATTCTGGAATTATGCAATTTTTAAAAAAAAATATGTTTAATAAGATTATAAAAATATAATGAAAACGATTACAAATCACTTTCATTAAACAACAGTAGAATTTTATTTACATATATCTTCTTATTTATTTACAATTTATTCTTTTATTATTTATATATTTGCTATTCATTTACTTATAATATATTTCAATTATTATTTTAGAGTTTATTTATTATAATTATATGAAATTTAAGTATATGGTTTTAAAATGAAAATTTCATCAATTTTAATATTCATTCTTAAAACAAAACTTATGATTAAAAATTAGATAGCACATAATAAATCTAAATAAAAAAAACATAACAAATAATAAATATAATAATTTTAATAATAATAATACTAAAGAGTAAATGAAAATTAATGTAACACACTTCGCTCTCTACAATATTAGTATTTACAATAATAATAATAAGTATATAACACAAAACACACCACGTCATATAAGCATAATGTAAAATAAAATACGTAAAAATTATATAATTAAAAAAGTAAGAATGTTCAGGGTATAAAATGAAAAACAAAACTGATTGAACGCACCTCGTTGTGTTAAGTATTCGTCCTCATTTTCATTGGAATTGCCGCCGGTGGATGCCGCAAAACCGAGCAGAACACTCAGAATTAGACCCAAATAGACACAATTCGACACCATAGTGCTGGATAGGGGATTAATGGATGTAGAAATGGATACCCCAAGTAGGCTTTCTTTATTTTCTGTAATTATTCATTTTTTTACTTTATTTTATTTTATACTACTTTATTTGCTGTAATGTTAAATTATTTTTCAATTTTTATTAATAACCATTTTCAAAAAATGCGATATTTAATTTTAATATTAATAAAACTAATTTATTTGAGGTCTTTTTATATTTATATTATTTTTAATTGCAATTTTGTCCCTATTAAAATGCACCAAATAAGCCTACTTTATTTGCTTTAATTTTCGTTATTTTTAAGCTTTATTATTAACTATTATTCTTAACACTATTCAAATGTGCAGTGTTTTAATTAATTTTTACCTAAAAGCCTAATTTATTTTTCGTAATTTTTAATTCTTTTTTTTGAATTATTATTATTAATTGTTAGTTTCAATGTTTAAATTATTATTATTAATTATTTTTTTTTGGAATTTTAACATTTTTTAGTTTAATAAAATAAGCCTCATTTATTTGCTTTAATTCTAAATTAATATTACATCACGATAAATATTTATTTTTATCGCATAGATTTCCAGAAATTAAGACACAGATTCTATCGTTAATTCAATGCTTTTTTAAATGCAGCCACAAATGCCCATGCATAATGTGTGCAGGTGTGTGTGTGTGTGTGTCTGTGTAGATTTGATTTCATGAGATACACAATTTGCCTGATACACACACACACAGATGTATTTGCTACGTGTGCGTGTATTTTTTAAATTTTTAGATACACAGATAAAATATTAAAATACTCAAATAAATAAATCACTTTTTTTCTTTAACTTCACTTTCATTTTAATCATTCTTAATATGGAGAAATTCATTTGGATATTTATCACCCACACGCAAAAGGACAAATAGATAAAAGATGCAAAAATCAATATTTTTGTTACCCACACCAATTTTTTTTTTTGTTCGGTGTTTTTTTATTTGGTTGGTTGCGCTGTTTGCGTTTTTAACTTTTTTCAAAGTGCAACATTTAATACGAATTTGGCTAACAATTTATGCGCTCTTTGATTAGACATTTATTAATTGTTTATCCGACATTTTTTAATGTATTCGCCCAAAAGAAAAGAATCAGATGTTCGATTTGCACTAAAAAATCCAAAATTATTTATTTGGTATTTTAGTTGTAATAAGCTGAGCAAGCAATTAACTATCGATTACTTGAGTTCTATCGATTGCTTCGCACCTGCGATAGTAATTTCTAGTGTTGTCCTTACATTGACGCCAAATCAATTAAGTTAGTTGTAAATTGTATGCGCGTAATTTAGATGTTTGATATAACATATAAAAATGTTGCTAGAAAAATTAAACAGACAAACAAGTTAAAACATGTTCAGCGAGGTGAACAGCTTTTAATACATGTATGTTTCTATTTATTTCCTTGCTAAAAGCTTTTACTTAACGAAGTAACAAATCCTTTCGTTAAGGTGCGTATACACACCACATGTATATACATATATATGCAGACTTATAAAATACAAATAGCAGCAAATTACGAATTGAGATATAAATTAAAATATATTTACTATATTTATAAACTCCCATTCAAAGAATACACTACTTATTAAACTATGTCATTTACCCATCGTATTTTCATTCATTACTGAACAACGAGAGCGGGACAGAGAGCGCTAAAAATTCCAGCCTAGGCTGCAAAAAAAAAGTCGGCAACAAATTTCATTCATGGCGCAAATGCATGTATACAGATTTGAACACAAGCACATACACATATATACACACTCAAATACATGCACAGCATATAGCTACGCCCACGTATGCTGAGCCAAAGCTTTGCCGAACAGGCGCGTTGCCGAAGTTGAAGAAAAGCAGAGCTTTGAAGCTGAGCATACTCTTGCCAGGGTCTGCGCTGTGGATGCTATTCTGTCGCCGTCGCCTTTTCAAGTGCAGCCTTTAAATCTCTTTGCTCTATTTCAAAATTTAGTTCGATTTACGTCGCGCGTCTATAAAGTTCATATCACACATAGACTTATAAAAATTAAAAAAAAAAAATAGATAAATACATAAAAAAAATATATAAAAGTGTAATTAATAAAAAAAAAACCGATTTAAAGCAGTTGCATAAAATATATATTGTTTGCAATAAAATATTCTGTAAAAAATGTAAGTAGGATTTTAAAAGACAAAATACTTTTTGCGTGGATAGTGTGTGTATATTTAGGTCGATTAAGCCTATAACGAAAATACATAAAAAAAATAGAGACATGATATGTGTGCGGGTGTTTGCGCAACTTTGTGAATGAGAGTTAATATTCAATTTGAACTTGGCAAGCAAAGCTTTTGCCACCACCCCTTTTTCTTTTGCATGTGTGTGTATGTGTAAGTGCAGTTTAACATTACAGCGCGTAGACAACTTTGCATATGTATATTTCTGTGTGTGCTGTACACATACACAAGCTGTTAAGTCTGAATGAATAATTTCTGAATGGCCCAAATATATAAGTATATATGTATGTATGAGTGTGTGTGTATACATAAATTGCCAGAGCAGCCAAAAAGTATGCTAGAAAAAAAGGCATTTACTATTAAAAATACAAATTATATAAATATATTTAATTAAAACTATACACATTTTTATTTAAATTTTATATTTTAAATATTTTTGAGTTTGAAGATTTACATACATATATAAAAAAGTTCCATATTCCATTGGTTCCCACCCAACAGTGTTGAAAAATGGCGTCGCAACCCAGGTACAATACAAACGGTAACGGTAATAACGGTAAAATGAGGCTAACTGTGGCGACTCTCATGAATGACTCCCTTCTTCTTCTTCTGCATCTTGCTATTTGCCACGTAAAATACCGCAGAAAAGTAAATGAAATCAAAACTCAATTTCAATTTCAATTCAATCCACGTTTTGAAATAAGCGCACCAATATTTATTTGTCCAGCACCATGCACCAATAATTACAAATTGTACAAAGCAAAGGCACAATTATAATATTAGTAATAACACTATTAATAATAATATGTTCTTATATATACATATATTTTTTTGTTGATTTGTTGTATTATTAAAATTAACTACATAAATATAAAAACAACAGAAAAAAGCAACAAATAAAAATATGAACTCTTTAGATACATATATCTTAATTTGTTAAAAAAAAATAAAATAATAAAAGAATATGGCTGCAGTAAAAAGAGAATTTGTTCTGTTTAGGTGATATTCTCGATTAAAAAAATAAACCTAATTATACCACTTACAAATTGAGAAAGAGAAGAATATATATAAATAATATTTAAATACTTTCGATTTGTTGAATTTTATGCTCCTCTAATAATTGCACGTCCTTGTAGTTTATATTTAAGCTAAGCATTTGCCTTAATAAATTTCTAATTTATTTTGTTTTTTTTTTTATTGTGTATATAGGGAAAATCAACATATTTAAAGAAACATATCTGTTGACAATTTAACAACTTTAATTGACATTCGTTATATGAATTAAACGCATTTCGAGATTTTCATTAGATAATTGTCAAAGATGCTTTGTTACCACAGTATGGTAAGTACATAAAAATATAAATGTTTTCATTTAATTAATTTATTTATGTATATTATATATGTATATATATATACATTTATATATGTATACATTTATTTATTAATTTATTTAACTTCAGCTATTAACAGAATATAAAAAAAATACAAACACTGAAAAATAAAATACATTAAATTATAAAAAAAACGAATATTTATATTTAAATGGAATAGAATAGAAATATATTTTGTAAGATTTTATTTTTATTTTTATATTATTATAACAAAAAGGTATAATAGTATATTTGGTTTGTTCAATGTCCGTCATGCTGTCTGTCCGTCTGTATGAACGCGCGTTTCTCCGACACCCTTAGAGATAGGGACTTGAAACTTGGAACGTATACTGGAAAGTACCCTCTAAAGTTAAAGCGTCTTGGGTTTGGTCCTACGTCCACTAGGGAGCTAGAAAACCGCGCAAATCGATTTTAGCAAATCGATAAATCCACATATCTCTCACAATTTAATGGATACAGTCACCAATTTTGGATGGTAGGTTGTTGGCGGAGTCCGATAACTCCGTATATCTCCCACAATTTTAAAGATAGAGTAACCAAACTTGGAAGGTAATTTGCGGGTAAGCTCCTCCAAGGATTGGCATACTATTTTTTTGACCCCGCCCACAACCGGCGCCCCAGGAACTTCGTCCCTGAAAATTTAAAATGCGCATAATTTGTAAACTAGAGTCACAAAATTTTGAAGGTATATTACTGGTAACTCCCCCAAAAAAACTTCCGATAAAAATTTGGAGCGCCACGCCCACTAAGTGTAAATCAAGCCAAGCCAATCAAGCCAAATATATCTCGCGCAATTTGAAAAATTAAGTCACTTAATTTGAAAGGTATATTGCTGGTAACACCCTCCAAAAATCTGGAAAAACAAATTTTGGACTACGCCCATTCCCGCTCCCAAAAACCGATAAATGGCCAAATCTCCCGAAATTTAAGAGCTACAGTTACCGAACTTGGAAGGTATATTACTAAAATCGAACTCCAAATTTTTTTTTGCCACGCCCACTCCCGCCTTCCAGACCGATAAAAGACCATATCTGCCGCAATTTAAGAGCTACAGTTACCAAACTTGGACGAAAGATTATTAGGAACCTTCTCTTTAATTTTGTTCATCCACGCCCACTCCCTCCCCAAAACCTCGAAAAGCTCATATCTTCCGTAATTTAAGAGCTACAGTTGTCAAACTTCGAAGAAGGGTTACTATCTTATATATACCTCAATCTGAAAGGCAAACTTGGACAATATTTCTTGGCTGCACACAAAGAATGGTATCATAGTATTTCGCTGTCGGTTACGTCCGACTGCAACGTTCTCTCTTGTTTTTATTTATTTATTAAAAATGTTTATCATATTTATGAGAATTTTATCTGGTAGAAAAAGGAGAATATGCTGAGAAAATGACTTATATTGATAATAATAAATAATGTTAATAATTAAATAAGAGTTAAATAATTAAATCAAACATTTATATTACATTTATATTCTAAATGAATAAATTATAATTGAATTTTTCATAGCACACATATATGCACTTGTACATATTGGTGATCTTCGTTTATGTGACACATGGCAATGGTAATTTTTTAAATGGACGCAGTCACGTTGACTATGGTGTCCAAAGAAATGGGGAGGGTGGCAAATTGGTCAAAGGCGAGGACCGAACAACAAATGTGAACGTGGGCGAAGTGTTTGTGCCCAAAACATTTCCCCTGAGTGCACAGGAGCCAACCTGTGAGCAATTGCGAGCCATGTGGATGTGAGTTTAGAATATATAATTATATATATATAAAATATGTAATATATATAAAATATATATCAACAAATACAGATTCTCCAAGCGACAATCTCGGGCAGCGGAAATCACAAATGAAATACCAACATATCGCGATCCATTCACTTATAATGTGTGGGAACCGCTCTACACCAATTCACGATTGCTCGGCTCGTAAGTAGTGATATGTAAATAATAAAATAATGACCTGAATTAAATTGTAAATAATATAATTAATATATATATATTAGCTTGGACTCGGATCGGATGATAGATAGCTATATATATTTTATTAATACAAATAAATAAATATAAATATATATTAAATATATAAATGAATATATATATAGTAATTTAATTAAATAAATTCTTGCCAGGATTCGCATGGGTGCCCGGGAACGTGCTCGTTCCCCCGTTTTTGGACGCGTTGTCAGCCGGGAGCCAATAATTCCGCAGCGTGTCGCTTTCGAGCAGCGTCAGCGTCATCTGATCGATGGCAGTCCGAGTGCGGCCGGGCAGGCACCCCGGCTCTACGGTGCCTTGAGTTTGGGAACCACGACGGGTTCCGCATCACCACGTCGCCCCAGTCAGAATAGATATGTAGGTGTGGTGCCCAGTAGCAGCTCATCCACTTCTACTTCCGTGTCTGCCCCTTCCTCACCTCTGGAAAATTCAAATGCGGACAGCAGTCAAAATTCAAATTCCGTTGCCGTCCAGGGCAGTTTTCAAAAGCTCAAGGAGCTTATCTGGACGGAGCGGGCCAAGGAACTGACCCAGCAGCGACGTGCCGAAGAGCTGGCCGCCCGTGCAGCAGTTCTCAAGGAAATCGCCAATGGGCAAAAGTAAAAATAAAAATTATTTATTTATTTATAATTTGAAAATTCTCAAAAGTAAGAAAAAATATATTGAAATTACAACACTTAATTAGCTACTGCACTTTATAATTTAAAACAAATTTACTTTCTTAAATTCCATTTTATACAGAAATTAAAATATTTAAATCTCTACTGCAGTTTCTTTCTAATAATATATATATATATATATATAATATATAATATATAATATATAATATATAATATATAATATATAATATATAATATATAATATATAATATATAATATATAATATATAATATATAATATATAATATATAATATATAATATATAATATATAATATATAATATATAATATATAATATATAATATATAATATATAATATATAATATATAATATATAATATATAATATATAATATATAATATATAATATATAATATATAATATATAATATATAATATATAATATATAATATATAATATATAATATATAATATATAATATATAATATATAATATATAATATATAATATATAATATATAATATATAATATATAATATATAATATATAATATATAATATATAATATATAATATATAATATATAATATATAATATATAATATATAATATATAATATATAATATATAATATATAATATATAATATATAATATATAATATATAATATATAATATATAATATATAATATATAATATATAATATATAATATATAATATATAATATATAATATATAATATATAATATATAATATATAATATATAATATATAATATATAATATATAATATATAATATATAATATATAATATATAATATATAATATATTAATATATAATATATAATATATAATATATAATATATAATATATAATATATAATATATAATATATAATATATAATATATAATATATAATATATAATATATAATATATAATATATAATATATAATATATAATATATAATATATAATATATAATATATAATATATAATATATAATATATAATATATAATATATAATATATAATATATAATATATAATATATAATATATAATATATAATATATAATATATAATATATAATATATAATATATAATATATAATATATAATATATAATATATAATATATAATATATAATATATAATATATAATATATAATATATAATATATAATATATAATATAATATATAATATATTATATATAATTTTATATTTATTTATGGCAATGTAAATAATTAATTTTCTTCAGCGTTTTCTTTATTAATATTTTATTTAAAAAAAAAAGTTCAAAATATTAAAAGCCACATAATAAATTCCACCCTTTTTAATCTGCACTTCTGCAGCTTCCTTTCATAATTGATACTCTTCAACATTTGTTTGTAATTAAAAATATTTTTATTTATAGATATAAAATGTGTAAATAACAATAATTAATTCTCATCTACAATTTCTTTTTAGTATTCAATCGTCGTATAAGGTTGCATTCAATCGAGAAGGCGACTCGCTGCTGATGGATGAGAATCGGAGTCCGGATAGTGGCGGAAATCAGTATGTGAACGACGAGCGTGTCTCCATAGCAAACATACAAAATCTGGATGGTATTCGAAATGGAAATGGAAATGGAAATAATGGAGGAGGACAGAGACAGCACAGTGGAGGCCATCGTGCAACCACGCGACGCATTGGTTCAACTCCATATAGCACTGGAAAAGGAAAATTATCAAAAGTCGCCTCTCGCATTCGAATACCGGCCACAGAAACCAATCTGGGCGATTTATCTGATCGGGATCAGGCTGTTATCGGCATAACGAGGACATATCCGAATCGACAATCACATTTTAGGGAAAGAAATCGATCGCTTTTAAAACAGGTAACAAAAAAAAAATGTATTCCAAGATCTAGGCAAAATTTATAATTGATCGATATTTATCGATTGTATTTAAATGTTTAATTATTTTTTGCAGTATTTACCAATTGATTATTTTCAACGCAACACTCGCAAATTGGCCAATTGGCAATACGATCAAAATCAAATTGAATCAAATCGAATGCCAAAAATTAGATCAAATTTAAACGAGAATTATTTGAGTCTTTTTACGACCCGCTTACTTAATGCGAACAACGACTTGGCCGATCTGGCTGAAGCTGAGGATATAGCTCCCGAACAGAAATCAAATAAATACGAATTTGATTTCTATGCTAATGCTGCATATTAAATTGAAACTGTTTTAGAAATGAGAAAAAGTTTATTTTGTTTTTCTTTTTGATGTGCATTCTTATTTTGTACTTTTAATTAATTAAATTTTTAACAAAACAAATGTAAATACAGCAAGATAGTGAACAGGAGCAACGGTTGTCAATTCAAAAAAGAAAATAATTAGTTACCTATATATATATTTATATATATATATATATATATATATATATGTATATATATAAATACATATATATTAATTGGTATAGAGTACCTAGATTATATATAATAATTACCTAAATATCAACTGCTTTCAATTTATATTTCGCCACTAATTTCGTTTAGATCGAAAACATATATATATATATATATATATATATATACATATATATATATGCCAAATATCGATTAGCTCCTATTTCTGATAATAATAATATAGATATATCCAGGGCCGTTGTTATTTATTTGCTTTCTGCTTTTTTTCAAATAAGTACCTCCTAATTGCTGTGAAAGTCATGTGAAATTGTCTGTACATACAATATTAATTTATAAATGTTATTATAAATATTTATTATATATATAACTCTTCTTAGTTATCAAATTAAGCTCATTTTATTTATGTTTATTGCAAACTCATTATACTTAAAAAATACTACAAACTACTAATTCAAAATTTTACGTACGTATTTTCAGTCAAAGTGAATTCAACTTATTCTTGAAAATCAATTTATTATTTCTATACAATTTAATTGTTAACTTCAATTGAAATTGTGTACTTTTTTGAGTGCTCACTTAAATAAATGATATCCAGATAAAACTGTGCAGGCAATCGGGCATTAGATATTCGATTTTATATATATATATAATATATATAATAATAATATATATATATATATATATATATATATATATATATATATATATTTATATATATATTATATAGATATAATTAAATGTATCTTCCTAATCGTATTTAATGTTGTCTCGATATATACATATATATTTATATATTCAAATGCTTCCAAAATAAAACAATCATCAGAAAGAAAACGCAACTTGAATGAATAATTTAAATATGGCATAACAAACTGAACGATCAATACATATTAGCTAGTCATTAACTAAACACACACACATATAATCTAAGCTGTGCCTGAAAAACAGAAAGAACTATAAAAAAAACAATCAAATTGATCAAAAATTGCTAAAACGACATGTGTAAACCAATTCATTTAACATATTTTATATATGTACTATTAATGTGTATATATGTATATGATACCATTATCTTACTTTTTTCATTTTAAATGTTTAATATATATTTTTTAATATATTTTTCTTCATTCATTGCATATAAATACAATAATTAAATTAAACTGTAGGCTAATAATTTATTATCAGTTTAATTATTATATATTAATTTAATTATTATTATTATTTATGCCATTGAATATTATTTTTTTCGCTTTGAGCATTGTACAAATTTTGGATTCGGGAATGGCCACTAATTTACATACATGCATACATATGATATATATATAAATATATATTTATATATATATATATATATAAAATAAATGTCAATTTAACATATCGAACTTACCCAAAGTACTTGTGCTACCTATATTATGAGAGACTAATAATTGTGTACTAATCAACTACATAAATAATACATACAAAAGACATAAATATATATACATATATATATATATATATATATATATATATAAATATATAAATATATGTGTATGAATACATACATATACATTGCTAAAATTCCCTGTGTAATATTTATGAAATGAGTATTAAATACAAAAAATATCAATTATGCAAGTATGCCTGAATTTATTAAACGTTATTTAGTTATTGAATTCCACATTGTAAAGAAAACAAAATGAAACAAAAAAAAAAAAAAAACAAAAAGTAATTTTAAAAAATTAGTAGTAAATCTTTCTAAAATAAAAAGAGAGCAACCACAAATACATATATATATATATAAACAATTGACAATAAATCAATAGTTGTGAGTTCCGGACAATAAATAAAATAAATAAAACATTTTTAGTATACATATATGTTGTATATAATATATACTATATCTAAATATATATATCTACACTTATATATATTCGATGTACGATTACAAGAAATAACATGTTCCAAATTCATTTTATTGAACTAAAAGTCAAATTGTCTACGCATGGTTGATGTTTTTAAATAAATGCTAAGAAAGCAACCAAAAAAAAAAAACACAAAAATCATATGACAAATATTTAAAAGTATTTAACTTAAGAGGTTATTGTGAATCTTATTGTATATTGTAAACGAGTCAACAAACAAATATATATATACATAAAAAAAAGTCGTATGAACTGAAAAAGCCTGTTTTTTATTTTCAAAGAAAGCTATAACAATATTTTTGATAATCTATATTTATCAAAAGCAAAATTCGATGGAATTAATCCTTGTGATTATAAATTATAATTCATGAATTCATCATTCGATTTTGAAAACCCAACTAAAATTCAAATTTCGAAATAAATCCACAACACATTAATTTGTATAGTCTTTATTCACTTTTCACTTGATGCTTATTTTAATACTTAACATGGGGGATATTAGTGAATGAACTGTTCCTTCTGCAACTCATTGTGATCCATTTTTCTGAACCGCCAACCTCCTTGGCCATCAAACTCAAGGATATGTGTGTGGAATTTCCTAAAAGTAGAGCAAAAACATACGGAAATTCATATAGATACAGCGATCCAGTTTCTATTAATTAATTTATTTATTTATTTATTTATTGCCAACTAAAATCAGTCGTCACCAAAAATAAAAATTTACCCACAACTATATTTATTTATTTATGTATTTAATTGCATTAATTCACTTATTCATTGCGTTTTATCCACAGGTATATTTGTTTACTTAATTTAAAATTTAATTTATGTTCGATGAGTCATGATGACGAGACTTTTTGATTCGAGCTAAGCGAGGAATAACTCATAATTTATTATAGGGTGTATAATAAAGGGATTTTTTGTTGTGAGTAATTATTTAACAATAAAATATATATTTTTATTTAGTTATTTTTAAGATCAGGTGCTTACCAGAGAGTGGGTCGATGTGTGATTGTCAGCAGCGTAATTCCCATTTGCTTGGCAATCTCATAAATGGAGCTCTCCACATCGATGGAAACGGCACTCGTACACTCGTCAAGCAAAGCATAGCGAGGTCTAAAAACATAAGTCGAAGAATATATAAAAATATATATGTAATTTATAACACACTCACTTGTGATAAAAGAGACGAGCAACAGCCATGCGTTGTTTTTCACCTCCCGACAGAATGTCCTTCCAATCGCGCACCACATCGAAACCATCACTAAAATAAAATAAATAAAAATAATATACATATAAAAAAAAATATGACTTTAGTCGACTTTAAATAAATAAATAAATACATAAATAAATAGTTGGAAGTAGAATTAGCAATGGTTTATATAGAAAGATAAGTAAGATAATTAAATAAACTTGTAAATATTTCTTATAATTTTAAAATAAATTTAAATATTAAATTGTTATTGTTTAAATATTGAATTGAACTTATTTACTACTATTTGTTATTTACATAAAATAACTTTAAATAAATATACCTTTTCTTAACTGACTTTAGCTAACTTTGAACAAATAAATAAATAAGAAAGCATATAAATACATGTACAAATTAATACACAAATAAATAAATAAATAAAGAAGTTTATACATAAATAAATAAAGCAATACATAAACAAGCTAAAAACTAGATAGAACGTTGCAGTCGGACGTAACCGACAGCGAAATACTATTATACCATAAAATTTTGCGACTCTAGCTTGCAAATTACGGCAAATATGCGCATTTTAAATTTCTAGGGACGAAGTTCCTGCGGGCGGCGGATGTGCGTGGTCCAAAAATGTATATGACAATCCTTGGAGGAGGTTATTAGAAAATTACCTTCCAAGTTTGGTTACTCTATCTTTAAAATTTTCGGAGATATACGGAAATATCCATTTACAATCGGAATTGTCGATTATAGGCGCAGTTGTGGGCGTGGCACCACAAATTTGTTATCGGTTCTTAAAGGCGATTACCAGTAATATACCTACCAAATTTGACGTTTCCTACTCAAAAACTGCGGAAGATATAGCCATTTGAAAATTTTAGGGGTGGGGATGATGGGGGCGTCGGAGGTGGGCGTGGCACATGCCGATCTTTCAAGGACCTCGCCAACAACCTAACAACCAAAATTGGTGACTGTATCTATTAAATTGTGAGAGATATGGACTTATCGATGTGCTTAAATCGAATTTCGCGGTTTTCTAGCTTCCTAGTGGACGTAGGTCCAAACCCAAGACACTTTAACTTTTGAGGGTATTTTCCAATATACGTTCCAAGTTTCAAGTCTCTATCTCCAAGGGTGTCGGAGGAACGCGCGTTCATACGGACGGACAGACAGCATGACGGACATTGAACAAAACCAATATACTATTATACCTTTTTGGTATAATAGTATAAAAACATAAAAACGGCAAAATAAAATAAAAACGCAAAAATAGGAAGAATCCAAGAAAAACGCAAAAAACGAAAAAATCCAATAAAACGCTTAAAACGGAAAAATCCAAAATAAACGCAAAAACCGGAAAAAACGGAAAAATAAATAATAAACGCAAAAAACGGAAAAATCCAAAAAAAAAAAACGTAAAAAACGGAAAAATCCAAAAAATCGTGAAAATCCAAATAAGCACAAAAAAATGGAAAAATTAAAAAAAATGCAAAAATCGGGAAAATAACAAATAAACGCAAAAAACGGAAAAATAAAAAAAAAACGCAAAAAACGAAAAAATCCAACAAAAAAACGCAATAAATTGGAAAAATCCAATAAAACTCAAAAAACGGAAAAATCCAAAATAAACGCCAAAAATGGGAAAAATCCAATAAAAACAAGTAAGAACGCTGTAGTCGAGTGAGCTCGACTACCATATACCCTGAACCAAGCTTTAAATACATTATAGGTTTATTTCCAAATGTCCCCTTTAATTATATTTGAGAGAAGTTTCCTAATAATCTTCCTACCCAGTTTGGTAACTAATTAACTTGCGGGGGATATGGACGTTTATCGGTTTTGGGGGATGGAGTGGGCGTGGCCCAAAAAATGTTGGAGTTCGGTTTTAGTAATATACCTTCTAAGTTTGGTAACTGTAGCTCTTAAATTGCGGGAGATACAGGCATTTATCGTTTTTTGTATGCGGGAGTGGGCGTGGTCCCAATTTTTTTTTCCACATTTATGAAGGGTGTTACTAGAAATATACCTTTAAAATTTGGTGACTTAAGTGGTGGAGTGGGCGTGGCCATCCAATTTTTTTTATCGATCTTTGGGGGAGTTACCAGTAACATACCTGCAAAATTTTTCGACTCTAGCTTGCAAATTACGGCAGATATGCGCATTTTAAATTTCTAGGGACGAAGTTCCTGGGGGCGGCGGATGTGGTCGTGGTCAAAAAATTGGTATGCCAATCTTTGGAGGAGGTTACCAGCAAATTACCTTCCAAGTTTGGTTACTCTATCTTTAAAATTTTCGGAGATATACGGAAATATCCATTTACAATCGGAATTGTCGATTATAGGCGCAGTTGTGGGCGTGGCACCACAAATTTGTTATCGGTTCTTAAAGGCGATTACCAGTAATATACCTACCAAATTTGACGTTTCCTACTCAAAAACTGCGGAAGATATAGCCATTTGAAAATTTTAGGGGTGGGGATGATGGGGGCGTCGGAGGTGGGCGTGGCACATGCCGATCTTTCAAGGACCTCGCCAACAACCTACCAACCAAAATTGGTGACTGTATCCATTAAATTGTGAGAGATATGTGGAATTTACTGCTATCGGAAATCTAAATGTATCGATAATTCAGAAACTGAGGCAGTTATCGATAAAATATTCAATCTTGATCTGCGCCTGGTATACGAGATCTTATATTCCAAATTTGAAGTTTCTAGCTCTTATAGTCTCTGAAATCCGCGTGTTCATACAGACGGACAGACGGACGGACGGACAGACGGACAGACGGACGGACGGACAGACAGACGGACAGGGCTAGATCGACTCGGCTATTGATCCTGATCAAGAAAATATATACTTTATGGGGTCGGAGTTGCTTCCTTCTGCCTGTTACACACATTTGCACAAAACCATTATACCCTTTTTACCCATTTTTAATGGGTTCAAGGTATAAAAATGCTAACAAGTAAGAACGCTGTAGTCGAGTGAGCTCGACTACCATATACCCTGAACCAAGCTATAAATGCATTATAGGTTTATTTCCAAATGTCCCCTTTAATAGTTTCGCACCAAACAAATTATAGAGAAGTTTACTAATAATCTTCCTACCCAGTTTGGTAGCTGACTAACTTGCGAGGGATATAGGCGTTTATCGCTTTTGGGGGCTGGAGTGGGCGTGGCCCAAAAAATTTTGGAGTTCGATCTTAGTAATATACCTTCTAAGTTTGGTAACTGTAGCTCTTAAATTGCGTGAGATACAGGCATTTATCGTTTTTTGTGGGCGTGAGTGGGCGTGGCCAAAATTTATTTTTCCACATTTATGAAGGGTGTTGCTAGCAATATACATTTAAAATTTGGTGATTTAAGTTGCCGAATTGCGTGAGATTTATGGGCTTATCGACTTACACCAACAGGTGTATCGGTTTAGGTAGCTGGAGTGGGCGTGGCCATCCAATTTCTTATCGATCTTTGGGGGAGTTACCAGTAACATACCTGCAAAATTTCGCGACTCTAGCTTGCAAATTACGGCAAATATGCGCATATTAAATTTCTAGGGACGAAGTTCCTGGGGGCGGCGGATGTGCGTGGTCCAAAAATGTATATGACAATCCTTGGAGGAGGTTATGAGAAAATTACCTTCCAAGTTTGGTTACTCTATCTTTCAAATTTTCGGAGATATACGGAGTTATCGATTTACAATCGGAATTGTCGATTATAGGCGCAGGTGTGGGCGTGGCACCACCAATTTGGTATCGGTTTTTAAAGGCGATTACCAGTAATATACCTACCAAATTTGACGTTTCCTACTCAAAAACTGCGGAAGATATAGCTATTTAAAAGTTTTAGGGGCGGAGGTGATGGGGGCGTCGGAGGTAGGCGTGGCACATGCCAATCTTTCAAGGACCTCGTCAACAACCTACCAACCAAAATTGGTGACCGTATCCATTAAATTGTGAGAGATATGTGGATTTATCGATTTTTTAAAATCGAATTTCGCGGTTTTCTAGCTTCCTAGTGGACGTAGGTCCAAACCCAAGACACTTTAACTTTTGAGGGTATTTTCCAATATACGTTCCAAGTTTCAAGTCTCTATCTCCAAGGGTGTCGGAGGAACGCGCGTTCATACGGACGGACAGACAGCATGACGGACATTGAACAAAACCAATATACTATTATACCTTTTTGGTATAATAGTATAAAAATAAAATAAGCAAACTAATAAACAAATAAATAAATAACTAAATACATACATAATTAGAAATAAAATAAAAAAAAAGTTTAATATAGAAAAGTAAGTAACTATTAACAGTTTATGCGGCCAGCTAACTAGTAAATATTTCAACTAGTTTTTTTTTAGTTAAATTTAAATAAAACATTGTAATTGATTAATTTTGAATTTACTTACCGCTGACCAATGTGCTCCAAGCAGACCATTTTCAAGATAGCCATGAGTTCGTTATCTGTTATATTTTTGCGTTTCATATCCTCGCGCGTATCAGGATATATGATCTGATCACAGAGACTACCGATGGACATATAGGGTCGCTGTGGTATATAAAACATGCAGGGCTTATTCTCAATCGGACGTGGTATATGCAATTCCCCCGCATAGATCGGCCACAAGCCGCTCAAAATGCGGAATAAACTCGACTTTCCACAGCCATTGGGACCCGTAATTAGAAGATGAACGCCTGGTTCGATTGTTAAGGACAGGCTTGGCACAACAATATCACAGTTGGGTGTCACCACAGGCACCGCACGCAAACTAATCATATGCGAAGATTGCCCCGAATCATCTGTGTAAATAATGCGACCTTTGGCAATTGGTTTACCGTCTTTAAACTCAATAATTCCATTCATTTCATCATTATTCTCGACAACATGTGCCTTGCTGTAAATGCCCTGCGCTGTTTCCTCAAGAACATCCAACATGCCAGCGACACGGTATGTGTATCCTGCAAGCGCAACAATTTCCTTATACGAGGACATCAATCTTTCTATTGCATCTGCTGCAGAAATCAGCAAATTTCGCGCTGTTGTTAAATATTGAGTGCGCTCGCTAACACTGGAATCGTTGGTGTTACTGCTACTGTTACTGCTACTATTTACAGCTGCACCTGTTAGAATTGGCAGGGACACCATGACCATGCCCGTGCCAGACCACACGTACTTCATGAAGAACTGCTCGAGCATTATGAACCACAATTTCTGGCTAAATATTGAATTCATTTGGTTCACCAGACGATTGTAGGCCTGGCGCAGCTGCTGCAGCTCAACCTTGGCAATAATGGAAATAGAAATAATTAATAAATATACAAATACATGCATAAATAAATACATATATATATAAATAAATAATGTAGTTTAGACTGTAATTGCACTCTATTATTTTAGTATTATCTATCTTATCTTAGGTTTAAATATATATATATACCTTGTGTCCGCCGTAAAAAGCGATTTCCTCGGCATTTGTAATGATCCGGGAATGAATGTGCCGCAGGTAGCCATATCGATTCGCCTCCTCGGAGACCAACTGTCCAAATTTGGGCGAGACAATCCGTAAGATGTGTGCCGTAAGCGCAATAACACTAACAGAGAGGGCGGGTCCTTTAAGAGAAACGAAAAAATTATTAAAAAAGCACAAAAGCATAAGCATTAACAATAAGTGCCTAATAAAACGTTGGCCTTCATTCTTTGGGAGGATCGCATGAGAGCCAAGCCAATTAGCATCAGATCGAAACAGGGTTTTGTCAAACTGCTATACAAATGGGCCACAGAGCTGGCAAACACCGAAATGTCCTCGGTAAGTCTAAAAAATATAAACACATAGATAAATATATATGTATATATATAGCAATAGATTTACGCACCTGTGATCAGCGTTTTCGATTCTGCCATCTAAATTCGATACGCGATAGTAGTTTTGATTTTTGAAATACAAACGATACGAATGACGCACCAGTCGTGTTCTAGAAATAATATATAATAGTGTATAGTTCTATAAATAACATTTTATATAAAAAAATTAAATAAAATTCATACTTACCGAAATGCCAGGGCCAACTTGCTCTCCAGGAAACGAATCATGGAATTAACAAAGGTAGCTGGTATGGCGATACCAAACCATTTCAGGAGGACGAGGGCAAATTGTTTAACATCCTTGCGAACAATAAACTTGACGATAGCGCCCTCTAGCGCCGCCACATAAATGCTGAGGAAGGTGCGCGAAATGAGGCACAGGGTGTGCACGGTTAACAGCCCGGTCTCGTAGCAGAGCTTTTGTGGTATCATTATTTGGACAAGCATGCCGAGTTGCTTGAGAAATTCCCGATTCAAACCGGGTTCGAGCAGTTTTTTATTTTTCGCTTGCTGTTCGACCAGCAATTTTTCCGCTTCAGCCAATTTTAAATCCTCATCGATTTCGGTTGGTGTAAGTGACCCGGCCCCGCCTCCTTTATTGTCTCTCCTCCTCTTCCCATCTTCGTTCTTTCCGTTTTGTGTTGCATTTCGTATGTAGGGAACAGTTACCTTAACGGTTAATGCAAATAGAGCGGTTCCCACCAGAGCATAGCTGAACGCCTGCTTGGGCAATCCACACTGTTCATACTTTTCGGCAATGCGGTCCACATACTTTGACAATACTGTCATATTTAGATGAGTTTCACTTTTGTATTTATATATGTATGTGTGTTCAATGTGTATTGTATTTAATAACAAATGTGCATTTAAGTACAATCCTTTAATTCAGAATTCGAACTGTAAGTAAAGAAATGAAAATAAATAAATCTATTATATATGAAATGGAGTATTATTTATTTTTAATTGATATTGAATAGTATTTTTATTATTATTTTTGTATTATTTATTGGTACTCAAATAAATACTTCACTCAGCAAGTAAAAGAAAACTATTCAAAGACATGAAATTGAGTTTATTGTTGATATTAAATACCATTTTTAGTATTATATTTTTTTATTACTTTTATTAATATTTATTTAGTAATATTGATTGATATTAAACACTATTGTTTATTTTATTTGTTAAATACTATTTTTTATTATTTATATATTATTTATTATTTAAAAAATCATATCCGATAAACTTATATTGATATTTATTACAAGATTATTTTATTATATAATTACAAATATAAAATACTGGTAAACGGTGAATACGGAATTAAAACAAAAGAGTCGTCATTCGACTAGAACGGACAAATATCAATTGACTGGGCCAAGTAAAAATTGAAGAGATCCAGAGCAGAACCAGTGTTGTTATGTAATCGAAGCGTACTCAACACTTTCGAGCACCTAAATTGCTGTAAAGCAAAGTTCAATCGCTTAATCATTTAATCGACTTTACCGACACTGCTCGAAATTAAATAATGGTTAAGAGCTTTAATCAGTTAATACTCATATTTCTCTCTCCTGAAAATAGCACATGCTATTTTTTACGATCAATTCGTTTTTTTTTTTTAGTAACTAAGGGTTTTTTCCAATACTTTTGATAAGTGCTGCATATTTGTAAAATAAGATTGCCACAATCAATCCAATTGATTATGTATATTTTTTTTATTTTGGATTAGATTAGTTGCAGGAAACGCAGAAAAAAAGCTGTAAAAAGTATATTTTGAGCATTCTACGGTTATTTTCAGAAAGAAATTTAAATTAAAAAATAATAAATTGATGTGTAAAAGAATTAGAATTTTTAATTTATTATATTTTTATTTATTTATTCTTTATTTTATTATTGTATTTACGAATTTTTAATTTCTATTAAAAGAATAATTGATATTAAAAGAATATATAAGAATGATATATTTTGTATTTCATTTTTATCAT
The DNA here is from genome assembly GCA_037043585.1 of Drosophila mimica. Classification (NCBI taxonomy): domain Eukaryota; kingdom Metazoa; phylum Arthropoda; class Insecta; order Diptera; family Drosophilidae; genus Drosophila; species Drosophila mimica. The sequence continues at coordinate 885,185 of JBAMBE010000435.1, forward strand.
ACTTTAATTTAATTTATAATTGTTTTTTTATACTATTATACCAAAAAGGTATAATAGTATATTGGTTTTGTTCAATGTCCGTCATGCTGTCCGTCTGTTTTGAGTAGGGAACGTCAAATTTTATAGGTATATTACTGGTAGTCGCCTTTAAGAACCGATAACAAATTTGTGTTGCCACTCCCACACCTGCGCCTATAATCGACAATGCCGATTGTCAATCGATAACTCTGTATATCTCCGAAAATTTTAAAGATAGAGTAACGAAACTTGGTAATTTGCTGGTAACCTCCTCCAAGGATTGGCATATCAATTTTTGGACCACGTCCACAACCGCCGCCCCTAGGATCTTCGTCCCTATAAATTTAAAATGTGCATATCTGCCGTAATTTGCAAGCTAGAATCGCCAAATCTTGAAGGTATGTTACTGGTAACTCTCCTAAAGATTAATAAAAAAAATTGGATGGCCACGTCCACTCCCGCCCACAAAAAAACGATAAATGCCTGTATCTCCCGCAATTTAAGAGCTACAGCTACCAAACTTAGAAGGTATATTACTAAGATCGAACTCCAAAATTTATTGGGCCACGCCCACTCCCTCCCCCAAAACCGATAAATGCCCATAACCCCAGCAATTTAAGTTAGTTAGTTACCAAACCGGGTAGGAAGATTATTAGGAAACTTCTCTAGAATTTTTTTTGGGCAACGCCTACTCCCGCCCCTAAAATCTGGAAAAGCCCATATGTTCGAAATTGAAGAGTGAAAGTAGCTTATACAATTTTTTTTGTCTGCTCTCCCCGTGTTATTCTGCTCACCGTCCTTAAAAGCCACGCTCACTTATATGCAAATCATATACATATTTATTAGTAGAGAATTAACAGAATGTGTTCCCATTCACAAAGGCAAACTTGGACAGTATATCTTGACTGCACACATATTATGGTATAATAGTATTTCGCTGTCGGTTACGTCCGACTGCAACGTTCTATCTTGTTTTTTTTTTAATTTTAAGCTTTAATTTATTAATTTTTTTTATCAAATTTACAATTAATTTAAAATTGTGGGAGATTTGTGGCTTTATCGATTTACGAAAATCGATTTTCTAGCTCCCAAGTGGACGTTGAACTCCAATCTTGACACTTTATTTCTTCGGAGCTCTTTCAAGTATATGTTCCAAGTTTCAAATCTCTATCTCTAAGAGTGTCAAAAAAAGTTGCGTTCTTAAGATGGACAGACAGCACGAGATAATTTAAAAAACAACAAATATGAAGATAATATATATATTTTAATAGGCGGCAGACTTATTATTTTGTCCCTGTATGTGTGTGTGTGTGATATACTGGCCTTATCACATTAAAATTAAACCATCGATACAGAAAATAAACAAAGGCGCTTAGGAACAAAGAACACATATTTCAGCGATTAGCCAACGGAAGTCGATTAAAATTGGGCTTATGTCAAACTAAAGTAAAAATTGAACTTTGAAACTAGAAAACACAAATTGCACATCAGTTTTGTACTCTGTACGCAATTAATTAGAGCTAAACAGGTTTTTAACTTTCAAAATGATTATTAAGAATGTTTTTTCTTATTACTTGTAGACTTTTGTAATAATTATTATTATAAAATGTTCACGTTTTGTTTTTTAATGTGAGCTGCACAACTTACAGCTGTCAGCTTTTTGTCGTGCACGCACAGCTGATTGTTCTTCGCGCATGCATATGTATTGCGAGAGACGTTTTGCGTTTGTGTGTGTTGTGCTTTCTTGTGTTGGAGTTTGTTATGCGCCTTGTTTCCACACGTCTTCTTCGTATTCCCTCGATTACAAAATACTTTATTGCGAAAAGCTACTGACGAATAACAACGCGCAGTTTGTAGATAAAAAGATAAATCCAAACCGATTTAATTGACAACTGCAGATTTAACGAAATATATACAGCATTAATATACAAACAAGTAACTAAAAACAAAACAAGCAATCAATATAAAACTAGTTTACAATAATATTCTGGGCAACGCAATAAAAAAACACGACCGAACAACGCGAGAGCTTAAAGCTTAATGTTTGTCTGCTGCTGCTACTGCCGCCGCTGCTGCTGCTGCTACTAATACATGTGCACTATTTGTATGAGCTTAGTTTTTCAGCTTTTCCTTTTGCTCGCTGCTACAACCAAAATACACACAAACAAATAATCATATGTGCCTAGGTGTATGTGTATTGATATGAAACATTTAATTGAAGTCCAATAGGCAACCTAAATAAAGAAGAAGCAGCAGCACATAAAAAACGGTTAAAATTATATATTTATTTAGCAAATAAATATATAGATGTATATGTATATACATAGGTAGATATAAAGCCTTGGACCGGAATCAAAGCAACTCAACTAAATCAACATGTAGCTTGCATGAGTGTGTATATATGTATATACTTATATGTGTACGATGTGTGTGATTTTATATCTGGCTTTTCCACTTAAATTTGTGATTCAAAGGTTCAGTTAGCTTTTGATACTGCAGCTGTACAAATATAAATTTATTCATTTAATTTATATTATATTTATTTTTTAAAAAGAAACCGGTATTTTTATATGTATGCATATGGTATATTTTTATAATTAATATAAATATGCGTACATATACGCATAAAGTGTCCCCAAGCAAAGCCGGCTATTTACTAAATCAGCCTTGCCAAATCGATATACGTATATGTTTAACGCATAACCGTAAATATCCGTTAAGCGCGGCTCGCAGATGGCGGGGAAAAAGACGGCGCTATGTTTGTTGTGTCCTTCGCAACGGATTCGTGATCAAACATAGTGGGCTGATCGAACATGTTCGATTATAACTACATATACATACACTTATACTCACACTTCTACGTATACTTATATTTATTTATTACTTAGCATTCAACATGGAGGACTGTGATAAAACGGACTCCTCCGATGAGTTTTACGACGCCTGCTCGGAGCAGTTGGAGACAAGTCCTTTGGAAATGGACTTAAGTACTTCGCTGGAGGAGGCGCAACTTGCCATCAATTATTTCTTTGACAACAAGTTCGAAGAGGCTCGCAATCTGTTGCGACCGTTTGCCCATTCGAGCCTCTATCACTCGATGGGCAACGCTGTCTTCGCATTTCTCGAAGCTGTTCTCACCTTCGAACACATCGATGAGGCCTCCGCGCAGCTAAAGAAATGCGTTGAACTTTGCCACCGATTCAGAAAAAAGAGCACATTAACGGAATACATTGGCAGCACTTTCAAAAAGGTAATTATACACTTAATATTTGCTAGAAATGGTCCAGGTTTTAATAACAAAAATAATATATAACAATTTGAAATTAAAGTTACAAATTAAATAATATTAGAGGTAAATAACAAAATTAAATATAAAAATAATTAAAAACAAGAGAGAACGTTGCAGTTGGACGTAACCGGCAGCGAAATACTATGATACCAAAAGTTGTGTGCAGCCAAGAAATACTGTCCAAGTTTGCCTTTCAGATTGAGGTAGATATACGATAGTAACCCTTCTTCGCAGGTTGGCAACATTAGCTCTTAAATTACGGAAGATATGAGCTTTTCGAAATTTTGGGGGCGGAAGTGGGCGTGGTTGAAACAAATTAAAGATAATGTTCCTAATAATCTTCCTTCCAAGTTTGGTAACTGTAGCTGTTAATTTGTGTGAGATATAGGCATTTATCGGTTTTGAAGGCGGGAGTGGGCGTGGCCCAAAAAAATTTTTGGAGTTCGCTCTTAGTAATATACCTTTCAAGTTTGGTAGCTATAGCTCTTAAATTGCGGGAGCCCATACCTTTTTTGGGGCGGGAGTGGGCGTAGTCCAAAAATTGTTTTCTAGATTTTTCAAGGATGTTACTAGCAATATATCTTTCAAATTTGGTTACTTAAGTGGCCATCCAATTTTTTATCATATCTTAGGGGAGTTACCAGTAACGTACTTTCAAAATTTGGTGACTCTAGCTTACAAATTATGGAAGTTATGCGCATTTTAAATTTATAGGCATGAAGTTCCTGGGGGCGGCGGTTGTGGGCATGCAGCAAATTACCTTCCAAGTTTGGTTACTCTATCTTTAAAATTGTGGGAGATATACGGAGTTATCGATTTACACTTTCCGAAATATCGGCTTTGTCGATTATGGGCGCAGGTGTGGGCGTGGCAACACAAGTAACCGGTTCTTAAAGGCGACTACCAGTAATATACCTACCAAATTTGACATTCCCAACTCAAAAACTGCAGAAGATATAGTCATTTAAAATTTTCAGGGGCGGGAGGCTGGGCCGTCGGAGGTGGGCGAGGTATATGCCGATCTTTGAAGAACATCGCCAACAACCTACCAACCAAAATTTGTGACTGTATGCATAATATTGTGAGAGATTTGTGTCTTTATCGACTTGCGAAAATCGATTTTATCGATTTTCTGGATGTAGGACTAAAAACTTGACACTTTAACTTTTGAGGGTACTTTCCAGTATATGTTCCAAGTTTCAAGTCTCTATCTCTAAGGGTGTCGGAGAAACGCGCGTTCATACAGACGGACAGACAGCATTACGGACATTTTACAAACTCAATATACCGTATATCTTCGGTATCATAGTATAAAAAGGAAAGAAAAATACAATTTAAATTCAACTTTCAAATGAAATGGTATAAAATAGTATACAAATAAGTTAATAATAAATAAAGAATAAAAGGCTAAATAAATAGTAAAGGCTAATATAAAAAAATTGTAATGGAAAATGAATAAAAATAATAATAATAGAATATCAATAATAAAAGTATCGATACTTTCAGAAAAACTTCAATCTACTCACCGATCTGGAATGTCATGCGGAACTCTGTTTGGCGGAGGCACTATTGCTTAGCGCCTTGCTGACCTTCATCGAGGACGAGAATCTCAGCGGCCTGATCCGGGGCAGCCTCCAAGTGCGACAATGCTTCAATTGTTACAGGTAGCGAGACTAGGAACTTAGTGGTTGGTCCAGCTTATCATTGAAAGGCATTCATTAATTACAGACTCTGCGCCCAGATAATGAAGCATCGCAAATGGGAGGCGAGCTCCGCCGGGCTGAGGAACCATTTTAATAGCGGAGTCCACATGGGCATTGGTACTTTTAACCTGATGATATCCATGTTGCCTGTACGGATCACTAAACTGCTGCAATTTATTGGTTTTTCCTCGAATAGGGTGAATAATATTAGGAATATAATTATTTAGTATTTAAATGTCAATTACATATTAGTTAATTAGCAATTAATACTCGAATAAAATTGATAGTTACATGGTAATTACCAAGTAATTAAATATAAATTAATCGATTAGGATGAATAGTTACATTTTAATTACTTAGTAATTAAAAAGTGTTAAATAAGTAGCAAATACTAACCATCATAATCTCTTCCAACTTCTCAGCTTGATGGCCTTAATGATTTGCGTGCTGGCTATCAGGAGAACGGTCTACGTCAGATCCTGTGCGCATTATCCCTGCTCGGTTATCATTTGATGGTTGTACCAATGCTCAGCAATCGTCAGACGCCAGCCAATCTCAAGCAATGCGACGAGATGTTGAGTGGACAGATAGCCAAATATCCAAATGGTGTCTGGATGCTCTTCTTCAAGGGACGCGTTGAGCTGTGCAAGGGCAATCTGCGAACAGCGGAATCTTGGTATATTAGATCGTGGAAATCTCAAGATGCGTGGCCACAATTTCATTACCTGAGCTACTGGGAGCTGCTCTGGCTGAGTTGCATGCAACAGAACTGGGACAATGCTCAATTCTATGCCACCCAGTTACTTGAGCAGAGTAATTGGTCAAGGGCCATCTACGCCTATCAATTGGCCGTCATTAAGCTGATGTCACCAACGAGAACAGAGGATCACCTGAGGAGTATATCTATACTGATGTTGGAGGTGCCTGCGAGTCGGCAGCGCATCGCTGGCAAATCGCTGCCGATGGAGAAATTTATGGCGAAGAGAGCCGAGCGCTATCAGAGCCAAGGTCAGCGACTCGTCCTGCCCCTCATCGAGCTGATGTATTTGTGGAATATGTTCAAGTTCCTGAGCAATGATTATCAGCTGGCCGATGGCATTCTTCAAATTATCGACAAGGAATTGATCGATTTAACTCGGCATCAATCAGTTAATAATCTCAACCATACCGATAATCGCGCTCTATGTTTGCTGCTGCGTGGAGCCTGCTATGTTCAAATGGGCAAATCGGGGTTGGCTTTGCAGTGAGTATATATATATAATATTTACAGAAGAGGCAAAAATAATAGCACACTTTGTCTAGGTTTGCTACTTATTTAAATGTTAATTTTTATACTATTATACCAAAAAGGTATAATAGTATATTGGTTTTGTTCAATGTCCGTCATGCTGTCTGTCCGTCTGTCCGTCCGTCCGTCCGTATGAACGCGCGTTTCTCCGACACCCTTAGAGATAGAGACTTGAAACTTGGAACATATACTGGAAAGTACCCTCAAAAGTGTCTTGGGTTTGGTCCTACGTCCACTAGGAAGCTAGAAAACCGCGAAAATCGATTTTAGCAAATCGATAAATCCACATATCTCTTACAATTTAATGGATACAGTCACCAATTTTGGATGGTAAGTTCTTGGCGAGGTCCTTCAAAGATCGGCATGTGCCACGCCCACCTCCGACGCCCCCATCACCCCCGCCCCAAAAATTTTCAAATGGCTATATCTTCCGCAGTTTTTGAGTAGGGAACGTCAAATTTGGTAGGTATATTACTGGTAGTAGCTTTTAAGAACAGATAACAAATTTGTGTTGCCACGCCCACACCGCCTATAATCGACAATTCCGATTGTAAACCGATAACTCAGTATATCTCCGAAAATTTTAAAGATAGAGTAACCAAACTTGGAAGGTAATTTGCTGGTAACCTCATCCAGGGATTGGCATATCAATTTTTGTTGGTGTAAGTCGATAAGCCCATATATCTCACGTAATTTTAAAACTTAAGTCACCAAATTTTAAAGGTATATAAACTTCTCTATAATTTTTTTGGACAACGCCTACTCCGGCCCCTAAAGCCTCGAAAAGCCCATATCTCCGGAATTTAAGAGTGAAAGTAGCTTATTCAATTTTTGTGTCTGCTCTCCCCGTGTAATTCTGCTCACCGTCTTTAAAAGCCACACTCACTTATATGCAAATCATATTCATATTTATTAGTAGAGTATTAACAGAATGTGTTCCCATTCAAAAAGGCAAACTTGGACAGTATTTCTTGACTGCACACAAATTATGGTATAATAGTATTTCGCTGTCGGTTACGTCCGACTACAACGTTCTATCTTGTTAATATTGTAATTGCATTAATATTTATTTTAATAATAACAAGAAAACTAACATTAATTTTTATATTTTAATTAAAAGTACCAAAAAGTTTTATTATTGGTATTAAAATTAGTAATAATAACTGACATTTTTTCGTAAAACAAAAAACAAAAGAACCCTCCTTTTTCATCAAATTTAATTGTGTATTTTTAATTTTAATTGAATTTAAATAGGTTTGTGTTTTTTTTGTTACCCACTACTTGAGTTTGCTGCCACTTTTAGAGATACATTCACAAATTGCTTCCAAGAAACCTTGGCAAACCTTGTGCGAGTGTTCCTATTATTCTGCCCGCAACTAAATATACCCTGTAATTAATATACTAATTTTTTCAGGGACTTGCGTGAGTGCATTGCCCAAGTGGGCATTGTGGAGGATCAGTTTATTATACCCTATGCCTGTGTCGAAGCTGCCCTTTGCCACGCCTCCGATAATCCAACTTTGGCCATAGCCATGCTGCGGGACACCAAGTAAGTCCATCAATCAATCAGTCAATCCAACAATCAATCTATTCCAATTATTTTTTTCTTTCCTTTTTAGAAAAAAGTATTCGAAATATGCTTTGGAATCTCGCCTTCATTTTCGAATACATGCGGCTTTAATGGATCTTAATGGCAATTTTGGTTAGCGAACAGATATCGATCAATGATGTCGGCAGCCTGTTTTATTTCTTTTGTTTGTTTTTTGGTTGTGGATCAAGTTCAATAAAAAAAATGTCAGTATTGCTTAACTTGTAATTTTAAATATCTCAAGAATATATCGACATGTTGTTCTCATTATTTTTTATTTGTGGACTAGTCTCAATTAAGAATTCCAGTGTTGTCTAATTAGAAACCAATTTATGTGTTCGATTCACTTCCTAGCAAAGATAACAAAATAAACAAGTTTTGTATTTAATTTTTTTTTTTTAATTTAGTAATTTAGTTATTTTATTATAAGAGTAATTGTGTTTCATATTCACGCACAGTTATACAATTAATATGTATACATATTTCTCTTTATCTTCTTTTTTAATGATAAGGGGAATTCCTTTTTGCTTTTTATTATTATTATTATCATATGGTAAAAATGTTTTTTGTTTATATATATTATATATATATATGTGTGCAGTGCGCATAGTTAAATCAAATATATATATATATATATATATATATATATATATATATATATATATTATAATTTAATTTAATTCTTTTGTTTTTTCATTGTCTTTATTAGTAGAAATATTTATTCGTAATTCGATGATACTTAAATCATCCTTAAAAGCCCTATATAATTGTTAAATCTATGAATATATATATTTATATAATCGATTTAATTTTACATTAAAAATGCAAAAAGCCTTATCTAATCAGTACTATTTACGCATTAAGAATTTTAACATTATGTGTGATTTTTTATACACTATTTTTTTCAAAAGCAATGGTTTTTTATTTTAATTCTATACATTATACTCATTCTTGAAAGCTGCATTTCTTTTCGTGCAGTGTATTCGTACTTTAGTCATTTTACAGTTATAAATTTTTTGTAGCAATATGTTCCTTTTTTTTGATTAATTTATGTTGAAATGGACGCTTTGAAGCCAGACGGGTTTCAACTTCTTTTTTTTTTTTAGTTTAAGTCATAAATATTTAATTTTAAACATTTAACGATTTTTTCGTCTTTTTTAGTTAATAATTCTAAAAATTGTGGCGCGCAAAATGGCAACTCAATTTTCAACAGATTTAAAGGTGAAATTGTATAGAACAAATTTAATAAAATATTAACAAAAACTGTACACAAATAATAAGATACAAAATAAGTTTTTTAGCTTTTCAAATAATTTAAAAATACATTTGCAAATCTGGTATATTATTATTTATTTTCTCTTTGCTGTATCTAATTTTTTTTAATAAATATTTACAGTAAGTCCAGATGTTTTGACGTAGGAACAAAAGTTATTTTCCAATTTATTTTGCAAAAAGATGTATTTTTATATTGACTTTTAATTATTTTCTGATTTTTCTATTTCTCTAAAATATTATTACTATTAATGCATTAAAATTAACAAGATTCATTTATTTAATTAATTATGAAATTTTAAAAACCAAAATTATCCATTTTTTGGACTGTTTAGAATGAGTTTTGACAACGGCTGTTTACAATTTTGTAATCCCCTTTTCGGTTGATCCCGTTAAAAATTAACGGTTTGTTTTTGGGGGAGTATCCCCAGCTATAAGGGAATCATTTCCCATCAATAACTTGAAAACCTTGGGGGCAGACACATTAAGTGGATGTGCTAGAAAAAATGTAGGCAGATATTAAGGGGTATTATTAAGGATACGAGAAGGTAATCCCCAAAATTTGGATCAGATCCATTAGAGGATAGCTTAAGGAACATAACTATATCAATGAAATCACATTAAATGCAAATACTCAAAAGTCAATAATTACATATGTACATATTTTTTAAAAAAAATTTAGAAAATATGAATTTTTCCCTATGTAAAAACACATTCGAGACAAACTTTATATGAATCTTGCTAATTTTAATGTTAAATATTTTAGAGAAATCAATTTAATAGTAGAAAAATAATTAAAAGCCAATAATAAAATAAATTTTTTTTTGCAAAAGTTAGAAAATATTTTTTTCCTATGCCAATACATTTTTTGGACTTACTGTATGTGTGTATATACGTAATATATGTATATAAAAATGAAATGTGTGTTTACTGCCTACAATTAACAGTTACTCCTATTTGATGCACGTTAAGTAACAGCTATACATAAATGTTAATCTCTCCTGAACTGTGCGAGGGAAAGCTGCCAAAAACTGTTATAAGCTAAAGTTCGGCTTGTGTGTGTTTGTAGAATTTAAGCTAAGCAGTAATATATGTATGTGTGTGAGTGTGCATGTGTTTGTACTCAATTTGCGCCATTTCGCAAACCATATTAGAATATATACAAAATATATAGATTAATATGTATAGTTAGATATATATATATATATATATATATATATATATATATATATATAAATATTATTATATAAATAAATATATATATATATATATATATATATATATAAATATTATTATATAAATAAATATATATATATGTCTATATATGCATGATGTTATTAATAATTATTCGAGTTTTGAATACTAAAATTTTCTGCTGCTTCTTTTTTTTTACATAGTGTTTGTGTGAATGTATGTATTTTATTTATATATATATATATATATATATATATATATATACATATATATATATGTATATCACAAGTTTGAAGAGAGTAGAAAGTAACTACAAAAAATTGTGTGTGAGTGTGTGTGTGGCAACAGCAAGCGACGGCAAATTTATAATTTATATATATTTATAGCTGGCTTAGCAATCGATGCCGTTAATATTATTGCTGCAAATTTGCGTTAAGGCATTGCGATTTGGTTGCTGCTGCTGTTTCTTACTGTGAATATCAGCAATGGCCGCGACTGCTCCTTTTGAGCTTAAGCTTGCTCCCTTTGCGTTCGCTGCTGCCATTGCGTTTGAGCTTGCTGCTCCTTTTTTGTTGGATGATGCTCCTTTTGTGTTCGCTGCTGCTCCCTTTGCTTTAGAGCTTGCAGCTCCACCCGATGTTGCCGCTACTCGCTGCTGGAGGGCGCTTGGTGCTGTTTCCTCCGATTGCTGTTGAAATTTGGCCAATTTCTGCTTAGTTTGCATATGACAAACATTATTTGTTAAACTACAATTGTTATCAAAATGCTCCGAGCTATTAATTAAATTGGTGCACTCCACATTGCAGCCGCCGATCATTAAATCGTCGTCTTCCTCTTCTTCATCTTCTGCTTCTCCATCTTCTTCTGCTCCGTCTTCCTCCTCCTCTTCTTCATCTTCCGCATCGGAATTGCGTTGATTGTTGTATTGTTGTTGTTGTTGTTGCAGCTGTAATTGTTGCTGTTTGTTAACCAAAACTGTTTGATCTCTATCAGTGTTGTTTAATTCGTAATCAGCGCGATTTACAAAATTTGCCGGATTTTGTTGTCTCCGTTGTTGATAATAATGCGTTCTCTCCGCATGCGCCAAAGTTTGAGCACCATTTAAACGCAGTCCTCGATTTGCCGAAGTTGGAGCCGTAGTTGCAGCCGTAGTCTGAGCTGTTGTGGAACCGTTGACTATGTTGCTCAACGTTCCACTTTTTCGTACTCCATTATTATTATAATGATTACCTCCTCTTTCGTAGGAATTATAACCCGGATAACGCAAACCCGCCGTAGACGTTGAACCGCAAGAATTTGTCGTTGAATTCGAGCTGCGACGTTCCTGTTCCAGTTCCGGCTTGCGGCACTTTTGCAACTTGTGCACAGTTCCGACTACGACTCCTGCATTTTCTACTGCTCTTTCCTCTTTGAATACGGGTCGTTCGAAATTGTTGAATTCATAGCCAGAATTTGGTTCGTGCAACGGTTCAGAATAGCAACTATCGCTTTGCAGCAGCAACATCTGTTGCTGTGACGAACCGGAATTCGAGCCGGAGCCCGAACCAGAGCCGGAATTCGACGCGGAAGCTGATGCGGACGCCGAACCGGAACTGGCAAGCTTTTGTAGCGTCGTTGTTGTTGTGGCACGCAAATCAAAATTAGGATTCTCATAGTGATCAACGGTGCCGTCCGTCAAATAATCACTGCCCAAATACGCCGTAGTCGCTGGCCGCAGCTGATGATGATGATGGTGATGATAGCGTGCGCTGTTATACTCCTGATTGTGGCTTTGATTCCTCATGGAGCCCGTGTCGTAGGGCCGCTGATACATAGGCTCCGGCTGCAGCTGATAATCCGTAATGATTCCGGCCGGTATGGTATTTGTTGCAGCTGCTCCGGCTGTTGTTGCTCCGTTTGTTGTCAGGGAATTTAATGCATAGCTATCATCGTAGATCAATTTACCCGTACGCATTGTGTACGTGTGCAGATTTGTGTTCGCATTGCATACGGCCGGATAATCCGTGTCAAATTGCTCCTGACTCGAACTCGACGTGCAGGGCAGAAAAAAATTGGCCACATTCGAATGTTGAGAATGTTGTGTATGTTGTGGATGCTGGGATGGATGCTGTTGCTGATTGTGTTTCTCTCGTTCGGACAGACCCAAATTATTTGTAGCACGCACATCACCGTTTAAGGCAACCCCGCCCTGATTATTGCCCTGATTATTGCCAACGCTCGTTTTTAGACCAGTAACCCAAGAAATTAGCGTAATAATGGCAATTTCGATGAGACGCAAGGAGAATTGATAGCCCCATTGGAGCCAATTCAAGTCAGAGGATTGATTCAGGATCAAAGGACGCGTTGTCGAAATGCAAATGGCGCCAAAAATTTGCAGGGTTGCCAACAGCACAAAAAGTAAAGCGCTAGCAATGGTTATGTGGATGGCGTAGGAAAGATTCTGATAACCATGAATGTAATTCTGAGATTTACTTTTCAGAATGCGCTTGAGTATACGATAAAGATAAAGATAAAGCAGGCCTAGGCTAAGACAGATAAATATGTAGATAATCTGACAGATGAGGGAGAGTACCCTGGGGGGAGGCGCCGGATTAGCAGCGGGCAACTGTTGCTGTTGCAGCTGTTGCTGCTGCAGTTGATAATTTTGCTGTTGCAGTTGTTGTAGCTGCAACTGTTGCTGGCGACGCAAAAACTGTTGTTGCTGCTGCTGCTGAAAGTACATGTGATGATTGTGTAACGTATATGACTCGACGTAGTGCAACGTGATGCACAAACCCAAATGGACACCACAGCCAACGACAACCGTCAAGGGACGCACCAGCGCCGAATAACGATTATTTTTATGATTGAGCGATTTTAGAAATAAAAATAATATTAAAACAGCAAAAGCAACCGTCAACAAAGTCGCTGGCAAATTGAGTAAAAGTTCTCCGGCGAAAATGGGAAATGTGCTATGAATATTATAAGCATCGACGCACAAATAAATAATTCGCATCACACAGATGGCAATCAGAATCAGATGGATATATACGAAATAGGACTGTGCAAATAGATGCGTCAATTTGTTGAATGTGACTAATTTGTAAAGCGAATACACAGCCAGGATGGTAAAAAGGACAACCGACAGATAAATGTGTATATTCCACGCCCAAGTCCAGGTGACATGGGAAACATTTAAAATGTTGCCACCAGTTCTTTCCACATTTGGTGGCAAGTTGGGCTTAACACTTGAAGTGAAACTTGTGGCAGCTGCCTCACCAATTGCTGCTGCTGCCGCCGCCGGAGTTGTTGTTGACGATGATGACGTGGTTGTTGTAGTGGAGGACAGATTATTATTTGTGGCTGCCTCCAATTGTTGCCGGCTCTTATTAATATTTGGACTGGAGGATTCCGCATTATTATTATTATTATTGTTGTTGCCAGCTGCATTATTATTGCCACTGTCATTCGCTTGTGTTGCCACTGCCACAATTGGTGCTGCCGGCGCCTGTGCATAATTATTGGGCTTTTGAGTCACTTGCCTCAACAATACGGCAGGTATATCGCCTTTTTTGCCATTCGACCCCAAAATACGGCGTATATTTGGCAACACTTCCTGTCGCTTGTTTGCCTCCTTATTGCTCGTCTCCATGGATAACTTTTGCTCATTGTTATTATTATTGCTCGTATCTCTTTCGCTGGCCTCCATTGTGGTGGCTTCATTGCGCGAGGGCGTATTAAGCGCTTTTTTACGTTCCACGGGCTTTTTTGTCTCGAAATATGTCTCATTTAAGCCGGAATTAGTATTAGTTCCAGCCTCTGCCGTATTTCCTATGGAAGCCGCCAAGTCCGGCGGTCTAAACGGAATCCTTTCATGGCCGGGCATTAGACTTGGCGGCGGTATGGGTCTACGATTATTAAAAGCCGCCGTATTCGATATAATACCCTCATTATTCGTGCCACGCAATGTAGGCTTATCCGCGAATGGATTTTGATATTCCGGCGGAAGAGGTGGCGTAAAAAATGATCTCGATGGCGGCGAATAGGAGGGTATATCACCAGGATACATGGGTATCGTCGGCTGTCCGTTAGATTTCTTCAACAAGTTTGGTACTACACAAAAATATATATAGTTAATATTATAAATATTTATATAAAGTAAATTAGTTCTCATCGATAATAATTACTTGATGGCATTGGCGTTGAATTGTATTGCAGCATTGTGTGCCGTTGTCGTTCTCTGTCCCTTTCTCGCTCGCGCTCTCGTTCGCGTTCGTGACTGCTGCTGCTGTGATGACGATTCGGATTCGGATACGTTGGATTATTGTTGCTCTTGAGTATGTCAGCGTTGGGCGCTGAGGTGGGCAATGCATGATCTCGCTCCAAGTCCAGCTCGTAGGTGCGATGGCGACCAGCGTTATGTTGCGGCTGATGCGCCGATTGGTATCTAAATACATTATATATATATATATATATATATATCAATTTCGGACTGTACCAGTGAAACTGTAGCTATTTGTGTTATCGATAAGTGTCGATAATCGAAAAATGGGGTATATCTTTACAGTTTGTAGATAAATAATATGACAAGGTATATTTAATATCAATTGGGAGGATCTAGCTTACAGCTCGATAATATATCAATTGAAAAGCTATATCTATAAAACTGTGGCTTTTCGTGTTATCGATGAGTATAGATAATTACAAACCTAGGAAAATTGTAACAGTTTACAGCTCAATAATAAGTCTAGATAGCTTTAACTTCAAAAATGTGGCTTTTGTTGATATCAATTAATATCGATAGTCGACAACAGACAGAATATCTACAGTTTATAGATAATTAATACGTCTAGGACTTTGGCGTTTATTGTCATCGATATGCATCGATATAATCGCAAAACTCGAACAATATACCTTAGCTTAGCATTTTAAATAGATGCGAAGTTCCGCTTCTGCTTACCTGAGTGTGGTTAAGAGTGGCGTTGCCACCGTAGTCAGACCGAGAACATAACTGTTATCGGGTATGCTCCGTTTGGTCGTTGAAGTAGTGCCATAGGCAACCTTGATGAGGACAGCTGCCACACTGCGCTCCAAATTGTCCAATTTATCCAGATAACCGCTGCTAGCCGCAGCTGCCACAGATGATGAGGATGAGGAGCTGCTGCCCATCAGACCTGGTGTCGCATTTACTGCCTTGACAATTGCCCCATTTCGATAACCCGTATTGTTTAGGGCACTACCAGGACCTCCTACTCCTACTCCATCCATCTCTTGCACAAGTATCGCTTGAGTTGAGCAATTAAGGTACAAAAATAATGTGAAGAGTACTCTAAGCAACATATTATAATTTGTACGATTTCTCTTTTGGTAGTGACAATTTCTA
Organism: Drosophila mimica; assembly: GCA_037043585.1. Taxonomy (NCBI): domain Eukaryota; kingdom Metazoa; phylum Arthropoda; class Insecta; order Diptera; family Drosophilidae; genus Drosophila; species Drosophila mimica. The sequence continues at coordinate 900,899 of JBAMBE010000435.1, forward strand.
AATTTTTGTAGTGAGTAAGCTAAATGCATTTTATCTCGATTGGTTACGTATTTAGAACATCGTTTTAATACTGTTTGAACTGTTGTTGTTGTTTTTAGAGCATTTACTCCTCGATCCGGGTCGAGATCGTGATCGGGATTGAAATTGCTGTTGCTGTGAATACATTTCAAAATACTGTCTGCAAAAGAAATAAAAAATAAAATAAATATTGTTCGATTTCTGTTTTTAAAATATTATTATATTTTATCTATTTTTTATATTATACATTTATTTTTCCTATTTAGTCTATTATTTATTTATTATATATTTTGTCTATTTTATTTATTTTGCATATTAATTTTTTTTACTCTATATATTTTGTTTATTCTTTCTACTTTATTATCTGTCTATTTGATCTATTTTAAATATTTTCTCAATTTTGTATAATACATATTTATTTATTTATATTAAGTTATTTTGAATATTTTAATTTGTTTTGTTAATTTTTCATATTTTAAAATTTTTTTATTCTTTTGTGTTGTTTCTTATAATTATACTAATATTAACAGTTTATATTATTAAAACCTTTCACTTACCTTGCTTTTTATAAGTTTTTATTTTCAGTTCAGCATTACGGAATTTAACTTTAATGCGGCGATGTATTGTAGACATAATGTTCACTTATTATTAGTGTTTTTTTTTTTAATCCGATTGTTGCATTAGTTAAATTTGACAAACTGACAGCTAACAATCCAATATTATGTGGGCGTCATTAAAGGTGTTATTATTACCTGGTAAACAGAGAAATAAAAGTCATTATAGAGAGAGTAGTTATTATATATTTTATAAAGTGAATTTTACATTTCACTATCATATTTTATGAAATTCCTATCTACTTAACAGAAACAAATAAGCTAACAAAATAATAAAATAGTGTTATAATCAGTGTAAATATTATTGCATATGTGTAAAACAAATATTTATTAATACTACTTAGTTATGATCAATTGGTCGTCTTTTAAATTTTGTTTTTTTATTTATATTTTTTATTTATATTTCATATTTTAAATTTAATCTTTCGGTTTTTCGTTATAATTTTTGATAGTATTTCAAAAATGAGAGCAAGCGATGAGTGTAACTATTATTATAAGCATTTGAAAATGTATCGATAATATTTAAGTTTTCAGCACTTGATCAATTGGCGACTGCCAGTTTTTCAATTGTTTTACGGCTTCTTATTTTTCTGTTTGTACTCTGCTGCGACAAGCATTAACGAATATCGGATATCGAATATCGAAGACTTGTCGTTGGCAAGTGCACTTAAAATTGCGCAATATGCGACTTATAAAATACTCCTTTATATATTTATTAGATATTTGATAACCAATAATAATTTATTAATGTATATGTATATGTGTAAATTGAGCATAAATCACACACACATAAATGTACATATAGAAAGCTACATAAACAATTGCAGCACATGCACACGCACATATGTATGTACACATAATATATACGCAAATACATACCAACATATATACGCCTACACTTCTAATATTTATTTCACATCCATGTTCTTTAAATGTATCTTGCATTGCTTGCAAATGCAATTATTAATTATTTATATATTTTTATACACAAAATTTCCGTGTGTTTGATGCATATATATGTATATATTTTTGTATATACACACGCATATGTATATCTACATCAAACAAGTTTCTACACATACACATATCACACACACACACACATATATATGCATGTATGCAGCAGCAGCAGCATTTTTTGGGGCTGGTTTGCACTAGATGTATATATGTATATATGTATTTAACTGCTTGCGTACCTTTGAAATACGTTTATAAGCACAATCACACACTTTTTAACTTTACAAATATTATATTTTATTGCATTAGTTGCACAAAGAAAACGCGTTTTTGCTTTTTTGTATTATGTGTTTCTCAAAATTTTTCTCTTTTACACAAAATGGCGTAGCCATCAGAGATGAACAAAAACATCGACAAGACTACGTATCGATTTTGTTTCTGCTCGTTGCGGCTGCTGCTTTTTTCTCGCTGTTCGTTCAATATATCGATAGGTAAACGAACTAATTACCGCTGTGGCGATAGAATTGCAAGGTTAAGCGATATTATCGCATTAAATTGCAAATGAATTGATTAAAATTGCATAAAAAATGTTTTGGTGCCCTTATTATGCAAGTTATTACGTTTCTACCTTTTAATTTATATATTTATTATTATATTTACAAATATGTATTATACCGAGTAAATTGTAATCGACTATTTTTAATAATTTAAATATGTATTTTTCGCCCACTAGCAAGCGAGTAAATAATTATCGCCTTTAAAAACGATAGTCAGAAAGCATCGATATAAAATGCACATCCACAAAGAGAACTAAAAAGAGAATACACAAAGAAAAAAAAAATTAAGTGTTTTCTATGCTCGCATTGGTCAAACAAAATTTGCAAACAAAGTAATTAATTAAGCATATTATTATCAAAATGGATACATTTGATGTATCGGACAGGAGCAGGTAAATAAAACCAGGAAAAATAATGGATATTTTAGCCTAAGTCTGGTGTGTGTGTTTGTGTGTATGTAGATTATTATTCAAGTGCAGTTGGAATACACACACACATACGAAACTAGGTAGTTGACTTGTTGATAATATATAATACAAATGCATATAATATATGTGTATATGTATTAATTTTACAGTTGGTATTTTGGCTCCATGTCCCGTCAAGATGCAACGGAGATCTTAATGAATGAAAGAGAACGCGGCGTTTTTTTAGTGCGCGACAGCAACTCAATCGAAGGCGACTACGTGCTATGTGTGAGGTAAAAAATTAATAAATAAATGAATTAAATAAAAATAATATTTATATTTATTTATTTTTAATTCCCAGAGAGGACACAAAAGTGAGCAATTATATTATTAACAAGGTGCAGCAGCAAGAACAAATTGTTTATCGCATCGGAGATCAGTCATTTGAGAATTTACCCAAATTGTTAACATTTTACACACTGCACTATTTGGATACGACGCCATTAAAGCGACCAGCTCAGAAGAAAGTCGAAAAAGTCATTGGCAAATTTGATTTTCTGGGCAGCGTATGTTGAATATTTAATTTAATTGTACATTTTTTAATTGCTGTCTTTTTATTTAGGATCAGGATGATTTGCCTTTTCAACGTGGCGACATTTTGACCATTATACGCAAGGATGAGGATCAGTGGTGGACAGCACGCAATTCCACCGGTTTGATTGGTCAGATTCCAGTGCCGTATGTGCAGCGTGTAAGTGTGATCGAACGAATAAACCAAATGAAAGAACAGCGCAAGCGAACGAGCAGGCCAGCTGATCATGCAAGTTTGATAAACGAGCAGACCAACTGACCATGCAAGTTGGATGATGCACAAGCCAACTGATCATGCAAGTTCGACTTTTTCGTGTCGTCTCTTTTCATTTCGTTTTGGTTTTGCAGTATGATGATTCGTTGGATGAAGAAGGCATCGAACAAACGTCAGCGGCTAGTTTAAATATCAGCGCTTGCATTGCACGTTCCAACAATTCCAGTGGCAGCAATGCAGAACCAGCTTTCGTAACAACAACCAGCCAATTTAGTAGCTTGAAAAGGACCGATTTAAATGTGCGTAAGCTATATAATATGACTACATATTTATATTCGTATTTAAATTTTATATTTTTATATTTATATTTACCAACACTTTTCCTTTCCAGCGCAAGCTCCCAGCGCGTGCTCGTGTCAAACAATCGCGCGTACCGAATGCATACGACAAGACTGCATTAAAACTAGAAGTGGGCGATATTATCAAGGTGACCAAAACGAATATCAATGGGCAGTGGGAGGGGGAGCTCAATGGAAGGAAAGGCCATTTTCCGTTTACGCATGTGGAATTTGTTGACGATTGTGATTTAAGCAATAACTGTTTAAGCAATGATTGGACGGAATCACAATAATCAATCATTTCATTTCAGTTTGGCAATTATAATTTATGTATTTTTAATTTTAAGTGTGCCAAACGAGAGGATGTATTAAAAATTTAACGATTAAGCTTGGTGTTTACCAATTGTTAAAATATATATATATATATTAAAACACACACATATTGATTAATCATAGTTAATTAATTTATGTTTTAATTATATTTATATACATAATACGGCTGGGAATTATGTGGCCATTTTATTATTGATAGATAGGAAGAGAGCTCGGCACAAGGTGCACTGGGTTTTTTAGTTCGACCGTGTAAGTTAAAAAAAGCAAATTTAAATCAATATATAAATAAGTTATAAAATGAGAAAACAGTTTTACTAACTTTTTAACTATAATATATTAAAAGGTTAATTTTTTAATTGTTATTTTTATTTATTTAATGACATCTAAAGTCCATCGACATAAAAATAATAAAAGTAGCACAAAATATATTAAATTATATAAATTTAATATTTAAAACAAAGTTTAATATTATATTTAAATTAAAAAAGAGTATAGGATTTTGAAGTATTTAACAGCATTTTATTGAGGTATTAATGGTCTCTCAACAAACGGCCACACTGCATTTAGTCATAATAATAACAAAGAAGTAAATATGCAAGCAGCAAGAAATATTTCTCCGCCCACTAATGCGGGTTCCTATTCAAATTTGGTAAATATTTAACGTGCAACTTAAATACAATTATATATAATACAATTACATTTAATTGTGCACACGAATTTAATATCAAACATTTGTAAAACATTAATTGAGCTTGCCAGTGTTGATAAAGGTGTGTCGTTTGCTCTTTGACAGGTTGGCTTAGTTTTCATATTCAATTTGATTGTTGGAACAGGCGCTTTAACGCTGCCCTCTGCCTTCGCTAAGGCTGGTTGGTGCCTGAGTCTGTTGCTGCTAGTGCTGCTTGCCGTTATTAGCTATATAACGGTGACATATGTCATTGAGGCGATGGCCTGTGCAAATGCCATCAAAAGTTGGCAGAATTTGCAAGCGCTGCGACACAGGCGGTATTCAGCGGAATCGCACGACGAGCAACAGTTTGCCAACACTGACTGTGAAACGGTGCCACTGACGATACAACAGAGTGGTGAATTTCATTATTATCAGCTCACACACAAATTTGAAATGGGCGAAATGGCTACAATGTTTTTCAATGATTTCGGACGAATTTTGTTCTATTTGTGCTTCATTATCTATTTGTATGGCGATTTGAGCATCTATTCGGCTGCAGTGACGAGAAGTTTACGCGATGTTATCTGGTAAATTGTGCAATTCTATTAATAAAAGACTGTAGCCATAAAATTGTGGGAGATATGTGGCTTTATCGATTTGCTCCGGTGTTTAAATTGGAAAGTAGGGAAAAACTAAGCAAATTTAAATGTAAATAATTAAAAATTAAATTAAAATTTAAAAGATATAGTTTACTACTATCTAATATATATAACACATTTATATTAACATTTATTTATTTATTTACAGCGATCACGAGCACAAAAATAGCTCAAATTTCTCATCATTGGAGACAAGTTCAATATATTTGCCCGGTGATTTTGAGAGTAATAACAATCGTGCCTGCTGGCCGCAGTCAGAAACAACAACAGTATCTCGTAAAATGATTTACAGATTGATTTTAATCGGGTTTACGTTGTTTTTTGGACCGCTCGTCTTTTGTGGCATACAAAAAACCAAATATTTGCAAATATTAACGGCAATTTGTCGCTGGTTGGGTGAGTTTTTAATGAAGTAAATAATTAATATTAATAATAAATATTAATAATAAATATTTATTTATAAATTTTTTTTTATTAACTTACAGCCTTTGCACTGATGATTTGCATAGCAATTAAAATGCTGGCGACGGAAGGAAAACGCGGCCATCCAAATGCCGCAAATATATATGCAATTCCTGCATTATTTGGCGCCTGCGTTTATTCCTTTATGTGTCATCATTCGTTGCCCGGCTTATTGGCCCCGTTGCGCTCCAAATCCTCCGTATCAAGTATATTATCCATAGATTATATAGTCGTTTGTACATTTTATATTATCTTGGCCTTAACAGGCATTTTTGCGTTCGAGCACGTTCAGGATTTGTACACCTTAAATTTCTTACCCGATCAGTTAGTTCACAATGGCTGGCTATCGCGTTTGCTCATTGTTATCGATTACTTTTTATCACTATTTCCAGTATTTACCTTGTCCACTAGTTATCCTTTGATTGCTATAACACTAAAAAACAATTTACAAACCTTATTTTTGGACATGTCTCGCTTGGAATCCTACAATTCTTTTGTGCGCTTGTTCTTGCCGTTTTTAGCCATTTTACCGCCGTTTTGTGTTGCCTTTTTCACAGAGAATTTGTCTAATTTGGTTGCGTTTACGGGCAGTTATGCTGGCGTTGGGATTCAGTACGTAATACCCGTATTTTTGGTGTATTTCTCAAGACGTACTTGTTCGGAATTATTGGGTAGCGGCATTCCCAATAATTTTTGCAGCGCATTTCGCTCCAATTTTTGGTTAGTTTTGGTTTTAAGCTGGTCGGGCTTATCTGTACTTTTAGTTACCATTAATTTGTGCACTTAAACCAGTGTTGGTAAAGGTTTTTTTTACAAGGGCTGTGAAATTCCAGATTATAAATTACTTTGAAAATAAAAACGTACAATATTTAATTAATGTTTAAAAATTGTAAAAATTACAACTGTAAATAATTTCAGAATGTGTATTGGGATACAAAGAGAAAGAGTTTTGCAACACTTTTGCCGCGCGGCATGCCGTTTGTGAACACTGTCATGCTCAATTCCAGCTCAACATCCTGTGGTCCTTCCAAGGCGCGCTTTAAAACCAAATCGACTTGATTTTTGGTCTTCAAAGTGCTGAAAAATTAATATATATATTATCGATAAATATCGGTGACTTGTCTATAGCGAAATTGAAGTCTTACTTAAAGTAAGCCTCTGTTGCTTTTTCCACATTGCTTGCCGCTTGAACTCGAGGTACTTTTAGATCGAAATCAATATCATCATACCAAATGGGTCCACGGAGAGTAAAAATTGTACGCCCCTCGGGGGGTATCATTAATTTTGATACGAAAGTGATGAAATTGTAAGTATATGCCGAGGGTTTTGTATAACACTCTTCGCCCTCGCAAAAGTTGCTTTTCTGCCGGCAGCGACTGTAATTAAAAACAGATATAATATGTACATTTATTATATACATTTATTATATATATTACTTTTTTTGATCGGGATCGTTGATGTAGCCATGGGGACAATTGATGGTGGTGCATTTATAGCTGCCACGCACATTTGTGCAAATGTCATTCTTGAAAATGTAAAACATCGTTATCGCTTATCAATAAATTTTAAATTTAAAAATTAATAAAGAGTATAATGAAAAATAACGAGTAATTATTATATATATTAATATTAATACTAATTATATATTTTATTTTTATGTTAACATAAAAATATGTAAATAAGTAGTATTTGCAGCTTGATTAAATGTAAATGCATTAATTAACATTGAAAAATAAATAAGAATCAACAAAATAATAAATAATAAATAAGTAAAGAAATACATAAATAAAAAAAGCATAAGTGAAACGCTAAAAATAAAAAAATTTCAATGAAACTCGATATCAAAGAGAAGCTATGCTTCATGAAGCGCTATCAGAAAGAGTTAATCTTGCAAAAATAGTAGTAGAAGTAGAAGTTTAGTATAAATTATATATATATATTGCAAAAAAATAGTAGTAGTCGGATAGTTAATATATGTATATATATGTACAGTGTCTTAAAGCTAGTTTGGTGCAGGGTCAAGCAAAAAATTTAAATTGCTATAAAGTTTAAACAAGGAAACAAATTGAAAATGTTTAAATGCGAATTTTATTAATGTTATATCATATTTGAAAAAGAAACTTTAGTTTTTATTAAAATATTAATTAATTAATTAAAATTAGTCAAAAACTGAAAACATGTCCAAAATACAGGTCAAAGTTTATTTGAAGCAGTCTTAAAATAAGTTAAATATTTGGCGTAGTTCCGGGTAGTTTCTGGGCTGATCTTGCTCCACTCCTCCAGCAGAGCATTTTTGAGATCTTGTTTGCTGGATATGTTGTGATTCCGGATGTTAATTTCCAGCAGGGCCCACAAATTTTCAATAACATTTAAATCTGGAGACTGGGCCGGCGAAATTATCATGTGGGGGTAGTTCGATCTAAGCCAGGATTGTACTATTCCGGCCTTATGCTTGGGGTCGTTGTCTTTAGCATATCAAAGTACACATTCTTGTCCATTGTTGTTTCAATGAACACAAAATTTCCGGCGCGGGCTGTCGAGATAGATGCCCATACCATGACACTTTCTCCGCCGTGCTTGACTGTTGCCTTTAAGTTTTTGGGATCCAGCTTAGTTGTCACCACACATAATTCCATCCGTCCGGGCCAAAAATTTTGAATTTGTACTCATATTCAAACTGTGTTCCAGAACTCCAAATCCTTGCCCAAGTGTATTTTGGCGAACGTCATCATAGACCCTCTATTTTTTGCTTTTATAAATTGCGTTTTCCGTGGTACTCGGGCCTTCAAGTCATAGTTGCGCAAAACCTGGAACGGTTTCCACACTGAACTTTTTCCTTATTTCATCCTGCACCTAATGAGTCAGTTTTTGATCCGATAGCTCAAGATTTCCCCTTCTTTTCCTGATGATCCTTCGCTCGTCCTGTTCGGTAAAAATCTAGTTTGGTGCCATTCCGCCCTCGCCCTCCATCCAATTTTCGTCGACGAAACTCCAAATGATGTAGAATACAGTTGAGGTGTTTAGATTTACCATTTTAGCTATTTGGCGATATGAATATCCGATTTTTAAGTGTTCCAGGATGAGTTTCCGTTGATCAATGGTAGTCCGTTTGCCCATAGTCCTTGTTGGCCTATCGCACCCGAAATGCAGGAAAAAACTAAACTGAATACGGAGGATTGGTCTACTTATACCGAAAATATTCAACCTGACGGAAAAAATCCGGGTTTTATGGCACCCAGGTGTTACTGTTCCAAAAGAGCTTTGACCATAAATTAAGGTACTTTTATACATAACCCGAATAGCGGGTGGAGTGTGTCATATATTCATTTCGATGGTTAATAAATGTACCTGCCATCGGTTTTTGGAATTTTTGAAAAAATAATAAATAATGACTATATGGCAGGCAATTAAATTTTTTGCTTGACGCTGCTCCAGACTAGCTTTGAGACTCTGTATATACCTTACAGCGATTACTCACCCTGCCCGTGCACACATGATGTTGACTGCTCGCTTCGCATTCATCGATATCATGACAGGTTTTCTGATCGGCATTCAAAGTGTAGCCTCGCGGACATGAGCACTGATACGAGCCAGCAGTGTTAATGCAAAAGCTGTAATTTAGCAATGAACAGGATTAACATTGAACAGTTAATAGTTGGAAGCTGTCAAATATTTACCTCATGCACAATTTGTAGTCGAAATCCTTGTGCATTTCACACTCATCGACATCGTTGCATGTGCGATTATCGGCGCTCAGCTCGTAGCCGGGATTGCAAGCACAGCGATAGCCGCCCCAGAAATTAATGCACTTCTGTTGACACAAACCTGGTATTGATTGGCACTCATCGACATCGAAGCACTGCGAATGATTGGGCCAACTGTCGGCTTGATGCGCGTGATGCGCTTTCTTTTGAAAGCCCGTCTTGCACTCACAATAATACGAACCGATTGTATTGTAGCAATTTGCATTCAATGAACACACCGCCTGACTCTGGCCACACTCATCGATATCGGCACAACTGTTGGCGCCATCGGGCAGACGCGACACTTGGTGGCCGGCGGGACAAGCACAAATGTAGCCACCATGACGATTCTGGCACAACTGATTGTCACCACAGCTGTGATCGCCCGTTTCGCACTCGTCAATGTCTGGGTGGTGAGGGAGTGTGCTTGAGCTGAGCATGCACGCATAGCTGTGTGTTTTATCTACTCACCAATGCAAGTGGTGCCATCGGTCGTCGACTTCAGACCGGCGGGGCATTGCAGCAGAATCTCGCAGCGATACGAGCCATTTGTATTAATGCAACGTTCGTTGCTGTTGCATGCCTTAAACTCATTGCATTCATTAATGTCTGCAAATTTTAATATATACATATAAACGTTGAAGTATTTGCTGTGAAGAAAATATGAGCAAAGAGCGTGCAAATGTGTGATTGAGCTAAGGTTACGGTAGGTGCTCTCTATATTTTTAACAGTTCCTGATACTAGATATGTGTTGTGAATTTGAGTGAGCTGAAATAACGCTAGATGGCGTATATTAATCACAAAGCTGTTGCTGCAGATGCTGCTGAGAGCACGATAGAGTACTATAGATTTGTGATTCGCTGCAGTTTTCCGCATCAGTGCGCTGGAACTAATCACTCAAGTGAGTGAGTGCACTTTTAATAAAATACATATATTAAATTAATGAACGATGAATGCATACTAAATTAATTAATTAAATGAACGATAAAATGAACTACTGCTTTAAATATTAAATACAACTCCGAAGTTAATTTATCTGAACCTTAATTGATCGATAAAATTAACGCACAAATGAAAATGAACAATTCTTTCGGTCTCACAACTGAACTACTGCTTCCTTGAACTATTAGCAGTAACATTATAGCCGCCACATAATCTGACTCAGCAATTAGCGCGCTCAGCGTCTTCGATCACTCAACCACCAATCAGAGCAGCGCACGCACCGCCTTCTCTCACTCAAAACCTGGCTGCATTGGTTGAAGAGTAAATCACAAATCAGTAATAATTTACCAACACAAGCGCCGAGGTGATTGCGCTGAAAGCCAGTCGAACAGGGACGTCGCATTTGATAGCTTGGGGTGTAATCCAAACGATTGTAAATATAATGTGAAGAATTTTCTGTTGTTTTTGTTGTCGTTTTGGGCGTGGTTGTTGTTGTTGTTGTTGTTTTTCTATGGCATCGAAAGGAGCCTTTTGTATTGAAACAGTCATAATCCGACAGACAATTGTGCGTATTTAATGCACACTCATCGTCATCTATTTAGGGAAAGTAAATAATTAAATAAATAATTTACAAATTATATACAGTTGTAGCAAAAATAATAGCAACACTACTCCATTTTATCTTATTTACAAGAATTGATTTTGAATATATATTATTATTCTCCTAATATTTATTTTAATAGTATATTAACCTCAATGTAATATTAATTTATTCCGCCTATAAATTAAAGTTAATACTGCTCCTGGAATTCCTTTATTATATAATATATTATATTATATTATATTATATTATATTATAAATAAATAAATGATTTATTGTAATATATTTTTTTTAATATATTACAATAAATCATTTATTTATTTCTAACTGTTTGCTACAGGCATATTTTATTTGTGGTTGTTTCATTGTTCCCCTTTTGCATAAAATATAAAATTTTAATTTTAATTTGAATTGCATTTAAATAAGAAATGGTATTTTTATGTTCCCAATTTTTTTTAAAGAGTTTTCTGTAACTTTGAAATTTAAAATTATAATAAATACAACTTAGTAGATTGCTATTATTTTTCCCACAACTGAATATTTAATATATATATAAATGGGTCAACTTACCAACGCAATTGCCCGACTCGGCATTGAGGGTATACCCCGTGCCACACGACGTCCATCTCTATTTAAATGATTCATTGGATAATCATGGAGATATATACAAATATATATAATATTAATTTATATATAGAGAGAGTAAATAAGCGATCGAAAATATAGTACCGTGCATATGTATGAACCGATGGTGTTATCACATCTCTGAGTTGGCAGGCAGTTGTGATTATTAATTGAGCACTCATTAATATCTACAGGTATACAGGTATATATATATATATACATATATTTTGATATATAATCATGTGCATTTATCATTTAATATATATCGCATCAATTTGGGAATTGACTTTATTTACCAACGCATTTATTTTGTGTTACATCCAAACTGTAGCCGGCCACACAGCTACAGTAGTAACTGCCTATGGTGTTTTTGCACTCCTGTCGGGCCTCCGTTTGGCATGAGTTTTTGGTGCCATTCGCTATGCATTCATCGATATCGGCGCAAATATTCCCATCAAAATAGTAGCCGATTTCACATATTAAACTCTCTGTTAAAATAATATGAGTACTATTTTTTTATTATGTATTATATAAAAATATTATTTTATAATTATACTATTATACCAAAAAGGTATAATAGTATATTGGTTTTGTTAAATGTCCGTCCTGCTGTCTGTCCGTCTGTCTGTCTGTATGAACGTGCGTTCCTCCGACACCCTTAGAGATAGAGACTTGAAACTTGGAACGTATATTGGAAAGTATCCTCAAAAGTTAAAGTGTCTTGGGTTTGGACCTACGTCCACTAGGAAGCTAGAAAACCGCGAAATTCGATTTTAGCAAATCGATAAATCAACATATCTCTCACAATTTAATGGATACAGTCACCAATTTTGGTTGGTAGGTTGTTGGCGAGGTCCTTGAAGGATCGGCATGTGCCACGCCCACCTCCGACGCCCCCATCACCTCCGCCCCTAAAATTTTCAAATTTCGCACCCACCACCCTGAACTGCCTCAGTTTATCGATTATCTATACATTTCGATTTCCGATATCAATAAATTCGACAATTTACGAGGCGGATTCTTCTAATTTATATATATTAAGATCGGACAAGAAACACTTTTGGGCGTGGCCCAACAAATTTTGGAGTTCGATCTTAGTAATATACCTTCTCAGTTTTTTTTATCGATCTTTGGGGGAGTTACCAGTAACATACCTTCAAAATTTTGCGACTCTAGCTTGCAAATTACGGGAGTTATGCGAATTTTAAATTTATAGGGACGAAGCTCCTGGGGGATGACGGCGGATGTAGGCGTGGTCCGAAAATTTATATGCCAATCCTTGGGGGAGGTTACCAGAAAATTACCTTCCAACTTTGGTTACTCTATCTTTAAAATTTTCGGAGATATACGGAGTTATCGGACTCCGCCAACAACCTACCATCCAAAACTGGTGACTGTATCCATTAAATTGTGAGAGATATGTGGATTTATCGATTTGCTAAAATCGATTTGCGCGGTTTTCTAGCTCCCTAGTGGACGTAGGACCAAACCCAAGACACTTTAACTTTAGAGGGTACTATCCAATATACGTTCCAAGTTTCAAGTCTCTATCTCTAAGGGTGTCGGAGGAACGCGCGTTCATACAGACGGACAGACAGCATGACGGACATTGAACAATATACTATTATAGCATTTTGGTATAGTAGTATAATAAATATATATAAAGATCAACGTTTAAAGCGGGCTGTTAATATAAGTATAAGCACTAAGCAGACAATACATACAGGCGTCAGATCGACAAAAAAGTGCATCAGGTTTTTTTCAGAGGGACGTGTCGAAAATTTTGCAGAGTCTCTGGTGTCAAGGGTCTTCGCGATCCGGTAGCAATATACCTGTTAGAAAAGGTGCGTAACTGTTCGCATGGGTTTTACAATTACCCGGGATGTTGTCGCAGCGAAGTCAAGTGAAATTATGATCTGCGTTCGCTGCCTGACATGCGAACCCCTGCAAAATTTCGACGCGTCGATGCCTGGGCCCAGGCTCTAAAAAAAACCTAATTTACTGTATAACAAAAGTTGTTATTTTAATTTAAATTTAAACATTTTACCGACCTTCACAATCATTGGTTTTCCCATTGTATTGATACCCCTCAGGGCAATCTTTGGACCGATTGAGGCAATGATAACCACCATGGGTATTATGGCAATATTGTGTTGCTTTGCATTCGTGCAATTCCTCAATGCACTCATCGATATCCACACAACGACCCTGCTTCAAATCCAAAATAAAACCACTCGGACAAATATCACTTTTTAACGGGGAACAGGTCACATTATTATCGTCCAATTTAAAGCCGGGATTACAGCTGCATTTGTAGGCATCGAAGGTGCTCTCGCAAATATGTTCGCACAAATTCGACATTTTCTCGCAGATATCATCTGTAAACATTAACATTAACATTAACATTAATATTAACATTAACATTAACATTAACATTAACATTAACATTAACATTAACATTAACATTAACATTAACATTAACATTAACATTAACATTTATTGTTAACTCTCTAACAGCGACTTACCATCAGCTGTTAGCACAATTGTTCCATCTGCATTCTCTTTGCTCTGGTCGCCCTCGTTCGCTACCTCCTCGTCCGCCTCCACCTTCTTTTCCACAACGATTTGATTGTTTTCACCTCGTTCGCATTCTTCACCAGACTCCTCAGCATCATTTCCGGTGCAACAGATGCGGTAGGATTTTATATTTGATACAAATGAGAAGAGGGGATCTCGGCAATTTTGATGACTAACTTTGACCTGCATGCCAACTGTCAATTAATATAATTATTACATTTATTATTAATATTAAATTAATTAAATTAAATTAATTATTATTATTATATTTCTTATTATATTATTATTATTACTAAATTAAATTAGTATTATATATATTATTAATTAATTATTATTATTATTAATTATTATGAAAGTGCATTACAAAGTGCATTTAGAATAAATATTAATTTAAAATAATTAACTAATTATAATTATTAATTACGAATCTGCATTTTATTGAATACTATTAATTGTAATAAATAAATATTAATTATAAATTATTATCAAATTAAAATAATTACATAATTACATTAATTATAATTAAATAAAAACTAAAATTCAAATTCATACCCTGACAGGCGCGACAACAATCCGTGTAGGAGGAGGAATTTGAATCCTTGTCACAGGATGTGCCCTTTAATGCGGCCAGACGACCCTGTTTACAGTGCTCCCTGTTCAATTGACCCTCACAGCAAACGCCAAATGTGGAATAACACAATCCCAGCCATGCCTGAGGAATCTGTTGTTTTCCAATTGAGTTTTCCATATTTCCGCACTCATTTGTGGTTCGAGCATTTCTCAATCCACTCAGACAGCATTTTCTTATATAGTCGGAGATAGTTTCTGTATATAAGAGAATAATTAATTATTGTTATCATTAATGGCAATTCGTTGCAGTTAATACATTGTAATGATTAAAACAATGTAGAATAAATTAGAATCTGTAATAACAATATATAAATGTAATTATTAATATTTAATAATAAATAAATAAATAATTCATTAGTTTTGTGTATGAATAAATACGAAAGTATTGAAAATAATTATTATTACTAATTGATTATTAATTAAAAGTTGTATTAGCATGACGGACATGGTACAAAACTACTATGAGACTTTCGGTATCAAAGTATAAATATTAATGTAACTATTAATTTTTTGTATTTGCAATTAATATTATCGAGTGATTTAAATATCTACAATGCTTTGTTCTTCTACAAATATAAGTAAGTATTTACGCAATCCACTCCTCTAAAATAAATGTAAATATTAATTGCTCCACTCTTATACGTACTTGACAAACAATCACATCTGTGTTTTAATTGTCTTTGCAAAGGTCGCCGCATTGAGATGGTTTAGACACACACACGCAACAAGTGCACATTTACAAATGTACTTGTGTGCATGTACAATTACATAAATGTACATATTTGCATAAAAGTTGAGATCAACTGTTCACATAGCGCTGACAGCATAATCTGGCAGCTTATCTAACAGAACAGACAAACATTCGGTGTTCTGATAAGCAGAATCATATACTTACACAAATGCAGATATCCGTGAGTAGCCGACGAGTCGAATATGCAACTATTATACAACTGTTATACAAGTTTTATATAACTATTATACAACTTTTAAGTAACTATTATAACAAGAGCTTCAGGCTTTTGTCCATTGTAAAATAAATTCTAATTAATTAATGCATTTAATTAAAATTTAAATAATAGAAAAAATAATATATGTTGATAAATAAAATAAATTCTATTTTATTTATTACTTAGTTATGAATAGTGCAAAAATAATAATTTAGAATATATATTTTTTATTACTCAAAAAATATTACTTTTTATTTAATTTAATATGTTAACTTAAATAAAATTAAAATATACTTTTATGTTTAAACTAATTGAAAATGTTAATTAAATAAAAAGTAAATAATGTAAACTAATATAAAATATAATAAATGTTACATTATTACTTATGCATTTAATTAAAATTTAAATAAAAAGTATGTAAAATAAATAAATTCCTAACTGATTTATTAGTTCTACTTTTATTTAAAATTCATAAATAATAAAATAAATACTAAATTATTATTTTTACATTTATTTTCAACTTTAATAAAATAAAAACGAATATATTTGAACAAATCGATTAAAATAAATTCCATTAATAATTAAATTATTAAATGCAAAGAAGGACAATCACACAGATAATTAATTACACATAATTACAAACGCTTGCATGTTTCAAAGTCAACGATCTTTTTACACTGTCTGCAATTGCAAGAGTATATGTGTGGGTGTGAGTGCTTTTATGCATTTCTGTTCATGCATGCATGCATATGCATATGTATATATGCATGTGTGGAAATGTAGACTTGTAATGCTGACTCACCTTCAGCGAGCACTTGTCGCATTTGACACGCGGTCAACAACCAAATAATTCCCAAGTAGTTCACACGCATCACGCACTACTTAAACAGATCAACTGACCGAAAAATGAGCAGCAAAAAATTTCCTTTTTTTCTTTTATCCTTCTTTTCTCGTTGTTGTAATTCGATGCGCGTTTGGAAGACGGCTTTTCTCAACTGACTCTCGTTCAGGTGGTTTTAAAAAAAAATAGCTCATGTCTGCTGCTTGTCGTGTAAAGATAAAGATATAGATATAGATAAAGATAGAGATTGAGGCGGAGGCGAGCTACTGTATTGAACTAAGCGCAGATAAAATTGTAGTAGAGCAAATTATTGTTTGAGTTTTTGTGCAGCCCAATGAACAGTTTATTTGCGCTACAATTAATAATAAATATATAATTTTAACTAATTAATAAATATTAATATAAAATCCAACCAAAGTGGTTGTTAAATTCAAATAACTGCAATTTGAGCGCTACAATTCTTTTGCTTTTTATTGCTGCCCGCCTAAAATTTCAAAATGTATCGTCCTGTTAGTGACGTAGCAAGCTAGCCGCCAAAGTTGTCACTCCCTATCTTTTCGCTGCTATCGAGCAGACTGCACTACTTGAAAAATAGAAACGGCTTGTAAAATAACAAACGATTCATTTTATTTAATGCTTAATATTTTATTATTCATTATTTTAATAACATTGTCCCTCTTCAATGGAAACCAGTGCCGATTTTTGTTTATTTGCCGCCTCGTAATTTGGATTGCATATTGTTTTATCGATAATGCCTTCGACATCGGCTCTCAAAATACGAAAATTTATATCGCCATAATCTAACTGGCTATATAAATAAATGGGTAAACGATTACTCATCACCCAAACACTTTGTTTAATTTCCTGATCCACTTTCAAATCATTCGGAAATTGTATTAACATTGATGCATTATCTGGATCCAAAAGCAAGCCGAGATTTGCGCGATTATAGGGTTTTCTGGTGTCCCAACAGCCGATATTATCGCGGTGCACTTGGGTGTAGAACATAACACCATTTCGAGCTATGCCCGATGTCGAAGATTGTCCCTCAAAGCCACGATCCCCAATTGGAATGAATAATTTTGAGGTGTCCGCGCTGCTGTTACCGATCCAAATTGATTCATTTAATAGCGTGTCAAGGGGCACCATAAATTCCTAGAATTAATAATAATAATGGGTTAAATATATAAATAAATGGATTCTGCGCTATATCGATTGCTATATTGCGATATTTTACATTGTTTTCAGTTATTATTTATTATGTTAATTACAATGTCTTAAAATTACTACTTATTTTTAATTTAAATTGTATTATTTTCAATTTAATTTAAATTTTTTTTATATTAATATAATATATATATTTTATTTATTGACATAGCGAAATACTATGATACCATAAGTGGTGTGCAACCAAGAAATACTGTCCAAGTTTGCCTTTCAGATTGAGGTAGATAGCATCCCTTCTTCTTACGGAAGATATGAGCTTTTCGATATTTTGGGGCGGGAGTGGGCGTGGTTAAAAAAATGTAAAGAGAAGGTTCCTAATAATCTTCCTTCCAAGTTTGGTAATTGTAACTCTTAAATTGGGGGAGATATGGGAATTTATCGTTTTTCGAAAAAAAAAAAACAAGTAAGAACGCTGTAGTCGAGTGAGCTCGACTACCATATACCCTGAACCAAGCTATAAATGCATTATAGGTTTATTTCCAAATGTCCCCTTTAATAGTTTCGCACCAAACAAATTATAGAGAAGTTTCCTAATAATCTTACCACACAGTTTGGTAGCTAACTAACTTGCGAGGGATATGGACGTTTATCGCTTTTTTGGGGGCTGGAGTGGGCGTGGCCCAAAAAATTTTGTAGTTCGACCTTAGTAATATACCTTCTAAGTTTGGTAACTGTAGCTCTTAAATTGCGGGAGATACAGGCATTTATCGTTTTTTGTGGGCGGGAGTGGGCGTGGTCCAAAATTTTTTTCCACATTTATGAAGAGTGTTACTAGCAATATACCTTTAAAATTTGGTGACTTAAGTTTTCAAATTGCGCGAGATATATGGGCTTATCGATTTACACCAACAGGAGTGGGCGTGGCCATCCAATTTTGTTATCGATCTTTGGGGGAGTTACCAGTAACATACCAGCAAAATTTTGCGACTCTAGCTTGCAAATTACGGCAGATATGCGCATTTTAAATTTCTAGGGACGAAGTTCCTGGGGGCGGCGGATGTGGGCGTGGTCAAAAAATTGGTATGCCAATCTTTGGAGGAGGTTACCAGCAAATTACCTTCCAAGTTTGGTAACTCTATCTTTAAAATGTTCGGAGATATACGGAGTTATCGATTTACAATCGGAATTGTCGATTATAGGCGCAGGTGTGGGCGTGGCACCACAAATTTGTTATCGGTTCTTAAAGGCGACTACCAGTAATATACCTACCAAATTTGACGTTCCCTACTCAAAAACTGCGGAAGATATAACCATTTGAAAATTTTAGGGGCGGGGATGATGGGGGCGTCGGAGGTGGGCGTGGCACATGCCGATCTTTCAAGGACCTCGCCAACAACCTACCAACCAAAATTGGTGACTGTATCCATTAAATTGTGAGAGATATGTGGAATTTACTGCTATCGGAAATCTAAATGTATCGATAATTCAGAAACTGAGGCAGTTATCGATAAAATATTCAAACTTGATCTGCGCCTGGTATACGAGATCTTATATTCCAAATTTGAAGTCTCTAGCTCTTATAGTCTCTGAGATCCGCGTGTTCATACAGACGGACAGACGGACAGACGGACGGACAGAGGGACAGGGCTAGATCGACTCGGCTATTGATCCTGATCAAGAATATATATACTTTATGGGGTCGGAGATGCTTCCTTCTGCCTGTTACACACATTTGCACAAAACCATTATACCCTTTTTACCCATTTTTAATGGGTTCAGGGTATAAAAACGCAAACGCGTATAAAAAGTATATATTTAATAATTTCTTGATTTATTAGTTGTGCTTATACGAAGACGCGCGCAGCTCGGACGGTGAGAGCGTGCACGTTACTCTCCCACGCTCTCTCAAATATTGACGCTCGCGAGAAATACTGCAGCTGCACTACAATCTTGTGAGAGTTATTCAAGTAGTGTGATTTGTGCGTGCGCCGCGACCACTCTGATAGAGTGAGTGCGCTTGGTGCGCGCCAGTTACATTATTATGAGCATCACCCCACATACCTCCACTGCCGCCGATGCACCTGATACTGCTGCGTCAGCTTCATGGTGCTCGCCTTCGTTGGCCCGGCAGACCAGTGAACACCGCTATAATCTGCGCACTCGCCCAGAAAGCAGCAACAGCAACAACAACAACAAGAACTCGGCCAACAACAAAAACAACGCCCAAAAATTCAATATTAATAACAACAGTGCCAACAACCACAACAACAGCACCGGCTCTAACAACAACACAAATTCCAACGTCACCAATGTCAACAGTGACAACGTCAATAACAACAACGCCAAAACAAATAATTTAATTTTCACCAATTCCAACAAAAAAAGAAAAATTGCGACAATCGAAGAGCAAGAGTTGGATGCAATACCGTCTACTTCTGCTGGAGCTCGGGCAGCACCACAAGCGCTCGAAGATCTGCTGACCGATTCGGACACCGATATCGAGTCAGTTGACATGGAAGAGATGTTGGTGCCTAGTTCACCAATATACCCCCCGAGTGTGGCTAATCCTATTAAAGCTGCTAATGATGAGGATCCAAACCTAACCGCTGCTGCCGAGATACGCGACTGCTCCCAATCAAATGGACCTATAGCGCAACCCGCTGAAAGTCGGCCAACAAGACCATCTAAGCCTCCCCCACTTATTGCTGAGGGTATCACCAACGTTGTTGGACTGCTTGAAGCATTAAATGCTGTCACGCCACCTGACAGCTTTATGCTCAAATGCAGCGGTGGAGGTACTGTTAGAGTAATGCCAAGTGGTATTGAGGCTTACAGGGCAGTACAACGACTGTTTACGGATAAACGAATCCCGTTTCATTCATACCAGTTGAAGGAGGATAGAGGCTTTCGTGTGGTGATCAGGGGACTGCATCCATCCCTGCAGAAACTTGATCGCATCAGAGATGAGCTGGCCAGACTTGGGCATGCAGTGCGGGGTGTCCAAACCATCGTAAGCCGCATCACCAAAAAGGAGTTAAATCTTTGTTATTTGGAGCTTGAGCCGGCTGCAAATAACAAAGATATTTACAATCTACGGTCAATTTCGCAAGTGCGCATATCAGTAGAGTGCCCTGACCGCCATTTGGACATCCCCCAGTGCCACCGCTGTCAGGAATTTGGCCACACAATGAAATACTGCCAAAAGCAGCATCGCTGTGTGAAGTGTGGCTCAGCACATGCAAGTCAGGTGTGCGAAAAACCTTTGGACGCTGAGCCGAAATGTGCAAACTGCGGCGGAAATCATCCAGCAAGCTGGAAGGGGTGCCCAGCTTATCAGCGGGTTTCCAAAGAACGGAAGCTTGTGGCTCAGTCACAAAGGCCGGCTCAAGTTCTACAAAAGCCGCGTCCAAGAATCCTGGCACCTATTCGCAGTGAAAATTTTTCATATGCTGATGCTGCCAGACTTTCAACGGCTCCTCAGCTACTGCAGCAACTTGACCAACAGCAACAGCGTCACCGTCAGCAGCAGGTTCACCATCAGCAGCAACCTCAACAGCAACACCGGCAGCATCTGCAGCAGGAGCAACAGCCACCCTTGTTGGTTAAGCAAGTTGCACCGCAGGCTCCTGACCAACAGCGAAAAGCTAGACGCCAGAAAACTCGCCAAAAGCTTAGGCATCGAGAGAACGCGCAACAACAGCCACAGCAACACCAGCAACAACAACACCAGCAGAAGCAACGCCTGCAGCAGCAACACCAACGGCAAGAGCAAGAACGGCAACAACAAACACGACATCAACAACAACACCAGCAGCAACAGCGACAGCAACATCAGCAGCCCCCACAGCATCAATTTCAGCAAGTGCAACAGCCTCAATTGTACCATGAGTATTCCCAGCTCCAGTTTTTGACAGTCTTATGTCAAAATTCGACAAGTTGAGTGAGACACTTTTGGCCATGATGAGCCTTTTGCACGCTGCACTTGCAAACAGATGAGCCAAATTGGGATGCGCATTGGTGTGTGGAACGCCAATGGCCTTGCAAATAATACCAACGAGTTGGAGTTATTTATTCATCGCCATCATATAGATGTAATGTTGGTCTGCGAGACTCATTACTGCTCCAGATCACACTACAGGTTACCAGGCTACGACATCCACCTAGCCAATCACCCTTCTGATCGCATGCGTGGCGGAGCAGCAGTGATCATAAAATCTTCACTACAACATTATGCGCTGTCATCATTAAGTTGGACCCACGCACAATGTGCTGTCGTTAAAGTCTCTAGTGATCAAGGCGAAGTAGTCCTAGCGGCTGTCTATTGTCCACCACGTTTTGTGTGGGAAATAGAAGACTATAAATGTCTCTTCGAAGAGCTTGGCCCCAAGTTCCTGATTGCTGGAGACTGGAATGCTCAACACCATCTCTGGGGTGCAGCGTTGGATAATCGCCGTGGGATTGCGCTTGCGGATTGCGTGAGAGACTCCAACCTCCAAGTACTTGCCACAGGAGGTGCGACGCACTACTCGTACGGCAACCATAGGCCGACAGCAATCGACTTTGCTGTGTACGCTGGGATCTCCGGTCTGACTGTCTTGGTATATCCGAGCGAAATGAGCTTAACTCCGATCACATCCCTTTGATCGTTGAGTGGAGAGTGGCTGCAACTCTATATGCTCCCAAGACACGTCTTCTGCCGCGCAAGGCAAACATCACCCGATTCCGACAGAGGTTGGAGCAGCTTGTGAACTTGAACATGGAGCTGAGTTCACCGGCTGATATTGACGATGCAGCGGAGTTATTCCTGAGTAATATTAACGTAGCGGCGGAATATTCCATGCTTGGCCAACCACCTTGTTTGCCTCCCAGTCCAGCGCAGCCTCTTTTAAAACCTGAGATTCTGGATCTGGTAAGGCACAAGAGAGCACTGCGTCGCCAATATATGCGCTCACGAAACCCGTTGGATCTAAGGGATTTTAGGCGGGCTGCGCACGAGCTGCGAAAGCTGCTGTCTGACACTAAGAGCAAATATTTCCAGGATATGCTCCGCAATGCCGATCCCAATAAGAATCATGGATTCAATTTGTGGAAGGCAACGCGTTGTGTCAAGCGGCAGCCACTTAGGCGGATCCCCATTATGCGACCGGACAACACTTGGTGTCGATCGGATGCAGAGATTGCATCGGCGTTTGCGGATGAGCTGCAAGATCGTTTCACGCCATTTGCACTTGCATCGCCCAGCCAGGTACAGGATACAGAGGCATTTTTAAATGCAGAACTCGACCCTGTACAACCGATCACACCTATCGCCCCTAATGAGGTCCACTTGCAGATTCGCAGGCTCAAGTCCACTATGGCCCCTGGCTATGATGGCGTCGACGGCAGAGTTGCTAAGGCTCTCCCAGAGAAGGGAGTTATGTTCTTGGTGCTGCTTTTTAACTCCATGGTTCGCATCCACCACTTCCCCACCCCGTGGAAGTGTGCTGTGATTGCGATGATTCCGAAACCTGCCAAGCCGGATAATCTTGTCTCGTCATATCGACCAATAAGCTTGCTGTCCACTTTCTCTAAGATATTTGAAAAAATATTTCTTGGAAGATTGTCGGCAGTAAGTGGCTTCCAGAGAGCCATTCCTGATCATCAATTTGGCTCCAGGCATCACCATGGTACACCAGAACAAGTTCATCGAGTAGTACAACATGTTCTCGAGGCCTTGGGAAATAAGCAGTACAGCTCTGCCGTCTTTCTGGATATCCAGCAAGCGTTTGATCGCGTATGGCATGATGGCCTGCTTTTTAAGCTAAAGTCCCTTCTACCATCGGCGCAGTATCTACTGCTCAGGTCTTACCTGCTCGGCCGTTCTTTTATGGTTGAAGTAAGGGGCGAGCGATCAAACAATCCGCCGCATTGGTGCGGGTGTACCGCAGGGTAGTGTCCTTGGACCTGCCTTGTACACATTGTACACTGCGGACCTGCCGATTCCAGTAGCCAGAAATACGCTGCTTGCCACATACGCAGATGACACAGTGTTTCTTGCTAACTCCACCTCTGCTTCGGGAGCAGCTGCGGTTACGCAAAGATTCCTGGATGGCTTTAGTACTTGGGCCAACCGTTGGAATATCTGCGTCAATGGCAGCAAATCTCAGCATTGCACGTTTGCACTCAGGAATGGTAACTGTCCAACTGTCCGACTCAACAACATGGTCATACCTCAGGAGAACCATGTTCGCTACCTGGGTATGTATCTGGACAGGAAACTTACTTGGCGCAAACACATTCAGATCACGGCAGCAGCGTGTGGATCCAAAAGAGCAAAACTCAACTGGTTGCTAAAGCCATCAAGCAAACTCAGCTTGAGCAACAAGCTGCTGGTGTACAGGAGCATCATCGAGCCCACATGGACATATGGGATTCCATTTTGGGGCACAGCTGCAAAATCTTGGATATACCAAATTCAAGTCTTGCAGAACAAGGTGCTCAGAGACATCTTTGGTGCCCCTCCATATGTTAGCAACAGGACGCTGCACAACGACTTCGGACTACCGACAAGTCAAAACGCAGATAAACCGACATACGAGTCGCTATAACGACCGGTTGCATAACCATGTTAACCCGTTGGCCATCACACTTGGGAACAACACCACTCGCAGGAGGCTGAAGCGCCTACACACCAGCGACCTCTGGACTGTTGGCCGTTAAATAAATGTTACTTTGAATGTTATGTATTATTAGTTAAAACCATTTCTATGTTTATGTTATAGATTATAAATCCACTGTCTCTTTCATACTGTTTCAAATCAATGTTTTATAGCCTTTAAATAAGTTGATTAATGTTTAAATAAATTGCCACATAAAAAAAAAAAAAAAAAGGAGTGGGCTTGGCCCAAAAAAATGTTGGAATTTGATCTTAGTAATATACCTTTTATGTTTGGTAACTATAGCTCTTAAATTGCGGGAGATATGGGCATTTCTCGGTTTCTGGGGGCGGGAGTGGGCGAGGTCCAAATTTTTGAAGGGTTTTACTAGCAATTTACCTTTAACATTTGGTGACTAAGCTTTAAAAATGCGTGACATATGTGGTCTTATCGATTTACACCAACAGGTGTATCGGTTAAGGTAGGCAGAGTGGGTTAGACCATTCAATTTTTTATCGGAGTTAGCAGCAAGATACTTTCAAAATTTGATGACTTTAGCTTAGCATCCTTGCAGGAGGTTACCAGTAATTTATCTTCCAAGTTTGGTTACTCCATCTTTAAAATTGTGGGAAAGGTGCGGGCGTCGAAACACAAATTTGTTATTGGTTCTCAAAGGCGACTACCAGTAATATACCTACCAAATTTCACAACTCAAAACTGCGAAAGATATGACCATTTAAAAATATTAGGGGCTGGGGGTGCCGGAGGTGGGCGTGGCATATGCCGATCTTTGAAGCCAACAACCTACCAACTAAAATTGATGACTGTATCCATAAAATTGTGGGAGATATGTGACATTGTCTATTATGGGCGCAGGTGTGGGCGTGGAAACACAAATTTGTTATCGGTTCTTAAAGGCGATTACCAGTAATATACCTACCAAATTTCCCAACTCAAAAACTGCGGCAGATATGGCCATTTAAAAGTATTAGGGGCTGGGGGTGTCGGAGGTGGGCGTAGCATATGCCTATCTTTGCCTTTATCGATTTGAGAAAATGGATTTTATCGATTTTCTAGCTCCCTAGTGGACCTAGGACTAAAACCTTGACACTTTAACTTTTTGGGGTACTTTCCAGTATACGTTTCAAGTTTCAAGTCTCTATCTCTAAAAGATTTTTAAGTGTTCCAGGATGATTTTACGTTGATCAATGGTAGTCCTTTTGCCCATGGTCCTGGTTGGCTTATTGCACCCGAAATGCAGGAAAAAACTAAACTGACTACGGAGGATTGGTCTATTTATACCGAAAATATTCAACTTTAGGTTAAAAAATCCGGGTTTTTGAATAATGAGTTTATGGCAGGCAATTAAACTTTTTGCTAGGCACTGTCCCAAATAAGCTACCAGACACTGTATATGTTCCATGTTTCAAGAGTCTGTCTCTAAGGGTGTCGAAGAAAAGCGCGTTCAAACAGACGGACGGACGGACAGACGAACAGACATACCTTTGGTATCATAGTATAAAATTACATACAGAAATCGAACAAATTTCATATTTTTAATGTAAAATAAATATTTAATTTTATAGCCATTTTAATTTAATCAATTTTTTACATTTTTTGTTGAACTTTTTTAAGTTGAAATTAAATAAATATATAAATAATAAATACAAACTACTTACACAATTCAAATAGTGTTCTGTTATTTACATTCTCTAATGCTAGCAGTGTTTATGTTATGTTGCAGCTGTTATAACAGTCAACTCTAGTTACTAGAGGTCTGTTAACTTTTATCACTAAGTAGTCAATATTGACTGCTTATTACTTTTATTCTGAAAAAAACACAGCTAGAATGTTTTTCTAGCTCTGGTATTAACTCACCTTACAGCTGTTAGTTCTAGTTACGTGTTATTAGTGATCTGTTACTCATTCCTAGTGTTCGTTAATTACATTCACCAACCTGTTAATTACTCACCTTAAAACTCGCCATTGGATGAAAATATAAAAGTCGCTCTGTACTTCGACTCATGCCAAAAACTCCATCCAACCACTGAAAATTCAGGCCATAAACATTAAAATCAGCTGCTGATGGATTCGGTGAGAAATTATAATTGGTAATGCGCCAACTTCTGTTCTTGGCCAGACTATAAACCACAATTCCAAATCGCCAGACATCTGTGATTAAAACGTGGGCATCTTCGCAATGTCCATTCCTAACATCCACAAAAATATTCGAGTGCAACGAATCCTGCTTAATTTGCGAGGCGGGCAATTCAAAACTCACAATTAATTCATCCGTTTTCAAATCGTAGGCAACAACTTTCGGCGCGCATATTTGGTTTAGTTTAATTGTCGCATTCACAATACCGGAGTCTATTAGCCACAATCGATTGCAGTGCACATCGATTGCGGTGCGATAGACCGATATCAGTTTGCTGCAATCGGCATTGTTGGGGCTGCTGTGTGATTGCCAATTGGGATACGGCTGCAGCGGTGGACTTATCTCATTGGAGGGATATGCCACAGTGACCAGACTCGCTGGTACTCCATCCTTCCAGCGCGGTGTTGTGATAAACATTCGATTGCCATGCACATCGATGCCCAGTGGTAAATTATTTTTGGGTATAAATTCACTGTGAAATAAAATAAACCCAATATTCAAAAATAAATAAAAGAATTCCCATTTAAATGCTAGCGAGTAATTTCTAATAGTTTGCAAGATCAACTTAAAATGTTGTGAGCTTTAAGCTTAGAGCTGTGCTCGATATTTGTATGTTGCAACTTAAAAGGTCACCTTAAATTACTCCTACCGCTGACAAGTTAATAAATGCTAAAAGGTCAACTTAAAATGCTGGAAGAATTAAGCTGTGATCGAATTCTATCTGATAAAATCTACAAGGACACCTCAATTGTTAACGTAGCATTAAAACGAAAACTGTGACTAGCAACTTAATAAAAATAAAACTAATTTAAACCTGTATAATTTCTATAAATAATAAACTTTAGCGACAGACGAAAAATAAATGTATTCAAAGTTACGTCACGGCTAACACTACGTTGCATTACGTTATTGACGTTACATTCACTTCGATAGCTTATCGATAAATTTATGCATTGATTCTACTATATTTGCTATAATTACGTTTAATTATTTTAAAATATAAAATATTTTAAAATTTAAAGTATTTATTACTCACTTAATATTCATAAAATATATTTAAAGCATTACCATTTATCACCCATTTAATATTATTACAACATTTAAAGCACTTTTTACCCATTTAAAATTGCCAATTGCCTTTCGACAAATGTCGGATATTCGAAATCCAAATATTTCCACTCGTTAACAATTTCAAATTTATTTCCATGATTTTTGCGGCCACTCCCCGATAAAGATTTGTCAAATATTGCAGCATTGACAGATTGCTTGTCGTATTGGAGGCCAACGAACGAACAACAGAAACTAATTACGAGAAAACAAAACGACTTCATGGCTCAGCTATTAAAACTGGTTAGTTGTAGTTGTGTAAATACATATATATATATATATATATATATATATATATATATATAAATCGTAGTAGCAGATTTGCAAAGCGAAGTAAACTGTCTCACGCACGAAAAACAACTGAATAAAAGTGATTGCTTTGCGGTTTGTTAAGTACTCCAAATGAAGGCGTATAAATTAGAAAAATATATACATTTATTGATATATGTGTATATAAACGTAAGACAGGCTGCTATTTCGCAGTTTGACTGAATGAATAATAATTAAAGGAAGTGATAAATACTAATTATGATCTTTATAATATATATATTCTGTATACTATTATTTAAGAATAATTATTTCTTATTTTATTTAATTTAAATTAAATGTTATATATCATAATTAATTTAATCTAATAAACTAATAAAAGTAAAAGTAAAAATTTATATTTTGAGACGTAACAGTTGTCTAATTAAAAAATGGCGCGTTTTATACAAACTGTCGATAAGCTAATACCGGCGCAAAGACTGTCTGCTTGGCATCCGATAAGCTGGATTGGCCACACATTTAATAACAGTACATTATAGTTTTAAGCATTTACTATATTAAACACAGTATTAAACGTATCAGTCAAAAAGAAAGGAAAATTACATCCAAATGACGTCACAAGTGTGCACATGCGCAGCTGACCATTATGAGCAAGACGTTAGCATGTGAATGGCAATGGTGAATAGCTGTAATGTGTATATGTATTTTGTACATACGTTAATTACATTATAACAATTCTGCTCTCGAATTAGGTGAAAAGATTTTTGCAACAACAGCAACAGAAACAGCGAATTATATTATGAAAAATTAAAATAATAAAAAAACGATGCAGTGTGTGTGATAAAAAACAATAAATAAAGCGCAAACGTTAGTTGCAAGTTGCGCCAAAAAGTATGCTGCTTTTGTGCCAATTGTGGAAAATCGATAAGTTAAAATTCCTTCACAGAGCAAAGTGAGTGATTTTTTTTTTAAAATACGAAATGCAATTATAAAGAAATGAAAGTAGTGAGTGTATATAAAGAAATAAATTGCAGAAGGGAAATAAAAAAAAGCTTCTCTGCGTGTGTGTGCAATTAGGTGTATAAAGCAGTAGATATACATGTATATATAAATATATTTAATAAATATAGGTATATATATGTGTGTGTGTCTGTGCAAGCGGGTAATAACGTATGTGTGTATACATCTGATATAACTGTTTTTTATTCGCAATTAACAGCTGGCAGAGGAAGCATATTGGAAAATTTATTTAGTTTTGCATTGTAAACAGTTTTATAATTTATTTATTTATGAATATTATTAATTTATTTGTGAAAAAGCTTGACAGCAATAAACTAATTTAGCAATCGCCAGTTGTTAGATCGCTCACGAACCGCAGTCGGTTCAAAAAAGAGCTGAACGATTAGCAGGAGCTGTGAGCGAAGAGCTCTTTGCTTTTCGATATTCATTGATATCGCTGTGGCGAGCATTTTAAAACACTTTTTGAAACCAAGAAAAAGTATTTAAGCAGAAATTAACAGCTTCCCAATGTTTTATTTCTCATAATTTAATCAAAACTCAACAGATTTACAAAAGCAAAGGCTTTCTGATGCTTATAATTATTAATATGATGTAATATACTTATTATACTTACTACAGATATCAGTTAGAAGTCGCTTAGAATGCATAACGTTAGCAGTGATCTGCCTATTGGGCTTGCGTCAAGTCAGCGACGCATTGCAAATGAATGCAATACTGCTGGAAATAATTGTAGCAATCGCCGGAAATCGCTGAACTATCAAACACAACTCTCGCTGAAGGCAAATAACGGAGAGGATGTGGTTCCAATGGGTTCATCAGCCGCATCACTAGCTGGTCGCTTTAGTCCCCATCCAAATGACATATTTTTGGCACAATCGAGCAAGTTGACCATACCACTGGAAAAATACGATGATGCGCTGTTGATCAATGGCTGTTTGCCGCCGCCATCGCCAGCTCCAAATAGCGATTGCCACGCGGAAAGCCAACATCAAAGCAAAAATAGCAACAGCAATTCCAATAATCAAATGCAGCAATTGACCCTCAATCATTTTCAGCAGCACAACAATCACAGTCACACACACAATCACAGCCACGCCCCTGTTTATCCACTATCCTCCTCCAACTCAGCCTCCTCGTTGTGCACCACAAATTCCGGGCAATCGCAGCAGTTGGATAAGAAATACACCCAGCACGCCACGCATCGCGCCATGTCGCCGAATACAAAATATCGACTGGAACGTTTTCGTGAATCGCCCAAATTAAAGCTGGGCATGGATGCGATGGGTCTGTCCTCGCCGGCAACGGCTTCATCGCGTTATTTTCTGCCCGCCAAGGTATTGCAGTGTGCGGATGCTTATGGCGGCTATTTGGGCTCCACGCTTCATACGCCAGTCAAGCGTTATGTGCCAACTCCGCCGCCAGCTGCGGAGGAAATGACGACGACAACGACGACAGCAATAGCGACGCCAACGTCGACGCAGTACGTCAATTTGCCTTATGGCGGCTATGCCAGGTCCAAGTGTGGACATGGCGAGGAGGCTCTGGGTCAGAGGGAGGCACCCCTACCTGCTCCGCTCAGCTACTCAAAGAGCGCCCAGACGTCAAACGGAGGCAGTTCCTCCTCCACCAGCAGCAACAGTTGTCCATGTCCCTCACCCACAACAGCAACAACAACAGCAGCAGCAGCTGCCACAACTTCTTCAAGGAAGAGATTGGAGCAATCGGAGGAACCAGAACCCATCATTCTTATCCAACCCATGACGCTAAACGATTCCACGCAGAGTGCCACCTGTTTGCATTGTAATACGGCTCGGAGAACTACGGGCGTACATCAAACCACACAGACTACGGGTCCCATTAGCCCAGTGCCTGTCTCAATGAGTTTGCCACTGTCGGGTTTAACGGCCAGCGATTTGGGTAAGTTGAAGCAGCAGCAGCAACAGGAGCAAGAGTTACTCGCAATCTCAGCGATTGAGGTTAAGCAGCAAACGGAATCGTTTAACAACACTGGCAATTATCAGCGACATGGCAATTTGCAGAGCTCGCAACATATTTATGGGGTAAGTGAGGAATAGTTGCAGTTGCACCAGCAACAATTGCAACAAAAATAATTACAGTTATTGTTTTAGCAGCAGCAACATTTTCAGTTATAGCATTCATTGCAGCAGCAATAACTCCAGCATCCTTTGCAGCAATATTTGCAGATGCAGCAATCATTGCCGCAGCAGCAGTT
This sequence comes from Drosophila mimica, assembly GCA_037043585.1. Lineage (NCBI taxonomy): Eukaryota > Metazoa > Arthropoda > Insecta > Diptera > Drosophilidae > Drosophila > Drosophila mimica. The sequence continues at coordinate 932,212 of JBAMBE010000435.1, forward strand.
GCTGTAATAATTACTACAATTTTGCAGCAGTAGCAACAGTTTCAGTTGTAGCAACAACTAAAGCACTTTTTACAGCAATCTTTGCAGCAACAGCAGCAGCAGCAACATCAGCAATACCAACAGCAACAGCTTCAATCACAGCAACAACAGCAATACCAACAGCAGCAACAGCTGCAGCAACAAAACCAGCAACAACAACAGCAATACCAACAGCAGCAACAGCTGCAGCATCAATCGCAGCAACTGCAGCAACAACACCAGCAACAGCAACAACAGCTGCAGCAGCAACAGCAGCAATATCAACAGCAACAACAGCAAACTTTGCAGTCTGTGCCACAGCAGCAACAATTGCAGCTACAGCAGCAATCGATGCAACAGCAACAGCTGCCTACGCATCGTTACTCGTGCAAAAAGCGCATCATAATTTATATGCGACGTGAAATAGCACGGTTTTTCGGTGTGGAAATGAGCACTGAAGCCGCCGACTATACGCTGTGGTACGGCAGACATCGTCGATTGGCAATTCGCTGCTTTGGTGCACTCAACAATAATCCAGAATTCGAACTGGACAATCGCGAGTTGTACGTGGAGAGCAACAACAGCGGCAACAACAATCAGAACTTTGCCTCCGATCGTCCCGATATATTGCCCACTGAGTCAACGACAAATGTGGACAACAATTGTCGATACAACAGCGATTTTAATACCGGTGAATTTGTGGAGCGCAAAGCAACTGTTGCTCACATGCTGATGACAAGTTTGGGCTATTTAATTGCCATGTTCAACAAGCCCAACGCAAATCAGTCGAATTACAATGCGGGTCATCATTTATTGAGAAGACGTCAGCGGCAATGGTCGAGAAGCTTTGCGCCCAGCCATGTCCATAATTTGGAGCAGCAACAAATGCAGCAACAACAGCAGCAACAGCAGCAGCAACAGTTGGATGTGGAGAGAGTGGATGGTGATTTGGCGGAGACTTTGGCGGCGCTCATTGACGAGGAGGTTTTCTTCGATAATCCGAGCGAGACAACGACAGCAACAGGCTCTGCCAATGAGGAGAATGTGGAACGTGCCGGGCTTAAGCCGGGCACAGCTACCACAGCTCCCTTGGGAGTCGAGGCTGGCGTCTATCTCGCTGAGCGTCATCACAATGGATGGCGCACCTCGGCTTTAAATGGACTCCATTTAATGCCCGACTCCGCGCATAGCCATGCCCACCCCTCAAATCATTTACAACTCTCCGGCGGCAATCGACAAAATCAAAACTCGTTGCGCAACTCAAGTTCGACAACTGCAGCAACAAATCGTGGCAATCGCATTGCTGCCCAGCTTTTGGATGGCGTTCTCGAAAATTCGCGACGTCCTCAAATGCAACGCATTAAATATTTTGGCATTAATGATCTGGATGATCGCAACGATCATCGTCCATTTTTCACTTACTGGATAAATACGGTCCAAATCGTTGTCTTGTTTTTGTCCATAATTTGCTATGGCATTGCACCAATTGGTTTTGGTACGGAACAGAAAACGGGTCAAGTTCTGGTCACCAGCTTGAGTCTGCAGACGGTGCAGCATGTGGAGCAGCGTAACCTTTGGATTGGACCAAGGAATAATGATTTGGTGCACATGGGCGCAAAGTTTGCGGCTTGCATGCGAAGAGATGTCAAGATTATAGAGGTGGTCACCAAGACGAGGAGACAGGAAAGGGAAACGGCGTGTTGCATTAGGAACGATGATTCGGGTTGTGTGCAGAGCTCACAGGCAGATTGCTCCATAAGAGGTCTATATCCAACGGTAAGTGAACAAATATTATTATATATGCTACATAATAATATAAAATGTCGTAAATAAATAAGTAATAATCCTAAATATGCTACACAATATTTAAAATAATATAAAAATGCTCCACAAGGAGTAAATAATGACCTTAAATATGCTTAATTTTCAACCAAACATGCTACATTATAATAAAAAAAAAAAAAATTCCAATATGCTCTAAAATATTATATTATTAAGTTTCGCTTTCAAGAGTGCCGCCAACTGTTATAGCAGAGCTTCTGTGCACGCTGCTTAATAACATAACATCGCATAACAGAGCTGCTTAACATAATTAGTTACAGATGTGTGAGCTAATTACATTTTGAGTAATTAACATCATTTGTTATGGTCCCACACAACATTAATATTTTAACAATACGACTCTAATATATAAATAAATTAAGTCAAATTTAATTAAAATATTCAGTGGCAGCTCATTTCGACCAGTGTCTAGCAAAAATTTTAATTGCCTGCCATAAGCTCATTATTCGTTATTTTTCAAAAATTCCAAAGACCAAACTGAATATATGACCCTAATAAACTGTGGTTTTCCTACCAGCTAGGTAGGGATGGAGGGCGAGGGCGGAATGGCACCAAACAAGATTTTCACCGAACAGGACGAGCGGAGGATCATCAGGAAAAGAAGGGGAAATCTTGAGCTATCGGATCAAAAACTGACTCATTAGGTGCAGGATGAAATAAGGAAAAAGTTCAGTGTGGAAACCGTTCCAGGTTTTGCGCAACTATGACTTGAAGGCCCGAGTACCACGGAAAACGCAATTTATAAAAGCAAAAAATAGAGGGTCTATGATGACGTTCGCCAAAATACACTGGGGAAAGGATTTGGAGTTCTGGAACACAGTCATGTTTGAATATGAGTACAAATCAACATTTTTGGCCCGGACGGATGGAATTATGTGTGGCGACAACCCAATACTAAGCTGGATCCCAAAAACTTAAAGGCAACAGTCAAGCACGGCGGAGAAAGTGTCATGGTATGGGCATCTATCTCGACAGCCCGCGACGGAAATTTTGTGTTCTTTGAAACAACAATGGACAAGAATGTGTACTTTGATATGCTAAAGACAACGACCCCAAGCGTAAGTCCGGAATAGTACAGTCCTGGTGTATAAATAATATACACTCGCGAGGTTGAGTTGTAAATTCAAACTGTCTTGCTCTGACGAGCAAGACCTTATTTTATTGAAAAATCTTAAAACTAAATACATATGTTTCCTTATCTAGTGCAGTCGCTTGTAAGATGACCACAGTGTAATTTCATCCCTCGCTATCTTTTGGGATATTCTACGAATAGCGTGATTAGGCCTCAAGTACCTATCCTTCAGTGTGCTGCCTAAGCCCGTTATCTTAGTAATATTCCAAGAATAGCGTTACCCAGCCTTAGGCACCTTGCCTTGAGTGTGCTGCATGAGCCCGCAAGCTGATACCCAGAGCAACATATGTTCATACTTGAACATTCTCCGGGGGCAGTAAATTGATTATAACTTTTGATGAAACATCGAACCATCTGTTAGGGCATACAAAGATAGTCTCACAATATCGCTTCTTTCTTTGATACGAAGGTTCCATTATAAGATTATTATTTTCTTCTATTGCGTCCAATTGTCGTTTGACTCTCGCTGTCATTGAAAGGCACAGTTGTTCAAATTCCATAAACTTGGGACATAATCCTTTAGCTTTTTCCAGTATTGCGGGAGCTTGCCGTGATACCTCCAAAAAGGCTTGTAAATTGAAGTAGAATAGGAAATCCCAGCTTGATGCTACTTCTACTTTTCCAATTTTTTCCAGAAATATTGTTGATTCATTTTCTAACTCTAAAATACATATAATTTTTGAGCTATTTTGATTGGAAATTATGACTCCAGTTGTCACGTGGAACATCATTAGTGGGCTTAATATGGTTGCTGCGGTCATGTTTCTCCGTGTGCTTCTTCGTAGAGTCTTTTGCTCTTCCTCCTGTGTTAGTAACGGACATATTTTATTAATTGACCGTTTATCTCGCCGTTACTTTTTTTAATTATGACTACTGGCTTTATTGTCTTTTCCTTTGGCGGTTTTTATGATTTTTCCCATTGGCCATTTTCCTGGATGTGTATTTTCCTGTTTGATCAGTACCACTTGACCCTCCTTCAGGTTTTCTTTGTCGCTTTGCCATTTGTTCTTTTTTGCAGCGACACCAAATAGTCTTCTTTCCATTTTTTCCAAAATTCTGCAGTCATTCGCTGAATGTATCTCCATCTGTCTATCGATCCAATCTGCCCATGCACGTCCATATTTTCTGGTGCGCTTATAAGTGGCCTGTCCACTAGGAAATGTCCAGCGGTGAGTACATCGTGCGTCTCGTTCTCATTTCCCATTGAGATTAAAGGCCGTGAGTTCAGCACTACCTCTATACGACATAGCAGCGTAGAGAACTCCTCATATGTGCAGCTATGGTTTCCAAGTATACGCTTTAAATGGTTTTTCATGGATTTCACGCCAGCTTCCCACAATCCACCCATGTGGGGGCTTCCCGGGAGAATAAAATGCCAGGTTATGCCGTCTTTTTGCAAAATTTGTGCTAATTTTCTATTGCTCAAAACAGCGGCTTCCAATCTACATCTAGTTTCCTTGCTGCTCCAACGAAATTTGTTCCATTATCGGAGTACAGGTATTTGCTTTTGCCCCGTCTCGCAAAAAATCGATGTAGAGTTTCCAGAAATTTATCCGTGGTCATGTCGCTGACCAGCTCCAAATGGATTGCTTTTGTAGCCATACAAATGAAGATGCAGACGTATCCCTTATAAGCTTTTTGGCCTCGTCCTTTTGAGCATCTAATTTGGAATGGTCCCGCATAGTCTATGCCCGTTGCATAAAATGGAAACCCTCCGATCACTCTATAAGTGGGCAGGATTCCCATGATTTGATTAGTTGACTCTTGTCTGTATCTAATGCATGTGACACATGCTCGGACATGTTTTCTTCACAGGTTGCGACAACCAAATATCCAGCATTCCCTTTGTATGAAGTTTTTCATTAACTTGATTCCTCCGTGTAGGGTCATTCTGTGGGCCTTATTGATCAGTAGCCAAGCCAGATGGGATTATCCTATGATGATGGGATGTTTTATTCCGAATGGTAAGGCGGAGTTTTGTAGTCGACCTCCAACTCTCAGAATCCCTTCATCGACCAGAAACGGGTAGAGTGGTAGTAGCTTGCTTTTAGCCTCCAATCGTTTTTATACTATTATACCAAAAAGGTATAATAGTATATTGGCTTTGTGCAATGTCCGTCATGCTGTCCGTCCGTCTGTCCGTCTGTATGAACGCGCGTTCCTCCGACACCCTTAGAGATAGAGACTTGAAACTTGAAACGTATACTGGAAAGTACCCTCAAAAGTTAAAGTGTCTTGGGTTTGGTCCTACGTCCACTAGGGAGCTAGAAAACTGCGAAAATCGATTTTAGAAAATCGAGAAATCCACATATCTCTCACAATTTAATGGATACGGTCACCAATTTTGGTTGGTAGGTTGTTGGCGAGGTCCTTGAAAGATTGGCATGTGCCACGCCCACCTCCGACGCCCCAATCACCTCCGCCCCTAACATTTTCAAATTCCTATATTTTCCGCAGTTTTTGAGTAGGGAACGTCAAATTTGGTAGGTATATTACTGGTAATCGCCTTTAAGAACCTATAACAAATTGGTGGTGCCACGCCCACACCTGGCATACCAATTTTTGGACCACGCCCACATCCGCCGCCCCCAGGAACTTCGTCCCTATAAATTTAAAATGCGCATATCTGCCGTAATTTGCAAGCTAGATTCGCAAAATTTTGAAGGTATGTTACTGGTAACTCCCCCAAAGATCAATAAAAAAAAAAATAATGGCCACGCCCACTCCACCTGCCTAAACCGATACACCTGTTGGTGTAAATCGATAAGGCCATATATCTCACGCAATTTGAAAACTTAAGTCACCAAATTTTAAAGATATATTGCTAGTAACACCCTTCAGAAATGTGGAAAAAAAAAATTGGACCACGCCCACTCCGACCCCCAAAATCGATAAACGCCCATATCCCCCGCAATTCAAGTTAGTTAGTTACCAAACTGGGTAGGAAGACAGTTGGGCAACGCCTACTCCCACTCCTAAAGTCTCGAAAAGCACATATCTCCGGAACTTAAGAGTGAAAGTAGCTTACACAATTTTTTGTGTCTGCTTGGCAAACTTGGACAGTATTTTTTAACTGTACACAAATAAAGGTATAATAGTATTACGCTGTCGGTTACGTCCGACTGCAACGTTCTATCTTGTTTCAGTTGTTTTTTTTTTAACACCTGGCTTATCTGTAACTGCAACCACGTGATAATTCCACCGGCCCAGTCTCCAGATTTACATTTTAAATAAATTTCTCTAGCAGAAATTTTTCCTTAAGAGCAAGATTCATTTGATGGAACAAAAATTAATGCAAACTATAATTTCACAACTGAATAATTATTTTCTCTAAACATTTTCTGTAAACATTATTTTATAAGCTTAGTAAATATTTACGTTTAGCTAATTATTTAGCTGAACGTGGCAATCTATGTTTAAACATTGACAGCCCGTCATAAGCTACACCACACACTTGACCACACAGCATTCACAACAAAGAACCACAGATGTAACCAAGTGCGAAATTGGCTTGCAACACTTGAAAAGTTTATGCAGTGCACAAGACCAACATAAATTTCCGGCAGTTGAGGCAAGATTTGTAATTAAAAGTAGTCGCGATGACCCGAAAAATCATTATAAACGTCTGTTGAAGGAGCCGTTTGTCTGATTTAATGCGAAATGCGGTGCGAGGCTGCAATCAGCTAATCACACAATAATTTTTGACAGACAACACAAAAAGTTGCTACAGTCTCATGACCGAGAAAATGTAATCTACTCTCCAAAGGCGCAGCAGTCAGCGCTACTTTGGTTAGAAATCAGGTCAACAACTACGATTTACAACTCTAAGTTATGGAGTTACTCCGGCAACATAATACACAAATTAGTTTTTAGTTAATGGGATAAAAATAAATATTTTTACACATCTAAATAATCAGAGGACACATACACAGTAGGAACATGCTATGCTAGAAAATAACATCCGGAACACAACATTTCCAGCAAACAAGATCTCAAAAATGCTCAGCTGGAGGAGTGGAGCAAGATCAGCCCAGAAACTACCCGGAAGCTGGTATCTTCCATGAAAAATAGGTTAAGCAAAGTTGTTAAGGCTAAAGGATATCATACTAATTATTAGCATCCTTATTTAAGCTTTGTGAGGAGCCATGGTATATGCGCCCCTCACAGCAACTGTCGATCAGGCGGAAATCCGGCCCCGATGCAGTTGCGGCGAATTCGCTCTCTTTCGTCCTCTCCCTTTCTAGCGCAGGTAATCAGCCATTTGAGCGTGTCTGACACACATATCCATGAGGATATGTACCGTTGGTGTGGGAGCAGTATTGCGGGTGCAATACTGCCATCTATACTCACACCAGCGGCAGACAATGGTTGGCGCCAGCAAATGGCAGTGGAAAGTTACCGAAAAGATCACGCCACCGAAGAGATCACGCCACCTCGGTACAGTCCCGACAAAAGGTCACTGGCTGACCTATATAAGGAGCGTCGCAGCACGACGCGAGGCATTGCATTGAGAAGTGGACAGATTGTATTGTCAGTGAAGCTAAGCGTTAGAAGCAGCAGGAGTGCAGCGCAAGCCAACAGAGGAAGTGAACAACAAGTGAAACCGAAACCACACAGAAGAAAAGTGAAAGTGAAGCGTCGGCATTTGAGTGATACATTGCATCACTCAAATCGCACAGATCGCACAGGACACTGAGGTCCTGAAATTGGTGACGAAACAAGATCCTTGCCACGCGAGAATTTTAGTCCAGGCGAAGCCTGGGCAGATTCAAGCGAACAGGTGATTGTAACAAATCCAACGTAAGAGCTGAAGTGCCACTGCGAGCGCCGAGGAGCTTCGCTGCAGAATTCGTAAAACACAGTGCAATAAAATAAAATACAATTATCACAATTAAATATATCGGTGTTGTTAATTCTCGCAAACGCAACCAATACTAAATTTGTTGCACGAACCCACAGCTCGGCTGAGTTTTTGCCCAGCTATTAATCACCGAACTAAAAGGTTCGTTACAGCTTTTATACGCCAAATATGTAACTTTTTTTAAGACTGGTCGAACTAAGCTACAATACAAGTATTTTGGATGTTTTCAGCTTTTGACTAATATTAATTAATTAATATTTTAATAAAAACTAAAGTTTCTTTTTCAAATGTGATATAACATTAAACAAATTGGCATTTAAGCATTTGACGTTTTTTTCCTTGTTTCAAATTTATAGTACTTTAAATTGTTTGCTTCACACTGGTCGAAATGAGCTGCCAGACACTGTATATAATATCGAATAATTAATTAAATAAAGCTATGCTTATGATTAAAGACAAGATTTAATTTAATATTTTTAATAATGTAAAATATGAAAATATTCATTTATTTTTCTCTACACTTCAGAAATCCATATCGACTTGGAAGAAATGGTCACCGGGTGAATCCGGGCCTGGTGGACGCATCTCGGGCTCTGTTTGTGGGTTGGATCCAAAGTTTTGCGATGCACCCGCCTCGATAGTGCCCTACGAGTGGCCCGATGACATAACCAAGTGGCCAATTTGCAGGAAAACGAATTCATTTTCGCAACGCTATCGGTACAAGGATCACACTGCGGAACACATGGTCTGCGAGGTAATTGGACACCCCTGCTGCACAGGACTCTACGGGGAATGCCGCATTACCACCAGGGAATATTGCGATTTCGTCAATGGTTATTTTCATGAGGAAGCTTCACTCTGCTCGCAGGTTAATATTTAAAAAACTTAGGAAAAACTAAAAATGACTGAAAAAGAAGAGATTTTTTTTTGTATAATAATCCTCAAATTTATTATAAGCTTTTTTTGTTTTTAATAAATTTTCCTTTTTGTATTTTATTTATTTGATTACACTGAAATTTTGTTTATTAATTTAGTTATGCTTTACATTTTGGTTTCATTTTAAATCGTTCCAATCGTTTGCTATAACTACTTCTGCTCTTGTACTTTTTAGATATCCTGCTTAAATAATGTTTGTGGCATGTTTCCCTTCATCTCCGTGGAGATACCCGATCAAATTTATCGAGTGCTGACCTCGCTTTGCATGCACGCTGGAGTTCTCCATTTGGCAATTACGCTAATTTTCCAGCACTTATTCCTGGCTGATCTGGAACGCTTGATTGGAACGCTGCGTACAGCTGTTGTCTACATTATGTCAGGCCTGGCTGGAAATCTGACGAGTGCCGTGCTCGTTCCACATCGACCTGAGGTAAGTAAATATAAAATAATAATAATGCTAATACTAATATAAATAATAGGCACAATATACCTTTATTATAATTAATTATTATATTATTTATATGAAAAACAATACATAAAGTAGAAAATAGTTGAAATTACATTTTAAATACAATTTAATATTTAAATTTAAATGAAATTGTTTGCGCTATCAGCTTTTTGATAGCTTTAGTTCCAAATAAATACACTAAGTTATTTATTAACGTTATAAAGTTTTATTCACAAATGTATTGGATTAATTAGGTATATTAAGACTAGAAGCCAATTGCTTAGTCTTTCAACAACGACAGAGTAGTATTAATTGTCCACTATCAAGTTTATTAAGACTAGAAGCCCAATGCTTAGTCTTCTCAACAATGACACAATCTTTAATTAGCACGCTCGAGTTATGCGAACCAACTTTAACTAACAACGATAAATATTGAACTATATAGAGTGTAAACTCACTAGCTGCAGCAGCCGGCGGATCAGCGAGCGCCCTTTGTATAGAGAGAGAGAGAGAGCGCTGCACAAGAGAGCGCGGTACTATGACGAAGAGAGCGGCAAAGAATAGCGCTGATAACGCTGGCTGCTACAGCTCGAACTGCACTTAAGATAATTTGCATGTGTAAATGCAACTACAAATACTCTATATTTATTGAGCCGCGCAGGGCTCCAAATGTACAACAATTGTTGACTGCAACTAATTTTGTGCTGACGCCAACATACTCCCCCCGTTGAAAGGCTCCCTTTCAACAGTAAATCCAATTGGCGGCAGACACATCTTGTTCACGACACTCCTGATCATTCCTTTCGGTGTCTTCCAGTCAGCAAATCGAGCAATGCCATCTCTGCCCGGAATCACAGCATGCACTCTGGCTAGTGGCAAGCTCATGGTCGGCGGATTCTCGTCCTTAACGAGAAATACATCATCCAGTTGAATCGAACGAGCTGGAGATCTCCATTTAGCACGCCGTAGAAGGAGTTTGAGATACTCCTTACGCCACCGTGCCCAAAAGACTTGCTGTAGGTGAGTCATTTGCTGCCAACCATCCAAGCGGTTGCAGGCTAGGCTCGTTAGGTCCAGTTGCAGAATTGTTGCTGGAACTCCGCCAATAACAAAATTGGTCGGAGTCAACACATCTAAATCGCCAGGATTTTCTGTAATTGGATCTAACAGTGGAGAATTAGTTGTTGCCACAGTTTGACAGACAAGTGCTCGCCACTCATCACAAACGAGCACCGACTGATCAACACAGTGGCAATGGTGATGTCTTGCGGCGTTCTCTGCCGCATCCAGATTTTGGCGGCAGTGCTGTACGGCGATAGTTGCCTTCAATTCGCTGACCTCAGTGGCAGGCGCATCCATTGCCTGCGTCACCGGCTGCTGTTCGGCGCTGCTGTTGCGTAGATCTTGCAGCTGCTTCTTTAGCTCCTGTACCTGCTTGGCAAGCTCCACATTGACTTGGGCATCGGTGGAGGCATCAGCGACGGAAGCATTGTTGGCCTGCTCCTCTAACAGCTGCTCCCTGGCTTTGTGCAGCTCCAGTCGCGTTGCCTCCAGCTTGGCGTTACAATCGCGCAGCTGCTCGGCAAGCGGTCGCAGTGTCTCAAGCTGTTCGCTCTGCTGCGACAGAGTGCTTTCCAGATGTTGGATGAGTTGCTCGCTACGCGTCAACTCTTGGCGCATATCGTGCATCTCCTGCTGCAGAGATTGATTCGGAGAGTTCAATCTTCCACGATCTTGCAGGAGTGTGAAACACTCCTCTCGCCAACGAAAACCTTTTAAATGCTGCACGAGGAAGACTCGCTGCCAATCATCCAAAAGGTTGCGGTCCAGGATCGTTAGGTCCGGTTCCAGAATTGTTGCTGGAACTCCGCCAATCACAAAAGTGGCCGGAGTCAGCACATCTAAATCGCCAGGATTTTCTGAAATTGGATCTAAAGGGCGAGAATTAGTTGTTACCACAGTTTGACAGACAAGTGCTCGCCACTTATCAAAAACGAGCACCGACTGATCAACACAGTGGTAATGGTGATGACTTGCGGCGTTCTCTGCCGCATCCAGATTTTGGCGGCAGTGCTGTAACTCCAGGAGCTGGATCTTCGATTCGTGCTCATTCCTGCTGTAGCTCTCGGTTAGCTGCAGCGTCCAATCGAAATTTACCGCCTGATGTTGCAGCTGCACCAACTCTGCACTCTGGATGGCTATCTGCTTCTGTAGATGCTGCCGTTCGCTGGCATGTTGTTCGGCCAGCCGGGATTGAAGCTGGACCAATTCTAGTTGGTGTATCTGCTCCACATCAAGAAGCTCCGTGTTGATGCGCTGCAGCTCCAGGCCCACTTGTCTGGCATGCAGGTCAACACTTGTTGATTCGCGCTGCTTTTGTTCCTGCTCCAGATCCGCCTTCATCTCCAGCCTGACCAGATCTGCGTCATCACCGACCACAATGATTGCCTGAGCGATATCCACATCGATCAATGTTGACTTGCGATTGTCACCGAAGGCAGATGCCTTGACGGAGTTGACGCCGTCGCGTTCCACACTGCTCGCGAAATCACTGACGACATTGTCAATAGCCTGGTCACCATTGGCAGAACTCGTTGACACCTGGGCACTCTCCTCGGGGTTTTTCACCAGACGCGACATGCTCTTCAACTCACTAGCTTTGGCCACAGTCACGCCATCCTTGGTGAATTCTGGATCGGTTGGGGGTGCCACTTCACAATCTCCAGTTCTAATTCCAGCACTAGCATTATCCTTGTCAGAATCTATGATGTGCGCTTCAGACACCAAGCGCTTCTCATCATCAACTGTCAACCGATCAATTGCCGACTCAACATTCCGAAATGTTGACGATAAAGGACGTGATTCGAACATTTCAAGCTGCCTTTTCAACCGATTTTTCAGTGACGTGTTCAGATCCAGAAAGTTTTTGCTCAGCACACTGCTTATTTCATCGAAGTTAAGACGTTCCAGGGCATCATGAAAATGTTTGAACTCGGCTCCAGTTGTGTTGAGCTGCTCTAAGTTTGACTTGATTTGTACCGAATTAAGCGAATTTAAAGTAGGCACCGACCACGACTCGTCAATACTCTGTAGATCACTATACATCGCTTCAGTCTTGCGCTTATAATACGAAATCAGGCGCAGGCACACTTTCACTGGACGCGACTGTTGTGTTCATGTTTAGGCTTGACGCTCGCACAAAATTGCAGCCAAATGCACGAATTTACCGATAACAACAAAATGCAAAAGGTTTCTATGTGCTTAATCGCGCAAGCACAGCTGCTTATGTACACGAAACAAGTTCACGAAAGTTCAAGCGAAGCAGCGGCAAACACCAAACGACAATTGCGTAGCGGATTTATCACCAAGCGGAGAGAAGACAAGTGCACCAACAACAAACAGCTTCTATATATCGCCCACGCTCAGCTGCTTATGTACCGACGCACGAAAAGTTCACAAAAGTTCAAAGCGAAGCAGAGGCACACTAAGCGGCGATTAAGAAGCGAATTGATTTGCACTTGTCTTTTAATGTTTTATGCACTAGTTTTTATTTGCAACTAGCTTGATCACAAATGTTTTGTTTTTGTATTTTTGTTTTGTTTGTGATGTTGTTTATTAAATGCACTTAATAAACAAGAATTCACGTCGGGGTCACCAAATGTTTGCGCTATCAGCTTTTTGATAGCTTTAGTTCCAAATAAATACACTAAGTTATTTATTAACGTTATAAAGTTTTATTCACAAATGTATTGGATTAATTAGGTATATTAAGACTAGAAGCCAATTGCTTAGTCTTTCAACAACGACAAAGTAGTATTAATTGTCCACTATCAAGTTTATTAAGACTAGAAGCCCAATGCTTAGTCTTCTCAACAATGACACAATCTTTAATTAGCACGCTCGAGTTATGCGAACCAACTTTAACTAACAACGATAAATATTGAACTATATAAAGTGTAAACTCACTAGCTGCAGCAGCCGGCGGATCAGCGAGCGCCCTTTGTATAGAGAGAGAGAGAGCGCTGCACAAGAGAGCGCGGTACTATACGAAGAGAGCGGCAAAGAATAGCGCTGATAACGCTGGCTGCTACAGCTCGAACTGCACTTAAGATAATTTGCATGTGTAAATGCAACTACTAATACTCTATAATTATTGAGCCGCGCAGGGCTCCAAATGTACGACAATTGTTGACTGCAACTAATTTTGTGCTGACGCCAACAGAAATCTTGGAAATATTTATGAAATTGATTTCAGGGCAGATTTATATTATTTATTTATATATTTACTGTTTATATATTTATATGACTTATTTATTCATTGTCAAATTAAAATTAGTTGATACAAAAATACAAAAAGTAAAAAATAGCTTGAATTAAGTTAGAAAAATAATTTAGTATTAAATATAAATTGAAAAATATGAAATTGCATTGATTTCTATTTTTATTTTTATAATTTATTTACATAATTATATTCATTTATTTATTTAATGCCAAGTGTATTAAAAATAAAATTGAATATTTAAATTCAAATATATGAAATGATTATAAGATTGATTTGCTTGGGTGTTTATATTTATTTATAGATTAATTATTTATATTATTATTTTATTTATTTAATGTCGATAAATTGACTGCGAAAGCTATAAAATAAATAATTCAAATTATAAGTAATCTATATTTTGTAATATTAAAGTTTAAATTAAAAATCAAGTAATATTTATAATTTATATAAAGTATGGTTTTATTAAGCGTTGGTCAAAGGAATTTGATGACCCTTATACGACCAAGTTACTTTTTACTTCTCTTGTACGTCCAATTCTGGAATATGGATCTTGTGTGTGGTCTCCACAATATCATATTCACCAAAGTAGATTGGAATCTGTGCAAAAGAGCTTTCTACTTTTTGCGCTTCGTCGCTTTGACTGGGGTGTACTGCCTCCATACTCAAATAGGCTTCTTCTTATTAACCTTCCTTCCTTAACTAATCGTCGTGTTATGTTAGGAGTTATGTTTGTCGTAAAGTTACTTAAAGGCGAAATCGACTCAACTGCGTTGATGAGCCTAATAAATTTTTCAGTACCCTCTAGACAGTCTCGTTATTACCTCCCACTTTCTCTTAATCGTTGTACTACTAACTATTCCCTGCATGAACCGTTTCGAGTACTCTGTAATGATTACAATAAACTATATCATGTAATCAATTCAGAGTCCTCTATTTCTCTAATTAAAAACTCAATCCTTAATGTCTTATCTAGAGATTAACTTTTTTGCATGTACAGGTGGTGGATCTTATCTAATTCTTACTAATTATTTTCTTACTAATTACTTTTGGTCTGATTGGGTTTTTCTGGGTTTTCCCCAATTCTTGCAACAAATGTTGGACCATTTTGCTTTTTACCCCAGAAATCTTAGAAATCTTAGAGATCTAAAATAAATTGAAAAATAAAAAATAAACATTCTTATATATTCTTATAAATATTTAATTATTTTTTAATTTCTTTAAATTTTTAATTTTATCATAAATTTAATTTAATTATAATTTTTAATTTTTGTATTCTTGATGTCGACTGACTTTAGTTGACAATTAAATAAATAAAATAAAATAAATAAAAAATAATGGAAGCATATTTATAATATATATTTATTATATACAGTGGCTCACATAGGGTTTTGCCCAGTGCCTAGCACAAATTTTAATTGCCTGCCATAAAGTAATTATGTAATATTTTTCAAAAACTCCAAAGACTCATGGCAGGTACATATATTAACCAGAAAAATAAATATATGACCCTAAAAACCTGGGATTTCCCCAGCCACTAGGTCGGGTTATGTAAAAAAGTACCTAAGTTTATGATCACAAACTTTTTGCCCAGATACTTTACGGACACCTGGATGCCATAAAACCCGGATTTTTTACCTAAAGTTGATTTTTTTTTGGTATAAATAGACCAATCCTTCATAGTCAGTTTAGTTATATCCTGCACTACCATTGAGCAAAGGAAACTCATCCTGGAACACTTAAAAATCAGATATTCATATCGCCAAATAGCTAAAATGGTCAATATAAACACCTCAACTGTATTCTGCATCATTTGGAGTTTCGTCGACGAAAATCGGACAAAGGACAAGGGCGGAATGGCACCAAGCCCGATTTTCTCCGAGCAGGACAAGCCGAGGATCATCAGGAAACAAGGGGAAATCTTAAGCTATCGGCACAAAAACTGACTCAATAGGTGCAGGATAAAATAAGGAAAAAGTTCAGTATGGGCACTGTGCTCCAAGTTCTGCGCAACCATGACTTTAAGGCCCGAGTACAACGGAAAATGCAATTTACAAGCGCAAAAACTAGAGGCTCTAGGATTAGGTTCGTCGAAATCCACTTGGGCAAGTATTTGGCGTTCTGGAACACAGTCGTATTTGAATTTTGTGATTATTGCAACAACAATGGACAGGAATGTGTACTTCGATATACAAAAGGAAAATTTACTCCAAAGTGCCGAGAATCTGGGAATCCGACGTACTTTCCGGTTCTACCAGGACAACGACCCCAAGCATAAGGCCGGAATAGTACAGTCCTGGCTTAGATCGAACTGCCCCCACATGATAATTCCACCGGCCCAGTCTCCAAACTTATTGAAAATTTGTGGGCTCTGCTGGAAAATAACATCCGGAAACACAACATATCCTGCAAACAGGATCTCCAAAATGCTCTGCAGGAGGAGTGGAGCAGGATCAGTCCAGAAACTACCCGGAAGCTGGTATCTTCCATGAAAAATAGATTAAGCGAAGTTCTTAAGGCTAAAGGATATCATACTAAGTATTAACCTCCTTATTTAAGCTTTTATACGCCAAATATTTAACTTTTTTAAGACTGGGCAAAATGTTTGACATGAATTTTGGTTATGTTTTCAGATTTTGACTAGTTAATTAATTAATTAATATTTTAATAAAAACTAAAGTTTGTTTTTTAAATGTGATATAACATTAAACGAATTGGCATTTAAACATTTTGAATTTGTTTCCTTGTTTAAACTTTATAGCACTTTAAATTTTTTGCTAGGCACTGGGCAAAACCCTAAGTGAGCCACTGTATGTATATATTTATTTAATTTATTTATATATTTTGCAAAAACAAACAAAATAAATATGATTTTAATTACAACACTTTCAATTGGAATCATATTCCACTAAATTCCTCTATTCCAGGTTGGCCCATCTGCGTCGCTATGCGGCGTTGTCTCCTCGCTGGTCGCTTTACTCATTTGGATGCACTGGAAGCACTTGCACAAACCTTATGTGGCACTCTTTAAACTGCTGCTGTTGTGCACAGTGCTCTTTGGCATTGGCACTTTGCCATATCAGTTGAATTTTGCCGGGCTGCTTGCTGGCGTTGCTTGTGGCGCACTTATCACAATATCATTGGTGCCATTTGCCACCTTCACCAAATATGGACGCAGAAAAAAGGTAAACCGAGAATTCAACATTCTCAATCGATAGATTAACTCATGCATATTGCATGCACATTTGTGATCGATATTTTTACAGATCAACCTAATTTGGACGTGTATCGTTTTCCATATGTTTGTTTGCGCCGCGCTGATTGCCACCTTTTACATTTATCCCAGCGAATTTAGCACTTTTAATTTTGTGGATGATGTTTTTGGTAGCGGCAACAAAGGCTACACAAGTGCAACAAATAGCAATATTGGCCATCACAATGGTGAGGTGAGCACCACAACCCGTCGCTATTCGCAAACCCAAAAGCCACAATATTATTATCATCATCATTCTGAGGATATTATTCGAAATGGTGGCGGTGCTTTCACCGAGGAAAATATGATTGCGGTATGTTAAATACACAACACACTAATAACAGACAGAAAATAATAAATTGAAAATAATATTATACATACTGCTGTTATGTTAACAGAGAACTGTAAGCGATCACACGTTAGTTTTAGCTCTCTGATATGTACATACTTACATATTTTAACATTTGAAAAACCCATCGTTGCTGATTCTTCTACTTACAGCACATCTTTCCCGATGTGCAGCGGCAAAAAAGTGTTCAACTCTGGCAAAAAAGTCTCTATTCGCGTGCATTCAGCTTCAATTCCAATGCCAATTCCAGTTCCAGTTATGGCGAACGCATTTATAAAAATATGCAATATTCTCCAAAAAACGTAAACAACAAAGATAATTATAATAAAACTCAAATAAATTACCAAAAAAATAACGATAATATGTATACTAATAATACCAAATATAAGGGCCTATAAATCTTCCATAATTAAAAAAATAAAAACGTGAATAATAATAAGCAACAAATGGCACAAATATTGCGTGCACAACAAAAAAAATATATACAAAAAATGTACATAAATTATACAAAATTATATATATATATATTCGAAAAATATTGCATGTATCATGATCAGTATTTTAAAATAAATATTAAAACACCATTCACGATTCAAAAAGCTGTTTTAAATACATACATATATATGTTTATTCCATATGGATATTTCTTTATTTTATTTGTATTACAATTTTTATTACCAACGGCCGCGTCCTCCACCGCCACCACGTCCTCTGTTAAATCCACCACGGCCCGCACTCCCTCTAAAACCACCGCCTCCGCGTCCACCGCGAAAACCTGCAAAAAAAAAAACAAATTACGTAAAATAATAGAAATCAGTTGACGAGACTGCAAGACAAACCAACCTCCACCACGACCACCGCCTCGTCCACCGCCCACTCCTCCACTCGGTCCACCCTTTTTCTTGGCGCCCTTTGGCTGTGGTGGCTTTGGCAAAAATCTGCCAATCGGAAGCAATTTTCCAGGATCGATAAACAACTTTTGCTGTGGCTTAAAACTGTTTGCATATACATTCTCCGACAACTTTATTGACACTGAGTAATCTCGTACTGTGCCAAAAATTTCATCGATTTTGCCTATTTGCTCTTTGTTCTCCAAAAAGATGGGCGCATTAAAATAGGGCACATCTTCAATATCCACCTTGCAGACAAGATCATTTTGGCACGCGTAACTGAAATTGCCCAAGGGAATAACACGATCCGGCGGGCCCTGATCGAAATTGCCACGTCCACCACCGCCACCACGTCCGCCACCTCGTCCAAAGCCACCGCCGCCTCCTCGACCAAAGCCACCGCCGCCTCCTCGTCCAAATCCTCCTCCACCGGACTTGTTGAATCCTCCACCACCTCCGCCGCCGCCACGAAAACCTAATTAAATAGATATACATTTGCAATTTATACGCTTCGTATATTTACACACCTCTGCTGCCACCAACTCCACGACCGCGTCCAAATGACATTTTTATGTTATAAATTTTCAAAACTGATTATAAACACGTGCGGCAATTAGTGATGTGCAAAATCATAGCAGCAGCGATATATACACGATGTGTAAGCAACGCTGCTCACTCAAATATCTTCCCACAATATATATCGCGCTTACATCACGCATACATAAATAACGAGAATTCATTGAACAATCGATTAATGGCTATTTTGGTTCAGTGCTGACAGTCTTTCGGCCTTTTAACAATTACTAGTTGGTTTTAGAAATAACAAAATATACAGCAATGTATTAAAAAAAAATTATATTACAATTAATAAAATATATAAACAATTTTGCAAGGAAGCTATCGTTTTTCGAATGGATTATCGTGTGCCCTTAATTATCGACAGATTTCGATAACTTATCTGATATAAACGATCGAATACATTTGGGATTTATCATTGCAAATCGTTCGCACAAAAAATTAAGGTAGGTGAAGGAATGACGTCATACGGCGCATAGAAAAAGGGAAGCAGTGAACGGTGTGAATTAGTGAAAATATAATTAATCAATTGTTGTGTGAATTAAATGTTGAGTAAAGAAATTGTAAGCCCTCCAATACATAAACAACAATTAGAAGATTAATTAAATTCTGCATGTAAATAGACACACATAGAAATATATATATACGCATATATCTGTACACACTTACATTTTTATGTACATAGATTACAAGTGTTGCTCTACTCAAAAAAGAAAAAAATAATTGGAATTTGTGTTTTTATTTACGTGTTGTAGAGTTCAACTTGAAAAATGACAATTGGCGAGCCACAAAACGATTTACAAGCGACGACGACAATTAAACGAAATCAATTACAAATAAATCCAAATAGCGATTCGATGGACAACGGCAACATTGATAAAACCAATAACAGTGCCAAGCACCAAAAACAGGTAAAATGTGAAAAACAATTTCAGCTACACACACATATACACGACATACGCAATTTACGCATATTTCCAACACATACGTCATACGTCAAATGACGGTTTAAATTGAATTTAGAGCAGAGTTAAAAAAAATTCATGATGAGATCACTTGGACTGACACACACACAAATTATGCGAGCGATTGTTGATCACAGACAACAATAAAAAAGAAGAATAAAAAGTGCGGACACATAAACAATACTCACGGAAAAAATGATTAAAAATAAAAACTATTTAATTATGACAGTGCTCATGTAAAAAAAAATATGTCTACGCTCATGGTCAAAATAATGAGTACACTACTCGCATCAATTATTTGTATCCTTTATTAACTTAATTTTTTAATTATTTGGAAAAACAGTTTGCGGTATTTAATAATTTAGATTACAATATTATATAAAGTTCAAATTTACCAAATTCTCTGTATTTTTGCAACATAATTTATGTTTACACTTATTGCTTATCGATCACCAATTTGACAAAATTAAGCTCAAATATGTGTAATATATCGACATTTTACATTTTAATTATTTTCGCTTAGAACGATGCCACCATATCTTTTCTACGCGCCGCACGCAGCGGCGATCTGGGTAAAGTGCTGGAATTCATAGATGCTGGCTTAATAACGGATATTAATACCTGCAATGCGGTAACTTAGTATATATGTAACAAAAAAACTACATTTAAATTTATTTATTTTTGTGTATACATTTTTATTTATATTTATATATATATATATATATATATATATATATATATATATATATATATATATACGAGGGTGGTTTGATGAGTTTGATGAGAGAAACAGTGGACTTCACCTGGCCAGGTCAGGTACTCATCAAACCACCCTCGTATATATATATATATATATATATAAATATATAATTATTTGAAAATTATGCATTTTGGTATATATTTTGATATACAGTGTATCACAGCTTATATGGAGGAGTGTCTAGCAAAAATTTTAATTGCCTGCCATAAACTAATTATACATTTTTTTTTTCAAAAATTCCAAAGACCAATGAAAGGTACTTGTATTAACCTCCAAAATTAATATATGATCAAAATAAACTGGAGTTTCCCACCTGCTAGGTCGGGTTATGTAAAAAAGTACCTCAATTTATGGTCATAGCTTATTGGAAGTCCTAAAAAATTAACATATTTCGCGTATAAAAGCTGAAATAAGGATGTTAATACTTAGTATGATATCCTCTTGCCTTAACAACTTTGCTTAACCTATTATTCATGAAAGATACCATCTTCCAGGTACTTTCTGGGCTGATTTTGCTAGATAAGCAGTGCATTTTTGAGATCCTGTTTGCTGGAAATGCTGTGATCCAGATGTTATTTTCCAGCAGAGTCCACAAATTCTCAATAACATTTAAATCTGGAGACTGTGCCGGTGGAATTATGATGTGGGGGCAGTTCCAGACAAGTCTGTACTGTACTATTCCGGCCTAATGGAATGGGGTCGTTGTCCTGGTAGATCCGGAAAGTACGTCGGATTCCTAGCTTCTCGGCACTTTGGAGTAAACTTTCATTTAAATATATTGAGATACACATGCTTGTCCATTGTTGTTTCAATAAACACAAAATTTCCGACGCCGGCTGCCGACGCTGGCTGTCCATACCAGGACACTTCCTCCGCCGTGCGAGCCAAAAATGTAGGATTTGTTGTACTCGGGCATTGAATTCAGGGTTGGGTAGAACTTGAGCACAGTTTCCACACTGCACTTCTTCCCCATTTCATCCTACACATGTAGAGTCAGTTTTGGAGCCGCTAGCTTAGGATTTCCTCTTATTTTCCTGATGATCCTCCGCTATTCCTGTTCCGATGTTCGTCGACGAAGCGCCGAATGATGTTGAACACAGTTTGGCTATTTGACGATGTGAATATCAGATTTTAAAGTGTTCCAGGATGAGTTTCCGTTGTTCAATGGTAGTCCATTTGCCCATAGTCCTTGTTGGCTGGTAGCACCCACAAACTTTTCACAGAATCGTTCCCGCTCTTTAACTGTTTCGCAAGCATCAACTACACATCACGATCCGGTTGCTTCTTAACCGGTTCGTGAGCATGTGTTGCTCTCTTTAATCGCTTTTGTGGTTGAGCAGCTCAACAGCTGATAGCTCGTGCTCCATAAACAAACGCTGCTTAAATTTGTTTTTTGTTTTACTATTTTAAATTAAATTATATTTTTTTCCATTTAGAACGGTTTAAATGCGCTACATTTGGCGGCCAAGGATGGTTTTGTGGACATATGCAATGAACTGCTCAAGCGAGGCATTAAAGTGGACAGTGCCACCAAAAAGGGCAACACGGCGTTGCACATTGCATCGCTGGCAGGACAACAACAAGTGATTAAGCAATTAATACAACACAATGCCAATGTAAATGTGCAATCCTTGAATGGTTTTACACCACTTTATATGGCAGCACAAGAAAATCACGATGCTTGTTGTCGTCTGCTACTAGGAAAAGGGGCAAACCCTTCACTGGCCACCGAAGATGGTTTTACGCCGCTAGCTGTAGCAATGCAACAGGGGCACGATAAAGTTGTCGCTGTACTGCTCGAAAGCGATGTTCGTGGCAAGGTGCGGTTGCCTGCTCTCCATATTGCCGCCAAAAAGAATGATGTAAATGCTGCTCTGCTTTTGTTGCAACACGATCAGAATGCTGACATTGTTTCCAAATCTGGTTTTACGCCGCTGCACATTGCTGCCCATTATGGCAATGTGGATATAGCCGGACTACTCTTGGACCGCGGTGCGGATGTTAATTACACAGCCAAGCATAATATAACGCCGTTGCATGTGGCATGCAAATGGGGCAAGGCGGCGGTTTGTTTGTTGCTGCTCGAGCAAAAGGCGCGCATTGATGCCACCACGAGGGATGGCTTAACGCCTCTCCATTGTGCCTCACGCTCTGGACATGTTCAGGTGATACAGCTGCTGCTTTCGCAACATGCCCCAATTCTGTCCAAGACCAAGAATGGACTCTCGGCGTTGCACATGTCCGCCCAGGGAGAGCACGATGCAGCTGCCCGTCTGCTACTTGATCATAAAGCTCCTGTGGATGAGGTCACTGTGGATTATTTAACTGCTCTGCATGTGGCTGCCCATTGTGGTCATGTGCGTGTCGCCAAGTTGCTCCTCGATTATGGAGCCAATCCGAATTCGAGGGCTTTAAATGGTTTTACTCCGTTGCACATTGCGTGCAAAAAGAATCGCATTAAAGTCGCCGAATTGTTGTTGAAACATGGCGCTAATATAGGCGCCACTACGGAATCGGGACTGACGCCGCTTCATGTCGCCAGTTTTATGGGTGAGTTCCCAATTTTATATCCATATATCTGATTTTTTTTCTGTTTTTCCGTCTTTACTTTAGTTCGTTTTTTATAATGCGTACCATTGCTGCGCTCAAGCATTAATTTATTTATTGTATTTGCTAATTCCATTGTTTCTCTTTTTTTTGCAGGTTGCATGAACATAGTGATTTATTTGCTGCAGCACGATGCGAGCCCCGATGTACCCACAGTGCGTGGCGAGACACCACTTCACTTGGCAGCGCGCGCCAATCAGGTTTAGAATTACAAACTGATCTATTATACATATACATATATATATATATATATTAATAATGCGCATCTCTCCCTAGACGGATATTATACGCATTCTCCTTAGGAATGGAGCACAAGTGGATGCCATTGCTCGGGAGGGACAAACTCCGTTGCATGTTGCCGCCCGGCTGGGCAACATTGATATCATCATGCTGATGTTGCAACATGGGGCACAAGTGGATGCCGCAACCAAGGACATGTATACAGCTTTGCACATAGCCGTCAAGGAGGGCCAGGAGGAAGTGTGCCAGCAGCTCATCGATCAAGGTGCCCAGCTGGATGCAGTGACCAATAAGGGATTTACCCCCTTGCACCTCGCCAGTAAATATGGGAAGGTCAAAGTGGCAAATCTGTTGCTCCAAAAGGGTGCCGCCATAGATAGTCAGGGCAAAAATGAGGTGACCCCGTTGCATGTGGCAACGCATTATGATCATCAGCCCCTTGTACAATTGCTGCTAGAGCGTGGCGCCTCCACACAAATTTCGGCACGCAATGGACACACTTCCCTCCACATTGCCGCCAAGAAGAATAATCTAGAGATTGCACAGGAGCTGTTGCAACATGGTGCTGATGTTGCTGCCACAAGTAAATCGGGTTTTGCGCCGCTGCATTTGGCTGCCCAGGAGGGGCATGTGGAAATGGTTCAACTGCTTCTGGAGCAAGGGGCTAATGCAAATATTGCTGCCAAGAATGGACTGACTCCTCTCCACTTGGCTGCCCAGGAGGGAAGAGTTTTGGTCTCCCGTTTGCTCCTCGACCATGGCGCTAATATTTCCGACCGCACCAAGGCTGGCTATTCCCCGCTTCATATTGCAGCGCACCACAATCAAATCGATGAAATTAAATTCCTGTTGGAGAATGATGCCAACATTGAGTTGACCACAAATGTGGGCTACACACCTCTGCATCAGGCTGCTCAACAGGGACACACCATGGTCATCAGTCTCCTGCTGCGACACAAAGCAAATCCAGATGCGGTCACAAATGTAAGTCAACTATTAAATTTCTTAACTTATTTGAATTTGCGCGCCAGGTTTTTATACTACTATACCAAAAAGGTATAATAGTATATTGGTTTTGTTCAATGTCCGTCATGCTGTCTGTCCGTCCATATGAACGCGCGTTCCTCCGGCACCCTTAGAGATAGAGACTTGAAACTTGGAACGTATATTGGAAAATACTCTCAAAAGTTAAAGTGTCTTGGGTTTGGACCTACGTCCACTAGGGAGCTAGAAAACCGCGAAATTCGATTTTAGAAAATCGAGAAATCCACATATCTCTCACAATTTAATGGATACGGTCACCAATTTTGGTTGGTAGGTTGTTGGCGAGGTCGTTGAAAGATTGGCATGTGCCACGCCCACCTCCGACGCCCCATCACCTCCGCCCCTTAAATTTTCAAATGGCTATATCTTCCGCAGTTTTTGAGTAGGGAACGTCAAATTTGGTAAGTATATTACTGGTAATCGCCTTTAAGAACCGATAACAAATTGGTGGTGCCACGCCCACACCTGCGCCTATAATCGACAATTCCGATTGTAAATCGATAACTCCGTATATCTCCGAAAATTTTAAAGATAGAGAACCAAACTTGGAAGGTAATTTTCTGGTAACCTCCTCCAAGGATTGTCATATAACTTTTTGGACCACACCACATCCGCCTCCCCCAGGAACTTCGTCCCTAGAAATTTAAAATGCGCATATCTGCCGTAATTTGCAAGCTAGAGTCGCAAAATTTTATGGTATAATAGTATTTCGCTGTCGGTTACGTCCGACTGCAACGTTCTATCTAGTTTGTATATGTTTTCGTAGGTGTTGGTAAATAGTTGTTTAATGTGGGCATTAATCTTGTTAAATACTTTATTGGTATTGAGGATATTCCTTGAGTATTGTTTAAATACTTATTCAAATTAAAGGTATTCTGTTTATTATTAATGTCGCGTTGCTAAATATTTATTATTGATTGGAGTATTCTTTTAATTATTCATGTTTAGCTTTTGCTTTATATTTATTTGTACAAGTTGAATTTTATTTTATTTATATATTTTGTATTTTTGATATTTACTTCACACAATTTTTTGCATTAAACAATATAATAAGCACAGGCAGAAATGGCCGCCCAACGAATCAAGGATTACAGCACTAAAAAAAATTACATGCCTTCCGCTAGATGGCGCTCTCTCTCTTTCTGCACTTCCCAATTGATCTTTGAGTTTTAAAGCCAAATTAAATGCGGCTGCGAATGTAACCAACAATTAAAATATCTTCGGCAAGTGTATATTGAAATATGCACCAACAAAATTTCGAGCTTTTGCCCAAGTAAACAACAACAGCAGCAACAGCAACATAATATTTGATAGTATTTTCTATTTTTAAATGCACACAAATGTTTATACATACACACACACACACACACACACACACATGCATAGCATCAGCAGGAAATATTGAATAGAGTCTGCTAAGAATTGATCTAATGCCTTGGCTGCGATTGGCTATCGCTCTATGCTCTCTCAGAGTGTAGCGCTCTCTTGTGTTATTATACCCTTAACCCATTCAAAATGGGTAAAAAGGGTATAATGGTTTTGTGCAAATGTATGTAACAGGCATAAGGAAGCTTCTCCGACCCAATAAAGTATATATATTCTTGATCAGGATCACAGCCGAGTCGATATAGCCTTGTCCGTCTGTCCGTCCGTCCGCCCGTCTTTATGAACACGCGGATCTCAGAGACTATAAGAGCTAGAGACTTCAAATTTTGAATATAAGTTTCGTGTACCAGGCGCAGATCAAGTTTGCTTTATTTTATCGATAACTGCCTCAGTTTCGGAATTATCGATACATTTCGATTTCCGATAGATATAAACTCCACAAAGAGATAGAGGCTTCTAATTTATACATAATATGCTTATACAGATTACTGATCAATTGCCAAAATTTCATTAAGATCGGATAAGAAACACCAAAGTTATAGTCGAAAATATATTTTCATATTAATCTTCTTGCTGTCAGCAGCCGCAAGCAATTTCTGTATGCATAAATAGGCGAGCGCATGTGGGAGAAAGAGATGCCATGATAATCGACGCTAGCGTCAATATATTTGTGTGTATTCTGCAGAGCCCCGATAAGTACTGTTTGTGAGTAAAAATACTCTGTAAGAAATGTACTTGCAGAACTGAACATTTGAGTGCAAATAATTTTAAAGAGAAATTATCCAATAAAACTAGAATATATTTAACAACTGGGTTAAGGGTATATCGTAGTCGAGCCAACTCGACTACAGCATCTTACTTGTTCTTTATTTATGCAAACACACACGCATACATAGAAGCTGATTGGGTTCTCAGAGACCGTAACGGAATGGATGAGGTGTTGGGTAGATGGTTGGTGGAGGTGGTTGGTAGTGATCTGCTTGTGAAAATTCGGGCGTTATTTGAAAAAAATGACTTGAAATAGTTTTGTATAAAACATTAAGTTGAACGCTCCAGTGCTGGACAAGAAAAAAAGAAGAGAAATAGAAAGAGAAAATAAAAATAGTAATAAATTAAATAAACAAAATAAATTAATAAATAAAATGGCTAGTCAGCATTTAACATATTTAAATTCGATTTATTATTAATTAATTTTTACTGGTTTGTGTTTTCTAGAATGGACAAACGGCATTGAATATTGCGCATAACTTGGGCTACGTAACCGCTGTGGAAACGCTGAAGGTCGTCACACAAACATCCGTTATAAATACAACGACGGGCGTTATCGAAGATAAATATAAAGTTGTTGCACCCGAATTTATGCATGAAACTTTACTTTCGGATTCAGAGGACGAGGGCGGTGACGATCTGTTGGATCATCACAATCAATATAAATATATGGCAACGGATGATCTGAAGACAACCAATGACGATGAACATGATCATCAAAATTTCGATACAACAAATCCCGAACATGAACAAATCGAGAGTGCTATCGAAAGAGGTAAAACGAGCAACGATAATTGCGTCATTTTACTTAAATTTATTTGTGTATTCTTTTTTTTTTAACTGGCAGAAATGATTCGCACAACGGAAGCGACGAATCTGCGTGCTTCACCAATGGAACGACAAACGGATAATGTTGTCATTGTGCGACCGCCTGTGCATTTGGGGTATGCTCTGTATTTCTTTATAGATAATAATTATCGATAGTGTAAGAGCACATTTGAAAAACGTTGTAAAGCCCACCTTACAGATATAAAAAACCATGATTTTAACTCAACTATTAAATGTAAAGTGACTATAATTCCCTTTTTTTTAACGATCTTAAATAACATTATATACAGTGTCTCAAAACTCAGTTCGACCAGCGTCTGGCAAAAATTTTAAAGTGCTATAAAGTTTAAACAAGGAAACAAATCCAAAATGCTTAAATGACAATTTGTTTAATGTTATATCACATTTGAAAAAGAAACTTTAGTTTTTATTAAAATATTAATTAATTAATATTAGTCAAAAACTGAAAACATATCCAAAATACATTTCAAAGCATATTTCGCCCAATCTTAAAAAAAGTTAAATATTTGGCGTATAAAGCTTAAATAAGGATTTCAATACATAGTATGATATCCTTTAGCCTTAACAATTTCGCTTAACCTATTTTTCATGGAAGATACCAGCTTCCGGGTAGCTTCTGGGCTGATCTTGCTCCACTGCTCCAGCAGCCATTTTTGAGATCTTGTTTGCTGGATATGTTGTGGTTCCGGATATTATTTTCCAGCAGAGCCCACAAATTAACAATAACGTTTAAGTCTTAAGGGAGACTGGGACGGTGGAATTATCACGTCGGGGCAGTTCCAGACAAGCCAGTACTGTACTATTCCGGACTTATGCTTGGAGTTGTTGTTCTGGTAGAACCGGAAAGTACGTCGAATTCCTAGTTTCACTTCCTCCGCCATGCTAGACTGTTGCCTTTAAGTGTTTGAGATTCAGCTCAATATTGGACTGTCACCGCACAAAATTCCGTCCGTCCGGGCCAAAAATTTTGAATTTGTAATCATATTCAAACATGACTGTGTTCCAGAACTCCAAATCCTTGTCCCCGTGGATTTTGGCGAACCGAATCCTAGAGCCTCTATTTTTTGCGCTTTTAAATTGCTTTATCTGTCGTTCTCGGGCTTTAAAGTAATAGAAGCGCAAAACCTGGAGCACAGTTTCCACACTGAACTTTTTCCATATTTCATCCTGCAACTATTGAGTCAGTTTTTGATTTTTGCGATCTGAATATCCAATTTTAAAGTGTTCCAGGATGAGTTTCCGTTGATCAAAGGTAGTCCGTTTGCCCATAGTCCTTGTTGGCTTATTGAACCCGAGATGCAGAATATAACTAAACTGACAACGAAGGATTGGTCTATAAAATATTCAACTTTAGGTAAAAAATCCGGGTTATATGGCACCCAGGTGTCCATAAAGTAACTGGTCGAAATAACCTACAGCCATAAAAAGAGGTACTTTTTTACATAACCCTACCTAGCAGGTGGAAAAACCACAGTTCATTAGGGTCATATATTCATTGTGGTGGTTAATAAATGTACCTGCCATCGGTCTTTGGAATTTTTGAAAAATAATGAATAATGAGTTTATGGCAGGCAATTAAAAGTTTTGCTAGACACTGGTCGAACTGAGCTGCCATACACTCTATATATATTATTATAAAAGAAACTTTAAATAATACACTACTATATTTGTTTTTACAGATTCCTTGTCTCATTTTTGGTGGATGCCCGGGGTGGTTCGATGCGTGGCTGTCGCCACAGCGGTGTAAGGATAATTGTGCCGCCAAAGGCTTGTGCGGAGCCAACGAGGATCACATGTCGCTACGTGAAGCCACAAAGAGTGGCAAATCCGCCGCCGCTGATGGAGGGTGAGGCGCTCGTCAGTCGCATACTCGAAATGTCGCCAGTGGAGGGAAAGTTCCTGAGGTAACTATAAAACTAGATAGAACGTTGCAGTCGGACGTAACCGCCAGCGAAATACTATTATACCTTAATTTGTGTGCAGTCAAGAAATACAGTCCAAGTTTGCCTTTTTGAATGGGAACACGTTCTGTTAATTCTCTACTAATAAATATGTATATGATTTGCATATAAGTGAGCGTGGCTTTTAAAGACGGTGAGCAGAATTACACGGGGAGAGCAGACACAAAAAATTGTATAAGCTACTTTCACTCTTAAATTCCGGAGATATGGGCTTTTCGAGACTTTAGGGGCGGGAGTAGGCGTTGCCCAAAAAAATTATAGAGAAGTTTCCTAATAATCTTCCTACCCAGTTTGGTAACTAACTAACTTGAATTGCGGGGGATATGGGAGTTTATCGGTTTTGGGGGCTAGAGTGGGCGTGGCGCAAAAAATTTTGGAGTTCGATCTTAGTAATAAACCTTCTAAGTTTGGTAACTGTAGCTCTTAAATTGCGTGAGATACAGGCATTTATCGATTTTTGTGGGCGGGAGTGGGCGTGGTCCAAAATTTGTTTTCCACATTTATGAAGGCTGTTACTAGCAATATACCTTTAAAATTTGGTGACTTAAGTTTTCAAATTGCGTGAGATATATGGGCTTATCGATTTACACCAACAGGTGTATCGGTTTAGGTAGGTGAATTGGGCGTGGCCATCCAATTTTTGTATCGATCTTTGGGGGAGTTCCCAGTAACATACCTGCGACTCTAACTTGCAAATTACGGGAGTTATGCGCATCTTAAATTTATAGGGACGAAGCTCCTGGGGGCGGCGGATGTAGGCGTGGTCCAAAAATTGATATGACAATCCTTGGAGGAGGTTACCAACCTTCCAAGTTTGGTTACTCTATCTTTAAAATTTTCGGAGATATACGGAGTTATCGATTTACAATCGGAATTGTCGATTATAGGCGCAGATGTGGGCGTGGCACCACCTTCGGTTCTTAAAGACAATTACCAGTAATATACCCACCAGATTTGACGTTCCCTACTCAAAAACTGCGGAAAATATAGGAATTTGAAAATTTTAGGGGCGGAGGTGATGGGGGCGTCGGAGGTGGGCGTGGTATATGCCGATCTTTCAAGGATCTCGCCAACAACCTAACAACCAAAATTGGTGACTGTATCTATTAAATTGTGAGAGATATGGACTTATCGATGTGCTTAAATCGAATTTCGCGGTTTTCTAGCTCCCTAGTGGACGTAGGACCAAACCCAAGACACTTTATTTTTGAGGGTACTTTCCAGTATACGTTTCAAGTTTCAAGTCTCTATCTCTAAGGGTGTCGGAGGAACGCGCGTTCATACAGACAGACAGACGGACGGACAGCATAACGGACATTGAACATTAAAAAGAAGAAATATTTGACCATCTAGTTATTTCTTTTTGAAATTTGCTGCACAAAAACTATTTATATTTACCAACATAATAGGCAAAGTGGTCTACCAACGCTGAACGATAACGCCTTAATGGACCTTTTTGAGCAGCGAGCAATTCGGTGTTGCCCGTTCATTAAACCAACGAGAAGATTTCGAAATTAGCATATCCGTCTTGTTTATAGTTTGCTATTTAAAATAAAATACGCATCCTTAATAAATGTTCTAATGTGTCTAACACTTAAAATCAATTTTCGTCAGGGCATATGCAAATATGTATGCCTTGCAAATTTCACAACAAAATTAAAATACCCTCGGCATGTGTATATAGAATTTGTAAAATAAAGCAGCTGTTATTAATTAAATATTGAAGTACTTACTTTTCACTTCTTATCTAGTAATAATTTGTATATCTTTCTATCCGTTCTGAAGCCCAATTGTGCTGGAGGTGCCCCATTTCGGAGCATTACGCGAACGCGAGCGTGAGATAATCATACTCCGCTCGGACAATGGGGAAAGTTGGCGCGAACACAGCGTCTACGAGAACGAGGAGCATCTGCTGGAAACCCTGAACGAAACCATCGATGGGGAACTGAATCCTCTCGAGGATTTGCACACCAGTCGCATAATACGCATTGTGACTCAAAATGTGCCCCATTTTTTTGCTGTTGTCTCGCGAGTGCGGCAAGAGGTGCATGCAATTGGCCCCGATGGGGGCACTGTGGCATCGAGTGCTGTGCCTCAGGTGCAGGCCATCTTTCCGCCCCATGCGCTGACCAAAAAGATACGGGTCGGCCTCCAGGCGCAGCCCGTGGATCTCATCGGTTGTTCCAAACTGCTCGGACAGGGCGTTGCCGTCTCGCCTGTGGTCACCGTGGAGCCGCGTCGTCGTAAATTCCACAAGGCCATTACATTGAGCATGCCGGCGCCCAAAAGTTGCAATCAGGGCATGGTCAATGCTCAGTACAATGGAAATGCGCCCACTTTAAGGTTACTTTGCTCCATAACTGGCGGTCAAAATCGCGCCATTTGGGAGGATGTCACCGGTTCCACGCCCCTAGCCTTTGTCAAGGATAGCGTCAGTTTTACCACCACAGTCTCCGCTCGCTTTTGGCTTATGGATTGCCGTAATGTGGCCGATGCCAGCCGGATGGCTGCCGATCTTTATTCGTACATGGCTCAGGTGCCTTTTGTCGTCAAATTTGTCGTCTTTGCCAAGCGCATTTCTTTAACGGAGGCGAAATTATCAATTTTTTGTATGACAGACGACAAGGAGGAGAAAACGTTGGAGCAGCAGGCATCCTTCACGGAGATCGCCAAGAGTCGCGATGTGGAACTGTTGCAGAATCAGCAAATTTATTTGGAATTTGCTGGGAACTTGGTGCCCGTCTTAAAATCCGGTGATCAATTGAATATAAAATTTCAAGCTTTTCGCGAGAATCGCTTGTCGTGCATTGTCCATATCAAGGATGCGGAGCAGACCCAGGCACGCATCTCTTTCATGGCACAGCCGAAAGTGGAACCGGGTCAGGCTCCGCTACAACCGATCTGCGCTCTAAATCTTTGCCTGGATCAGTTGGAGGAGCAAGATCACCGTTTCAATGGCAACCTTAGCAATGGTCATGGCCTGAATTATAAAGATTTAATTAACGCCGAGATTAAGGCCAGCAAACAGGATAAGTTACCCATACAACGTGCCGATATACGTCTCTCGGATATATCCAATCTGTTGGCTGAAGATTGGCCTCGGCTTGCCCTGGAGCTGGGTGTTGCCAGCAGCGATATTGATTTGGTCAGAGCTGAGTATGCCGATCAACCACAGGCACAGCAGAGTCTCGTCATGCTGCGTCTTTGGCTGGAGCAGCAGGGCAACCGCGCCACTGGGAATGCCATGTCGCAGGCTCTTTCCAAAATGGGACGCGATGATATCGTGGAGCAATGTATTTATAATCTTGAACTGGTCACCGATAAATTGGAACGTGGTCTGGCTAATGTTAGAATGCAATCGACGCCTCCAGCTTTGACTCCTACTTTCAATGACGGCCTCAATGAGACTCTGGATATTGAGCAGCTCTGCGAAAGCGCACAAAATAATGGTTAGTAAAAGTGATTCGTTAATTTAGATTTAATATTGATAATTTTTTTTTCAAATGTAGTTGTGCTATGTTCGACGCCGCCAACAACGCCCATTGAGCTGCAGGATTATCAATATCAAATTAATTTGCAGCCAAGCGCTGGTATGCATTAAATATTGTCTATAGCTTAAGCTGCAATAATTTTGTATTTTACTTAGCGCTGTTTTTCTTTAGTTATCGATTAGCCGTGTTGCTTTTAATAGCGCTTAACAGCGTTGCTTAGAGGGCTTTTATTATTGCTCATATGTGGTCATAAATGCACACACCATTTTAAGTAATTAACAATATGGCGATCGTATTTAAGTGAGGGCACTAAATGTGTATTAAAAGTGTTGCTTAATATAATTAGAGATATTATAAAATTAGGGCGCTTAAATTAACGTGAGTTTAGTATAGCCAACAAATCTGATATGTATTAACATCTATTTATTTCACAGACAGTTCAACAATTATACCAATTGAAGTGCAAGCTGCCTTACCCGCGTCCGAAGATATGCTGCTAAAGTCCCTGGTGGACAAATGCGCCATAATAGAGCAACCGAATTCAAAGTGGACTGGCGTTAATGCAGCAAATGATTTGTTGCAAAGTGAACTTCAAGAATCGCATATCCAAACCATAACGCAGCTTTCTCCCCCAACCGATATCGAATGCAATATGTCCGAGCCGACAACAGAAACCGATTGTTCAATCGATAGATTTTAAAATTGTGCATGTGTGTGTGTGTTTGTGTTTGCTGTGTGTATCGCCTATATTTATTCTCGTGTATTGTATGTATTTACAAATTTTATTTTCAAAAGCACTCTTCAATCCTTTGCAAGAGTGAAAGCTTTGCATGCAAATGTATTAAACGTTCGGGTATCCAATTTATATATTATCAAAATCAACATTTAATCCATGTGATAAGCGGTCAGAACAAAAGAAAAAAAAAAGAAAAATTCCGCTATCATTTATTGATAGTGATTTTGATTTTCAACTAGCTTAACTAAGATTTGTCTCCCAGTAAAAATCAAATATTTTAAATATATGTACATATATATATATATATATATATATATATATATATATGTAAATATATATATATATATATATATATATCGAGCATATTTAAAACATATATACTAACAAGCTCTGCGTGAGAATTCCTTGAATTCGCTATCAATGAGTCGAAAAACGTAATATTGTATTTGGAAAAATAAATTGTTGAACTATTATATCAGTTTTTTAATTAAAAACTATTTTAAAAATTTATTATAAATTCCCCAAAAAGAGGTTAAAAACTTAGCATTTAATTTAAATTCAAAATTTCACTCAGGTGTTAGCGCCAAATAGGAGTTGGCTGCCTACCTTGTAGTTTTTATACTATTATGTCAAAAATGTATAATAGTATATTGGTTTTGTTCAATGTCCGTCATGCTGTCTTTCCGTCCGTATGAACGCGCGATTCTCCGACGCCCTTAGAGATAGATACTTGAAACTTGGAACGTATACTGGAAAGTACCCTCAAAAGTTAAAGTGTCTTGGGTTTGGTCCGCGAAAATCGATTTTAGCAAATCGATAAATCCACATATCTCTCACAATTTAATGGATACAGTCACCAATTTTGGATGGTAGGTTCTTGGCGAGGTCCTTCAAAGATCGGCATGTGCCACCTCCGACGCCCCTATCACCCCCGCCCCTAAAATTTTTAAATGGCTATATCTTCCGCAGTTTTTGAGTAGGAAACGTTTTGTGTTGCCACGCCCACACCTGTGCCTATAATCGACAATTCCGATTGTAAATCGATAACTCCGTATATCTCCGAAAATTTTAAAGATAGAGTAACCAAACTTGAAAGGTAATTTGCTGGTAACCTCTTCCAAGGATTGGCATACCAATTTTTGGACCACGCTTACAACCGCCGCCCCCAGGAACTTCGTCCCTATAAATTTAAAATGCGCATATCTGCCGTAATTTGCAAGCTAGATTCGCAAAATTTTGAAGGTATGTTACTGGTAACTCCCCCAAAGATCGATAAAAAAAATTGGATGGCCACGCCCACTCCACCTACCTAAACCGATACACCTGTTGGTGTAAATCGATAAGCCCATATATCTCACGCAATTTGAAAACTTAAGTCACCAAATTTGAAAGGTATATTGCTAGTAACAGCCTTCATAAATGTGGAAAACAAATGTTGGACCTCGCCCACTCCCGCCCACAAAAAACGATAAATGATAGAGCTACAGTTACCAAACTTAGAAGGTATATTACTCCCGCCACTAAAGTCTCGAAAAGCCCATATCTCCGGAATTTAAGAGTGAAAGTAGCTTATACAATTTTTTGTGTCTGCTCTCCTCGTGTAATTCTACTCACCGTCTTTAAAAGTCACTCTTACTTATATGCAAATCATATACATATTTATTAGTAGAGAATTAACAGAATGTGTTCCCATTCAAAAAGGCAAACTTGGACAGTATTTCTTGACTGCACACAAATTATGGTATGATAGTATTTCGCTGTCGGTTACGTCCGACTGCAACGTTCTATCTTGTTATTAATTGACTTATCGATACTTTATGCACGTTGCTAAAAATCATGAGCAAAAAATAGAATACTTATCGCCGGCTGCTCGATAACAAATATCACATGCAATTTATCGAGTAAGTTTCGATACACTATACATATATATCGAAATACATATATATATAACATATATCATATAAATATAGTTTGTGCTCACACAGAAAATGAAAAACGTGTGGATGTGTAAAAGTTAAATGTGATTTCACAATTGCCATAAATCATCAATGAAAAGTAAATATTTAAAGGAAAACAATAGTTAATACAACTAAGCAGGGATATGTGTGTGCAAGTATTTAGAATCTAATTGATACACATGTGCAATAAAATTATGTATGTAAATATATTTACAGCTATTTAAAGGAAAAGTGCCTTTTGCTATTTCTTGTTATGTCATCCTTAAAAAATATCGCATGATTCTCGAATTTTAACAGCAGAAAGAGGAAAACGGAATTAAGAAAATTGTTATTGTAATTTTAATTTCGATGAATTTGCCACCGTGGTTGTATGTATGTGTTTATCAGCAGATATACATACGTACACACACACATATATATATATATATATATATATTTATATATATATATGTATATGTATACAGACGTATGTACATAATAAGTTTAGTGGTGTAAGTGGCGACAACATCGTTATCGATTATTCTCAGCGCTGAGAAAATAATCCCTAACAGCTTAGTAATTAAAAGTAATGTTTTCTATTAATTGCATATTAATGAAATATATCTTTATTAATTTCAGAATTAAATTGTGGACTTAGCCGCGATGATTACTATGCCTTTGCATGTTGCTCCTCAAGAAATGAGTTCAAATTTAAATAATTTAAAACAATTCAACGCGCCAAACATTATAATTAAATTAAAGCAAAAAAAAGGGAGAATCGCTAAAAAATTAAATAAATTATAAATATTTTTCAAGTGTGTGAAAGAATTAAATAAATTAAAACGCGCAGAAACAACATAATTTAAAAAAATAAGTTTCAAAATACCTACATAAGGAGTAAATACAAATAACAAGAATACCATAAAAAGGTATATGAAAGTAATGAATATGCTTGTAAACGTATACGAATACCAGCCAAGTATCGAATAAACACAAAAATACCATAAAATATCAAATAACGATACCTATATAATATAAACACTAGCAAAAAGATAAAATTGTTAATTAGTTCAATTAATTACGAAATCGTTTACGATAACAAATAAACAAGTGATTTTTTTCGTAGTTGCAACGTAATGAATTCAGTTCAAAGTGCCACCGAGCAGCAGGAGCAAATCGGGCCATTTAAGCGTAGATTGCGCAAACGACGAAACGTCAGCATCATTGATGCGTTAGGCAACACTGGTCTGACACTCTTGCAAAAATCCTACATCAAACAATTCTATTTCGAGAAGCGTGTTGGCAGCGGAGGAGCAGCAAAGCACGAGAAGCAGCAACAAAAACAGCTGTTTAGTGTTGGTCAATTTGGATGATTAAAGTACAGCAGCAATCGTTACGTATTTAACGGCTTACGTAAGCGTAAACGTAAGCGTTACAAAACCACGCCACACACATATATATATATGTTATGTTATCGATGAACTCGGCAAGGATGTTGCCATTTGACAATGGCCGCCATTTTATAGCGCTTGCCGCTTGCCGCGTGCAACACAAGCAGCCGCTGTGCAGCTGACATATCAAATTAAGAAAAACAAATAACAAAACATCATAATTTCTCAACTATATATATAACATATAAATAATAAACCTCAGCCATTGTAAATAACAACAAAAAATAATTTCTCAAAAATGTCAGCAAACCAGCAGCGTGAAAGCGCCACCTGTTGGTCGAATGAGCAGCCGGCAATGGTGTTGCAGCACCTAGCGGACGCAACCCGCGGCAGCCGGCAAGCAGCGGAACAGGAGGAATTATTGCAATTTTCACGCATTGCCACCAAAAATAATCTTATAAAGCTTAATTGGTGGCATTCACCAACGCAGCCAACAATCGATATTGAAGCCTCGTTTCTTGCCGGGGTGCCCACAAACGATATGCCAATGAAAATTGATAACAATAACAGCCTAAGCACGCCGTTAAAATCAAATATATCGCATAATCGCCACTCAAGATCAAATGATAAAAATAACCAACAAAAACAGCAGCAACAGCTGTCCACTTTTAACGCGGACAACATTAACATTGATGTTGACGAGGGTTTCGATCTGCAAGACTCGCAGCTGTTAGTGAAAGGTATGTGTATAGAGCTCGTTAACATAACATAAATTATTAACATTATTTATATAATTCAATCAGCTGTAGCTGTAATATCGATTATGCTGTTTGCAGATCACAATTAATTTGGCGATATTTATCGCACGCCGTTTTTCCTTTTTTTTAGTGTTGCCAGATGAGCTCTTTTTTTTGTTAAATGCTTAACTGTTTTTTTTGTATGTGTAATTTTATTCAAACACTGCTAATCTGTGCTTTATCATTGGAAAAATTGGCGTCTATAAACTAGATAAGATAATTACTTAGCCCTATATACAGTTAGTAACGAGCGCAACTAGTTGAAATTATAATAACTAAGCTGAATTTGAACTATGACTATGACTATAACTGTATGTGCATGCGACGCTTTAAAATACAAGTTTACATGTAAATATTGTTTTTTTTTTTTAATTACCGCTTTTGACTGCACTGCCTCTGCTGCTCAGTTATTCTTGGACAGCTGTGCTGTTCAGTTCAGTTGTCTGCTGCATATTCTCACTAAGATCTTTTAGTTGACGCTGGGCGCTTACGTTGATCGGTTTTCGTTTTTTTTTTTTTTCGGGTTTTTGGTTTGTTTTTGGGGTTCGGCAAAGGGTTCGTATTCGAAATCGAACAAAAGTGAAATGTGTATGTAAGTACGTATGAAAGTGTATATGTACATGCATATCAAGGCAGCCAAACAAACAATGAGCAACAGGTGGCGCTGCTAAGTTGGCATATGCATATTTATTTAGTGGCAGGTCAAAGCATTGAGGGTCGGCCATTAAAACAGTAGCGATTGAATTTAAAAAACATAGATGGCTTTATCGTATATACGTGTTATTGTTATTCAGTGTTTAATGTTAATTAAATCTCTTTTTATATTTTTTATTGTTTCTTTATTTTCAATTTGTTTTACGCATTTATTGACGCTTTTTGACTAATTGCTATGCCTCTTCTCTCCTTCGTCTTGTGCTTTTGTTTCAGCTTCGTTAAAATTCTTAAGTGCCTGCTGCTTGTTTGTGTGCGTATGCAAATATAAATTAACTGTACACGCTGCAGATGTATTGAATTTTCGGCCGTGTTTCTGCTTCTTAACGGCACATTTGTTACACATGTATACAATATACTGACTTATTGTCACTTAGCTGCAGTAAATTTTAAATGTATAACAAATAATAAACTTGAGAAATAATTAAACACAAATCAAAACATGTACGTAACAACTAAGCTACATGCGTAATTTTGTAGAAATGCACGTTTTTTCTTCTTCGGTTCATTTCGTCTCTTCTTATCAATCGCATTTTATCTATCATAAGTGTGTGTGTGGAAACATTTATGCTGCTTGTGCTGATTAAGCGTCGCTGCTGACTTTACTTCGCATGTCGCCTTCTTTTGCTCAAGTGTTTGACGTGTGACAGTCGCTCATTCAAATCAGGCATGTGTGACAATGACCGGAGAACTACGAATAACATATTGATTAACAGCTGGTAGCAGGAAGGCTCCACCTTAACAGATGTGCAGCTAACTCACTCATTGGTGTATCGTAATTACGATATATGTTTGTTGTTGACTAACTAAATTATGTTAAATACAAAATTACGGTAATGCGTGTCCTGGACTGTTATTCTGATTTACAAATATGAGGTGCATTGAATTTCGTAGAAATGGTGTGAGTTATTACGAAATACATATTTATGTGTATGTCTGTTTGACTGTTACTCCAAAGGATTAAATATCGTAACTACGGCACTTGTGTCACGATTTTTACGATTTTCGTATGTGTGTCTTCAGTTTAATTAAAATTTAAATAAATATGTATAAGAATGCAGGTCATTTTGAATATCGTAATTACTACTGTTAATTCTAATTTTCGTAAATACGTTTATAGCTGGTTATTTTGTATATATAACGTGATATGCGTGATTTCTTCGGCTTAACTCTAATTTATATAAATGTATACGGATATTTCAGCAGGCGCATATTAAAAAAGAAAGTATTAATTAAGAGAAGAAAGACATTGATAAAAAGTGAAATGTGCTAGTTTAAAATGTTACACACATTTTTCAGAAATTATAACCTCAAATAAGCTAAGAAAAGCTGATGATGAACTGCGATATATTGCAAGGTATGCATTTTAAATATGTATGTACTTGATTTAATTAAGTAAGTCTAAGACTAAATGGTGATTGTGGATAAGTATAGATAAAGATATTAGCATTTTTTCTATTTCTATAAATAGTTTATTAAATTGCAAATTGAATAATGAATATACATATATATAACAGCATTTTCTTTTTCTACAAATAAGTAGTTCAATTACAATATGTCTAATTCTTTTAATTTCAGATCCGAAACCATGCGTGGCACTCTTGAATCAAGGTCAACCGGATCAGATGAAGATCAGCGGTTATCGTTTGTCCCATTTTCGTTCGATTTTATGCTGGATTTGCATAATTCTCACGGGTGGATTGCTACGACTTGTGTTGTACTGGTGGCGCCACTGGTATCTGCTGGCCACTTGCGAGCCGTGCTCGCTGCACGAGGCCCAGCACGTCCTTATTGAGGAGGACTATCAGGGCAATCACAAGCTGTATCACGTAAAACCAGTCAGTATCCTGAATGTGGAGCAGCTTAAGTAAGTATGCCTATTCTTTTATCTAATTATTTATTAATATATAGATTTTAAAAAAATTCATATATATTTACAAGAAATGTGGAGTATATTTTTATTTATTTATATATTTATTTAACTTCAATTTAATATATGAACTTCAATTAAAAATATAAGAAATATTTACAATATTGATTTCTAGGGCATTTATGTTATTTATATATTTATTTATTTGTTACATATTTTTTACTGTCGACTTAAAATGTAAATTTAATACTAAGCTAGGCCTAAATTTCTTGGATTCAAAATAAATTTAATATTTTAATTAATATATCAATTAAACATTTAATTCAATTCTCGAAATACATTAAAATAAATGTAATGTATTTATCGCATATATTCATTCAAATACTTTTAATAATACATAAATTAATACACATTTTAGTTTAATTCTTTGTATACATACATTATATTAATACCGCATTCAATTGAATTACTTCAAATATTAAAAAAATATAAATAAAAATTCACTTTAATTATTTTTTTCTGCTTTTTAGAAAGCTAATGCAAAACAAAATGCCTGGCGAGGATTTCGATGACAACAAACTCCAACTGGCTGTACATTTCTCCTCCGCGCTCTTTAAAAGTGAGTAACTTAATTAAATAAATACGATTTTAACTAAAAGTCTACTTACTCTTAGACTGTCGCTCGTTGAGAATATTTCGCTGTAAGCAATTGGTTTATGCCTGGGACAGCAGCATCAACAGCTTCAATAAAATCAATGGCCTCGATGTGAATGTGCCCTGCTCCTATTACCATCAGCAGCGAGGATTGAGTCTGCAGGAGCAGCTCTCTCGCAGGATTGTCTTCGGTGAGAATGAGATCAGCGTTCCGTTACGAGATGTGAAGACCCTACTATTTCTGGAGGTCCTCAATCCGTTCTATGTATTCCAAATATTTTCGGTCATTCTTTGGTTTGCCTACGATTATTATTACTATGCTTGTGTCATTGTTCTAATGTCCGTCTTTGGCATTTCCATGTCCATTATACAAACCAAAAAGGTGAGTTGCTCTTTAAAATGATTGATACAGTTTACGGTATACGGTTAATAGCAACACTCATTAGAAATGTTTTAAAAACTGTTTTTTTTTTTATGTATATAAACTTAGAAATGGCTGAAAACTTTTTTAAAAAACAAGAGAGAACGTTGCAGTCGGACATAACCGACACCGAAATACTATGATACCATAAGATGTGTGTAGCCTAGAAATAATGTCCAAATTTGCCTTTCACATTGAGGTAGATATAAGATAGTAGACTTTCTTCGAAGTTTGGCAACTGTACTGAACTTTGGCATTTATCGGTTTTGGGGCGGGAGTGGGCCCTAACTATTTTAATTGAGTTAACTAAATTATACAGGTATTTAAATTTTTTTTGTGGTAAGGGACGACTGTTATATGGTCAATATTGGTTTGATTTTAACTTACAGTTTTTTTCGTGCGGCTATACCGTACTTACAGCACCAAAACAGCGGTTTATGTAGTCCATCGTAGTCGACAGGCCTGAAGACGGATGACGTTGCTGTGTGAACTTCAAATCGGATTAGACAATATAACAGCAGATATTATATATACATACCATACCAAATTTAGTTAACTCAATAAAGTTAAATATTAATTCTTCTTAATTAATTCTAACGGAGTTTAGCTAAAGATTTAACTATTAGCAATGTGTATGGTTCCATAATACAATATATAATATATACACAATACATGATACAAGTCCTCGGGACGGTGCGGTAACTGGTCTTTCAGGTTAATGATGTTTTGGTCAGCCGCCGTTCTTGCACAAGTGGGCGCACTCCATGCAATGAGAAGGTTGGAGTTTGCGTCCTACATTCTGCTTTGATCGGTACTTCGGAGCCGATCCGCCTTTGTAGAGGCTTTAGCTCAAGGTGCGCTCTGTATATACGGCGTCAGGGGCTTCAAAATGTATTCCTCCTGTATTGCACAACCAACAGATTACCAACAGAATAATCGTTAACGGCTGCAATACTGGACGAGATTGAGAAGGCCAACTGCGCAGCGTCAAGTGCAGGGAAGGACACTCACTGTAAGCGATCACAATTTGATTGCTTGGTGAAACCGTCCTGTCACTATATAGGTTATGGCAGCCGCCGCGTGTTGGAAGATGCCTATACACAAAAATCTTTTGAATATAATATTATGCAGAGTTTGTTTTTATATTTACGCAATTTTGGTGTGACCGCACTTTTCACTATTCTCTTTGTTAGTTTATTCAATTTAATTTTAACAAAGCGAGATTAAAATGCCGATGCAATAAGAATTGCGCGTGCATGTAATTGCAGAAAAAAGCGCCCAATTAGCGTGGGCGTCACTACGCACAGTTGCTCTGAAGTTAGAGTTGTGTTTTTGGGCCGGCGCGTGAATAGTCCTGCCAACGCATCATTATCGATCAGCTGTTTATTACATGCTGCTCGTTGTTACAGTCGCGTCTCAAAAAACGTTACCAGTGCGAATTGATCTCAATTTGTATACTATTATTTTTATTAATAATATTGTGCATATATGTACACCGCTACATCTCTTAGGGGAGTTATCAGTATCATACTTTGAAAATTTGGTGTTTAGCTTACAAATTATGGAAGATATGCGCATTCAGATTCAGATTTCTAAGGCCGAAGTTCCTGGGGGCGGCGGTTTTTGGGCACGATCCAAAAAATTATATGCCGTTCCTTGGAGGAGGTTACCAGCAAGTTACCTTCCAAGTTTGGTCACTTTCTCTTTAAAATTGTAAGATATACGGATTTTTCGATGTACACTTACCGATATATCGGCATTGTCGGTTATGGGCGCAGGTGGGCGTGGCAGCACAAATTTGTTATCGGTTCTTAAAGGCGACTTTCAGTAATGTACCTACCAAATTTGACGGTCCCATCTCAAAAACTGCGGAAGATAAGCCATTTAAAAATTTTAAGGACTTGGACTTTTTTATCGATTTGCGAATAGCGATTTTCTAGCTGGATGTAGAACTCCTATCTTAACACTTTATCTATTCGGAGCACTTTCAAGTATATGTTCAAGTCTATATCTCTAAGGGGGATAATTTTTGCCACTTTTATTAAATTAAATATATATATGTATATATTTATATATGTATACATATAGATATGTATATATATATATATATATATGTATATATAAAAGAATTTCCAGAGCAGTATTATATTATTATATTATACACTTAATTAATAATTAATATTATTATTAAGTTGGGGGTGTGTGCACTGCGACCTAATAGATCTATTGTGCCCCCTTCTGGGCTTAAAACTCCTCCATCAACCCAATCTTCTGCACAAATGAAAGAATATTTATTGGGTTGAGGGCTACTTTGTCATTGGTTTTCATGACATGCGTCCCTAGGATGCTGCATCTTTTCCTCGATAAGGCGACAAAATAATTTATATATTAGTATGATTATTTTATTATTTAATGTCCATCTTTTGTTTTATTTATGTATATTTATATATATAAATATAATATATATCTGTGTTTTTCAGAATCAAGATGTGCTCCAGGAAACTGTTCGCAATACGGGCAATGCTTGGATCGTCAATCCCAAGGGCATCTCCATGGAATTGTCGACTAAAACCCTGGTGCCTGGTGACATTATTGAGATACCCTCGAGTGGCTGCACTATGCAATGCGATGCTGTTCTACTCTCTGGCAATTGCATCCTGGATGAATCCATGTTAACGGGGGAAAGTGTTCCAGTTACGAAGACGGCGCTGCCTCAGAAAAGGGATGTGATCTTCGATAAGAAGGAGCATGCAAGGCATACGCTCTTCTGTGGCACCAAAGTCATTCAAACTAGATACATTGGCTCCAAGAAGGTGCTGGCCTTTGTCATCAATACAGGCAATA
Source organism: Drosophila mimica (assembly GCA_037043585.1). Taxonomy (NCBI): domain Eukaryota; kingdom Metazoa; phylum Arthropoda; class Insecta; order Diptera; family Drosophilidae; genus Drosophila; species Drosophila mimica. Next base: position 976,228 of record JBAMBE010000435.1, read on the forward strand.
TTACGGCGAAAGGTGGTTTAATACGATCCATCCTTTATCCTCCACCGGTGGATTATAAATTTGAGCAGGATTCGTACAAGTTTATTCAATGTTTGGCTCTAATTGCATTTTTTGGCTTTATCTACACACTCGTAACGAAGGTGAGACGGAAGGATTTAGGATAGATAAAAGATACATATATATATATATATATATAAAGTGTATAGTGTATATAGGAACTGTATAAGAAATGATATGTACATGTACCCTGTTTTAATATCTGTATTTGAGTATAGTTATGCATTATTTATATTTGTAATTAAGATGTAAAAATTGTGCTCTTAATTCTTATTTAAGTGTAGTCATTATTTCAGAGAAGTATCGACTGCCAGATACCCATTTAAACTATTCATATTTTTATGGAATTTTATATTTTTATAGTATTTTATCTTTTTCGTTCGTATGTCTCATAATCGTTTCATAAGTGTAAGAAGATATACCAATATAGTAGATTATTAATTGATTTTATATAGTTAGAAATTCTATGAAGACACACTGTTTCCCTATCTACTTTATTTGATTTTATTTATTTATTTTTTTTTTAGATTTATGTTTATTTGTATTTATTTATTTGTATTTATATAAATTTATATTTATGGAATCATTTATACTTTTCTAAATTCTTTTACAAATATCTTTATTTTAGCCTACTTTATTTATTTTATATGTATTTCTAAACTGCCTTCTGCGCTGCTCCTTGCAGATTTTACGTGGCACGGATGCCGTGAAAATAGCCGTGGAATCTTTGGACCTAATAACAATTGTTGTGCCACCTGCTTTGCCCGCTGCGATGACCGTCGGACGTTTTTATGCCCAGAAGCGCCTCAAAACTAGCAACATATTTTGCATATCGCCACGTTCCATAAACGTGGCAGGCAGCATTGATTGCTGTTGCTTCGATAAGGTTCCACTTGTGATATATATATATGTAGTAAAAGAAAGTTAACAATTATGTAAATTTATTTATAGACTGGCACTTTAACGGAGGATGGACTCGATATGTGGGGTGTGGTACCCAAATCCTCAACGAATCAATTTCAAATACCACTCAAGGATGTCAAACGTTTGCCGTTTGAACATTTTCTATTTGGCATGGTCACCTGTCATTCGATCACTGTCATGAATGGCGTCAAAATGGGTGATCCGCTGGACCTAAAAATGTTTGAATCGACAGGTTGGCTGCTGGAGGATGCCAATAATATACCGGAGAATGAGAAATATGGCTTAATTTATCCGACTATCCTAAGGCAACCCATTCAAAGGGAAAGTGGAGAAACTGTAGAAACCGAAGAAACTGAAAAAACTGTGCAACGTCAAAATTCCGTAGACGATTTATTGGCCAATGTTGGCCTGCTAAAGACTGCCACAAATTACGATCATGGCATAGTGCGTGAATTTCCATTTACCTCAAATTTACAGCGTATGTCGGTGATAACTCGCTGCCTCAACGCCAGCGGTTTTAATGTGTATTGCAAAGGGTCGCCGGAGATGCTGCAACAATTGTGCCTTCCACAAAGTCTGCCCAACGATTATAGCCAACAATTGTCGAGCTTTGCTAAGAAGGGTTTTCGCATCATAGCCTTGGCTTATAAAAATTTAAGTCTCCGCTTGAATTATACAAAAATTCAGCGATTATCACGCGAAGATGTTGAAAATAATTTGGAATTTCTTGGTTTTGTTGTGCTCGAAAATCGCTTGAAACCCGATACGACGCAGGTTATTAAATCCCTGAATCTGGCGAATATACGCACAATAATGATAACGGGTGATAATATATTAACGGCGATGAGTGTGGCACGTGATTGTGGCATTGTCAGTACCACACAATCGGTGATTACGGTGCATGCCGTGCCCGATGACGGAGGAATTAATTTTGAATTGCAATACACGCTGGAATTGGGCAGTCAAAATGTGAACAACGGCATTGGAAATTTGGAAAATGATTTAACTTTGGAGCTGGATTTAAGTAAATCCACAAATCAATTGGTAAATGGAAACTTACCAAATAGCAACAGTTTGACTAGTGTTAAAACCATTGAGACCTGGACGCATAACGAGGAGGAGGAACTGGATTTGGATGTAGAGCTGGGCGGGAGTTGTTCAGATAGGATTAAATCGCTTCCACCACTTAAGGATAACAGCTGGCGGCGTCACTATATATTCGCCATGGATGGCAAAACTTGGCAAATTGTTCGCGATTTATTTCCCCAACAAATGGAAATAATTTTAACACGTGGTGCAATTTATGCGAGAATGTCACCGGAACAGAAACAGTCACTAGTTGTGGAGCTACAAAATCTGGATTATTATGTGGCCATGTGCGGTGATGGTGCCAATGATTGTGGCGCTCTCAAAGTTGCCCACACGGGCATTTCGCTGAGTGAAACGGAGTCATCGATAGCATCTCCATTCACCTCCAGGAATCCAACAATTGCAGCTGTGCCGAACGTCATCAAAGAAGGACGAGCTGCTTTGGTCACCTCGTTTGGCATTTTTAAATATATGGCTGCCTATTCTTTGGTTCAATTTATATCTGTCATGATTCTATATTCCATCGATTCGAATCTGACGGATAAACAATATCTTTATATTGATTTGGGGCTGATATCCATATTTGCCTTCTTCTTTGGCAAAACGGAATCCTTCGATGGACAGCTGGTCAAACAGGTGCCACTCAGCTCCTTGATCTCTCCGACGCCTTTGGCCTCGCTCCTCCTTCATTTGGCAGTGGCAATTGTCTTCCAGGTCGCTGGTAAGTGGCTTTTATAACATATAGTATATATATATTTAACATAATTATAGTTTATTTATAATTATTTTCTTTTAATTTTCCAAGTTTAATTTTAGTCCTTGCCAAGTTTGTTGTTGTTTTCAGTATTGCTGTAGACTGTATTTTATTAATTATTTTTTTTTTGTATTGTTTTTTTAATTGTAATTTTCTTTGTGGAAAAAAAACAACTAATATTTTAAGTGTTTATTTTTAATATACCTTCCTTCTTATGTTAATATATATTTAAATATATACTATATTATATTTTATTAGATTATAGCTTAAGTTTAATTATTGATTTGCATATTATTTTTTATATAATTATTATTTATTCATATATTAGTATTAAAAATACTATTTATTATATTTTGTATTTGTGTTAACTAATTTTGATCTATTTTTTATTCTAGGCTGGTTGCAGTTGCATCAGCAGTCGTGGTTCGAGCCCTTCAAACCGGGATCGGATGAGTCTGAGGATCACCTGGGTTGCTTTGAGAACTATACGATGTTTGCCATATCGGGTTTCCAGTATATAATCCTAGCTTTTGTCTTCTCGAAGGGGGCGCCATATCGCAAACCGATCTGGTCGAATTGGCCATTATGCCTATGCCTGATTTTGAACATAATGATTGTGACTTATTTGGTGGTTTATCCCTCCCAGTGGATAGCACACTTCTTTCAACTGATTGTTCCACCCGATATGGATTTTCGCTTTATAATGTTGGGTTATGGTTTCGCCGCATTTTTGATCCATGCATTTTTAGAGGGTTTCATTGTGGAATCTTTGATCTTCAAGCGTTACCAGGTGCGACGCGAACAGCGGCTCAAATCATCCAAACGAAAATATATGCGATTGGAGTATAATATTAAATCCTTCGATAACTGGCCACCCATCACACAGGTGTACGATATAGCCAACGATCCTGCCGATTTAAATGCCGATTTGCAGCCAACTTATATTAATTTAAGTGCCGAACAAAATTTGGATGCTCAGCCTAGTGGATTTCCCGGTTTTTTTGAGGTATCGCCGGAGCATCCGGTTACTGATCGTGATCTTGGTCATCTCTCCAGCTGAAAGTCCACAAATATCTATGTTAGATATAGACATCCAATATTGTGTACATTTTGTATTAAATTTAATTTTTAATTTGATTTTTAAGCTTTGTTTTAATATTAGAATTTTGTATAATTAACTAAACTTCGATTGGTATATTTGTACCGAAATATACAATTTATTATAATTGTAGTAGGTACCTAACTATATGTACATATGTACCATGTACCATTTATGGTGATATGTTTTTGGCTATAAATTAATTGCAATTGTACATTTGTACAATGATTGTACTATTTGCTTAATTGAAAATGTAAATGTGTACCAAACTATGTCCTGTATCATTTACCAAAATTGTAATAGGTATTTGTAGATATTTATATATTAAAATAGTACATTTGTACCATAATTGTACATATGTACCATTTAGGTATAAATTCATTAAAATTGTACTTATTGTGTTATCGTACTTAGCTGGTATATATGCGTAGTTATTTATGTAATTAAATAAATATATATAATGGGGATTGTGTGTGTGTTATTAGAAATATAATATAAAAATACTACCTCTACTACTACACACAAACACACACACAGACAAAGGCAACTATTTTCCAGCTTTTCGACTTAGCAACGCTTTAAATTGTTATTAATATTAATTATACAAATTGATTTTATATGAAATGCAGTACTTTGTAAACAAATTGGCTGCTGAATAAGAATTCAATAAAGATGTTAAAAAGTTTAATTTATTTACATTTGTTGAACTACAATCGATAGTACCGCTTATCGATTTGCCAGTTGATTTTTTTTTTTTAATTTTCCCCTTAGCTCTGTTAGAATATTTACTCATTTTCAAAATTGATTACTTAATTTTTAATTAAATTTTTATATTTTGTATTATTTAATTATTGGATTTTAATTGCTATATTTTATTATAATTATTTAGTCGATAGATGTGCTTATCGACCTATCGATTATTTATGTCAAAATTGATTGCTTAATTTAATAAACTTATATTAATATTTATTTTTATGTAACTTAATTAATTTTTGCATATTTCTTGATATTTACTTTTTACTATTTGTTTATTATTTATTTTTCATAATTGTTATTTGTTAATTATTATTTACTTTTTATTATATATTCTCTTTAACTTCATTCCTTATTGCTTTAAATATTTATTGTAAAAACCAATTTTTAGCCATCGAAACATGGTTTTTAGCGCGCCTGCCATAAGTATATTTTTATATTTATGTAACAAAAACTGTACGTGTGTTATTAAACCTGTAAATTTACAAAAACAGCTTTGACACACATACATACAAATGCATACATAGGAAATGCATGGATAATATAAAAAAAAACACCTTTGCGATTTTTTTTCCATAGGTGCCGATTATAAATCGTGGTGAGTTTAAGGTTATTCCATGCTGACATTTGCAGATTGACACAAACACAATAAAAGCAAACGTTGGCAAATGGATTGCACACACACACACAGAATTCACCTGAAGCAGCCAAACAGCTTTTGCGCATGTGCGCAAGGCAACAACAACAGTAGGAAAGCCGAACCGGACTTCGGCTTCGGGTTTGAGCCGTCGTCGCCGCCGCCAGCAGCAACTTCAAACTTGTTGCCTTTTGCTTTTGCGCAGACGAAGTCAGTTTTGTGGCTTTTGTCTGCTGGGCAGCATCGTGTGTGCGCATCATCGGAAAAGAGTTTTACAAGAAGTACGTATGTGTGTGTGTGTCTATATGCAGATTATGTGTGTGTGTGTTCGCTCGTGCCAGTTTCCCACGCCGTGTTCGTTACAACCACAACTGCCAAAAAGTCAATCAAAAATGCATATATATAAATACATATATATATATATATATATATATATATATATATATATTTATGTGTGTAAATTCCACAAGTAATGCAAATTATGCAGACATTTACCAACACACACACTTACACACGCAAACCTGTTAAAAAAAACAACACAAAAGCATAAAAAATCCAGTTTATAGAAAAAATTGAATACAACAATGAATTAAATCATCATGGCTGAAACGAGCCAAAAAAGTACCAAAAAAAACTAATACATAATGCCCAAAAGTATATCAAAATAAAGAATTATTTATATTTACATTCAGATCTTGGATACCCATAACGACCGCCCACACACACACAGACACAAAAGCACATGTGTAACTGTAGTGTTCGTGTTATGTACGGTGTGTGTTAAATGTTAAATGCATCCTGTTTGTAAACAGCAAAACTTAAGGGAGCAGCAACAGGAGCAGTAGCAACAGGAGCAGCAGCAACAGGAGCAGCAGCAACAGGAGCAGCAGCAACAGGAGCAGCAGCAGCAGCAGGAGTAACAGGTGGAGCAGGAGTTAGAAGTGGTGAAGCAGGAGTAACACGAGGCAATAGCATCAAATTACTATAGCCAATCGCAAAAGCTGCAGCTGACAAGAAGTTGAAGCAACAGCAGCAGTCGGTGAACGTGGCGGGCATTTGACAAGATTCGAAATGTCGGCGACGATGCTGTTATGTCGGTGGCAACTCAGACCGAGCCTGTTGCTCTTAGTCATCACTCTAGCAACGGCAGCAGCGCCCTCTATTGTACAAGCTCAAACATATGGTAAGTTTCACACAATCACATATACATATAAACATATTTGCAAGCTTGCTATGTGGGTTAATGCAAACATATATATGAATACATACATATATTGTGTGTTATATCTGTTGAGCTGTAAACGCGGATTGCCCAATATTATCACAATCAATTTACAAAAGACGGGTAAGAGAAAGCTAAAACTGGTTGACACGTTTTTCTTATTAAGAGAGAGATGGGTGTCTTTTATTGATTTTATTGTTCAAACATTACCAACTAATAGTTGGCAAAAATAATAAAAAAAAAACAACCCTGTATTTAGGACATTTACATGCTGTGTAAAAAAATAAACAGAAATATGCCAATAGCTAAATAATAATAAAATAAATTTAATTTGTATAATAAAATAAGTTTTGTACTTATGAATTTTGTACATAGCTGTTTAAGGAAGATCAGTAGCCAAATAAAGTTATTTAGTTTGCAGTAGTAGTAGTAGTCTGTGTGCCATCAAAGGAATTTTTTTTAACATTTGCTGTGTAATGTCATTGAACCTGTTAGCGGACAGCCGCCAGAAACAACAACAACACTTTCGACGTCCTCTTTTGCATCCGTTTTACTGTTAAGGCGATTGCCTGTTAAGTAAACCGCTTGACTGCGCCAGTTGCAGATGCCGACGTCAACTTACCCACACACATATATACATACATATTTGCGCACGGCTGTGCATGTGTGATGTCTTTGGTTAACATTGACGCAAAAACAAAACAAGAACTGAACTCGGCGACTAAAGCTGCTTTCACAATGCAAGCAAGTCGTAGCAGCAAAAATAAAAAAAAAACAGCTCCATCAACTTAATAATCATCATCATCATTATTACAATCTCACATAAATAGCCAATAGCAGTCAGAGTCAGTAATATTATTCAAGAAAGGCGAATCAAACACAAAAGCAAATTGAAAGCAAGCAGCAGCTGAAAAAGAAAAAGAAGCAGAAACAGTAACAGCAGCAGAAGCGCAACATTAACACCAACAACAGCAGCAGTCGCGCAGCAGCCGCCGCAGTTGGATTTAGGTCAACGGTGAACCTTCTTTTTCTTCTGCGGCTGCTGCTGCATCACTAATAGGAAGTGAACAGACCAGGCTTTTTTTACCAGTCACTTTACATGGAGAAATTCTTTTAATGCGCTGAAAATGTAATGAAAACTTATTTAAAGAACAAACTTCTTGGATGGTATTTTTATTTATTTAATGTCAACAAAAAATACAAAAACTAAGAAATAACTGAAATTAACTTAGAAATAATATGTAATTCAAATTTGAATTAAAGAAAAGGGAACATTAATAGGATGTATAAGGATAATGTGGGGGTATTGAAATGCAAAATTTGCATATGTGCAGATTTTGTAATAATGAATTTATTAATTAATTTTAATTAATTAATGTTAATTAATAGGGTTTAATTAGAACCTGTAAAAAAGTAAGTAAAATATATGGATATCCCTTGAAAAGTTTAGAAAAATTAAATAGGTAAATATAAATATAAATATAAATATAAATATAAATATAAATATAAATATAAATATAAATATAAATATAAATATAAATATAAATATAAATATAAATATAAATATAAATATAAATATAAATATAAATATAAATATAAATATAAATATAAATATAAATATAAATATAAATATAAATATAAATATAAATATAAATATAAATATAAATATAAATATAAATATAAATATAAATATAAATATAAATATAAATATAAATATAAATATAAATATAAATATAAATATAAATATAAATATAAATATAAATATAAATATAAATATAAATATAAATATAAATATAAATATATATATATATATATAAATATAAATATAAATATAAATATAAATATAAATATAAATATAAATATAAATATAAATATAAATATAAATATAAATATAAATATAAATATAAATATAAATATAAATATATATATAAATATAAATATAAATAAAAATCTGTAGTTGTGGACTTGTAGTAGAAGAGTTATCTGAGTCTGAGTCAATTGTCAAAGTCTCCTATTGCTGCTGGTTGGTCACTTTCTTTTTGATCAGCAGCAGTAGCCAAAGCAGCAGCATCGTTTGCTGGTCATTTATTATCTCTTTCTCTGTGTGTGTGTGTATGTTAATAAGTTTGTGCGTATGTTGGTTTTGGGGGGAAATTTAACAAGGTTCAATAAAATATTTAAGGGGCAGTTCACCCAAAACAAAAAAAAATAAAAAAAAACTTGTTCGGCGCAACAATTGACATTGTGAACAGGCGCTTTCGCTTTTTTCATCTCTTTTTCGTTTTTTTTTTTTTGTTTCTTAGCAATAATTTTTAATAGCAGAAAACATTTGTTTGGCTTTCCTCTAAATAATTTATAAATATAAATATTTTGGTAGGTAGGTAGGTTGTACGGTAGCATAGGCCATATTTGGTCCTTTGTGATAGAGATTTAGGCAGAAAGGTTAGTAAAAGAAAGAAAAAGACCCAAAAGGGACTATTACAGGACTAGACAAACAGCAAACAACCATGCCTGCAGCGGGAATCGTACCCGCGACTGATTGATGTAAGCGATGTAATGAGCTTTAGCACACAGAATGCAAAGACTCATACATATTTATTTACGTGTACAAATTACACAAAGTGTAGTTGTAAGTGAACTGGAATCGGATTAGGAATTAGTTTGCTAACCTGCTGTAAAACTTTTTGATTTGATGACAATTACGTATTAAACGTTACGTATTTGTTTATTATTTATTGTTGGCTTTATTTAAATTAAAAGTAAAATTTAATAATGAAATTTCAATTTAAAACAATATAGGACGTTGCAGTCAGACGTGACCGACAGCGAAATACTATTATACCATAATTTGTGTGCAATCTAGAAATACTGTCCAAGTTTGCCTTTTTGAATGGGAACACATTCTGTTAATACTCTACTAATAAATACGTATATGATTTGCATATAAGTGAGCGTTGCTTTTAAAGACGGTGAGCAGAATTACACGTGGAGAGCAGACACAAAAATTGTATAAGCTACTTTCACTCTTAAATTCCGGAGATATGGACTTTTCGAAACCTTAGGGGCGGGAGTAGGCGTTGCCCAAAAAAATTATAGAGAAGTTTCCTAACAATCTTCCTACCCAGTTTGGTAACTAACTAACTTGAATTGCGAGGGATATGGGCGTTTATCGGTTTTGGGGGCTGGAGCGGGCGTGGCCCTAAAAATGTTGTAGTTCAATCTTAGTAATATACCTTCTAAGTTTGGTAACTGTAGCTCTTAAATTGCGGAAGATACAGGCATTTATCGTTTTTTGTGGGCGGGAGTGGGCGTGGTCCAACATTTTTTTTCCACATTTATGAAGGGTATTACTAGCAATATTCCTTTAAAATTTGGTGACTTACGTTTTCAAATTGCGTGAGATATATGGGCTTATCGATTTACACCAACAGGTGTATCGGTTTAGGTAGGTGGAGTGGGCGTAGCCATCCAATTTTTTTTTTATCATTCTTTGGGGGAGTTACCAGTAACATACCTTCAACATTTTGCGACTCTAACTTGCAAATTACGGCAGATATGCGCATTTTCAATTTATAGGGACGAAGTTTCTGAGGGCGGCGGTTGTGGGCGTGATCCAAAAATTGGTATGCCAATCCTTAGAGGAGATATCGATTTACAATCGGAATTGTCGATTATAGGCGCAGGTGTGGGCGTGGTACCTCCAATTTGTTATTGGTTCTTAAAGGCAATTACCAGTAATATGCCTACCAAATTTGACGTTCCCTACTCAAAAACTGCGGAAGATATAGCTATTTGAAAATTTTAGGGTCGGGGGTGATGGGGGCGTCGGAGGTGGGCGTGGCACATGCCGATCATTGAAGGACCCCGCCAACAACCTACCAACCAAAATTGGTGACTATCCATCAAATTGTGAGAGATATGTGGATTTATCGATTTGCTAAAATCGATTTTCGCGGTTTTCTAGCTCCCTAGTGGACGTAGGACCAAACCCAAGACACTTTAACTTTTACGGGTACTTCCCAGTATACGTTTCAAATTTCAAGTCTCTATCTCTAATGGTGTCGGAGGAACGCGCGTTCATACAGACGGACAGACAGCATGACGGACATTGAACAAAACCAATATACTATTATATCTTTTTGGTATAATAGTATAAATAATAATATAGTAGGAAATAAGTATTTAACATAAAAATTAAGCATACACAATACATTACGTAATATAGGTATACATTTAATCTTTTTAAATTAATGCTTTCGTTACTGCGTGCGTTATTTAATTACAGATGAAACTTACGTAGTGAGACCAACGCCCACGTTACGTGCGGCAACAGGCGCAGAAGGTAAGCATTTAAATAAGTTGTTAAAGTAAAAGAGGACTTTATACATCCATTAATTACATACATAGATCAAAACATACATACATTTATCGTTATAGATAAAAATAAAATTCGCACTCATGTTAAAATATGTAAAATTCTGTTTTCTCACAATTTTTAAATTTTCCAATGCACTTCGAATTGAAATGCATTAAATAAAATTTAAATAAATATTATTAAAATGATTATACAAAAATATACTTAAATAATTAAGTATATTTATGTATAATCATTTTAATAATATTTGATATAATAATAATTTATATATATGTATATTTTAATTAATAAATAATAATAATTAAATACATATACAGTGTCTACGAGCCAGTTTGGAGCAGTGTCAAGCAAAAATTTTAATTGCCTGCCATAAACTCATTATTCATTATTTTTCAAAAATTGCAAAGACCGATTGCAGGTACATATATTAACCACCAAAATATGACCCTAATAAACTGGGGTTTCCCAACCAACTAGGTCGGGTTATGTAAAAAAGTACTCAATTTTATGGCTCCAGCCCTTTTGGAACAGTTACATTATGGACATCTGGGTGCCATAAAACGCGTATTTTTTTCCTGCATTTCGGGTGTTACCAGCCAACAAGGACTATGGGCAAACGGACTACCATTGGCACCAAACAAGATTTTCACCGAAGAGGACCATCGGAGGATCATCAGGAAAATACGGGGAAATCTTAAGCTATCGGCTCAAAAACTGACTTAATAGGTGCAGGATGAAATAAGGAAAAAAATCAGTGTGGAAACTGTACTCCAGGTTTTGCGCAACTATGACTTGAAGACCGGAGTTCCACGGAAAAAGCAATTCATAAAAGCAAGAAATAGAGGGTCGAGGGTGACGTTCGCCAAAATCGACTTGGGCAAGGATTTGGAGTTCTGGAACACAGTCATATTTGAATATGAGTACAAATCCAAAATTTTTTGCCCGGAGGGATGGAATTATGTGTGGCGACAGTCAAATACTGAGCTGAATCCCAAACACTTAAAGGCAACAGTCAAGCATGGCGGAGAAAGTGTCATGGTATGGGCATGTACCTCGGCTGCCGGTGTCGGATATTCGGTGATTGTTGAAACAACAATGGACAAGTATGTGTCCTTTGATATAATAAAAAAAAATTGACTCCAAACTAGGAATGCGACGTACTACCAGAACAACAACCCCAAGCATAAGTCCGGAATAGTACAATCCTGGCTTATCTGGAACTGCCCCCACATGATCACCACATTTAAATGTTATTGAAAATTTGTGGGCTCTGCTGGAAAATAACATCCGGAATCACAACATATCCCTCAAACAAGATCTCAAACATGCTCTGCTGGAGGAGTGAAGCAAGATCAGCCCAGAAACTACCCGGAAGCTGGTATCTTCCATGATTAATAGATTAAGCGAAATTGTTAAGGCTAAAAGATATCATACTAAGTATTAACATCCTTATTCAAGCTTTTATACGCCAAATATTTAACTTTTTTTTAATACTGCTTCAAATCGGCTGGTATATGTGCTTGGATGTGTTTTCAGTTTTTGACTATTTTTAATTATTTAATTAATATTTGAATAAAAACTAAAGTTTCTTTTTCAAATGTGATATAACATTAAACAAATTGGCATTTAAACATTTTGAATTTGTTTCCTTGTTTAAACTTCATAGCACTTTACATTTTTGCTTGACACTGCTCCAAACCGGCTGGTAGACACTTATATATTTATTCATGTATCATAATTTTAAACTTGATGAAAATAATAATAAATTATAAGCTCTAATTAAAATTAATTAAATATTATATATTTATATATTTAAACATAGTAATTTTAAATCAATTTAATTGTAAATAATTTAATTGTTTCTTTTTTCTTGTGTGTTTTTTGTACTTACTTTTCTTTGTTACTTTTTTCTTTCTGTTTATCTCTTTTTATGTAAATGATTTCCAACAACTTATCTCTCTGCTGTACATTCTGGACATATAATTATGTATATATATATATATATATATATATATATATATATATGTATATATTTGTATATATGTATATATATATAAATACATTAATTTTAACTCTCCCTATTTAATTTTTTTTTATATATATTTGTAAATACTTTTATTGTGTCTAATTTTTTCAAAACTTTTTGTCTAAAATTCTCTCACTTTGTGTGTTGTAAAATGCTTAGATTTAACAACAGTTTTGTTAATCAATCAGGATAATTTGGGCCATGGTCGTTTCTTGTCCGTTCGTCCGGAGCTGGGACTGCTAACATCCACCGCACGTACTTTTATCCAAGAGGGCATTACGACGGAATATGCGACACAAGTGGTGGGGACTACTCTTAATAATGGTCGTCAATATGCGCAGTACCTCAAGAAATCGTCTAGGGTTCTGTATGAGAACGGGTTGCAACCCTCTGTAATAACTAGTTGGGTGGGTGAGGGCAGTACTGCGACCACGGCTCAGACTCCGGCTCCGCTTACGGCACATTTGGAGAGTCATAATGATTTGTTATCGGATGCGGAGGCCGCCGATTGGCGAGCTATCGATGATAAATTGCGGAATGTTGAGTTCGTTGGCAATACGGATTATTTTAGACTACAACAAAATAATCAATTGCTGAAATCAACATCGGATCTCGGCGTATTCCCCTCCGCCGTACAGTCTACGGTTATCCACTCCTCTTATGCATCGCCCAATAAAAATAATGCTCGCATTTTGGCCGTACAAAAAGTGTTGCCATTTGGCGATTTGCCAACTTTTACGGTTAAACATAATTTTGCTCCGAGTGGTTATCAAAATGTGGTGGAACAAAAAACGGAAACTGAAATAGAGGAGAAAGGGGCAGGGGAGGAGGAGGAAGGACGCTCTGCCAAGCTCTATTATCAGCAGCTGATGCAGCAAAAACAGAAAAATAAATCCCAAAATTCAACTGCAGTTCAAAATCAAATTCAGCTCAAAAAACGAGTGCTCGCAACTATTACCTACTACGGCTTTGCGGACTTTACAACACTGGTTGGCGACAGTTTGATAGTCTTTTCGCCGAGCACAGCGAAAGCGAGTCTCAATTTGGGTCAGATAACCTCCATTAAAGGCATGGCTACGCTCAGAGCTAGTGAGCTGGACTCAGTTCCAAATACAGCTACGGAAATTTTGGATACATTGGATACAGCAACAACTACAATAAGTCAAATTCTGGAAGAGGAAAAGATGACATTTTCCATTAGTTCAAGTGTGGAGCAGATTGAGAAATCATCGGCATTTCTTGAGATTAAAACGGAACCTGTTTTTGTGGAGAAAATCGAGGAAACTTCTATAAAACCCCAACTGGGATTGGATTCTTCTGTGATTGCAACGCCTTTTTTGGCGCCAAGTTCAGCTTTTGTAGAGGACTTGGTAACAAAGCCCATGTTTTCATTGCCCACAGATCAGGAAATATTGGAAATATATGCATCGTTATCCAGGGCACAAAATCAAGGGCAGACTAAAGTCATTCCTCAAGGAACTCCGGGATACCAAGCAACTCATGGAAACCAAGGAATTCAAGGAACCCAAGGAATTAAAGCTGAAGGAACTCAAAGAACTCAAGAAATTCAAATTCAAGCTAAAAGTCCAGCAGAACCTACAGCTGAAATTCCCGTTATGCCAACAGCTCTAAATAAAGACAACATTAATTTAAAGAATATACAAACTGAAGCCTCAAAGTTAGAGGTGCATGGCGGGGCAACAACAATATTCATCGATGATGATCCCTTTGCAAATTTTGTAGAACCAACTGCGGTGGTAAAGAATCCAATTGAAACTTCCACAACTGAGCTAAGAAATAAAGAAATAATTGTTAAAATTGAGGAAAACCTGAATAAAAATATGGAAAAAACAACAAATCAAATAGAGGAAAATATTGTAACAAAAATAAATCGAGCAGAGGAAAATATAGGAAATTCTAAAAAAATAATAATAAATCAAACTGAAGAAATCGGGACAAATAAAAACATAGAAAAAGAAACAGATCAAATGGAGCAAAATGTATCTAAAATAAATCAAATGCAGGAAAATACAAAAATATCCAAAATTGAAGAAATTACCACAAATAAAACTGTAGAAAAATACACAACACTTATGGGTGATGAAGCAGAAATTAACACAACTACAAATAAATCCATTGAGGAAGAAGATAATACAACGATTATAGATATAGAAGATATAGCACAGACTACGCCAAAAGATAATGATAATTGCGATGAACTAAAGTCACAAATATTTCTCACACAATTACCGAAATTGATAACAATTTTAAATGACGAAACTGAGACAAGTATTTTATCCAGTTATGAGATCAAAGAGACAACCAAATATTATTGTATACAGGCGACAAAAGTGCTGGAATACCCACAATTGGAGAAGCCAACAGAGGTAGTCCCTGTGCCACAAAATGAGGCAACAATTGAGGCGAATCCCAAAGAAATAATAACAACAACTGAGGAAAATACAACAACCAGCGATATTGCTGAGACTGATGAGGATTATATTACTGAATCTGATCACGAGGATTATGAAAATGCTTCCGATGAGTTGGATATCATCTATAAGACTCTCTACACAACATATACATATTTGACAACATTTTTCCAAGGCGATTCCACAACAATTTCAAGTCACACTGAAATTGTGACCAATGTAATAAGTTCCACCTTGGATCTTGAATTAAAATCGAGCATTATAATGCCGCAGATCGGTGAGAATGAAATAATTGCCACAAAAACGACAAATTTACAAGCGACCAAATATATGATACCTGATGAATTGAAGGAATTGATAGATGCCAGTGTTAACAACGATCTAAAGCAAGACTTAATCGAAGAATCGACTCAAAAAACCGAGTATTTAAATGATATAAAATATACAAAAACTTTCTACACAACTTACACCTATTATACGACGATCTTTGCAGAGAGTGAAACAGAAATAATGTCGCGGACAGAGGTTTTTACTAATTACGTAACAGAACTGGGCACGCTAAAGACCAGTGTTGTGCAACTGGCCAAGGAAATAATAATAAATCCAACGGAAACCGAGTCAATTGGCAATGCTGAAAATATAGCCAACACAAAGATGGTCACACTAATAACCGATGTCAAATCGAGCAGTTCAAATGGTGAGCAACACTTAAAAATCAGAGATGATATTGCCGATGATCAGGTCAGTTCCGAGAGCAATACCGAAGAAATGCTACCCTCTGCGACACTATTGCTACAGACTAGTTTCACAACATTTACGTTCTATACAACTATGTATGAGCTGGATAGCACTAATGTTGTTAGCCGCCTGGAAACTGTGACAAATATTGCAACGGAAACATTGCAACCGGCAAAAATGCTGAGTCATGAGGATGCAACACTGCCCATCACATATTTCACCACATTCACCTATTGGACAAAGCTGGCCAAGGATGGTGAAATCACAACAATCAGCAGAGAGGAGACGATATCGAATGTTATCGAACCAACAAAAAGATGGAATTCGAGTGAAACGTTGACATTAACTGAGAGTTCGACTGCGAATTCGAATTCGATATCGATTGGAAGTGTGGTGAATTTAATTAACCCAAATGCAACTGATTTGACCACATTCTATACGACTTACACTTATTACACGACCTCCTATGAGGCAAATAAGACGGTGACCGATTCACGGTTCGAGACCGTTGTGAATGTTATAACACCGACGGCAACAATAACGGCAATTGCTAGTGATGTGCCAGATACAGCGGACGCAGACTCCTCGATTGTTATCGATGCGCCAAACAAATTAGAGTTGCTTTACTATGATTACAAGCACATCATAGACGCCGATGGTGTGAGCACCTTGTACTTCACCACGCAAATACAGTCGAGCCTCGATAGTGAGGGCAGCGCCATAGAGTTGACTAGCAGCACTTCAAGTCTGCTCATCGATGAGTCCAAGAAAGTGGAACTCAATTCAATTTCCAGCTCGTCGCAATATAAAACGGGCCTTGTTCGTTTAATCGAGGGCACTCGCATTGGTAATCGAACCACGACGCTCTATCAATCTAAAGTTATCGGCACAATTATTGATAGTCGTTATGCGCAAATTATCGAAAGCACTTCCAGTTTTCTATTTGAAAAACCAATTTTAGTAACAATTTCGCCAAGCGCAACAGTTGAGGAATTAATTGTGGAAAGCACGAGGCAATTGAGTAGTCAACAGCAAAGTGAGACTGCCACAGTGGAGGGCAGCATGCACAGCGTGGAGCAGAACGACAACGATAGCGATAACGATAGCGATAACGATAGCGATAACAATTTGTCTTCGCAGTCCAAAAAACGCACCTTTGCCCCAGTTATACGTCCCTTTGCCTCCCGAAATCGACCCACTTTTGCGCCCAAGCAAAAAACGCTGAGTGCGAGCAGTGCAACAATAATAACCCGTTCCGATATCACGCCAACGATAACAGCTACGCCTGCCTTGAAGTCTGTGGTCGGTGCTCGGTACAGTTCCTCCCGACGAGGTGCAAGCATTTCCAATGCACCCATAAATCCACAAGGGGCTGCCTCTTCCTCAACTCGTCGTCTCTTCGGTCGCCCTTTGAAATCCTCACTGGCTGTTGCTGCGGGGCTTAGTTCATCGGTTGCTGGCAGCACTACCGGCTTTGCACCCTCCAGAAATAGATTTGCCAGTTCCGCGCGTAGTGGTACAGCTAGCAGCAGTTTAAGGCGTCTCAGTTCCGGCTCCCCCTCCGCTTCTGGCTATCGTCCTGCCAGCAGCTTGAATTTCCTCAATTCCCGCCAGCGCATAAGACCCACTGCTGCATTTGGGCAAACACTACCGGTATCGGTATCGACAACAACGTCTGCAATTGCCGAGAACGAACCCAGCGAGGAGGATGCCTCCACTGAGGAAGCTTTGACTGCTACCGATGACAATGAAGAGAAAACAGCGCAGAATTCGCGTCGCAATCAAAATCCACTGCTGCGATTTCGGCGACCACTCAATCGACCCAGTGGCTTTACACCTGCGACACGCGCGAGCAATACCAGCGCTGCAAATATATCCGTTCGCAAAAATCCCCTAGCAAATCGCGCCAAGACCGCAACAATAACGACGACGACGACAACAACAACGGTACGGCCAAAACCGCGCAGCTTTCAGCGACCCACTTTGAGTTCGCTGCAGGCGCGCGCCAGGCCACAAAGTAATCTCTTTCCGCCACGAGGTCTCTTTCAGCAGCAGCAAAGGGAAAAGGGGAAGGACCAGGAGCAGGAGCAGGCGCTGGAGCAGGATGCGGACTACGATGAAGACGAGGATGGCGATGAGGAGGAACAGGAAACCGTTAAAAATGAAGCCAATCGTCGCAGGCGACGTTCCATCAAAATGAGTGGTACCCTCGGTACCCTCTCGCGTAGGCGACGTCAGTCGGATTCTTTAAGTCGCAATCGGTTTCGCTTTCGTCGCCCCAAAACCGCATCGACCGAGGAGGCGGCAACGGAGCAGCAACTTGATGAGACGACGACGACGCGTGGCAAGCTCAATGCGCGCTTCGGTTCGCGCTATAAACAACAGTCTAGCTCTACGGCTGCAACTGCCGTAAGCAACTCTGGCACTCATCGAGCTATACGCCCTACCAGACCCACTACGGCTCGTGCGCAGTTTACGCTACGCGAAAAGGACACACTCGGGAAGAGCAGGCAGTCAGGAGCTAGCAGCTCAGCAAAGTCAAATTTCAGACGTCCACAGTCAGCGCTAAGACGTCATCAAAACGGATCAGGCTCCGGCTCGAATTCCGGCACCGCTTCCGGCTCCAGCTCCAATTCTAACTCTGCAAATGCGCGTCGTTTAAAGAGCTACATCAACAATAGCAATAATAATAATAACGTAGACAGTCGTACCGCTAGTAACTCACGTAGCCGTACCGGCGTGGGCTCCGGCACTTCCACTCGGAATCGCAACACAAACCGTAATCGCAATCGCAACGATTACAACCACGAAATAGCAGCAACTGAATTGGGTAGCGTTGCCATAACAGTTACCCATTTAGTGCCCGCCGAAGTAACCGTTCCCGTTGTTAACGGTCAGCTAACGGAGTATAAAAATATTGTGACAGCCAAGACAAGTTTAGAGGTAGTGGCGCCCCACCAATACACCCAGCAAGTGGGTAGCAATGGACAAACCTCGCTCTACCTGGCACGCGAAGACACCAGCGTAAATGCAGCGGGTGTTACGGAATTAACACGCTACTTGCTACACGACACACTAACAACAACTGTCACATTTACCCCGACAACAATCAGGGGTCGCAAGACCTCGTTTTCGCATGTACTACCCTCTACGGTGTACGGCGTGGAGAGTATCGTGTCCACTCTGCAGCCACAAATCTCCGCAAATGCGCCTTTGGCGAATATTTTACTATCCCAGTTGCTGTTGGGCAATATTAATTTGCCAGCGAATCCGCTGCTGGGAGCACTAGCGGGTACTCAAGCAGCACTACCACTGCCGCTTGATGCGGCAGTAGCAGCAACACCTGCAGCAGTACCAGTTACAGAATTTCGGACACATACCTCCACTTATGTGACTACCATTTATGATGGCAAGTCTACAATTTTGCCCATCACATTCCAGGGCAAGAAAATATTGACAACTGTTTTTGATACCACAGCGCAAACGATAACAGCTACCGAGTACAGTGTGGACACGATAATAAATACACCAACCCAACAATTGCAGCAACAGCAACTCCTACAACAATCTGGGCAGGTGGCGCAGGTCAACAGTTTGCTACTGCAGCAATTGCTGTTGCAACAACAGCAACAACAACAGCAACAGCAGCCAGCGATTACCAACACTATTTCGCCACAAATACTGCTCAACGATAATCTGCAAGATCTGGATGAAGTAAGTCCCTACGATGCAGTCAATATAGATGGCATTATAGTCGAACAGCAAACGACGAGCAAAAGTCGCAAAAAGTCGCGAAAACCGGGCAAGAGTCACAAACGCCAGCGACAACATGGCAATAAGGAAGAGGACCCCTCCGAGCACCCTACGGAAAGTAGTGTTGTTACGCTCTACGTATCCGGCCGTAGACCCGGTGAATTTAGCACCATTTTATCCACTGTTTACAATAGTTACGATCATCTAACACCCTCGACTTTGCACAAGCGACATGCCCAGCAAACAATTACACTCGACGAGGACCTTTATGCATTTGAGGGAAGCGAGAGGGTGCAGAGCTACCTTCCAGCACCGGTGAATAAAAATACCCTAGGCGAGTTGGATCAAACAGCTTCGCTGGAAAGCATCATAGGCGATGTTCACTTGTGGTATGCCAAGGCCAAGGCTACCCAGCTGGGAGCACCCTCTACCAGCAGCAGCAGCACTACCGGACTTGAGCAGCAGGCCTTAACGAATTCCATTTATTTTTTAGTGTAAATGACCTCGCTGAGTTGTTCCCACTACAGTTGCAGGTCACAAAGCAACCACAAGAAAAGCATTTTGCAACACTATGTCCACAAAAAAGTACAATAAAAATCAAACGTGAAATTCAGGAAAGTCAACAGCAGCTCCGGCTTTTGCGCAAAAAAGTGCTTGTGCGACGCAAGCCACTAGTCACCACTAATAACAACAACTTTTACAATATCACCAGCAACTCTTACAACACTACCAGCACCAACAACAACAATTTCGTGTCAGTTTCACAGCCAAAGAACAAACGTGTTGTCATCTTCAAGCATAGACTTACGAATAGAACAAACCAAACAGCAGCAAAAAATAATCAGTCGACACCAACAGTGTTGCCAACCACACTAAACACAACAACAAATACAGCAACAATGACTATAGCCATTTCCGCTTCAACAACACTGGATATAACAAAAATGTCCATTTTACCAATGCTAGAAACACAGGAAATAAATCCGAAAGCAATTTCAACTTTAAAAAAAACCCAAATAAAAACAATTTCAGCTTTAACAACACCAGAAATAAGAGCGAAATTTGACACAACTATTTCTTTACCAACACAAATTTTAAATATACCAACACCGGATATAATTCCAATAATTCCAACATTTCAGTTGAATTCATCACTGCCCGCCGCGCGTAAAAATGCCACGCGTCCTGGAAAAAAACGCAAGCAAAAACAACTCAGAAATAGACGCAAACAAACAAACAAAGTGCTAAAAACGACAAATTCACCTCGTGCGCATTCCGCAACTCTGCAAGTGACCACCACAATCAGCACTGAATTGTATACACAAACCTACACAGTAATTGTTGAACGTGTCCACAACGATCAGCATGAAATTATCGAATCCCTTTCTACATTCACCAAAGTGAAGACACGAACCGTGCCCATAACACGTACAACAACCGGGAGAGATATTTTAATAATGCCCACACAAATACCATGAAAAAGCGACAGCGAAATTAATGGTAAACACAGAAATGCCCTTAAAAGTATATAGTTACTTTATATTTCTGTTATTCTCTTTGAGCCTTCAAGCATTGATGGGATGGATTTTTTCAGTTATGCTCACACAAATGCACAAAAAAAGTTAAAGGAATTTAAGGAATTCCAAGTTCCCTAATAATGCCAACGGCTGAAAATACCCTAAACTTGATTTTCTGGCCTGTGGGAAAAAGTATTAATGGAACTCAATTCCCTTATTTACAAGCGGTGTATTTTTTGCCCACAAAAATAACCTAGAAATTCAACAGTTAAAGTTGGCTTAAAATTACCTGGCTACTTTATACATTTGACTTAATCTTAAGGGTAACATCCCCCCATGAGTATTTTATATTTGAGACATGGGATTTTCATAAATAGTTGAAAGTACAATGCTGAGGGACATTTCAGCTAAGGCCCCGCAAACAAACTTCACTGGGTACTTAATACTCAACATTTCCCCTTCAAGCCTGCAATTAATAATCAATTGGGGATTTTCCATATTTAGTTGCATATAAATATATACCAATGCAGTTACACACACACACATACATATTTAATTATAAAACATTTTCTTTGCTGCTGTAAAATAAATGTATATCTATATATCTGTATATTTTTGTTTTTATATCTCTACACATATGCTATAAGTAATTAATAACTGTTGACGCAAATATAAAATTAAAAATTTTAACTTTCAGACATTTTTTATTTGTCTCTAATTTAAGAAGAAAAAAATAAATAAAAATAACTATTGACATTAATTAAATAATTTAAGTACGATGTATAAAATGGGTTTTTTAATATCTTAGTATTTTATAAACAAATATATATATATATATATATATATATGTGTGTGTATATATCTTTATTTAATTAAAAATTAATTACATTAAAGTCAACAACTTGCGTATTTTTTCTACTTATCTATTTTTGTTGCTACTCAATTTTTGGAAAAAAATATGATTGATTTTTTAGCAAATTATTTAAAGACAAAATAATAATGATTTTATGCCCGATTGAAAATTATCTAACTTTTTATTAATTATTTGTATTTTTATCGAGGCTTTCCTGTGGGTTGTTCGGTTATTTACAGCTAACTCAATTATTATTATTATTTTTTTTTTTAGCTATGCTGTGAATATAAATTTATTTTACTATATAAAAAAGATTGATGCTGCTACCGATGTATACATATAACTGATTATCAATCTGTAAATATTCAGCTTTCATTTTTATATAATTTGAAAAAAGGCCACAAACTTATCATAAAAACACTTTTATAATTGATTTAGGCTACCATAAAAAACACCTTAAACACTATACAACAACAGAAACAACAAGAACACTTAAAAGTAAGAGTGCTTCAACACATCCATTGACAAATCATCGCTCTCAGAATATTCGCTTGTTAGATGAGAGCTCCAATTTAGCCGAGTTGAGTTTGGATGAGGCCAGATTCAACTTGGCCACCCATGTCATGTCCAATGGAGTCGAACTAATCATCGCCAGCGATAAACTGAAGCATCAAGCAGCTTCAGCTTCAGCTTCAGCTCCAGCTGCAACACAATCTCAGTCTCACATGCCACAGAAGCCAGTCACTCTTGCCCCCAGCACCCTCAAGAACCATATGATATTAGCTCTGCCTAGCAACAAACAGGTAAATATTTAACAATACAATAATTAAAATAACAAATAAAATAAATAAAAAACTAGATAGAACGTTGCAGTCGGACGTAACCGACAGCGAAATACTATTATACCATAACATTTTGCGACTCTAGCTTGCAAACTACGGCAGATATGCGCATTTTAAATTTCTAGGGACGAAGTTCCTGGGGGCGGCGGATGTGGGCGGTGTCCAAAAATGTATATGGCAATCCTTGGAGGAGGTTACCAGAAAATTACCTTCCAAGTTTGGTTACTCTATCTTTAAAATTTTCGGAGATATACGGAGTTATCGATTTACAATCGGAATTGTCGATTATAGGCGCAGGTGTGGGCGTGGCACCACCAATTTGTTATCGGTTCTTAAAGGCGATTACCAGTAATATACCTACCAAATTTGGCGTTCCCTACTCAAAAACTGCGGAAGATATAGCCATTTGAAAATTTTAGGGGCGGAGGTGATGGGGGCGTCGGAGGTGGGCGTGGCACATGCCAATCTTTCAAGGACCTCGCCAACTACCTACCAACCAAAATTGGTGACCGTATCCACTAAATTGTGAGAGATATGTGGATTTATCGATTTTCTAAAATCGAATTTCGAGGCTTTCTAGCTCCCTAGTGGACGTAGGTCCAAACCCAAGACACTTTAACTTTTGAGGGTATTTTCCAATATACGTTCCAAGTTTCAAGTCTCTATCTCCAAGGGTGTCGGAGGAACGCGCGTTCATACGGACGGACAGACAGCATGACGGACATTGAACAAAACCAATATACTATTATACCTTTTTGGTATAATAGTATAAATATATATAAATAAATACAAATGTTAATAGATTAAATAATAAGACATTTTTTAACGCTGTTTTTTTTTTTAATTTGTAAACTTAAGCGAGTTACTTAAAAATAAAGTGAGCAACAAGAAAGGAATAACTTATTTAATTGAACTTATTAAATTAAATTGTAAACGGCAGAAAATGAACGAGGAAAATAAAATAGACATTTAGAAACCAATCATAAATTATTTTTATAATATGTATATATTGTATTGTATATATAAAAAAGAAAGAAGAAAAAAAATGTTATATTTATATTTATAGAAATAATAATAGAATAAATAAATACATATATTTATTTATATTGAAGAGAATTCATTTAGAATACTCTCTAGAACACTCTCTGTCTCCCTTCTACTCGATCAGGAGAACTTCACCATATCCTTGGAGGACAATCAGTTTATAACGAAGACCTGCCTTACAACCTACACATATCATACCACATATCTGACGAGGGGCAGTTTAACAGTTGAGAGCCGAGAAAAGGTTGTCGCCAATCGACAAACGGAAGAGCGAAATTTTCTAAGAGCGAGCAGCCAACTTCCTTTGGGGGTAACTCTCTCAAATGTAAGTATATTCCATATATATATACAGTGGCTCTGATAGGGTTTTGCCCAGTGCCTAGGAAAAAATTTAAAGTGCTATAAAGTTTAAACAAGGAATTCAAAATGCTTAAATGTCAATTTGTTTAATGTTATATATATATATGTATATGTATATATATGACTGATTATGTCTAGTTTATTAATAATATAATAGTTGAGTATAATATTGAAGTAAGAGCATTAGATTAGCAAAATTCAGAAATGCTTACAATAATTAAAAAACTACGTCAGTTAATCTTGCAGTTCAATAATTTGTGTAACTTTTATATTTATTAATTATATATTATTATTATATATACAATTAATTCTGTCATTTATTTATTTCTGTAACTTTTCTTAATTCTATTTAAAATACCTCTGGATATTCTTGAATTAATTAATGCTTCAATAATTTTTATAATTTTCCCATTCAATAATTTATTTAACCATTTTATATATTATAAAAATATTTATTTTTTATAAAGTACCGCTCAACATTCTTAAATTAATTGTTTATTTAATAACTTGTGTAATTCATCCATTAAACATTTAATTTAATAATAATCATTTTTAGACTAAACTAGCTCTTATTATTTAATTCATTGTACAGCAATTTCTTATAACTATATTCCCATAGACACCCGAGCTAGTTGTGGGTATCTTCCCGACCACATATCATTATTATAATACCATGAGGAACGATGGACTCGTGCTCAGCTCGACGTACACCGTGATGAATACGGTAACTGGACCCGAGGATTATATATCGTATTTGCAGCCATCGGAGGAGGCGACACCAGTGTTGGACACAAATACCTATTATAGTCGCCTGGCAGAGACGAGAACAGTTCCCAATGGAATTGTGACAGACTCTGAGAATATTCTCACCCAACTGGTAATCACGGAATCCAAGCCAGGACGAGGAAACCCCAAAATAAAAGCAACAAGCAGCGACGAATTGGATGTACATATTTTCGCAACGAAAACCTATTTAACAACTGTCACTTATTTGGCCACAACATCGGGTATATACCCTGCCTCATCCGATTTGCAGGGTGTTTCGAAGAAAGTGCCCCATAATTTTGAGACAAAGATTATTGTGAATACGATTACGGATATAGTTCCAAGTACTCTGCTCAGACCCGAGCTGCTTTCCATGTTTCGCACGGAATTAATGCAGAAGAAGGGTAAAAATAATCGCAAAGTGCTGGTCACCCTGGCCACATTACTGGGTGGCCAGACGCTACAAGTCACGGCAATAAATTTCAAAAAGGCAGTTAAAGAAACAACTACAAATGAAATTTCCTCAACTTTGATCAAGCCCACTTCCATAGTAGCCAAACCAAAAATACAGCAAAGCAAAACTCAAACTAAAAATAAGTTGCAAAGTGATTTGAGTGTAGCAGAGTCGGAAAATGCGCATGTCTATGTGAGACCCTTAAAGGAAGCAACTTCAAATCCAACCAGTGTTGAGCAACTAATTGGCTCTCTAAATTTACAAAGATTGCGACCTGTTTTTGATGTTATGGCGGATTTAATACAAAAAAATATAGTCAACAGACAAGCGACTACAAATTTGAATTTAAGACAAGCTCCAACTTTATCTGCAACTTCAACTACGACTTCAAATCCGTTGGAGGAGAAGCCCGTTTATATACCACTGCAGGTCAACGTGCAGCAAAAAGCCGCACAAAATCGATACAAATCGCACGCGAATAAGGCAGAAATCGATATTAATCGAAGTCGCTTGACGGCGCACAGCTTGCACATAAATCCACCGGAACCGGAAACGGAAATTGATTTTACCGACGATGATAATTGGCTGTTGCACAATAATAATAGAAGTCACATATTGAGACCCCTCCCCATTTACCCGACTTATCCGGGTGCCCTGCTTAATAATGGCATACCCATCAGACCTGGGGAAATAATTAACGCTAATGCGGACGTCATCATTGGCAGACCCAATGGCATACAACACAGTCTCCAATCCCAGTTCTTAAGGCCAGATTATAGTGAAAGATCGGTAGCACCTGTAGCACCTTTCAAGAAGAAAACTTGGATACCTCCTCAACCACTTTCTTTATCACTTTCATTGACTCCTCCAAGACTAATACCACTCGATTATAATAATATACTTTTGCCACCCGCTCAGAGCTCTTCTAAATCCCAGCCAGACTTTGGCTACATGCTACCACCACCCGGTAGTGTACCCAGATTACCCCAGCAACAGCAGATTATGCATTTGAATGCGGAGCTGAATAATAATGAGATATTGGAAATTAAAGCAATTCCTCAGATATTTAGTACTAAATTGCCAACGGTGACAAGGTACCCAGCAGTTGTCGCTGGTAGTAGCAGTAGTTATTATAATCAGAGACCTGTTAATCCTTCGGCTTACTCAGATAATGGTGGTAGTGGAAGTAACTACAAGACAGGACCTGCTACTGCTCTGTCAGCTTACACAGACATGGGTGTTAGTGGCAGTAGCTACTATAAACAAGGTCCTGCCCCTGCTGCTCCTGCAGATATGGGAGGTAGTAGCAGTTACTATACCACAGGACCTGCTCCTGCACCGTCAGCAAACTCAGATATGGGAGTTAGTGAGAGTACCAGTTACTATAAGCAAGGTCCTCACTCTAATATGGGTGCAGATATGGGCAACAGTTACTATAAAGAAGTTCCTGCTCCTTACACAGAAAAGGGAGGTAGTAGCAGTAACTACACTCCAATACCTGCTGCTGCTGCCCTACCTGCTCCTCCGTTAGCTTACCCAAATATTGGAGGGAGCAGCAGTAGCAGTAGCAGTTACTATAATCCAGATCCTGGTGCTGCTCCTTCACCTCCCGCGGCTTACACTACTCATCACATCAATCTGAAAACCTCTGTTCTTAGTCACAATGTCAACATGAATGTGCCACCTTTGACCTTCAAACGAGAGAGCGATAATTACCCACTTGCCACCGCAGTCCGTGGCCAAATTGCCCCGGCACCGATGCCCCTAATTAAAATACCCCATAATAAGGCCAACGTTGAGGTACGGCTGAGTCCACAAAATACACACATTGCTGTGGAGCCGCCAGAGCAACTAAATCAGCAATCAAATCTGAACACATTTAAGCAACGCAATCAAAATTATTTGAAGAATACAGAAAATCTGCGCAGCGATTACGCCAATGCAACCCTGCACACAGCACCCTATCAAAAACTAGCCGATAAATCCATTTTTAATAACAACAAAAATACAAACCAACAATATACATCTACCATATCCGGCGATTCAGCTCAAGTTGCAACAAATCTCATCAGCAAGCAAAGCTATGTAAAGCCCAGCACTACCGGCAACAAGGTGCCCGATCAAAAGGCTGACTATACCAGCCACAGTGACAGCAATTATAATTTACCCAGCAGAAATTTAACGCTCTCAAAATTAAATAGGCATATACAAAATCTACAATTGCCTCTATCTAAATTAACAACGATTAATCCCTGGTTATCGATAACACAGCAAACAGCAAATAAGACCCTCAGCTTGGGTCAACCCTTCATCAAATCGAATCAAAACCTAGAAAAAAAGTCTAAAATTGATACAGCAAAGAAGGTTTTTGTGGCAGCCGGTCAACGTTTTAATTTGCGACCTGGTCTCAAATTGGAAACAGCTACAACACAATATATAGAGGACCTTCAACTGCTGAACTCGATTAGACCTACGAATATTTTGGAGCCGCCACCAATGCCCAAAAATTCACTCCTTCAAGATGTTGTGGGTCTGAAACCACCACCAGCAATTAATCAAAATATAGCCAATCTTCGATCTTCGAGTGTAGTGCACAAAATAAAAACCTCAACACTACCATCAACACCCTCCATAATTATATCTACTTTACAACTACCACTTAATAATAGTTTCCATACTGAGGTTCCAATTTTTAAGCCTGCTTTGAGTTCTTTTAGAGATAAAGTGTTAAAAATACGGCCAACTTTTACAAAGATCCTACCGAAGACCTTGTTTATAAACGGTACCAGTAAACAGCATAAATCGACAGCAATTAAAACCAAATCAGCTTTAAATGACATTAAAGAACACACAACGCAGCCTAAAAATATTTTTAACCAACACTCAACGCAACAGAAAATTAACCCAACAAATAGCATTACACAACACTCAACTAATCTAAAACTAAACCCTACAAAGATCATCAGCCAACACTCAACTGCCATCAAACTCAGCCCCACAAATATCGTTAAAGAACACACAACGCAGCTGCCACTCAGTCCCACACTTACCACTTTAATTATTGAGCCATCGGTGCCAACGAATATATATTCGAGTAATACAAATACACTAAATATTTATCGACAAGCAACTCTGAAAAATACTCAAATAATTCAGAATAATAAGCAAAGTAGTTTACTGTCACTGGAATCATCGGAGGCAGAAACAAAAATACCCATCTCCATTCGAATCAATGCTCCTCACTTCGATGTATCGTTAATCGATAAGCAAATAACTAAACTCGAAGATGACACGGTTAAACACGATATATCGATATCCACGCTCAACAAAAAAATTGCAACACAATCAATAGTACTAAAAAAAAATAATACTCCAATAATTCAAAATCGCATTATCGATACTAAATTGATAACTATAAAACCAACGCCAACATACATGATAACCAAGCAAACCATTTTCAAAACGATAACAACTCAAATCAAATCAAAGAATGAAAATCCTGTAAAAACAACGAGCCCGAAAATCGAACCAATTCACAGCGATATATCGAATATTTTGGTAGTAATGACAAAAGCAACGGGTGCTGATAATCGAAATACGATTCACATGGCGGAAGAAGATCTGGCCTTGGACTACGAGGAGAATTTATCGCTGGAGATACCCACACGGGACGAGGAAATTGTGCCGCCCATCAACGCGAATAGTATTCTCCTCGGTGGCATTTTGATAGCCACGCCCTCTAAAACCAATACCAAATCCAAATATACCAAAGAGTCCAGCAATGAGACTTGCCAGCCCGCCTGCAAGGCCAATAAAAATGAAATATGCTCCACTCAAACCGGAAACGGAAATGGAAATCACTGTGAATGCCGTTTGGGCTTTGCGCGCATGTTTCCGGATCGACCCTGCAAGCGTAAGTTTTTTTTACTTATACATATTTTATATTTAAATAAAATACATATAAATATTAATTAAAAATAAAAATAAAAATATTTTATATATATAACTGACTTGATGGTCGTAAGCCTATATATGGTCTTTGCATTCTGTGCGCTAAAGCTCATTACATCGATTACATCAATCAGTCGCGGGTACGAATCCCGCTGCAGGCATGGTTGTTTGTTGCTTGTCTAGTCCAGTAATAGTCCCTTCTACCTCCTTTTCTTTCTTTTACTAACCTTTCTGCCTAAATCTTTATCCACACGGCATCACAATGGGCCAAATGTGGACCTTCGGTCGTATAACCTACCTACCTACAGTGGCTCAAAGCTTATTGTAAGCAGCGACAAGCAAAAAATATAAAGTGCTATAAAGTTTAAACAAGGAAACAAATTCAAAATGTTTAAATGCCAATTTGTTTAATGTTATATCACATTTGAAAAGAAACTTTAGTTTTTATTAAAATATTAATTAATTAATTAATATTAGTCAAAAACTGTAAAAATCTCAAAAATACATATCAATGATCAAAGGAAACAGTCTTAAGAAAAGTTAAATATTTGGCGTATAAAAGCTTAAATAAGGATGTTAATACTTAGTATGATATCCTTTAGCCTTAACAACTTCGCTTAACCTATTTTTCATGGAAGATACCAGCTTCCGGGTAGTTTCTGGGCTGATCTTGCTCCACTCCTCCAGAAGAGCGTTTTTGAGATCCTGTTTGCTTGATATCTTGTGTTTCCGGATGTTATTTTCCCGCAGAGCCCACCAATTTTCAATAACGTTTAAGTCTGGAGACTGGGCCGGTAGAATTATCACGTGGGAGCAGTTCCAGATAAGCCAGGACTGTACTATGCCGCACTTATGCTTGGGGTCGTTTCCTGGTAGAACAGGAAAGTACGTGGGATACCTAGCTTCTCGGCACTTTAGAGTAAATTTTCCTTTAATATATCGAAGTACACATTCCTGTCCATTATTGTTTCAATAATAACAAAATTTCCGTCGCGGGCTGCCGAGATAGATGCC
The DNA here is from genome assembly GCA_037043585.1 of Drosophila mimica. NCBI lineage: Eukaryota > Metazoa > Arthropoda > Insecta > Diptera > Drosophilidae > Drosophila > Drosophila mimica. Next base: position 1,006,887 of record JBAMBE010000435.1, read on the forward strand.
CATACCAAAACACTTCCTCCGCCATGCTTGATTGTTGCCTTTATGTGTTTGCGATTCAGCTCAGTATTGGGTTGTCGCCACACATAATTCCGTCCATCCGGGCAAAAAATGTTGAATTTGTACTCATATTCAAATATGACTATGTTCCACAACTCAAATCCTTGCCCAAGTGGATTTTGACGAACGTCATCCCAGACCATATATTTTTGCCTTTTACAAATTTCTTTTTCCGTGGTTCTCGGGCATAAAAGTCATGGTTGCGCAGAACTTGGAGCACAGTTCCCATACTGAACTTTCTCCTTATTTCATCCTGCACCTATTGAGTCAGTTTTTGAGCCGATAGCTTAAGATTTCCCCTTGAAATCTTGATGATCCTCGGCTCGTCCTGCTCGGTGAAAATCGGGTTTGGTGCCATTCCGCCCTTGTCCTCTGTCCAATTTTTGTCCACGAAACTCCAAATGATGTAGAATACAGTTGAGGTGTTTAGATTGATCATTTTAACTTTTTGGCGATATGAATATCCGATTTTTAAGTGTTCCAGGATGATTTTACGTTGATCAATGGTAGTCCGTTTGCCCATGGTCCTTGTTGGCTTATTGCACCCGAAATGCAGGAACAAACTAAACTGACTACGGAGGATTGGTCTATTTATACCGAAAATTTTTTTATTTATTTTTTATTTATTTATTTATTTAATTGTCAACTAAAGTCAGTCGACATCAAGAATACAAAAATTAAAAATTATAATTAAATTAAATTTATGATAAAATTAAAAATTTAAAGAAATTAAAAAATAATTAAATATTTATAAGAATATATAAGAATGTATATTTTTATTTTTCAATTTATTTTAGATCTCTAAGATTTCTGGGGTAAAAAGCAAAATGGTCCAACATTTGTTGCAAGAATTGGGGAAAACCCAGAAAAACCCAATCAGACCAAAAGTAATTAGTAAGAAAATAATTAGTAAGAATTAGTTAAGATCCACCACCTGTACATGCAAAAAAGTTAATCTCTAGATAAGACATTAAGGATTGAGTTTTTAATTAGAGAAATAGAGGACTCTGAATTGATTACATGATATAGTTTATTGTAATCATTACAGAGTACTCGAAACGGTTCATGCAGGGAATAGTTAGTAGTACAACGATTAAGAGAAAGTGGGAGGTAATAACGAGACTGTCTAGAGGGTACTGAAAAATTTATTTGGCTCATCAACGCAGTTGAGTCGATTTCGCCTTTAAGTAACTTTACGACAAACATAACTCCTAACATAACACGACGATTAGTTAAGGAAGGAAGGTTAATAAGAAGAAGCCTATTTGAGTATGGAGGCAGTACACCCCAGTCAAAGCGACGAAGCGCAAAAAGTAGAAAGCTCTTTTGCACAGATTCCAATCTACTTTGGTGAATATGATATTGCGGAGACCACACACAAGATCCATATTCCAGAATTGGACGTACAAGAGAAGTAAAAAGTAACTTGGTCGTATAAGGGTCATCAAATTCCTTTGACCAACGCTTAATAAAACCAAGAACTTGAAAAGCTTTGTTAACAGTGAATTTAATATGCTTATCAAATTTAAGCTTGTGATCAAGAAGTAAACCTAAATCGTTTACTTCGTTCAGTCTATCAAGTGGCATCCCATCGATCGTGTAACTGACAGTAATAGGATTGGTACGATAAAATGACATGACTTTACACTTAGAGCAGTTCAAATTGAGCAGATTTATTTTACACCACGACAAAAAGGAAAATAAATCCGCCTGCAATAAGCATTGTGAGGTCATATCATTATACGTCAAGCACAACTTGACGTCATCAGCATACATTAGTACGTTAGAGTTCAATATTACTGAAGGAAGGTCATTAATAAATAGGTTAAAAAGCACTGGGCCCAGGTGACTACCCTGGGGTACCCCAGAGGTGACTAGGATAGGATAAGAAAGTACAGATTTAAATAAAATTTTTTGAGTTCTGTTACTCAGATACTCCGAAATCCATGCAAGAAAGTTAGTAGGAAAACCTATAAGGTTTAGTTTGTGAAGAAGGAGGCAATGGTTAACAGAATCAAAGGCTTTACTGAAGTCTGTATAAACGACATCAGTTTGCATTTTATTCTGAAATCCTTTGATCACAAGTGAAGTAAATTCAAGAATGTTAGTGGTAGTAGACCTACATTTCACAAAACCATGCTGGAATGGTGAAATAATAGATCTACATAAGTGTTGCAGTTGAGTTGTTACTATTTTCTCAAATGCTTTAGGTATTGCGGACAATTTGGAAATACCCCTGTAATTTTTTACGTCGGACTTTGAGCCATTTTTGTGGAGAGGAATAATAAAGGATTCCTTCCAAATAGCGGGAAAACAACAACTATCGACAGACAAGGTAAATAATTTAAGTAAAGGTTTGCAAATAGACTCAGAACAGTACTTAAGTACACATCCCGGGACTCCATCAGGACCAGGTGAAAACCCAGGCTTGATAGAATGTAGGTCTGCAAGAAGTGACTCTAAAGTGATCACAGGTCCAAAAATGCAATTGGCTCTTTGGACAGGATAAGGATAAGGTACGTTTGGGGAGAAGATAGAGGAGGAATAAGTAGATTGAAAATACTTAGCAAACAAATCGGCAGAGCCCTGATCATCTATTGCTTTCATATCTTCGTAAAAAACGGAGGTGGGTAATGAAGACGATTTGCGTTTCATGTTCACAAAGTTATAGAACTGCTTAGGATCCTGTGCAAATTGCAGCCTACAGCGAAGAAGGTAATTCTTGTAACAACGCGAATTATAAGAAATAAAAGTTGCTTTAGCAACCATATATCGAGAGTAATCCAAATGATTACTCGATCTCTTAAACTTCTTATAAAACCTTGACTTCACATTTTTCAACCTAGCTAATTCCCGCGAAAACCAGGGAGGCCTGTTAGCCTTCACAGGATTCATACGGGGAACGCAAGCATCCAAATGTGAGTCAATGGTCTCATAAAATATTGACAAAGCATTATCCAAATTGGTGCAGGCATAAAGTACTGACCAATCTGTGTCAAATAATAATTGATTAAGCTTGACAAAATCTGCTTTACGGAAGCAACGATTCTTACGTGTAGAATCCGTTGCTACAAAAGGCACAAGAGTTGGCAGCTCTATAATCAAATCGAGCGTTGGATGATAGGGGTCTTCAGGATAGACAAGTGGATCACAGCGAGAAAGAATACTACAAGTAGGATCAGATACAAAAATTAAATCAAGCAAACGGTCGTTACAGTTTCGTATAGGGTTAACTTGTGACAGTGACAACTCATGGAGCCCATCAATAAATTCATTTGTACAAAGTGGCACCAATATATTTGGTGGAGCGGACCATATAATTTCCGGAAGATTAAAGTCACCACATACAATCAGATAGTCTCTATCAGAAAGCATAGAGGAAATGTATTGAATGGCAGATAGATGATTAAGGTAGACTGAGACATCTGATTGAGGTGGGATATAAGAACAAGTAATAACCAATGAAAAAGTATTAAACTCAATTTTAATACTTGTAAATTCAATGACTAACTCAAATGGAGGTAGGAAATAATCTGACACAAGATTAGAATCGACAGCAATTAGGCAACCGCCACCTACACGTGATACTCGATCACATCTATATGGGGTGTATTTATTGGAAAATAATGAATGATCGGAAATATCAGGCTTTAACCAAGTTTCGGTAAATATAAGAATATCAAATTCAAAAGAAAGACTGTCAACATATAGTTTAGATAGTTTAGTTTTAAGACCTCTAACATTTTGATATGCTAGAGAGAGAGAAGATTTTGGTGTTAGTTTTTTGGTGCAACATTAGAAGATGAAGATGCACCAGAGGGATTCGGAGGCAATGTAAAAGAAGGCCGAACACGTTTTCTCGTTGTAAACTCTTTTATTACTAAGCCCTTCGGCCAGAAATCAGCACAGCAAATTGTGCCAAACACCTCTGCCGAAAGACTTATTTTAAAAGAGGAAATTTCTCTTTCATAACTAAATTTAAATTTTTCAACTAATATACCAGTTGATGTCACCTTGGCCTGTATATAGGCTTTAATGTCATCCACTGATATATCAGGGGCAAGACGCGAAATGAAAATTTGTTTTCTAGGTGCCACCGCTATAAGAGGCTTGGGAGCACGGCTAGAAAGAGCTGGGGGAGGCGAAACGGACATTATAGACTCACAAGCAATAGAGGCACTACTGTTGATTGCAGGCGGTGGTGCAGGAGAAATAAACTGCATCAACTGCTGACCATTATCAACAGTAGGTGTTAGAAGTGCAGGGGGCAATGACAAAGCCGGGGCCGATAAATTTGAATCACGAGGCAAAGCAGGCTCAGATCGTTTCAGCTTTGGAGACTCAATTAATAGTTTCACACTATTAAACTGATTCTCCATTGCATCAAAATCAGCACTGAGCCTACTAAAAGCTAGACGAAGATCGTGGAAGCCCCGTCTAGTTTGCCTCATAAATCCCTGGATATCGGACTCCGTCTCGCGGCATCGCTCACAACACCATTTTAGCCCCGACTTATTGCCGATTATATCTTTCACCCGTTGTGTGAAACCAGCACATTTTACGTGTACCACGTTATCACACAACCAGCAACAGACGAAATCGGCCTTTGGGTCAGCTTGGCACTTGCAGCTTTTTAAATAGCACGCGGACATGATACTAAGGTAAACTAATATGCTCGCGAAAGTAGAGAAACTGAACAACGATTCGGCGCCACACCAAAACAAAAGAAAAAGATCAAAGTTAAAAGCACACAAGAGATGCAATAGAAAACAACAACACCAAACTTTGGCACAATGAGAATAAGCGTCGAGAGAGCGAGAGAAATAAAACGCACAGAAAAAAAAAACCTCTATGACAAAAACAATGCGAAGCGAACGAGCGTGCAATATAAGTGTGAAGCTTTGCCTAATGCAACTCTCACCGAAGCAATGAGAGCGAGAAACACAAAGCGCACACGAAAAATAAAAAACAAAAACAAAACACAGCTGTTGACCGCGCACTGTTTGTTTACAAAAATAAAGAGTTTTGCGTTTTGCAGCAAAATTTCTAACAGAAAACGCAAATTACCAAAGTAATTATATAGAAATTACAAAGAATGATAACACAAATACAATTTGTAATAATCAAAATTAAACACACTATGCAAATGTTAAGAACAATCACGAACTGAATGTAGCACAGGAAAAACACAACCGATCACAGCAAATGCGAAGACTGGACTTTAAAGTGCTATAAAGTGTAAACAAGGAAACAAAGTCAAAATACTTAAATGCCAATTTGTTTAATGTTATATCACATTTCGAAAAGGAACTTTAGCTTTTATTAAAATATTAATTAATTAATTAAAATTAGTCAAAAACTGAAAACATATCCAAAATACAGGTCGAAGCTCACTTCGAGCAGTCTTAAGAAAAGTTACATATTTGGCGTATAAAACATTAAATAAGGATGTTAATACTTAGTATGATATCCTTTAGCCTAACAACTTCCCTTAACCCATTATTCATGGAAGATAATTCTTCAGCTTCCGGGTAATTTCTGGGCTGATCCTGCTCCACTCCTCCAGCAGAGCATTTTTGAGATCCTGTTTGCTGGATATGTTGTGATTTCCGGATGTTATTTTCCAGCAGAGCCCACAAATTTTCAATAACATTTAAGTCTGGAGACTGGGCCGGTGGAATTATCACGTGGGGGCAGTTCGATCTAAGCCAGGACTGTACTATTCCGGACTTATGCTTGCGGTCGTTGTCCTGGTAGATCCGGAAAGTACGTCGGATTCCAGCTTCTCGGCACTTTCGAGTAAATTTTCCTTTAGTATAGTACACATTCTTGTCCATTATTGTTTCAATAATCAAAAAATTTCAGTCGCGGTCTGCCGAGATAGATGCCCATACCAGGACACTTCCTTCGCAGTGCTTGACTGTTGCCTTTATGTTTTTGGGACTCAGCTCAGTATTGGAGTGTCGCCACACGTAATTCCGTCCGTCCGAGCCAAAAATGTTTAATGTGTACTCAAATTCAAATATGACTGTGTTCCAGAACTCCAAATCCTTGCCCAAGTGGATTTTGACGAACGTCGTCCTAGAACCACTATTTTTTGCGCTTATAATTTTTTTTTTCGTGGTTCTCGGGCATCAAAGTCGTGGTTGCGCAGAACTTGGAGAATAGTTTCCACAGAATACAGTTGAGGTGTTTAGATTGACCATTTTAGCTATTTGGCGATATGAATATCCAATTTTAAAGTGTTCCAGGATGAGTTTCCTTTGCTCAATGGTAGTTTGCCCATGGTCCTTGTTGGCTTGTTGCACCCGAATTGCAGGAAAAAACTAAACTGACTATGAAGGATTGGTCCATTTATACCGAAAAAACTCAACTTTAGGTCAAAAAATCCGGGTTTTATGGCACCCAGGTGTCCATAAGGTACCTGGGCGGAAAGTTTGTTTACATAAATTTAGGTACTTTTTTACATAACCCGACCTAGTGGGTGGGGAAATCCCAATTTTGTAGGGTCATATATTAATTTTTGTGGTTTATATATGTACCTGCCATGGGTCTTTGGAATTTTTGAAAAATATTACATAATTACTTTATGGCAGGCAATTAAAATTGGTGCTAGGCACTGTGCGAAATAAGATTTTGCTCACTGTATATATAACTAACTAATTTGGTTTCTTGTTAAATTATTGAATGCTGAAATAGATTCACAGTTTAATTTTAATAATAGGTATAGTATATTAGGTTTGTGCCATGTCCGTCATGCTGTCTGTCCGTCTGTCCGTCCGTATGAACGCGCGTTCCTCCGACATCCTTAGAGATAGAGACTTGAACCTTGGAACGTATATTGGAAAATACCCTCAAAAGTTAAAGTGTCTTGGGTTTGGACCTACGTCCACTAGTAAGCTAGAAAACCGCGAAATTCGATTTTAAAAAATCGATAAATCCACATATCTCTCACAATTTAATGGATACGGTCACCAATTTTGGTTGGTAGGTAGTTGGCGAGGTCCTTGAAAGATTGTCATGTGCCACGCCCACCGCCGACGCCCCCATCGCCTCCGCCCCACAAATTTTTAAATGGCTATATCTTCCGCAGTTTTTAAGTAGGGAACGTCAAATTTGGTAGGTATATTACTGGTAATCGCCTTTAAGAACCCATAACAAATTTGTGTTGACACGCCCACACCTGCGCCCATAATCGACAATGCCGATATTTCGGAAAGTTTAAATCCGTATATCTCACAATTTTAAAGATAGAGTTACCAAACTTGGAAGGTAAATTTCTGGTAACCTCCTCCAAGGATCGGCATTTCAATTTTGGACCACAACCGCCATCCCCAGGAGCTTGGGCCCTAGAAATCTGAAATACGCATGAAATAATTTGTAAGCTAGAGTCACCAAATTTTGAAAGTGTGCTACTGGTAACACCCTTAAGAGATCGAGAGAAAATTGGATGGCTACGCCCACTCCACCTACCTAAGCCGATACCTCTGTTGGTGTTAATCGATAAGGCCATATATCACATATATTCTTTATTTTTTATATTATGCATATAAATAAATAAAGAAAAATAAACATAAATACGCAGAGCAATCTCGTAAATATTCTAAATTTAAATTTAAATAATAAATTCTATTATCAATTTAATTTAATTCCCCAATTCAGCTACATACACCTACGAAATACGCATTCCGACCAGTCGAGTGGGAAGTTATCAGCTCAAATTCAGCACTGATCTCATCAATAACTCATCCAGTCAATATCGACATTTGAGTTCGATTATTCTGGATGCTATCGATCGAATGGTTATGCAATCCGATTTCCGGGATGCTTATCACGGCGTACAATTAAAGGAATTCTACACGAGGAGCGATAACGCCGTAATGGGACACTTTTTGTTACAGGTTTGCAATAATTACTATTACTATATATATAGTAATAATATTAATGGCAAAATTTAAAATCGATTGCAGCTGTCAGAGAACAGCGATGAAAAGCGCTTGGAAACAGTGCTCAAAAAGTATTTACGCCAAAGTAATTACAGCATTGGTGGCACCGAGTTATATATATCTAAATCTGATATAAATTTATTGACAGTTAAAGGTGAGCTTGAAATATATCATAAATAGTAAAAATTGTAATTATCGTTATTTTGATTTAGATTTCGATGAGTGTGGCAACACCAATTTCAACGATTGCTCCTTTCACGCACATTGCTTCAATTTGATTGGTAGCTACACCTGCAGTTGTCCCGATGGCTATGTGGATATATCGGATAATCCAATTTATCCAGGTCGCGTTTGCTCTGATCAAATTGTTGGCTGTGAACTGTGCAATTATCATGGAAATTGCAAGGCCCCCATTGTGAATGGCATGCCCGTTTGTGAATGCTTTAGTTGGCATGCGGGCGCTACCTGTCAGCTGAATTTAAAAATACTCCTCATCGGCCTGATTGCAATCGGTACGGTGTTCATTTTGCTGCTATTCTGTATGCTGCTCATCTATTCGCGTCGCAAAGCAAACGGCGCCTGTGCAGCGCGTCCTATTTTTATAACGGCTTCGAACTATCACCCGAGCATGTTGACAACATCCAGCAACAAATCACTGATTCGTGATTGCAGCATGGATAAACATGCAATTTTAATTGACACCAACAGCGAATCTAGTCACAACTCGGAGCCATATTCGTTCAAGGTAAAAAATTTAGATAAAATACAACTATTTAAACTCTACAACTATTCTCTATTAGGCAAAGACAGTCAGAAAAAAGCCCGACAATGTTGATTTCGCTGAAAGCAACGACGAACGACAGCAAGCACTGAATCTGTCTAATACCCACTATAACGCCGAAGTACTTGCCGCTGACCAATCTGATCGATCGCTCACAGTGATGATACCGCGCGCCAAATATTATCACCCTTCAGTTTTGCCGCATGGCCAACTCAACCAACACCAGATGGCGCCAGACAAGTGCGATGTCAGTAAATCTGTCAAGCCCACAAAGCAAAAACTATCGAAAGCATCGTGCAAAGAATTTGCAACGCCAAGCGGCGCTTTAGTCTCTGCCGGCTTTGAAGTGTCTGCCATTGTTAGTGATCGAGAGAGTAAAGCGAATATAAATGATGTGGAAGCAACGAACGTTTATCAGAAACATCCGCAAATATCTAGAGCTAATTTGGAAACCATTCTACAGTCAGGCGAGTAAGTTTGTCATGAGCGTTCATTTAGTATATGCTTTAAAATAAATATGTACAATTGCAGCGAAATCCATCGCATGAGCTCGTGGATGAGTAATATTCCTGCCACTGCACTGTAAGTATTGCTACAATCGTTGGCAGTGCCAGCTGTTCGCTATTTACAACAGTTGCAGAACAGGACTACAAACTTAAAGACGTGGCGTTGCCAGCTAGTCAGGCAAACAGTATGTAATGAATTTAAATATCGTTTTACTTTCAATGCAGATCAGCTGACGTACGCTCGTTTGATGAAACAACAGTGCAGGCGATAACCAAATCAATGCAACTCTGCTTTGACATGCAGACCCAAAACAATACAAATGAGGTTAATTAAATATAATAAATCTCTGCTGAAATATATAAATATTTTTTATTTAGGAAGCAAATACGATGACTGAGCGAGATCTTGGTTCGACATTTTTGCTGCCACACACACATCTATATAAGCCAGAGAAGGTTTGTTATTCTCGTTATTATTAAATTAAATCACTATAAATCAATTAATTTATTTTAGCTCGAAAGTGATCTGTCCGGCTTTGACTCCATTTAATGGAAATTTTCAACTGTATTTTAACTTGTGTATAATATTCATTCATTCTTGTCAAAGATATATTGAATCTTCAGCATTTATTTCAAATGAATTTAGCGTCTTTTGCGTACAATGTTTATTAATATTTATATTTTTATTTATAGTCTTATTTATTTATTTATAGTTTGTGTAAAAATTGCGTTTATTTAATGTTATTTTTTTGTGTGTACAAATTGAGATCGTTGCATTTATCGTAATAATTATTTAATCAAATAATAATTTCATTTGATGAAATTTTGTGCCAGCCGCTTTGTTTGTAAGTCAATCAATGATAACAAATCCAAGTTAATTAAATAATAAATACCAATTTGTAATTGTCGTAAATATAAATAAAAATAAAAATAAATATTTTTATTTTTTAAATTGAAAACAACTTTAAAATGCATACTTTCATTGATGTATTTCTACTCTATAACTCTACCTACTTGGGGAAACTATATAGACCAATGAATATTTCTTCTGCTCTATAAAATTAACTTACTACTTGTAAACTCCAATCTTAGCTAAACAATAACTTAAAACTATAACTTAATAAAATTTACAACTACCTCTACGCGAAGCCTAGGATAAATGCGAATGGGGTGGCAGAGACAACGTGACAAGTGCTACAAAAACTAAGTAAAAATAGAAAATAGGGGTTGATTTAAGCTTTACTGGACGCTGGTCGATGTGCGCTCGGCTTTGTCACGAACTATATACACATATATTTATATATTAAGGGTTCGAGGACTTTCGTTAGTTAGCAACTAAGCAGAGGCGTCGTTAGAGGGTTATAGGGTACTAGTACCCTCCAAACAAATTTTGAACTGCCTCGCTGAACTACCCTCTGACCATTTAATCGGGGTCGGGGTAGGAGCAACTTGTTCAAATCGACCACCGTCCGTCCACATAAGATTAAATACATGACCAATTTTTCGTAGCTCTACCAGAATAGGGGTTGACCAGCGGTACCCTGGTACAGGTGTAGTCTATACTCGAACTGCAGTCTAATTTAAGCAGTTCACCTGAAACAGTTTGCTCAAAAAACCAAAATATAAATACTCAAAATACATATAAAATATATAAAAGCAATTATTAAAAGAAATAAAAGTATTTTGACAGTTACAATTGTGTTATTTATAATATAAATAGTAGTGGTATGTAATGTAGTCTAAATAAATAAACTAAATATGAAATATTTGATTTGGCTTTAATAAAAACAAATGAAGTTTAATAATTAAATTAATGAAAAATATAAAGTATAGTAGTATGTAAAGTACCTCTATACTTATTTGAGTTGTATGAAGCAAATAGCTATGTGTAAAAGGAATGATGAAACTCTCTACATATATATTTTTATATATCCATAAAAATTAAAGCTTTAATATTTCTACAAATATGGCAAAAAAAGAGTTGCATAATTTACAGGGCGAAATTAAAAGTACAGAATAAAACCAATTAAGCCGTTTTATTATTTATATGTTTATTTATATTGTTTGGTGTTTTTAATTATTTTGTATTTTTTTTTTTATTTATTGCCTACACTAATTTTCATTTGCAACGAATTGCTTGCAAAATGTGCAAATATTTACTTACATTTACTTAAATCAAATCATGTGCCATTTTACATTTTTCTAATGTGAAAAGGAGAAAAAAAAGAAATTCAACTATAATAATTTATAGCTAATAAATATATACATGTGTGTATAAATATATACATGTGTATATAAATATATATTATATTAATTTCCCTTCATTTGGGGATAACATTCGTCTTTTAAAATGGCGCCCGCAAGCTCTTCCTCAGCGAGAGAGAGAGAGAGAGAGGGAGAGAGAGAGAGAAGTAGAGAGAGTGTGATATAAAGAAAAAGAGAGTTCCGGAGTTGGCACCCTATCGAAAGCAACGCGTTATTTTTCGACCAATCACGCCACTGACCATCAGGCCAATGGCTAATTTCGACTCATTTTCAAAAAAATAAGTGGGTAGTTTTTTTTTTGCTTAAGTCGCAAATAAATACAAGTCTGTGCTTGCCAATCAATATTCCCTTTTCCGGTGTGCATATAAAAATATATATCGAAGAATATAATATATAATATTTACAAGCCAGTTTGGAGCAGCGTCAAGCAAAAAATTTAAAGTGCTATAAAGTTTAAACAAGGAAACAAATTCAAAATGTTTAAATGCGAATTTGTTTAAAGTTGTATCACATTTGAAAAAAAAACTTTAGTTTTTATTAAAATGTTAATTAATTTATTAAAAAAAAAAGATGCTCTAGTCGAGTTAGCTCGACTGCGATACCCAGTTGTTAAATATATTCTAGTTTTATTGGCAAATTTCCCTTTAAGATGATTTGTAATCAAATGTTCAGTTCTGCAAGTGCATTTCTTACACACAAGCCCTAACTGACCCGAACTGGTTGGCTACAAACACGTTCATATACATACTTACATACAGACATGCATACGTACACGAAACAGTAGTTATCGGGGCTCTGCCGAATGCACACAAATATATTGACGCTAGCGTCAATTATCATGCCATCTCTTTCTCACGCATGCGCTCGCCTATTTATGCATATAGAAAATGCATGCGGCTGCTGACAGCAAGAAGATCAATATGAAAATATATTTTCGACAATAACTTTGGTGTTTCTTATCCGATCTTAATGAAATTTGGACAATTCATCAATAATATGTATAAGCATATTATGTATAAGTTAGAAGCCTCTATCTCTTAAATTGTGTAATTTTTAACTATCGGAAATCGAAATGTATCGATAATTAGAAACTGAGGCAGTTATCGATAAAATAAAGCAAACTTGATCTGCGCCTGGTACACGAGAAATTATATTCCAAAAGTCGCTAGCTCTTATAGTCTCTGAGATCCGCGTGTTCATAAAGACGGACAGACGGACGGACAGGGATGTATCGACTCGGCTGTTGATCCTGATCAAGAAAATATATATACTTTATGGGGTCGGAGATGCTTCCTTCTGCCTGTTACATACATTTGCACAAAATCATTATACCCTTTTACCTAATTGGGAGTACGTTGGTACGAGGCCTGACCGGAGGCTATCCTGCCGGTACCACGGGTAATCAGGAGTCTGCAGAACCTAGTTCTGTCCTGGTTTTTTTTTTGGTTGCGGCCCTTCGGGGAGTATCGTGGTGGTTGTGACTTAACACCCAAATACAGGTAGAGTTTTTAACTCTGCGTGTTGTTGCGTTATACAACAAGGGTGCCGTGACCCATAGATCGGAAGTCGTTTAGGTAGGCGGCGGTCCAAACCAAGGGGGGAGTTCACGACCAAACAGAAGTGGTACCTGCGGAATGTATGTTCCAATGGGGCGGTAATTAACGCTTAATTTAATTCCTGTGCTTGGCACCGTGGGATAAGGCTTCACGGCAGGTGCTCACGTTAAACTCATCGACATTAATACACTTTTTACCCATTTTAAATGGGTTCAGGGTATAAAAATATATTAGAAATATTCTTAATGTTTGTTCTGTAATAATTTAACAACATATTTTTTTAATTTTAATATATTTAAATGAAAATGACCTAAAACTTTAATTCTTACAGATATTGGGTAGATGAATAAGGAAATGATTACGGCTAGCAGCAAAAAATATAAGTTAGTCGAAGACTGCCACATAATGATTCGTGCGCCCGAAGTTATCGATGAATCCGATGAGGAAAGGGAATTAACCAATCTTAACTGGCTGCTGCGCAATCAGAATTTGTCCTGGCCACAAACAATTGATGGCAACTCTGAAGATGATTTAAACAGTACGCAAACAGTGCCAGCTGAAAATCAGAAATTGGAGGAAAATCTAAATACAACAAAAAGACAAAAGTTATCTGATTTTAGTGTTCCCAAAAAAGGATCGATAAATAAACAGCTAGATCGCAATTTAATCAATTATGCCGAGTCAAGGAAACAATCCACAAAAAATGCAGCACACTCAAAACGACCAAGTCCTGCAGATCGTTACGATATATTTATTAATAAAATAAAGCGGTAAGCGAGAATACGCCTAATAAATATGGCATACCCTTAATAAATAGCGAGCTATTTCTTTTACAGTGACTTGGCGGAATATGAGCATTCGGCGACTAAATATAAAACGGATGTGACTGAAAAGCCGCCCTTCAACTATTCCCACATCATTGGCATGGCAATGCTGGAAAATGGAAGGGCAACTTTACAGCAAATTTGCACTTGGATTGAGTCAAAATTTGCTTTCTTTCGAGTGCGCAAAAAGTGGAATGTAAGCAAGAGATTTGACTGAAGCTGTTAAAGCTGTTTGACAAATTTCCCCTAAGGAATTTCAATCATTGCTTAAGGCAGGCGTACAGAAATTGCCGACTTGCGACTAACACACATCTGCATACAATACACACATACATCTTTACGCTCGCTTCGCGTATCTTCCTATCTCTTTCTCACACTAGCAACTGCTTGATCAATATGCGTTATATATTATATTTTTGACTATAAGTCGGCTGTTTCTCAATCGATCCTGATGAAATTTGGACAGCTGTCTAATAATATATCAATTTATTTACCTATCAATTAGCGTCTGCTGCCTTTCAAATTGCGGCTTTTACAGCTAATGCAAAACGATAACTCTTGAAAAATTAGCAACGCAGGCGGTTATCTGTAAAATCGAACTTTACCTTTTTGGGAGGGGACCAGGACTAAATATGTGCAAAAGTCGCTTGCTCTAAAACTTATATATTTATGATAAATTTGCCAAAATAAATATAATTTTTTCTTTGCAGAATTCGATTAGGCATAATTTATCGCTGCATCATTGTTTTCGCAATCGCAAACGCGAGGAGAAGGGAAAGGGGGGTTATTGGGAGTTGGGCGTCGATCCCAAGAAATGTGATAGGAAACGCATTCGAAATCGCAAGGGAGCTCAAACTAAATTAAATCAAAATTTGGAGACAAAAACAACAGTTTCCAATAAGAAACTCCGTAATAATACGGATTTCATCTATGGCATTACAGATCAAAAACCCTTGCAAAGACTCTCAAATTTGGCTGCAAATGATGTGCAATTGGTGTCGACAGATCAAACCTTAAATCGGGATATTAATTTGGCATTAGGCACATTAAGCAATAACGTTTTAAGTTCAACTCCTCTCTCCCCTCCTCCGCATCCTCCTCCACACGATGACTCTTTTCTATATCCCGCCGATGAGATGACATTGGCGCTGACTGCAAACAGTGAAGCCTCGTTTCATTTGCAACACAATATGAACTGGGCACGATTATAATCAGCACTACGACGGGTATTATCGATGAACCCAACTGCGCCTCCGCCTCTACTTGCCTCAACACCATCAAATTTGGCTGTAATAACATGGTAATAATAATAATAATATATATAACATAATATAAATAATTAAATGGTTATAATATAAACATAATATAAATATATAATATATAAAATATAATTAATATATATGGTAATAACAATATAATATAAATAACGATATGGTCACATTCTAACTTAGTAATACATTATAAATAACAATATGATATTGATCTAATATATATATAATATAAATTCGTTTTTAGCATTTTCCATATATTTCTAATATTTTTTGTATATAATTAGCTGGCTTGATGTTCTTAAGCGTTTGGTCTTTGCATCGTTTACATCAATCAGTCGCGGGTTCGAATCCCGCTGGAGGCATAGTTGTTTGTCTAGTCCAGTAATAGTCCGTTCTCCTATTCTTACTTTTATTAATTTTTCTGTCTAAATCTCTATCCACACGGCACCACAACGCGCCAAATATATGGCCTATGTGTTTCTTTGGTCGACAAACGTATAACTTACCTACCAAATATATATTTTTATGTTCATTTAATGATAATAATAATAATAGTTATATAAATATTGCATATACTAATTTCATGTTCTTTAATTCATATTTTATATTTATATTAATAATATGGTAATAATATAATGTAATAAGATATAACTAATAAAATAAATATATAATATAATAATAATTTAATTAATATAATTAAAATATATTATTAATATATTATTAAAATTATCGAATAAATATAACTTAATTTAAATAATAACATATTAACAATATAATGCTTTAATTATATTTCATATAAATTATTAATATTCTTTCTAATTTCTTTTCAGATATATACGGAGGACGAGATACCCACGCCCAGTCAGAATGTTATCATCTCATCCCATAAAATGGATGCAAATAGCGATGCAAACATAGCATTGATAACTCCGTTGATTTCCACATCTGATATTAATTGCGATTATATTAATTATCGGCCGTATATCGATGGGGTGGACGAATCCTTCAGTTATCTACATGGCCATGAGTTAAATCGCAGCGAAGACATTTTGGATAATCTGCTCGATGTGTGTGGTAGAGATTATTAAATGAAATCAATGACAATGTCGCCAAATTAAAGTGTACTTATTCAAATGCAGCATTAAACTCAACTTAAAATTAATACAAACTCGTATTTCTACAAATTATCAATAAAAAACAAGAAAGAACTTTCAGATTGAGGTAGATATAAGATAGTAACACTTCTTCGAAGTTTGGCAACTGTAGCTCTTAAATTACGGAAGATACGAGCTTTTCAAGATTTTGGGGGCGGGAGTGGGCGTGGTTGAACAAAATTAAAGAAGAAAGGTTCCTAATAATCTTCCTTCCAAGTTTGGTAACTAGCTGTTAAATTGCGGGAGATATGGGCACTTATCGGTTTTTAGTGGCGGGAGTGGGCGTGGTCCAAAATTGTTTTCGCCAGATTTTTGTAGGATGTTACTAGCAATATATCTTTCAAATTTGGTGACTTAAGCTTTAAAAGTGCGTGTGATATATGGTCTTATCAGCCTGCTTGATGGTCGTAAGCGTTGAGTCTTAACATCGCTTATTACAATCAGTCGCTGGTTCGAATCACGCTGGAGGCATGGTTGTTTGTTGTTTGTCTAGTCCAGTTATAGTCCGTTCTGCCTGCTTTTCTTTCTTCGATTAACCTTTCTTTCTAAATCTCTATCTCACGGCGCCACAATATGGCCTATGTGTGTCGACCTTCGGACGACAACCGTATAACCTACCTTACCTACCAATGGTCTTATCAATTTACACCAACAGGTGTATCGGTTTAGGTAGGCGGAATGAGGGCTCTCTTAGGGGAGTTACCAGTAAATAACATTCAAAATTTGGTGACACTAGTTACAAATTATGGGAGATATACTCATTTCAGATTTCTAGGGCCGTCTGTGGACGGCGGTGTGGTCCAAAAAATTATGTGGCTCTTTGAATTTGTGAATATCGATTTTCTAGCTCGCTAGTGGACTTAGGAGTCTATATTATTTGGACGTTGAAGTACTAACGAGCAGTACATTCAAGTGGCCCAACGATACCAAGCACGGGCTTGTTAACGCGCGGACCCAGGCGAAAGCAGACCCCCCAACACAACCGACCGAGGGGCGACCAACACGAGTTACTGATACGAAGATCGCGAATTGGAAGAAAGATGACATAACAAAACATTTTTAATTACTTTAATATGGGAATTGCAATTAATTAAAGGGAAAAGCATATTATAATTAGTACATAAAATTCTAAATGGATTATGTATAGCATAATTCGAACTACAAGTTTGGAGAAAGATGGGTAGAAAGTTCCTTGTATTTCTGATCGGAACTGTAAAATTTATTTGGCTAATTAACTCCGAAGAATCAATCTCACCATTTATAAGCTTTTGTAAAAAGATTACGCCAAGCATTGTTCTACGATCAGAAAGTGAAGGAAGATTTATTAATAGAAGTCTACTACGGTAGGAAGGTAAACTAAAATTAGTAGTCCAGTTTAGACGTCTAAGTGCAAATAAAAGAAATTGCTTTTGCACGGATTCTATTCTGTCATGATGAACCTTGTAATTGGGTGACCATATACAAGACCCATATTCAAGAATAGGACGCACAAGAGGCATGTAAAGAGTTTTAGTGATATAGGGATCGTCAAATTCTTTTGACCAGCGCCTAATGAAACCTAGGACACCAAGGGCCCGATTAGCAGTCGCAGAAATATGCTTGTCAAACTTAAGCTTGGGATCCAAAAGGATACCCAAATCATCAACACATTCTATGCGTTCCTAGTGGCTTGCCATTAAGGAAATAATTGATTAAAATAAGCATTCGCCTAAAAAAGGACATGACTTTGCATTTATCACAATTAAGATTTAATAAATTAAAGCGACACCAGGCTTCAAAACTATCTAAGTCAACTTGCAGCCTCTGTCCAGTAAGAGAGTCAGTAGTTGAAAAACACAACTTAACGTCATCGGCGTACATCAGTACCCGAGAATGACTTATAACGGACGGAAGGTCATTTATAAATAAAGTAAATAACAAGGGACCAAGGTGACTTCCTTGTGGTACTGCGGAAGTAACCTGAACAGACTTTGAGATGAAACCTCTAAAGAAAACTCTCTGTGTTCTTGATAGTAAATATTTTGAGATCCAATTAATCAGATTATTTGGAAATCCCAGAAGATAAAGCTTGTGAATTAGCAAAGGGTGATTCACAGAATCAAAAGCCTTACTGAAATCAGTGTAAACAACCTCCGTTTTCTAATCTTAACACTTTATTTTTTGGAGCACTTTCAAATATATGTTCCAAGTTTCAAATCTCTATCTGTAAGGGTTTCACATGTACCTTATATAAAAACGATTATTATACCCTAAAAAGGGTATAATGGTTTTGTGCAAATGTATGTAACAGACAGAAGGAAGCATCTCCGAAAGTATATATATTCTTGATCAGGATCAACAGCCGTGTCGATATAGCCCTGTCTGTCCGTCTGTATGAACACGCGGATCTCAGAGACTATAAGAGCTAGAGACTTCAAATTTGAAATATAGGTTCTCGTGTACCAGGCGCAGATCAAGTTTGCTTTATTTTATCGATAACTGTCTCAGTTTCGGAATTATCGATACATTTCGATTTCTGATAGCAATAAATTCCACATATCTCTCACAATTTAATGGATCCAGTCACCAATTTTGGTTGGTAGGTTGTTGGCGAGGTTCTTAAAAGAACGGCATGTGACACGTCCACCTCCGACCCCCCCGCTATATCTTCCGCAGTTTTTCAGTAGAGAACGTCAAATTTGGTAGGTATATTACTGGTAGTCGCCTTTAAGAACCGATAACGCCCACACCTGCGCCTATAATCGACAATTCCGATTGTAAAACGATAACTCCGTATATCTCCGAAAATTTGAAAGATAGAGTAACCAAATTTGGAAGGTAATTTGCTGGTAACCTCCTCCAAAGATTGGCACACCAATTTTTGGACCACGCCCAGAACCACCGCCCTCAGGAACTGCGTCCCTAGAAATTTAAAATGCTCATATCTGCCGTAATTTGTAAGCTAGAGTCGCGAAATTTTGTAGGTATGTTACTGGTAACTCCCCCAAAGATCGATAAAAAATTGGATGGTCACGCCCACTCCAGCTACCTAAACCGATATACCTGTTGGTGTAAGTCGATAAGCCTATATATCTCACGCAATTTGACAACTTAAGTCACCAAATTTTAAATGTATATTGCTAGCAACACCCTTCATAAACGTGGGAAAAAATATTTTGACCACGCCCACTCCCGCCCACAAAAAACGAAAAATGCCTGTATCTCCCGCAATTTAAGAGCTACAGTTACCAAACTTAGAAGGTATATTACTAAGGTCGAACTCCAAAATTTCTTGGGCCACGCCCACTCCAGCCCCCAAAACCGATAAACGTCCATATCCCTCGCAAGTTAGTTAGTTACCAAACTGGGTGGAAAGATTATTAAGAAACTTCTCTATAATTTGTTTGGTGCGAAACTATTAAAGGGGACATTTGGAAATAGGGTATATGGTAGTCGAGCTCACTCGACTACAGCTTTCTTACTTGTTACATTAGAGTGTGCGAAACTATTAAAGGGGACATTTGGAAATAAACCTATAATGTATTTAAAGCTTGGTTCAGGGTATATGGTAGTCGAGCTCACTCGACTACAGCGTTCTAACTTGTTTTTAATGTTTGTTTTTATTTTCTATTCCAATTAACCATTACTAAAAAACGACATGTAAAAATTACTTAAAAACATTTATTTTTAAATATTTATATTTATATATTTGTTTTTAAAGAATGTACAGTTACATTCGTAATTATGTAAATACTTTATTTTTTCGAAGTGTTGCAGTTTAGACACAAAAAATATAAAATAAAGCGAGCAAAATATATATATTTATATAGAGAATATTACTAAGCACATATAATAAATATTTAAATCTAAGTTTGAGCTAAGATCAGATTAAATTTTTTCCTGTTTCTTATTATTAAAAAGATGAAACAAAACAAGAAATGAAGCAGTAATTTTAAGCGAAGTATCTTTATATCAGTTTAAAGTTTAGAGAACCTTATGTTTTTTTAAGTGTTAAAAAATGAAGGAACATTCATTCGATAACTTTACTTTATTTAAGTCCAAATAAATTCGAATTTTGACACACGCTCAATTACGAATGATTTATGTATAATAATAATAATAATTTATTTAATATATTATTATTATTAATATATATATATATATATATATATATATATATATTATATTATATAATAATTATATATTAAATAAATATATGTTATATTATATATATTATTATAATATAACCAATAAATATATATTTAATTGCCTCATGAAGCCATAGATTGATTATTAATTTCACGAGCAAGCGCATTTCATATATACAAAATAATATATACAATATAGTATATATATTTAATTTTAATTGTCTCTCTCAGCCTCTGATTGATTGATTGATTGACTATTTTGATTGATTTCAGCAGCAAGCGCTTTCCATATATATATATATATATTATATATTTCTCTCTAAGCCGTTGATCAATTGATTTATTTCAGGAGCAGGCGCATTCGACGACCTGCATATCGCTCCACGTGGATATTTTAAGTTTATCCGTCTGCTCCTCATCGAAATGCAGAATCTCCAACTCCGTCAGCTTGGAGGGGGCACAACAGGGTCGAGGAACCCTGTCATGATCCTGTTGCCACATCAGACTCTGCAATAGGGCGTGATGATGGGCGGGATTGTGACGGGGCGGACAGCGACCACGGCAATAGCCCGCATCAAAAGTCTTTGGGTGAATGATGAACTCAAATCCCTTGATGTCCTGAAAGGCGACATTCAACTGATGGCGACAGCAGCGCTGATGCGACTTATAACAGCTATTGGGCCACTTTAGCGGGTGTTGACTGTGCGGCGAGGTGTGCGAGAAATAAGTGTGACCAGTCGGCGCCGTTGAACGATGAACGCCCGCCTCGCTGTGTGAGTGTCCAACGTGTCCGATAATATTCAGCACAGGCGACAAACGGAAATGGGTGGGCGAATTTTCAGCGGGCGGCGAATTCGAATGAAATTCACTCAAGATGCGCGCGCCAATTCGCCGGCATTTATCACACTGGATTTCGATGCCGAGATTCTCGTGGCTTTTATTTAGCCAACTGCGCACCGCTTGCGTCACATCGAATTCCATCCATTGGCTGTGCGTCGTCTCCTCATCGTTCGAATTCAAATTCGAATTAGAAAACTCAATTTGACGCGCGTCGAGCTGTTGGCGTCGCTGTCGCGGCAACAATTGGTAAACTTTCAAATTTAAAATATGCTTGCGCACTTTGCTGCGTGGTGCGAGCGGATGCACAACGTGATTCGCAGTTGCGCCGCAATTTTGTTTGTTCTTCTGCTGATTATTATTTAATTTTCGTCTTCTGCCAACAGCCAGGGCTGGATTATAGAGCAGCATTAGGCGCACATTTGCCTCATCCACTTTCTCGTAGTGATAATCGTTTTCTTTGATTGCCAGCGGAAAGTGCAGCAATATGTTTGTTTTATCGCCTTGTTTTTTATTATTCTTTTTTGTCGCTCCTCGTTTTTGACGCCACCTTTTTTGTGTTATGTCGCTGAAGCTATTTGTCATAATGCTCAAGATTTTCAGTGTGGACGTATTGAGGAATTCTTTGCTCGTTTTACCTGTTTCCTGATTTTTGCGCAGTCGCTCCAAATATTCGAGATATTTGCTAGAGTATTCTAATTGGCTAATGTTGGCCTGCAACAAATTAGAAAAATAAATTAATTAAGTAATTAATCAACTACAATTAAATAATGTAAAATAAAAAAGATGATCATGCAATATGCAATTAATTAATTAATTAACTACAATTTAATAAATGAAAAATCAAATCAATCATCAAGGAATAATAAATATTATTAAAAGTAAAATATCCCCAATGTAATATATAATTTAAGAAAATAAACAACAATAACTAAATACATCGCAAAGGAATAATAAATATTTTTAAATATATTAGTAAAAATAAAAAAAACTACAAAATTAAATTAATTAGTTCATTATAATTAAATTAATAATGAAAAATAAAAAATAATTCATCAAATAATATAATAAATATTCTAAAGCACTACCGGTTAACGCTAAAAGATGCCCAATTAAAATAGATAAAATATTTAATTAATTAAAATTGAAAAAAAAAAAAAAATCATTAATGTAAAAGAAAAAGATGCCTAAACAAGTATTAAGTAAAATAAATATAATATAATAATTATTAAAAACACGAGCAGAAAAAGTAAAAAATTCCCCCAACAAACATTTTTAGCTGATTTTAATAAATTTTCATGATTACTATTTTGTTCTTCGCACTTCTTACCTTTTTCATATCCGGTATTTTTTTCAGTCCCAGTCCGTTCATAACTAGTTTTGTTAGTTTATCTTTATTAATAAATCGACGATTATACGTTTGGTGATGAGCTTTACGATTATGATGATTTGGATGATTATGATCATGATTTGTTGTTGATTTCTTTCGCTCAACGGCGAATTGTGCTACTGCTTCTGTCTCTTCTTCTTCTGTTTTGAGTATTTGTTTTTGGCTGTAGATTTTGTGACTTGCTTGCTTATCCGCAAGATGAATACCTCTTCGATTGCGGCTTATTTGCTTTGGTGCTTGATTTAATAATTCTTGTGATTGATTTAATAATCGTTGTGTTTGACTTAGGTTAATCAGACTGTATTCGTGCGGATGGCGATTGCTGAGCGTTGAATAAAAATAGTTTTGCTCACTTTTGCTATTGATCTTTAATTGATATAAATTGGCCTTACCAACACTGGTTGTGGCATTTGACATTTCTTGGCCGTTGGCTTGCGAAATCAGTGTTGAATTCCATGTTAAAATTATGGATGATAATAATAATAAAATTATCCAAGATATTTGTGTTAATTTATAGAAGAAGTATGTGCAAAATGTTGTTGCATTTTTGCCATTTTTTCCTAGTTTATCGATATAGCAACAATCGAATACAATCGGTCGCAAATATAAATTAAAATTTTCATTTATTTGCTGGCTTTTTACAGCTATTCGAATGTGATCATTCCAGTTCGAATTCCAGTGCCACTGCCAGTTCCAGTTCCAGATACTTTGTAATGTTGCTGCAAAATATTCATTGCGTATTTGCATTTTGATACCAACACATGGCCTACTACTCCCCTTCCCCGTTCCAAGCCCCCTCCCTCTACGTCTTCGCCGACGCCTTCGTCTTCCCCCTCGCATCGGATCGAGAGAGCAATAAATCGATCAGCGCAGCTTCTGCTGCTTCTTATTATTTTTGGATTTCTCCCACACACAAATTTTTTTTATTTTGTTTAATTGGCCATCAAAGCTTTTGTATGCATTTATTTACATTAACACACAAGCAAAAATATGTGACATATCTGCTTTGAACATATTGCTCGAAAAAAATAGTGATGATTATTTATTGAATTTGATTAATTTAAAGATCACAGTTGATTTCATTTATTATGAAGAAATTAACAATAACAATCGACCTACACACACATTTCTTCTTGTGTGTGTGTTAATTTACGCACGGAGCGACGGCAAATTTCAATTTGTATTTCTGTTTCACATTCGCATTCGCACGCGCTTCCGCGCTCGTGTTCATTCAGCGCTTCGTGTTCGACTGAAATGCCAAGTAGCAATATGAATGCTTGCTTGCTCGACCAACAACAGCCCTCACAGCACTCATTATAGAGAGGGCATAAAAGGCATTAGAAGCAGTAACAGGGGCAGAGGTAGCAGCAGCAGAAGCGCCGAGGCGTACTCAACAGATCCTACACATATGCATGTTAATAACATTTGCAGTAGCGCAATTTGTGCTTAATATTATAAATGTTATTATTGACATTTTGTTAAATTATTATACACAAAATTAATTACTTATAGCAAAAATAAATCTATAAGCCACATTCACAATAATTTAATTATTCATATATTTTAATAATTAATATATAAAACATTAAAAAAAAAAAAACTAAACCATTTATATTTCTCTGTAGAATACTGTTTATGTTTTTTATTAATTGTATAATTTATATAATTTTGTAATTTATATATTTTCATATATTATATATTGCATAACTTAATAAATAAATTAACAGCTGCCATACCGTTTCTATTTCTCTGCACAGATCTGTTGATTTGAGTTATTAATTGCATACCCTACGTGTTTAAATTGAGGCATCTAAATCTTAGAGTGTTGAAATCAAAAAGAAACAAAACAAGAAACACCCCACGCATAACATAATTAAATACAACTGTTATTTATGAACAATATTTTTAGGGCTGTGCGCCTGCAACGTCTTCACTCGATCGTGACACGAGCAGGAACGATCTACATTTATGCTATTTATAGATTGGTTGTGTTTACGCACAGGTGAATAGATGAATCGTTGCGTGCGTGCTAAAAGTCACGAGTGAAGCACGACCCACGCTCAACTCTAAATGCGAACAAGTATAGTAATGGGAATTTTTTTCTCTTACATTTGTGTGTATGTGCATTTCTGTTATGGGCATGTAATGCATTTTCTAATGATAAATGTGAAATGCCAGCCAGCGTTTCATTGATAAAAAAGAAAAAAATAGGCGTCTAGCAACGTAAACATTCTTTGTAAGCGATAATTAGTTGCACACTAAAAACAAATGGCTGGCTTTTTACATGGATAGCCGCTGCTTATGTAAGCAAACAAACATACACAAGATAAGCAACAGCAATCACACACACCCATAGTCACAAGCACTGCTTATGTTTGTTTTTGTAAACGTCAGCGGGAATTCTTAAATATTTTATATGATTAATTTGGAATTTCGACAGGGGTTTTAACAGGGGGTTGAGCAAGCAAAATCGAAGCTTTATCTCTAAATTTATATTTAATTGATGAGCATCTCAATTAGTTATTATGTGTTTTCATAGATTCTTTAAATATATATTTGAATCATACGGCGGCTGTTTCTTTGCTGCTACTGCTGCAGCTTTAAAAGCTTTAAAGCTCAAGCTAATTTTAATGCTAGCAGTGCTAAGCGTTTTGAGTTTGGTTTGCTTAAACGCCACATCGCGCTTTTGAGCTTAAATGCGCAGCCGCTTGGCTTTTTATTGTAATCGATTTGCTAAAGATGAACTGAATATCGATATATTGAGATTTAAATATGATTTAATATAAACCAAAATTAAAGAACTTAATGGAGTTTATTAAAAATAGTACAATTCATACATAATTACATTCACTTACAAATATGCTGTTATGTTGTTGTTATGTTATTATATATGTATATATTATTGTATGTACATAAGTATGTAGTACTGTCTCTAAATACTTAATTTATTTGTATTATATGTATTTCCCTTTGTTTTTTCTTCTTCTTTTATTGATTCATAAAATGTTAATGTATATTTGTATATACAACAGTCATTAAAATTATAGGTACGGCAAGCGTACAAATATATCTGATATAAGCAAATCAAATAAAAATAAAAGCAATTTACTAATTGTCCAATTTTGTTTCCATTAAATTTTTGTTGTGTTTTATTCTATTCGAATTGTTTTTTAAGGCTACTCAGACATATTTTAATTACTTTTATTTAAGCATTCAAGCTAAAAATTAATTAAGAACTATAGAAAATAAATCATATATTTTGTTTATTATATTTTTGTGAAGAATATTAATAATTATTAAATGGTTGTGAGGGTTATTCGATGATAAACCAATTGATTCGAATCCTTAATACAATATATATCACATGTTCTAAAGAACTTGACTCAATTTTGAGACGAATGAAAAGGGCAGAAAAATTAGAAATCTTTAAAAAAAAATATGGTAAATATTAAAAATGAAGTTTGTTTTAAATCAAAGTTGGTTAAGAATAGTTTTTCTTTTTTTTACTGACATTCTTAAATATTTATATGGAATTAATTTCGATTAAGCACATGCTCTAAATGCTTTTTAATATTATATTTGTGATATACTCCTTAATTGGAAGTATCATATATATATATATATATATCTATATTTGTATAATTCTAAATTTAGCTTAGGCCTTAAAATATTATAAATATAAATGCAATTTATGTTTTGCCTGTAACAAATGTTTTTTGTTTTGCTCAAATACCTAGCAGACTTTTTTCCATTTGAAAGTTTCTGTACAATTCAGTCATAGAATCTATATATATAACGAAGTTTTTTTTAGCGTAATTAAAATAACCAATATGATTATTAAACGCCATCGTATCGGAATAGATTTAAGTATGTATTTTTAATGGGTATTCTTTTTTAAGAAACCATAATCAGAGTGCATTTTTGAATTCCAAACAAATTAAATTATTTTTAAATAATTCTGCAATACTGAAAATGAACTCTAAGCCGATTATTAAAATGGAATTTGTTTAAATTAAATGCGTGAATGTTTAAATCTACAATTGGCACTTGAAAGCATAGTTTGATGTATGAATGTATTCAAGTGTTTAGAGTCACTCTGAAATGAATTTGAGTTGGAATTGGATTGGTTGATGGTGGTCAGGTCATCGGTTGTGTTATATTGAATCACATTTGGAGCAATCGATTCTTGTCGTCAGCAGTTTGACGTATCCTCTCCGTCGAGGGTGCATGCAACACTCTCCAGCTTGCTCGACAAATGCATCTTTTTGCAATTCGGATCCGCATCGAGGGCGTCCATTATCTAAAAGTGAATAATTGAATAGTAAATGAGTTATTTAATAATAAGTTATTTAAAATGGGTGCGCTCACCTGCTCCTTATATTTGGTTATATAAATATAGAGTTCTTTGAGTGCTGAGATAGTGTCGAATTCATCGATTTGTTGAACGGACAACTGTTGCATGGCGGTGCTCATTTCCTGGTCACTGATTTGGGGCAGACGGGCGACGTCTCGATAAAATTCCTTAACCATTGTACGATAATTGGGAATATCCTGTAGAAATAAGATATGTGTAAATAAATATACAAATATAATTATGTTTAAATAAATAGATATACGTGATAAATAACTATAAAAATATAGATATAAATACAAATATTTAAGTATATAATAATAAGTTTACTCTTAATTACTAATTTAAAAATAATAATTAACGGTTGCAAATGATAAATATACTATACAAAAATATACAAATAATTAAATATATATAAATACATATAAATATTCGGTGTACATTTAATTACTAATTAATTAATAATTAACCTTAGCGAATAGCAGCTTATTCGAGGGCGAATCCTTGCCCAGTCGATGCTCCGTTGTCGAGCAGGCATCCATAAAAGTCTGGGCAATAACACTCAGACATGAATCCACCGAATACGTCTTGTTCACATCGAATATAAAATCGGGATTTTTGATGAAGTTGACCCAGAAGCGCAGCGGTAAGCTATTCGATTTCCAGGCGTGCAATATATCAGTATCGGCGATATCATAACGCCGAGCAGCCTCATCGAGCAGATCAAATAACCACTTAACTGCTGGCGGCAATTCCTCATTCACCGTCAGGATTATGGCGAAGAAATCGTCGACAAATTTCTGAATAGTGCCTTTGGTTGCCAGCAGGCGGGTTAAATACACTTCGGGAATGGTTTTGTTCACCCGTTCGATGCCATTGCCCATGCAATGGGTGCCCCCTCCTTGAGCGGAGGCCAACACATGACCCGACATCGCCGAATTCTTGATATTCATATAGTGGTCGGGCATAGTCGGCTTGACCAGGTGATAGAGACGTGGCTGTTGCAGTCCCGACTCAATATCATTATTGATTATAATGTGACTCTGCGAGTTGTTAATGTAATAGACTGCAAATAAGAACAGAATATTATAATATGGAGTCTACTGTAAGTTTATATTATAATTACAATTGTTACGTGATTATCAGTAACTCATATAATATTATGAATAACTACAATACTAATAATACTATATTAAAAATGTGTAGAAGACAATCAATAATTAAACTATAAATAATAAACAACAAAATTTAAAAAATTACAAAAATAAATAAAAACTAGATAGAACGTTGCAGTCGGACGTAACCGACAGCGAAATACTATTATACCATAATTTGTGTGCAGTCAAGAAATACTGTCCAAGTTTGTCTTTTTGAAAGGGAACACATTCTGTTAATTCTCTACCAATAAATATGTATATGATTTGCATATAAGTGAGCGTGGCTATTTAAGACGGTGAGCAGAATTACACGGGGAGAGCAGACACAAAAAATTGTATAAGCTACTTTCACTCTTAAATTGCGGAGATATGGGCTTTTCGAGACTTTGGGGGCGTGAGTAGGCGTTGCCCAAAAAATTATAGAAGTTTCCTAATAATTTTCCTACCCTGTTTGGTAACTAACTTGAATAGCGGGGGATATGGTTTTGGGGGCTGAAATGGGCGTGGCCCAAAAAATTTTAGAGTTCAATCTTAGTTATATACCTTCTAAGTTTGGTAACTGTAGCTCTTAAATTGCGTGAGATACAGGCATTTATCGTTTTTTGTGGGCGGGAGTGGGCGTGGCCCACTCACATTTCAATATACCTTTAAAATTTGGTGACTTAAGTTTTCAAATTGCGTGAGATATATGGGCTTATCGATTTACACTAACAGGTGTTGTTTTTTATCTAACTTTGGGGGAGTTACCAGTAACATACCTTCAAAATTTTGCGACTCCAGCTTGCAAATTACGGGAGTTATGCGCATTTTAAATTTATAGGGACGAAGCTCCTGGGGGCGGCGGATGTAGGCGTGGTCCGAAAATGTATATTACAATCCTTGGAGGAGGTTACCAGCAAATTACCTTCCAAGTTTGGTTACTCTATCTTTAAAATTTTCGGAGATATGCGGAGTTAACGGTTTACAATTTCCGCAATATCGGAATTGTCGATTATAACCGCAGGTGTGGGCGTGGCACCACAAATTTGTTATCGATTCTTAAAGGCGACTACCAGTAATATACCTACCAAGTTTGACGTTCCCTACTCAAAAACTGCGGAAGATATAGCCATTTGAAAATTTAAGGGCGGGGGTGATGGGGGCGTCGGCGGTGGGCGTGGCACATGCCGATCTTTGAAGGACCTCGCCAACAACCTACCAACCAAAATTAGTGACTGTATCCATTAAATTGTGAGAGATATGTGGATTTATCGATTTGCTAAAATCGAATTTCGCGGTTTTCTAGCTCCCTAGTGGACGTAGGTCCAAACCCAAGACACTTTAACTTTTGATGGTACTTTTCAATATACGTTCCAAGTTTCAAGTCTCTATCTCTAAGGGTGTCGGAGGAACGCGCGTTCATACAGACGGACAGACAGCAGGACAAAACCAATATAGTATTATACCTTTTTGGTATACGAGGGTGGTTTGATGAGTACCTGACCTACATAAGAAAAACGAAAATTTTTGGAAAAATTATTTTTTATTTTTCAATATAATCCCCTTTCAGCTCTACACATTTATTCCAGCGATGCTCCAACTTTTTTATCCCCTCTAAAAAATATGATTTCTGTAGATCCGCAAAATACGTCTCCGTAGTGGCAATAACCTCCTCGTTCGACCGAAATTTCTGCCCAGCGATTGACTTTTTCAAATTTGGGAACAAGAAAAAGTCGCAAGGGGCCAAATCCGGAGAATAAGGTGGATGGGGCAGCAGTTCGTAGCGTAATTCGACCAATTTGGCCTGGGCGACGCCGGAGGTGTGAGCGGGAGCGTTATCATGGTGGAAGAGCACTTTCTTCTTCACCAAATGGGGCCGTTTCTTCTTCAACTCGGCGTCAAATCTTCCCAATAGTTCGGCATAGTAGAGCCCTGTAATCGTTCTTCCCTTCTCTAGGTAATCTATGAGGATAATACCTTTTGAATCCCAGAAAACCGTGGCCATCACCTTTCCGGCCGATGGAACAGTTTTCGCCTTCTTCGGGGCAGATTCGCCAGGTGAAGTCCACTGTTTCGACTGTTCTTTGGTCTCTGGTGTGTACCAGTGAATCCATGTTTCGTCAACAGTCACGAATCGACGCAAAAATTCCTTCGGATTACGCTTTAACAGCGCCAAACCATGCTCCGAAGTGGTCACGCGGTTGCGCTTATTGTCTGGTGTGAGCAAACGCGGCACCCATCGCGCCGATAGCTTTCACATACCCAATATTTCATGTAGGACATGAAACACTCGTTCTGTTGAGATGCCTACTGTCTCAGCTAACTCGCGCACCTTCAACCGGCGGTCTGACAATACCAGATCATGTATTTTCTTCACTTTATCCTCCGTGGTTGCTGTTTTCGGGCCACCTGGTCGTGGCTCATCAAAAACGGACGTGCGACCACGTTGAAACTCACTAAACCAATTTTTGACGGTGGTCATCGAAGGAGCAGAGTCACCGTACACAGTATCCAAGCGTTCTTTGATTTCACTGCGTGATTTCCCCTCCAAAAAGAAGAATCGAATCACCGACCGATATTGCTCTTTTTCCATTTTTCTAAAATGCGTGGACACGACTGCTTTGACACGTGGTGAAAACAAAACTAAAAGTCCGATTTGACTGAAATTTTCACTGTGGCTGTTTAGGTTTATGTACTATACGATAGTCACGTCATATTGCAATAGTGGCGCCATCTGGCGTCAAGGTCAGGTACTCATCAAACCACTCTCGTAATAGTATAAAAATGTGCAGAATACAATCAATAATAAAACTTTAAATAACATAAATAAATACAAAAAAACCAATAAAAAAATTTAAAAAAAAAATAAAATAAAATAAATAAAAATACCAAAAAAAATAATATTATAATTATAATTATTATAAAAGACTCTAAGAGTTATGTATTATTATTAAACAATTATATAATAATACTTACAATTGTGATAAGGCGCCTGCTGCTTGCCATATGGCATATTATAGCTATCATTTTGTCTGGCAATCAGAGACATGACCGCTGATTCCTTAACCCCATAGTGGGACAGAGTATTCAATCGTTTCCAGCCATTGATGGTCTTGGTGGTCAGATCCTCATCCTGTAGCGTTAAATGTCCACCCCGACCATGTCTCCACTCCAGGTCCACCTCATGGACAGCGGGACGCATCGAAAAGGGGGTATTCTTAAAGATCGCATCGAGTATTTTGAGCTTAACTTGGGAAATAGTGTCCCAATCGTTTACACGACACTGCACCTTCTCATCGAGATCATCCTGCAGGATGTGCAGGATAACAACTGAATGCGAGACTTGCTCGTGCAGCAAACGCTCCTCGGAGAGCGAATAGCGAGCGTCGTGCGTAATGGCATCCACCAAACCCTTCTCCACCTGGTGTTTGATTGCCTTGAAGAGCAGAAAGAGACTGGAGCCGGCATATTCCTTGAGATAATCATACATGCAAATGGCCAAATAGTTGGTCAACATCTTCTCAACAACGCTTTCGGTGCGTCTAAGCATCAGTTGCGGATGTTTGCTGGCCAGCGACTTATCGATGAGTCGCAGCAGGAGGGACTTTAATATTTCTGTGGCATATTCCATTTTGTGCATGAGAACAATCATTAGCAACGAGGCAACATTGACCCGATCTCGAATCGAAAAGGAGGCACGCTGCGACTCCAATGTTTCAATGAAGGTGAGCAAAAAGTATTTATTGCTTATGAGCTGTTCAAATTGCATCATGGCTGTGTCATAATTATTATGCTGACTGCCCGCTCTCATTTTCGGTGAGTTTAGTATAGGATGATCGGATACGCCGGGAAAGAAGACCTTCATGATATAGTTGACATGATCCAGGGTGGGAATGCCACTGCTCTCCAAGTCCGCCGTCAGATCCGTCATGTCCGTCTGCAGCTCGGCAAACGCCTGTTTGCACTCCGAACGCACATTGCTCTCCAACGTGATCATTTGGATTTGTATCCGTTTATATTCCCTTTCGGCCTGCGTCGACTTCCGCCGAAATATGATTAAAATAATAACGAGTATTATAATCAAAGCGACGACTGTCAAAATAATGCCCAGCATCGCATGGGATATCGAATAGGGTTTATTCAAATCATATTTCAGATGACCAATAACAAATCGCAAATTGCGCCCGACCTTCACGACGACCAGTGGCAAATCACTGGCCTGCTCGACTCCATTCTCATCAGTCGCCGCCGGCTGCTGTTCCGGCGGCATGCAGAGCAGCTGAGTTAGTGCCAAACTGGTAATATTACACTGTGCCGTGCCAATCGTGACATTTACATCATATTCATCGGCAGCTAGATTTAATAGCTCCCCCTCGATAACCAAAGTGTCGCCCTTATAAAGTTTAACGCCATCCTCGCTGGGAAACGGTAAATAGCGCGGATCGGTAAGATAAACAATTGTGCTGCGTATATCATGAAAATATTTGTTTAAATCACGCACTAATTGGACATTATCCATCACAAAACTCAGCTGCAGATTTAATTGATCGTGCATCTTCACAAAGGCTGCCACATCCATGTTGTGTGCCGCAAAATAACTGGAGGCTGTTGAGCCAGCTGTGGCATAAATATTAAAATTGTCATTCAAATAAGTTTGCCTCTTCTTTTTTTTTTTACTGCTCTCCAATTTATCAGGCAAACCCAGTTTCCACAGCTCAAACTTGGTGTTTATGGGCGGCGAAGGACACTCCATTTGACTGGAATTGATAACGGTACACGAAGTTTTGTTCACACGCTCATTATCAAAGAACACCTCCAGTTCCGGATTTTGAATGGAGTCCAGATACATGCCATGTACCGTTAAGATTCTGCCACCACTAACAAAACTGCGCAACGGTTTAATTTGCATAATGCGCGGATCCTGCGTGTAATTAAAGATGGAACATGGCGGCGGAGGCGTTGGCAAATTATAGGCATAAGTACCGTAATTGGTGCGCAGCAGCAGCGAGTGTTGCGGAGTCATCTCCAATTGTTTCTGTTGACAGGTGAAAGTGCGATTGGCGCCATCCACAACGAGACGCATGGAGCGGATCGGTTCCGGCTGTGTTGCCTCCGATGTAGTGCAGGAGAGTCGCGAAGACGAGGCCTGTGTAACATTTATGTGACACTCGTATTCATCCAGAAAAGCCCTGATGCTCGAACCAATATTTAAATACTTTCCCAGCAGCGATAACTGAGTGCCGCCGGATTTGGGTCCCACTGTGGGATAGAGTCCCGTAAGCTGCACATCCTTGAAATGGAATTGTACACTGGACTCCGTGTAGCCAGCATCGTTA
The DNA here is from genome assembly GCA_037043585.1 of Drosophila mimica. Lineage (NCBI taxonomy): Eukaryota > Metazoa > Arthropoda > Insecta > Diptera > Drosophilidae > Drosophila > Drosophila mimica. The sequence continues at coordinate 1,040,424 of JBAMBE010000435.1, forward strand.
GCCACTTTAATCGGAGCGGACATTTCACGCAATGCGGCTCCAGTGCGACATTCAATCTTTACTGATATTTGATAGTTGACCAGCTCGCAGGGCACGCTGCCAATGGAGATCTTGCCACGCACATCCTCCTCCCGAATGCCAAGATTGCTGCCCTCAATCGTGACCAGAGTGCCACCCTCGATGGGACCCGACAACGGCTTTATGATGTCTATTCTCGGACGTGGACACTCGTTCTGCAACTGCACATTGTTGTTGTTCTTGTGCTGTGAATAGAGGACGATTAGCTAATTTATGATCTATAGAAAAGGAAAGCCAACTAACCGAATCGAATCCGTGACTAGCTGGGTGGGAGTCCGCAGCACAGGTCTCATTGTAGACACAGGAGCTGCCGCACCAGGCGCACTGATATTTGGGATCCCTGGTGACACAGAGACTACAATCGGCGTGCTCACGATGCGAACCGAGCACATCGCATTTATACAATATAACTGTTGCTGTATCCACATAATGCTGCCGATTCCAGGTGACGTCCACCTTGGCCTCATACTCATGGGTATTCGTCTCATAGAAATAAGGGGTCTTCTCGCAGACAACGATGCGATTGGATTCGATGTGGGCGGGCAGCAGCATCTGAGCCGCCTCAATTTGAATGGTGCACAAATAACCAGCATGGGCACTTTTTGGCTTGGGCAGATTCTCGATCTCCAAGCGAATCTCTTTGGGCACTCGAACTGGCAATAGGATGGGCAAGCGATTCCTTTTCAGATGTGGACATTGCGTGTCTGTGGCAATGGCGTTCTCCATGTTTCTGCACTGTTCGGAGCGATGGACGCATTTATTGTCAAATATGCACCAGTTGCAGTTCCACGAACTCCGCACACAAGATTGACAATTGGCGTGATGCGAGCAGTCAAAGAAGGCAAAGGAACGCGATACAAAATCCTTGTTTGTCTCCGAACTTCTAACGGCCAATGGCACCAAAACATGATCCATATTGCTGGCTATCTGCGGACGCTCCTCAATTGGTGGCGTGCCGCAGGCCAAGCCCTGTTGCAAGATCTCAGCATCAATTGGCGTCGAGTTGCCAAAAACACAACGATATTTGGCATTAAAAGGCTCCGGCAAAGTGCGTATAACAAGCCGGACCTGAGTCAGCTCCGTGATGGGTATTTTGTCCGGTTCGATGGAGACAAAATCAATGCACTGTTGTCCTGAGCCCAAGGATAACCAACGTGAGGCAGACGTATCCCTTTGGCACGTGGAGCGCACCGTGCAACGTTTCTCCAGCGAACACCAGCCACAAAATGGATCCCTCGACTCCAAGCAAGCCGTGCAATTTGCATAAACCGAGCAATGTTCGATGCGTAGTTTGGTTATTTTACGCAAGGATAAAACGTAGAGAAAATCCTTTCTAGGTGACATCATCGTATTGGGTAATATGCGACTCCCAGCATCCACGACAATTTCCTCATATTCGCCGGGTTTTTGACCCGAGAGGAGTACCTTCTTAATCGCACCTTGTTCGGTGCCCAAAAAGGCCAACGAATGTTGTTGATCCGTTGTTGTTGTTGCTGTCACCGATGTGACCGATACATTATCAAAATGGAATAAAGCATGCGCTAAAATGGGCGCAACTCCACTAATCTTCAGACCTACATTGCAAAAGTTATAGATATTCCCCAAGGAACCGACAATTGGGCAGCGTCCGTCGTTTATTGTACCCGATATATAGCCAAGATTGCGATCTTTAATCGTGCCATTGAAACACATGTGTATATTCTCAATAAATGTATCTTCGATATCTTTTAGGCTATATATACACATAGCCGATTTGTTCTCCGGTTGATCGCTAATCTCCTTGGATGGGGAGAAGACGGTGACGAGGACATGATCATCTCGCTTGATGCCCATTTGATGGGCCAACTTTTGACTGGCGTGCGTTATTTTTGCATCCCTTAGAATATTATAATCGATATGTTCATTTGTTGCTGTGCAAGTTATCGTTATTTCCGTATAGCTATCATAATTGGGATCCGTTATGCAAATGCGTGCTAATCTCGTCACGTAACCGGCCTCTTCAGCCAAATGTGATTTCTTTTGTACGAGCACAAAATATGCGTATTCCGATGAATTAAAGCCATAAACATAATCAACCAGGAAATGATCTCGATACTTTACATCGATATTAATAATCGATTGTTGTATCGAGAACTCGGCATAGTTTAAATCATCCAACCGTCGCGAGGATATTGCCGGCACATCGTGCCGATAATCGCCTACATTGGTAAATGTGGTGCCCACATAGAGAATATCCTCCTCTTTCCACGAATATCTGGCGGGACCCACAAAAGCATAAGTTGAGGCATATTCATCGTTGGCCGCCAGCGGAACTGCCACAAATTGGGGCGAGGTCGGAAAACGCTGCAAATTGTAAATTTCACAGGCACCTAGAAGAAAGAGATTAAGCCGATGCCAAAATTATCAATATATTATATATACAGCTGTGATCAATATTTAACAATTTTATCTTCTTATTTTATTTTTATTAACAAAATATTATAAACTTTATTTTTTTATTTAAAAAAGAGTTTATTTATTATTTATATTTATTATTTTAGCTGACATTAAATAAATAAATAGAGCTGTTTTTATCATGATAACTTTAAATATTAGTAAATAATAATAATAACAAATATATAAATAATAAATTTAAACTCATATTTTATTATTATTTGTTTAATGCGCATTTTTTTAAATTTCAATTTAACTTTAAATTGCATTTGTACTGTATTTTAATGTACACTATCAATATAAACTAGATATAACGTTGCAGTCGGACGTAAGCGACAGCGAAATACTATTATACCATAAAATTTTGCGACTCTCGCTTGCAAATTACGGCAGATATGCGCATTTCAAATTTCTAGGGACGAAGTTCCTGGGGGCGGCGGATGTGGGCGTGGTCCAAAAATGTATATGACAATCCTTGGAGGAGGTTACCAGAAAATTACCTTCCAAGTTTGGTTACTCTATCTTTAAAATTTTCGAAGATATACGGAGTTATCGATTTACAATCGCAATTGTCGATTATAGGCGCAGGTGTGGGCGTGGCACCACCAATTTGTTATCGGTTCTTAAAGGCGATTACCAGTAATATACCTACCTAATTTGACGTTCCCTACTCAAAAACTGCGGAAGATATAGCCATTTGAAAATTTTAGGGGCGGAGGTGATGGGGGCGTCGGAGGTGGGCGTGGCACATGACAATCTTTCAAGGACCTCGCCAACTACCTACCAACCAAAATTGGTGACCGTATCCATTAAATTGTGAGAGATATGTGGATTTATCGATTTTCTAAAATCGAATTTCGCGGTTTTCTAGCTTACTAGTGGACGTAGGTCCAAACCCAAGACACTTTAACTTTTGAGGGTATTTTCCAATATACGTTCCAAGGTTCAAGTCTCTATCTCTAAGGGTGTCGGAGGAACGCGCGTTCATACGGACGGACAGACGGACAGACAGCATGAAGGACATTGAACAAAACCAATATACTATTATACCTTTTTGGTATAATAGTATAAATATAACTAAATGATTGGCTAAATAAATAATTAAATAATAATTAAATAATTAATTACCTTGTCGTATGCTGCCGCAAGAGATGAGAACGCCTTCGTTATTTGCATAGCTCACCACAAGTATTTTATTATAGTTATTCACGAGCGAGGTCTCCACATCCTCCGGACAACCCCCTGCATGGCATTGGGGTGCATCATGTTTGGGTCCCGTTATTGCCTCCTCGAGGACTCTCAGATTCTCATTGAGTTTGAGGATTTTATTTGTCGCCCCGGCAAAAAGCACATTATGCGTAAAATCAAATGTTAAATGTGTGAAATAATTTTTGACTTGTGCAGATGATGAACCAGTTCCAGTACCAGCTCCATTTGCCGTACGATTTGCCAAATTTGCCACTGTTGAGGTGGAAGAGGAGGCAGACGAAGACTGCTCAAAGTTGCCACTTAAAATCGGTGGCAATATAAATTGAGCAACAATATCGCTGGATGCAAATTGTTTTGTTTCCGATTCCGGTGGAGATGTTACTCTGGCTCCATGTGAAATATTAATTGCATTACATAATATTGCATAGCTAATAATAATAATAAAGGCGGCGCCATTTTGTTCTTGTTGTATCAACAGCATTCTAAAATTATGTGTTTTTTTTCTCAGTGTATGTTTTTTTTCTTTCTCTTCTCTTTTTTCATAGGGAGTTTTGCAGGCGGAGTGCGTTGTGCAGCCAGCGATTTATCACTGCTCTTTTTTGATCAATCACATTCTGTGTTTAACTTCACTCACAAGTTTCACATGCCGGATTGCTTTGGTTTTAACTTTATTGTTGTACGAACCAAAAAAAACGTTTCTGGCTTAAACACGCACGCACACGCATACACACGCAACACACATATACAACTATAGTTGGTGGAAAAAAGTGTATACTTTCATAATAGTGCCTGTCGAAATATCGATAATACCACAAGCGATACACAATGCAGGTTTGCTGTGTACGTTAACAGGCGCATAAGAAGTGCTGTTTGAGTAAACTGGCCAAGCTAATTTTGTCTACATTTATTGTTAGTGCGCAGTTTGGGAGCGTTAACAGTACCGATTGAGCAGGTGGCCAGACTGTTTAAATCGTCTGCTTAGCATTTAGGATGTTAGCACTAAGCAGACAATTTTGTCGGTGATGTTAGTGATGTTAGCAGAGCATTTTAATTAAATGAAATAAATTTGAATTGGATGTATTACACGACTTCATGTATGGATAATGCTTGGATTTCTGTATTTAACAGATATTTAGTATTCATTATTATTAATGTATAAATGTATTAATTTTTCTTTTTTTACTATGATACCGAAGGTATATAGTATATTGGGTTTGTACAATGTCCGTCAAGCTGTCAGTCCGTCTGTTCATCCGTCCGTCTGTATGAACGCGCAATTCTTCGACACCCTTAGAGATAGAGACCTGAAACTTGAAACATATACTTGAAAGTACCCTCAAAAGTTAAAGTGTCAAGGTTTTAGTTCTACGTCCACTAGGGAGCTAGAAAATCGATAAAATCTATTTTCGCAAATCAATAAAGCCACATATCTCCCACAATTTTATGGACACTGTCACCAATTTTGGTTCGTAGGTTGCTAGTCCTTCAAAGATCGGCATATTCCACGCTACGCTCCGATACAACTGTTGGTATAAATCGATAAGACCATATATCTCACGCAATTTGAAAGCTTAAGTCACCAAATTTGAAAGGTATATTGCTAGTAACACCCTTCAAAAATTTGGAACAAAATTTTGGAACACGCCCACTCCCGCCCCCAAAGACCGATCAATGCCCATATCTCTCGTAATTTACATGCTATACCTACCAAACTTGAACGGTATATTACTAAGATCGAAATCTCGAAAAGCTCTTTTTTCCTTAATTTAAGAGCTACAGCTGCCAAAATTCGAAGAAGGATTACTATCTTATATCTACCTCAATTTAAAAGGCAAACTTGGACATTAATTCTTATCTACACACAACTTATGGTATCATAGTATTTTGCTGTCGGTTACGTCCGACTGCAACGTTCTCTCTTGTTTGAATTGCGCAGATGAACCACAACGTGCCAAATATGGCCTATGTCCGTATAACCTAATTGCGAGAGCATATTAAGAATAGCGTTATCAGTGCAGCTTGAACAATAAAAGTGACGATTGATTAATTTATTAATTTATTTATTAGTGCGCAACTTCATAGTATAAACAGCGCAGTTTGAGCATAGTTGCCAAACTGTGCGCAAAATTTAAAAATGTTAACCAATAATTTTCAACAAATGAAAAATCGCTGCTAATCGAGCTGTTTTTTTAAATTTACCACATTTTAAGCATTCATTTACCACTTGTATATTATACAAAGGGTGAATATTTAATTTATTTGCTACAAAATAATCATTTAAAATTGGGAAGACACATCATATATTAATAACATTAGTATTTAGATTATAGTTTTAAAATCTAAGACTTAAATAAGAAATGCAACTTGGTGTTTATGGCTTAATAATTTAACTAGCAATGAATGTAGTATGTATGTGTGTGTGTGGAAGCTGAACTGAAATTAAATAAGTACATTGTCTGATTTATACTCTAAAACTTAGTTTTCCTTATGTTTAATATGTATTTAAAAATTAAATTGATGATAGGTCTTTTAACGAGATACGTAAGTATGCAATTTAAGTAAATTAGTAGTAGTAACTTGTATCGATAACATTGTCGATATTTTATTACTGCATCATTTGCAAGTATCGATTCTCTTCGAGCAGCGAGCTTAATGAAGTTGTCATATCATTGATAATCATATTGCCGCCCGGATGCGGAAGTGGATGCGTTGAGCTGCTCACATCTGGCCAAATATTATTGTTTTGTGCAGCTGCAGATGTTGCAGTTCTGTTGGCAGCCATTTGCGCATGAGCTGACAGACTGTTATTGTTGCTGTTATTGCTGCCGTTATTGTTGCTGTTGCTCTCCATCCAGTTCTGACAGCTTTGCACATATTCCAGCGTGCGCTGATATGTATCCGATTGCATAGATGTCTGCTGTTGTTGCTGCTGTTGTAGCTGATGTTGTTGCTGTTGTTGTTGCTGCTGTTGTTGCTGCTGCTGTTGTGCATTCTGTCCGTTAGGTGGCGCTGCTGTGGGCGAGAGCTGTGATTGGCTAACGACGCCACATTGAATTTCTGCACAACTGAGCTGCTCGCTTTGATTCATTTTGGGCAGCGCCGGAACCAGTTCCGGCAAACTAGTCATTGACGAATCAATTAGCTGATTTTGTTGCGCATTTTGTGAGTTTTCGGCGAGTTGATAATCATTTTGATTGTAGAGATTTGCGGGCTGATAACGATGACTTTGGTGGTTCGCTTCTAGTTCATAATTCCGTTGGGAGTACGGGCTGCCCAGAGCTGACATAGTGTGAGCCGAATGAGGCGATAACAGTTCCAGGCTGGGACTTGCCATGGGTGGCGTCAATTTGGAAAGATTTACATGTGTTGCTGTAAATATTTTAGTGGAACTTGATTTTAAGTTTAGCAGTTCCTGTTTGCCAGCCCTGTTTTTGGGCTGTTCCGTTTCCTTGACCAGATTTAAATATTGCAACATTTCATCGGGCAAAATTAATTCCTCAACTTCGTCCAAATTCACAACTTGCTCATTTGGATGATTTAAATTTGCAGCTGGAACTGGTATTGGAACTGGCACTGGAATTGTTGTTGTTGTTGTGGAACTGCTGCGATTGCGTTGCGCTTGGAACTGGTTACGACAGGCGATCGGTTCCGATTGGCGTCGAAATGCTTCCAGTTCGTTGTGGGAATTTTGATAATTAGCTGGAAATTGTAACATTCCACCGGAAATGCGAGCAGTTCCAGTTGGCTGTAGATGCTGTTGTGGATTTTGTGTATGCTGTTGTGGATTTAAGCGCTGTAAGTGACTGGCTATGAGGTGGGAGGAGGGCGGCGGGGGCAGACTCAAATTGCCCATGCCAAAAGCAGTTCCAATGGTTCCAGTTACTTGCCTCATTCCAGGCGTCACGCCAAGCCCATTTCCAGGCCTAATTCCAGACGCCATTTCAAGACAATTTCCAGTGACATTTCCTGTTCCAGTTCCACTCGCATTTCCCGTCCCATTGCCATTGACATTTCCCGTCCCATTTCCACCACGATTTGCCGTAAAAGTAAAGCCGGAATTGGAATTAAAATTTGAAATTGAATTTAAATTTAGACCATTTCCAGTTGTTGCCTGAACATTTGAGAGCTGACTGGAACGCCGTGAACAGCCCGGCGAAATGGGATCATAGAGTGATGGCGTCCCTACGCCAGTATTATAAACCGTCCCCGGTCTCATAGTAGAAATCGAGGAGAGCTGCGAACATTGACTGCTCCTGCGACTTGGCATGCTGCAATAATAAGTGCTCGCATTGGAATTTTGACTGTCCCGCCGCAATTGCGGATCCGCCGTAGTTGTGCCCGGTTCCATTTTGAGCTCCGTAATGCGCTGATTCAGTTCGATGATCCCAATGGCGCGATTTGTTTCGGGTATATTCGATAACATGGAATTGTTTTTGGTTTGGAGGCGACTCCGAAAAGGCTGCCGACAAATTGAAGCAGCAACTGTTGCCGTTGCCGATGCAGCAACTGTCGCTGTTGCTGTGGCTGGCGCAACAGCAGTTGTTGTTGTTGTTGCAACAGTTGCAGTTGCAGCTGCAGCTGCAACTGTTGCTGTTGCATGGCCATGTCCATTGACCATGGCCCTTAAAACAATTGGCAAATCGGCGGCATCAACATCAACATCATCGTAGGGCCAGTGATCATCCGCCTGATGATAGAGTTGCAACAAACAATCGGAAGCAGAGTTGCCACTAATAACACCCCCTCCTCCACCTCCTCCTCCGCCTCCCCCAAGTGTTGTAGTCGTTTCGGATTCGGATTTGATGCTGGGACTGGAGACACTTGTGGGACTCGAGTCAATATGCTGCTCCTGTAGTTGCGGATGCTGCGAATGTTGAGAATGTTGGGTATGTTGAGAATGTTGTGTATGTTGTGTGAGATGAGTGTGAGCATTATTTAATTGTTGCTGCTGCTGTTGCAACTGATTGTTGTCTCTTTCCCTGTCTCTTTCTCTGTCTCTTTCTCTGTGTCCGGCGTTGTTGGCATCGTGCAGCGGTAAGCCTTTGTGCTTTTTATTAGCGTAGAACTCGGCGCCGTGCACGGTTTTCACGTGTTTCCGTAGCGAACTGGGATCCGTGTAGCGCTTCGTGCAACCAGGTGCCTTGCAAATGTACGGTTTCTGTTTGGGATTCAAATTAAATATATAAATAAATATAAGTAAAATTTAATAATTAAATATATAAATAAATACGAATACTAAATAAGTAAATATGTATTCAAATACTCTACAATTTAATATATAAACACATGTATAAATAATCATAATTAATATACAAAACCAAAAACTCAACAATTTAAAGATTTAATATATTAACAAAACCTTAATCAAATTGAACATTTAAATATTGAAATCAAATATTACCTAAATAGAGCTGTAGTCGACTACAATATACCTTTCTGAAACTAGCTTGGCAGCAGCAGCAACGCATAGTTAATGCGTTATGTTAATTCTAATTACACACACATTATGTTAACTATTATGCACTCAAACAGCAGACGGCAGCGTTAGCAGCGCTCTCTTAATTATAAATAGCTTAATGTTAGTTGTAATTACAGCCACAAACGTTAACAGCGCTCTCTCTGTGCAGCGTCCCCTGTCAAAGGGCGCTCACTGATCCGTAGGTTACTCCCTTCGTATCTCTCGCTTGATTGAGTTATTAACGTGATTTCAATTTGGCGCCCTGCGACGCATAATATAATATAAAATAGCACAATGTTAATTGTAATTGCATATGCATATTATATGAAGTAGTAGTAAATCTTAAAATAGCGAGCTGTTAACGCTAAATTAATCCAAACTAAACAAATTTATTAATTAATTTCTTCCAAAAACTCACCTCGTTGCTGTGTGTGCGATTCTGGTGTTTGGCACGATCACTGGCATTGCTAAAGGCCTTGCTGCAGCCGGGATATTCGCACGTATACGGTTTTTCGCCCGTATGCGAACGCAAATGAGTCTTTAAGTTCTCCAGACGAGAATAGGCCTTGTAGCAGCCTTCAAACTGCAAAATTAAAGAGGTAAGTTGCTTAAAATATAAATAGAAACTCTCAGGAATAATAGAAAATATTTGTAGCAAAAGAGAACATTGCAGCCGGACGTAACCGACAGAGAAATACTATGATACCATAAGTTGTGTGCAGCCAAGTAATACTGTACAAGTTTGCCTTTCAGATTGAGGTGGATATAATATGTCTTCGAAATTTTGGCAACTATAGGTCTTAATTTACGGAAGATTGGAAAATTTTCGGCTTTGGGTGCGGGAGTGGGCGTGGCCCAAAAAAATTTTTGGAATTCTATCTCAGTAATATACCCACAAGTTTGGTAACTGTAGCTCTTAAATTGTTTTTGGGGCTGGGAGTTTGCGGGTTCCAACATTTTTTCCCCAGATGTTTAAAGGGTGTTGCTAGCAATATACGTTTCAAATTTGGTAACTTGATCTTTAAAATTGTGTGAGATATATAATCTTATCGATTTATACCAACAGGTGTATCGGTTTAGGTAGGCGAAGTGGCAGTGGCCATTCATTTTTGTATCGATCTCTAAGGGAGTTACCACTAACAAACTTACAAAATTTGTTGACTCTAGCTTACAAATTATGGAAGATATGCGCATTTCAGATTCCTAGGGCCGAAGCTGGGTGCGGCGTTTGTGTGCGTGGTCCAACGAAATATATACCGATCCTTAGAGGAGGTTACCAGCAAGTTACCTTCCAAGTTTTGTCACTCTATCTTTAAAATTGTGGGAGAGATATACGAGATTTAGCGATTTACACTTTCCGAAATATCGACATTGTTGATTATTGTCGCAGGTGTCGGCATGGCAACACAAATTTGTTATCGGTTCTTAAAGGCGACTACCAGTAATTTACTGCGGAAGGTATAGCCATTTAAAAGATTTAGGGACGGGAGGCTTGGGGCGTCGGAGGTGGGCGTGCCATATGCCATATCTTTAAAGGACATCGCCAACAAGCTACCAACCAAAATTTGTGACTGTAGCCATAAAATTGTGGGAGGTATGTGGCTTTATCGATTTGCCAATATCGATTTTATTGATTTTCAAGCTCCCTAGTAGTACTCCAATTTTAAAACTTTATCTTTTAAGAGTACTTTCAAGTATATGTTCCAAGTTTCAAGTCTATCTGTAAGGGTGTCGAAAAAAGTTGCTTTCATATAGACGGACAGAAAAACAGACAGCATGACGGACATTGCACAAAACAAGTATACTATTATACTTTCGGTATCATAATATAATAAAAAGAATACATCATACAAAACAAGTAAGAACGCTGTAGTCGAGTGAACTCGACTACCATATACCCTGAACCAAGCTTTAAATACATTATAGGTTTATTTCCAAATATCCCCTTTAATAGTTTCGCACCAAACAAATTATAGAGAAGTTTCCTAATAATTTTTCCACCCAGTTTGGTAACTAACTAACTTGCGAGGGATATGGAGGTTTATCGGTTTTGGGGGCTGGAGTGGGCGTGGCCCAAAAAATGTTGGAGTTCGACCTTAGTAATATACCTTCTAAGTTTGGTAACTGTAGCTCTTAAATTGCGGGAGATACAGGCATTTATCGTTTTTTTGGGCGGGAGTGGGCGTGGTCCAAAATTTTTTTTCCACATTTATGAAGGGTGTTACTAGCAATATACCTTTAAAATTTGGTGACATAAGTTTTCAAATTGCGCGAGATATATGGGTTTATCGATCTACACCAACAGGTGTATCGGTTTAGGTAGGTGGAGTGGGCGTGGCCATCCAATTTTTTTTATCGATCTTTGGGGGAGTTACCAGTAACATACCTGCAACATTTTGCGACTCTAGCTTGCAAATTACGGCAGATATGCGCATTTTAAATTTCTAGGGACGAAGTTCCTGGGGGCGGCGGATGTGGGCGTGGTCAAAAAATTGGTATGCCAATCTTTGGAGGAGGTTACCAGCAAATTACCTTCCAAGTTTGGTTACTCTATCTTTAAAATGTTCGGAGATATACGGAGTTATCGACTTACAATCGAAATTGTCGATTATAGGCGCAGGTGTGGGCGTGGCACCACAAATTTGTTATCGATTCTTAAAGGCGGCTACCAGTAATATACCTACCAAATTTGACGTTCCCTACTCAAAAACTGCGGAAGATATAGCCATTTGAAAATTTTAGGGGCGGGGATGATAGGGGCGTCAGAGGTGGGCGTGGCACATGCCGATCTTTCAAGGACCTCGCCAACAACCTACCAACCAAAATTGGTGACTGTATCCATTAAATTGTGAGAGATATGTGGAATTTACTGCTATCGGAAATCTAAATGTATCGATAATTCAGAAACTGAGGCAGTTATCGATAAAATATTCAAACTTGATCTGCGCCTGGTATACGAGATCTCATATTCCAAATTTGAAGTCTCTAGCTCTTATAGTCTTTGAGATCCGCGTGTTCATACAGACGGACAGACGGACGGACGGACAGACGGACAGACGGACGGACAGGGCTAGATCGACTCGGCTATTGATCCTGATCAAGAATATATATACTTTATGGGGTCGGAGATGCTTCCTTCTGCCTGTTACACACATTTGCACAAAACCATTATACCCTTTTTACCCATTTTTAATGGGTTCAGGGTATAAAAATACAAAAAACTACACTTGACTAAATAATAATAAAGTATTTTCTTACAGTGCATTTGTGGGGTTTCTCCCCCGTGTGGCGCCGCATGTGAACGACAAGCATATATTGTGCCTTGAAGGGTTTTTCGCCGCGGGAACAATCTTCCCAGCGGCAGACGAAGGCCTTTTTGTTGCTCTGGATGTGATCGTTGTTGATGTGCTTCACTAGCTCATCTTGGGTCATAAATTCCACGTGGCAATTGCGCCAATGGCAATTTGTCTCTATGAAATCACCGGGCTCATCCTTAATATCTGTTGTATCCGCTGTGGTGCAATCGTATTCATTTAATCCCGAATGCTCCACTTGGTTATTAATCTCATCATGGATGCGTTGCTGCTGTTGTTGTTGACCCACCAAAGATTTGCTCCGTTGTCGTCGTTCCAACATGTTGGCCGAAGCACTGTCCGCCTCCACCTGGGCCACAACACTTTCCGATGTGGACGAGGGTTGCTCCAGGTGCTTCATGGCTTGATTCTTGGCGGCTGAGGATCGATGGCGTTCCGTGCAACAACCACCATCCTCAAAGTTCTGCAATTATTTATTAAAGAAACTATTAATTAAAATAAAAATCATATTTATATTGGCGACATGAAATTTATTATTAGTTTATTCGTTATTAAATAAATATTTCACCAAATAAAAAATAAATAATTATAAATAAAATATTTGTAGTTTTCAGGGCGTTTAACTTAATTTAAAAAAAAAATGGACTTGCAGCCAGTTAAATAAATACGTCAATTAATAACAAAGGATTAATAAATAATTTTATTTCTGTCGATTTTGTTAATTTAAAAACGACTTTATTATTATTTTAAATAATACAAAATAATATATATTTGAACACATTCCAGTTTTGCTATCGATTTTAATATAATTTCATTTATTATAATAAATATATAATTAATAATATAAAAACGTTAATTTAATTTAAATACGACTCTATTATTTTTGATATTTATAATAAATAATTTACAGTGAAAAACTCTACTTTTCTAGTGGATTTTAATTTAATTTAAATATGACTTAATTATATTTTTAAATATAATTTATAATTTGATTAAATTATATATTATTTTAGACTATTATTTAAAATTACTTTACTAACCACCAACTTACCTTCGTCGTCGTCGTTGAATCCTCTCCAGCTATGCTGATTAAGGTGGAGGTTGGCGTCGAGGCCTGGCTGACGTTGGCCAAACCCACCGCCAGCTCTTTCGATTTAAGGGCGACATCCGTCAGCCCCAGAGCCGCGGCACTTGCCACATGACTCATCGAATATGTGGCAGCTGCCGCTGCCTGTTGCGGCGTCATCGGGTGCAAGAGTCCAGCGCTGGCGCGCAACAAATGCGCCTGCAACTGTTGCAGATGTGGCGCCATTGCGGAATGGGCATGAGCCATGGGACTGGCGGCCAAATGGCCATAGGAACCACTAGCAGCACTACTGCCCCTCGACCCCCCGTTCATCAAGGTGGCAGCCAGCGAATTAGGCGAGAATCGAATCATCGAATTGATATCAAAGGAATCGGAGTACGGTGAGGAGGATAAGGCTCTCTTCCGGCTCACACTAGCTCGCATGCTGCTGCCTGCACCACCTGGCCTTGGACTGTTCAGCCTACCATTTCCATCGAGACTGAAATGGAAATCGGTACTGGCCAGCGAACCAGCTGCTGCTGCTGCGGCAGCTGCCACTGCAGCATGATGCAACTCGCTCAGCGAACCCATGCCACGTGCACTCAAATACTCCCCCGATCCCAGCCCCAATCCGGCCAAATGGAAGGCTGGGGAACAGTTCGCATACGGATCTTAAATAAATAATAATGATATTAAATAAATATGAATACTGTTTGAATTAAAAATATAATAATATTATTTCTAATAATACTAAATACAAGTACAAATAATATACAAATATAATAAAATAAATATAATTAAATTAAGAACACAGATTTAATTATAAATATAATAATACTAATAATAAATTAAATATGCAATAAATAAATATAAATTATATATGTAAAATACATATAAATAAATATGTTTGTAGTATTATTAAAGTGAAATTACCAATTTTAATGTCTTATAATATTAATTCATTAATTGATTTATAATTAAATATAAATATTATTCTAAATCCAATAAAAAAAAAATATTTAATAATTAGCTTAATTGATTTTAACAAAAAATAGGCATTATTTATTTAAGAAATTTTCTTAATAATATTTAGAAATTATTTTAAAAAATATATATTTTAAAAAATTTGTTTTTACTGTACCATGATATGAAGCCGTGGGACTGCTTCGCTGCAAGGAATAAAATTGTTCCATGTAGGTGGGAATTCTGTAAGCCGGATGGAAATCATGTTGCTGCGGTGGTTGCCCAGTTACGCCCACACCAACACCCACACCAACGCCCACTCCGACTCCTACTCCGACTCCGACATGGCTGTGACTGTGATTATGACTGTGACTGTGGACGTGATGATGATGATGATGGGCGGGAAGATTACCAATTGTTAGCGCCTGATTTGTGGCACCATTTGTGCCATTTGTTGCAGTGGCGGGTGTCGAGTCCGCAATCCCTGTTGGAATGGGTGGACCAGGCACGGGCACAGTACTGCTCACATCCGTTGTGTGACCACTGCCAGGGGAACTGGGCATCACGGAGGCAGCAGCAGCGGCAGCCGCGGCACGACGAGATGCCAAAAACTGCAGTTCCGTATAGCTGTAAAGGATATATAAATAAAATATAATACATATAAATATAAAAATTTAGTAAAAATATAAAAGAATAAAATATATATATAAATAAATACATAATGTATAAAATACATAAATAATATACAAGTAAATGTATAATATACATATATATTTATTATAAAAATAAAATGTAATTAAAACAAGAGAGAACGTTGCAATCGGACGTAACCGACAGCGAAATAATATGATACCATAATTTGTGTTCAGCCAAGAAGTACTGTCCAAGTTTGCCTTTCAGATTGACGTAGATATAAGATAGTAACCCTTCTTCGCAGTTTAGAAGATATGAGCTTTTCAAAATTTTGGCGGCGGAAGTGGGCGTGGTTGAAAAAATTATAGGGAAGGTTCCTTCCAACTTTGGTAACTGTAGCGGGAGATGTGGTCATTTATCGGTATTTGGTGGCGGGAGTGTCCGTGGCCCAAAAAATTTTTTGGAGTAACTATAGCTCTTAAATTGCGGGAGATATGGGCACTTATCGGTTTTCGGGGGAGGAAGTGGGCGTAGTCCAAAATTGTTTTCCCCAGATTTTTGAAGGGTGTTACTAGCAATATACCTTTTAAATATGGTCTTATCGATTTACACCTACAGGTGTATCGGTGGTATGTGATCGGAGGTGGGCGTGTCATCGCCAAAAACCTACCAACCAAAATTGGTGACTGTAGCAACCAAATTGTGGGAGTTACGTGGCGTTATCGATTTGCAAATATCGATTTTATCGATTTTCTAGCTCCCTAGTGGACGTAGGACTCCAATCTTAACACTTTAACTATTCGAAGCACTTTCAAGTATATGTTTCAATTTTGAAGTCTCTATTATTTAAGGGTGTCGAAAAAAGTTGCGTTCATCCATACGGACGGACAGACGGACAGACAGCATGACATGGGACATGACACAAAACCAATATACTATATACCTTCGTTATCATAGTATACAAATTAATAATTACAAAAAAAAAATTCAATAAATATGTAAATAATAGAGAGCATATATTTGCTTACTTTTAATATCCACATATATATTTATCTTTCTAGTTTAGTTTTTGAATTTTAGCTCAACTGCTGCTTTAAACCACATGTTTGTTTTTTTTTTTTTAATTTAAACTTTTTAAGTATTTAAATAATTAAATAAAAAACATTAACATTAAATAAATAAATAAATACAACAAATAACAACTACAAAGTGATATTTTAAATTTTAACCCTTTAAATTTTGTATATTACATAAATAAATAAATAAACGTTATAAGTAATTATTTTAAATAATAATATCCAAATTCCCCAATTCCAAAAATATAATTAAATAGATTTCAAGCTCAGAAACCTTATTTAAAAACCGATAATTTCATTAAAATGTTTATTTAGTTAGTTTAAATTAAAACATAATTACTAAAGTACTGGATATTTTCTCATTGCCATTTGAGTATTATTTTTATTTTGAATTGCGCAAATCGTTGGGTTAACAAAAAATGAAAGACCAAGTCTATCTACGTCAAACTCAAGTTTATTCGTGATGTGGATACCAGATTCGAAATAAATAATCCATATTCCATTCCATATGATCATTTATATAATTATTATTATTTCTCAACAAATAGAAAACAATTTTAAAGATTTGATATGCGAAACACGTTAATAGCAATAGAATATAAATATAGAAAATCTAATTTGAATTCTTTATATTCTTCAATTTACTAACCTTATTTTGAAGCTTACAATTATTTGCCTGGCTTTTCAAAATATCTTACTAAACATTTATGTTTATTATATATCCTTTAATAGATTTCTTTCTCTTTTTAAATTTAAATTTTATTTTATGTAATTATTCTATAAAAGTGGACAGGTACGCTATACGGTTGTCGATCGAAGGTCAACACACATATTTGGCCCGTTGTGATGCCACGATAGAGATTTAGGCTATTACTGGACTAGACAAACAACAAAAAACCATGACTCCAGTAGGATTCGAACCCGGGACTGATTGATGTAAGCGATAAAATAATGTTCTTTAGCACACCGAATGCAAAGACTCAACGTTTACGACCATCAATGAAATGAAATATATAAATATAGTAAAGTACAGTATAGTAAAACAACTTTGATTTTGATTTTTGTATTAATTTGTTTTATATTTGAATTTTTAATTATGGCTATTATGCAATTTATTTAATTTAATTCATAATTTGTATTTTTAAATTGAATAATTCAATAAATAAATAGAATAATAATAAAGAAACTTGAATTTTTCATTCTATAGAAATTTGCTTGTAAATTTTAATTTTTAATTTTTTTTTTAAATTCTTCCATTTAATTTAAAACTCCTACTTTATCTAAAATAAATAAATAAATAATAGTAGTAATAACAAAGCGACTTGGATTTTGTTTTATAAATTTCCCTGTATATTTTATCAAAAGCTTTGTCATATTTGTGTATCGTTTTCCAGAATTACTAAATTAATAATAATAGTAATAATTAGTAAATAAAAGTAATAATAAAGCGATTTGGATTTTAATTGTAATATATATTTTAATTTTTACTTTACTATACAATTTATTTAATTTAATTTAAAATTTGCATTTTAAAGAGGAATTTTCAAAAGTTGTGTACTGTTTATTGTAGCCAGTAAATAAAATAAATTAATCAAAATTAATAATTAGCAACGACGATTTTGCAGTCTACATAAATTTATTTTTATTATAATTTATATAAATACATAGTCAAATAAATATATAAAAATATATATATTATATATATATAAAAATATATATATTATATATTGTAATACATATATTCAGTATTTTCTCCATATATATATATGTTTGCCTGTATTTTTTTTTTTTTTAGATTTTTAAAACAGGTTTTTGGGATTGAAGAAGTGCTCCATGGAAACACATAAGACGTCGTGACGCTAACATTCACAACCCGTATTCGCATCCACATTCAACATCCACATTCACATCTCACATCCAGCATTCACATTTACATTGAGCCTTTTGCACGCAGCAGCATCGAAAAAGGGAGGCCAAAAACTGAAGCTCTTTATTACGACTGCTATTTATACGCACGCACACATGCATGCACATGAGCTTGTGTGCTGAGATCTCAATTAACTGGGCTTACAAAGTTTTGGCGTCGCATTTACACAGTTTAACTATTGCTGCTGCTTCTTCTGCCAGGCAAGCCAGCAAGCACATCTTTTTCTTCAGAGAGATTATAATTTAAATTGCGATCGTTATGGGCCTCCTTGCAAACAATCGATAACGATAACGATAGCGTTTGCTGGATTTTATTTAATTTAATTAAAATTTTTAAGCAAAACACTTTTTACACTTGTTAATTATGAATGCTTAAATATAAATTTATTAATTTAAGCAACTCTATTGTGTATGGTGATTTAAAGGAAGTACCCTGACAATCAAAAAAATTCCCAAAATGGCGGTCTTTGCAGGTATGTATGTATTCTATTCTAAAGCAGATAGTGAAGAAAGCTCAGTTTTTTGTTACTTACGCGAGTGGAAAGTATGTAGGTAATGTGTACGCATCCATTTCAATTAAAGCTCCGCTCGCCGTTTGAGAAGGGATTTTGTTTTAGTGGCAATTAGGAAGCAAAGTAAGAAGGGATGCACTTGTCTCACATTTCACAAGTGCAAAATTCGCCGTCGGCAAAAGCAACATTTGCTATTAATTACAACTGATCAATTGCGAATATATATATATTTATATATACGTGAATAGAAACACAGATAAACATACACATACTAAGTATTTGTAATCTTCATTAGAATTTCATTATTATTTTTAGCACTGTATTTGTATTTTGTTGTTTTTTATTTAGCATAATTTCCCTTCAAGTGTTTACACATAAATAGACACAATACACATACATATATGTATATACATAGGCATGCAAACGATCATGCGCTGCTGCAAATGAGGCACTTAATTTATACTAACAACAAGGCAAAAAATAAATTAAGTGTGACAAAGTCAATATAATAACGGCAAACGGGTACACGGCACGTCGACGTCGTCGTCGTCGTCGTCGTCGTCTTACTGACTGAGCAGCAGCAGCTCTTGCAATGCCTCGCTTAATTTAGCTGGAGCAACGCATGATGCTCACTCACACACACACACACATACATATACATACAAAAAGAAAAACAAAACAAAAATCAAACAGATACTAGCACAGATTTAGACACACTCACGTACACAGAGAGTGAGACAAGCACTACTCACACATACACAGACAGCTACGCCGCCATAGACACAAGTGAACAACAACAACAGTAACAAGACACATGCACTCAGGTCACGATCTGCTCTGCCTCTGCCTCGGCCGCTGCTTCTGCTTATGTTTGCTCAGAGCGGGAAAAAAATTGAGAGAAGGCGGGCAAAAATTGAAGATGGCCAAAGCAAGACGTTGTCTCTCGCTAAAATTTGACTTGCAGAGATCAGTGCTGCCAAATGAGCTGTGAAAAATAGCTGATGTAGCATGATGTTCAACAATCTAATAATTTATTATTTTATTAATGTTATACATTCTAAAAAAATAAACAATTTTATTTTAGTTAATTAATAAGCAAAACAATTATTCTTTTACTAAGTTATTATTATTTTTTAACATACTAAACAAATAACAATTTGTTTGTTAGCCAGACCACTCGTTTCAATGAAATTTTCAAAGCAATTGCCGTAATACACACAAACATAAACTATGTTAATTGATTATTATGAATATTATACAATTATTAATTTATTTCTGCTTTCATAATTTGTTTATTATTTTCAACCGTTTTACGTCCAAAAGTTGTCAGCACTCGCACAGATAAAGCTGTCGTTGCTCTCCCTTTTGATACCGATGCAGGTACAATACCCATACACACACACTCAGGCACACAATGGATGTTGGGTCGGCGTCGAGGAAACCAACTTCAACAACTTGCTACTTGTTATGCAGCAACAGCAGCAGCAGGCAGTAAGCAAACGTGCAGAGAGACGACGACGGCGATCTTTAGGCGCACCCACATTCTGTCTGCACAGCGCTCTCTTCTCTGCTGCTTCTCTCTCACTCACGCACACGCTTGCCCGCGCAGTCTGTTTCGCTTGCGTTGTATGTTTTTGCTCTCTGTCCTGTGCGTCTCTCCTACTCTATTGCAGACACACTCGCACTTGCTTGTCATCATCATCATCATCCTATATCTCTCACTCACTCACACCACTTGCTCCCTTTGCTAGCGCTCAAAACTGTACACAACTTACACACACACACGTGGCCGCTATATGTTGCGCTTGTGTGTGAGTACGTGAGTGCTCAATTAATGCAACAAAATGCTCTTTTTATAAAGAAATTACCCCGTCTGTATCCGGGTTTTTTAATGGCCCGTCTACGTGATTTGAACAAATGGCCAGCGACGATGTTGATGATCCTGCAAAGCCTTTTTAAAACAAACAAATTTAAGCGCAGCATATTTTAATAATTTAATTTCATAACAGAAGAAGAAGAGGTAGAAGAAGAAGCGAGATCAGAGGAAGAAGAAGAGAAACTATCAATAGCTTACAAGCTGCAGTTTTCGCAAAAGGTAAATATGTGCACACACTAAATACATACACAAACACACATGTATATACGTGTGTCATGTGCGCTCATATTTGTTTGCCCTCATCTGTATATTTGACTTTGACAACATGCCACCGAATACACACACACGCATCTGTAAATAGGAAAAAGCATGCATGGCATTCTTCGTGGTATTGAAAATCCTAGGAATTGATACACTGTTCACTCCCCAAACAAAGTTATTGAAACACAATTTACGCAAAAAATAATCAAGCAAATAAGGTGTGTGTAATGAATATGGATTAAATTTCTCTTCCAGCACCCTGTAAAAACACCTTGTGCACAAAACATAATTATGCCAATAAAATGTACACACATACATATGTAATAAATATAAATTATAAAAAAATGAAAATGAATACAAGTGAAATAAATAAGCGTGAATAAAAACAATTAAACCTTAATAAATACAAGTAAAATATAAATAAACATAAATAAAAATACGCATATTGAAAAATTAACTGTGATTTTTGCACTATCTCGGTTGAAAATTGTTTTTATATTTCCTATTTTATATTTCGCCCCTAAGCAAAAGCCCATTTACACATTGGTTTTAAGTAACTCGAGCAAGTGAAATAAAAATTAGCTGCATTTGCATATTATAAATACATATGTTTGTAATTTAAATAATTTAAGAGTAATATTATTGTATTTATAAATTTAATTGATTTCCTTTAACAAATAAATTAACAAATTAATTGACACCTACACACGTATGTATGTGTGTCTGTGAATTTATCGAAATTTGCAGCATGGCTGCTGCGAGCTGTTACTGGCCGGGGTAGTGTGTTAATGAGCACCAAACACTGATTCGGCAGCCGTGTATGTGTTTGTGTGTTGTGTAAGTACCTGCAAATGCAGGAGACATTTGTCAAAGCGAAGGTAGTTACGAAGAAGAAGAACCACAGTCGTCGTTGGCAAAATCGAACCTTCTTCGGGCAACCTGCGGCGATGAATACTCTATTTTGAAAAGTCGCCAGTAACACACAAGCATTTTAATGCCCAGACCAGAGCTAGATATTTTCTTTTTGGAAAGAGCACACAGCGGGGACTGAAACGATCCTTAAAATGAGCTGCGCTGGCTTGCTTACTGTGCGCTCTTCTTTTTTGCACCAGTGCTGGCCACTTTAGCGGCAAATTATATGTAAAAAATTAAGATAATTTTTGAGTGTTTCATAATTTAGAAAAGGGAAAACATTGTGAAATATATTTAGTATGCATATATTTATTAGCACATATTAAATGGAACAATACTCTTTAAAGAAAACCCAAGAGTAAGTTAGTTTATTACGCGATACTTATACTTTTCACATCAAATTTACATATAAATATAAAAATTATAGCAAAATTCTCTAAAACAGCCAAATTGCCAACCAGTTGTTTCACGCGATAAAGGCAATAGTGGCAGCACTGTTTCGGCATCGTTCTCAGCATGTGTGTTCCTTTTGTAATTTAACGTCTTATTCAAGTCATTTCAAGTTGTTTTTTTTTTTCGTTTTTCTTATATATTTTTTGTATTTATTTTATGAACACGAGAGCGAGCTGTGCTGCGCTGCCTTGCCTCTGCCGCTGCCCATGATTGTGATTGTGGATTGTGAATACAAAGCATTCACACTCACACTTGCACGCATTCGTCTTATTTAACGAGGGAACTTCTGTCGCTTCTCGGAAACAACATAAAACCAGATATGTACATATGTATATGTATAAATAAATATATATGTATATATATTTATATTCACGTGTATGTTTCAGTTTTTGGGTTTTCATCTGCATTCAAATCACTCCAGCATCAGCATATCAGCATCTCAGATACAAATGAAAACGTCGCGTTTATTTGTAAGAACTTCCACGTTCCAGTCTCTGTATATGTAAGTATGTTTGTTTGTATGTAGTCTTATATCTAAGCACAGCGTTCTGTAATTTGCCCCATTCCAATACCCAAAAAACTTCCCCCGTGTTTATGTTTTTATGCCAAGTGCGAAAGGCGAATTTCCCATTATTCTAAAACAATGTTTACAGTTTGTCAAAAAAGTGTTTTAACGATGGAAAAAAGGAAAATATTCTCATTTCTTTTATTGACTTTAATTTTTATGTATTTATTGATGGTAATGAAATCAAACAAATTCAAATATTTATTTACGTTATTTACTTATGTTACTTATTAATATTAAGTAATAAAATAATCTTGAAATTCTAATAGCTAATAATTAATATCTACATATTTATTATCAATCTTAATTAAGTTTTAATTATTTAATTATTTATTTACTTCATTTTCATAAAAGACAGAGTGCTATTTAATGAATATTAAATTTTTTATTTTTATGTTATTAAGCTGGCAATATATAATAATAAGATTAATAAAATAAAAATAATAAATACACATGTAATTTTTGTTTTTTTTATACTATTATACCAAAAAGGTATAATAGTATATTGGTTTTGTGCAATGTCCGTCATGCTGTCCGTCCGTCTGTCCGTCTGTATGAACACACTTAGAGATAGAGACTTGAAACTTGGAACGTATACTGGAAAGTATCCTCAAAAGTTAAAGTGTCTTGGGTTTGGTCCTACGTCCACTAGGGAGCTAGAAAACCGCGAAAATCGATTTTAGCAAATCGATAAATCCACATATCTCTTACAATTTAATGGATACAGTCACCAATTTTGGTTGGTAGGTTGTTGGCGAGGTCCTTGAAAGATCGGCATGTGCCACGCCCACCTCCGACGCCTCCATCACCCCCGAACCTCAAATTTTCAAATGGCTATATCTTCCGCAGTTTTTGAGTAGGGAACGTCAAATTTGGTAGGTATATTACTGGTAGTCGCCTTTAAGAACCGATAACAAATATGTAGTGCCACGCCCACACCTGCGCCTATAACCGACAATTCCGATTGTAAATCGATAACTCCGTATATCTCCGAAAACCAATCCTGGAAGGTAATTTGCTGAAAACCTCCTCCAAGGATTGTCATATCAATTTTTGGACCACGTCCACTACCGCCGCCCCCAGAAACTTCGTCCCTATTAATTTAAAATGCGCATATCTGCCGTAATTTGCAAGCTAGAGTCGCAAAATTTTGCAGGTATGCTACAAGTAACTCCCCCAAAAATCGATAAAAAAAATTGGATGGCCACGCCCACTCCACCTACCTAAACCGTAACACCTGTTGGTGTAAATCGATAAGCCCATATATCTCAAGCAATTTGAAAACTTAAGTCACCAAATTTTAAAGGTATATTGCTAATAACACCCTTCATAAATGTGGAAAAAAAATGTTGCACCACGACCACTCCCGCCCACAAAAAACCATAAATGCCTGTATCTCCCGCAATTTAAGAGCTACAGTTACCAAACTTAGAAGGTATATTACTAAGATTGAACTCCAACAATTGTATAATAGCTTATACAATTTTTTGTGTCTATTCTCCCCGTGTAATTCTGCTCACCGTCTTTAAAAGCCACGCTCACTTATATGCAAATCATATACATATTTATTAGTAGATAATTAACAGAATGTGTTCCCATTCAAAAAGGCAAACTTGGACAGTATTTCTTAACTGTACACAAATTAAGGTATAATAGTATTTCGCTGTTGGTTACGCCCGAGTGCAACGTTCTATCTTGTTTTAAGTCAAGCGTTGATATTTACATTCATTCAATTTATATAAAATGTACAGCGGCTTACTAGTATTTTTTATTTAAATTTCATATATACTGAATATTTGTAATATTTGTTTAATTAAAGTTATATAAAAACAGCAGACAAAAGCTTTTAATTTAGGTGTAAGCCTTATGTGTTCTGCTTTCTTTTCCAGTTCCATGCAAATATCCTTGCAGTCTGGCAACCCAAAAAAACATCATTAGTTGAGGAATGCACGAAAAGGCAAGAAAAAAAAACAATTAGCATGAATAAAAACTGCTCGAGGATAAAAATGAAATTCAGAAAAGCTTAATTAAAATAAATAAATACATATATGTTTGTGTTAAAAATAAAGAAATATATAAATATTAATGTACATACATATGTACATTCATACATAAAATGAAAAAGCAATTGTAGACTATAATACAAATTTTATTGAGCTTATGTACATACATACATACATATATAGAAATATGTATGCATTTATGTATGTTTGTATGTTTGCTGTTGGCATCAAGGCTGCTTCAAAATTATCGCATTTTTCTTCGTTGTTGTTGTTGTATAGTTTTTACGCTGTTATAATTATAACTGACAATCGCAGCCGACGAAATGACTTTATTTTCCAATGCGGCTCGGTTCGGCTCGGCTCGGCTCGGCTCTGGCTGCGAGCTTGGGTCTCTGAGCCTTGTCCGATCTTAAGGGCTTAATTAGTCAGCAAATCGGAAACCAAAACGAAGCAGTCAACGACGAAGTCAACTCGCTTCATTTCCAGCCAAGCCAACAACTCTCGCTCTCAATTCCAGTTTTGTATTATACACACATGCATACTTACAAGCTCAACATATTCCTATAAACACACACACACATACATACATGCGACTACCGACGGTAAAGAGCTCGAACTCAGCGAAGATCAACAATTATGTTGTATGTGTATGTATGTGTGTGTGCTATGTGGGATACAAGACGGGCAAAAGAAGGAAAATTTATATTGGGCATGCAGAAGTTTTGATACCCTTTAGATATATACTGCTTGCATTTAAATATTAGCTTATGTTTTGTAAATTGTATTATTAATATTATATTATATTAAAAATTATTATTGCTATTATTGTGATTTTTATTATTATTATTATTATTTTTCTTATTATTAATATTATTACTGTTATCATTATTATAATTCTACATTCGGTTTTGTTACAAACCTAATGTTAAATCCAAATACCCTACGCAAGGCTCTAAAAAGTGGACAAGTACGGCAAGAACATCAACTAAAATGTTGCTTTCGTCAACTTATTGCGAGGGCTGCTCAACAAATATGCCAAAACACAAGATACCACAACACACCAGCATCTCTGATAGGCCAACTTACTTCTTATGAGCTAGAGAAAAACTTATACACTGCAAATCTTATACAGCTCTGCTTTATGTTTGAGTAGATTTCGATTAACCCATGCCGGTAAACTTTCCGCCTTGGGCTGAGCGCTCGCTCAAGTTTAAAACCCATTCGATGCAATCGCTTGCTTTCGTGACCTCCCTTTCCCCCTCTCCCTTCAACTCTTCTATCTCTTTCGCTCACTCGCTGCCTGCCAGCCGTTTACTCTGCTGGCTGCTTGCTTTCGTTATCCCCCATTTACCACTTCCTTCGCATCTCATGCTGCTGTCGCTGGCTTTTGCTGATGAAGACATTACTATTTATAAGGCCAACCGCAGTGAATGTTTGCGTGTCCGTGTTTTTTGGGATACGGCATCTCTCTCCGTCTGTCTCGCTGTCTCCACTCTCTGTCTTTATGTGCGTGTGCCTACAGCAAAATACACACACTCACAAAGGCAACACAGCTCTGTGTGATCTTCACCAGCTTCCCATTATTGTACATACATATATAATTTATACTTACGTGTGTCTGTATGTGTGCGAGGAGACTGCAGCATATACATATGTTTGTGTGTGTGCACTGGAATGCATGTTCTTTACCCAAAGTTTAATGCAAGAATTCTTTGCTGTTTTACACTCTTCTCCATATTTCGTTGATGATCACGATTCATAGACTAAAATAAAAAATAAAAAAAATATATTGCAGTGCCATCCATTATAAATCAAGCTTTTATTTCAATTTAAACATAATCCTTAATAAATACATATGTATGTATGTATATATACTCACATATAACAATTAAATTTTTGAGGCAAGGCTCCACGGGGGGGGGGGGGGGGGGGTGGCCATGTGAAAAGGCGGCAACAATATTGGAAGGATGCCAGATCTGGTCACTCCGGCATCTAATTTTTCAGGCTTCTTTAGTTTTGCCGACGCTAAATGTAATTTGGTACTTTTGGACAACTTTGTTTTATTTAGGTGAAATTTAAGCACATTTTAATTTATTGCTCTATTGCGCGCATGTAATGTAGTGTGGAATATTTTAATATTATTATTATTATTTATTTAATGTCAATTAAATCAACAGAGAAGGTAGAGAAATACTTTAATACCATAAATGGATGTAGGCAACAAATACCGTCCAAGTTTGCCTTTCAAATTGCGGAAGATATATACATATTTAGGTAGTTATGTGTTCTGGAAATGTTGGGGCGGGAGTGGGTTTGGTTGAAAAAATATTATAGAGAAAGTTCCCAATAATATTTCTTCAATGTTTGGTAATTGTTGTTCAAATGCTGGCTTAAAATTTAATAAATATATTGAATGGAAAATATTCATATGATATTTAACAATGTATTTATTTATTTATTTAATGCAGTCTACAAAATCTAAAAATCGAGAAAATTAAACAAATAACATAAAATAGACAAGCAAAATCAAAAAATTCAATATAAGCTGAAAATAAGTAAAAGAGAAAAAAGAGGATAAGAATATATAGGAAATTGTGCGAAACTGTCATAAACAAATAAATATTTGTTAATAAATAAATAAATAAATAACAACTGCAAATAAATTAGTAACAAGAGAGAACGTTGCAGTCGGACGTAACCGACAGCGAAATACTATGATACCATAATTTGTGTGCAGCCAAGAAATACGGTCCACGTTTGCCTTTCAGATTGAGGTATATATAAGATAGTAACCCTTCTTGGAATTTTGGTTGTAGCTCTTTTATTACGGAAGATATGAAATTTTCGAGATTTTTGGGGTGGAAGTGGGCGTGGTTAAAAAAAATTAAGGAGAATGATCCTAATAATCTTCCTTCGAAGTTTGGTAACTGTAGCTATTAAATTGCGTAAGATATGACAATGAGTGCGGGAGTGGGCGTGGCACAAAAAATGTTTGTCATTCGCTCTTAGTAATATACCTTTCAAGTTTGGTAGTTAAAGCTCTTAAATTGCGGGAGATATGGGCATTTATCGGTTTTTGGGGGCGGTAATGGGCGTGGTCCAACATTTTTTTCCCAGATTTTTGAAGGTTGTTACTAGTAATATACCTTTAAGATTTGGTGACTTAAGCTTTCAAATTGCGTGAGATATACGGTGTTATCGATTTTCACCAACAGGTGTATCGGTTCAGGTAGGTGGAGTGCGCGTGGCCATCCAATTTGTTATCGATCTCTAAGGGAGTTACTACTAACATACTTGCGCATTGTAAATTTCTAGGGAGGAAGTTTCTGGGGCGACGGTTGTGGGCGTGGTTCAAAAAATGATATGCCAATCCTTGGAGGAGGTTAGCAGCAAAATACCTTCCAAGTTTGGTTACTCTATCTTTAAAATTGTGGGAGATACACGGAGTTATCGATTTACACTTTCCAAAATATCGGTATTACCGATTATGGGCGCAGGTGTGGGCGTGGCAACACAAATTTGTTATCGGTTCTTAAAGGCGACTACTAGTAACATACCTACCAAATTTGACGTTCCCTACTCAAAAGATATAGCCATTTAAAAAATTTAGGGGCGGGGTGATGGGGGCGTCGGAGGTGGGCGTGGCACACGCCGATCTTTGAAGGACATCGCCAACAACTTAGCAAGCAAAATTGCTGACTGAATCCATAAAATTGTGAGAGAAATGTGGACTTATCGTTTGCGAAAATCGAATTTATCGATTTTCTAGCTCCCTAGTGGACGTAGGACCGAAACCTTGACACTTTAACTTTTAATGGTACTTTTCAGTATATGTTCCAAGTCTCTATCTCTAAGGGTGTCGGAGAAACGCGCGTTCATACAGACGGACAGATGGACGGACAGCATGACGGACAGTGCACAAATCCAATATACTATTATACCTTCGGTACCATAGTGTAAAAAATACAACTGCAGAACAAAACTAGTAAATTGTATATGTATATATTATTGTATAATTTTCCCCTTTATCTTTTGGCTTTTTTATTTTTTAGTTAGGGTAGTTATATTGTTGGAAACCTGGAAACCTGACGATCTGAGAAGCTGAGAGGCTAAGAAGCTGAGCAACTTTGTCTGGCACTAATGAAGACATTCCAAACTTGATGCTTTGATGCCTGATGCTGATGCCTTTTTCTCCAAGCCTGATGAAGCACTCAACTATGAAACCAAAAGAGAGAGAGAAGAAAAATACAAAATAATTACCAAAAACCGGTCTAATCGAACTTTATTTTCGAGTCTTTCGCAGTGATATATATATATATACATATATATATACATATATATATATATATATATATATATATATATGTGTGTGTGTGTGTGTGTGTGACTTTTAGAGCCCAGCAAACAAAGTTAAATTGTTGATGTCTTATTGTGTAGACGTTGGAACAATTAAAAATGGAAACAAATATCGATAAGAAAATAAAGAACAACCGTGAATAGATAACAATTAAATCTGAAGCAATTAAAAATGTGTAAAAATGAATATCGATAAGAAAAAAACAACAGATTAAATTAATGAATATTTCAATATTTTGTTTTTCATTAATTTATTTATTTATTTTCTTAGTCATTTTTTCACTTATTTAAATTCTTATTTTCTTATTAATTTTTTATATATTTATTTATTTTCTCATTTATTGACCTATTTATTATTATTATTATTATGTATTTATTTATTTATTTACTTATATAATTATTTATTAATTTACTTATTTATCGATTATTTTTTTTATTATTTATTTACTTGCTTAATTATTTTATTTTTTTTTTATTTTTTTATTTCTATTTATTTACTCATATATTTATTTGTCAAATTTATAAGCCTGAAATAGAGTGTTATGCTTTTTACTTTCTCTCAGGAAGCTTAACTTAACTTTTTTTCTATTCCCAACCGCGATTCGTTCGCTGCGGTGAACAAAAAGAGACTACAAATGTATGCATGTGTGCGTGTGTGGAGTGCTCTCTTTGCACGGTTCAATACATTTGGCGTCGAACTAGTTATTTATAAGGAGGACTGCGCAGACAGCAGACAGATAAAAGGTAACAGAAAAAACAGGTTGCATAGGAGGAGTTTAAGTTTTGGGAAAACAAAATGGCGAAGTTAACGCATCACTTACATAAGACGGCATATTGGTTGCAAGACTAAAGACAAAAATTCAAATTGTGATGAGCTAAAACTTCCCTTTATAATATTGATCTAAAACAACCAGCATTCTTAAATTTAATTTATCTCAATTTAAATAAATAATTTATGCTTTATATATATTATATTTAATGTACTTATTTATAAATTATTTGGAAAGCATTTATGAGTTGACCGTAAATAAAGTTCTCCACTAATACAATAACCGCCTGTTTTGATGTGTGTGTGCACTGTTTTTGTAATTTATGGCAATTTCAAAAAGAATACGCATATATTTTTATTTATTTATTTATATTTAAATTTAATTACTTTACTTTTGTCCACATTGGAAATTAAATAAAATAGCTTAAAATAACTGCGATATTTTGCGTTGTTTAAAATTTGAGGTGCATAGCAAGCAGCTTCTGCTAGACATAGCCCTTACATGACAAGTTGCTAGTCAACCGAGAGAAAAAGCTTTTTAGCGGCTCAAAAGCTAAAACAAGACTGAAATTGTGTAGAATTTTCTATCGACAAATTGAAAACACTTTTATATGTAATCAAGTCAAATCTAACAAATTATAATATTAAGTATTCGGGTAATTTACAAAAATTTGTGCTTATTTACAAAATTCAACTGGTTACAGTGAACAGTTAATAGAAAAAGGTGAAGAGCTTAGTTCTTCTTCTTCTCGTTGGCATCCTTCTCCACTTCGGGATATTCCAGTTTGACGCCGGGTTCGCAGGTGAATTTGGGGCAGCAGAATGGGAATGGAGCCGTCTTATTTGTCTTCTCTGTGTCCAGTTTGCATTTGTCGTTGGCCAGCGACAAAGGCAACGGTCCGCAATCCTCCACGAGTTCCAGCAGTCTATATAAAAAATTATATTTATGTTACTTTCACGTTATCGATTAATTCTATTATCGCTTTTACTTGGCTGGATTCTCGTCATTTTGCACGCAAGTTGAGCGGCCGCAGAACGGAGTCAATTCCCACGTCTTTCCAGGCTCAACAGTTGCACAGCGAGTCGAGGCGAAACACATTCCAGGAAAATCTGCGGGAATAAACGAAAGAATTTTAAGAATTGACGTAAAAGTTAATTATATACAAGTAATAAATATAAGTATAATAATTGAATTTAAATTTTAAAACTAATTTAATAAGTATAAGTTATAAGTAGTATTTGAATTATAAAACAGAATAATTAATATAATAATTAATCAAATACAAATAATCAAATAAGAATAATCAGTACTTATTGAATTACACATTGTAGTAGTAAAATTATTACTTATATAAGAGTAAGTATAAGTAATATGTGTAAGAATAAGTTATCTCTAATCTAATTACACTTCCATCTCTATCGACTTGCTGCTTAGTCAATTTAATCTTCTACTCGTTTGCTACAATATTAGAATATTAAAATTGATTTTAATTTTAGAAAGCTATTGAATTTAAAGCGATAAATAATATAAATATATATATTTTATTTTCAATAATAAATTAAAACACAAGAACCTAATTAAAACAACGGCCTTAGTTTCTTTAATTCTCTGCTGAATACACGCATATACAAAATACATATACATATATGTAAGTACAAGTAGACAATAGCTGTCTGCTCATTTTCCAGTATTGAAAATTACCCCCCCCCCCCCCCCCCTAGCACCCATCAATCAACCTTTCCCTTGTCTGGCCTTGATGCAATTTGTATTTTTTATTGTGCTTTCAAAACGGTTCAAGCGAATAAAAATTTATCTATGTACATCTATCTACTTTCAACTATATTCAAAACTGACTGAAGAGTTTTGAATGTAACACCTGGCTTTTAATTTTCCATTTTTTTGCACAGCCGCTTCAATACTTATAATGAAAGACATACAGATATTCACACACCCTTGCATACCTACGCTTAAGCCACGACTTCACTTTGTGCATATATGTGTGTAGACTTTAATCCGTTAGGAAGCCAAAAGCTCGCTGGCCAAATGTACATGTATATTTATGTATGCATGTATTTGTGTATGTAGAGACAATGACTCACCTCGGAGCACATCGGCAGGAATGAGACGTTTATAAATTTTTATTTCACCATCTGCTTTCGGCTCCTCATTCGTAGCGGTTTTCTCAGCCGCCCAGCCAATTGAAGGTACCAGCACTAAAGCCAAGGCGCAGCCAATTAGCAGTGAATTAAATGTATTCATTTTTAAACAAATAAAAGATCAGTTTTTAGTTTTGACAGATAAATAACAACAACAAATGCAGACAACGGTTCCGAAACGAGTCTGCTTCAAGCGAAAGTAAACGCCGAATTGGAATAAGCCGACCAGTGTTACCACTATTTATAGGCGAAATCGCGCTTGGTGGATTTACGAGTTTTTTTAAACACTCCCTCCTCCTTCCCCGCCTTGCCCACTATTTTGTTATTATTGTCGCTAACGAAACCGAGCTTTGTCTGCTGCTGTTGAAAGCGTATGTATGTCACATACATACACATGTGTGTGTCTGTTTATAAATGGTAATATATATATATATATATATATGTATACATATATATGCATATATATATATATATACAAATTCTAACTACACATAATAATAAATGCATTATGCATATATCAAATTCAATTAATTCTACACCTTTTTTTTACCTGCAGGAAGAGCATTAATATTGCCGGTGCTTCTAAAATTTTTTTTTTGCCAAATTTGGGGCTTGCAACATTTGTTGCCATTTAAAGTTGTAGTTTTAAATTTCATAGCAAGCTGGAAATTACGATACAAATCCTGAAATAACCACAAATTTAACTACATTTAAAATTAGCTAACATACTTGATTAATATTTTACATATGCACATTGATTATTTAAACACAATTAAGGCATTTTAAATAACTCGCCACACTGTGCTAAGAAAATTTAAATCAAATTGCGGATTTAGTTCACGCACAAGCAAAAGTATCGATATATCGATAAGTCAGTGGCAGCAATTTATTTACCCTCCTTTTATTATTAAAAATGTTAGCTATAATAATTACGAAATATTTTCAGATATACTTAGCGTTTTAAAAGGAAATACAGTTGACAGAGTATAGATAATTTTTTGCCAGCATAGGTTTTCGCTGCTACCTAGAGGCCGTTCATAGTTGCGACAAATAGGCTTGTATATCGCCGTTTGCGGCTGCATTCTCACTGGCGCCACCTAGCAGCTGTCCACAGTTGCAAAAAATAAACAGCAATTTTGTTGCATTTCTGGGTTCCTATCGATTGATCACTGTTTGCTGACACGATACGTGGGACCTTGCCAGGAATAACAGCAGCGGCGTCGCTTTGATCCCAACTCTGTGAGACACCCGGATTATTACGCCGGTGGACACACCCACAAGCCACAGCACTTCGCCCACCTCGACGCAATAATTTTACGCCGGTGAGTGCGTTCCTATAAGGAACTATAACGCCGCGCTCCACCAAATACAAATAAAGCCACAGTCCATCCAATCTGCGAGATTGGACTGATCCAGAATTTATTAAGACGCATGAGCCAAGTTTTGTTTGTTCTGCTCAAAAAAATGCGCTAATGAGTGGAGTTGCGAACTGCAAAAATAATATTTGTTTGTATAAAATAATATTGACAGTCGCACACACACACCCAAATACAAATGTAAATAAGGAGGAAACCCTTTAAAGTCAACCAACAAAAATTGAAAAAAAAAAAACAAAAAGCCCCAATTCAGCGCCCAAGGCGCCGTGCTCCTGCACAATCTATATATATATATATATATATATATATACACCGCCAATAGTTATTAAGTAAATGTTGTATATGTCGTAGGTGTATAATTTGATAGTAATTTAAGTGTATATTTGCATATTTATATATATTTGTATCATCACTAAGATTAAGTAAACTCAATGAATTATTGTAAAAAAAATTTAAAGTCCGGCAACCGGATTTTGCCAAATTGGTAACGTCCCCACTTTCACACTCCCCCCCGCACCGAATACTCCTATTAGAGCTCTGGTAGGGTAGGATAGGGATTGAGGGACATCCACGGAATAACCCACCGTGTGGATTAAATTGTCTTGTTGAATTTTTTTTATTTGGCAAAATTCCAATTCAAATTTTAATTTGAATTGCCAGTAACAGAAAATCGATAACGCCACCTGTTGGCTAATAGCTATATATATATAAAATATTAGTAAGTAGTCCCAATGTTTGTCAATAAATAATAATGAAGTTCATAATGTGTGAGTAAATTCGGTAGAGGGGAAAATCACCAGGAGCATGGAGTAGATCGATCGTCCGCTCCAATATAAGGGCGATGGGTCTGCAAAAAATTAAATAGGCCCATTGCAGGAAGGGCGGGTACGTCGTGGCCACAGACACCAGGCCTGCCAACTGTTTCTTTTATTTTGTGTGTGCATGTAGGTCGTTATGTAGTGTTGTGAAGGTCGAGTTTTGTTTTTGGAGTCTGTACCGTCTACGGGCAGGGTTGGAGTTACCCCACCCTGGGAAAACTGAGCTAGCCGAGGTTGCCCACTGAGAAACACTAGACGTGTTACAATTTATTTGTTAATTAAATACTGTTAATTAAAAACTAACATAAAATTTGCTTGAAAATTAATTATGCATTTTTGTATTTTTATAAATACTGTAAATATTGTAAATAATTTACAACAATTTGCAGAACAACTCTGCGATGCCAATCGATAGTAGCACTGACAAGTAGCAAGCAAATATCGATGTTCGAGTAGCTGCAATCGTAACACGTCAATTCTTTGTGACAAAAAAAGTTGTGGAAAATTTGGTTTTTAATTGTTTTTTTTTTTTGGAGGAACAGAACACAAAAAATAACATGGGCCTAACAATATCCAGCTTACTAACGCGACTCTTCGGCAAAAAACAAATGCGCATTCTAATGGGTAGGTTGCTGATTGAGGTGTATGTTCAATTTTTGAGGCGGTGGCATTTTATAT
This sequence comes from Drosophila mimica, assembly GCA_037043585.1. NCBI lineage: Eukaryota > Metazoa > Arthropoda > Insecta > Diptera > Drosophilidae > Drosophila > Drosophila mimica. The sequence goes on from JBAMBE010000435.1 coordinate 1,075,316, forward strand.
TTACCGCTAGCCACGCGAGTACGTAATAAATAATATACAGCTACAAAACTCCAGCCACGCAGCCATAAACATATACTCACACATGCAAACATTGAGCACTGTTAAGAACACACATACATATAAATGTATTTCTGTACAAACACACATACATACATATAACTATCTTTTTTATTCCAGTTGGTCTGGACGCGGCTGGAAAGACAACCATACTGTACAAATTGAAACTGGGTGAAATTGTGACGACGATTCCAACAATTGGCTTCAATGTGGAAACCGTTGAATACAAAAACATTTGTTTTACAGTTTGGGATGTGGGCGGTCAGGATAAAATACGACCGCTCTGGCGTCACTATTTCCAAAATACACAAGGCCTCATTTTTGTGGTCGATTCAAACGATCGCGATCGTATTAACGAGGCTGAAAAAGAACTGCAAAATATGGTAATAAATATATATAAAATAATAATATATTAATTAATATTTATTTATGCGCAGCTGCAAGAAGATGAGCTGAGAGATGCCGTTTTGCTGGTGTTTGCCAATAAACAGGATTTGCCGAATGCGATGAGTGCTGCCGAATTGACTGACAAGCTGCATTTAAATCAATTGCGGAATCGCCATGTAAGCGTAGTCTCCAATAGTTTCGATTGCTATGCTAACGTTTACGTTGTTCTGATTTTCTTTCTCTCGTTTAGTGGTTCATTCAGTCGACTTGCGCCACTCAGGGGCATGGTTTGTACGAGGGACTCGATTGGCTCTCTGCCGAATTGGCCAAGAAATGATTTTCTTCTGTTTTATATTAAAAAAAAACTGAAACACAATTATTATTGCTTAGATTCTTAATAAATAAATATATATGTGTATAATAATAAGACGAAATAACGGATTTTTTTTCATATATGTATTTAACATTTTTTTAATCAACAAAAACAATACAAAAACTGTCGCAGCCAATCAGCTGTTAACATAATATGCAGCTAGCATGTGTATTAGATAAAATAACATTTGTATTTGTAAGAGAACGAAGGAGGTAACTTAGGCCAACTACAAACAATTATGTATGTGTTTATGTAAAAGTAAGTACAACGGTAATAACAATTGGAATGTATTCGCTTGGGGGTTGTACATCCATAATATACATTTACAACCTGAATAACGACTTTAACTAGAGTTTAATGTACAAAGATAAGAAGCAACAGTATATATATATATACATATTACAAGTGTTTATATATATATATATATATATATATATATATAAAACCGCATTATTGTGACACGTTTTTCCTGCTTTCATTTAATACTTATTTTACATATGTATATATAAGCATTAATTAATACTTACTATTTAATTATAGATGGGTAGTTAAATATGCATTAATTAATGCTTATTATACAAATACATATATATATATAAATATATATATATATATATATATATATATTTTATTTTAGAAAGTCTACCACTCTTTAAAAAAATATACATCTATATAACAATATATATCGATAGTTAAACAAGCATTAATTAATACTTAGATAGTTAGACAAGCATTAATGAATGCTTATTCTACATGTACGCATATATATTTAGATAGTCTAGCACTTTTTAAAAAAATGCTAGCAAATAATACTCTCTAAGCCATTTTTCTTTCAGTTTTCAAGGCTGATCAAAGATCAATATCCAAGGCATCTGGCGTTAATAACATGGGCTCCCCATGATTATCGTCCAACAAGGAATCATTTATCATTGCCGAATGATGATGGGAATGATGATGATGATCCTCGGACGATAGTAAAGGATCATTATCGCCACCATCGTTGAGCAAACCAAAGGCTGCACTCTTCCTAGGATGATGAAGATTATGATTCTGATGAAGTTGTTGTCTTCCCGAGTTGCTCTCACAGCTGCTGTAAATTGTAGCAGCTGCTGAGTCTGTGCCACTCCTCGGTGAATGTGGGGCAGACAACAAATGGCTGCTATGCGAGGATAACATAGGATCACCACCCTGCACAGGATGCTTGCAATCCTCCATCAACTCATCTATTTGATTGAGACCCAGGCTAGCATCATCACCGCAATTTACGGGCAGCTGTTGGGGAATTAATTTTAATATTTTTATAATAGTAACAATAATAATACAAGTGAAAGAGGTTCTCCTTCTGCTTACATCATCCATCAGGGCGACGGTGTGGCGTGTTTGTGCAACGGATGTGGAGGATGTTGATGTTGAGGTTGGACTGCTGCTTTTGAGATACGAGTTGGCGGGCGTTGGAGCCGAAACGGATGTTAAATTATAATCGGATAGCGAGAAAACCGGTGATTTAGCCTGCATTTCCAGTTCCTTTAAAAGCGAAATTAGCATGTACATATTTAGTTAGTTTTATTTAAATTAAATTTGAAATAAATTTGATTAAATTCACGGGAATGTGAATGTGTTTATTTCATATCAATACTAATTACAATTAAAATAAATATAAATATTTAAACATTAATATTAAAAATAGTTTAAATTAACAAAACAAAAAATCTTTTATATATTAAAAATAAATTATAAATTAATGAAAAATAAATTGAATTCAATTCAAAAACAAATTTAAATTAAAAATAAAGTTTAATTTAAATTTTAAAAATAGCTTCGTTAAAATTGGAATTTAAAATTAAATTTAAATTCAGAAAAATAAGAAATATATTTAAGAAAGTAGATGAAGAAACACTTACCCTTACACGACATATTAATTTACGATTCTGCAGTTCCATTTGGCGTTGACGGCTCTCGTTTTGTCTGAGTCGAGAAACTTCGTGTTTCAGGCATTTGATATAATCCACAGAGGACTTCAAAATTGTGCCCTTATTGGGGCGTATATCGCGAACAACCTCGTAGAATGCCTCGCTGCCCTTGGGCAGTAAAGTGCCCAGCTCCTTAATTCTGTCATTGATATTAAAGCGGCGACGTCGCTCAACTTAAAAAGAAACCCAATATTAAATTAAATTTTATTCAAATTCAAATTGTATGCCAAATATTTCAGCTCACTCATATTGTGATTATCCTTTTTCTGCCGATCCTTAGCCAAAGCATTTAATTCGGCGTCTGTCAAATTTTGAGGCTCCTGTTTAATGGATAGCTCCGAGCTGAAGTTGTTATCGAAATTGAAGGAATCGTTTTGCAAAATGTCGTCAAAAAGATCGTCTGCCTTTAAAAAAAAGCAATAATTAAAATTAAATCAAATGCAACACAAACCAATTAACAATTTATTATTATTAATTATTCAAATATTAACTATTTAGCTATTTATTATTCACTTTATAATTGACTATTTAATTTAGAACTATGTACTATATTTAATATTAATTTTTAAACTATTTACTATTATTAAATAATCAACTATTTTTCATTAACTGTTAACTATTTAATTATCTTATTATTATTATTATTTAATTTATATCTATATAAAATAAAAAAGTAAATAAAAATATAAATAAATAAATATATATAGGTAACTAATAAATAAACATAGTTGAATTTTACGGCATCTCATTAATTAAATAATTCTATAAAATTTTGCAGACGAGCGCATTAATAATAGTTTCGTCACTATTCAGTAATAGTTTTAATAATAAATGAAGATAACTTTGATATTTAGAATAAAATTAATATTAAATTCAAACACACATTTATACATACATATATTTCAAGGTAGGATTTGCGAGAGCTGGTCACACAACATTTTCATTAAGTGCGATTATTGAGCAGAGTCGTGCTCTACTGATTAGGAAGCCAACTCACCTCCTACCGCACCACCCCGCACTCAGTAAAATGGACAAATTGATTGCGTAAACAATTGGCATACGATAGAAGTAGATAATTTAATACACACATGTATGCAACGTTGCTCTCGCTGTTTGTATGTGTTTGTGTGTGCGTGAGCGAAAAATCGTTTGCTGAGAGCGCATGCATTGGCTGCTTAGTGTTGTGAGCGAGAGAGGAAAAGTTCTAGTGTGGGAGGACATGCAAAGAGAGCGCAAGCAAAGCGTCTCTTTTGCAATTAATAACTGTAAAAGCAATAAAAGAGTTGCCAGCTTAAAATACCCAAGTTACATACACTCACATACATTGCAAAACAATACTTAGTCAATGTTAATCTGGTAACTCTTTTTTATTGCGTGTAGCCCTGCAATGAATTTTAATAGATTGCCTTCAAATAACTAAAATACGCTAGCTCAACTGCTATATACACTGTATTAAGATCTAAACTGACCAGACTTTAAATATAAATATGATACTTATTGTAAACTAATGTTATCAGTTAACTAAACATAATAAATTGATGGAGAAATATTTATTCACTTACATCGCTGTCAAATGAAGGTAGCTGAAAATAAATACATATAAAGAAAATGGTATTCGTTAATCATAAATTCAAATATTGCGTGCAGTATTGTGAATACAAATTTAAAAATTTATATATATATATATATACACGTACATATATATTTATGTTTATTGGTGGACACACATTGATGACACTTGTGGAAACGTTATTGTGTAAAATGAGTGTCGTATCAGCAAGCAAATGTTTGTGATAAATATAGATTTCGAAACAACATATATCCAATACATATATAGGCTTTAAAATCAATTAAGATAATTTACGTCTGCTGTCCCAAAATATGAAGATAACATAAAACAAAAAATCGACTACTTCCTCATTTCAAAGTCAACATTTTACTCAGTCAATAAAGTTGACACTATCAAAAAAAAAATATTTAACACCAAATAATGCCCAACCACCTCCCCCAACCACAAAACACACAAACATTATCCTGTCTGCTTTAAGAATGATTGAACACACGCATAAACGAAAAAATAATCTTAGTGAGAAAACACTTAAGGTAATCGATATTCCTGGTTTAGCATAAAATTTACTCACAAAGGCAGATCATAAATAATCGAACCAAATTTGATCGAAGCTGCACAACTGTAACAATTAAAGCTTTCCCATTATCTAATTTACAAAACACACATCTATTATTAATAAAATCAATAATCTATAATCATCTATAATTAATAAAATAATTAACTTGCAGATGGACATGTGCATATGTTAAGCAAATATTTTAATGCCAAGAAATTCAAGTAATTAATAGCATAATTATAAGGCCATTTTCTTCACATCAAGTAAATGTTGCTTGTTTGTTGCCTCAAGCTCTCAGATACAGTAAGTAAATGGACCGAAGTAGGCAACTACTGATTGGTTACCTCTCGCATGTCACACACACACACACACACTCACACAATCGCATATGACACACATAACACGCACAAGGGGTTACAAAATAAATAAATACAACCCACATAATAAATGAAATGTAAATGTAAACATTGCCATTGGATTTCAATTTGTTAACATTATGATTAACAGCATTAACTTCTATAGGCAGATGTTGTGAAATATATTTTTCAATTGAGTAATTTGTGTTTTCAATGATAAGAAGAAGCAGAAGCCGTAATTCCCAATTGACGATTTTTGGGAATGCACTTAACAGGCATAAAACCTGTTGACATGCATAACAAATGTTAATATGCGTACCAGCTGTTACACAAATATACACACGTATGTATGTATTTACATACAGATCGGTAATTGTAATGGCGTTAAATCTCCAGCACGCAATACATGCCATATTCAAACACACACATAAGTGCATACGATAGCTGTAGAGTTGTAGAAGGCCCCTTAGCGATAATAATAAAAAAAGGAAAAAAGAGAACCTAAATTGTTCACGTTATCTAAGCTACAGAAATCTTATTGTCATTACGTGTACGCCCAAGCAAACAAAATAAATAACTTGTTAGCATACATATAAACACACACACATACATAACAGAAACAGCAGCAAAAAAAATCATGCCTGAACTGAATTTAAAGATAGAAATTATCAACCATACAAGTACTTATATACAGTTATTTACATATATTTACATCTATACGCACTTATTAGAGATCACTCGTTAATAATAAATTGACTAATTTGCACGTGTAGCACAAACACATATATTGTATATATAAAAATATATACTTAAATCAATTTGAGTCAAGTTAGCAGTGCTTGCCGGCCGAATTTGAAACCGGTTTTTTTTTCAATAAGAATTGGAGAATATTTCGCACGCTTTACCAATTTGAAGGATTTTTTTAGCAAGCATACGCATATGCATACATACATACATACAGAGATGAGAACTATTTGACTGCTGTCTCCTCTCATTTACTTCAAAATAGTAGTTCTTAACCACTCTCTCCTTTGGCTTTGTGTAGGAGATCAATGAGCTATCTTTATATAAGCACTATGCATATTATGCACAGTATAATAAATAGCTTTGTATGTACATATATGTGTATATGCATTATTAATAGCAATTGCACAAATATTTGTTAATTTTAATTAATTGTAAATATTCGCAAACAGTCGCCACAGTCAGCAAAGCTTCGCATTCGTTGATTAGTTCGTTCCGAACGAACCGAAAATCGAGAATCAAACGAACTGGAATATACCCTTAAAAAAAAATTTAGCTGTAAAGCATATTAAAATAAGAGAGTCTAACAGAAAATAAAATATATTTTAAATCTTTTAGATGTAATTTTCATTTTATTATACCCATTTTGTTTTCATTTATTTTTTAGGGTATATTAAGACACGCCGACGGACTTGGCTCTGAGACTCAGCTAGCAGGGTATAAGAAGTTATATTTAAACAAGTTTTTTCGAACGTTTGTCAAAACACACACACAATAATTAAATTATATACAAAAAAATTTCAATTAAAATTCGTATGCAATTATTATGTGAATATAATTCTCCAGTCTCCATTCTACACACACACATATATGTTAGTCTCGATTGTGCATTACTATTGAACAAGTGCAAGTGATTAAAGCGCACTTGCTCGCTCTCTTCCCCTCATAAATCACGCTCTTCTCCCAGTTTGTCTGCAACGCAGCCTTCCCAAATGTTGTAGTTATTTTTTCTTTAGTTTTCACCTTAGTATGCCGGCGCGGTATAAAGCTGAGTACCGGCATATTTATGCATCGACTCGCTTGCTCAATTCTTTCCTGCTCCTCTTTGTGACGCTCTTTCGTTTTGCTTTTTGTCCTACGAGGAAATGGACCGTTCCTATTGGCCAATGCTGTTGCTTTTGTTGTTGCTGCCGAGGAGCAACGTTTGCTGCGCCGCTCGGGCACATTCGCAGCCGTTATCCAAGGTAGCACGTGCATAAGTTTTGTAAAGCCTCTCTCTTTTTAACTTATTTAATTAGGGTACGACGACGTTTATAGTCACGGTCATCGAATTTGTATGAGAAGATCTCTTATCAATCGATAGACCTGGCAGTGCTGCCTTTATCTGCTGGTTTCATCCACAAATCTTGTTATCGGGCACGCGAAAGGGATTATTCTTAATATCCTGTACTCAAGTTGGCAGGCACACATCATATTTTTTCAAAAACTTCCAATAACTTTTTTCATATTGATGAGAGTATTAATTAAAGTTGAATTGCATTTATTTATCTATATATCAATATATTGTGTAGTTATTTGTAAGGCAACAGCTTTAACTCCACTCCCCACTAAATTCAATTTACTACTAGTAGAAAGAAATTTCGCGCACACATTACTTTTCGTAAATATCCAGCCATGACAACCTGTTTGATTGATTGCTGCAAGTTGGCAGCCCAATGGAAAATACCGCTCATTATGTACACAGCACCCCCGCCCAAACATTTCTGATCAAGCAAAAAAAACAAATAAAAAAAAGGCATACAAGAAATGGCAAAGAATACTAAAACAGGCAGACAAAAGCTGCTAAGCACGAAGAGCACATCACAATTGAAGTCTACGCAGTTCTTTAATTTAAAAATGTGGGGCGTAGCTTATTACGTATTTCATTTTTGATAGTACATTTTTTATAATCTGACAAAAGCTGCTTAGCACGTCACAATTTCAATTTGTAAACGGTTCTCTGTACGTTTAAAATTTGTGGCGTAACTGATTATGTATTTTATAATCGAGGCCGATAATTTGCATACATTCTGACAAAAGCTCCTTAGCACGATTGACGATACCATTAATTTGTTTGCAGTCTGACAAAAGGTGTATGCTATGCAGAGCGGGATCAATGTCAGAATTAAAGTTTGTACATTTAAATAATTGATGCGTAAGTGATTTTACTGATTATAATAAATAGTTTTTAGCTAAATAACTTTGTAATTTAAAGGATATTAAATGAAACTCACCTCCGAAGCACTTGTGGCCACCGAACTCAGACTAGGTGACATTGGAGCTGATGTCGATTGCAATGGACTCGCTGTGCTCGCCCCCGAATAATTTGAGGAACGCATTTGACTATTATTGATATTGTTTGAAGCACGTCCAGCGGAGCTCAGAGAAGAGTTAAGATTAAAGTTGGCTTTGCTGTTGCTGAAGAGGCTGTTGCCTTTGTTTAAAGTAGCCTGATCCTGATCCTGATCCAAGGCAAAGAAATTGCTAGAATTGCAACTGCCACCAGTTGCAGCTGCTCGTGTTGCAAACGGTGTTTCTTCCGAGGAATGCAACAGTTTATTATCGCCACCAAAACTGTTGGGCCTCTGATGAGACTGTTGTTGCTCATTATTGTTAATATTCCTATTAATGATCGTATTACATAGTAAATTTCCCGTTGATGCTGAAGTATTTGCCGCATTTTTTGTGGAATTCTATTTTGTTTTTTAGGGATAGCAACTATATGTCGTTAAATTTGTAAATAAAAAGATCAATTTTAAATAAATAATGGGCTCACATCGAAATTTTGGCAGCCCCAAGCAGATGGTTTCAGCGATTCACTCAGATATTGACGCACTTGATTTTTCTGCTTTTGGATCACATGATATCGGGTGGGATTCTCCAGAACGGTGCTCACCTGGTTTAGGAAATGTCATATTTGGTATTAGATATAAATAAATATATATATATATTAATATTATTGAGCTAAATATGGGGTTTTTAAATTTATATAGGTCAGGTTAGGTTAGGTTATGTTAGGTATAACGGTTGCCGACCAAAGGTCGGCACACTTAGGCCAATTTTTGGCCCATTGTGATACAGGGGTTGAATCAAGTGAGCCAGCGAGTTGCACTTATGAATTTTGCAATTCTGGCCGGTCTTATGTGCTCCAGCTGTGATTCCCAAGAAGGCAAATCGTTTCCTTTCCAGAGAAAGTGTTCCGGAGATTCCACCTCTTCTTCTTCTCTGCAGCTTCGCAAAATTCGTTGTATGGCATTTTGAGCCTATAGGCGTGGATACCAATCTACCAGTGACCACTAATTGCCCAAATTAAAGCAGAGCAATTACTGCGACTTAAGCTGCACAGTTCTCTACTCCGCTTGCTGTTAAATTTGGCCCAGTTTTGGCAGGCGATAAGACTACAGTTGGCATTTAGCTATATGACCTTTGGCTTGTGTCTGTTAATTTATTATATATATATATATATATATATATATATATATATAATAAATGTAGAATATATAAAATTATTGAACTGTTTTTAGCTGCATTGGAATAATTTATGTATTATAATTGTAAATAAAATAAATGAATATAATTAACATAAATATACTCGTAGATATTAATTAATGATAATAATAATGTTAAGCATAATATGAGATTATTATATAATACAATTAAATTAATAACAAATATAAATATATATATTTAAAGATATTATTATTATTAATTTATTAAGCTCTTTACCTGTAGCACTTGTGGCGGCACATCGACACCGATGCTTTGGAGGGGCACTTTGAGCGTAACGGGACTGGAGGCTGGCGGCAGACGAGTCGAGCTCAACTGTGCTGAGGATTGATTTGATTGATTTAGGCTGGAGGCACCACTGCTGCCACAGGCACTCGTATTATTGCTATTGATGGCCGTTTCCCTCTCAAAGCAATCCGTCGTCATCTGCATTCCGTATGCATTCAACAAACCCGTATCATTTACGTGCAACAATTGTTGCTGCTGCTGTTGTTGTTGTTGCATCAGCATTTGTTGCTGCTCCTGTTGCTGCTGCTCGCGTTGCAGTTGCAGCTTAAGCTGAGTACGAGATGTGGGCGTGGCTGTTTTAAATGTAGGTCTAGAAAAAAAAGAATAGTGTTTAAAATTATTACATTTATATCATATTTGAGTTATAATAATAACCGCCAATATTGGTTTTAGGGAGTGGACGTAGTTCACAATTTTTTTTTCCAGATTTTTGAAGTGTGTTAATAGCAATATACCTTTCAAATATGGTAGATAGGTTATACGGTTGTTGATGCCGTGTAGATAGAGATTTAGACAGAAACGTTAATAGAAGAAAGAAAAGACGGCAGAACGGACTATTACTGGACTAGACAAAAACAACAAACAACCATGACTTCAGCGGGATTCGAACCCGCTACTGATTGATGTAAGCGATATAATGCAAAGACGCACAGCTTACGACCATCAAGCCGGCTTTCAAATTTGGTGACTTAAGCTTTAAAACTACGTGATATCGATTTACACCAACAGGTTTATCGGTTTAGGTAGGCGGAGTGGCCATCCAATTTTCATCGATCTCTAAGGGGAGTTACCAGTAACATACTTACAAAATTCTGTGATTAGCTTAAAAATTATGAAAGATTTCAGATTTCTAGGGCCGAAGTTCCTGGGAGCGGCGGATGTAGGCGTCGTCCAAAAAATTACAATCTTATCCTTGGAGGAGGTTACCAGAAAGTGACTTTCCAAGTTTGGTCATTCTATCTTTAAAATTGTGGAATATACACGGATTTATCGGTTTCCACTTTCCAAAATATAGGCATTATCGATTATGGGCGCAGGTGTGGGCGTGGCAACACAAATTTGTTTTTAAAGGCGACTATCAGTAATATGCTTACCAAATTTAACGTTTCCAACTTAAAAACTGAAGAAGATATAGCCATTTAAAAGTTTTAGGGGCTGGGGGCGTCGGAGGTGGGCGTGGCATATGCCGATCTTTAAAGGACAACAACCTACAAAGCAAAATTGGTGACTATAGCCATAAAATTGTGGCAGATATGTGGCTTTATCGATTTGCGAATATCTTATCGATTTTCTAGCTCCCTAGTGGACGTAGGACTCCAATCTTAAGGTTTTATCTACTGGGAGCACTTTCAAGTATGTGTTCTAAGTTTCAAGTCTCTATCTCTAAGGGAAATTGCACAAAACCAATATACTATTATACCTTCGGTAACATAGTATGAGCGCAATAATATTAATTACTTAAAATGGAATTTGCATATATCCTGGCTATGTTAAACTAATTTGTTAATCGTTAGCTCTTTTGAATACAGCCGCCATAATGTTAATTAGGGTATTTTTTAAGCAATGCTGCTAGTCGATATTAAGCTCTTTTATACATCACCAAAAGTTGGCGCAATTTCAAAGACGTAAGGACTGTTTACAATTAAATTAATTAAATTTTGGACTCTCAGAAACTTTTTTGTTTTTAGGTCCCACAAACGAGATATATTACAATTTCCCTCGCGAAATTTTTCGTCGATCTGTAAAATTAGTTTTACTTAAAAAATATATACCTATTACAATTTCATTTACATTTTTTTTCGGGGAAATACCTACCCACCCGTCAGTGGAGGCAGGCCCACAATACGGGTCTCTGCTGTTTCGCTAACGCCAATATCACCTAAATCCACAATGCTTGGATCCATTTCGAGTATCATTTCCAAATCCTTATCGATGCCGACATTGACACGAATATTTGTTGTTTTTTTCACTTCGTTGTGAATGGTACTTTTAACAGCTGTTGCCTCATCCGATTCATCTAGTTCCATTAGTGCTATTGGTTCCACTCCAATTTCAATGTCTGTCTTATACAGATGTTGTTTTTGCTGTTGTTGTTTTTGTTGCTCTGTTAAGATTACATTTTGCTGTTCGCCACTGTCGGGTGACATTTGCAGTGTTTGAACACGGCGCAGGAATTGTTGGAATTCCTCCAATCTTTCCGCAGAAGATTCGGCGGATTCTTCATTCCTTCCCGGATGCATTTTTAATATTTCACTGCGTGTCTCCATTAAAGTATTCGAAGTTTCATTATTATTATTACTGTTTTTTTCAGCATTTTTATTTGTTTTCTTAGCCCAGTAGGAAAACATGATTAATTTGTATATTTAAATATCCAACGACTTCACTTTAACAATGTGTATAAAACATCACTAATTGGGCCTTGATCTTGTCTAGAATAATATCACTCGATAAATGAATGCGGAAAAAAGCTGAGAGAAATGTTTAACTCTGCACATAAGCAAATAAATAAATATATACATATATACAGTGACGACAAGCTTATTTCGCACAGCGTCTAGCAAAAATTTTAAAGTACTATAAAGTTTAAACAAGGAAAAAAACGCAAAATGTTTCAATGCCAATTTGTCTAATGGTACATCACATTTGAAAAAGAAACTTTAGTTTTTATTAAAACGTTAATTAATTAATTAAAATTAGTCAAAAACTGAAAACATATCCAAAATACATATGAAAGCTTAGTTCGCCCAGTCTTAAAAAAAGTTACATATTTGGCATATAAAAACTTAAATAAGGATGTTAATTCTTGGAATGATATCCTTTAGCCATAACAACTTCGCTAAACCTATTTTTCATGGAAGATACCAGCTTCCGGGTAGTTTCTGGACTGATATCCTCCAGCAGAGCATTTTTGAGATCTTGTTTGCTGGATATGTTGTGATTCCGGATGTTATTTTCCAGCAGAGCCCACAAATTTGCAAGAACATTTGAAACTGGAGACTGGGCCGCTGGAATTATAATATGGGGACAGTCTCAGATAAGCCAGGACTGTACTATTCCGGAGTTATGCTTGGGGTCGTTGTCCTGGTAGAACCGGAAAGTACGTCAGATTCTAGCTTCTCGGCACTTTGTAGTAAATTTTCGTTTAGTATATCAAAGTACACATATTTGTCTATTGTTGTTTCAATAATCACAAAATTTCCGACACCGGCTGCCGAGATAGATACCAGAACACTTCATTCAGTGCATTATTGGACTGTCGTCACACATAATTCCATCCGTCCGGACAAAAAATGTTGAATTGGTACTCATATTCAAACATGACTGTGTTCCAGAACTCTAAATAATTGCCCAAGTGGATTTTGACGAACGTCATCCTAGACCCTATATTTTTTGCTTTTATAAATTTCTTTTTCCGTTGTTCTCGGGCATTAAAGTCATGGTTGCGCAGAACTTGGAGCACAGTTCCCACACTGAACTTTTTCCCTATTTCATCCTGCAACTATTGAGTCAGTTTTTAAACCGATAGCTTAAGATTTCCCCTTATTTTCCTGATGATCCTCCTCTCGTCATGCTCGGTGAAAATCGGGTTTGGTGCCATTCCGCCCTCGCCCTGCATCCAATTTTCGTAGACGGAACTCCAAATGATGTAGAATACAGTTGAGGTGTTTTGATTGACCATTTTAGCTATTTGGCGATATGAATATCCAATTTTTGGGTCTTCCAGGATGATTTTCCGTTGATCAATGGTAGTCAGTTTGCCCATAGTCCTTGTTGGCTTGTTGCACCCGAGATGCAGGATATAACTAATTTGACTACGAGGGATTGGTCTATTTATACCGAAAAAATTCAACTTTAGGTAGAAAAATCCGTGTTTTATCACACACAGGTGTCCATAATGTAACCGACCGAAATACCTTTCATACGGTACTTTTTTACATAACCCGACCCAACGGGTGGGGAAATCCCAGTTTATTAGGGTCATATATTCATTTCAATGGTCAATACATGTACCTGTCATGGGTTTTTGGAATTTTTGAAGAATAATGAATAATCATTTTATGGCAGGCAATAAAAATTTTTGCTAGACGCTGGGCGAAAAAAGCTTGTCGTCACTGTATATATATATACTTACTTAACACTCGGGTATTCATTTATATGCAGATGTGTGTATTCAAAAAGCCGATGACAACAAAATGGGTGCTTTTTAACAGTGGTTTAACAGGATTCATTTGCTATAGTTTAGCAGTCCTTTAACATAGATTTAGTTACTGTAATATTATTATTATAAATAGATCTATTAGGTAGCAGTGCAGGTATCCCAGTTATTATATACATTAAATATTAATTAATTAATATATATTTTTCTATTTATATATTAATCATAAAATTAAAGCTTCTCTTTTAATTATATACCCAATTCATACCCCTGTATTTTCTGCTCGATTTATGTATATACACAATTAAAAATATGTAAGACGCACATATACAAATATAATAAATATATATAAACACGCAATATATACAAATTGCTCATTATATATGTATGTATCTAGCATTTTGGCCACAGCACGGACATGCGCCCTTACACAAAAACTGCTCAGCAAATGCTCTGCTAAATGTTGCTCTTATATGCCGAAGAGTGCCGCTGCATGGCTAGATCGACTGCGCTGTTAAGCGACTACTGTTAAATACAAATTTTAATCCTTATGCAGTCGAAGCTGTTCTAATATTAATATATTAACAATTACATAAAAAATATACCACATCCTAAATTATATTACAAATATTAATAATAAGAAAACAATATTTGTAGCCATATTTCTTAAGCCAATAAAAATATACAAAACATACTCAATTGTGTTTGTTTGTACGTAAAACATTTTGGCTTAAACTTTATTATCAATGTCCTACCCCTACTACTGCTTCTCAATTGGGAACGCTAAATATCACACATTCGTCTTAAATTAACATACACACAAACATACAGAGTTGCTTATGTATTGATAACGATATATACTAGAAAGACGTTAATTTCCAACACACACACGTACAGCTGTAAATATGTACGTACGTATGTGCTTGCCCAAATCGCCGATAAGATAGTAAGCAAAAAATTAAAGAAAAAAGATATACGTGTATATAAATCTTTAAGCTCACACACACACACACTCACATTTCATCGGTGCGCAGAGAACGAGTTGATTTCAGCTCGTAGAATTCAACATTCTCCGCATTGCCAGCCAAGAAATCCATATTTGAATCGCTATCGTTGAGCAAATTTAGATTTAAATCAAACTCCAGATCAAAGCCCAGATCAATGCCGGATTCCGCCATCTCTCCTCCAAATTTGTTGTTCCTTTTTACTCTTACTTAATTTAAATTGTGATTGAGACTAATTGTAGACGTCGCCACATTTCCACATTATTTCGCACAAAGATTTACGCGTAGAGAGTAGTAACAAGAGTAACCAGTAATCGATCGACGAAAATAACTCTCAATTTTGTTAGCGGTGAGAGCGTGTTGAATTCGACATCGATATTTATGAAAAAATGAAACCTGAATGAAGTGATTAAAGGAATGATCATTACTAAAATGATTAACGGCTTGGGGAGATAGACAAATTTTTCTCGAAATGCAAGTTTTTTTATATCGATATTTAAACAAATTGAAAGACCTTGTGCATGAAGTGTTGCACAAGTAATTAAACCGATTAAAGGGATACGCATTATTAAAAAAATATTGGCTTAGGGGTATCAAGAAATTTAAATAGAGTAACTCATATTGTACATTTATAAAAAGATTAAAAAGAATTCCATTACTGTTAATACTAATAGCTAAAAAATCGACAGCAATTTTACTCGAAATGGCCTAATCGAATTGCACCATATTAAGAGGAGTTATCGTATATGTCGATAATTCCTGGCTGTCGAAAGTCACCCTTGCCTAACATCATTAGTTGTGCCGATAAAATTCTTTCACACACATAGATTTTGACAAATAAAAAGTGAATTTTTCATTTTTCTGGTTTTGAATGGCAATTCGTTTCTAAACTAATTATTGATGTCATAAGTTTATTAATTGTTTTAATTTGCTATTACGTTTACGGCTAACATTATCCACACACAGACACACACACACCGACAAACGGTTGCAGTTGCAGCTGAATCCGTTTTCGTACGTATATTCCAATGCATACATGCATATATTCGTGTATGTGTATTTGTTTTTGCGTTTTGTTTGTTCACGTTTAAATATATGTATATACATAATTATTAATTTAGCATGGAATATGTTATTAAAATCTTATAAAATTAACAAAATTAATCTGTTTTAACATTAAAGTGAAATTATCAAGTGATTTTCAGGAGTATGTACATATGTATTTTTTGTGTATATACTGTGAATTTTATGGTGAACATATGTATGTGCGTACATGTGTATATTTGTGTATTTTTAATATGTGTGTGCATATTTGCATGTATATTTTTTTAGTTTACATGATGAATGAGTTTGGAATTAGTAATATTATTTAAAAATAAATACAGATAATATTATTATGTGATTTAAAGTTGGTAAACTTTATATAAAAATATTATTATTATAAATATTATTAAGTGGGTTACAATTTAGTAACATTTAAATGAACATAAGCAAAATTATAAATAATATAATATAATAATACCTACATTATAAATTAAATTAATATCAAAATTTTGCAATCAAAATACACATTTAAAATATTTTTTGGAAAAATATTATATGGTTTAAAATTTAAATAAACAAATATTATTTGGCAGTCATAGTTGATAAATATTATTTAAATAAGCATTTAAATATTATTTTATGGTTTACATTTTAGTAACAATATAAATATAAAAATAACATTACTAAGAATATAGAATATATATAGTATAATAAGTTTTTAAATAAACATCATAAATAATATTATTGCTTAAGAGCTCGTTAACATTATTTTAAAACAGTTAACATACAAATGACAAATATATTAGTTTAATTTAATCCAAAAGTCGAAGCCAACCAGTCGGATAAAATGGATAAAAAGATCTCGTCCACATCGCAGCCGCGCATACTAAAAAAGAAACATTTTCGCGTCAAACATCAAAAAGTGAAGCTTTTTCGCGCAAATGAGCCGATTTTAAGTGTTTTCATGTGGGGCATCAATCACACCGTATGTGTTAATCAACACCATGCATAACAAAGACCTAACATTCACTTTACAGATCAACGAATTGAGTCATGTTAATATACCAGTCATGTTATTACCAGATGACTTTCGGGCCTATTCCAAAATTAAAGTTGACAACCATTTGTTTAACAAGTAAGTAAATACTAAATAATAATATATGTACTACAATTATTATATAAACATTATTATTTATAGAGAAAATATGCCATCGCATTTTAAGGTGAAGGAATATTGTCCTTTAGTTTTTCGCAATTTACGCGAACGTTTTGGCATCGATGATGTGGATTATCGCGAGTCCTTGACTAGATCACAACCCTTGGGAATTGATTCGTCCGGCAAATCGGGCGCCCAGTTCTATCAGAGCTATGACAAATTCTTCATCATTAAGAGCTTGACATCTGAGGAAATTGAACGCATGCACGCCTTTCTCAAACACTATCATCCAGTTAATTATCTATAACTTAGATCTACTATTTATATTTATTAATATTATCGTTTATCGCATCTTTTTTATAGTACGTTGTTGAGCGACATGGCAAAACTTTGTTGCCGCAATATTTAGGCATGTATCGCATTACTGTGGAGAGTGTGCAGTATTATTTTGTTGTTACGCGCAATGTTTTCAGCTCCCAATTGACCATACATAAGTATATATAACTATATCTTTATCCTTTAATTTATTAAATTTTCTGTTATTTCTATAGGAAATTTGATTTAAAAGGCAGCACTGTGGATCGCGAGGCTTCCGAGAAGGAGCTGGAGAAACACTTACCCACATTTAAGGACAATGATTTTATCAAGCAAAAGGTCAAATTGGAAATTGGCGAGGAGCCAAAGCAAAAGTTGCTCGATACTCTAAACAATGATATTGATGTAGGCAATGTATTATATATATGTATTATGTATAAAATTTTGGCATGTAGGCAAAATATTAATATTTATAATTTATATTATATTTAATTATGTTATATAGTATATATTAAATCTATTAAATATTAAATAATCCTATATACACTATTATATATATATATCTATATTTATAGCTCCTAACCAAGTTGCATATAATGGATTATTCCTTGCTCGTTGGCATCCACGATTGTGTCAGGGCCGAGGAGGAGGCCCTGCAGGGCGATACTGCATTGACAACGGGACGCAGCGAGAATAGCGAGAGCGAAGAATGCGATAGTGGTGAACGGTAAATAATATATAAATTTACATATCTATATTTAATAATAAATCTGTTGACAGCTGGACGTACAACACACCACCGGATTCGCCACGAGGTGCACAATATAAAGAAGTTGTTTATGAAGTCGACATTTATGCCATTCCAAGCATTGAAGGTTTGTCTTCAAATTAATTTATTTAGATATATATTTTATGTAAATTTCAATATAAGTTTAATAGGTCAAATGTACTTTATATTAATATATTAAACTCTTTACAGAGAGACGAGAAATCTACTTTATAGCAATTATCGATGTTCTAACCCAGTATGGTGTCAAAAAACAGGTAATTAAAATAATGTTTAAAAATTATTTCGCATTCCTTTTATTATGTATATATTTCTAATATTTTAAGGCAGCGAAAGCGGCTAAGACAGTAAAATATGGAAGTAATGTCGATGGTATATCAACTTGTGATCCTGAACAATATGCCAAAAGATTCCTGGAATTTATGGATAAAGCTATAGAATAAGATTATATAATTGTATTTGTCATATATATATATATATATATATATATATATATATACATATTAAAAAACGAAAACAACCATATGTATGCATATAAAATATGTGGTTATTACATTATTTTCCCCCTTCAGATTATTTGGTTAATTGTGGATACCTCCTTATTATTTTCTTAAAATAAATAACACTTGGTGAGTTATCAACATTTATTATTATAAACTGTGGCATTGTCACAACAAAAAATAATCATGTGTAAAGAAATAAAGAAAGCAAAAATAATTAGGCCTGATTTACTCAAATTAAACGCTATCAATATATATATTAATAAAATTCCAATTTAAAATATGTAAATTCATGAATTCCTCTTCCATTTTCCAGTGATTACTAAAATTGAATTGTTAAATATAGAAAATATATATAAATATCAATCTTTCGAAATACTCACCACAAAACGATTAACCTGATAACGCGGCCCAGTTGGCGATTTGCGTTCAAGGTTTGTCATATTCTCAAAGCGATCTCGTATGCTGAAATGTATATAATTATTAGTATACTATAATTAACAAAAGAAACATTATTAGGTGCGTTTCTTACGACTTTGCGGTCTCAATTGTTGAATCATCGGAGACCTGCTGTGAGTAAATATCCACATATCCCTCAATTAACTCGCGCTTGATTTCATTGGCCTGCCATTTTTCAAATTTGGCGCGCAATTGCTTAGCGCGAGCTGCACTTTGTGCCTGTAATCGAAAAAAAAGGAACAAGCTTATGTTATCGAAAGCGATTCTGCATGGGGATCGATAAGCGCCATTGCGATAGCAAATTGGAAAATGATTAAATAAATGCAGCCTGTGAAATTATTACTAATGAAATTAATTATTTTTGTTAATCTATTATTAAGAAACTGAAATTAGTTATTATTAAAATCTAATATTAACCGTGAATGTTATTATTTAAACAACGATTTTTAATAACATTATTTAAATTATTTTATTTTAAGTTATTAAATATATATAATTGATGTATATAATAAATACAAGTATAAAATATACATATGTATATGGATAAACTATTTACCTCTTTCAAAGCATCGTCGCCGTTGCTCGCACTCCAAACTAAGGTTTCCTTATCGATTTCGCTCTCATCATCCTCTTCCTCATCGCTCTCGTCTTCCTCCTCTTCGCTATTTGATTTATCGCAATAGGCTTGTCGATCTTCGGGTGGCGGCGGTGTAAAACATTTCAAAGGCCTCGGACCCATTTGTTCGATTCCGTGGCGTGGATTCTGTTCCAGTTCACGGAACTTGTTCAACATCGTCGATGTTGTCTGGGTTTTTTGCAGAACATTGTCGTGGAACGATTTATCATTCGGAGCTGGATCAGTATCCGAATCGGGAGAGGGCATTTTCACAACACCCTCGCGAGGTGGCGTTATGCGAAAACGGCGCTTTTCGCCATCTTTGGGTCGATACGTTTCGAAGAACTTGAATTTCTGACTCAATTCAGCCGTTTCAATTTTAACATCTTCTGGTTTGGCGTCCGACTTGACAACATCAATGTCAACATTCTGAAATTAATTAAATATAAATATATGTATATATATATATATATATATATATATATATATATTATATGATATAGTATCATATACAGTGTCTAAATGCCAGTTTGGAGCAGCGTCAAGAAATGGAATTGTCTGCCAAAATTCCAAAGACCGATGACAGGTACATATGCATATGAAAACCCAGTTTTTTTTTGCGTAAAGTTGAATATTTGCGGTATAAATATACCAATCCTTCGAAGTCAGTTTAATTTTTTCCTGCATCTCGGGTGCAACAAGCCAACAAGGACTATGGGCAAACGGAATACTAATGATCAACGGAAAATCATCCTGGAACACTTAAAAATTGGATATTCATATCGCCAAACAGCTAAAATGGTCAATCTAAACACCTCAACTGTATTCTACATCATTTGGAGTTTCGTGGACGAAAATTGGAAAGAGGACAAGGGCGGAATGGCACCAAACCCGATTTTCGCCGAGCAAGACGAGCCGAGGATCATCAAATAAGGGGAAATCTTAATCTATCGTCCGATAACTGACTCAATAGGTGCAGGATGAAATAAGGAAAAAGTTCAGAGTGGGAACTGTGCTTCAGGTTTTGCGTAAAAATGACTTGAAGGCCCAAATACTACGGAAAAAGCCATTTATAAAGGCAAAAAATTGATGGTCTAGGATGACGTTCGCCAAAATCCACTTGGGCAAGGATTTGGATTCTGGAACACAGTCATATTTGAATATGAGTACAAATTCAACATTTTTGAATTGCAATTATGTGTGGCGACAGTCCAATACTGAGCTGAATCTCAAACACTTAAAGGCAACAGTCAAGCATGGCGGAGGAAGTGTTTTGGTATGGGCATCTATCTCGGCAGCCGGTGTCGGAAATTTGGTGTTCATTGAAACAACAATGGACAGGAATGTGTACTTCGATATATTAAAGGAAAATTTACTCTAAAGTGCCGAGAACCTAGAATCCGACGTTCTTTCCAGTTCTACCAAGACAACGATAACGGCTTATCTGGAACTGTCCCCACATCATAATTCCAGCGGCCCAATCTCCAGATTTAAATGTTCTTGAAAATTTGTAGGCTCTACTGGAAAATCACATCCGGAATCACAACATATCCAGCAAACAAGATCTCAAAAATGCTCTGTTGGAGGAGTGAAGCTAGATCAGCCCAGAAACTACTACTAAAGCTGATATCTTCCATGAATAACAGGTTAAGTGAAGTTAAGGTTAAAGGATATCATACATTAAACAAATTGACATTTAAACATTTTGAATTTGTTTCTTGTTTAAACTTTATAGCACTTTAAATTTTTAGCTAGACACCGTTCAAAATGAACTGTCAGACACTGTAGATGGCACTAACTTACCTCTGATCCAAATTGAGTTTGACTAATAGTTCTGCTGGAATTAACACTTTGTTGTCTCTGCAAACGTTCGCGATTTGCATTCGTATTCGAAGCGATATTTGCATCCAGCTCCATGAAAATGCTACGGGATTTTTTGCTGATAGCTGCAGAAAATGTTAAATGCTAATGTAAGTAAATGTAATGTTAACAGGCTGCAACAGCTCTGCCTGAAAGCTCTAGGTCATTAAATGTTAAGCAACTGCGCAAACATGATCAATCAGGCTTCAAAGGCTCCGATCGATAAAAGCTGTTAAATTTAGTGATCGCAGAAGCTGTCAACGAAAACAGAAAAAGGGTGAGAAAATAACAATTGAAACACACCAGACTCAAATATTTCGGCATCCTCGGACAAATTCGAGCTGTGGCCATTATTGTTATCTGTTTGTGCATCGTGATTGCCTTTTTCGGCAAACATTTCGCCATTTTCGAAACGCTGCTTGATGTTGCGAGCAGCATCCCCGATTTCCACATCCGGTTGCTTGCCAATGGAAGTGCGGGGCTGACCCGATTCCGCGACAGCCTGTTGGTACATTTCCTTAATTTTCGCCTGTTTGCCCATAAAGAGACGTGAGCGTATGTTTTGAATTTCTTGTTTACGCTCCTCACGACGCTCTTCTTTTGATTGCATTGTGCCTTTTTCAAATCTGGTTTTAATATCATTCATTGCATCGCCCAGGCCAACGGGCCGTTCTTTTTGTGTGCTTCGCTTTGAGCGCATTAAATCGGCATCTTCGTTCTCTTCCTCTTCGTCGTCGTCGTCAGCGCTGACATCGTTATCGCCGCCTTGGCTCTTCATGCGATACTTTTCGAGTACCGATGTGCTGCGCTTAATCACGGGTCGTTGCTGCAGTCGCAATTGTTCCTCCTCTAGTTTGCGCTGCTCCACATTCTCAAACGCCTGGAAACGAGAACGAACGTTCAATTGATGAAGTTCATCCAGACCCAGATCCGGTTTATCAGATGCTGTTTATTAAATACACATATGTATATATTAAATATATTTTTTATATAAATAAATATTTTTTAATTTACCCCTCACAACACCCGGTGGCAGCTCTGTCGGCTGACTTTCACGTATTATAAGCTCCGTTCGACGTGGCTTTGGCTCCTCAGCCTGCTCCACCACTTTTGGCGCAAAGAGCCTAAATGAGTAATGGGAGTTAATTCAACTGGCGATAGTATCGCTGTCACATTGCGCATAACTCACGACTTGAAATGTACATTGCAGTAGAGGTTGCCCTCGTGACTCTGATAGCTATCGAATCTGGAAGAGAAGTGCATGTGACGGAATTATTAACATGCCTTGGTACGTCACAAAATACGTACTTCAGCTGTTTGGCACACTCCTTGCAGCGCAAGCAGCTTTTGTGATAGATACTCTTATCCGTCTTGAACTGCACAACCACCTCTTCCATTTTGTACACGGGCTTTGAGCAGAGTCGACAATTTGTCTGCTGCTCATCTTGTGGATTCTATTAAAATAAATTAAGAGAAAATAATATTTATTAAATATAGAATTTTCTAGTTAATATTTTCTGTTTGGGGCAGATGTAAATTTCATTAAAATGTGACAGAAATGTTTGGATTATCAAATGAATTTGATTTGCTTACACTGAATATTTCTTGGGCTTTACTAGAATCACTTGAACGTACATGGATTAAATTGCGCTTCTGCAGGGCATCAAACTTATTGAAACTGCTCTTCTACAAAATAAGTAAATAATAATTATTGTCTATCGATCTATCGATATATCGATGCATTACTTGCCACAGATATATTCTGATTGTCGTACTCGCATTTCTTTGACTTTTTTGATTTATTCTTTTTAACATTTGTATTAAGTTCATCTGTTTCATCGTTCGTTATAGCTGATGACTGTATTTTTGCGTCGTCTTCAACGCATTTTGTAACTGATTCCGTTTTCTTCAATTCACTGCTCACCAATTGATCCGTTTTCGAACTACTTTTTACCGACTTTTTAACGACCTTTTTGGTTGTTTTTACGGACTTGGACACCAAATGCTCTTCCTCCGCATTTATAGTTGTATTAAACTGGGAACATATTATTTAATATTAGATTTTATTTGTTGGTTATAATTAAATTATGGTTAGCATTTATTTGAATTTTTTCATACCGCTTTCGATTCCATTTCGGCAGCGAGAGAATCTGCATAAACAAATGTTAAATTCTATATTAATAAATGCTATTTGTGTATGTATGTGTGTAGGGCAACAAGAGCAGCCATATATGTTTTCTTTGTGTGTGTGTATTACGTGCATTTACCTGAGACCTAAATGCACAAACATATAAACACTCTCATATACATAAATAACAAGATAGAACGTTGCAGTCGGGCGTAACCGACAGCGGAATACTATTATACCATTACATAAATTAATTTAAATTTTTATAAATATAATATATTAATATATATATGTACATATATATATATATATATATATTATAAATATAAAATATATTTATATAATTATAAATTTGTATTTATATTAATCGTACTAAATTCATGTGTTTCGTTTTATTTTATAAATAATAAAATGGAATTTTATAAAATGAAACACAACAATCTTGACTCGTGTAGAGCTGCTGTGAGCATGCGATAAGACTATCGCGTTAAAAAATATCGCCGTTAAAACTTACTTATTTGAAAATAAAATTAGTTCTTAATTTAAGGATAAAATATAAAAATGATAAATTAGTTTTGAATATTAACCATCAAACTACTAGAATTAATATTTTATACTAAATTGAGATATTGTATAAAAGCAAGTTGGCACAATTTGACGCGCTCGATAAAATCGCTCGATTAAGAATGACCAAATTCCAAGATAAACAGCATTGCGCCAAAATTAACAGCAAGTATTTTGTTACATTACATTGTTGCAAATTGGCATGTATTGGCAACGCTGGAAATAATGGACTTGCCTCACAAAGTTTCCTCGTACTGGCAACTTTATTTGCAAGTGTAAGTGAATTTGATTATAAATGCATGCATAAATGCATTACATGAAAAAATAAGGATATAATGTATATGTATAACTAACACATTTTTAAGAAAATAGCGCTTTACTATTTATTTAATTTATATTAATTATATTTTTTTAATTAACTAACTTAAATTGCGGGAGACAGGCATTTGTCGTTTTTTTGTGGGCGGGAGTGCGCGTGATCCACAATTTTTTTTTCCAGATTTTTAAAGGTTGTTACTAGCAACATACCTTTAAAATTTGGTGACTTAAGCTTTAAAATTGCGTGGGATATATGGGCTTATCGATTTACACCAACAGGTGTATCGGTTTAGGTGGGTGGAGTGGGCGTGGCCATCCAATTTTCTTTTATCGATCTTTGGGGAAGTTACCAGTAACACCTTCAAAATTTTGGGACTCTAGCCTGCGAATTACGGGAGTTATGCGGATTTTAAATTTATAGGGACGAAGCTCCTGTGGGTGGCGGTTGTGGGCGTGGTCCAAAAATTTATATGCTAATTCTTGGAGGAGGTTACCAGCAAAGTACCTTCCAAGTTTGGTTACTCTATCTTTAAAATTCTCGCAGATATGCGGAGTTATCGATTTACAATCGGAATTGTCGATTATAGGCGCAGTTGTTACAAACACAAACTTGTTATCGGTTCTTAAAGGCGACTACCAGTAATATACCTACCAAATTTGACGTTTCCTACTCAAAAACTGCGGAAGATATAGCCATTTAAAAATTTTACGGGCGTGGGCGTGGCACATGCCGATCTTTGAAGGACCACGCCTACAACCTACCAACCAAAATTGGTGACTGTATCTATTAAATTGTGAAAGATATGTGGATTTATCGATTTGCTAAAATCGAATTTAGTGATTTTCTAGCTCCCTAGTGGACGTAGGACCATACCAAAGACACTTTAACTTTTGAGGGTACTTTCCAGTATACATTCCAAGTTTCAAGTCTCTATCTCTAAGGGTGTCGGAGAAACGCGCGTTCATACAGACGGACAGACGGACGGACAGCATGACGGACATTGAACAAAACCAATATACTATTATACCTTTTTGGTATAATAGTATAAAAATTGTATATTGCCTGAATAAAAATACGCATTTGTACGGAATTCGGGCACAACATATGTATGTACATATGTGTGTATATATAAATACACAACATATTTATAAATGTGTATGTGTGTGTCTTACAGGCAATATTGTCTGCTTAGTGGTCTTATGTTTTTGGGATACACAAATTGAGCGAGTACCGTTATAGAAGGAGGAGAAAGGGGATAACAGAGATGCGTCAGCTTCAGTCCATTGAAAATGTACTGTTTTGCGGCTGCAATCTTGAAATGCCGTTCTATTTTTATGCCAAGTATTTTTTCAGCAAGTGGTATTTTTTTATTGCTCACAGGTACTTTAGAACTAATTTCTTTACTAATTAAATTTTATTAATTTATTTATTTATTGATTATATAATTATAATTTATCTATTTATTCATTTATATATTATTGATTTATTAGACTAAATATTATTTATGAATTAACTTATTTATATATTATGTTGATATTGATTTAATTTTCATATTATTTATTTATTTCACTTTTCTTTTTCTCACTTTTAATATTAATATTTATTTATATATTATAAATCAGCACCTTAGTTTAGAAGTTGTTTCTAGTCTAAACTTCTGCTTCCACACATATAAAGACAGGAAGTTTCGCCGAGTAAATCCAATTGAAGACTGTCCGGATACACACAGCATTATTCTATTGGGAAATTTTGCTAAGCTTTCGCATTTCTCAATTCTTTGTGTTGTGCAAGCTTTTTAATAATTGATCTAATTTCTTTTGCCGGCAAGAAAGTTCAGAGATGCCAACTATTTAAATAAAACAGCTAAAAAAGCTAATATGCTTAACCGATAACTTATATATCGCTTATCGACTTATCTGTTGAGCGTATTTAATTATTATAGAAAGAAAATCGAAAATTACATTTAATTTTAACACTTTATTTAAACCGTTGAAATATTCTAAGTTTCCTTTTGCAATATTTAATATTTATGCACGTATAAATAATTACTTAAGGCTTTAAGCTTAAATGCTAAATTAATAGAACTGAGATGTGGGTATAATGAAGGAACTAAATATACAAACAAGTCTAAGAAAATTATAAGTTTCTATATAGATATATATAATGCACGTTTAATATAGTGATGCTCACAATTCTATATATAGTTATCAGCGCAAACAAAAATGTCTTTTAAGGAAATTGTTTTTAAATATTTATCAATTATATATAAATATGTATATTAAATTTAGGCCCATGTCTCCATTTTTTTTAAGACATTTTTTTCAAAGCTCCCTAAATATGCATGTACTATAATTATTAATGTTAGTATTAGGCTTAAAGTACACATGCGGACGAAGAAATATTTATTTATTAATTATTTATCAATCCGAAATATGACTTTTGATCGAACAATTCCAACAAACTAAGAAACGCTGTCAAAAAAATACTCAATTTACAATATAACAATTTATAATTTATATATATACGTATATATATTTATATAAATAAGAGAATTACTCAAAATACTGAAGTATTTTATTTTAATTTAATGAATTGTTTAATGTACGTATTCAATATTTATAAATATTTTATAATTAAGTCTCCGAAGAAATGCCTAATTAGTTAATGATTAAATGCAAGCGTTGAATTAACCATATTGTTTATATTGTTTTTAATGCCACTATTAAAATTATTTTTTGTTTGTTTGCTTTATTTTGTAGCTTTAGCCTGCCGTGAGATCTTTGCCTCCTGTGCGTGTGAGTTAGTTCCAGGAAGAGGATGTGCTCAGCCTAGCGCCTAATTTTAATAGGGGGTTACAAAAGTCGATAATAATCGAGAACCAAGTATGAGTCGTTATTAGTCTATCACTTGTATTTGGCAGTGTGTTGTTGCCAATATATATATATATATATATATATATATATATATATATATATATATATATATGTTTAACAACAAAACGGGACTGCGTTAAATTTATATATATTTTTAGAGTTGTTTGCACTAAATTTAGCTAAATGTCCTTGGATGTCGATTTCAACTCTTGTGTGTGCGAATATAGCAATCGATGTCGTGCAAAGCCTGCGATTTGCTGCGAATTATCGTTGACGATGTTAGAAATTGGGGCGAATTGGTGCCAGTTGCGCTGGGTAGATCTAAAATTAGAATTTAGAATTAACAAGTAGAAATTAACACTACGTATATTATTTATAAATAAGTGTAATATGTTAAATAATGTATATATATATATATATATATTATATGCATATGTGTTGTCTGCTTAGTGGTTATACGGTTGTCGATCGAAGGTCGACACACATAGCCCATATTTTAGACAGATATTTTAATAGAAGAAAGAAAAGGAGGCAGAACAGACTACCACTGTACTAGACAAACAACGAACCATGCCTGCAGCGGGATTCAAACCCGCGACTGATTGATGTAAGCGATATAATAAGCTTTAGCACACAGAATGCAAAGACTCAACGCTTACGACCATCAAGCCGTCTTATATATATACAATATACATACAAGTAAAATGTAATAAAAAACATTTAATATATATACAAGCAAAATACATATATATATAAATAAATATATATATGTATATATATTATATATATATATACAAATATTACGTTCAGCTACTCCAAATCTGGCTATTGTATTTGTTGTTGTTGCAATGTTGTTGTTGCCACTGCCACTTCCATTCTCCACAGAGTGTTGTTCCAGGCTGCCACACTTGACGCTCGTCTTGCTGATGATGTCCGCCAGCAGATCCACAGGCACAGAGGCAGGTGAAGCAGTTGCCGCACAGAGATTGCCGCTATTATTATACTTTAGTTCGGAGCCAACGAGTCCAATATGATTGACGCGCCCGCTGCAATTGCTGTTATCGCGCTCGGAGGCAGCTGACGAGGTGGTGGCTGCCTCATGGCCACAAATGGTATTTATACCTGGAAAAAAATAAGATATTTAATTAACTAATTCAGAGAGAGATTGATGGAGACTATTGGTGATAAATTGATGGCGTGATTTCATTTATAGCTACCCGTGACTGGTGACTGATCGCCGCTAATGCAGCCAATGCCCGCAGAACTGCCGCCACCCAAGCTATTGGAGCCGCCTCCAGCCAAACCTCCCACGCCTCCCCCACCGCCTCCACTGGAACTACTGGGTGGCCTGGGTAGGCGACGACGCAGCCAGGGATGTTTCAGCGCCTCCGATGGCGTTAAGCGCTTCTCCGTATCCCATTCCAGGCAGCCACGTATAAAGTTGAGAAAGAGTGGATCCTTGCAACCGTCCAGCGCCTTGGAGAGACTTTTCGAGCAGGGCGGACCACGTGGCTTGCCACGCCTCGACTGGCCGCCAATGAGGACGACCATGCCATCGGACATGGTGCGCACCGTGCAATACCGTGGATAACCCTTCGGGCTGAAGAAGGTTTTCGCTCGCTTCGAGCTGGCCAGCAAGGATTTGCTAGGCATGCCCAGCACTTCGATAATACACGCCAATTGATCGCTTTCGTTTTCGCCCGGAAAGAGGGCGTGGCCGGACAGCAGCTCAGCCAATATGCAGCCGAGGGACCACATATCAATTGCTCTCCCATACTTGGCGCCCAATATCACTTCGGGCGCGCGATAGAATCGGGATTGTATATACGTATAGACACGCTGACTCTCAAAGCAAGATGAACCAAAGTCGATAACCTGAAGGTGAAGGGGTATTTATTAGCTTTATTATTATTTGTATACTTATATATACATATATTCATTAATATGTATTTTTATGAAATATAATGTAGTTATGTATGTATTTCTGATTATATTTATGTATACATTTATTGTATTTATATATATTTATACTTATTATTATTTATATATATTTATTATTATATTTATGTCAAATAAAGAAGTAAATTTACCTTAATGCCCGATCGACCTTGTTGCTTGAGGAGGACATTCTCCGGCTTCATATCACAGTGGATGATCTCGTTCTTGTAGAGTGCATCCAGACACTGTAAGAGTGAATGTGCAAATTTGCGCACCAGTTGTAAACTGAAACCCTTAAATCCGTTCTTCTTTATAAGCTCATAGAGGTTAATGCTGAGCAGCTCGAAAGTGATGCAGGTATGATTGCGAAATGTGAAATAATCATACATATGGATGATATTCATCGTATTGTATTTATCATGATGGCGCAAATGATGTAAAATACGTATTTCTTCCTGCGCCTGTCGATGAAATCGTTTCTCGTTTCGCACAATTTTTAGGGCAACATGTTCATGGGTTTTATGATCATAGGCTTTGATCACCTGCCCAAAACTTCCCTTGCCAATTATTTTGAGCATTTCATAGCGATAGGCGACGTGATCGTGGGGTATATGTATATATGCACCCTGTTCATTATCATAATCGGAATTGTTGGGCCCATAAACGCCGGGTCTCTTCTTGGCATTGGCGCCTATAAAATAGATTTGGGGATATGCCAGAATCTCGGTTCTCTCGTAGGGGGTTAGCTTGTGCATATAGAGTATCATAACTTGCTGGGGCGAGACAACCAACGCTTTGGGTTTATCCTGCAGCGCACTCTTTTGCTGACCCGACATTATTATCTGCTCGTGAAATGTAAAATGTTCCGATTTCGTTTGATGTTGCGAAACCAAGGACAGCGAGTCGACAACGGCTGCATTTAACGAGAGCGATGTGGGCGAGACTTCCAAGGTTACGTTGGGCAAAGAACTCGCTGCAAACATAGGGGAACATAGAGAAATAATTTATATATATAGTTAACAATATAGTAGATGTAACACTAACGGTATTTAACAGATGTAGCATAACAGCCCTGTTTATAGATCGAAAGAAATTGAATTCACTACTGTAATTTAAACATCTTATAAATATTTTGTATTGTTTTTTTTTTTAAATTAAATATTGAATCGTATATTTAATTTAAGCTATTATTCACATCTTGTGTAATTTTTGTGTGAACTAACTTTTGTTGATAATAAATAAATAAATAAGTATATAAATAAACTAACAATAAAGTTTAAAGAAAAAATAAATAGTTATTTATATTTACGTCAGTATTGTCTTAATTAAATACAGAAATGAATATAGAATTTAACTAATTGAATTAATCTTACCTTGAATAGTTGTGGAGATGCCGCAGCCATCTAAGCTAGACTCATGTTGCAGTTGCTGTTGTTGCTGCTGCACAATGTTATTAACATTAACATTGCCATAGCAGCTGTTAAGCTCCGCTGTTTGCGTTAACATTTTGTGGCGCTCCTGAAAAACGCCAGGCCCGGAATTGAAACTGCTATTAAAAAATGGAGCTCCGCCGCCAGTCGAACAATTTTCAACGCTTTTCGCGGGATTTTGAGGGGAAATTGTTGATGAGGATAAAGATAACGGTAAAGTGGATGAAGTTGAAATTAATTTTAGCTGTTCCGGCTGCAAATCGGCCGCTGTAAAAGTGCTTGCATCACGAATGGGATGCGTTGAATGCGCCTTGGGCTGCGAAGAGCCTACCATTATATTATTATTCAACTTGAGCTTATAATCGAAATGCGTTAGATTATTATTAAGGTGATTGTTATTTGAATTCTGCCCCAAGCTTATAGCTTTTAATTGCTCCTCGCGACTGGAGTTTGTCGCGGATGTTGCCAGGGACATTCCTAATAAGCTCGACGTCTTTTGGATTTTATTTAAATCTCCGATTTCATCCGACTTCAACTCCAGAGGGAAGTTGTCAATTTTTGGCGCATAACGCTGGCAATTTTGGGCGCATAATTCACTTAATTTTAACTCAGTTTGTTTATTTTGCAACTCTGCTAAATGCTCAGAATTCTCAGAAGAGAGAATATCAGCATTTTGTTGTAGCCACCATTGTCGCGCTGCCTGTTTTTTCTCCAATTCGAGTCTCTCAATTAACAGTCTTGGTTTTGTTAAGCAAATTAAATTTTGCTGCTTTTGCTGGGGATTATTTAAGGGCCAGATGCGTATGGGATTATCTAAAGAGTGTGTTTTTAATGAGGACAACTGTTGCTGCTGATCAGCAGCTCTGGATTTATTGCGATCTTGTCTGTAATAATCTCTGTCATCGCTGAGAAAGAAGCGAGTCAGGCGTTGTTGTCTGTTTAGGAAGTGCTCCTGTTCCAGATACAATTGTTCCAGCTGCTCCTGCTCTCCTTTTTGGTCACTTTTTTTCTCCTCCAGCTGCTCCTGTTCCTCTTTTTGCTCCCTCTTCTGTTGCGCTTTTTGCTGCTTCTGTTCACCTTTTTGCTGCGCTTTTAGTTCTAATATTTTCTCTCCTTTTTGCAGCTCTTCTTTTTGCTCCTTGTGCTTCTCCTTCTGCTGTCCTTTTTGTTGCTCTCCTTCTTTCTCCTCTATTTGATGCTCCTTTTCTTTTTGCTGTACCTTTTGCTCTAAAAACAAGTTTAGATTTCTATAGTTATTGCTCTTGCCCAGAAATTCACCCGGAGTTGGCGTTCCTCGTCGACTTGTGGAGCAATTAGCCCCAATTGTGCTCCGATGGCGTCGCAATTGTGGATCGGGACGGAACAGGTTGAATTGTGATTTGAGCAGTGCAATCGAAGTGGAAAGGGAACCAAAACCTGAAGCGGAAGTTGAACCTGTCCTAAAAGTGGGAGCTGTACCTGTAGCTGAAATTGTTGCCGTTTCTTGTGCCCAAGCTGAAATCGAATTCGAACCTGAAACCGTTCCTTGAGTTCTTCCTGTGGCTGAACCTTTTCCTGTAGCTGTTGCCCTATTGTAGTTTAAATAGTTATGGTAGAAAGGAGTTGTTTGAAAGCAGCTCAGATTTCTGCTTCCTCCGTGAATGGAGAACACATCGAAAAGGTGCTGCTCTGAGTGAGTTCGATAGGGATTAGATGATTTAAACTGCTCCAGTTGCTTTTCCTGCTTCTGCTTTTCTTTCTCCCGCTTTTTCAGCTCTTGCCCCTGCTCCTTCTGCCTTCCCTTCTTCCACTTCTGCTTCAACTCCTGTTCTTCTAGCTGCTCCTCTTCTTGCTCCTTCTCTCGCTGCTTTTGCTCCTTCCGCTTCTGTTTCGTCTGCTCAATCCACTGCTCTTCCTTCAGCTGCTCCTTCTCTCGATTCTCCTTTTCCTTACTCTCCTTCCGTTTCTCTTCCTCGGTCTCCTCGGCCTCCCACTTCCTCTCCCAATCTTCCTTTTGCGCCTTGTTCTGGTTCTTCTTCACCTTCAACTCTTTCTCTGTTTGCTCCTCTTTCAGTTCCTTCTGCTTCTCCACTCGCTGCTCCTGTCCCTGCTCGTCCGTTTGCTCCTTCTCCTCCTTGTTGTTATTCTCACTGTTCGCCGCTATTTGACGACCACACAGCGCACTCAGCAAATTAAAGCTGAGCACATTTTTGAGTACATATCTTGTGTGTGTTTGTTGATCCTTTTGCTCCTCTTTCTGCTCCCTTTTATTTAAACATTCCTCAAAACTTTTGCTGCGCTTTGTTTTTTGATTGCCACTGGGCTGCCACATCCAATAAAACGGCTGCTACTGATGATGCGAAACCTATTCGCATTTTAATTAAATTAAATTCATTAATAATTATACAAAAAAAAAATATATTTCAATATGTGTGAATAAAACATGGAAACACAAAATAAGAAAATCGTATTTGTGAATATCGAAATATCGGCAAAACCAATATCGATGCGTGCTCCATCAACAATACGGTCACACTCTCTCTCTCATGCATTAATATGCTTCCATATGTATGTACGTCGGAATTGAACATATGTGTGTGTATGCAAATTGAGCACTTGACCTGCCAATAATATTAACCATCACACACACACATTAGGAACTGGGCACTTTATTTGTTGTTTTTTTGTTGTATTTATTATCTGCAGCACAAGAGTATTAAATGTTTTTGTTCAGCAGTTTTTATTAAAGAATTTTCATTTGGCAGAAACGTAGTGTGACCAAAGTACGTCTGAGTCGCATGGCCACAGATGGTACCACTGCAGCGTTGCCACACTGCTCAGATATATATTCAGTAGTGGTAGCACTCGTGCGGTATTATATTTACATATTTTTTATTTATTTAATATTTGGAATGTCAAAATCTATGTACACATTTTATTAAATGACTTTATATTTCGCCGAAAAAGTTTATGGTTTCACTGCAGCACTGTCACGTGGTGGGAAATATATTTATAATAGGGGCAGCACTCTTGCGGCATAAATTTATTACATTTATTATTTGGAATGTAAAATATTAATTTGCACTTTAATTTATTTATTTTTATTATTAATTTAATAAATAAATTTATTTTAGTTATAGCTTTTACACTTATTAAGTTGTCCAGCAACTCTGTTATCGAACGTAATTATCGGCGCTGGCGAAGCTCATCAAGACAGTAAGTGTTATCGGCATACCACCTATCAAGAAAATGTAAAAACGTTGATAATCAGTAATTGTTAAAATTCATTTAGCGTCTCGCTTCGCTAATAAAACAAATCACATATGTATTATACTTAATTTAGTTAATAAATAGTTCTAAGTGTAACAATGCTTAAATTAATTTTTTACATCATCTAACGAGCAAAAAAGCCACCCCAAAAAAGGAAAACCAACACGGAAATCTACATTCAAATCTGCTGAAACTATTTAATATATACAGATAAACATATAATGGATATCTGGAAGTTATATTAATAATAATTATGTGCAAATAGCAACAGCTGCAACTCATAGTGTAAGTGTTAAAATTATATAGTGTTGCTTTTTTTGGCTATTCGAATTTTGCTAAAACGCACAAAATATATGTACATATATATATATATATATATATATATATATATATATATATATATATATATATATGTGTACGTTACCACCCACTCTGCTGTTAATATATATATGTATGCGTATAAAATTATGCAAATATCTTAATGTTATGGCAAATGTTATTAAGAAAGGAAATTTGTATGTATGTCTGTTTGTATATGCAAAGTAGCGCAGAACCTTTATACCTGTTATATTTTAACAGTGATTTTTTTTATTAACAGCCAACACACTCCCTCTCACTCTCTCGTATGAGTTTTCCACCCTTATGCACAGCACTTGCTTCCAACTGCTTCAAGGTGGGTTTGAGCGGGTGTGGGTGTATCTGCGTGGTGTGGTGGGTTTTTTCTTGGGTTTTCACTTTCTGCTTATATATGTGTGTATTATTTCAGTATAAGAAATGGGAAATAAATACATATAAATAAAAAAAATACCAATTTGTTTTTTATTTATTATTAATTTTACGCAGGGCTCTTCGACATCTTTAAGCGTGAGAAAAGGCTTCGCCAGCATCGACCATGATTGATCCCAGCTCGAGTGAGGAAGATGGTGACGATGATACCGTTGTCAATTTGCCACACAAGGGGCGTATTGGTGCCGCGCACAAGGCGCCAACTAGCGGCTCCGCAGCAGCAGCCGCCACCGCCGCACAATCATTATCATCGATGTCGACGACGACGCCTGCGGCGGCGGGTCTTGTAACAACAGCCGTGCCAGCTTCCGCAACCGGTTCGCATATACAAAATGGTGACTATGCTGCGAATCAAAGGCAATCAATGGCGGCGAATGCAAATAACCGTTTCGATGGCAGCATCGTCGGAGGAGGGGGCGGAATCGGAACTGTAAAAAATGAGCAGAGCCAGCTGAGTGGAGAAGGTGGCAACCTTGAAGTGCCCAATAACGGTATTCCCAGGTTTGTGTTGAAAATTCTTTTATTCTATATTAAAATAAATAAACAAATTTTTTTAGCAAAATCACTTTGTGCTGCACAAATGCATTCATATTCTGATAGAAATATCAAAAATACATATATAAATATAAAATATATATATAATTTTCTACACAAGTAAGATTGCTCAAGACGGAAAAGGTTTCGAAGCTATTTATTGATTAGCTTTCATTTTATTTATGCAAGAGCTGCTTTAATTATTTGAAAATAAAAATATAATAAATTAAAATAAATAAAATAATAATAAACTGCAGCCCTTAAAAAATAAGAAGTAAATCAATATATATGTTTTTAATTAGTACATCAGTATAATGTTATTAAAAGTTGTTTAGTTATTATAATAAAATGAAAACAATACATAATAAGATAAACCTGGCTGGCTGCAGGGTATTTTTTAGCGACCACAGCATCTTTACTAGTTGTTGGATCGGTTTTGCACTCTTCGAAACGGGTAGCGAAGTTCGCTGGTAGCAGCGCCGCCAGCCAATCAAATTCATCAGAGAGTTATTTTTCTCTCTCGTGCAGTAAGAGCTTTCTTACTTGTTTTTTTTATTCGCTTAAATTGAAAATTTAATAATTTGTTTTAATTTTAATTGTTGTCCACATTTAATTGAATTGCAAAACTGAACTCTCAAAATAAATATATATCATTTTTTTTTCGGGTTTTCAACGTTCATCAAAATTATGCACAAAAAATATGTACAATAATACAAAAATTAATGAAAAAAAAACAAATTAAAAATTGGCACAACGCAAAAACAAAAATTAACAATTCAAACAACTAAAATTAAAATAATTAAAATAATAATTGCAACGCACCACTAACACATACATATAAAAATAAATATATATATATATAAATATATAATTAACTTACTATTTATACATATATATATATATATATATATATATACATATATATACATGTACGTGCAACGATTTTTGAGTGTGGATGCTTTGAAAATTGGCTACAAAAAAAAAAAACGAAAAAAACCATCCATATCGAACATCAATTATCGAACATCGCACATCGAACTCATTAACATTTGATCACGATCATCTAACGGGGAACTGGTCTGATTGATGTTGCTCGGTTGCGCTACGGGTTGCGATTGTGCTACTGGTTCAATTTTTATAGAACGAGATTTCCTCACGGCAATAGCCGCATTGTAATACAACAATTATGCCCGCCAGCGTCGGCAACAGCAGCAGCAGCTCATCATCTGCAAAAAAATTATGATTATCAGCAGCATCATCATCATCAAAAATATCAAATTGATTCTGGTGTTGCGGGTGGGGTGGTTGGTTGTGGTGGTGCAGCTGCAATTCACCACATGCAAAGATTAAAAGCTCCATCGTCAACACAGCTGTTAAACACCAACAACAGTAACAACACTAACAGCAGCCACATTAACAGCATCAGCAGCAGCAGCTTTAAAAACAGCAGCAGCTGTAATAATAACAAAAAAACATTGCTATCGTCATCTAGCGGCATTTCGCAAGAGACGCTCAACCAGAGCGTTGGATCGTCGCGTGCGAATTCATTACCACGCCCCCTGTCGCCGTCTCCATCGGTTACCAGCGATAGGCATGATGGCTGCGATCCACATGTGAGTACTGTTATAACTGTTACAATTGCGTGCAAAATAATAGTGTAATTTAACAAGGCGAAATTACTTGATAATATATAATAATCGTTATTGTTTATATTGTAATTATTATATTGAGCGTGACTCTACATTTATTAAAAATTTGACTGTTAACTTATCTACCGGTTTGTTTTTTTGTTTATTCAAACAGGAGAAACACGAACGGGAAGAAGAAGAACGCAAGCGTCGCATTCAATTGTATGTGTTTATTTCCCGTTGCATTTCGTACCCATTTAATGCCAAGCAGCCAACGGACATGACCAAAAGGCAACCGAAGATAACCAAACAGCAGCTAGAGATAATCACTCAGAGATTTCAGGTGAGCACTAATAACTGAAAGAAAGCCAAAACTAACATTATTTCAATATTTTTGTATTATTATTAATATTAATGAATGAACATCTAAAAATCATTTAAATTTATTAGGATTAATAGCTTAACCAACAGTCAAATCTAAAACAATTAGTATATTTTTATTAATTTAATTTATACATAAACATACATTTACAATTTCAATTACGTTATTTCTTTGCTATTATAAATAAATGAATACTTGTAAATCATTCATATTAATAAAAACATTAATAGCTAAAAAATTACAAAAACTAAACCGTTTACTATGTTTTTATTATTATTAATTATTTTATATACATAATTATATACATATAATTTGTTTCGCAGGCTTTTCTCAAGGGGGAAACTCAAATAATGGCCGATGAAGCTTTTCAGAATGCGGTGCAAAGCTATCACGATGTTTTTCTAAAATCGGAGCGTGTCACGAAAATGGTTCAATCAGGAGCATGTTCCCAGCACGATTTTCGTGAGGTTTTCCGCAACAACATTGAGAAACGTGTGCGGTAAATATTAAATACGAAATAATTTATCCAAGTCTATATAGCAAAAAGTCCAGTCTTAGCATTTGCTGTGATCGGTTGTGTTTTTCCTGTGCTACATTCAGTTCGTGATTGTTCTTAACATTTGCATAGTGTGTTTAATTTTGATTATTACAAATTGTATTTGTGTTATCATTCTTTGTAATTTCTATATAATTACTTTGGTAATTTGCGTTTTCTGTTAGAAATTTTGCTGCAAAACGCAAAACTCTTTATTTTTGTAAACAAACAGTGCGCGGTCAACAGCTGTGTTTTGTTTTTGTTTTTTATTTTTCGTGTGCGCTTTGTGTTTCTCGCTCTCATTGCTTCGGTGAGAGTTGCATTAGGCAAAGCTTCACACTTATATTGCACGCTCGTTCGCTTCGCATTGTTTTTGTCATAGAGGTTTTTTTTTCTGTGCGTTTTATTTCTCTCGCTCTCTCGACGCTTATTCTCATTGTGCCAAAGTTTGGTGTTGTTGTTTTCTATTGCATCTCTTGTGTGCTTTTAACTTTGATCTTTTTCTTTTGTTTTGGTGTGGCGCCGAATCGTTGTTCAGTTTCTCTACTTTCGCGAGCATATTAGTTTACCTTAGTATCATGTCCGCGTGCTATTTAAAAAGCTGCAAGTGCCAAGCTGACCCAAAGGCCGATTTCGTCTGTTGCTGGTTGTGTGATAACGTGGTACACGTAAAATGTGCTGGTTTCACACAACGGGTGAAAGATATAATCGGCAATAAGTCGGGGCTAAAATGGTGTTGTGAGCGATGCCGCGAGACGGAGTCCGATATCCAGGGATTTATGAGGCAAACTAGACGGGGCTTCCACGATCTTCGTCTAGCTTTTAGTAGGCTCAGTGCTGATTTTGATGCAATGGAGAATCAGTTTAATAGTGTGAAACTATTAATTGAGTCTCCAAAGCTGAAACGATCTGAGCCTGCTTTGCCTCGTGATTCAAATTTATCGGCCCCGGCTTTGTCATTGCCCCCTGCACTTCTAACACCTACTGTTGATAATGGTCAGCAGTTGATGCAGTTTATTTCTCCTGCACCACCGCCTGCAATCAACAGTAGTGCCTCTATTGCTTGTGAGTCTATAATGTCCGTTTCGCCTCCCCCAGCTCTTTCTAGCCGTGCTCCCAAGCCTCTTATAGCGGTGGCACCTAGAAAACAAATTTTCATTTCGCGTCTTGCCCCTGATATATCAGTGGATGACATTAAAGCCTATATACAGGCCAAGGTGACATCAACTGGTATATTAGTTGAAAAATTTAAATTTAGTTATGAAAGAGAAATTTCCTCTTTTAAAATAAGTCTTTCGGCAGAGGTGTTTGGCACAATTTGCTGTGCTGATTTCTGGCCGAAGGGCTTAGTAATAAAAGAGTTTACAACGAGAAAACGTGTTCGGCCTTCTTTTACATTGCCTCCGAATCCCTCTGGTGCATCTTCATCTTCTAATGTTGCACCAAAAAACTAACACCAAAATCTTCTCTCTCTCTAGCATATCAAAATGTTAGAGGTCTTAAAACTAAACTATCTAAACTATATGTTGACAGTCTTTCTTTTGAATTTGATATTCTTATATTTACCGAAACTTGGTTAAAGCCTGATATTTCCGATCATTCATTATTTTCCAATAAATACACCCCATATAGATGTGATCGAGTATCACGTGTAGGTGGCGGTTGCCTAATTGCTGTCGATTCTAATCTTGTGTCAGATTATTTCCTACCTCCATTTGAGTTAGTCATTGAATTTACAAGTATTAAAATTGAGTTTAATACTTTTTCATTGGTTATTACTTGTTCTTATATCCCACCTCAATCAGATGTCTCAGTCTACCTTAATCATCTATCTGCCATTCAATACATTTCCTCTATGCTTTCTGATAGAGACTATCTGATTGTATGTGGTGACTTTAATCTTCCGGAAATTATATGGTCCGCTCCACCAAATATATTGGTGCCACTTTGTACAAATGAATTTATTGATGGGCTCCATGAGTTGTCACTGTCACAAGTTAACCCTATACGAAACTGTAACGACCGTTTGCTTGATTTAATTTTTGTATCTGATCCTACTTGTAGTATTCTTTCTCGCTGTGATCCACTTGTCTATCCTGAAGACCCCTATCATCCAACGCTCGATTTGATTATAGAGCTGCCAACTCTTGTGCCTTTTGTAGCAACGGATTCTACACGTAAGAATCGTTGCTTCCGTAAAGCAGATTTTGTCAAGCTTAATCAATTATTATTTGACACAGATTGGTCAGTACTTTATGCCTGCACCAATTTGGATAATGCTTTGTCAATATTTTATGAGACCATTGACTCACATTTGGATGCTTGCGTTCCCCGTATGAATCCTGTGAAGGCTAACAGGCCTCCCTGGTTTTCGCGGGAATTAGCTAGGTTGAAAAATGTGAAGTCAAGGTTTTATAAGAAGTTTAAGAGATCGAGTAATCATTTGGATTACTCTCGATATATGGTTGCTAAAGCAACTTTTATTTCTTATAATTCGCGTTGTTACAAGAATTACCTTCTTCGCTGTAGGCTGCAATTTGCACAGGATCCTAAGCAGTTCTATAACTTTGTGAACATGAAACGCAAATCGTCTTCATTACCCACCTCCGTTTTTTACGAAGATATGAAAGCAATAGATGATCAGGGCTCTGCCGATTTGTTTGCTAAGTATTTTCAATCTACTTATTCCTCCTCTATCTTCTCCCCAAACGTACCTTATCCTTATCCTGTCCAAAGAGCCAATTGCATTTTTGGACCTGTGATCACTTTAGAGTCACTTCTTGCAGACCTACATTCTATCAAGCCTGGGTTTTCACCTGGTCCTGATGGAGTCCCGGGATGTGTACTTAAGTACTGTTCTGAGTCTATTTGCAAACCTTTACTTAAATTATTTACCTTGTCTGTCGATAGTTGTTGTTTTCCCGCTATTTGGAAGGAATCCTTTATTATTCCTCTCCACAAAAATGGCTCAAAGTCCGACGTAAAAAATTACAGGGGTATTTCCAAATTGTCCGCAATACCTAAAGCATTTGAGAAAATAGTAACAACTCAACTGCAACACTTATGTAGATCTATTATTTCACCATTCCAGCATGGTTTTGTGAAATGTAGGTCTACTACCACTAACATTCTTGAATTTACTTCACTTGTGATCAAAGGATTTCAGAATAAAATGCAAACTGATGTCGTTTATACAGACTTCAGTAAAGCCTTTGATTCTGTTAACCATTGCCTCCTTCTTCACAAACTAAACCTTATAGGTTTTCCTACTAACTTTCTTGCATGGATTTCGGAGTATCTGAGTAACAGAACTCAAAAAATTTTATTTAAATCTGTACTTTCTTATCCTATCCTAGTCACCTCTGGGGTACCCCAGGGTAGTCACCTGGGCCCAGTGCTTTTTAACCTATTTATTAATGACCTTCCTTCAGTAATATTGAACTCTAACGTACTAATGTATGCTGATGACGTCAAGTTGTGCTTGACGTATAATGATATGACCTCACAATGCTTATTGCAGGCGGATTTATTTTCCTTTTTGTCGTGGTGTAAAATAAATCTGCTCAATTTGAACTGCTCTAAGTGTAAAGTCATGTCATTTTATCGTACCAATCCTATTACTGTCAGTTACACGATCGATGGGATGCCACTTGATAGACTGAACGAAGTAAACGATTTAGGTTTACTTCTTGATCACAAGCTTAAATTTGATAAGCATATTAAATTCACTGTTAACAAAGCTTTTCAAGTTCTTGGTTTTATTAAGCGTTGGTCAAAGGAATTTGATGACCCTTATACGACCAAGTTACTTTTTACTTCTCTTGTACGTCCAATTCTGGAATATGGATCTTGTGTGTGGTCTCCACAATATCATATTCACCAAAGTAGATTGGAATCTGTGCAAAAGAGCTTTCTACTTTTTGCG
Organism: Drosophila mimica; assembly: GCA_037043585.1. Taxonomy (NCBI): domain Eukaryota; kingdom Metazoa; phylum Arthropoda; class Insecta; order Diptera; family Drosophilidae; genus Drosophila; species Drosophila mimica. Next base: position 1,117,351 of record JBAMBE010000435.1, read on the forward strand.
CTTCGTCGCTTTGACTGGGGTGTACTGCCTCCATACTCAAATAGGCTTCTTCTTATTAACCTTCCTTCCTTAACTAATCGTCGTGTTATGTTAGGAGTTATGTTTGTCGTAAAGTTACTTAAAGGCGAAATCGACTCAACTGCGTTGATGAGCCAAATAAATTTTTCAGTACCCTCTAGACAGTCTCGTTATTACCTCCCACTTTCTCTTAATCGTTGTACTACTAACTATTCCCTGCATGAACCGTTTCGAGTACTCTGTAATGATTACAATAAACTATATCATGTAATCAATTCAGAGTCCTCTATTTCTCTAATTAAAAACTCAATCCTTAATGTCTTATCTAGAGATTAACTTTTTTGCATGTACAGGTGGTGGATCTTAACTAATTCTTACTAATTATTTTCTTACTAATTACTTTTGGTCTGATTGGGTTTTTCTGGGTTTTCCCCAATTCTTGCAACAAATGTTGGACCATTTTGCTTTTTACCCCAGAAATCTTAGAGATCTAAAATAAATTGAAAAATAAAAAATAAACATTCTTATATATTCTTATAAATATTTAATTATTTTTTAATTTCTTGAAATTTTTAATATTATCATAAATTTAATTTAATTATAATTTTTAATTTTTGTATTCTTGATGTCGACTGACTTTAGTTGACAAATTAAATAAATAAATAAATAAATATTTATTATATTTATGTATATATATATATATGTATATATATAAATTAATGTATTTCTAGTTCTTTACCCGAGATCGATGGATTGAGCAAGGAAACTGTTTTAACATCTTGGATGGCAAAATTCGATATAATTCTGAAGGGCAGCGGTGAAGAGGACACAAAGCGACCCTCTCGCATGCAACAATCGTTAAATAGCGAATTAATCCTGTCAAAAGAACAGCTTTACGATATGTTTCAGCAAATTCTATCTGTGAAAAAGTTTGAACATCAAATTCTATTTAATGCGCTGATGGTAAACATTAAATTAAATAAAAATTTTACATATAAGTTAATATTTATATTATTATTATTAAGTTGGATTCGGCTGATGAGCAGGCTGCGGCGATTAGACGTGAATTGGATGGTCGAATGCAGCGTGTTGGCGAAATGGAAAAGAATCGGAAGCTTATGCCGAAATTTGTACTTAAGGAAATGGAATCGCTTTACATCGAGGAATTGAAATCGTCCATTAATCTGCTGATGGCTAATCTGGAATCACTACCTGTCTCCAAGGGCAACATGGACAGCAAATATGGGCTGCAGAAATTGAAGCGCTATAATCACAGGTATATATATTAATTGAAGATATTAATAGTAATATGGAGATATATGTTATAGATTGTGTTCGATTTGTAACATGAAATAAAATTTGATGATATGTTAATTGTATTTATTAATGAAGCTTTAATTATATATTATAAATTGTATATATTATAAATTGAAATGTAATAATCACAGGTAAATATATTAATTGTAAATATTTAATATATATATTAATTATCTATTATAAGCTCTTAAATATGTACTTTATATATATTTATATTAATTTTATTTATATTCTGATAATTATTTATATTTAATTATCTTGTCTTGTTATCTATTTCGGTTTCTTGCGCCTACTTCTGGATCATTTCGATGTCAGTACACCATCATTTTTGTAATTATTAAAATAGATCAACTTTTAATAGTATAAGTTTAGTTATGACTTTCTATTTCCCACAACAAATAAATAGAAAAATGATTCTACGCTCGCATGGCTCTCTGTCCAAGCTCGAAGGTTGCATAAAGCGTTTTTTATGCAAGCATGAAAACTGAGAGTCTGGGCGGTGTTTTAATTAATTATTTTACACTTTATTTTGACGACACGAAAAAGTGCGCGCTTCTTCTAGATCAACAGGCTTGCTTAGACTAAACGATAGTCGATACTATCGATGGTTTTAAATTTTGTAACAGAGTTGTCAAGAGTTATTTAGTTTGACTAAACATCCCGGCCGCCTTGAAAGGATCTGCTTTCAATACATCAAGACTCCATCGGTAAAATGGCCAACTTGTGGATTGGCCGGCAGCAGATGCCATTGGCTGTGCGAATATGAACAACTCGAACATGACCATCCTTTCCAGGCACAAGTGACTCGATGCGACCAAGCTTCCATTGCTGTGGTGGAAGATTGTCGTCATGGATTATGACCATGGTCCCAATCTGGATGTTTGATGAAGATGTTGTCCATTTCGTTCGGGCACGAAGCTCGTGAATGTAGTCTGATGACCAACGACGCCAAAATTGCTGTTTGGCAGCGGTTATCACGTCAAACCGTTCCAAATTGTTGAGATGCGGCGTTGAAATGTTGCGCTCGGGAAGCGCCCGTAGGGATTTTCCCACTAACAAGTGTCCTGGGGTGATTGCTGAGAGATCGTTTGGGTCAGGTGACATAGGCGACAATGGGCGAGAGTTGAGAACAGCTTCGATTTCTGCTGTGATTGTGCAGAGTTCCTCAAATGTTAGGCGAGTGTTTGAGAGCGTCTTGTACATCAACCCCTTTGCACTTTTAACTGCTGCTTCCCAGAGTCCGCCAAAGTGAGGTGCCCTGGGGGGAATAAAATGGAACGAAACGAAATCAGTAGCACAATACGCTGATATTGCGTCTTGCGTAGATTTGTCAAACAAGAATTGTTTCAATGCCTTTAGCTCATTTGCTGCACCCACGAAGTTAGTTCCATTGTCACAGTAGATGTCTGTCGGCAGCGCTCGCCGAGCAACCATTCTTTTGAGTGCAGCCAAAAATGCCTTTGTGGATAATTGAGAGACTACTTCGATGTGCACCGCCTTAGATGCCAAGCAAATGAATACAGCCAAATAAGACTTTGTGGGACCCTTTCCTCGTATGCGAATATACGTATTTATTGGCCCACAGAAGTCGATGCCACAGCGTTGGAATGGGTGTTCCGGTCGAAGGCGCTCCGCTGGTAGCGATCCCATAAGCTGCCTTTCCAACTTTGGCTTGTATCGAACACAAGCCATGCAAGTGCGCACGATGCGACGGGCCAAGTCCCTGGCGTTTACGATCCAATACTCCAATCGAATGAGTGCCACTAAAGCTTTGGGTCCAGCATGGCAGTTGCGAAGATGTAGATGTCGAACATAAATCCAAACGAAATGGGATTTACTGGGCAGCAATATCGGGTGTTTTTCGAAGTTTTCGAAGTCAACGTTCTCTAGCCGTCCGCCAACTCTAATAAGTGAATATCCTGTGGAGCGATCTAGAAACGGATTTAGAAACTTCAGATGGCTTTTGATAGGTTGATTCCTTTCCAATTGGCGAATATCTTCGACGAATGTTAGTTGTTGGATGTTCCAAATTATGCAATGAGATGCATTGCGAAGTTCATCGGGGGACAAAGATGTATCGAATTTTCGTCCCGTACGTGTGATTTGAACGAAGCGAAGCACGTAAGCGATGGTGCGAATGCAGCGATTGTATGAGCTGATGTTCGCCAGTCTCTCCACGATGTGGTTCTGAGCCATTGTTGCGACGAATGTGCTTTTCCGTTGTTCAGCGCTGATTACTTGCATATCAATGTCGCTGATGTTGTCTGATACAGGCCACAGTTCACGACGTTGAGTTAAAAAGGCTGGTCCTGAGAACCATATGGATGATTCTAGTTCGGAGGTGGTGGCACCTCGAGATACGATGTCAGCAGGATTTGATGCTGATGGCACGTATCTCCAATCTCCGATTGAAGTCAAATCCTGAATTTCAGAAATTCGATTTCCAACAAATGCAGATAAAGTGACTGAATGTTGTTTTAGCCAATGCAAAACAATTTGCGAATCCGACCAGAAATATACGGCATGTGGCTTTTCGGCGAATATACCCTTAACTTTGTTGTAGACTTGTGCCAACAAGTGAGCTCCGCATAATTCCAGTTTGGGAAGCGATTTCTTCTTGACTGGGGCCACTCTGGACTTGGCGGTGAGAAGACGAGCCACAACACTTCCACAGGCTGATTCCGACCGCACATAAATGCAACAGCCGTATGCTCGAATCGAGGCGTCGCAGAATCCGTGCAATTGAATTGAGCTATGGTTGACCTGCTTGCAATATCTAGGTACAGCAAGTGACGAAATGGTTTGGAATGATTCCAGGCACTTCTTCCAGGCCAGTTCAAGACGCTGTGGTACAGATTCATCCCAAGTAAGCCCTGCGAGCCAGAGTTCCTGCAGGATGATCTTTGCGACGATTATGAGTGGTGACACAAGTCCGAGAGGGTCGAACAAAGCTGATGCGATAGATAGAATGGTCCTCTTGGTGACGTTCGACGCAACCATTTTTGGTCTAAAGTTGAATAGCAGCATATCAGTATTTTGATTCCAGCTGACGCCAAGTGCGCTAGTCAGTCCGTTGTCGCACGTACTGAAATCCTTGTTAGCGGAATTTTCGACGAATTGGGCATGATTTGAATGCCATTTTGATAACGGGAATTGACCACGACGCAAGATTTCCGTTACTTGATCCTTGATTGTGCGGAGAGTTTGTATGTCATCACTTCCAGATAAAAGATCATCTACGTAGAACGACGATTTGATGACTGCGGCACCGATTGGATACTCAGCTTGATGCAGATCTGCCAAATAGTGCAGGCTGCGTATGGCTAAATATGGTGCAGAGGCTGTTCCATATGTGACCGTGTTAAGCTGATAAGTGCGAAGCGGTTCATCTGGAAGAGCTCGCCAAAGTATGTACTGGTATTTGCGATCATTGATATCAACATTTACTTGCCTGTACATTTTGGTTACATCCGCTGTTATGGCATAACGATGAAGTCTGAAGCGCAACAACAACAAATATATATCATCTTGGAGGGTCGGGCCGACGAGTAACTGATCATTAAGCGAAGTGTGATTGGACGTCCGACACGAAGCGTCGAAGACCACCCGAAGCTTTGTAGACTCGCTGCTGGGCTTCAAAACGCAATGATGGGGTATGTAGTAGTGAGGTTCCGATAAGTTTGGTTCTGAAACCAGCGACATATGTTCCAAACGTTCATACTCCTCCATGAATTGACAATACTGTAAGCGAAGTTCCGAAGACAGTACCAAACGGCGTTCCAAGCTGAAGAATCTGCGGCGTGCAATGTCGAATGAATGACCAAGATGACTGGGGTTGTTCTTAAACGGCAGTTTTACAACAATGCGGCCATTTTCATTTACGACCGTCATTTTTGTGTAGTATTCCTCACTAGCTCGAGCACGGCCTAATCTGTAGGTGCCAGTAAAATCTCTGACAAGGACCATAGCCGTTGTTAAAAGAACCTGAGGTTGTTTACGATTTTCGATTTGCGAATGATTGTGTGTTACTGCTTGGGTGGCTGGAGAAACGCTTGGTTGTGTTGTAGTATGTAGCATGTCGTGTAGAGCGATCTCTTACAATAGCGAAAGCGATTTGTTGAAGGGCAATCGGCCATTTGCTGACCCTTAGACAAACAATTAAGACACAGTCGATGACGTTTTGCGACATCAAAACGTTGCAGCGCATCCAGTGACTTATATTGTTCGCAGCCCATCAATTTATGAGTTGAGCTTGAGCACAACGCACAAGCAGTGGTAGCAAGTGCGAACGACAAATTATGTCATTTGCCAGGATTACGAGTTGGTTTTGAATGGTTTTGGTTGATGGTTGAACTTGAAGACAGCAAGAATTGACAATGACGTTCCAGTACTACCATGCACTCAGCCCAAGATGGGATTGTCGAATAATCCAGCGATAGATTCCATTTGTTTCTAGTTTCCTGATCACATTTCTCTAGAACCACTTAGATTAGCATTGCTTGAGCTATCTCGATATCAGAGCCCAAGGACGAAAGCGAACGAAATAATGCCGATGCATTATCGATTAACGAACGTAGTTGAAAAGCGTTTGATGAGCTCACTGAAGGCAACTGAAAAATCGACGATATAGTCTCGGTGAATATCAATGCTGGCTTGTCAAACCGAGAGTTTAACTTTTCTCAGGCTTAAGAATAGTTTTCATTAGTAACTGGAAATGCCTTCACGCTTTCCAGCGCAGCCCCCTTTAAGCAGTTGAGCAGATAGTTAAGCTTATCAATATTTGTTATTTGCGTTCCGTTAACGATTTGATTGAACAAGCAAATAAAGTTTTTATATTCCAAATGATTGCCGTCGAATGTAAGCAAGGCAAACTAGGCAATCGTGGTCGTTGACGATGGAAACCAACGTGTGATGATACTGCATCAATGACTGTACTCTTTAAGTCTTCACCGAGCAATTGCTTTATTGCCAATTTGATATGTATATAGTTGTCTTCCAATTCTGCGCGTCCATTATCGGTTGGATCCAGAGTTTCTATTTCCGATTGAATTGCCAACGATTGCTTGAAGTATGATTCTAAAATGCCTAAACGACATTGAAGAATGCGCGAAATTTTCCTTTTAAAATTTGCACGCTGACTACCGACGTCTTCCAGTGAATGCGACATGTTTAAAAATGTGCAACGAAATCGAACCAAGAGAATTTGGCACGAAGCTTGAGTTCAGCTTGAAGTGACAAAAACGATGAAAAAAAATGTTTGTTTGTGTGTGCGAATATGAACTACAACGGCATCGATCGCAGTTGCAGCTATTAAACAAGTGAATAACGAATTTAAGACAAACTACTAAAGGCAGCGACTGAAGCGACGATTGCGAGCAGCGCACTGGCCGTTTTAGTAGAAGTGAAAAAAAAGGCGAAAAAAGGAAGCGACCTAATGGCAGAAGACGAAAAAATATGATCAAGGCCAAACGTAACGGTGAAAACGGCGATAGAGACAGCGCACAAACCGTTATTTTAGGTTGTGTGTGTGTGTGTTATTGTTGCAGCGACGAACTTCGGAATCGGTTTAGTTAACGATTTTAACATTTTCCCGAGTATAATGTTCAAAACGAATTAGTTGATGCACTTATACATGTTTGTATATACGTGCAAGCCGAATTTTGTGATGACAAAATGCGAAATTGTCCAATTTTTTTTAATAATTTATTAAAACACTGCCCCACGTTGGGCGCCAAAATGTTGGATGCATAAGCGTTTTTTATGCTAGCATGGAACAACAAGTCTGGGCGATGATTTTAACAATTATTTGAACCTTTTCGGCCGACAGGAAATATTCGCTTCTTGTTCAAAGTTTTTTCTTAGACTAAACGATAGTCGATACTATCGATGTTTTTTACGTATTTTAGTGAAGGTTAACAGAGTTATCAACTTGAGATGAGATCAACAGCTGATCATTAATTAGTTTGACTAAACAATATATGTATATATCTGTCAACTATATATAACAATAATTAAAGCAAAAATAATATTTATACATTTAATTTACATGCAGTTAATATCCCCAATATTATATAATATTATTATTATTATATTATTTAATTTAGATGCCGATAAGGCACGCAAGCATGGCATGGAGGATTATATAAGTGCCGATCCCTGCACCTTCGATCATGCCACACTCTTTAAGACATTACAAAACTTGGCGCTCGAATATCGCTTAAGTGATCCCTACGCATCGCTGGTAAGCTAATAAATATATTTTGTATTTCAAGTAAATTGATTATATTTAATTGATATTTATCTTTATGATTATATTCAATTTATAATTACAGGGTTGGTTTAGTCCGGGTCAGGTATTTGTTTTGGATGAGTATTGCGCACGTTATGGTGTTAGGGGCTGTTATAGACACCTGTGCTATTTATCCGATCTATTGGATCGTGCTGAGAAACAGCATATGATCGATCCTACACTGATCCATTATTCGTTTGCATTCTGTGCGAGTCATGTGCATGGAAATAGGTAAAGTATCTTTCAAATACTTTCTATTTATGTTTATTTATTAAAATATATATTTTTTAGACCCGATGGCGTTGGGAGCATAACGCACGAGGAGAAGGAAAAGTTTTCAGAGATCAAAGAACGTTTGCGTCAGCTTTTAGAATTTCAAATAACCAATTTTCGTTATTGTTTTCCATTTGGTCGTCCGGAGGGGGCTTTAAAGGCAACGCTATCCTTACTCGAAAGGGTCCTCATGAAGGATATTGTGACACCCGTGCCACCGGAGGAGGTGCGTCAAATGATAAAGAAAAGCCTGGAAACGGCGGCATTGGTGAATTATACACGACTCTCAGCCGAAGCGAAAATCGAAGGTGCTTTATTTTTTAGATTTGTTTATATATTGTAACGAACCTTTTGTTCGTGGTTATTTATATCATTATTAATATATATCACTCATTTACAGAGGATCTGCGTGGTGAAGTTATAGTTCCGCCGCCCAAAAAGCTTGAGGATTTGATTCACTTGGCCGAGCTTTGCGTGGATTTGTTGCAGCAGAATGAGGAGCATTATGGCGAAGTAAGTTATCGTTGTTGACACTGTAAAATATGAAAAGAAATATGTACAATATATATACACAATTCACAATAGAAAATAAGAAAGTATTTAATGTATATGTATGTGTGTACTATATACAACTACTGGTATCTACTCTATTATATTATAAATTTAACTCTACCACTCACGGAGACTAAAAATAGACGTTGTTTAAATGTTTGTGTAGGCAACTAATTATTTACTAAACGTTTGCGTAATTACATTAATTACCTCTCTCTTTCTCTCTGTGTATTTATGCATTGTGTACAACTACGAAACTAATTATTAAGTATTTTTTTAAATTCATTTATCTAATCCAACTCTTGATTTAATTTTTGTTCCCCCTTTTTTTTGTTTTTTTTTTAGTTTTGTTAAAATATTTGTTTAAAAATTATATGTATAGTTGAATATATATACATATATATATAATTTGTGGTTGTGATTTCTATTCTTTGTCACCTGCTGAGTTTTATAAATGTGTGTATATATATTCCTATCGCATCTCGATTATATATAAATGTATTTATCTATTTCTTTAACTGACACTTTAAGATTTGAGGAAATTCTTAGAAATATCTTATAAATTATAATATATATAATTTGGTTCTGAAAAGCGTGCAAAAGTGAACTGGTTTCCTTGAAAAATTATCTGCTTTGCTGGATCTATTGTAAATTGGCACCTACTTGAAATACTTTAATTGATAGCAGCTTTTTTTAATTGGCAATTATTTGAAAAACATTACATTTTCTTAGTAGTGTTTGTAGCTTGTGTTTGTTTACTTTTTTTATACTATTATACCAAAAAGGTATAATAGTATATTGGTTTTGTGCATTGTCCGTCGTGCTGTCTGTCCGTCTGTCCGTCCGTATGAACGCGCGTTCCTCCGACACCCTTAGAGATAGAGACTTGAAACTTGGAACGTATACTGGAAAGTACCCTCAAAAGTTAAAGTGTCTTGGGTTTGGTCCTACGTCCACCAGGGAACTAGAAAACCGCGAAAATCGATTTTAGCAAATCGATAAATCCACATATCTCTTACAATTTAATGGCTACAGTCACCAATTTTGGTTCGTAGGTTGTTGGCGAGGTCCTTGAAAGATCGGCATGTGCCACGCCCACCTCCGACGCCCCCATCACCCCCGGCCCTAAAATTTTCAAATGGCTATATCTTCCGCAGTTTTTGAGTAGGGAACGTCAAATTTGGTAGGTATATTACTGGTCTTGCCTTTAAGAACCGATAACAAACTGGTGGTGCCACGCCCACACCTGCGCCTATAATCGACAATTCCGATTGTAAAACGATAACTCCGTATATCTCCGAAAATTTGAAAGATAGAGTAACCAAACTTGGAAGGTAATTTGCTGGTAACCTCCTCCAAGGATTGTCATATACATTTTTGGACCACGCCCACAACTGCCGCCCCCAGGAACTTCTTCCCTAGAAATTTAAAATGCGCATATCTGCCGTAATTTGCAAGCTAGAGTCGCAAAATTTTATGGTATAATAGTATTTCGCTGTCGGTTACGTCCGACTGCAACGTTCTATCTAGTTTTATATTTAAATTGGCAATTCCTTGATGAAGTTATTTTGTATTAATTGGTAACTCAGTCAATAATTAAGTACAAGTCTGCTAGTAGAAAGCTTTCTTGATTTGGATTGGCAACTTCGTAAAAAAATTAGCTGACACTTAATAAACAATTAAGAAATACACACCCTACTCCTATGAAGGAACTTAACTCGTATGTAGTTAAGTACATATCAATTTGTCCACATGTATATTTGCAAGTTCATATATACATATATATATATAAATTGTGTTATACTCGTATATATATATATATATATATATATATATATGTATTAAATATATAAAATAGCTGCGCGGCAAACATGACAAAAAGGAAAAGCTTAAGACAATAAAGGAAAACAGCGATCAAGGAGAAACAGAAGCTGGCTGCTGCGACACGTCTTCCTCTATTCAACCAGTAGCTGCGGCTGCTGCTGCTCAGTCGCAGCAGAGCATGGATCAATTAACAACCAAGCTGACAATGGATGGCGCTGCTGCTGCTGCTAGCAATGGACCGCCACCTTTTCGTTATTGTATGCCAACACATGCGGTATATACATCGCCAGTACCAACGGCACGTACTCCTCTCTTTCTCTCACACTCACTTGAAAGATCTTATAGATAAACATTGCATTTCTAACATAAACACATACATACATACATAAAGCTAAAAACACATACGCACAAGCAAAAAAGGTACAAACAAAAAAAATTGCAATTTAAATTAATATTTAGCACATATCGCGTGTGCGTATAAATTGAACAATCAAATAAATTGCAGGGAGCGACACGCACTGTTATTAGTTATTACTGTCAATCCCGTAAACGTTTATAGGCTCACTAAAATTCCTGATTTCCCTACTCCTCTCTTCATTTTTAATGTATTTGTAAAACTTGTGTGTATTTTGTATGAAAGCTTGTCGTGATCATTTTAACAATATGTGTGCATGATTAACAGAGCTGTTAGACAACAGAAACAGGGCATGAGCATGTCGAGCAAGACGTCTCTTTTCTCTTCTTCTTCATGTGTATTTTGTGTTATGTGTAGGTGTTTTATTATAAGTTGGGGTGCCTGCACTGCGACCTATTAGCTCTTATGTGCCCGTGTGTAGGTGTTAATCGTATGTAAAAAGTATTTATTTTCTAATTCTACTGTTAATGTATAACAAAATCATCTGTGACTCTTCACACTCCCTCTGTTACTCTTCTCTGTTAATTTGCTTTTAAAGAGCGGCTAATATTCTATACATATTTAAACACACATAAATACTTACGCCTAAAAGCTTTCCGCTGATTGGTTAGCAAATGTTAGTAATGAGAGGCATATTTCCATTTCTCCCATGTATGATGTCTCAGTGTTAAATGCATGTGTGTGAGTGTGTTGTACTTAGGCTCATCTATTTCTGTCTTCCTCTTACAAGCAATTAATATATATTTATTTAAAAATGTACCAGCGATCATTTCTATATAATATACAAATAACTAACATTAAGATTAACACACGTACATATAAATACACATATTCATACATGCATACATAATGCACGCCTCCACAGCTCATAATCAGCACATAATATACATACATATGTATGTATGTACATACATATAATAATATAAAAATATACAGTTTGTCCAAAAATAGATTTGACGTAGAAAAAAATATTTTCTAACTTATTTTGCAAAAATATGTATTTCATTTTTTACTTTTAACTATTCCTCGCCTATTTATATGCATAAAGAAAATGCCTGCAGCTGCTATAGAAATGAGGTCAATATGTATCGATAATCGAGAAACTTAGGCAGTTTCACTCTTACAGTCTCTGAGATCCGCGTGTTCATACAGACGGACGGAAGAACAGACGGACATGGCTAAATCGTCTCGGCTATTGATCCTGATCATATATATATACTTATATATACTATATACAGTGGCTTGCAGCTTAAATCGCCCAGTGTCTAGCAACAAATTTAAAGTGCTATAAAGCTTAAACAAGGAAACAAATTCAAAATGTTGAAATGCCAATTTGTTTAATGCTATATCACATTTGAAAAAGAAACTTTAGTTTTTATTTAAATATTAATTAATTAATTAAAATTAATCAAAAACTAAAAACATATCCAAAATACATATGCAGCTTATTTCGCCCAGTTTTAAAAAAAGTTAAATATTTGGCGTATAAAAGCTTAAATAAGGATGTTAATACTTAGTATGATATCCTTTAGCCTCAACAACTTCCCTTAACCTATTATTCATGGAAGATACCAGCTTCCGGATAGTTTCTGAGCTGATCTTGTTCCACTCCTCCAGCAGAGCAGTCTTGAGATCCTGTTTGCAGGATATGTTGTGTTTCAGGATGTTATTTTCCAGCAGAGCCCACAAATTTTCAATAACATTTAAGAGTGGAGACTGGGCCGGTGGAATTATCACGTGGGGACAGTTCCAGATAAGACAGGACTGTACTATTCCGGACTAATGCTTGTGGTTTTTGTCCTGGTAGATCCGGAAGGTACGTCGGATTCTAGCTTCTCGGCACTTTCGAGTAAATTTTCCTTTGGTATATCAAAGTACACATTCTTGTCCATTATTGTTTCAATAATCACAAAATTTCAGTCGCGGGCTGCCGAGATAGATGCCCATACCAGAACACTTCCTCCGCCGTGCTTGACTGTTGCCTTTATGTTTTTGGGACTCAGCTCAGTATTGGAGTGTCGCCACACATAATTCCATTCGTCCAAGCCAAAAATGTTTAATTTTTACTCAAATTCAAATATGACTGTGTTCCAGAACTCCAAATCCATGTCCAAGTGGATTTTGACGAACGTCGTCCTAGACCCACAATTTTTTGCGCTTATAAATTTCCTTTTTCGTGGTTCTCGGGCATCAAAGTCATGGTTGCGCAGAACTTGGAGCATAGTTTCCACACTGAACTTTTTCCTTATTTCATCCTGCGCCTAGTGAGTCAGTTTTTGAGCCGATAGCTTCAGATTTCCCCTTGAAATCTTGATGATCCTCTGCTCGTCCTGCTCGGTGAAAATCGGGTTTGGTGCCAATCCGCCCTTGTCCTCTGTCCGATTTTCGTCGACGGAACTCCAAATGATGCAGAATACAGTTGTAATGTTTAGATTGACCATTTTAGCTATTTGGCGATATGAATATCCGATTTTTAAGTGTTCCAGGATGATTTTCCGTTGACCAATAGTAGTCCTTTTGCCCATAGTCCTTGTTGGCTTGTTGCACCCGAAATGTAGGAAAAAACTAAACTGACTACGGAGGATTGGTCTATTTATACCAAAAATATTCAATCTGACGAAAAAATCCGGGTTTTATGGCACCCAGCTGTCCATAATGTAACTGGGCGAAATAAGCTGCTGACCTAAAAAGAGGTACTTTTTTACGTAACCCTACCTAGCAGGTGGAAAAACCACAGCTTATTAGGGTCATATATTAATTTTGGTGATCAATAAATGTACCTGCCATGGGTCTTTGGAATTTTTAAAAAATAATGTATAATGAGTTTATGGCAGGCAATTGAAATTTGTGCTAGACACTGGGCGATTTAAGCTGCAAGCCTCTGTATATATATATACGAGTATATATATACATATATACTTTAGAGATGCTTCCTTCTGCCTGTTACATACATTTGCACAAAACCATTATAACCTTTTAAGGGTACAATAACTGAATAATAGTAACACCCTCACAAGAATTGTTTTACATTTGTAAATTTTAGCAACTAATGAATTTATTTTAAAAAATTTAAAAAAATGGTTACAGAAAAAAATATTAATTTGTTAAATTTTGACAACCTAATAGGAATATTATTCGAAATGAATAGAGTTATGTTCCTTAAGATATTCTCTAATGGATCTGATCCAAGAATTTTAGATTACCTTTCACTATGCTTAATAATAAGCAATTTTTCCCAATCTGGTGGCTAAAATATACAAAATCTGGTATGAAATTTCCATAGTCAAAACACTTTCTAGACAGTCCAAATAATTTTAGTTTTTAAATTTTCACAATTATTCAAATTAATTAATCTTGATAATTTTGATGTTAAATAGTTTCGAGAAATCTATTTAATAGTAAAAAAATAATTGAAAGTCAATAATAAAATAAATTTGTTTGCAAAAGAAGTTAGAAAAACATTTTTTTTTCAACGTCAAGTTTATTTAAAAATATATTTTAAACGTTTGCAGAAATTAAATTGCATTTAATTCATTTTTATAAACATGTTTATACATTTGAAACAACCACATTACTGCGCATATAATAGGAGCTGTTGAAATGTGCTATGTGTTCACCTTTTAAGCTCTAATTTAACAGCAAGCCTGTAATTAAATTTCTTGAATACCGCTTTTCTACGTCTTTCTGCGCAGTCCTTTATTATTAATTAATAAAGCGTGCAATTAATTTCTGCAACATGTATATTTCGTTAATAACCAAAATTTAATTGTGTAAAAAAAAATTTCCAAATATATGTTTTGATTGTATATTAGAATATATATATTTAATTCTCTACACAGTGTTTTATCATCATTTGTAATGGAGATTTAATTGTTTCTTTTTTCCTTGATATTTCCCTAATTATGTTGTTGTTTTTTTACGTAGGCATTTGCTTGGTTCAGCGATCTTCTGGTTGAACATGCGGAAATCTTTTGGTCTCTATTCGCAGTTGACATGGACAGAGTTCTGTCCGAACAAGCACCAGACACCTGGGACTCATTTCCCCTATTTCAAATACTTAACGATTACCTAAGATCGGATGGTAAGTGAATGAAAATGCGAAAATATTCAAATTTTAATTTTTAATAATATTCCTATTAGGTTGTAAAATTGAACAAATTATTGTTTTTTTCTACAACCTGTTGGCGTCAGCACAAAATTAGTTGCAGTCAATAATTTGTTGTACATTTGGAGCCCTGCGTGGCTCAATATATATAGAGTATTCTTAGTTGCATTTACACATGCAAATTATGTTAAGTGCAGTTCGAGCTGCAGCAGCCAGCGTTAGCAGCGCTCTTCTTTACCGCGCTCTCTTGTGCAGCGCTCTCTCTCTCTCTTTATACAAAGGGCGCTCGCTGATCCGCCGGCTGCTGCAGCTAGTGAGTTTACACTCTACAATTGGTTGTTGATAGTTAAAGTTGGTAACTCGAGCGGTAATAATTAAAACACTCTGTCGTTGTTGAAAGACTAAGCAATTGGCTTCTAGTCTGTAATAATTAATAATCAAATACATTTGTGAATAAACATTATAACGTGAGGAAATAACTTAGTGTATTTATTTGGAACTAAAGCTATCAAAAAGCTGATAGCGCAAACATTGGTGACCCCGAAGTGATTACTTGTTTATTAAGTGCATTTAATACACAACATCACAAACAAAACAACATTACAAACATAAACAAACAGAAAACATAATGATCAAATTAGTGCATAAAACATTAAAAGACAAGTGCAAATCAATTCGCTTCTTAATCGCCGCTTAGTGTGCCTCTGCTTCGCTTTGAACTTTTGTGAACTTTTCGTGCGTCGGTACATAAGCAGCTGAGCGTGGGCGATATATATAAGCCGTTCGTTGTTGGTGCATTTGTCTTCTCTGCGCTTGGTGATAAAGAACATAGCGCGATTAAGAACATAGAAACATTTTGCATTTTGTTGTTGTCGGTAAATTTGTGCATTTGGCTGCAACTTTGTGCGAGCGTTAAGCCGAAATATGTACACAACAGTCGCGTCCAGTGAAAGTGTGCCTGCGCTTATTTCTTATTATAAGCGCAAGACTCAAGCGATTTATAGTGATCTACAGAGGTTTGACGAGTTGTGGTCGGTGTCGGCTATAAGTTCCTTTGATTCGGTTGAAATCAAGACTTACTTAAAACACCTCAGCACCACTGAAGCCTATTTCAACCGTTTTCATCAAGCTCTGGAACGTATTGACTATAACGAAATGTCTAGTGAGTTATATCGGTGCTTTCAATGGCTGGTTGTGACATTGGAATTCCGACTAAAAGGCCAGCTCAAATTGTGTACTTCACGGTCCATATCGTCTACACTCCGACACATGGATTTGGCAATTGATCGGTTGACAGTTGATGATGAGAAGCGCTTGGTGTCTGAAGCGCACATCATAGATTCTGACAAGGATAATACTAGTGCTGGAATTGGAACGGGAGATTGTGAAGTGGCACCCCCAACCGATCCAGAATTCACCAAGGATGGCGTGACTGTGGCCAAAGCTAGTGAGTTGAAGAGCATGTCGCGTCTGGTGAAAAACCCCGATGAGAGTGCCCAGGTGTCAACGATTTCTGCCAATGGTGACCAGGCGATTGGCAAGGTCGTCAGTGATTTCGCGAGCAGTGTGGAACGCGACGGCGTCATCTCCGTCAAGGCTCTGCCTTCGGTGACAATCGCAAGTCAACATTGATCGATATGGATATCGCTCAGGCAATCATTGTGTTCGGTGATGATGCAGATCTGGTCAGGCTGGAGATGAAGGCGGATCGGGAGCAGGAACAAAAGCAGCGCGAATCAACAAGTTTTGACCTGCATGCCAGACAAGTGGGCCTGGACTGCTGCGCGCATCAACACGGAGCTTCCGCAAAAGCAACTTGATGTGGAGCAGGTGCACCACTAGAACTGTCAGCTTCATCCCGGCTGGCCAAAACATGCCAGCGAACTGCAGCATCTACAGAAGCAGATAGCCAGCGAGTGCAGAGTTGGTGCAGCTGCAACAGCAGGCGGTAAATTTCGATCGGACGCTGCAGCTAACCGAGAGCTACAGCAGGAATGAGCGCGAATCGAAGATCCAGCTCCTGGAGTTACAGCACTGCCGCCAAAATCTGGATGCGGCAGAGAACGCCGCAAGTCATCACCATCACCACTGTGTTGATCAGTCGGTGCTCGTTTGTGATGAGTGGCGAGCACTTGTCTGTCAAACTGTGGCAACAACTAATTCTCCACTGTTAGATCCAATTTCAGAAAATCCTGGCGATGTAGATGTGTTGACTCTGGCCAATTTTGTGATTGGCGGAGTTCCAGCAACAATTCTGCAACCGGACCTAACGAGCCTAGCCTGCAACCGCTTGGATGGTTGGCAACAAATGACTCACCTACAGCAATTCTTTTGGGCACGGTGGCGTGAGGAGTATCTCACACTCCTTTTACGGCGTGCTAAATGGAGATATCTAGCTCGTTCGATTCAACTGGATGATGTATTTCTCGTTAAGGACGAGAATTCGCCGACCATGAGCTTGCCATTAGCCAGAGTGCATGCTGTAATTCCGGGCAGACATGGCATTGCTCGAGTTGTTGACGTGAAGACGCCGAAAGGAGTGATCAGGAGAGATGTGTCTGCCGCCTATTGGATTTACTGTTGAAAGGGAGCCTTTCAACGGGGGGAGTATGTTGGCGTCAGCACAAAATTCGTTGCAGTCAATAATTTGTTGTACATTTAGAGCCCTGCGTGGCTCAATAAATATAGAGTATTCTTAGTTGCATTTACACATGCAAATTATGTTAAATGCAGTTCGAGCTGCAGCAGCCAGCGTTAGCAGCGCTCTTTTTTACCGCGCTCTCTTGTGCAGCGCTCTCTCTCTCTCTATACAAAGGGCGCTCGCTGATCCGCCGGCTGCTGCAGCTAGTGAGTTTACAGTTGACTTTTTATCGTTGTTAGTTAAAGTTGGTAACTCGAGCGGTACTAATTAGAACATTCGGTCGTTGTTGAAAGACTAAGCAAGTGGCTTCTAGTCTATAATACTCTAATAATCCAAGACACTCGTGAATAAACTTTATAACGTTAATAAATAACTTAGTGTATTTATTTGGAACTAAAGCTATCAAAAAGCTGATAGCGCAAACACAACCCTTTTTTAAAATTTTTTTTTTTTTAATTTTTTAAAATAAATTCATGAGCTGCTAAAATTTACAAATGTAAAACAATCCTTGTGAGAGTGTTACTATTATTTGGTTATTATATCCTTAACCCATTAAAAATGGGTAAAAAGGGTATAATGATTTTATGCAAATGTATGTGACAGGCAGAAGGAAGCATCTCCGACCCCACAAAGTAAATATATTCTTGATCAGGATCAACAGCCGAGTCGATATAACCATGTCCCTCTGTACGTCCGTCCGTCTGTGTGAACACGCGGATCTTAGAGACTATAAGAGCTAGAGACTTCAATTTTGGAATATAGGTTGCCCTATACCAGGCGCAGATCAAAGTTGCTTTATTTCATTGATAACTGCCTCAGTTGATCGATTATCGATACATTTAGATTTCTGATAGCAATAAATTCCACAATTTTAGAAGCAGCGGCTTTTAATTTATACATAACTTGCAAATGCATATTATTGATCAAATTTCGTTAAGATCGGATAAGAAACACATAAGTTATAGTCGAAAATATTTTCATATTAATCTAGTTGCTGTCAGCAGCTGCAAGCATTTTCTGTATACAAATAAATAGGCGAGCGCATGTGGGGGAAAATATAGCATGATAATCGACGCTAGCGTCAATATATTTGTGTGTATTCTGCAGACCCCTATAACTACTATTAGATGTACGTATGTATGGCTGAGTGTATGTATATATGTATATATGCACGTGTTTGTAGCCAGCCAGTTCGGGTCAGTTCGGCTTGTGAGTAAAAGTACTCTGTAGTCGCTGTGCATGCCATATTAAAAGAGTGCACTTGTAGAACTGAACACTTGAGTGCAAATCATCTTAAAGGGAAATTTGCCAATAAAACTAGAATATATTCAACAACTTGGTTAAGGATATATTGTAGTCGAGCTCACTCGACTACAGCATTCTTACTTGTTATTTTTGTTATTGATTTCTTTTTTAGATAACTTACGAAATGGAAGATTTCACCAGCATTTGCGTGATACTTTTGCACCGTTGGTTGTCCGTTATGTGGATCTGATGGAATCATCGATAGCCCAATCTATTCACAAGGGTTTCGAAAAGGAACGTTGGGAAAGCAAGGGGTAAGTCTAAGTCTACAATATAAATACATATAGAAATTCGCATTGATTTGGTTGCATGTACATAAATACATTTCATATACATAAATATAATTTATAATACGGCTATAAATATACATTAAAAACAAATAGTGCCATATTTTTTATTGGGGCAAAATTAATTTTATAAGAGATTGGTTATCTTAAGTGACCCAGGCATAATTTATAAACGAAAATTACAAATATGTTTATATTTACTTATTATTTATATATATATATATATATATTTGTATATTTATATACATAATTATGTACATATATATAATATATAAATATACAAAATTATGTAAAAAGCGATCGCATGGATTATACATTTGCGACAGAATTAATAGTACCACTTTTAAATTGGTAAATTCAAAACTTGGAGGGAGACTTACTAAAAAAAATGATAAATCATAAATAAATCTGATAATATTATTAAACTTTTTCTACTTAGTGGAAGACTTAAAAAATAGTGAGAAGCAGAATTCGTCGCAGTGGCGCTATTATTTTCGCCGCAACTGTATATGTGTATACATTTGTTCGCTATTGGTGTGCAAGAATTAGTATTATTGTTAAGCAGTTGGGCTTCGAAACGAAACGAAAATTAAGCTTAGGCTCATCTTGCGTATATGTGTGTGTTATGAGAATAATAAATGCTGCACACACACATATATTCATATACACGAGGCTAAAAAGATCTTTCTGCCATTCTCCCACTCTCTCGCTCGTTCGCTCTCTCGACTCCATTTTCATTGCAAATTTTTAACGTTGCCCGTATATATATGATTTGTTCGATGATATTTAACAAATATTTATGTGTGCACACTATATATATATATATATATATATATACATATTTAAGGATAAACGCCGCCTTGAATCCGGCCGCATTAAATAATGCAGCGCAGGCGCTAAACACGGCAGCCCTCAACCCCGCCGCTCTGCTCAGTGGCAAGAAAGATCAGATCAATTTCTATGTGCCGAAGTTGCCAAGGCGAACAGCGGCTGCTGCGGCTGCCGATGAAATGAGGTTTTTTTTATATACATACGTAGCGTTCTCTCTATTTTTATTATGTTGTTGTTGTTTTGCTCTAATTAATATTTATCCTAGAGCTTTTTTTTAGCGCCATAACATTAACATTCACTTTTGTTGTTCACATGCAAATGTTAATTAAATGTTATTAAATATAAGATTACATATGCCTATGACAAGTAGTAATTTAAATAACTAGTAAATATTAATCCGAAATTATAATTTTAAACTTCATAAATAAATAAATTGCTGATCTTCACGCACATATACATAATATATGTACAACATATCTAATTTTTTTATTTTCCTCGGTTTACGTTATGGCTTGGCTGTAATTAAAATATCACATTTTACCTTGTACATTGAGCTGAGAACGATCGACCGTTATGTTAATACTCACCATAGCTTACGTTATTGCGTTACGTAAAATTAGCGGCAGCTTAACATCAACATGTTAGCATTGCGCTTTGATTTTAGCTACCATTTATAGAACTAAATATATTAATATCGACATCAAGTTAAATTAATTCGATACGCTACTAGCATTAAAATCACATTTAAGTATACCTAAATTATTATTATTATTATTAATATGAACTTAGCTTTATTGCCTGCAGTGAATGCAAACGATTTTTTTGGACGCTGTTTTTTTTTTTGGTCAGTAGTGTTAAATGCGCTTACGTAGGAAGATTGCTTAGTTGAGTCTTGTATGTAAATATATAAATATTTAAATATATAAATATTTCAATTTATAAATAAAAAAATATATAATTATATGAATACGTAACGAAATAAATATATAAACACACAAATATTGAAATTTATAAATAAAAATATATAAATAACTAAATATAAAAATAATTACAAATATAAATACACTTAAATAATAAATATTTACATATACAAATATATTTCTAAGTAGGTTTAGAAGAATTGCTTTTAGTATAAAAAAAGTCGAACTCTAAAAAATAACTGCATTGAATGAAATCGAAATAATGAAAAATTAAAAAATCACTTAATAATTATTTCCTGTATTTTCCATTATTTAGAAATGGTTGTGCGACTTCTGAGGATCTATTTTGGAAATTGGACGCATTGCAATCGTTTATTCGCGATTTACACTGGCCGGATGCAGAATTTCGGCAGCATTTGGAGCAACGGTTGAAAATGATGGCCGTTGATATGATTGAGCAGTGTATACAGCGAACGGATGCATCGTTTCAATCGTGGTTGAAGAAAAATGTTGCCTTCATATCGACCGATTATATAATACCGTCAGAGATGTGCGCCATGGTAAATGTGATATTAGATGCTAAAAATCAAAGCTTTAAATTAACTACCATTGATGGTATTGATCTGGTAAGTGCAGCATTTATTGATGATTGATTAACCGATGACTAATTAGTTAATATATTTATTTGTGGTAGTACAAATTTCATGCGAAAATTGATGATCAAATTGACAAAGCGAATGTGGCGATGACACAAGGCCTTAGTGGCAAACTTATGTCAGTGCTGGAGTCGACTTTGTCAAAACTGGCCCGTTACGATGAGGGCAGCCTAATTGGCTCAATTCTTAGCTTCACGAATGTGTCCAGTTCGGGCAAGGATCTCGGCCAGGGCTATGTGAATTTCTTTCGTAATAACATGGATCAGATTCGCGGCAAAATTGGTGATGATCTCTGGACCCTCAACTTCTTCGAGCAATGGTATTGCCAGCAAATCGCCATGCTCTCCACGTGGCTATCAGAACGCATGGATCATGCCCTACATTACGCTCAGGTCACCTCCATCTCTCACATCATTAAGGTAAGACAGAAGTAAAGAAAACAGAGTTGAGCATGTAATATTTAATATATATATTGCTATCGTGAAATGATAAATATCGATCTTTGCGCAACGCAAGTAGTTATCGATAAAATTAAAAAAAGGCAAGCACTTGTCAATTGTTATACAACTAAGGTTTAATTTTTTTTTTAAATCACTTATCAAATTAAAAGAAAAACCTATCGATTTTGTATTCCGACAGAAAATCTATTCGGACTTTGAGCTGCAGGGTGTGCTCGAGGACAAACTGAATTCAAAATCATATCAGACAGTTATACAACGAATGACTGCTGAGGAGGCGACTTGTGCCCTGACAATGCCCGACGTAGCCGACGGCGATGAGTAAATTTAATAATAATATAATTATTATAACTACTAGAAATTTTAATAATTAATTGAATATTCTTTTGTAGAAACGGGGACGATGTGCGCAATGGGGATGAGGAGGATGCGGGAGATGAGGCTGTTGGTGCTGGTGGATCCTCATCGCGTGGTGGGATGCCAAAGGCTAAAATGGGTGCCTCGCAGGCGGCAGCTGTTACCAATGTAGTAGCTGGGCGTGTTGGCAATTTACTGGGCAAGGGCATTGGTGGACTTAGCTCAAAGCTGGGAAGCGGCGGTTGGTTCTAAATTTAAGTTCATGCCCAGCTTTATTTTTCATTTTCACGTCCCAGCTTAACTTGATCCAAAACACCAACAAAATATAACAATATATATGTGAAGAGCATTAATATATATATATCTATATATATCTAATCAATTTAATATGGCTACCAGTTTCAGCTTATATAACATATATTTTTTAATGGATTATAATACTAACTTTTGTTAATTTTAAACAAGAACAGTTCTTTCTTGTAGAAATGGTAAAAATGCTACAAATTCCTTTTAAATACACTTAAAAAAAATTCTTTTGAAATACAATAAGAAAAATACAGAAAACGAATCGTAAACATTATTACCTCTTAAATATATTATACGATTGTCAAATATACAATTTATAAATTAATTATTGGAGAACTAACTCTCACTTATTAAATTATACTACATGCATACTTCTTCATCAGCAGCATTAATTTTTTTGTTTGTTGTTATTTAATAAAAAATCTACCAAAATAATCTTCCACCCTAAACAATTGTTCAACCGAAAATAAATTTAAATTGTGTAACTTAAGAAAAACAATTGCAGGAGATTTAGTTTGTGTTCGTTTGAGCTTAATTTAAAAATACATATCGGTTTGTTTTATTGCAGACTGAGTTCAAATAAACTATATCTACCCACATAATGTATAAATGTTTATTGTTAAAAAATAATATATAACTTCAAAATATAAATATATATTTGGCCTTTCCCACAATATAATAAATGACACAAAACAATTAGCAGCTGGCAATAAAAAATAAATAAATATTTTTTATTAAACGCCAACACTTCCCTTTTAGCAATGATATCTATCAGATAATATACATGCGCTTACATTTTAATAATTGCAACTAGGAAATGTATTCAATATTTAGCGTTCATTTTAGTTATTTATCAGAAAAAACCCTATGTGTATGTATGTATTTATGTTAATATATAAGAATAAATATATATAAATAGATGAATTTATACATTCCAATATATATATATATATATATATATATATATATGTATTCCAATTATACAGCAATTGTTTGTAATTTTAACTTACCAGTGAAACTACTCACCATACAAATAGTTACTTACTATGGTGGTATTTGCCGCTGGGGAAATTCTAAAAAAGGCAGAAAGCTTTCGTCATGGTCCTCAGGTTATTTCCAGTAATCGAGAATAATCGATAAAAAAAAAATAAATAAAAACCGCACAAATTGAGTAAAAAAATTGTTTTTTCTCTTGTCAACATGTTTTTTATTTGTTGTTTTTTATTATACCATATTTGCTTTGATATTTTCATTTAAATATCGTACATTTATTTGTTATATTTACCAACTTAATGTTTGTTTTATTTTCTCATGTGAATGCATTATTTTTCTTTTTATGCATATAATATAACTACTATCTGTATAATATATAGGGGGTATATAACATTTAATATGTATTTATTATATATGCATTTATTTATATATATAGAATACTTTGTAAATCTAGATATGTGTGTATTTATTATATTATTTAATATTATATTTAACCTCTTTACTAATTACTATTGCCTACTTACAGTTTATAGAGCTACTAAAAAATAAACGGAACAATTAACCAATCAGTGTAACTTATTGACTTAGGTTATTTTTTTTATTCTTATTGTTTTAATGCAAAAACCGCGTAAATCGTAATCAGCTCTGCCTGTTTCTTGTTTTGTATCTTGCATTTGAAATACACATGCACACACAAACGCACACGACCAGACATGGCCAAAAATACTCAGTGCCATTACGAGCTGCACAGGGTGACTCACAGCTTAAGCGAACGTCTGCAAAGCTCGGGCGCACAGACTCGGAAAAACACAGGGCGACTCAAAGCTCTACATATCACCAGTGCAGGCATAATTGCTCGTACGTATGTATGCCAATGTTATCTAACATTTACTTTAACTGGCAATGTAAGCACATTTTACATTTACACATAGCTAAGAATGCTTACATTGATCTACTAATACATGCCTACGTAAGTAAATGTGTTTGTGTGTTCATTTAGTATTTTATGCTTGTCAAATAATTAATTGGCAACATTAACTGACTTGAGTTGAGTTGAGTGTTAAACTTAGCAGATACATATATGCGTGTGTGCATGTGTAAAGGCATTTGCGGAGCTTTTGTTTGTTAACAGCATGTATGTATGTATGTAGGTACATAAATGACAAAAGTAGAATTGTTAAAACTTAAGAGTTAACGGTAAATAAATAAATAAAAGTGTATAGATATTGCAAAACGGTTTCACATATGCACTAGTTATTAACGTACAAAAATTCAAATAAAAAAACACAGAAAATTGGAAGCATTGTTCAACTTATATATAAATCTTTCTTTTCTTCTTCCTTTACTAAAGCTAAATGTACATACACATATGTGGGATATACATATAAATTTATGTATATGTAAATGTTATATATATATATATATATATATATATATATATATTTGTTTATATTTGACAAATCACCACAGCTCAGCTCAGCTCAGCTCAGTTCACCTCATCCGTCGTCAATCGTATTTGGCTTTTGTGATTGTGATTCGTTACGTATGCATACATACATATGTGTGTCCATGTGTGTTTGTATGTAAGTAAATCGTTCCGTGCAGCATATAACAGATTTAACACACGCTAGCATGTTATGTGTATGTGATATATGTACACGTGTTATATTAATTTAAATATGTTATTTAACAGTCTTTTTATAATTGGCAATGGCTTAACACACATTGTTGTGCTTATATATGTATATATATATATATATATATATATATATATATATATATATATAAACATGTGTGTGTACGTAAAATTAACATACACTTTTACTGTTAATATCGCATTAATTAAATTCACATTTACATTTATATATTCATATTTATACTTGTTTTCTGCATTGAATGTTTGGCTTTACGTTTTTTACATACACATTTAATAGAAATACACAACTTTAAATGTTATACGCTTATGCTAAATGTTAAAATATCTATGTGAGCACACATTCATACATACAAATACATATATACATACAAGCATTTATATATATGTATATACATACATAATAAATTATATATACAGTTTATCCAGAAAGTGTTTTGCCAATGAGATAAATTCATATTTTCAAACTTCTTTTGCAAATAAATGTATTTTATTATTGACTTTAAATTGGTTTCTTATTTTTCTACTATTAAAAGGATTTCTTTAAACTACTTAACCTTAAAATGAACAAGATTAAATTATTTAATTGTGAAATTTTTAAAACCAAAATTATCCATTTTTGGACCCATTTGGGTCTAACTTTTCAGTAATTAATACTGAAAAGCGGCCCTAATACATGTACCCATATGTTTTTAAAATTCCACAATTAATTAATTAAGTAATTTAATCCTGTTAATTTTAATGTTAAGTAGTTTAAAGAAATCCATTTAATATTAGAAAAATAAGAAACCAATTAAAAGTCAATAATAAAATACATTCTTTTGCAAAAGTTAGAAAATATGAATTTTTCACAACGTCAAATCTATTTCTGGACAAACTATATATATATATATATATATATATATATATATATATATATATATATATGTGTGTGTGTGTGCACGTGTGTATGTATTCCAGTATAAGCTATTATTGTAAGCTATTTTTCTGATTCATTCTCCAAATTGGTTCACACCTAAATAACTACATGCATACACTTGACAAAAAGTAGCAGTGACTTTTAAGAAATAATGAAATAAGAAACAAAAAATAAAATAAGTATTTAAAAAAAATGTATATATAAAAATATAATTTTTTTTATTTTTATTTTGCAAAGGAATCTATTTTAAACGCTATATATACTCATGAACATATATACACAAATATAGACAGGCAGACAGACACACGGATACTTAATCTGCTATAGCAGCTATATCAGGTCCAGTTTTGTCAATAAATTCGTACGTTGTTTCTTTTTGTTTTTATGTATACACACAACCACACATACATAAGCACACATATATAAATTTGTGATAAAAATTATAAATAATACTGTTGGTTTTAAGAACAATATTTATTTAATTCGATTTTATATTTTATTTTTTTGAGTGTAAGCAAGTAAACATGCTTTTTTTTAATGTGTGTAGATTTAAATATTTTACCAGCATAAAAGCTTCCTATTTAAAGTTTTCAAATTAAGAAAAAACAAAACTGAGCTTTTCTATTCTAACAATAATGGAAATGTATAAACATATTGGAAGCAATTGAAAATACATTTTTCTGTTCTTTCAATTTGCCTAACTTGAGTTAAAAAAAATACTATACAAAAATCCAATTACAAATTTATAAAAAACTTGTTAATTAAATGCACAGCATTCAGTGGCAAATTGCTAAGTAATAATTATTTTTTTTTTTGTGTGTATGCATGTTTAAATCTTTCCTTCTTTACATGATTAGTTTATATCTATACATATATATGTACATAAGTATATTAATTGTTAAACGTTTATTTTGTATCCAGAGCTTTAGCTAATTTTTTTAGGTGTATGCATGTGTGTGTTTTTAGCAGGACTAGTTCACACTGGAATTATGCTTTTATTTATCTTTCGTGTGTTTTGCTTACTAAATTCGTTTGCTGGCCTTTAAATGTACACATTTGTACCGGGTACATACATACATACAGGGTGTACATGTAGCTTTTGGCACTTTCCAATTAATTTTAATGGCCACATGTTACACGTTATGACGATGGCTTTGACAGACAGAGAGAGAGAGAGAGAGAGAGAGAGAGAGAGAGAGAGAGAGAGAGAGAGAGATAGTGAAAGCGGGGTAGATATTGTACTTATTGCACGTTGCTATTATTCTTATGCATATTCCAGATTGCTATGAAACGCTTATGGCGCCCGTTTCAGCAGCACTGCCATTGGCTGCCGCCGTCGGCGGATCGTTTGTATTGCGACGCTTTATGTTAGTCAAAGACGTCGGCCCATCGATCGCTGGCACAACAGAGCTGTTAACAGAGCTGACGACGACGCTGCTGCTGGTAACATTACCACTACTGCTGCTGTTAGAGACTGCTAACAGCTGTTGCTGAAAATGTTGACTCAGAGTACTGCCGAAAAGCGAGTGATGAGCATGCGCAAGCGCATGTTGGTGTGAATGCTGGTGTGGATGCTGGTGTGGAAGCTGATGTGGAAGCTGATGTAGATGTTGTTGTGCTTGTGTCTGCTGATGTGCATGCTGTTGATGATGCGCATAGGGATTGTGCCGCAAAATTGACTGCTGTTGTTGTTGCGCCTCAGCGATTAATGCAATATTGTTGTGCTCCTCTCGCCGCTTGGTCAGCTGATTAATGCTCAGCGGATTGTTTATGTCCCGCGGATTCGCCCCAATCGGATTGCGATGCAAACTGCTAGAAGCGGCGAGCGGCAGTGAAGTCGATGCTGTTGGCGCTGTTACTTTTAAGCAAGCGTAACCGCTAAAACCGTTCGTAGCTGGCAGGCTGCTGTTATTGTGGCTGGCGCTGTTATTGCTGCTGCTATTAACACCTGGAAACAGTTGCTGCTGCTGATCTGTTGCCTGTAGGCTGAGGCCCATGCCCAAATGGCTAAAGCGAGTGCCTAGCATCATGGCGCGATCGGACGCCGACGTTGACGCCGCTGTAGACGTCGCCGGAGACGCTGTCGCTGCTGTTGTTGTTGAGGTATTCTGTGTATTGCTGCTGCTGTTAAGACTACTGCTCGAAGAGCCTCCGCTGCTGGAAGCCGTGCCCGCCACGGCTGTTAACCTTGACGGCTGTTGACTGCTGCTACTGCTGCTATTATTGTTGCTCTCAGCTACTGTCAGTGAGAGGGAGACAGAGAGCATATTGTTGTTGCTGCTGTTGCTGCTGCTGGCGACGGCTGGCGTCGCTGGACTAGTTAACATGTTCATGTTAAGTGGACTGGCCAAACTGGCCGTTGTCGAGGGACTCTGCAGACTGGAAAGGCCGCTCAAACAGCCCGGACTGGAAAGCGATTGACTCATTGACTCGTTGTCCTCATTATCCGCGGGCATTTTATTTGTCGTCGTCGTCGCTGTCGTCGTTGTTGTTGTCGTTTCGGTTTCGTCACCGCTGCCGCAACTGACGTCGCCGGCGCCACCGATCAAATCATCATCGTCTTCGTCATCGTCGCTCATCTGACTCAGATTTCCAGTGTCATCCATGCCGCTGCCATCTTCTTGGCTGCCGCCGCCATTTCCATTCAGCGCTTCCATATAACGAATGCATTTCTTTTTGCGTCTGTTCATGCGAAAATGGAAATAAAATATATAGAAAGAGAAAGAAAGAGAGAGAGAGAGAAAGAAAGAGAGAGAGAAAAATGTTTAATTAATTGAATTCACAGTGTAAAATATATGATTTAAAATGTATTATATATATATATATATATATATATGTATATATGTTTAAGGCATTCCACACAACAAATGCACAAAATGACCATTGACATTTGATTCACAAATTAATAAAAAAAAAATGCATGCTTAAAAAATCAATTTTTCAATCGTGCGAAAAAAAAATTCTACACTCAATCAAAAGCAAGCAGTTTTTTGGGCTTTCTTTTTTTCAAAACATATATGGGTGCTCTCCAAAACGACAAATGTTAAATCTCTGCATTGACAGTCTAATATATATTTATATAATAAAATTTCGCGATTTCTCCCGCATTTTAAATTGAAATGCCAAATAATAAAATATATATCAAATAATATATATACACTTGTTTTCTATCAATAATTTGGGTCCCATCTTCAAATATATATATATATATTTTTTCTAAATTTCCTATGTTTATTATTTTAATAAATGCATGCAGGAATTTTACATAACAAAAATAAACCACAACAACAAAAATATAAAAAAGTCAACCAAATTGTTTTTTAATTATACGTTGAGAAACAGATAATAAATTAACCCGATTGCATTATTCTCATCATTATAGCAATCATTTTTATAAACATATTTAAGAAAGCACTAGTTATTTTATGTGTTTCAATTAGTTTCTTATATTTATACGTATTTATAAGTATTCATTTTCTGTATTAATTACGTTGATATATATTTGAGAAATTTACAA
The DNA here is from genome assembly GCA_037043585.1 of Drosophila mimica. Lineage (NCBI taxonomy): Eukaryota > Metazoa > Arthropoda > Insecta > Diptera > Drosophilidae > Drosophila > Drosophila mimica. The sequence continues at coordinate 1,146,988 of JBAMBE010000435.1, forward strand.
TTCTTAAAATTTATTTAAGAATTGAAATCCGGCTTCAAACTTGAATAAGTTATTATATACAAATAAAAAATGCAACTAAGTCTGACAATTGAGGTAAATTGAACCAGATTCGCAGTGGTCTCCAAAAATTTAAATTCGAAAAGACCCGAATTATTATTTAGACAACGAAACACACAAAAAAAAAATATAATATATATATATAAAAACAAAATAATAATATATAAAAAAGTTAGTTAGGGGCATAAGCAAACCTTAAATTAAAAAATGCTCACGTCACTCGCAGGAATCGAATATTAAATTATAATAAATCGTTGGATAATCAACAATAAATATTAAAACAACTCATAAAGAAACAAAACTCAAAGATAAAAACAAAAGGCAAACAACTGCAACAACAACAACAGCAACAACGACAACAACAACATCAAACAGCTCTAGCAAAAAATGTAAATTAAAGTTCGATGTAAGTAGAATTAATTAATTAATTAAATTTAATTCATTAATTATTTATCAACGATATATGTGTGTGTATGTATATATAAATATATAAATAATTATATAAATGATTTAATTACATATATAAGTAAATAAATATTTATATATGCCTCAAATAATTACATATATAATTATATTATTATATTGATATGCCTCCATTAATATAGGGAATATCAAATACATCAATGCAACAAACGTTGGTTTATAAAACAGCAAATAAAATTTGTATGTACATTGAATTAATTAGGAATCAGTCTTAAATATGTACATGTATATAAGTCATTTTTATATGCCGCATCAGCACAATTTAATAGGTCTCATTGAATTACAATATATAAAATTAACTAACTCAAAATTAAATTGTAATTTGAAGACCCGAATTGAAATAAACACAAAAATTAACCTAAAATCGAATAAAAAGCTGGCTTTAAATATAAACAGATGAAATTTGTAATTACATTAATTAAACCCTGCAATTCGGAATTAAAATAACGAAAACTGGATAAAAATGGCTTTGCTTTGATTTTATATTAAGATGCTGATAAAATGAGATCAAGTGATTTTGTATTCAAAATAATAACATTTTCAATTAAATTAAATATAACTGGAAAAACGACTACATTTAAAGGAGTAAATAACGATTTTTTTTTATATTAAATAAATAGTAAATAAATATTAAATGTATACATAAAACAAAAACAAAAAAATAATTGTTGCTAATGCGGCTTGGTTATTTTTGTTTGGCAAAGAACACAAATTTTTTTTTATATATGCAATTGTTTTATGTTTTTAGTTATTGGCATACAACAAAAATTGTAATTGTAGAATTAATATTATTTATTTACTGGCTTTTTAAATGCTGATTGAGATGCGCCTGCCTCTCTTCGATCTGATTTTTAATTAGGTATGCAATTTATGGCTTGTTGTCCGTCCACTCGATGGGGGCGGGGTAGGCTCTAGAGGGGGAAGAGATGATATCGCTCTAATGATGATCTTCGTCTGTTACTTTATCTCTTATTTTTTTTTTTTACAAATTTACATAAGTTGGCGGCGCTTGGGGCGATAGCTGTTGACTGCTCGCAGAGGCGACACTTCCTCCCCCTCCCCCTCCTCCACCACCACCCCCTGCTACTCCCCCATTTATAGGTGCTGCTGATCCATTGCCAGTGCTGGAAATCATTTGGAGATGCGTCGTATGTGAAGACGATGTCGATGAGGATGAGGAACTCGACGACGAATTGGGCAACATGACCGTCGTCGTTGGCGTCGTCGTCGGATTGAGCATGCCTATGCTACTTATGCTATTCATCACATTGACACCAATACCGATGCCACCAACACCCACCATGCCAGTAGGGGCAGTGAGTATGCCACCAATGTTGCTGCTGCTGTTGCTGCCTGTTGCAAGGACGCCCAAGCCAACACTTGGACTGAGAGTGTAGAATTTCGATTGGAGAGTTCCCAGTTGTTAATTGGATATTTGGAGAGTTTCCGGTTGATAATAGGAGAGTTCCCATTTGAGATATGGAGAGTTCCCAGTTTACAGTTGAAGAGTTGGTAAATGGACATTTCCCAGTTGTAATTTGATAATTGGAGAGTTCACAATTAAGATTTGGAGAGTTGATAATTGTAGAGTTCATAAGTGCAGAGTTGAGAGTTGACAATTGGAGAGTTTGAGATTTAAGAGATCAATTTTTGAGTTGGTTCAGAGAGTTGCTTAACAATTGAGGAATTAAAGGATTTAGTTTAGGAAAGAGCGCTCAAAATAGTTTGCTTTTGTAATAGTGTTTATATTTTGTGTGTGTGTGTGTGTATTGTGTTGAGTATGTGTTTAAATAAGAATCGTTTTAATGCAAGCATCATTTGAAATTGGGCAACTTTTCAACAATTCATTCAATAGTTAGTTATTAGAAATTATTTTGAAAAATTTTTTCTCATTTTATGCAGAGGAAGAACAACAATAAGATTTGAACATAGATAAACATTTTATTTTAGACTCAATTTTAGGATTATAAACTGAATGGCTGCAGATGCTCCAAAACGAATTGACTATCGAGTCTACCAATTAGCTATTGGTAACTAAATGATATAATCAACATATCTTAGCACTCACAACTTGAGAATTTTGGTACAGAAATCTTTTCAAACCAACAAATAAAGAAAACCTCAGCCAAGAACTCATTTTAAAGTAAAAAAAAATTATATTACAAATTAAACAATTGAGTGGAATATCTAGCAAAGCTATTACTACAACAAATCCGAGAATTATGTGTAAGTAGACTATTTCTAGAGTATATAGAAGTCGTCTTTATAATTCAACTTTAGAGACAGAACTCTGTAAAATTTAGCTGGCCTAGAAACACTGGAAACTATACAAAACAAATTTTATCAATCAATAACAGCTCTATATATAGTATAAATTTTATTTATAGTAATATAATATATGCATTATATAATATTGTAATTTATATATAATGTATATAATAATAATATATATATATATATATATTACGTATTATGCAAATTTCAAAAAAGATAGCTTTGAAAAACTGGCAGACTCTAAAGGATCTAACAGGGATTTACAGGACTGTTCAATTATTGAATGCCTGCCATATTTAATTTAAATTTTCAACTTCAAAGCCCTATCTCATTGAATTATTTAAATTTAAATAATGCTTCCCATTGAACAAAGTATAAAATTGTAAAAAAAACCAATATCACCAGAAGTGATGGGGAAAGTTGCTATATGCACTTAAAGATTCACTCAGATATCAAAACTATATATATATATACATTTGAAAAATGAAAATAAGATCTTTGGTCCTGTGCAGGGGGCATGGGGTCAGGGAGGAGAGAGCAAGCATTTTTTTAGTTTTTAATTTTTTTTACATGCAAAATGGCCTTTTGTTACTTTTACCGATTTTATATATATGTGTGTGTTGTGTGTATGTGTATATCTGGTACGGCTTAAAATATATGTGGTGTAGATAATAGTGTGTGGAATACGCTGTGTGATATATATTTGAATGGTAAGTCGTGTGTTTTTGCCTACTTAATATATAAGACACAACAATTTAAATGGAACCATTTATATTGAGGCTATATATTTTGGGTCTTTCTCCGCATAATTCCCTCACACATACATATTATGTGTACATTTATATTAGAGTTGTAACTGAACTAAATTTAATAGAAGACTATGAATAATTAATTATCGAGTTAGAGTTTTAGTATTTCGCGATTTTAGTTAATTAAACCTGATTTTGTATATTTTAATTAATAATTATTACTTATTTTTTGTATTTATTTTATAATTTAATTTATTTTATTGTATTTATTTCATTAATGTACTTATTTACTTGAAATTTACTGCTCGTCAACTGCTCCCACTAAAAACCCTACTGTTAGCATAAAATATCAACAGATCGGAGTAGATAGAAATTATGCTAGAAATTACTAAAATATATATATATATATTCATCCTGGAACACTTAAAAATCGGATTTTCTTGTCGCCAAATATCTAAAATGGTCAATCTAAACACGTTAACTGTATTCTACATCATTTGAAGTTTCGTCGACGAAAATCGGATGGAGGGCGAGGGCGGAATGGCAACAAACAAGATTTTCACCGAGCAGGACAAGCCGAGGATCATCAAGAAAATAAGGAGAAATCTTATCGGCTCAAAAACTGACTCAATAGGTGCAGGATGAAATAAGGAAAAAATTCAGTGTGCTTCAGGTTTTGCGCAAAAATGACTTGAAGCCCCGAGTACCACGGAAAAAGCAATTTATAAAAGCAAAAAATAGAGGATCTAGGATGACGTTCGCCAAAATCCACTTGGGCAAGGATTTGGATTTCTTGAACACAGTCATATTTGGATATACATATTTGGAGTACAAATTCAACATTTTTGGCCCGGACGGATGGAATTATGTGTGGCGACAGTCCAATACTGAGCTGAATCCCAAACACTCTAACAGTCAAGCATGGCGGAGGAAGTGTAATGGTATGGACATCTATCTCAGCAGCCGGTGTCGGAAATTTGGTGTTCATTGAAACAACAATGGATAAGTATGTGTACTTCGATATATTAAAGGAAAATTTACTCGAGAAGCTAGAATCCGACGTACTTTCCGGTTCTACCATGACAACGGCCCCAAGCATAAGGCAGGAATAGTACAGTCCTGGCTTAGATCAAACTGACCCACATGATAATTCCACCGGCCCAGTCTCCAGATTTAAATGTTATTGAAAATTTGTGGGCTCTGCGGAAAAATAACATCCAGAATTACAACATATCCAGCAAACAAGATCAACAACAAGGAGTGGAACAAGATCAGCCCAGAAACTACCCGGAAGCTGATATCTTCCATGAATAATAGGTTAAGGGAAGTTGTTAAGGCTAAATGATATCATACTAAGTGTTAATATCCTTATTTAAGCTTTTATACGCCAAATATGTAACTTTTTTTTAAGACTGTTCTAACTAAGCTGCTTTATGTATTTTGGATATGTTTTCAGTTTTTGACTAATTTAATTAATTAATTAGTATTTGAATAAAAACTAAAGTTTCTTTTTCAAATGTGATATAACATTAAACAAATTGTCATTTAAGAATTTGGTTTTGTTTCATGTTTAAACTTTATTGACACTGTTCCAAATAAGCTGCCAGACACTGTATATATTTAAAAATATTATCAAAAGTGAAATATTCTTGAACTGTAATTAATGAATTCTTCGTAATAAATTTTAAAATGTGATTTTCTAAAACTGTAAGTTTACTTTTTACCACGTACAACTCTAATATAGATGTATGTTTAAAGGGTTTTGTTTTTATCATATGTACATAGAGGATTTCTTACTGCGCTTATGGATTGATGGATGATTGAGGAATCCACTGCACAAAAAAAGCAGTTAATTCACAGTTTTAATTATGATTATAAATTTGAAATTTTGATGAGCACATTTTATTTCATATTTAATTAATACTGATATTAACACATAAGCGCAGTTAATACAGTAAATAATCGTAATAGGTTGCGCAGAATTTACTTTGTTTAAATAATTAAGAATTTACCTGCAGGGTTTGCACCACTGATTCTGCTGGTCTAATCCAAAGCGCGCTCGACACTTTTTCATATTGTTGCCTAGGAGAATATATAAATGACATATAGATAAATATGATATAGTATTTAGTTGAATATAATATTAGTTGGTTAATGAACATAATATGGTTGTTGTTTTGTTAGTTGTTAGGGGCAGCAGAACATTTACTCGCTGAGAAGCATTCACTACAATCACTGACTAAGTTTAATTAAAAGCACACACATACACAGTGAGGAAAGCAGAGTGAGAGAAGATATACACTACAAGAAATGAGGACAGAAAAACAATTAATCAATATTTACATATATTAGTGATTACTTGACAGCTGTAGCTGTAATTATTATTTTCTTTAGCTAGTTTCCACTTAATAAATAATTAAATAAGGGTTTAAAGTTATTTATATTTTTTATATTTAATTATTCTTTTGGTATTTATCTTTAAATTTATTATTGCTTTATATCTCTTATATCTAGCCAGTTTCCTCTGATAGATATATATGTAATAATAATAAATATCAGTAAAAAGATAAATAGTTAAATAAGCAATTTAAACTATTTATGCATTATAAATATAAATATTGTATTCGTCTTTATATTTATACTTGTATTTATTAATATTAATTATTATTTATTTATCAGTGGAATTTAGCTATTTATTATTTGACTATTTGCACCAGCTAATTACTAATTAAGCGGATGATTTCCATTTGTCGACTGTTAATTAGTTCATTCATTAATTATTAAATATTAATGCAATACATATACGAATGCACTAAATGATTTACTTAATTAAATACAATTACAATTTATATGCCATATTCGTGTTTAATTTAACATTAATTTAATCTCAATCAAATTTTTTTCATATTTTTTGTGCAGGACAACGCTTGATGAATGTTTGAGCGATTGATTGCATGATTAATGTATGATTTATCTGCATATGTGTACTGATTTTATTTTTTTGCATGATATTCTTTCGACTGGCGCCGAAAATAAAAACTGCCCTCACACACTTATTTATATATATTATATATATATATATATATATATATATATATATATGTATATATATGTATATGTATATAGGCAAAAGTCGGCTGTCAATTAGATCCTATATGATTTATATTTTTTGATTATAATTAATTATAAATTTTACTAATCGTTTCTGAATTTTAGGACTTATATAAGCCCATATATTGATTCCAATTGCAAAGCCTTGACCACAATAAGTGTTTCTAATTATTTCTCATTTATGTACATAAATTCATTTTTATATATGTTTATAAAAAACAAAATTAGGAATATATATTTTTGGATCAGATTTCTTTTTCTTCTTGGTATTTGGTTTTTGGTTTTTTTTATATATATTTATTTTTGTCGTTCAGACAGAATGTGATGTTATAAAGAGAGAGATATATGTATATATAGGGAAATCTAACCTCCGCCGCCGCCGCCATCATTGTTGTTGCTGCTGTTTGCGTCTTGTTTCCGTTTCCGCTTCTTGCCACGTGTGGCATTTGTGCGCGAACTCCAATCGGGATACATTTGCATGTGCAGCTGGCGTTCCCTTCTAGCCAGCTCATAATATTTCGCCTGCTCCTCGCGGCCCAGCGCATGCCACTGCGTGGACGAGGGGGGGGGGGGAGGAGGGAGCGGATTTCGAAGGGGATTTACGCGACAATATTTTGTATATTTGTATATTTTTGTTTCGATTTTTTTCGTTTTTTATTTTATTTTTTTGTTTTTTTTTTATGCGTTAAGCGCAGTTGGAAAATGTTGAAAAAATAAAGATAGATATAAAAATTAATCAAACGTTCGTTCAGTTTTTTTCTATTTCTTTTACATGCTAGTTTTATGTAATTTATTATGTGTGACGACTTTTTCATTCTGGTAACGGAAAGCATCGGTTCTTAAAATTTTTACACTGCGCAAAATATAGTAGTAGTTGTTGTTGAAAAGCTTTGACGGATCGATCTGGTAGACGGTTTCGGGTATGCATGCATTCGCCAATTGAAAGTCCACACAGAGAATATATTCAGTTTCAATATATATATATATATATATATATATATATATATATATATATGTGATTTCTATGGAAATGAAAGCATTAAATAAAATGAAGTTTTCGTTTTGGTTTTCTATCTTTTCCCGTTTTTTTTTTTTTGGACTTTGCTTGCCAATTGAATAAATACAATAATTGTATATATATTTTTTGTGTATATATTTTTTTTGTGTGTGAGCGTGAGGAGTGTATTTCAATATTATTATTATTATTAATATTACTTTTATTATAATTGCCAATTGAAACCCCTTAGAGATATGTAGATGTAATTAAATATATGTAGCCCTAAAAATAAATACTAACTGCTCTCTTAAATGTATAATCCAGAGTTTATCGAAGATGGGGAGTGGAATTTTATGAGAGTCTTTGGATGTTTCGATTTAAGATTCCTTTCTTATAGATAATATGCTAAGTAAGAAAATTTACAAAACTAATTACTTTTAAAGTAGCAATCGAATTTTAACAATTAAAAATAAATTATAAAGTCTATTCCTGAAACCCTAAGCTTCATTTTCTAGCTGATATATTAGTTAATTATATGTAATTTATGTTCTAAAGAATTCAAAGCCAAATCATGAACCAAAACCAAATACAAAAAAAATTCCATAATATATATATAATATTATTAATTATAATTAAGTCTGGAAAAGAAAAAACAACCAAAATTAAAAATGTACACAAGCGTAGCAAGACCTTTTTTCCAAATTTATAAAAATATACGTAGAAGCAGCTAAATATATATAACTATAGTCTGTGTCTAGTCTAAGTCTAGTCTAGTTTTAATTTTGTTGGTTTTCGAGGGGTTTTGGTTTGTTTTTGTTATTTTTAGGGTATTTTACAAGTGTTTGTTTATTCTAATTATTTACACAAATTACAATAAATAGTTACATTTTTTAAAATTTAAAATTTTAATTTGTTAGTTGTACTATATTGTTGTTTGTAATTTGATATAATGTGCTTGTTGTGTGTTGTTATTTTTGTTGTATGCATGTTTTTTTAATGTATTTTTAATGGAAATCGAAACAAAAAACATAAAATCGGAATGCGGTTAGAGAGAGTAATTAGAATAATAATAAAGAAAATAGTGTAACAAATTTGAGCATAATTTTTTTTGTGTTTTTTTTTTAGTGCAATACCTCCCGAATCCGCTGTCGATCTGTCTTTTTTACGCTTTTTCTTTTTCGAGACGTAACCGTAGTTATCTCGTGCGCTCCACCCCGGATACAATTCCATATGCAATTGGCGCTCTTGTCGCGCCTTTTCGTAATATTTGCTTTGTTCTTCGCGGGATAGTTCGTGCCACTACAAAATTAATCATCATCATTAATTTTCCATCAATTTTTTTTTTTTATATCAAAACAAAAACAAAACAAAAAAACTTAAAAATGTATTTTCAATTATTAGTTGATTATTATTTTTTTTTTTTTTGCAACTGCTTTGTTTCTTTCTTTTTTTTAAATGGAACCCTCTAATCTATAATACTGCTTTGAAGTTCTTCAGTTAGTTTTGTCATTATTCTAAAACATGTAGTGAGTTTATCACTGAAATAATTGAGAAACACATTCGCAGAGCTTTGGAAATTTGTTTCCCCCCACTAAAAACTATATTTTTATTAAAGCTTCAATGATTATATATTAAAGATCGGTCAACTTCAGCTTACCCGTCGCCCCAGTATCTGATTGATCGCTGCCGACTCCTTAAGGGTGCATTCGGCGACGACTTTGGCACGCATCTCCTTCATGTAGAGCATAAATGCATTCAGCGGCTTTTTGATATGCGGTTTCTTCTTATCGCTAGAACTATCTTTGCAATCGTTGCTATTTCCCTGCGAATTCGATGAGCTTTTCATATCCAAGTTTCTGCAATTACAACGAGCATATAAATTATATATATTATATAAAGAGAGTATATATATTTTGTATATGAGTAATAAAAGACACATTAATAAATATTTATTAGCTTATTTAAGTATATATATATATATATTTTTTATTTTATAAATTTTTAAATAAATATATATATATGTACTTATTATAAAATAAAGAATATTTATATATATATATATATATATATATATCTTTATTTTATGTAATATTAAATATATATATAATATATACAAAACGTAATCGTATACTATTTGATCTAAGTTACTGAATTTTAATTTTATTAAATCTGAATTAACATATTATTTAATCCGAATTTTAATTAAGCATACTACTAAATCTAAATTTATGAATTACAATACTATTTAATTGAAATTAGAATATAAGAATAATAAATTCGTCTGAACTAAAATACTATTTAAAATAAGTTACAGAATTAGAATACTATTCAATCTAAGTTATTGAATTATGAATTAGAATACTATTTAATTAATTCATTTAGTAACTGGATTAGTAGTTTAAAAAATGATAAACAGAAAATGATACGGTTGCTTAAAACAGGATAACTCCTATTTAAACATTACTGTTTTATATTCGACAAATACAAATATATAAATAGCCATAGACATTTATATTAAATTTAAATTGTTTTAGTCTTATAACTGTGCTTATATTTAAAATATTTATAAATAAGTCTCTATCTTTATTAATATTAATATATATTAATATTTATTTGTTTCAGTATTTATTACTCAAGTATGATAAACATATATATATATTTTTATACAATGATACCGAAGGTATATAGTATATTGGGTTTGTGCAATGTCCGTCATGCTATCCGTCTGTATGAACGCGCATTTCTTCGACACCCTTAGAGATAAAGATTTGAAACTTGGAACATATACTTGAAATTATCCTCAAAAGTTAAAGTGTCAAGGTTTTAGTACTACGTTCACCAGGGAGCTAGAAAATCGTTAAAATAGATTTTCGCAAATTGATAAACCCACATATTGTTGGTGTATATCGACAAGACCATATATCTCACGCCATTTGAAAGCTTAAGTCACCAAATTTCCATCAAGCCTGGGTTTTCGCTAGGTCCTGATGGAGTCCCAGGATGTGTACTTAAGTACTGTTCTGAGTCTATTTGCAAACCTTTACTTAAATTATTTACCTTGTCTGTCGATAGTTGTTGTTTGGAAGGAATCCTTTATTATTCCTCTCCACAAAAATTGCTCAAAGTCCAATGTAAAAAACTACAGGGGTATTTCCAAACTGTCCGCAATACCTAAGGCATTTGAGAAAATAGTAACAACTCAACTGCAACACTTATGTAGATCTATTATTTCACCATTCCAGCATGGTTCTGTGAAATTTAGGTCACTACCACTAACATTCTTGAATTTACTTCACTTGTGATCAAAGGATTTCAGAATAAAATGCAAACTGATGTCGTTTATACAGACTTCAGTAAAGCCTTTGATTCCGTTAAGCATTGTCTCCTTCTTCACAAACTAAACCTTATAGGATTTCCTACTAACTTTCTTACATGGATTTGGAGTATCTTAATAACAGAACTCAAAAAATTGTATTTAAATCTGTACTTTCTAAACCTATCCTAGTCACCTCTGGGGTACCAGGGTAGTCACCTGGGCCCAGTGCTTTTTGACCTATTTATTAATGACCTTCCTTCAGTAATGTTGAATTCTAACACAAGCTTAAATTTGATAAGCATATTAAATTCACTGTCAACAAAGCTTTTCAAATTCTTGGTTTTATTAAGCGCTGGTCAAAGGAATTTGATGACCCTTATACGACCAAGTTACTTTTCACTTCTCTTGTACGTCCAGTTCTGGAATATGGATCTTGTGTGTGGTCTCCACAATATCATATTCACCAAAGTAGATTGGAATCTGTGCAAAAGAGATTTCTACTTTTTGCGCTTCGTCACTTTGACTGGGGTGTACTGCCTCCAACTCAAATAGGCTTCTTCTTAGGAGTTGTAAAATTACTTAAAGGCGAAGTCGACTCAACTGCGTTGATGAGCCAAATAATTTTTTCTGTACCCTCTAGACAGTCTCGTTATTATCTCCCACTTTCTCTTAATAGTTGTACTACTATTCGTTTCGAGTACTCTGTAATGATTATAATAAACTATATCATGTAATCAATTCAGAGTACTCCATTTCTTTAATTAAAAACTCAATTCTAAATGTCTTATCTAGTGATTAACTTTTTTGCATGTACATGGTGGATCTTAACTAAGTCTTACTAATTATTTTCTTACTAATTATTTTTGGTCTGATTGTGTTTTCTGGGTTTTTCTCAATTCATGCAACAAATGTTGGACAATTTTATTTTCTACCCCCAGAAATCTTAGTAATCTAGAATAACAAAAAAAAAAAAAAAATTTAATTCTTATATATCTTATGAAAATATTTAGTATTTTTTAATTGATTTAAAATGTTAATTTTATTTTAAATTTAATTTAATTCCAATTTTTAATTTTGTGTTTTTGGTGTCGACTGACTTTAGTTGACAAATAAATAAATTAAAATTTGAAAGGTATATTGCTAGTAACACCATTCATCTGTAAACAAATTTCGGACCACGACCACTCCCGCCCTTAAAAAAAACATAAATGCCCATATCTCCCGCATATTTAGGAGCTGCAAACTTGAATGGAAGATTATTGGAACCTTCTTCTTTACCTTTTTTTCAACCACTCCCACTCCCGTCCGCAAAATCTCGAAAAGTTCATACCTTCCATAATTTAAGAGCTATAGTTGCCAACTTCGAAGAAGGGTTACTATCTTATATTTACCTCAATCTGAATGGCAAAATTAGACAGTATTTCTTGCCTGCACACAAATTATTGTGTCATAGTATTTCGCTGTCGGTTACGTTCGACTGCAACGTTCTCTATTTATATATACATAATTAAGAAATTCAAATTTTGTTAAGCCTGTTATATATGTTTAAATATTTGCACATACGTTTGTTATCAAATTTATAAGTTCTTATATATTTTCAATATTATATATAATATATATTATGTATGTTTCTATGAAAAATTACATTTTTTTAAGCCTTGTGCCAATGCTCAAATCGTAGGGTGCATCCGAGGACATGGACGACAAGGAGGACATGCCGTCAGCACAGCTGTCCGCCGGATTGACTTGATGAAGGACAGTTGCCGCTGGAGGACATCCGGCGCCAATGCCCGCTGCTGTAGTTAGTGCATTAAACTGTGCCTTAAACATGTTCGAAATGGCGCGTTCCTGGAGGGCAGCAACTGACGTGGAGGAGGCGGAGGCGGAGACATCCCTAAAGACTGGAGGTGCCGTTGTGGAAGAGCATGAGGAGGAGGAGGCAGCCTGACTGCTTGGCAAAATAGCGAGCACGTTATAGCCGGTTGTGCAAGCATTCAAATCCTGATCTGCTGTCAGAGTTGAAGATGAGTTTGAATTTGTATTATTTATGTTTGTTTTATTTGCATTATTTGTGTCGATCCGTCGCGCATATCTTGATTTGCGACGATGATGGTATTTATGGGAGGCACTCGTTGCCGGTACGGCGGCAGTAACAGTAGAGCAGCTGCTATTGCTGCTCGTCGGGGGTGTTGAGGGTGTTGGTGGAAATTGTATTTCGGTTAAATAAACCGAGTCATTGGTGGCATTCGTGTGGCAACGATTTGTGGCGGGTGAGGCTCTATTTAAAATGCTAATATTTTCTGGTATTTTGCAAGAGTTGGCAGGTGTTGTATCCTGCAGCTTTGCTAGGGTTGCATATTCTAGTAGAATTTCAACGGCGGTATTGCAATTTTCCGGCTTGATTTCGACGGGATTTTTATTATATTTACTATGCCAAATGCAGGGCGGAGTTGATGGGGAAGATTGCTCCAGCTCCAGCTGCTCATCTTCTGCCTGCTCCTGTTCCAAATGCTCCTGCTCCTCTTCCTCCTCTGTTGGATTGGAGTCACTGCTGGCAATGCTCTCACTATAACCATTCCTCACCACAGCTGCTGCTGCTTGCTGCAATATTAAATTCTCAATGTCCTGTAAACTGCGTGGGTTTTGAGCCTGCTGCTGCTCCAGCTCCGGCTGCTCCAGCACATCCTCAGCTGTGCTCTCCGCGGATAAGGCAATTGCCGCCAGCGCCATTACATCATGTGTGGCTGTGTATTGCTGACTGCTCCTAGTTGTAATCGGATTTAAACCTAATCTCTGCAGACTACGCAAATAGTAAAGTTCCGCACTGCTCCACTGCTGATAGAGGCGACGCACTTGCAACAGCATTGCCTCGATCTTGCAACGATTTGTGGCCAGCTGACGTTGCACGGTCAGCTCCAAGTTGGAACTTGAGCTGGAGGAATTGTCCTGTTCGAATCCCGCACTCAAATTCATCTGAAATTGTGTGGAGAGCATTGTTAACTGCTCCAATCCTTTTTTAATATCAAAGAGCACTTTTTTTTGTGCCTGAAAAAAATAGCATTGTGAGGCTTTTGCTCCCGTTTGAACATCCTTTTTCGATTTGCTACTTGTAGGCTTAAGTTTCATTTTGGAACTGGTTTGCCAGTTGGAATTTAAGGATACTATATCCAGATTGGAACGATTCTGATTTGGAGTCTGTTTTTTACTCTCATTTAAATTTCGATTATTATTATTATTATCCTGTTGCATGGATGATACTGTAGCTACTCCTCCTGCTCCTCCCCCTGCTCCTGCTCCAAATGCAGACTTGCTCAAGCCGGAGAATTCTAGGATATGAACTCTTCTTTCTCGCTCCTGTTCCAGGCTTAATTGCGGTGTTTGCAGAAATTGTGCATACAACATTTGTGTGGCCAAAAGTTGTTGTTGTTGCTGTTGTTGTTGTTGCTGTTGTTGTTGTTCCTGTTGTTGTTGTTGCTTCTCCAATTCCCAGTTGCGTTGTGGTTCCTCCATTTTAGACCATTGCTGCAGCAAATCCTGTTGTTGTCTTAAAAGCAACTCAGACATTAAAGTCGAGCTGGCAGTTTGCGGAGTGTGAAAAATGTGATCCTCCATTCTGGCATCAATACTACTAATATTAATATTACTACTATTATATTTATAATTATTATTTATATTACTATTATTTTTAAAATTATTATTATTTTTATATTTTTTTTTATTATTATTTATTATTTTAATTATTATTATTTTTTATATTATAATTATTAATATTTATATTATTATTATTATTATTATTGGCCTCTTTGATTAGTGTGTCAACTCGTTTGGAAAAGTCCTTTGGCTGCTGCTCTTTTTGTTCCTTGCTATTCTCAATCGTTGTTTTTCATTATTATCTGCGTAGACCTTTCTATAATCCAAGGATCCTCTTCTTAAGTTGAGAGCAATATCTGAATAATTCTTCGCACTCGCTGTGGCCATAACACAGCTACAGTTTCCTTTCAATAGTTGCGCACTTCATTTGTCTTTTCTCTCTTGACCTACACCACTCACATTAAGAGCGCGTAGTCGTATAGAGAGTAGATGCTAATCACTTTGCATTGCCCTCTTCAAAAATAAAAAAAAAAAATATTACATATTGCCTCTAAGCTCATTCTTTCTCAATCTGTGACTATTTTTATATTAAAAGCAAGCATTTCAGCTAATTAATTTGCATGCCTCTCTTTATGCTTTCGTTCTCTTTAAAAATAAACTCTGTCTCTCAATTTTGCCACTATGATTATTATTTATTTTCACATACACACTGCAGCTATTTTTAGATTAAGAGCAAGTAGTCCTGCAAAGAGTTTCTACTACTTATTAATTTGCATGCCTCTCTTTTTGCTCTCTTTTAAAAAGCTCACTCGCACTATATTTTGCCCTTATTCTCACTTCCCACTTGCGTGTTTAGTTACAAGAGAGAGAGAGAGAGCAACAGTGACGCGACAGGCGCAGAAGCCTAAACAATATAACCCTGTTGCCTGCCTGTTGCGGATTTCAAGCATATTTTTGAGAGCATGCCTACAAAATTAAACACACACACACACACATATATACAGGCGTGCAGACATAGAAAAGGTTAAACAGTGTGTACAATGCAAGTAAATAAATGAAGTGTTAATTTACATTTATTTATTTATTTAATAAAAATCAAACAAGTATAACTGAATAAATATATTAAAAAACTGCATTTATGTGCCAATCCCAATTCCATATTCCACTTTACAGACAGCATTCAACTGTTATGATTGTGTTACAATAAAGTTCTCTTTGCCGTGTCTGTGTGTGTGAGTTGGTTAGGTATCCCTGTTGTCTACTTATGTATGTGTGTGTGATCTGATTTATGGTTGACGCTTTAAACACAATTAATATGTGCGTGTGTATGTGTATGGCTTTGTGTGTGTATGTTAATTTAATGTAGATACATTTTCTCTAATTACAGCAGACAAGTCGTATTTTTTTATTAGATAAGATTTAAGGCTTTTTTCTATGTATCTCACAGTTATGCAATTTACAATTAAATAAATTACTTCACTGTATTGCACACACACGCACACACATAGAGGCACACGCACACATATCTGCATCGAATGCATTCAGAATTCCGAATTTCGTTTTGCTTTGCTTTGATTTTCAGCATATGTTGAGAATATTTTTTGCATTGCAACGTTTAACAATTGCAATAGATTTATTATTATTAAAAACTGTTGTATTTTCTTTGCACACAGTTTATATTTTTTATTTGTATTTGTATATTTTTTTGAGATTTTTCGCTAACGAGTATAAAACTGTCTGCCCATCAATTTGACGAATTACTTCCGACTTTGGGGGCTTTTAAAGCTAACAATTTGCACTGCTATTCGAGACTCTATTCGCATGGCACTCTTTCTGTCCTTCTCTCGCTCGTTCGCGCTCTTTTGCAGAGAGAGAGAGAGAGAGAGGCCGGCGTGCCCTAGTGCAGTAAAGGTTTACGCCGCGAGAGAGTGAGTATAAGCGAGAGAGAAAGCGTGTGTGTAAGAGCGTCTAAGAATTAGAGCAGGGGCAGGTGGCGCCATCTGTGAGGGGAGTGCAATGTAAAATTTGCAATTTATTAGTTAGTTTTGTGTTGAGCAAGCCTCTAGCGACAGCTAAGAGAGATACTTACGGAAATAAGCAGAATAGTGGACAAGAATATATGTAAAACTGTAAAAAATAACAGCTATCGTTTCAAAAAAGATACTTAAGTAGTAGCAGTTAATTTAAATTTTAAAGTACTGTGTCAGATATTAACATTATTAACAAGCACTGAATTTTTTTGCTTTGCAACTACTAATAATAGGAAATATATAAATATAGCTATTTATTTATTTATTTACAGCTTTAATTCAACTACTAATTGTAAACTAACAATATTTCACATGAATGGAGTACTTATAAATTGCAGTTCGTTGTTGCAAACAGTTGTGTGTTGCTAGTAATGCACAAGCGGCGCCATCTATTGCACGAAATTTTTATTGAGGAAAAAACAACTGGAAATTTCCCTGCTTATGTTATTTACGTGTGTTTGTGTGTTTTTTACTAAAGGAAAAAGCAGATAAGATAAAATCTGAATTTCTGCTTTCAGCTTTGATAACAGAGCTAAGCATTTATTATAAGCGCAGCAAATATTGCAAGAGAGAAACTAATCAATTCAATTTTAATTTCAACATGAAATAAATGGAAATAAAAATGCATTTTCAATTCTAAATAAATCAAAAACTTAATTTAGATTAAAGTGAAAATAAATCATAAGATTAACTTTACAAAATATACTTTCAGTTTGCTTCTTTTTTTTTTTTTTTTGAATACCTAAATTCCATCTTGCAATAAATAAATGGGAATGTTTCCTTTTTAAGGGTTGCAAGTTTTGAATTTTTAAAGGCGCAGACGCAAACCAATCGACAACTGTCCAATGACAAACTTAATATTTCTGTAAGTGTGTGCATAACACATACATACACAAACATACATACATACATACATTTGTATGGGAAAGTGTGAAACGGGGGTTAAAATTAAATATGGCGTCTGTATGAATAAGGCACCCACACATTCAAATTTTGCAAGTGTGTGTGTGTGTGTGTGTATATGTATGTATATTTGTGTGTCGACGTTTTAATGACCGAGTGTGAAACTAACTGATTGGGGATCAGAAAAAACAACAGAAAACAAAACAATAACTAAAAAATAAGTAAGCAAAAGCTACAATACAAATCCAAGCAGATGGTGTACGACTAATAGCAACAGCATCCTTAACTGAAATTTTTAATAAATTTAATGTAATTTACTCTGTTGCTCTAAAATATGCTTTTATAGGCTTAGGAATATTTCTATTTGTATATTATATAAATTTAAGCTATTTCTAATTTATACTTAAAGCTTAAGAATTTGCATATATATTTTTAAATTTTTAATATCTTGCTTAATATTTATATTTTAATTATAGATATCATTTCAATTTTATATATTTCTCTATATTTATATTGAATTTAAAAATATAGAATATAGATGCAATTTAATCTATTGCTATATGTTTATATTTATAAATTAAGAATATTATTAATAATTATAATTATATAATATGCTCATATAATAAATTAAGGACAACTTATATAAATATAATTAATATAGATGTAATTTATTCTTTTGCTCTATATTCAGATTAATTAATTGTAAATATGTCTATTACTATTTAATACATAATTAATTTAATAAATATTAATCTGTACATTTATAAATTAAGTATTTTTCTATATATTATTTCAATTAAATCTATTTTCATTTATATTTACAAATAAAAGATAATGTATATAAATATAATTATATGTACAGAAAAAAGTATTATGTATGTTAATTATTTAAATTTAATTGATCTAGATCTACATATATATTTATAGTTTAAGTGTTATATATAATTATATAAATGTGGAAATCTCACCTTGAATATCGATTGTTCGTTGTGCTATCCTGTACGCCGCAATCCTGTTTAGAACTGGACGCCACAATTGCTGGATGCGAACTTAAAACGTGATGCGGTGTGGCATGCACCGAAGGCAACAAACTCGGTGAAAATCGAAATGGGAAATCGCTAAAAATTTAAATTTAAATTTAAAATTTATATATGTAATAAATATATGCATATATCAGGCACCTGGGCAACGTTGTATTTATTGGTAATGAGGAGGGATATGGTGTTCTAAAACTAGATGCCGAGTAAACCGACGGTGTGTGCCTGAAATTAAATAATATATAATATATTTAATATATTTAATATTTAATATTTAATATTTAATATTTAATCTTTAATATTTAATAAATAAGGATGTCAGCGGAAGGAGTTGGGGGCAATCACATCCTTAGCCAAAAAAATGCCCAACGACTTTCAGACGAACTTCCCCTATTGGTCCAACCTAGGGACGAAATGGCAGCCGAATACATATTCGAGCGAAATTTCAAAGTTCATTTGAGTAGTAAAAAGGAACGTCACTAAATTACATCCATCCTATGAAACCGCACACCATAAAATGGTACACCGACGGATAACTCATCCAGGGTACAGGCCTTGGAGTGGTGGCCCCTCGGATATCTTATCATGAATCCCTAGGAACGCAAACTAGAATATTTCAAGCTGAATTTTGTGCGATAGGAAGGTGTGCGGAGCTTAATCTGGTGCGTAACTATCGGAATACAGATATAGCCATCATATCCGACAGTCAAGCAGCAATAAATGCCATTAGTGGAACGAAAATTACCTCAAAAGTAGTCCATGAAGCACGATCCAAACTTGACCAACTCGGGACAATCAATAAGCTCACCCTAAGATGGGTCCCGAGCCACACGGACATAGTAGGGAACGAATTGGCCGACAGGCAAGCAAGATTGGGGATAGAGAGATCCCTAATAGGACCTGAACCATATTGTGGCATTGGAAAGCATACAATACGGCAGGAACTTAGAAACGAAGAAAGACAGAGGAGACAGCGGAGCCGGGCAGAGACACCAGGACTCCGACAAGCCAGATGTCTTTTGGGTGGCTATAATCAGGAGCGATTTAAGCAGCTAATAATTATGAGTAAAAATATTCTTAGAATACTCACCGGTCTACTAACGGGACACTGTAGATTAAGAAGTCACCTAGCCAAGGTAGGTATAATTAGTATCGGACTCTGCAGGTTCTATGAATGTGAGGAGGAATTCTCAATGCACATCCTAGCAGAGTGTGTTGCCTTAGCGAGGAAAAGATGTAGCATCCTATGGACGCATGTCATGAAAAACAATGACATAGTAGCCCTCAACCCAATAAAGATTCTAGCATTTGTGCAGGAGCTTGGGTCGATGGAGGAGCTTTAGGCCCAGAAGGGGGCACACCCCCAACTTAATAATAATAATAATAATTTAATAAATATAATTCTGAATATTCAGAATTTGAACTTAATAAACATTAAACTGTGCATATATAAAAAGGTTTATAAATATTTAAAATACTTTTAATTTAATAAATATTAAACTGCACATATTAAATGAGTCGTTTAATATTGAATATATATTCTGTTTTCCATTATAAACTCACCAGGATGCTACTTGAGACATGTCGGGACTAAGCATCGGATAAGGATATTGACTGGCAGCAAATGGATACAAAGCTGGACGTGTAAGACCTGAAAAACACCAAAACAAAAATAGTTATTCAATTAATTTAAGAGTAATTTGCCTAATATTAGCTAAAAATAGGAAATTTTATTTATTAAAAAACACCATTTCAACTACCATTCAATATTTAACAGCTTGAATCGAGCACTCTGTATTGGAGTATACTCCAAATCATTTTTGTGAACATTTGTTTATCTATAGGAAAAATCAGTGGTTCCCTTACAAAGTGTGCGACAGCGAGAGAGAGAACAATTGCATTCGGTAATAATATGCAGATAATGCAGATAACAACAAAAGGGGAGGAAAACCTGCCCCCTTTCTTGTTGTCTGCAGATAGAGCTTAAAGTAGTCGTGTAAATATAGGATTATTTAGCGATTTGTACTTTTTCCATTCTCTATACTCTATACTCTGTTCTCTACCTATATATAGTCTCTTTTCGTGTCCTTTTCATTTTAATTGAAAAAAATTTTGTCGCATCTTTCGTTCCCCCTTTTGTCATTTGTTGTCATTTTCAAGTTTTATTGTAGTAAACCAAAGTTGGTTGTATCAAAAAAAAATAAATGAAAAAAAGCGGTTGTCACATGAGAAGGGACGAAAGGATGGCATAGGAAAGGGGTGTAGAAAACGCTGTAGGGTTCTGGTTCTATTCTGGTCAGGGCGACTATTCCCAGCAATCAGCCACGGGCGAAGTGCGTGTGCCGCCTCAGCATGGGTGAGGAGGTTACGGGGTTACAATTCTAGTGACGACAAAAAGGATGTCATCATCATTATTATGTGGTTGTGTGCAACATGTTTTTTATTCATTAGGCGTTTTTTCTTATAGATTTTGTTTTTTTTCTCTCTTGTATTTTAGATTTCAAGTTGAATGAGTCGCACCGTATTAGTGATACTGATATATATATAAGCAAATACCCTTCATGCAGTCGGACAACCCTCAAATGTGTTGCGTTATGAAACATGCTGTTTTTCCATTTCTATAAAGTATACTATTTCCATGTTTATTAAATCTGTCCTATAAAAATGATTTTTATTTATTTATGTAATATGCTTTTATATACAAATGTTATTTCTATATTCATAAAGTCTGATTTACTGCAATAATAATTTTTGGTTATTTATTGAATCGATTAGACGGCTTGATGGTCGTAAGCGTGGAGTCTTTGCATCATTTACATCAATCAGCCTCGGGTTCGAATCCTGCTGTTTGTCTAGTCCAGTAGTAGTCCGTCCTTCCTCCTTTTCTTTATTTGAATAACCTTTCTGTCCAAATCTCTATCCACACGGCACCACAACTGGCCAAATATGGCCCATGTATGTCGAACATCGGTCCGACAACCGTATAACCTACCACCTACCTATTGAATCCGGCTATTTTTAAACCAATATTTTTATATATTTATTAAGTCTGTTGTTCCATTAAGAATTATTTTTCTATAATTATTAAATCTGCTGTTATATAAAATAGTATATTTATAAAGTCTACAACTAGTTAAATCCGATTTATCATATACTTATATAGTCTGTCCTTCTAAGACAAAAAACGAAATATTAATTAATTGTCTGCCATTTGATGGTTTACTTTCACATTTTTAAATTAAAATATTTTAAGGTTTGTAACTTTATAAATATACAACTACTAATTTAAATTCATAGTTTTTTAAATCAAATTGTTATACTTAACATATATTATCGTATCCAAAAAAAAAATGTATATATTATTATTAAAACTATTTACAATTAAAGTCTGATATAATATTTAAATATAGAGTATTATTTAGTCAACTCTGCCACACAATCCATAATTCACATAGCAATTTGCCAGCTTTAAATTGTCAACCCCTCACTGAAAAATGTCATATTAAGGCTTATTACTTTAAAATGGGCAGAGTCCGTTTCCGATACCAAACCCAAACCCAAACCCAGGCAATACTTTGGCAATATTTAAGCTGCGCTGCGCATATCATTACCATGGCATCTCTTTACTAAAAAAAGGCATGTGCCGGTGACGATGCCGATTGATCCTGAGGAACCAGAGAGAGCTCTGTATTCAGTGTCACGAGGGTTGATTCTACACACAGACAACATATAACACACACCAAAAGGTCCTTTTCTGGAGTGGCGTGCAACAGACAAGGGACAAAAGGGAAAATCGAAGGGGCGTTCACAGTTCCAGTTTTAAAAGGGGGGAGAACTGAGAAAAAAAAAACGCCCTCTTTTCAGCACTACTAATAGTCCAGCAATTAGCCGTTTAATCATAATGTAGCCTAGCAGATTTTGTCAAAATACACTATTTAAATACCTGTCGTTTTTCTGAGTGGAATTATTATTATAACTAATATGTATATAAATAATATAAATAATTAAAAGCATGTATTATAAATATATATATATATGAATTATAAAATCATTATTTAATTTAATGTTGAACGCTTTACTGCTAGCGGTAATCGATATAATATACACACAACTGGCTGGCAGTAATCGATAACATTTAAATAGCTAGAATTGTGAATGGTAAACGAGTATTTATATTTATTTTTGTTTATGTTTTATGTTTACATATTTATTTTTATTTTCATATTCATATTTAAAATAATTCATAAGAAATAAAAAAATAAATTTATTTTAATATTGATATTTATTTATATAATATGAACTCGTTGACTCAGATACTGATCAGGATTAGACATATAATTAATGTATTTTTGTAGCTCTTGCTTATTTATTTATATCTAAATATTATCATGGAATATATATATATATATATATATATATATATATATATATGATTACTTTTACCAGATCTTGCCAAAATTATTTCCACATTTAGCAGTGAAAATCTGCTGCACATTTCACACTAAACAAATGGTTTTAAAACTCTAAAAAGACGACATTTTGTCTACAGCATAATCATTAAAATAAACATAATAAATTACACGCCACTCACATAATTATATATCAAATCCCACCACAAACATATGAATAAGTAAATGCATTATTATTTGGCATTATTTAATTCGCCCCTCGATCAACAAGCAGCAAGCAGAAAGAAGCTGGCTGAGATTTTATTGTGTTATTCAATTATTAGTATGGCAGTTTGGCATTGTTAAGGATCATAATGCCGTGTAATCCGCCAGGCAGGCTCTTAAGTGCATGCCTTTTATTTACGCGTTGGTACTCATTAGATTCGACCAGACGAACAGACGGACAGACTGACAGACTGACGGACGGACCATTAACAGAGCCCTTAAGCGGCCAACCACCAAAAAAAAAACCCCCCATGATACAATTTTGAAGCGAGGGAAATTTGGAAGAATGAATGCCGTATGATTTTATACGCCGTAATCGAGCATAGTAGAAAAATCGCATCATGTGCAATTATTATTTCATAATTTGTTTGAATTTCGTATTTAGAGAGAAGAGAGCTGAAAAGGTGAAGGGTGAGAAAGTCAATAGCTTTGCGGTTGGGTTACTTTTTATTGTTGTTTGTTGGGTTTGTTGTGTAGTTCTTGTTACCCTATATATATATATAACTGAGATCGTCAACTTGTTAATTGCCTGTTGCAAGTGCTGTTTTAAGTGGGTTTAGAGTGCGTGTAGTTATTATTAAAATTACATTTACATAATTTATATAAAAAAAATATAGATGTATCTATATATTTAAATATTTAAATTTTTATATATTTACATTTTTCTTTAATTTAAAATATTTAATTTAATTTTTGCTTTTTAATTTTTGTTTTTATAATAATCATGAGAAAGTTTAATTTTAAAGTGTTATTTATTAAAACCTTTTAGAAATATTAAATAAATGTATAAATAAATAGATATAAAGGTATTGCTTGACATTTTCAAGCTTCTTAGCCACATTTACATTAGTTAGTCCAAATAAATGTTTTCATTTACAATATCTATTTTGATGTGAATACTTGAAACAATGAGTTCAATTTTCCACACAATTGCCAAATAATTATCATATTCATGTCATTTTACGCTAAGTCGAACGAATGCGAGCTGGAATAAAATTTGCATTTTAATATCGCGGGGACTAAAGACCATGAAAATGGAAAAGCATTCCTATTTCGATTAGCCTCGAAGTTCTGCTTCAGAATTGTATTTCCCAGAGTACAAATGTATTTAAATAAAATGTAAAGCAATGAAAAGAAAAACAAGGAATTTATTTATAGATTTATATATAAAGATTATAAATTAAGCATTGTCTGAGGACTACAGACTTGATTGTCAATTAATTTATTATTACTTTTTCATTATTACTATTATTATTTTTATTATTATTATGTTCATTTTCTTATTTATTTATAAAAATTATATTCTTCGCTTTTTTTATTATATTATTTCCGTTTTTTTTTTTTTTTTTAAGTATATTGAAATTTATTCATTAATGAAAATATTTACATACATAGGCTTTACAACAGATCTCTATAATAATAGTAAGAATAAGGCATGCATCAACAAATTGTCATTATTTAACATATATATATTTTTTTTTGCTTACCAATTGCTTTGGGATCCAACTGATAGGGAGGTATTCCACAGTGGGCGGGCGGTGGTGTTGTTAACGGATCTCCATTGTGGCAAAAGAAAGGCGGCAACCCAATTTTATTGGCCTGCAAATAAGAAATAAAAAAATTCATGTAAAGTTAACTAAATAATTTTGTAAATACAGTGTCTACAAGCGAATTAGAAGCAGCGTCAAGCAAAAAATGTAATTGCCTGCCATAAACTCATTATTCATTATGTTTCAAAAATTCCAAAAACCGATGGCAGGTACATTCAATAACCACCGAAATGAATATATGACCCTAATAAACTTCGATTACCCCACCTGCTAGGTCGGGTTATGTAAAATAGTACCTAAGTTAGGCTCAAGCCCTTTTGGAACAGTTACATTATGGACACCTGGGTGCCATACAACCCGGATTTTTTTCGTCAGGTTGAATATTTTCGGTATAAATAGACCAATCCTCCGTGGTCAGTTTAGTTTTTTCTGCGTTTCGGGTGCAACAAGCCAACAAGGACTATGGGCAACCGGACTACCATTGATCAACGGAAAATCATCCTGGAACACTCAAAAATCGGATAATCATATCGCCAAATAGCTAAAATGGTCAATCTAAACACCTCAACTGTGTTCTACATCATTTGGAGTTTTGTTGACTAAAATCGGACAGAGGACAAGGGCGGAATGGCACCAAAACCCGATTTTCACCGAGCAGGACGAGAGGGGGATCATCAGTAAAATAAGGGGAAATCTTAACCTATCGGTTCAAAAACTAACTCAACAGGTGCAGGATGAAATAAGCAAAAAGTTCAAAGTGGGAACTGTGCTCCAGTTTCTGTCCAACCATGACTTTAAGACCCGTGTACCACGGAAAACGCAATTTATAAAAGCAATAAATAGAGGATCTAGGATGACGTTCACCAAAATCCACTTGGGCAAGGATTTGGAGTTCTGGAACACAGTCATATTTGAAAGTACAAATTCAACATTTTTTGTCGGACGGATGGAATTATGTGTGGCGACAGTCCAATACCGGGCTGAATCCCAAACACTTAAAGGCAACAGTCAAGCATGGCGGAGAAAGTGTAATGGTATGGGCATCCATCTCGGCAGCCAGTGTCGGAAATTTGGTGATTATTGATACAACAATGGACAAGTATGTGTACTTTGATATATTAAAGGAAAAATTACTCTAAAGTGCCGAGAAGCTAGGAATCCGACGTACTTTCCGGATCTACCAGGACAAAGACCCCAAGCATAAGTCCGGAATAGTACAGTCCTGGCTTATCTGGAACTGTCCCCACATCATAATTTCACCGGCCCAGCCTCCAGATTTAAATGTTTTTGAAAATTTGTGGGCTCTGCTGGAAAATAACATCCGGAATCACAAGATATTTAAGCTTTTATATGCCAAATATTTAACTTTTTATATTTAGAAATAACATTAATCGATTAAAGCTTGAAACATCATTGCGAGTGTATATAAATTACGGAAACTGTAATGAGAACATTTCAACACTACAAACTTTTAAAGAGTTCGAGTTTGGGTCCGAGTCAGAGTTCATTGGACTTTTGTTGACCTCTAGCGGTGACTTCGCTTAACCTGACAGCAACTGCAGCCAAAGCAGGCATTGCAGAAATGCGCACAGATAAACAACGGCTGAAAAACAGAGAGAGAAGGAAAGAGAAAGAGAGGCTAAAAGGAGAGCGGACAATTGGTAAACAGAACGCAGTATGCAGTACGCTTCCCCTCCCCCCTCCATTACTTAAGGAAGCAGATACACTATCCCACTCTCTCTGCCTGCACATCCTCATTGCGCAGGCATTGTTAACAAAGTGCACATTATCAATTTAAAGGCAGTCCGAATTAATGTACTTTTTAATATAATCATCCATGATAAATACTTTTAAGCTTGGGCAATGAATTTATTCAAATGTTTATTCAATTTTCTGTTCATTGAGTGGATAAAAATGGCAAAAGCTCTCTTTCTCTCGCTCTCTCGCCTAGAGCTCTATTTCACTCTCACTCCTCTATTCCTGATTTCGACTTTACAAAATGGTAAAAAATTTCTCTTAAATTAATCTCACTGCCTTTTTATACCCTTAACCCATTAAAAATGGTTAAAAAGGGTATAATGGTTTTGTGCAAATGTATGTAACAGGCAGAAAGAAGCATCTCGTTCGCTTCGTTCTGCCTGTTACATACATTTGCACAAAACCATTATACGCTTTTTACCAATTTTTAATGGGTTCAGGGCATAAAAATGTTAAAAACGGTCTCTCGTTTCAAGTTCTCTGCCTCTCTCTATTAATTGCATTTCATTTGTTCATGTAGCTTAAGCATGTCTAAATATGTTCAAAGCGCGCTCCCAATTAGCACTCTCCTCCTCTATCACTATTGCATAAATATACCAATTACTCTTTTTCCGCTTACTAGATCATTTGGCTTAGGCGTGGATAACAAAAGCTTTCTCATCCTCTTTCTGGACATCGGAGTACAAAGAACAGCTGCCTGGCGACTGAGGCGTCAGCTTTCAAGTTATTGTCAACTTTGTATGTTCAATGTAAATAAAAAACTAGATAGAACGTTGCAGTCGGCCGTAACCGAAAGCGAAATACTATTATACCATACAATTTTGCGACTATAGCTTGCAAATTACGGCAGATATGAGCATTTTAAATTTCTAGGGACGAAGTTCCTGGGGGCGGCGGATGTGGGCGTGGTCCAAAAATTTATATGACAATCCTTGGAGGAGGTTACCAGAAAATTACCTTCCAAGTTTGGTTACTCTATCTTTAAAATTTTCGGAGATATACGGAGTTATCGATTTACAATCGGAATTGTCGATTATAGGCGCAGGTGTGGGCGTGGCACCACCAATTTGTTATCGGTTCTTAAAGGCGATTACCAGTAATATACCTACCAAATTTGACGTTCCCTACTCAAAAACTGCGGAAGATATAGCCATTTGAAAATTTTAGGGGCGGAGGTGATGGGGGCATCGGAGGTGGGCGTGGCACATGCCAATCTTTCAAGTACCTCGCCAACAACCTACCAACCAAAATTGGTGACCATATCCATTAAATTGAGAGAGATATGTGTATTTATCGATTTTCTAAAATCGAATTTCGCGGTTTTCTAGCTCCCTAGTGGACGTAGGTCCAAACCCAAGACACTTTAACTTTTGAGGGTATTTTCCAATATTCGTTCCAAGATTCAAGTCTCTATCTCTAAGGGTGTCGGAGGAACGCGCGTTCATACGGACGGACAGACAGCATGACAGACATTGAACAAAACCAATATACTATTATACCTTTTTGGTATAATAGTATAAAAATACAAACTTACAAAAATACAAACATTCATATATGTATATGTATGTACACATATTCATATACACAAATATGCAGCTAGATAGTACTATGTGTGTGTGTTTTGTATGCGTATTTTTAAGTTTGTTGAGTATTATCACCAATATTGTTGTTGTTGTCGTCGTACTTGTGGCTTGATGAACAAAACTACAAAAACAACAATAACAAAAACAAGAATAATAACAAGCGACGGCAGCAGCAAGCAGCGGCTACAAAGCAAGCGAAATCGAAAATATGTCTTTAATGTTTGCCGCCGCTAAACGAATATAAAAAGTGCCGCCAACGCCGCTTTCCCTCCACCCGCTACCCAACACTGCCAGCCCCCCTCCTCCTGCTGTGTTGTTTCGACGACTGCTTTGGGTTTTTTATATTTGTTTTACGTCATTTGTTTTTTTCGTTTTTAGTTTAACGTTAAAACTAACGCAGCTACAATTCCAATTTTTAAGCGTTTTTTGTGCGCTGATATTTATCTATATAATATATTAATATTGTTTAAAACAGAAAATTAAATTTGGTGTAACTCCCATTTTAATTTACAGCTGTTTGTTAACACGCTGTTAATTTGACTTTTAAATAGAAAAACACATTTTACATTCTATTATAAATAAATAATACAAATATAATTTAAATGAACTATCCATAAAGCAACGAATTTTGGCGCAACTTACGATAATTCTATATATTTATACCCTTAACCCATTAAAAATGTGTAAAAAGGGTATAATGGTTTTGTGCAAATGTATGTAACAGGCAGAAGGATATATTCTTGATCAGCCGAGTGGATATAGCCATGTCAGTCAGTCTGTCCGTCCGTCTGTGTGAAAACGCGGATCTCAGAGACTATAACAGCTAGAAACTTCAAATAGAATATAAGTTCCCGTATACCAGGCGCAGATAAAGTTTGCTTTGTTTTATCGATAACTTCCGCTGTTTCTCGATTATCGATACATTTCGATATCCAATAGTAACAAATTCCACAATTTAAGAGTCAGAGACTTCCAATAGACTTCGGACACCAAAAACCAAAGTTATAGTCGAAAATATAATTTTATATTGATCTAATTGCTGTCAGCAGCTGCAAACATTTTCTGTATCCATAAATATGCAAGCGCATGTGTGAGAAAGAGATGTCATGATAATCGACGCTAGCGTTAATATATTTTTGTGTATTTTGCAGAGCCCGGTAATATTCTAATATTGTTTCAATATATATATAATAAATAAATAAATATATTTTTATATTGTTTATATATGCATTTAATTAAAAATATACATATTTATAAATACTTGATTTTCAATCTAATTTATAAATTCATATTTATTATTTACAGTTACTCGATGCTCTAATCATAGCTTTACGACCCACAAACCAAACCAAATGCGTTTGAATAAAATGCTTTTTGCTTGACCTGCAATTGCTTTGGAAATGACAGCTTCGATTGAAACTATGCAAAGAGGGTAACGATGAAGCAGATAGCTATTGATCTCAAACATTTTGTGTATTTACATTTTCTGAGGGAAGCAGAAAGCTTCTTTAATTTTTTTGGCATCCAGTGGCTCTTTTGCATAAAATTCCCTTCGCTTGATGAGACACTTTTGCACAGGTGGGGGTTATTTTAAAAGATTAGACCTGGCTTGGCTTGGTAAAAAGTCATACGGCAGAAATTTGCTTATTTGCTGCTGCTGATTCTTTTTTGGTTTCTTCTAGGCTAAAACAATTTACAGCGTGGGATGTATAGGGAGTGCTTTAAATGTTTCCATTACTAATGCTATTAAACTTTAAGTAATATATTAAATCTATAAAGACTTGGCAATAATTACGGACGCTAGGAAAAGGGTTATGTTAATTTTACATTAATTCTTAATGTTCTTAAAAATATATAAAAATGTATTATTATATATTATTATTATATATTATTATTATATATTGTTATTATATATTATTATTATATATTATTATTATATATTATTATTATATATTATTATTATATATTATTATTATATATTATTATTATATTACAATTATTATGTTTATTCGGTTAACTGTTTACTATTATTTTTCATTAGAAAATGAATAGATTATTCATTTTCTTAAATCATATTCAGCATAATTTTGCTTTAATCCTTTTGTGTAAATGGTTTTTAATATGACTTGAATGGGGAGAAGGAGATGCTGTAAGAATCGGAATTGGACGCCATTGTTTAAAATTGTAAAACGCCGCGCAAGATATTTTTTTTGGGGTTGTTCTTTGTTTCTCTCTCGTTCTAACTCGCATTAAAAAAAGGCATATCAACAGCAGCACTCAGCACTCGCCACTCACTTTTGGGTGGTTGTTGCTGGCTGCTGCTCAGTTGCTTCTTCTTCTCTGATTCTGCTACTGCTCTGCTTTTCTGCTGTGTTTTTTTGCTTCTGCTGCTGCGCTGCTGTTATTCTGCTGCTGCTTCTCTGTTCTTACTGCTGCTTCTTCTTCTTCTGGTGCTCTTGCTGTTTGTGCAATTCTACTGCTGCTGCTGCTGCTGCCGCTGCTGCTGCTTTGCTTCTGCTCTTCTGACGCTGCTTAATATTTGTAGTTGTATTAGTCAGCGCGCGCTTTTTTTATATATTTGGATTTCTTGGGTTTTTTTTGTGCGGAACAACGCACGCACACAACGGCGCTAGTTCTGTGTGTCTCTATATGTGTAGTAGGAGTAGTACTAGTTAGTGTGCATGTGAGTCCGTCGATTATGTTTACACACACGAGTACGATAGCGTGAGAGAGAAAGGGAACGCAAGTAAAAGAGAGTCGGAGACGTCTGTATGTATGCAAGTATGAATGTGTGTGTGTTTAACGAAAAATGCTAAAAGTACCAAAGTACAACAACACGCACCACCACAAACGACGTACATCGAACCGATAGCTGCTGAAGTGGCGGAGAGGGTGGAGCAAACCAAAGCAAAGCTCATTCCTCTCTCTTTTTTGGGGGTGTTGTGTGCTGCACTGTGCAACACTGTTCGCCGTGTGTCGATTAAAGAGATTTAAATTAAAACACTTGATTTTTGTGTTTTTTTTTTCAAAATTGATGTCTTAAGCTAATTTTTTGGTATTTGTGTTTCGGCTGAACTAAATTCGATCTAACGAGTAAAGTCGAGTTTTCAATGCATAATTATTAACGTTTTATAGCTGACATAAAAAATATATATAACAAAAATATACTTTAATGTTTGTATAGGATAATTTTTATAAAACTTTAATTTATATTTAAATTTCAATTAAACACTGAAGAACACATTAAATAAAAATAAATAAATAAGGCGCGAACAATCAATATATAACAATGTTTGCATCTGTTTAGCTTTAAGAATTGTGCGTTTTAATTAATTTATAATTTCAAGTAATTAAAACAGCAACTTCAACTTTAATGTAAAATTCAATTGATGAACACATTTAATAAAATTAATAAAAGTTTGCGTTCAAATAAATAAATATTCATTTTAAAGCATTGTGAATTTAAATTTAATTGTTAATTTTAATTTTCTATCATTTAATGTTTAACTGTAATTTTCAATTAGTTTACAAATATACATATAATTATTAATTTCAATTTTATATAATTTTAAGTGCAACTTTGAATACAAATTTAATTTTCAAAATTTTCCTAAACCTATACTGCAAGAATTTTAAATGAAACAAATAAATGTCCTTTTCTGATAATAAAATAAAATATAATTATAACAAATATTAGTCATAAATATAATTAAAGATGACAAATGTTCCTCTTCTAAAAATAAAGACCAAAACAAAAACTATATACAGAAAAATGTCCTCCGTTAAATAATATAAAGGGACATTTTCTAGCTAGAACTGCCCTCACCCTCCTTCCAGTCAATAGAGTGAACCTGTTGCGGGCTGAAAAGGTCTGCTGCTTTTCATACATTTTTTTTTTTTTTGCTTAGAGGATGTTTGCTGCCGGTGTTTTGTACTTAACCTTTCTTTGTTATCATTGTCTGAAATGGCGCAAAGCTCCACACAAAAATAATGTTTGGCAACAGCAACAACAACAGAAAAAAGGGCCCAAGTGTGCTTCCAGGAAGAAGAGGAAGACGAAGACGAAGAAGAAGAAGCAGCAGCAAGCTGACCATTTGGATTTATTTGTCTGCGCTCATAGTTTTTTGTTGTTTTTTTCTAGTCGTTGCCTTCGTAAATACATTGAAGGTATTTTTTTGTCGCTGGTTGAACGCCCAAAAATTCAATTGACACCAACAACAAATTGGCAAATGGCATCAGGTGGTTTGGCCCTAATCGAATATAAATCCGATTCTAATCCAAAAACCAAATTCAAACAGAAAATGCTTCATCGACAACAGCTGTGTTCAAAATAATAGCACCACTATTTATTTTCTTACGCATGAGCAGAACATATAATTACTTTAGCAATTAAATGTTGAGATTTCATTTATTTTTTAGTAGATACTCGTATAAATTTAAGTTCTTTTAAACATATTAACATATAATATAGGCACTTTCTAGAAATCCTTTATCGTTTTCTAATATTAATAATTATAAGTTATATTCATATTTTCATTGAATTGAATTTGTTTAATATTAACTTTAATTCAATTTAATCAAGCTTGCAGCTTGTGTATTTTTTTTTTCTCACTTTTTTAGAGTCTTCTTTTATTGCTAAATAGTTTTTTTTTATTATTAATAATTGATTCATAACTTACTTAAATTAAATTTAAAGAATACACGTTTCAAGTGTTATCATTCTTTAGCTATTGTATTTATTAAATAACTCGAATACAAAAATAAAATCAAATTTAGAACCTTAAGATTTTCTATTTTGAAATCATGCAAAATGTGTTATATTTTTTACAACCTTAATAAATATATAATTAAATTAAACTAACAACAAAGTTTAATTTAATAATCCATTCCTTCTTTAAATAAATATTAAAAGAGCTATAGATTTATATTTTATCCTATTTAATGTATAAAAAATAGCAGAGAATTGTTATTTTTTAAACAGTATGCGGGGATTGTGAACAAATGCTGTTAATATTGATGATGATGGTGATATGATATTGACACACATGTGAGTAGTTTTAATTTCAGGCCAGAATGGGCATAATCCCTTAAAAAAAAGGGGGACAAATATAAAACGTTGAAAAAACCCTCCCCTAAATACCCCTCAGTTCGAAGAGGACTTTAAATGTAATTACCCTTTTTATGTTGCTGATTATAAGAAAGTATAATGTAGACTATATAATAATGTTATCTCTTGACATTTGTATATGGTCGCAGCCCGAAACTTCATATATAACATTTCATATAATATTTAATATATTTGAATTAAATTTGCTATAAATCTATTGTCGAATATTTAATATTAATAATTTAAAAGAATATATAAATAATATATATAATTTAATATATAATTATATTTAATATTAAATATTAAGGAACTGTAATTATATATTTAAAATATAGCAATTTAATATTTATAATTTAAAATTTATAAATCCATATGAATATGAATAACATAATGGATTAAAATTAATAATTTAATATGAATAACTTAATAAATTAAAATTAATAATTTAATATTTATAATTTAGGAGTATTTAATATTAAACAACTGTTTTGAATTCTAGGGTATTTCCTAGTCATTATTTATTCTCTGAAATTTGCAATAGAAAATCAATTGATGTCTTATCTTTATCTTCTGTTATATTTGTCGTCTCAATAATAATAATATTTATACGTAAATTGATTACTTGTATCTGCCTCTTTTCGTTATTCTTATTCTCATGCATAAATGACAATTTTTGTGCTTGTTTATTCTTTATTCTAATGCTCTTACAGCGATAAGTCTTCTTATGATTTTTTTATGGGTTTTCTTCTTTTTTTTTGGCAGTGGATTTGTGATAAGCTGTCTTGAATTTCATGCAAAATTTTTGGATATCATTTGAAAAGCCGCAGGAATGTGAGGTTTTTTTTATATTATTATTATTTTTAGAGTAAAAGAGAGCAGCTGTGCATTTGCGACTGTAAAAGCCAATATTTTAGACAACTTTTAATTTTGTTTTTTATTTGCTTATGACTTTATTTGATATATGTATAATAATATATTTATTATTATTTATGCGTATTTAGAGTATATTTGAATTAATTTTAGCTTTATTTTGGCTTTTTATGTATGACTTTTTGCATTGTTATACTATTATACCAAAAAGGTATAATAGTATATTGGTTTTGTTCAATGTCCGTCATGCTGTCTGTCCGTCTGTCCGTCCGTCCGTCTGTCCGTCTATATGAACGCGCGTTCCTCCGACACCCTTAGAGAGACTTGAAACTTGGAACGTATACTGGAAAGTACCCTCAAAAGTTAAAGTGGCTATATCTTCCGCAGTTTTTGAGTAGGGAATGTCAAATTTGGTAGGTATATTACTGGCAGTCGCCTTTAAGATCCGATAACAAATTTGTGGTGCCACGCCCACACCTGCGCCTATAATCGACAATTCCGATTGTAAATCGATAACTTCGTATATTTTAAAGATATCCGAAAATTTTAAAAATAGAGTAACCAAACTTGGAAGGTAATTTGCTGGTAACCTCCTCCAAGAATTGTCATATCAATTTTTGGACCACGCCCACTACCGCCGCCCATAGGAACTTCATTCCTATAAATTTAAAATGCGCATATCTGCCATAATTTACAAGCTAGAGTCGCAAAATTTTGAAGGTATGTTACTGGTAACTCCCCCAAAGATCGATAAGAAAATTGGATGGCCACGCCCTCTCTACCTACCTAAACCGGTACACCTGTTGGTTTAAATCGATAAGCCCATATATCTCACGCAATTTGTGGGAAAAAAATTTTGGACCACGCCCACTCCCGCCCACAAAAAACGATAAATGCCTGTATCTCCCGCAATTTAAGAGCTACAGTTACCAAACTTAGAAGGTATATTACTCCCGCCCCTAAAGTCTCGAAAAGCCCATATCTCCGAAATTTAAGAGTGAAAGTAGCTTATATAATTTTTTGTGTCTGCTCTCTCCGTGTAATTCTGCTCACCGTCTTTAAAAGCCACGCTCACTTATATGCAAATTATATACATATTTATTAGTAAAGAATTAACAGAATGTGTTCCCATTCAAAAAGGAAAACATAGACAGTTTTTCTTGACTGCACACAAATTATGGTATAATAGTATTTCGCTGTCGGTTACGTCCGACTGCAACGTTCTATCTTGTTTTCATTTACTTATGACAATTTGGACCATATTTCATGTATGTATGATTTTCTATTAATTTATTTATTAGAGTCTAGACTAGAGTTCTTACCATTGTTACGGGCAGTCCACCCGGTGCACCATTGGCATATGAGTAGGGAGACACCAAATAGCCCATATTGAAGGTAGGCGTATGCGGCTCGAGTTTATCTGAAATTTGGAAAAAACCAGCCAAAATTTTAACTATTAAACAAGTAAAAATATGCTTTCCTCTGCCTTTTACATACATTTGCTCAAAACAATTATACCTATTTTATCCATTTTTAATGGGTTCGGGGTATAATAACTATAAAACAGAAGAAATTAATTCTGTGTTTACACTATGATACCAAAGGTATAATAGTATATTGACTTTGTGCAATGTCGAATATATTAACTGTTAAGATTTGAGTCCTATGTCCACTAGGGAGCTAGAAAATCGAAATTCGCTAATCAATTAAGCCACATCTCCCACAATTTTATGGCTACAGTCACCAATTTTGGTTGATTGGTTGTTGGCGACGTGAAAGATCGGCATATGCCACGCCCTGTTCCGACGCCCTCCACCCCTACCCGCGCCCATAAAACTATAAAATGGCTATATCTTCAGCAATTTTAGAGTTGGGAACGTCAAATATGGTAGGTTTATTACTAGTAATCGCATTTAAGAACTGCTTTGCAACGCCCACACCTGTATCGGCAATGCCGATATTTCGGAAAGTGTAAATCGATAAGTCCGTATATCTCCCACAATTTTAAAGATAGAGTGACCAAACTTGGAAGGTAAATGACCACATCTCCCGCAATTTAATATCTACAGTTACCAAACTTGGAAGGAAGATTATTTGTCTATCAAGCTCATATCTAATTTAAAAGCTACAGTTGGCAAACTTCGAATATGGGTACTATCTTATGTCTACCTCAATCTGAAAGGCAAACTTGGACAATATGTCTTGGCTGCACACATCATATGGTATCATAGTATTTTGCTGTCGGTTACGTCCGACTGCAACGTTCTCTCTTGTTTCTCTTTATTTTTCGATAATTTTTAGGCAGTAATATCAAATAATATTAAAAGATAAAAAAAAACTAAATAGAACGTTGCAGTCGGACGTAACCGACAGCGACATACTATTATACCATAATTTGTGTGCAGTCAAGAAATACTGTCCAAGTTTGCCTTTTTGAATGGGAACACATTCTGTTAATTCTCTACTAATAAATATGTATATGATTAGCATATAAGTGAGCGTGGCTTTTAAAGACAGTGAGCAGAATTACACGAGGAGAACAGACACAAAAAATTGTATAAGCTACTTACACTCTTAAATTCCGGAGATATGGGCTTTTCGAAACTTTAGGGGCGGGAGTAGGCGTTGCCCAAAAATATTATAGAGAAGTTTCCTAATAATCTTCCTACGCTGTTTGGTGACTAACTAACTTGAATTGCGGGGGATATGGGCGTTTATCGGTTTTGGGGGCTGGAGTGGGCGTGGCCCAAAAAATTGTTTCCACATTTATGAAGGGTGTTACCTTTATACCTTTAAGATTTTGTGACTTAAGTTTTCAAATTGTGTGAGATATATGGGCTTATCGATTTACACCAACAGGTGTATCGGTTTAGGTAGGTGGAGTGGGCGTCGCCATCCAATTTTTTTTATCGATCTTTGGGGGAGTTACCAGTAACATACCTTCAACATTTTGAGACTCTAGCTTGCAAATTACATGAGTTATGCGCATTTTAAATTTATAGGGACGAAGCTCCTGGGGGCGGCGGATGTGGGCGTGGTCCAAAAATTTATATGCCAATCCTTGGAGGAGGTTACCAGCAAATTACCTTCCAAGTTTGGTTACTCTATCTTTAAAATTTTCGGAGATATGCTGAGTTAACGGTTTACAATTTCCGCAATATCGGAATTGTCGATTATTATTATTATCGGTTCTTAAAGGCGACTACCAGTAATATACCTACAAAATTTGACGTTCCCTACTCAAAAACTGCGGAAGATATAGCCATTTGAAAATTTTAGGGGCGGGGGTGATGGGGGCGTCGGAGGTGGGCGAGGCACATGCCGATCTTTCAAATTGTGAGAGATATGTGGATTTATCGATTTTCTAAAATCGAATTTCGCGGTTTTCTAGCTCCCTAGTGGACGTAGGTCCAAACCCAAGACACTTTAACTTTTGAGGGTACTTTCCAGTATACGTTCCAAGTTTCAAGTCTCTATCTCTAAGGGTGTCGAAGGAACGCACGTTCATACAGACGGACAGACAGCAGGAAGGACATTGAACAAAACCAATATACTATTATACCTATATACTATGTAATAGTATAAAAACATTAATGAAATGAAGTTGAAAAGGAAAGGAGAGTAGAGGGGAAGAGGAAATTTGCATGGCAGCTTGTGTGATGTATAGGAATCTATCTCGCACTCGCTCTTTCTCTGTATGGCTTTCGTTCAGTTGAATGCATGTGTGTGCATTAGTTATAGCTCGCACTTTGAAACAATTAATAAAAGCTTTGAAGTATTCAAATTAAGACGCTGACCGACATTTATTTCTCCATGCTTAATTCTACAAACTCTTACTATCCCACTCTCTCTGTCTGTCTATTGCGTTAATTTATTAAGAACCGACGAAGCACGAATTAATAGGGATTTTTTCTTCCTCTCTATATGTACACATATACAAAATTACAGTGACGACAAGCTTATTTCGACCAGTGTCTAGGTAAAATTTTTATTGCCTGCCATTAAATAATTATTCATTATTTTTCAAAAATTCCAAAGACCCATGGCAGGTACATACATGACCACAAAAATTAATACATGACTCTAATAAACTGGGGTTTTTCCACCCGTTAGGTCGGGTTATGTAAAAAAGTACCGCTATTTAGGATGAAAGGTTATTTTTGTCGGTTACATTATGGACACCTGGGTGCCATAAAACACGGATTTTTCTACCTAAAGTTGAATTTTTTCGGTATAAATAGACCAATCCTCTGTAGTAAATTTAGTTTTTTCGTGCAATTCAGGTGCACCAAGCCAACAAGGACTATGGGCAAACGGACTACCATTGATCAACGGAAAATCATTCTGGAACACTTAAAAATCGGATATTTATAACGCCAAATAGTTAAAATGGTCAATCAAAACACCTCAACTGTATTCTACGTCATTTGGAGTTTTGTCGACGAAAATTGGATGCAGGGCGAGGGCGGAATGGCGCCAAACCCGATTTTCACCGAGCAGGATCAGAGGAGGATCATCAGGAAAATAAGGGGGAATCTTAAGCTATCGGTTTAAAAACTGACTCAATAGGTGCAGGATGAAATAGGGAAAAAGATCAAATAGGGAAAAGAACTGTGCTCCAAGTTCTGCGCAACCATGACTTTAATGCTCGAGAACAACGGAAAAAGAAATTTATAAAAGCAAAAAATATAGGGTCTAGGATGACGTTCGTCAAAATCCACTCGGGCAAGGATTTGGAGTTCTGGAACACAGTCATATTTGAACATGAGTACAAATTCAACATTTTTTGCCCGGACGGATGGAATTATGTGTGGCGACAGTCCAATACTGAGCTGAATCCCAAACACTGAAAGGCAACAGTCAAGCACGGCGGGGGAAGTGTAATGGTATGTATCTCGGCAGCCGGTGGCGGAAATTTTGTGATTGTTGAAACAACAATGGACAAGTATGTGTACTTCGATGTACTAAAGAAAAAATTACTCCAAAGTGCCGAAAAACTGGGAATCCGACGACCTTTCCGGGTCCATCAGGACAACGATCACAAGCATAAGTCCGGAATAGAACAGTCCTGACTTGTCTGGAACTGCCCCCACATAATTCCACAAAATTTGTGGGCTCTGCTAGAAAATAACATCCGGAATCATAACATATCCAGCAAATAAGATCTCAACAATGCTCTGCTGGAGGAGTGTAGCAAGATCAGCCAAGAAACTACCCGGAAACTGGTATCTTCAATGAATAATAGGTTAAGCGAAGTTGTTAAGACTAAAGGATATCATACTAAATATTAACATCCTTATTTAAGCTTTTATACGCGAAATATTTTACTTTTTTTAAGACTGGTCGAACTAAGCTTGCATATGTATTTTGGTAATGATTTCAGTTTTTGACAAATTTTAATTACTTAATTAATTAATATTTTAATAAAAACTAAAGTTTCTTTTTCAAATGTAATATACCATTAAACAAATTGGCATTTAAACATTTTGCGCTTTTTTCCTTGTTTAAATTTTATAGTACTTTAAAATTTTTGCTAGACACTGGTCGAAATAAGCTTGTCGTCACTGTACATGAACACACAGAGAACAAAAATAATGTTAACATTGGGAAAATATCAGTCTTATCATTAAATAATTCACAGCTTGTTAGAAAAGCAAGCACAAAAAAAAAAAAAAAAAAAAAAAAAACATATACCAGCAATGTACACAACAAGAGCAAAAAACATATACATACATGTATATGTACATATATCTTCCTAAATCAAAATGTTAAGCAGAAGTAGGAGGAGGAGATGGAAGCCACAAACATGGAATGAGAATCAGAAGAGACAAGCAAAGAAGGTATGAAAGGTACAAAAAATATAGTGGGTAACAAAATAATCCAGGCGTTCTGGAAACAACAAGCGTCTGCCAACCAACCAGCCAGCAAGAACTCCAAACACACACATAACAAATTCGACGCCGGCAGAGGCTCGTCGATTCTACGAAAACTCATTAATTTCCAAGGATACACAATACCCAAGCAAGGCAGACGTACTTGGCAATATGTATATGTATACAAACGCACACACACACAAACATGCATACGCAAGTCGTTTATGCATGTATAGAAGAAGAGGAAGGGTTACAATCATACATGCCTGCAAGTAAACTCAATATTAAACTGAACTGATCGACGCACAGTGGTTAAAGTAGTTTCAAATTGTTACGTAAATTAATAAGGTGTTTTCAGGCAAACCGAATGTTGTTGAGTAAAGCAGCTGACGCTTAATATACAATATTTATTATTAATGTAATTTACGTTATATTGAATTATATTTATTTTTATATACATTTCTAAAATATAATTTGCATCAGTTTTATCATATAAAATTCAATTCCAATAAATACACACAATTTGGGTG
The DNA here is from genome assembly GCA_037043585.1 of Drosophila mimica. Classification (NCBI taxonomy): domain Eukaryota; kingdom Metazoa; phylum Arthropoda; class Insecta; order Diptera; family Drosophilidae; genus Drosophila; species Drosophila mimica. The sequence goes on from JBAMBE010000435.1 coordinate 1,187,480, forward strand.
TACGACTTGCATTTGTAACTATGTTTGTGTGGAGGTGTGTGTATGTGTGAGTTTGTCCTCAAAAACACACATACAACTTGCACATGTGGGTATACACGTTGTGCGCTTTTATGTATGTCTGTTTTTATGTATTTGTGTATGCATGAATATAATGTTTTGAATGCTCACACACACACATCCATACTTGTTCAGGGTCGTCGCGATTTAAAGCGCAAGGGATTATGCATATATAACAATAAAGTATAAACTTATAAAGTATAAAGTATTACAATTTAATATACATAAATATTTAATTTTATATACATTTTTATACTATTATACCAAAGAGGTATAATAGTATATTGGTTTTGTTCAATGTCCGTCATGCTGTCTGTCCGTCTGTCTGTCTGTCCGTCCGTATGAACGCGCGTTCCTCCGACACCCTTAGAGATAGAGACTTGAAACTTGGAACGTATATTGGAAAATACCCTCAAAAGTTAAAGTGTCTTGGGTTTGGACCTACGTCCACTAGGGAGCTAGAAAACCGCGAAATTCAATTTTAGAAAATCGATAATTCCACATATCTCTCACAATTTAATGGATACGGTCACCAATTTTGGATGGTAGGTTGTTGGCGAGGTCGTTGAAAGATTGGCATGTGCCACGCCCACATCCGACGCCCCCATCACCTCCGCCCCTAAAATTTTCAAATGGCTATATCTTCCGCAGTTTTTGAGTAGGGAACGTCAAATTTGGTAGGTATATTACTGGTAATCGCCTTTAAGAACCGATAATAAATTGGTGGTGCCACGCCCACACCTGCGCCTATAATCGACAATTCCGATTGTAAATCGATAACTCCGTATATCTCCGAAAATTTTAAAGATAGAGTAACCAAACTTTGAAGGTAATTTACTGGTAGCCTCCTCCAAGAATTGTCATATCAATTTTTTGACCACGCCCACATCCGTCGCCCCCAGGAACTTCGTCCCTAGAAATTTAAAGTGCGCATATCTGCCGTAATTTGCAAGCTAGAGTCGCTAAATTTTATGGTATAATAGTATTTCGCTATCGGTTACGTCCGACTGCAACGTTCTATATAGTTTTTGTATTAATTTTGGCGCCACACAAAAAGGAACCCTTCTCAAAAAAGCCACTGGGCTGATTACGCTACTTCTTCTTTTGCAGCTTCTTCTGCTTAACATTGTTCCGCAGAATTCTCCTGCAGAGTGTTGTCAAGGAACCAAAGGGAAAAAGCTCGTTAACTGTTTTGTTATGGGCTTTAAGAAAAAGAAAACAGCAAAAACAAAAAAATGTGTAGACGGCGGCATCGGGTTGTTAACAAGTTATGTATGTCTGTCTGCCTGTCTAGCAGTCGCAACCGACGCTTGCTGCGAACTGAGCACATATGTATGTATGTGTAGATAAGTAGATATAAATGTACATAGGTACAAAATATGTGCATGTGAGCTGTGCTGTGCAGTGTTAAGTATTGATCATTATATGCAAATGCTTAGAGCATGCTTATATTAGGCACTACGTGCACTGTTAATAAGTACAAATGTGAACTTTGCAGAGGTAAGTATTGATCGCTAGTGCAAATTCTGAAAACATGCTTATGCTGCGAATTATGTTTGTAAAACATTAACTGTTAATACAACATAAAAGCATTAAATGCCAGACAAAGGGAAATAATTTGGCACTTGTCACAATCGTCATTTTGCAGAAAATGAATAATAAAATTAAAAACCAATGCTAGAAAATATGCTGAATATATGTATTCAGTATTATGTTTGTACACAAATCAATAATAAATATCCAATTTTATGTTTAGCAGTTGTTTTATACTTTTTAACGATCAACTGCAAACACAAATTAAATTTAAAGTGCTTGCATACATACATTCAAACATACATACACAAGATTACGTGTGTGAATGTATTTGTAAGCAAACCTAAAAATTATACATACAAGCTTGCATGCATGCACTAACTCATGCATAAATAAATGCAAGCATATGTATATCGATATACACACATACATACAAATATTTACTCGTTCTTTTTAAAAGAACAAACACACAGCCACGCTTCGAATAAGCCGCGCTGACGGCGAAAAGAAAGCAAAATATAGCAAACAGAAAAAAAAACAGAAAACAGAAAAAAACAAGAAATGAAGTAGCGTGTCGACGAGGCGATCTGCATCACCTTGTTAGCACCAACCATGGAACGAAAACGAACGCAACAAATACTAAAAAGCTAAAGCGACGCTGGCAGCAGCACTGGAAGCAACCGAGGCAGCAGCAGTGGCGTCGGCAGCAGTAGCAGCCGGTTATTTATCCGCCCCAACAACAACAAATGCAGCTTCAAAATGTAAGCACATGTTTGCCGCCTGTCTCATTTAAGTTTTGTTTATAAAAACAGGGCATTACGAAAGCGTTCTTTGATCATGACAGTATTTTAATATATGTATTATAATATTTAATATATATATTACATTATTTATATGTATTTATGTTTATATACTTCTTTTTATTACAAGAAATAAAAACAAAGTAATGCTCTCCTTGCTCTTGGCGCTTCATTGTGATTTGCAAGAAGTAACTACCTCTTGTCCTCTTGGGTTTCCAGTATTTAACGCCTGTATTAAAAAAAAAAAAAAAAAAACAAGTAAGAACGCTGTAGTCGAGTGAACTCGACTACCATATACCCTGAACCAAGCAACCAAAATAAAAAAAAAATCAAAGACGTTTCATACATTCATAAGTTAATAGCTTGCCTGCGTAAAAACCAATGTAGCGCATTAGAATAACCCACTGAAATTACGGCAAACGCGTATGCATACGAATCGTAGGTAACGTGGCAGTGGAGAATACACACAAACAAATTTGCGCTTGTGTCGATTATCTTGCCGTCCCTTTCTCACACATGCACGCGCATATTTATGCATACAGTTTGCGGCTGCTGACAGAAATTTGATCAATATGAGAATACATTTTCGACCATAACTTGGGTGCTTCTTATCCGATCTTGATGAAATTTGGGCAATTGATCAACAATATGCATATGCATATCGTGTTCAACTTAGAAGCGTCTGCCTTTTAAATTGTGGAATTTATTGCTATCGGAAAACTAAATGTATCGATAATCGATAAACGAAGGCAGTTATCGATAAAATAAAACAAACTTGATCTGCGCCTGGTATCCAAAAACCTATATTCCAAATTTGAAGTCTCTAGCTCTTATAGTCTCTGAGATCCGCGTGTTCATACAGACGGACAGACGGACAGACGGACGGACGGACAGACGGACGGACAGGGCTATATCGACTCGGCTGTTGATCCTGATCAAGAATATATATACTTTATGGGGTCGGAGATGCTTCTTTCTGCCTGTTACATACATTTGCACAAAACCATTATACCCTTTTTACCCATTTTTAATGGGTTCAGGGTATAAAAAACAACAGTTATACTATCTCCTCCTGCCCCTGCTTCCAATATTTGCCGGTTGGACATGTGCTTGTCAAATTCACCTCCCTACTCCTCTCACCTACCTGTATTAAAAAAAAACGCCACTCTCTAGAGAGAGGCTTGTAGAAAGCCCAATTTTCCTGACAAAGCTTCAAATAGCAGCTCTTTTCTATTTCTTTTAGCTTGCTTGCCAATAATCTTTTTCTTAGTTCTAATTAGATTAAGTAAATTTATCTACATTATTATTTCGACAGCCGCAGCCGGTGGCAAATAATGTACACGGACTGGTGCCGATCAGCTTGCATTTAATTTGATCGATTCACAATTCCCCAGCCATTAACAATAATAAATCAATTAGCGATGTGCAAAGCAGCTTCTACTCGAAATTGACACACAAACAGTTATGTTTCTGTTATTTATTTACATAAATGTCTATGTATGCATGTGTGAGTGAATGTAGCACAGGGCCGGTTTACAAGTCAAGAGGTGAGGAGATGTAAAAATAAAAAGAATATACATGTAGGTACATATTAAAATAAAATTACTGGCACTTACTGAATACGGGACTGTGATCCGGCCTCGTCACTGGTTTGCTGCCTTTTTCCTGTTAAAAAATATATAATTACTTAATATATGTAATTTTATTGAATTTAATATTCTATCAATATTATAATATACATAATTAATAAATGTAATTTAACTAAAATTTAATAAACAAATTAATTTTCAAAATATAGAATTTACCTCACTCTCTGTTAAATCGATAAGGCTAGATTTCTCTTCGACTAAAAGGTTCTCGGATGATATTTTCTCATCTTCGCGATCGCCTTCATCTTTGAATATCTTCACCTCGTCGGTGCTGCCTAAATCATCACCGGACGAGCCATGACGCGAATGTGTATGCGGCATCGTTTTAATACTCTTCCCACCACCACCACCAGCAGCAGCCACACTTTCCAGCCACTTTCCAGATCGTTTAGCAGTGAGAGCAAAATTTACTTCAATATTGCCTTTTGGAAGCTGTTACTAAATACTGCATAAAATGACGTCATCATCAGCGTCATCATCATAACTACTATTCCGTATTTAAAGTGCTTCAGTTGGATAATAACCGAATTGACTAATTTGCCGGCCATATCGCTTTAAGCTCATTCACCAGCAGATTTCCGACAAAAAAAAAAAAAAAACAAAAAACAAACAGAAACAAACAATTCATTAATGCGCCTTTACATCGAAGTCCGTCCAAATTTCCACGTCTGTAAAAAAGAAAAAGATTTCCATTAATATTTGTGTCTTATTCCACAGCCAGCAAACATCTTATAAGATATAAATTCTCCCACACGCTTATAATTATATTCTTTATATTCTGTATAAGCAATGAATTTGAAAATTACAACATACACACAGAGCTTTCAGCGGCGCTTTTTTCTTCTTCTTTCATAAGTTGCTACCTGCACGCTGATAAAAAAAAAATACAATATGATAATGTATACAGGGACTGTTAAACGGAGAAAGAAGTGGAGGGGTTTCAGAACCAGGAGGTAAACTATTACAATGTATTATTAAAAAAATACCGATAAAACATCACAAAACAAATATAAATAATGTACATAAACATCTTTCTGATCTCTTCTTATATTTATAATTAATTTATACTGGTAACATTTGCCATTTCGTTAATGTAAATCAAGTAGCATTCCAATTGGAATAAAAGAATATTCATTCCCATTATGCCCTCCATAGATGTATATAATTTGCTGAGCAGCGGCAAAAAATCAGTTAGTTGTCTTTTGAAACCCACGCAAAAATAGTTTCAAATGAGCCTAAGACGATCAGCTGTTTAAGGTATATATATATGTGTGTGTGTCTTTTTTCTCAACTAACTAAAAATAACAAATAAAACAAACTAGCTTTAATCACTGCAGAAAAGCAAACACAAACAGACATTTTTATTTATTATCAGTTTCTCTGCTAGCAGATATAACGATCACTAAGTAAACCTATATATGGATCTGTTTGTATGTATATATGTATTTTCGATGTCCTACTTGTCATCATTTTCGTTAAAAGTAAAAATGCACAAGGCCTTTTTGCGCCTTTGCCTGCGTCTTCGTTTTCGACTGCGGCCAGCCGATCACGAAATGACTTCCTAGAACAATCTCATCACCGTTTGCATTTGTGTTTGTGCATATGTGTTTGAGTTGTGTTTCTTCTTCTGCTGTTTGTTTTTAGTGTGTAGAGCCGAGAAGAGTAAAGCGGAACCGAACGAAGCCGAGTCGAACCCGAGCCGAGGCGAGCAGCCGCCGTTGCTGCCGCTGTACTGTCTCTTTCGAAGAGGCAACGAAAGAATGGAAAACGAACACACACAAGCACAATATATGCAGGTATGTATGCGAGTGTGTGCGTGTGCGCGTAGGGCTTATGCTGAAGTTTCGAACATTGCTTCGTCTATTATTCATACACACATATAAATAAAAACAAACATACGCATGTACCTGATGAGGTGCGGGTCTTTGTGGCTGTGTGTGTGCACAGCAGGGAATAAGGTTAACTATTAGTTCAAGGTAACAAGCGAACCCAAAACAACAACAACACCAACAACACTAATGACACAACAAGTTTCTATTTAGAGACGTCATTGTAGGATAAAATATCAACAGGTAGAAGAAAACCGAAAAAACAACTCGAAATCAAAGAGCAGAGAATATGAAAAATGCTTTGTATTTTGAGCAAATAAGCCCACACACACACACTTAACACACATAAACAAACAACATTGTGTGAATTCAAAAAATCTAGAATTTGGTCCAAGTATTTTGGGTACAATATATAAAAAAAACTTACGATTTAAAAATTGTAATTGCCGTCGGTAAAACAACAGATGAAATATTTGTTTTTAACTTTTAATTGGCACTCGTTTTATATGCAGATTTATATTTAATTATTTAGATTTTTATGTATAGATATTTTGTGTATGTTTTATATCCATTCGCATACACTTGCATATTCATATGTAGATTGTAATATCTAAAACATTTGATTTGTAACAAAAACATTTGAATATTTTTTTTATATTTTGTTATAAACATTTTTTTTTTTTTTATTTGATTTGCACTGCATTTTTTTGCACTATTTTCTTTTTATTTGTTTATTATTTTATTTTATTTTTTGTCAACTTTTACTCGTCAAACGCACATGCCACCAACACATTGAAAGAGCCAAAGCATACATATATAAACAGACGAACACATAGACACACACAGACGCTAGCAATGACGATGACGACGATCCCGATCAAAAACGCCACACGTTACACACACATTGACACATACTCACGAGATACCCTCATATGTGTGTATGCATAAGTATTTTCTGCTGTTTTACATGTGTGTACATTCACATTTGCATTCACATACATTTATATACACAGCAGTGTATATACAAATATGTATCTTGACTTCGTCAAGAAGTAAAATTTCGTCGGCACGATCCTTCTTTCTTTCGTTACTTAATTCCTGCATATAATCAATTATTTAACTCATTTTGTATATATATTTTAATTTTAAATTGCCATCAAAGAGTTACGAGTATTTTCGGTAGCAAGGGCAATTTTGAAAATGCTGTAAATTGAATACTAAAAAACCCTTGAAAATATCACACACAGCCGCTCGCCAAACCTCGCGCAACAAAAACTGAGAAATTAACAGAGCTTCGAACGCTTCCGTGAAACAACTGAATGCTGTTAAGAATAACAGCCATCGCTGTATACGTATTTGAAAACGGCACTGTTACCATAACAGACGAGTTGCTTCAGCTGTTAACAAGCCGTACTCGCTGCGGCACAGAAAACAGCTGATATTTGACATAAAATATCGATAAATTCAACTTGCTCAAATTGCTTGCTATCGATTATATCGTGTATATCATAAACGATTTTAGTTGTCGAAACGAGCTGACATTCATATTATTGATATTTGATTTGAAGCCAAACTTCTTTACAAATGGTGCAACTTTAGTTGCCTGTGATGGCATTTTCTACAGAAAAAACCTAGAAAATAAGCCAAACATTTGACCAGGGTTTATGAACCCAAAAATTAATTAAATTTCAGTCGTGTTCTTGTTAATTAAATAATTATTTATTTACTGTATATATATATTAGAAATAATTGCCGCTTTTTATTTAATTTAGACTGCAAACCGTTTATTTCAGCTTCCACAGATGTATTTTTGCCTGCAAATATAATAAATATAATATTCATTTAATATAAAGAACTTGGAGTTTAAGTCTCATTTTAGTTTCAGTAGATCGGTTTTTGGCATTAATCATGTAAGGGAATCCGTAGATAAATCATAATACAAATTGAGCATTTTATTTATTAGTTTCTTCTTAAAGCTTACCGTTTTAAATTCAGCCAATTTCCGTTTGAAACCAAATATCCTCCGTCATGCTATAGAAGAGAAAAGAAAAGAAAAGAAAGAGAATAATAAAGATAAATAAGCAGATGTTTTTGTAATGGAGTTTACAATATTTTTATAAACAATATCAGCAATTAATAAATTTGTGTTGGATTTGGAACAGTTCTCTTCATGGTTTATCGAAGCGAGCTGGGTAAGTTGTCATCATTATTTATTTTTGATTTAAAATCGTTGTAAAACAATATAAAACGAACCTTTCTCAAGAGAAATCCACAATAAATGTTGCTGTTGCTAAACAAAAATAAAAAATAATGCTTATTATAAGATAAGAATTTCAAAATAATTACAGCTAATTTAAGCAATAATCAATATGCTAATCAGTTCTACTATCTTAAACAAAAACGTTTACATGGTTAATTCAAATACGATTAAATGTTCATCATTCATTTAATATAGTTTTTTAATAGTTATTTGCTTTTTGTCGTTATTTTACTTACTTTTTTTTTAGCGCGCAAAGCATAATAAATTTATAGAAACCAGTATTTTCCAACTGCAAGGCAAGCAAAAGAAAATAAATATAAATAAATTACTTATTTTACATAAAAATATAGAAAAAAAAAACAGATTTAATCAGCAATTAATTTGCGTTGGATTTGGAACAGTTCTCTTCATGATAAATCAAAGCGAGCTGGGTAAGTTTGTCATCATTATAATATACATTTAATTACTATATTTTATATTTAGTTTAACTAACCTTTTGGCTAAACTGGAACACGTCAATGGAGTTGATCAAGTCTTACTTCAACTGCAAAATACAATAAATAATTATATATTTGCATTCAAAAATATAAATTGATAAATAGCAAACATGAAAATTGTAATTCAGTAGTTGGATTTGTCATTTATTGCACAAATGATGGGGAATCCGTAGATAAATCATCATATTTAATATTTACTATTCATATTAACAATTCTTAAATATTAATTAAAATCTTACTTTTAGAAAAAGAAATTACTCTTCTCGTCATGCCAGACACTGTAATTAAAAAAAGTGTACCAAGCTCAATTAGCAGTGGTTTTATTTTATTTATTACCTATTATAAATCAAATATCAGCAATTAATTAGTTTGCGTTGGATTTGGAACAGTTCTCTTCATGATAAATCAAAGCGAGCTGGGTAAGTTTGTCATCATTATAATATAAATTTAATTATTATATTTTATATATTCAGTTTAACTAACCTTTTGGCTAAACTGGAACACGTCAATGGAGTTGATCAAGTCTTACTTCAACTGCAAAATACAATAAATAATTATATATTTGCATTCAAAAATATAAATTGATAAATAGCAAACATGAAAATTGTAATTCAGTTGTTGGATTTGTCATTTATTGCACAAATGATGGGGAATCCGTAGTTAAATCATCATATTTAATATTTACTATTCATATTAACAATTCTTAAATATTAATAAAAATCTTACTTTTAGATAAAGAAATTACTTTTCTCGTCATGCCAGACACTGTAATTAAAAAAAGTGTACCAAGCTCAATTAGCAGTGGTTTTATTTTATTTATAATCTATTATAAATGAAATATCAGCAATTAATTAGTTTGCGTTGGATTTGGAACAGTTCTCTTCATGATAAATCAAAGCGAGCTGGGTAAGTTTGTCATCATTATAAGAAAGTTTCAATTAAAAAAAAAAAGCAAGCTAACAAACCTTTTTTTTGCAATGTAGAGCGACGAGCACAAAAGATGTATACATCTGAAATAATAGAGAAGAGACCAATGAAAATCTTGTGGAAAAACTGAAACTAAAAAATGAGTTTTCTTTTAAGCTCAGTTGCAAAGGTGAAAGGTTTCATCAGAGTGAATTTTCAAGAGTAGCAAATAAATAATAAAAAAAAACATCATTGAACTAAAATAAATATTTAATAAAATATAAAAAACTTACCGTTTGCTGATTTAATTTATTTAAATTCAATTTATGTGCAATTCTGTAAGAAAAGATGATTGAAAAACAGTTCTAAATTTAATAACTATCGTCAATAAATACAAATATTTAATTCAAATAGGGATTCATCAGTTGCAAAGGTGAAGAATTTCATCAATTAAATTATTCAAGAGTAGCAAATAAAAGATCATCAGTAAATATAAATACTAATAAATAAATATTTAAAAGAACAGCTTACCATTCTTAGGTGAAGAAAATGAAGCAATTTCTGCAAAAATGTTAAAAATACTTGAATTAATAATAAATAAAGATAGATAAAAGGGTGTAAAGTCAAAATTGCATTGTGGCTTTCAGCTTATTTTAAGATTCTCATCAAATAATTGTACAGAGACGAAAAATAATAATAACATCATGTTTAAAAATAAATATATGAAGTTAATAAATAAAAATTGAAACTCACAATTTTAAAAAGGCCGTCACGTCAAAATTTATTGGAAAATCCTGCAAAAATTGACGATGAATAAATGAATTTAAAAAATAATTGTTTTACTCAACTTTCTGGAAGGACGTACAATTTTTGAAGAAATGCCTGAAAATAAATTTAAAAAAAGCCCGAAAAAATAGTAAACAAAATTTACATTTATTTTTTTCCTTCTTTTTTTCATTGTTTGACATCTTGAAATGGGAATTCAAAGTGTGTGATTTAGATAATTAAACGGCCTCCTGGACAGGTGGCTCATAGCCCTCAGGGCGATCGATGACGGCGCCCTCGGCGGAGACGACGGCCTCAGTGGTTTTGCCACCGCCATCGCCATGAAGCTCGAGCAATTTTGAGACATCGAAGCGGGGCTTCTTGAGCACCTTCACCTTGCGAATGTAGACATCGTGCAACGGATAAATGCGCTGACAACTCTTCTCAATGTCCTTGGCAATCGAGTCCAAAGCCAGCTTATTGACCAGCTGCTTCAAATCGGCTCCGCTCACCTCGTTCGTAATAATGTCAGTCATACGGGCGCGAATCTTGCGTACCTGCGACTGTTGAGCGTAGCACGTTTTGCGCTGCGACTGTTGATCCTTCGATGTGAATCCGATACAGAATACACGCAACAAATAACCGTCGATGGTTTTGGCCTCGACAATGGCCTCGATAAGCGTTTGCCATTTCTTAACCATTGATCTGTGTTTGCACAATGGAAAATGTTTATGTAATGTAAACGATAACAGGCGTATAATAATATGTATGTACTATTTATATATGTATGTATTATTGTATGTTACAAATATAAACACTGCAATATATACACATGGTTTCACATATATTTATGTACATGTTATTAATAAATATATGTACATATGTATGTAAATATCTCATGCACACATTTATACCTATATTTATCGGTGGTCAAATCCATCCCATGAAAATTGCACAGCACATTGCGATCCTGCACGTCTTCGGCAATCAGGCGGAACTTGCGGAAGGAGCGCTCTGGATCAATGTCTTTCTGCAAATCTGCCAGCGATACTTCGAAAACGCGACCTTTCAAATAGTCGGACGCAATGCGTTGGCCCTGCGTACGATTAACGAGCGTTTTGCCAATTTGGCGTGTTTGGAACATGTTCGGTGCCTTGACATCGTACCAATCCTTGCGCGAGAAGGGATCGACCACCTTCTTTTTGCCACCTTTCTTGCCGCCTTTCGAGAGACCCTTATTTTTGCCGACCGCCATGGTGAACGCCTGAACCGGAAAAGGCAGAGTCACGTTGGCACAACTGTCAAAAAATGGATGCCAGAAAAAAGTGTTGTTAGTTGTTCAAAAAAGACATGCTGCACTTTTCTATTCACGGTTAATATAACGGCGCATTTGGAATTTTGGGTGACATGAAACAACTTGGATAAATTTAATTTGTATATAGTGTTTTAAAATTGTACGAGTCTTAAACTCTTTTTAAAATATTTGTAAATTAATAAAATAACACAATTTCATAAAATTAACAAGATTTTATGATTTGTTTTGTTATAGTTTATAATATTTGAATGTAATAAAACAAATATTATAGGTTGTAAATTATTTAAAATTATTGAAATTAAGAAGATGCTATTGTCAGACACATTGTTATAGTTTTATTATTTTCAATTAATAAACCAGTTATTATTATATATATTTATATATATATATATATCACATGGAGCTCTTATAAATATTTTTTGTTGTATAGCTCAATAAATGTAGAACTTTGTATTTAAATAATTCAAATACATGTTGCCAGTTTCACATCACAAAACCACAAAATACAAAATATTTCATAATTGGTAATAGCTGTTTCGTTTGTCAAAATTTCCCAATTGTCCCATTAAGCAAATAAACAACCAGCTTATCGACACCGTTTTTGTGTAATGTGTGTTGGTAAAAGAGTGTGGTATTTTAAGACGCGAAAACTTTGGTCACACCGTCAGTTATTCATCGCATCCATTTTTGTTCGCTTAGTTCCTTTTAAATTTTTTTCGCGATCGAAACAAAGTACACAATTGCTTGTCTTCTCAACACAAATATTTTACAATACATTATTATTCTACTCGGTTCCCAACAAAGCATAAGAAAATCAACTTTTCACAACGCTGGCAAAGGACAAACACACACACAGACACTCACACAATAACAGAGCATCGTCTTGTTTTTTGTGGTGTGTTTGCATGAATTTGACTGGAATTTTTGTCTCGTATGAAAATATCTGCAACAGGATGGACCACATTTAATTACTTCTCTTGATCTCGCTGCTAATGCAAAAATGTACAAATTTACCAAATTAAACTAAGAGCAAGCAACAGCAATCACAACATCCATAAATAAATGTAAGCGAAACGCTTCAAGCAAAACGAATAATAACATAAACACATATGCATGTATGTGTAGAGAACAACGCTCAGGAAACGCTGCAAGCATCGCGAATAAGAGCATAACATATGTAAATAACATAATCAGGAAAAGCTGCAAGTATAACTTATGTAAATATAACGTATGCAAATATTACATATGCAAATGTAATGTACAATTGATGTAAACCAGCCTGTAATGGATCCAACTAATTTTGCATATGAACATTATGGTATATTAGTTCAAAACGATGACGATGATATTTCAAAGACCGATGAACTAAATACATTACATGTACAGCATTTAAATGACGGTAAGTATATAGATGAAAATATTTTTATTTATTTAAATAAAGATCAAACTAAAAATGAGCAGATTTAAATTAAACAATTAATTGTTTAATGAGTAGAAATCAGTGTTAGGGGTTGCTCCACAGGTCAATAGCTTAAATTTTTTTCAATTCATCCTTTTTAATAAAAATCTTTAAAATATTTCATATGATCTTAATTCAAATTAAATTTGATTTTTAATTGAATTTCAAATGTTTTTTTTTATTTTTTAATTTTGTATTATTGACTTTATTTATTTGGACGTTGAAGTACTAACGAGCAGTACATTCAAGTGGCCCAACGATACCAAGCACGGGCTTGTTAACGCGCGGACCCAGGCGAAAGCAGTCAAATTTATTTGGCTAATTAACTCCGAAGAATCAATCTCCCCATTTATAGGCTTGTGTAAAAAGATTACGGCAAGCATTGTTCTACGATCAGAAAGTGAACGAAGATTTATTAATAGAAGTCTACTACGGTAGGAAGGTAAACTAAAATTAGTAGTCAAGCTTAGTGATATAGGGATCGTCAAATTCTTTTGACCAGCGCCTAATGAAACCTAGGACACCAAGGGCCCGATTGGCAGTCGCAGAAATATGCTTGTCAAACTTAAGCTTGGGATCCAAAAGGATACCCAAATCATCAACATATTCTATGCGTTCTAGTGGTTTGCCATTAAGGAAACAATTGATTAAAATATGCAATCGCCTATAAAAGGACATGACTTTGCATTTATCACAATTAAGATTTAATAAATTAAAGCGATACCAGGCTTCACTTAATTACTTAAAGGCGATATCGACTCAACTGCGTTGATGAGCCAAATAAATTTTTCAGTACCCTCTAGACAGTCTCGTTATTACCTCCCACTTTCTCTTAATCGTTGTACTACTAACTATTCCCTGCATGAACCGTTTCGAGTACTCTGTAATGATTACAATGAACTATATCATGTAATCAATTCAGAGTCCTCTATTTCTCTAATTAAAAACTCAATCCTTAATGTCTTATCTAGAGATTAACTTTTTTGCATGTTCAGGTGGTGGATCTTATCTAATTCTTACTAATTATTTTCTTACTAATTACTTTTGGTCTGATTGGGTTTTTCTGGGTTTTCCCCAATTCTTGCAACAAATGTTGGACCATTTTGCTTTTTACCCCAGAAATCTTAGAGATCTAAAATAAATTGAAAAATAAAAAATAAACATTCTTATATATTCTTATAAATATTTAATTATTTTTTAATTTCTTTAAATTTTTAATTTTATCATAAATTTAATTTAATTATAATTTTTAATTTTTGTATTCTTGATGTCGACTGACTTTAGTTGACAATTAAATAAATAAATAAATAAAAAAATAAATAAATAAAATAAAACTATCTAAGTCAACTTGAAGCCTCTGTCCAGTAAGAGAGTCAGTAGTTCATAAACACAACTTAACGTCATCGGCGTACATCAGTACCCAAAAATGACTTATAACGGACGGAAGGTCATTTATAAATAAAGTAAATAACAAGGGACCAAGGTGACTTCCTTGTGGTACTCCGGAAGTAACCTGAACAGACTTTGAGATGAAACCTCTAAAGAAAACTCTCTGTGTTCTTGATGGTAAATATTTTGAGATCCAATTAATCAGATTATTTGGAAATCCCAGAAGATAAAGCTTGTGAATTAGCAAAGGGTGATTCACAGAATTAAAAAAAATAGAGGAATAATAAACGATTCTTTCCAAATATTAGGAAAAGCGCTTAACTCCACGGGCAAATCAAAAAGTTTTAGCAAGGGCTTCAAAAGACCATCAGCACAGTACCTTAGCACACAGCCAGGTACCCCATCAGGTTCCAGTAAAAATACCGGCTTAATACCCTTCAAGTCCCTAAGTAAAGAGCTCTCACTTATCATAGGTCTAAAAATGCAATAAGAGCGACTGAGCGGATAAGGATATTGCAAAACAATATGATGATTATGGGTACTATAGGTAGATTGAAAAAATTCCGCAAATAGATCGGCGATGGCCTGATCTGAGTCTGCAGTCTTTTTTTCAAAAAATACAGTAGAAGGAAGTGCTGTTGAACCACGCTTTGTGTTGCCAAAATCATTGAAACGTTTAGGATCCCGCTGAAATTGTAAACTACAGTTTCTTAGGTAAGCCTTATAACATTTGTCATTTATAACAGAGAAATTGGATCGTGCAATCAAACAATGAGAGTAATCCAAGGAAGAGCCAGTTTCCCTGAATTTCTTGAACATTCTCGACTTTCGATTTTTTAAATTGATCAATTCCCGCGTAAACCACAAAGGTTTATTAGACCTACATGGATCACGAGCAGGAACACACAAGTCAAATAAATCGTCCAGACTTTTGTAAAAGATATTGATTGCTCCATCCATGTCCCCACAACTATAAAGCTGGGACCAGTCAGTCTGAAATAAGAGTCGAGTTAATTTGACAAAATCGGTTTTCCGAAACTGACGAACTCGCCCTGATAGCTTGTTATCCTGACTTGATATCTTAGTGGGCAAATCAAACTGTACTTCCAGAGTAGGGTGATAGGGATCTTCAGGATATTACATGGGTTCAGAACGGGAAACACAGAAAAAGGAGGGATCCATGACAAAAACAAGATCAAGCATCTTATCCAACGAATTTGGGATAGCATTGATTTGACTCAAAGATATCCCAAACAAACCATCGAGAAACTCACTCTGAGTCATCAAGGCAAGGCATCAAGACACTTGAGTCTGGAAAAGAAGTCCATGTAGTTCCAGCGAGACTAGAATTACCAAGAACTACAAGAAAGTCACGATCATAAAGTTTAGTAGACACATCTAATATAGCATCTAAATGGGACAGATATATGGAACTATCTGAACACGGTGGGATGTAGGAACACGTAATAAAAATACCAACACCATTTACACACAATTTTACAACAATAAACTCAATATCTATAGAATTATCTGTCATTACTAACTCAGAAGATAAATCAGCATCGATAGCAATAAGTACACCTCCGCCTCGACGGAGATTGCGATCTTTTCTATAGATAGTGAATCCATTAGATAAAATTTCAGAACTTAAAATGTCGGGCCTTAACCAGGTTTCCGAAAAGGCAACGACATGATAAGGAAAAGAAGTACTATTTTAAGTTTGGTAACTGTAGTTCTTAAATTGCGGGAGATATGGTCATTTATTGTTTTATTTGGGGCGGGAGTGGGCGTGGTACAAATTGTTTTCCATGTTTTTGAAGGTTGTATTAGCAATATACCTTTCAAATTTGGTGACTTAAGCTTTCAAATTGCGTGATATATATGGTCTTATCGATTTACACCAAGAAGTGTATCCGTTTAGGTAGACGGAGTGGGAGTGGCTATCCAATTTTTTATCGATCTCTTAGATGAGTTATGTTACTGGTAACTTTGGTAAATTTGGTGTCATTAGCTTACAAATTATGGAAGATATGCGCATGTCATATTTCTATGCCGAAGTTCCTGTGGGCGGCGGCTGTGGCCGTGGTCCAAAAAATATATGCCTGAGGTTACCAGCAAGTTACCTTCCAAGTTTAGCCACTCTATCTTTAATATTGTGGGAGATATATGGATTTATCGATTTACACTTTCTGACTACCAAATTTGACGTTTCCAACTCAAGAACTGCGGAAGATATAGCCATTTAATAGTTTTAGGGGCGGGAGAGGCTGGAGTCGTCGGAGGTGGGCGTGGCATATGCCGATCTTTGAAGGACATTGCCAACATATAATTGTGGGAGATATGTGGCCTTATCGATTTTCTAGCTCCCTAGTGGACGTAGGACTCCAATCTTGACACTTTAACTTTTGAGGGTGCTTTCAAGTATATGTTCCAAGTTTCAAGTCTCTATCTCTAGCGTGTCGAAGAAACTTGCGTTCGTACAGACGGAAAGACAGCATGACGGACATTGCACAAACCCAATTTACTATTATACTTTCGGTATCATAGTACAAAAATAGATCAAATTAAATGCCCAAATGTAAATCAAACTTAAAACTAATTACAAATTATTTTGTTTTAATTATTTAGCACTCATTTGCAGCAGTCAAAGAAAGCAAAACGAATCTTCGAAAAGAACCGAAGAAGACGACGAAGATTTGGCAAACTGCATGCAACACTTGCAACAACACCAGCAGCAACAACAACAACAACATAAAGTAGAAATTAAAGACTTTGATATGATGATGGAACGAAAGAGTGGCAAACGTCGACGCTGGGAAAAGAAACTCGTTCAAATCAAGACAATGGAGGGGGAATTTAGTGTCACAATGTGGGCATCGGGGACATCAGATGATGAATATTCTGGCTCCGAGCAAACTGCCGATGAAATTGATTATTTAAATGCTGCCGCAGAACAAACAGAATTTCAAAAAACAGAGACAGTATTAAATCAACAGCAGCAACATCAACAGCAACAGCAGCAACAACAATTGCTTTTCCAGCAGGAGCAATTTCTTCAATTACAACCCCATATGATACTACCCTTGACTGGCACAACTCTAGCAACAATAACAGCAGCAACAACAGGAACAGATAAATGCAACAATCGACCAGAACAATCGAAGCGAAATTCAACAACATCTTCGTCAACATTTGCTGTAATTTCCTCGCACGATTGTCAACTGATAAGCAATGATCCCAGCGGAATTCTTCCAATCGGAAATCAATCCTTGTTAAGCAACGATGATTGCGATCTGATCAATCAGCATATTGAGACGACTAATCCTGAGACAACACTCTCAAACTATAGCATAGTGCGGTCAGGTGAGTCATAGCTATAAAATATAAGTTATAATTATCAATAATTAACTATTAAATATTACTTAAAAAGATGAGCGGAATTAAGTTCTCTTGATCGTTGTATTAATTATTAATCATTTCTGAAATTTAAAATGAAATTTAAATTAAAAATATAGAAGTTTGGCAACTATAATATATAAATAAGAAATTATTATATTAATTATATTTTCAACTCTAGGTATATATCTAAATGTATTTTCTTTATTTCGACTGAGCTTAGGTGACTTTAAACAAATAACTATTAAATTACTGTATTACATAATTGCTTTTTTTTATTAATTTTAGCTACAGACTCGGTTGCAATTGGAGCTGCTGCTGCAGGAGATGCCTCAGATTTCTCTCAGTACAGCAACGATAAAAAGATCGCCTGTCCGCACAAGGGTTGCCACAAATACTTTCGGGATTCGTCCGCAATGCGCAAACATTTGCATACACACGGGCCGCGGGTGCACGTTTGTGCCGAATGTGGAAAGGCATTTGTGGAGAGCTCCAAGTTGAAGAGGCATCAACTTGTTCACACGGGCGAAAAACCATTTCAATGTACCTTCGAAGGCTGCGGCAAGCGCTTCTCGCTCGACTTTAACTTAAGGTATACATTATAAATCTATTATATATTATATATATATAAATAAATATATTTTTCTGATTATTTATGTAGAACGCATGTCAGAATTCACACGGGAGATCGCCCTTTTGTTTGTCCTTTCGATGCTTGCAACAAGAAATTTGCACAATCCACCAACTTAAAATCACATATTTTAACCCATGCCAAGGCTAAGTAAGTAAGCAAATATAAATATATATGTATATCTCTATATGTTATATATATATAAATGTTATATTTTGCAGGCGTAATACGGGCACTCCGCGCCATAACAATTGTCTCAGCAACTCAGAGCCCCTTAGTCCCGGGGATAGTTCTACAAATTTAATTAAAGTCGAATTGCGTGATACAAACAATATTACTACGATTTCAGATAATACCCATGCCGCCGCCTCGTTCGTAATGTATGCCGATTGACATCCTTATTCGTTAGGAGTACTACCTATAAGTATAATATTAATAATAATTATAATAGGTACATAGTGTGTGTATATATTAAGCTAAACAATCTGTCTAAGTTAGTTAAGAGACATTTATTTTCTCAAAAAATGATTACTATTAAATAGAACACAAATTTATATAAAAATCTTAATTTTTTCCAATTGCTGATCATTTTTGTTTTTTATTAAGATCTTTAAAATATAGCACTTATATTTACAGTCTGACTTTATAGGTTGTTTATTTGATGATCTGTTCTATCGAAATCATGTTTATAGGTTGTATGCAATTGATGCTCATTAATAGGCAGCGGCGTATTTTTGCGTAAAGTGAAATCTGTGAAGATTTTGAAGTACAAAGATATATATGTTATATATATACAATATAAATTAGATTAGATCTCTTATATATTTACCACGCATATAGACTTGGGAGCTTTTAGTTCGTTGCAGTAATTGATCATTTAACTTACGATTTGGCCGAAAGTAATTTTTTAATATATTAGATTTGTAGGTTTCGGGTGATTCCTCAGTTATTAACGAAAAAATTATGCAAGCATTAATTAAATTAAATAGGTTCACATTAATAATAATAATAATAATTATAATTACTGTATTATCTTCCGAATCTGTAGAAACTATATCTCTTCCATGGCGTGCCTCCAATTCAAAATTTTTGGCTTCGATAAAGTTGATTTTTTGAAAAGCTACCCTCAGATCCGCTGGTGGTAATTTGATATTATTTTCTATATCATTGGGTAGCTTCCACGATTTAATATCATCATTCCACAAAGAGTTTTCCATTATTTTCTCTGGATTCCTAATGAAAGAAACTGGAATTCAAATATTGAGCATACTTCTACGATTATTTTTATTGTATTTACCAAATTTTACCATGTTTGCGCAGAATTGGCTGCGCTTTAAGTAGGAGTAATTGATAGAACTTAAGATTACGACCCAAATGCCTAATTTCATCCAAATAATCCTCCCTATCCAACTGGAACTCCGAATTGAGATCAGCTACTTCTCGTTCCAACATTTTTATTTTCTGGCCGAATATTTTAATGCGTTCATTTTTGCTATTGATCTCCTGTTGAATGCTGGCATAATGTCCCTGCAACAGATCCCGATCCTCGCTCTGCATGCGGCTCAGGGCATGGGCAATGGCACTCAGATGACGTTGTGCCTCCAATTTGCGCATTCTATGCCGCTCTCGCAGCTGTAAATCATCGACTCTTTCCCCGCCAATGAGTGCATGTTTTATTAAATCGATGCGTTTGCGTGCATGCAACTGAAAATCCTCATCTCTCTCCTTGAGTTCCGCTCCTCCGCTCTCCTCGTTTTCCACTCTTTGCTCTCTTTTGGTTTCTTTGTCGTTCATCTCGTCCCGCATTTGTTGTCGCATCTTGGCCTTTTCTTTCTCCAGCCATAATTCCCTGCTTCTATCGTTTAGTAAAATATTCTCCTGTTGATTCTTATCGAGCATGCGTTTCAGGCTTATAATCTCCTCCTGATATTGTCGCAGCTGTGCATCCTTGGGATCCTCGTTGATGGTGGGTACATTTGATATACTCTTCGCCCGGCAAGCATATCGTAGAGTGGATAAAGTCTCATCGTAGCTGTTGTCGGCTGGCGATATACAGGATACCATTAGAGTTTTTGTATTGCCACCCAGGGAATCCTAAAAGTATTTATTTTAATTTAATTGTTCATATATAGTTTATATAAATAGATACTGAATACCTGTAGTAGTCTAGTTAGCTTTGAGTCCCTGTATGGTATATGCTTTGATTTGCCATCCACCAATGCTGAGATTACATTTCCCAGTGCCGATAGGGATAAATTTATTTTTGTTGCCTCTTTTAATCTTTCACCAAAAGCGCCCGTTTTACACTGTCTCTCAGAGCCGGCCAGATCTACTAGGTTCAATTTCCCTCTACGTATACCCCCAATTATTGGATTTTTTGTTGGCGAGCACGTTTCTTGTATCTGTTCCAAACTTATGGTGAATATTGTATGAGATCTCGAGCTCATGTCGTTCATCAATGTGGCAGCTGTGATCCGATTTTTATTACCAATATTTAGCCAATTATAACAATCCGTTGAACTCATTACTGCTTGAGTGGTTAATGTTGGAACTGTGACTCCCAAGCCTGGCACATCCTTAAGTGGATGGTTTTTAATGCTAGTCGGATCATTGGCACTCAACAGATCCCTTATATTCTCATTGTAAATCTCCAAGTAGCTGACCAATGCCAAATATCTTACAGTTGTTGCTATCGAAATGGTTTCAAATATATGATCAAAGCAACGCTGAATAATGCCATTATTTTCAGCAACCCTGGAATATCCGTCACCCTTTTTGAAATTGGAAATTTATTAATATGTTATATATTTTTAATCAATTACCTACCTGCATTGTGTGTGTTTTGCCGCATCCAGTTTGGCCATAGGCAAAAATTGTGCCATTATAGCCCTCCAAAGTACTTTCGACCAAAGAGTAACACATATCATTATAGATTGTTTCGGTCTTTGAGTGTCCATCGTAAACGCTATCAAATGTAAATGATTTTCTTGGTGCACTACGCGCCGAGGGATTTAACACAGAGACAAAGTAGTCACCAATTTCCACAATGCTCTGAGTATTTAAATATAAATTACATGATACATGAAATAAAATATAAATGATATATGAATAAACTTAATTTTTTTTAGGAGGGTAATTGATAACGACGAGCAGATTAATTTATCGGAAATAACAAGCCTACGTAAATATTTACAACCAATATATTTATTTACTTAATTGTATTTATTAATTTATTTTTATTTACTTATTAAAGAAAATAATAATTATTTTTCTTTATTATTATTGCAAACATACATTTAGTTAAATACTTAACTACTAACTACGTAAATAATTAGAAATTTAACTGATTATTATTTTTTATTTATTACTATTTACTTATTTAAAAAGCCAATCTCCTTTAGATTTATTGCTCTGATATTTATTTATTATGTATTTTTTTCATATTCTTATTAATTATTATTTATTTACACATACATTACACTTGCTGCCGATTTCCTTCAGATTCATGGGACGACAGCGCACAATGACTTTAACATTTTCGCCCATTTTTTTCTGTCGATTTAATGTTGACCGTGTTTGCAATGCGATAATGTCGAAAGGATATTTTATACTAACTGGCCATGTTGACCAATCAATGACATGAACTTGAACCAATATTCAAACGTGCTACTTACCATACATCTACACTCTATACACACACACAAACATAAATAGAATAAAACACAATTATACATGCAATAATAATAGTTGTAATTATACTCTCTTGCAGTGTTATAGAAAAAGAGTATATTGTACGAACCTATTACGTTTTCAACTTTGAATGTAGGCCCTTGTTGTTGCAAATCGTTCAGACAAAGTAATGGGTATATGAAATTTGAACTATTTGCAAACTCGGACAACAGAGTTGTAACAGAGTATGTTTCTGTGTTACTACTCTGTTGTGTGAGGTAGCTGTTACTGCTCAAAGAGTATCATGTAGTTAGCAGCTCGGTTGTCAGAGTATCACATAGTTGGCAACAGACTTGTAACAGCTGTGCTTGAAAGGAAATGTTTTCAGCAGTTACTGCTCTTTTATCGGTGTAATACAATATTGGTAACTCGGTTGTTAAAGTATCACGTAGTTGACAATATCCAGCTGTAGCGCTTTTATTTGTTTTCATGTGCGGTTGAATGAATGAACATCACAAGGCTATTTGTTATACATATATATATTTGTATATACATATATACAATTAATTTGTTTGCTTTTTCTCAACAAACTTCTACAAATCGATCTAATCGATAAACTTGAACAATTAAGGACACAAATCTGTAGTTCAACATTGCGCGAGACTATTTAAATAATGCAATATTAATAATTATATCACTCTTATAATTTAGTATAAGAGTGTAAGTAGTGTAATGAACTGTAAATTTACCGTTGCTTCAGTGGTTGAGCTTTCGACATGCGCTTTGCTTAGTGAACACTGAAAGCTTTTTAAAGCCATACGAAAGCGTGCTCAATAAAATAAAATTTGACACAATTTACAGTTTTGTGGCTGCATAAATTCAATTTGCACACTTAATAATATATATTGAAATATATTATATATTATACATATTCTAGATTTCAACATATATTGTGCAAGGAAATGAAATATGTAAGACAGTTTGAAATTTAACTTTCACAGTGAAAAAGATGAAAACATGCAAGATGCTTATACCAAATGTTTAGCTAATATTAATGGACACCAGAGATCTACCTTAATGATAAGGGAGCCCCTTAATTTCAATGCATCCTACGGGATCTACTATATAATCCATATAGTTTTGCTATCAATGCTATTGGTTGCCAATGCACTGCCACCAGTAATACGAGTTGGTAAGTAAATTATTTATAATATATATATTATAATATTTGTTTATTTTTTATATTTTATTTAGGAGCTGTTTTTACAGAGGAGGAACGTGAGAGTGGCGTTGAGTCGGCCTTTAAATATGCCATTTATCGCATCAACAAGGAGAAATCTCTGCTGCCCCACACTCAACTTGTCTATGATATTGAATATGTGCCCCGAGATGATTCCTTCAGAACCACCAAGAAAGTCTGTCGTCAGTTGGAGGATGGTGTCCAAGCCATTTTTGGACCCACAGACCCACTGCTCGCAGCCCATGTTCAATCGATTTGTGAAGCCTTTGATATTCCGCATATTGAAGTTCGGATTGATTTGGAAATGAGTGTCAAGGAGTTCTCCATTAATTTGTATCCGTCCCAGAATATTATGAATTTGGCCTATCGGGACTTGATGATGTATCTCAACTGGACAAAAGTTGCAATTATTTACGAAGAAGACTATGGTAACTATATCCTAAATACTTTATTACTTGACTACCAGTATAACATGTTTTTTTTAGGACTTTTCAAGCAGCAGGATTTAATTCACTCATCGGCTGAGATGAGAACTGAAATGTATATAAGGCAAGCAAATCCGGAGACTTATCGCCAAGTTTTGCGCGCAATTCGCCAAAAGGAAATTTACAAAATCATTGTTGACACAAATCCAACAAATATCAAAGCTTTTTTTCGATCTGTACGCAATCATCAATTATTATTTATAGATATTATATATATATATTATATATATATATATTTACATATTCATATATATGTATGTATGCATCTGTGATCTAAGGAACATATTAACTAATATTAATAAATAATTAACAGCTGCTAAAGAAATTTTAAATACATCATTTAAATTTTATTTGCAATATTGTTATTATTAGATGCATACATATTCAAATGTCATATATATATATATATATATATATATATATATATAGGTAAGGATGTAGGAAAGTTTATACATATTTGGTTATGGTATTTCAGATTCTACAGCTGCAAATGAATGATCATCGCTATCATTATATGTTTACAACATTCGTAAGTAACTAGATACTCTTTGTAAAGATATGTTTTATAAATTAAATTTATAGGATTTGGAGACATATGATCTTGAGGATTTTCGCTATAACAGCGTAAATATCACCGCTTTTCGTCTGGTTGATGTCGGTAGTAAACGTTACCAGGAAGTTATAGATCAGATGCAAAAGCTACAGCACAGCGGTCTAGATATTATCAATGGCATACCCTACATACAGGTGAAGTTCAGAATTTTATTTTACAATATATCTGTATTTATGATACTATTTCAGACGGAATCGGCCCTGATGTTTGATTCGGTTTATGCCTTTGCCTATGGCCTAAAACATTTGGATAGCAGTCACACTTTGTCTTTCAAGAATCTTTCCTGCAACTCCGATCAAGTCTGGAGCGATGGTCTCTCACTATATAATTATATCAATTCGGTATGCTATATATGAAAATCTATATTTATTTTTAATATCTACTTATTTGTATTTTTATTAATTAGGCCGCCGTTGATGGCTTGACTGGCAAGGTTAATTTTATGGAGGGGCGTCGCAATAAATTCAAAATTGATATACTCAAATTGAAGCAGGAAATAATACAAAAAGTCGGATATTGGCAACCGGATGTGGGCGTTAATATATCAGATCCCACAGCATTCTACGACTCGAATATTGCAAATATAACGCTGGTCGTCATGACTCGAGAGGTTTGTTTAAATATTTTCATATATAAATATATATCTACATATATAGTGTTTTTTTTTTTGTAAGGAGCGGCCCTATGTAATGGTTAAAGAGGACGCCAACCTAACGGGAAATGCCAGATTTGAAGGCTTTTGCATTGATCTTTTAAAGGCCATCGCACAGCAGGTGGGATTTCAATATAGAATTGAATTGGTGCCAGATAATATGTATGGGGTTTATATACCGGAAACCAATTCCTGGAATGGCATCGTACAGGAGCTAATGGAAAGGGCGAGTATTTTATATAGATATATATGTATATATATTTAATATATATTTTTAGTAATTTCTTTTTTTTATTTTGTGAACTAAATTAATTAAGCTATAATTAAATTTAGTAATTTCTGTTTTGTAATTTGTGAACTAAATTAATGGTAGCTTTGAAATTTCAGCGCGCAGATTTGGCTGTCGCCTCAATGACCATAAATTATGCGAGGGAAAGTGTTATTGATTTTACAAAACCATTTATGAACCTCGGAATTGGCATACTCTTCAAGGTAAATTAGTTTAGTTCTTATCTCCCATATACATATATATATATATATATATATATATATATTAATATTAGTTAGCTAAGATGCAAGTATTAAAAAGGTGTGTTGCCCCTAATCGTTTAGGTACCGACAAGTCAACCCACACGACTGTTTTCCTTTATGAACCCATTGGCAATCGAAATATGGCTTTATGTGCTAGCTGCTTATATCCTAGTATCGTTCGCACTATTTGTCATGGCTCGTTTCTCGCCTTATGAATGGAAAAATCCACATCCCTGCTACAAGGAAACCGATATCGTTGAGAATCAGTTTTCCATTTCCAACAGTTTTTGGTTTATAACGGGCACATTCTTACGACAAGGATCCGGTCTAAATCCAAAGGTAAGATCAACTACTGAGATTTTTACAAATAGTAAGTTTTGTATTTAAATTTAAATAGAATATTGTGTATCTATTTTCCCCATGGCTAAATTATGCATTTATTCATTATATATTTTTATTATATTATTATTATGGGTTTTATATTGCCTTTCAGATTTCAGATCGTGCTCAAACGAAGTTTTTCTCTTTTATGAATCCGCTCGCGATCGAAATATGGTTCTATATAGCATTTGGCTACATGCTGGTCTCGATTTGTATCTGGATTGTGGCCCGATTATCCCCAGTCGAATGGGTCCGTTCCAAACCAGCCTGTTCCATGGCTTGTGATCATATGTTACACAAAATACGAAAAGCCAATTATATATACGATCAATTGGAACTGAAATCCTTAACGAGTGCTAATGAACAATTAAATAATGATAATAAAGATAATACTGATAGTGATCTTGTGGATTGCCTAACAAAAACAACAAAAAGAAAGCAGCCAGCTTTTCTGGACGACAAGCATAATGATGATAACGATAACGATAACGATTCCGATGACACCTTGGAGCTAGTTAGCGTCCAAAATGATTTTACACTGACAAATAGTTTCTGGTTTGCAATTGGGGCCCTAATGCAGCAAGGGGCCGATCTGCATCCTAGGGTATACATTTATTCCATTTCTATATTTATTTATTTATTCTATGTCAACTAAATAATACAAAAAGTACCAAAAATTATTTAAATTGAATTTTGAAAGTAATATTTAAAATGAAAACACTAATAATTAGTAAAATTTAATCCTTCAAAAATTAACTATTTCAGCGAAAGCTAGGGGAAATTGGTTGACACAATACATTTATATATATATATTTATGTCGAGATATTTTCTTTAATGGATTTATATTTAAAGCAAATTCTTTTAAATTCCATTTTTAGGCCACATCTACTCGAATCGTTGGCGGCTGCTGGTTTTTCTTTTGTCTGATTATAATCTCATCATATACAGCTAATTTAGCTGCATTTCTAACTGTCGAGCGTATGATAACCCCAATTGAAAGTGCATCCGATCTGGCAGATCAAACGGAAATATCCTACGGCACCTTGGAGGGCGGTTCAACAATGACTTTTTTTAGGGTGAAAATTTGTGTAAAGTAATTTTGGGCTCTGTTAAATTATTAATATTATTTATTGCAGGATTCCAAGATTGGTATATATCAAAAGATGTGGCGTTATATGGAGAACCGTAAGTCGACTGTTTTTGTGAAGACCTACGAAGACGGCATTAAACGTGTTATGGAGGGCAATTATGCCTTCCTAATGGAATCGACGATGTTGGACTATGCTGTTCAGCGGGATTGTAATTTAACACAAATTGGTGGCTTGCTGGACTCCAAGGGTTATGGTATTGCAACACCAAAAGGTTCGCCATGGCGCGATAAAATATCATTAGCAATATTGGAACTGCAAGAAAAAGGCATAATTCAGATATTGTACGACAAATGGTGGAAAAATACGGGAGATGTTTGCAACAGAGATGACAAAAGCAAAGAATCAAAAGCCAATGCTTTGGGTGTGGAAAATATAGGTAAGTTATCGACAGCTAAACATATATATATGCATATATATTTAAATATTTATATGTGTATATTTAATAGTTAATTTGATTAAATAATATCTTTTATTTTAGGTGGCGTATTTGTTGTTCTACTTTGCGGCCTGGCGCTGGCTGTTGTTGTGGCCATTTTTGAGTTTTGTTGGAATTCCAAGAAGAACTTGCACACCGATAATCAATCCTTGTGCTCGGAAATGGCCGAGGAGCTACGCTTCGCGATGCACTGCCAGGGTTCCAAGTCTAAGCAGAGGCCAGCCATAAAACGGGATTGTTTAAAATGTGCTCCTGGGTCGACCTATGTCCCCGTTACAAATGTAACAATGCCAAATTTGGGCGTTCATTACAACTATTTTAATTGAGAACATTGATTTTGTAGGTTTTTAAATGATGTGTACATAGCATCATAATCATAATATATATGTAACGGGCTAACAGAATCAATTATTTTTGTATCGGATCTTTCAAAAATAAAAAGCGAATAATTCAGAATTTATTATTATTATTATTTAGCCACTATTTCAGGGAATCCCTTAAACAAAGAAAATAAATTACAATTATTTTAATTAATTGCATACATTACTAATGTAGATTGAGCTGAGAATATAGATAATTCCCTAATTATTGAAAAAATTCTTCATTACGTACATTTGTACACAGGCGATATTTATTTGTAGTGCATGTACATTTTGTTAATTGTGCTAAGCAGACTTTAATTTCTAAAACTATAAATATATATATATAAATATATATATATATATATATACAATTATATGTTTATATTTATATATATATGTATAAAATTATATATATATTTATTACAAACAATATTACCGTTTATTCTTTTTATGAGACTTGCTAATTTTACGTCGCTTTAATATCATCTCGTATAGAGCATCGAGTCCTTCTTGCAGACCCTCGCCAGTTATAGCACAGGCTGGTTGGATATACCAGCCCTTTAGCTGCATCGACGCGGAGGCGGAGGAAGAGGCGCTGAAGCTATTGTGCTTTATGGTAAACTGCGAGGAGGAAGAGTTTATCCCCGTTGTGGCTGTTGCAAGTGGTGCACCATGTGGTAAACTGGCAGCCTTCTCCAGGCGCTTATCGCTGTCATCATCCAGCTCGGTTGTTGTATAACTTTGGTTTGGAGTACAATTACTACTACTACTACTATTGTTATAGCCAACAATGTTGCCCGTCGATGTCGAGTTGGCTGTTGATATATTCGAAATTGGATTGTGTAGCTCCTGCAAGCCCAGGAACTTTTCAAGCTGCTTGGCGCAACAAGCATTTGGTAGATCCTGTTTATTGGCCAATATCAGTACGGGCACGCCCTGAAGATCATACAAATAAATACATAAATTATATATTTTATTTACAGACTTACCTGATTATCTGGACATTTGGCTGTGCGCATAAGCTCCATTTTGGCCTCTTCCATGCGTTCAGTGTCCACAGAGTCCACAACAAATAGAATGCCATCTGTGCAGCTACAAAATAAACAATATTAATATAAATATACATATTAACTGAACTAAAGATATTTAAATTGCACCGCGTATAACTTCGCCAGAGCGGTCGTAGTTTTTCCTGTCCGCCCACATCCCAAACGAGAAAGTGAACCCCCTTCGCCTTGCCCAGTGTGCCCTGTACCTGCAAAATAAAGCAAATTATTTATTTAATAATTTATTTCTTGAATTGCATTTATTTTTAAATCGTTTACCTTCTCACAATTAAAGCCAATTGTGGGCACTGTGTTTAAATACTGATCAAATTTGAGCCTATAAAGCGCTGTTGTTTTGCCAGCTGAATCCAGGCCCAGCATGACTACGTGCAGCGTTCCCTGTAAATACCAGACTGCTGTGCAATTTATAAATGTTAAGTTTATGTTTATGGCTGACCTGTGAAGGCAAGGCATCCAGTAAATTGCCATTTTTTACCATCGTTGCCCCCATTTTTTCTTTTTTTTTTTTAGCTGCCTGTTTTTCTTACATTATGTTTCACAAATTTGTTTAGGGATGCTGCTCTTATATCGATACATCGATAGGTGTAAAATCTACTTCCATGTTTATCAGATACTAATGTTAGCAACCAGCTGGCGCAGATCATTGTTGGCATAGCTCTCTGTTGCGCATCTACATCTGAAATGTACAACGGTCAGGGGCGTTTTCGTTATCAGTTTTCGTTATCAATTTTAATCTAAACTGATAATGAGTATTATCCTAGTGTAGGCAAAATATTCCCAAATTAAAAACTCACTTTAAAAATACTAAAACATGTTTTGCCAATTGCTGCTCTGTTAATAGAATAGAACTTTGAGCGTCTATTAAATTCATTGCTGTTGGTTTTGTTATTTCTAGCAGAGTGCTGGGAAACTGTCAACATACGTTTTAAATGCCATAGCGATAAATGAATGGGAAAGTGTTAGACAACAATTTGAAAAACACAGCCAAACCATTTGCATTTTGCACGCTTAAATAAAATAACGGAGAAAGTAATTCTGTAAATTACTCAAAATTGTGCTGTTAATGCAAGTCAGCAATGGTAAATGCTGACATATGTACATATGTATGTATGCGCTCTTTAGATCATTCACCGTTATTTTGAGTTGAATTAAATATTCTTATTGCAACAGCCAGGGAAAATACAAAATATATAAATTGTTTTCAGATGCTTTTCAATTATAGAAATTTATGCATAATTTATCCTCCCTTGTCAATTAATGTCCAGCATAATGAATATTACCGCAACTGTTTAAATAGTAGCATTTATGTATCATATTCATATACATACATATTTATATATTAATGTACATACATACATATGTATTTTTGTAGCCCGATTTTATGTGAATGTATTTATAAATGGGACTGTATTTAATGAAAAATGATTTACGTGTGTATGTGTGTGCTCGATTTGTGTGTATGTATGAATGGATACACACATACACAAATGCAAACATGATTTGAATACGAATTGTGAATGTGCGCGGAAATTGTGGCTGGCAATGTAGTAAATAAATAGAATGTGGACAGTGTGGACGCTATCTTTGATGTGCACTCATATTCTTTGAATCGGCATATAAATCGGCAATATATATACATACATATATATATATTTTGTGCTGCATACATATCTATACACATATGTAGCTAGACTTTATTCATTCGAGGTCATTATTTAAATAAGTACGGTCCGAATTTAATTTTATTTCGTATCTTAAATTTAAGTTGCAGCAATTCAGTTGCAAGTTTCATAAATTTAAAAAATTTTAGCTGTGGTAAGTAAAAAATAAAGTACATAAAGTGATGTAATAAATATGGAGAAAAAAAGTAGTGAATTTAAAATACATTTGTATATGCATTTAAATAAACATGGATTATATAATGTGACACTGGTAACATCAGAATTTTTTAGCATTTACATTTTAGGGCATAAAATAATTAAAACTGCACATTATTTATAAATGTAATTATTATGTTATAAAAACTCTCACAGTATTTAAATAAATCATAGATATGTACAGAGATATACATACAGACATGTATATAGCCGTTATATAGATTGACAGGTGTCAACAGGTGCTAAATGCAATGTTTGAAAACATGCAATGTTTTCTTCTAAAACATGCTCAAATTTATACACATATGTACATATATATGTACATTTATATATATAATTTTGCTGTGCGCTGCATAATTAATTAAATAATGAATTTATTATTATTATTAACGAATTATTATTATTATTATATAATTTGTAAACATTTTATTTATTTATTTTGTTGTAGAGAATTGTACTTGTTTTTATCGTAAGCAATGGATTCTGAGGGCGTGGTAAGTTTAAGATAACATGATGTTATATTATTTCATATGATATATTATTTATGTCATGATTTATTATTTGTTTAATTTAATATACTCAAACAAGTTGCCTTACTGCTGAAACTTGCTTGATATATGTATGTATTTATATTATTTTATATCTATTTATTTATATTACATTTTTACAGCGCGCTTAGGTTTATTTTCTCGAAACTGAATGTTTTATTGAATGCTTTTAACAACATCCAATTCTGGAATAACCAGCACAGAAACACTTTAACAAAATTCCCTATTATTTTTTGATAAAACATAACTTTAACTTAATTGTGGAATTAATTGGGAAATATTTAATTATTATTTGTATTCAAATGGGTGTTTAATTAGATTTATAAAAATGTATTTCATTAATTTCTATATCCGATATAACCCAACTGATTGTGGTCCGAGTATTAAACTTTATTGCTTATTAATATTTCAAGTGAATGCTTCTTCTTGATTACAACGAATTATTATTTTTCTCTGTATATAACTGTTTGTCATTGTTTTTTATTCCAACGATAAAGACAAAAGTAAATGAAACGGAAAGTTTGCCAGTGGCAAATGAGTCCAACGAAAATGAAATTGAAAGAACAGGTGAACAACAAACAGCTCAAAATGAGGAGAAAAGCGAATCGAGCGATAAAGTCGCGGAGAGTGTTGCCAGTGAGGCAGAGACCGTTATTTCTGCGACTTCGACTATCGTTGCCGCTGCGAGCGAAAATGGCGAAGAAGAAACGACAACAACAACAGTGACAGTCACCAAGAAGGAGAATTTCGAATCAGAGCCCCAAACAGAGACAAAAACCACAACAACAGTTATTGTGACGAAAAAGGAGAACGATGCAAAAGAAGCAGAAGAAGAACCGAAAACAACATCCACAACAACAACAAGTACAGTTATTGTTACGAAGAGCGAAGCGGAGCCAACAAAGGACGAAACAGTGACAACAGTTGTCATTACGAAAAAGCCGAAAGCTGAGGATGAGGAGGAGGAAAACGAGAATGTGAGAGAGGAAAAGGAGGAGAAAATGGAATCAGAGAAGACAACGATTCCCGTTGCAGCTGCAGTTGTCGCTGACGAATCCGAGGAAAGTGAGAGTGATGAGGAGGTGGAAGAGGAGGAGTCAGAGGCGGAGGCTGAGCCGGAACCAGAGCCGAAGATCAAAGTATAAATTTTTTTAAATTAACTTTGTAATTAGTGTGCGCATTTTTTAAAACCTTAATGCAATTGCTACAATAACTATTTTATTTATTTATTTATTTATATTTCTGATTATTACTTTAAATGGAAAATATTTAAGTTATTTATTATCATTTTAAATGGAAAATATTTAGCCGGGAAATGATTCAAACGTTTTTTTTTTGTTGCATTAATTGATTTTAATAATTATTTTTCAATAATAGATCGAAGATGTACAAGCTAAGATTGCTGAGCAACCGGAAGTTAAGAATACGGAAGTTGAGACAGATGGAAAAGCTCATGTTAGTAAATTTATATTAAAACTACAACTAAATATTGTACTCTATTTTATTCATTTGTAGAAGGACATTAATAATCAAATTGAGAACATTATATCTGACATCGATATCAATATAAAGGCTCAAGAAAAGATAACTCAGCTGAAGGAGCAGGAGCTGCAACTCATACAGAAACAGCAAGAGTTGGCAAATCAAATACAGCAGCAGCAGTTGCTGGCCCAAAGGCTAATTGCCCAGAATCGATTGCAGGAACAAGAGTTACAACAACAGCAACAAAAGCAGCAACTGTCACAGCAGCACCAGCCTCTCTTGCCTCAGCGGGAGGCAGCTCCTAAATTAACGCAGGAATATATAAAAGCTTATAGCCGTCAAGAAGATTCCTACGACTCAAAAGTAAGTACCCAAAAAAAAAAATATGTATATATGTATATATATAATATGTACTACATACATATATAATAACAATAATATAATGAATTATTTTATATTTATAATATAAATATTTATATATCATATCTTAGAATTTTAAGCACTTACGGTCCCTAAAAATAAAAAATAATAAATAAACAACTAATAATATATGACAATAACAATAGTAATAATTATAATAACAAAATTATTATATATTATATTATAATAATAATAATAATAATAATAATAATAATAATTGTAATAATAATAATAATAATAATAATAATAATAATAATAATAATAATAATAATAATAATAATAATAATAATAATAATAATAATAATAATAATAATAATAATATAAAATATAAAATATATATCACAGCTCTTTTCCAAGCTGGTCCCTTTTCAAAACTCCCCTTAACGCGATCCTAATATGATACGTTAAATGACAATTTGTTTGTATAATACTTAAGCTATATCACCTATAAGCAATAAGTTATATCTACATATATATAAGAGATATATGTAAGTATATGCTTATGTACATTTCTCCTATATGTATATAATGAATATTTTGGTCTCTGTTTATACGCATACATACATATGTATATATATTTTATTGTATATGTATATGTATGTATCGTACTATTCGAGTTCATCTTACCCACACATTCTCTCTCTCTGAGTGTCTCTATAATTAGCATCGAAGAAAGAGAAAAGAGAGAGAAATTTTCACATGGATGTATGACATAGTGTATTACTAACAACTACATTCGAAATTCTTCATGTGTGTGTGAATGATTCGGTTTTAAAACAATTTGATTTGTACGAACGGCTAGTATTGAACAAATTTAGCAGATTTTATGATTTGCTTGAGGCGAGTCCCACAATTTTATTGACTAATATGCAAAAAGGCTGCGCATCCAGCCATTTAAGGGGCGGACTACCCCAATCTATGTGGTCCAGGAACTCGTCAATAGATCGGAAACGTGGTTTTCGACCCAGCGATCGTTACGACGAACATAAAAAAAGAATTTTACTCGAGCTAAGCAAAAAACTGTGGCAAAGAAAAAATGTACGTAGCTCTGCTGCTACCAAAATCAAATTAAAGATACACAAATGTATATATACATACATATAAATGATAAATCAAACAACATTTAAATTAGAAACCATGATTGTATGTATGTATGTATGTATGTAATTAATATATAGGAATCGTCAAACGTGTCGAGGACATTTGATTTGCGCAAAATATTTACTCCAGCTACTGATGCACCCCAAATATTGCCCAAGAACCGTAAGTAACAAACTACAACAACAAAAGGTGATACGTAAAATATAAAATAAAAAAGGAGATTCAGATTATTAACATAAATGCAAATGTGTATATTTTGAATACCTTTCAACACACGGCTACCCAATTTATGCCAATGCCATTTACATCGTTTTCTGCTATTTTCATCATATTCATCATGCAGATAACCCAAATACAGCTGAGGTCAAAATAATAGTAATGCATGCATGTGTTTTAATAAATGGACATAAAAAAATACCTAAAATAAAGTTAAGAATTATGAAAATTTTATTTAAACACAAGCAGTAAATTCTGGAACGTTAAAAGTAGGCATAGCAATCGAAATATTAATATAAAACAATTAAAGTCCTTATATTGAATAATTTGTTTATTTAATTTTATGAAACTTGTATTGAAATTGATTTATAATGATAAAGTAGAACTAAAGTAGTAGTAGTAGTAGTAGAATAATTGTGAAGTTTTCTCTCTCAATAAATGCTTTTTAAAACAAGATTTGATGATGATTTTAAAATAGGTTTCTTACCATATAATAGGTAATATTTTTACTAAATACTTGAGAAGCAGCATTACTATGATTGGGACCACAACTGTACATTTAATAATTATGTATATTGCATGCTCTATTTGCAATTCGCTTTTGCTTATTTAGGGCTTTTCACAGAGTGGATTACGTATCGCCTTTTAACTATCTACCGACTATTTTGTTGAATTGATGTAAAATTTGTTTCAATTTGTTAGGAAAGCTATATGCTTCATCGGCATTTTATTCGCCAACACTGCATCCCACTGTGGAGGACCAGGTTGAGCTCGCTCGCCGAATTTCACATTCATTGAGTGACATTAGCAATCAGAAATCAAAGGGTCAATCAATGTATGTGAATCGGAAGAAACGCTCTGTTAAATGGGTACACGAGGCTAGTGGTCAAGGTAATAGAATTGTCAATGCATGCTTAAGGACCTATCCTATCCTATTATTGTTATGACATGATGTTTACATCCCATATTCGCACACAACAACAACTTGGAAATTGAGTCACTGAAAAGGAAGCCTTCTCAAGTGTTGGACAATTTTCAGATAATACAGTAAATAATAATAATAAAAAAACACAATTAAGCATTTGTTTTCAGTGCAACCTATTAAGTATAATTTAAAAGTACAAATTTGGTCATTTGCTACATATTTGTTTGTCTTCAATTTGAATACCACAACTTTTTTTTTTAAATTTATTTATTATATACACAACTTGAAAGGCAAACTTGGACAGTATTTCGTCAACTGATCTTTGCTATTTGTTTTCCCCTGGAAAACTTAGGGTATTAAAGTATTTCGCATTCGGTTACCGCCCGACTGCAACTATCTCTCTTATTTATACATATTTTTAAATTATATAAACAACTTAAACCGTCTTCTCTTAAAAAGCTTTAGGTTTACCGATTTGAATGAAATTCAAATAGCATAAAGACTAAATTCTAAATTATAAATTTGATTACACAATTTCACTTGCACATTTTTATTAAAAACACTTCTTCATACATTCAAGGTAAATGCTTAAGATAACTTTCACATTCTTGGTGTTTTATTAATGTTATGAAAGTATTATATTAAAATCTTTAATTAATGAATACCGGTATTGCATAAATATAGGAGAAGATGATATAACTGAAACGCAATCATTAAATAAAGAAAATGCTGAATCAAATTTGATGATGACAGAACTAACCAAGCCGCCGGAAAAAACGCCATTAAAACTTGTCATGAATCCACGGGGCCAATTGCGCGACTATAATTCACTGAAAGAATCGATAAATATTGAATCAGGCC
Organism: Drosophila mimica; assembly: GCA_037043585.1. Lineage (NCBI taxonomy): Eukaryota > Metazoa > Arthropoda > Insecta > Diptera > Drosophilidae > Drosophila > Drosophila mimica. Next base: position 1,223,984 of record JBAMBE010000435.1, read on the forward strand.
TCTTATCACCTGACAATTGCGCTGAGCTAATAACTGCGCTGCAACTGCATAAGGGCCGAGGTAATAATTAATAATAATAACAACGTATATCATTTAAAGCATCTAGTTAAATAATTATTAATATTTTAATTATTATTTTTGTTACTATTATATTTTATTATTATTAATATTATAGTAGTAATTATAGTATTATGCGTGAGGTGTTTTCTTTCTTGGGGCTTACCTGTCAGTCCTGAGGTCGATAACTGCTGCCACTTCTTCGTTGTCGATTAACGATAAATATAAGCGCCATAATTTTAAATGTTTTAAATATAGTAGTTAATTGCCTATTATACATTACCGATTATAAAAGGAATATAAGCAATAAATTAAATTATTAATTGCCTCTCATTAGTACTTAATTTAATTTTATAAATATAACACTTGTTGACAAGCCATAATTAATCAATCTGTAATTTCTTCAAACATGTACCTCACAATAAATCCGCTTTACCTGCCACTGCCTCGGTCTGCTTATCTGCGCGCTACTCTCAACAATAATCAAACAAATACAAACAAATAAATCAAATCTAAATAAAATATCAAATCGCTTTCAAGGAGCTGAGCTCTTTGCCAAACGTCGTAGAAAGGCGGAAAATTGGGTAGTCGATGAGACAAATGCCGGCATTTACAGTCCGTCTGGTCTTCCAGATTACCAACAATATCAGGCAAGACCCCCAACTTCGCCCAATCTCTTACCCGCCTATTCGGATGCGGGCAAGCATCGTGTCCAGCTCAATCTGCATCAGGATCAACTGATTGAGAAATATTCAAAGCCCGGCGTTCAAGTTGTGAAATCCCCTTGGGAAGCGGCTCTTCAGACCGGTTCGGCAAGCACAGCATTTTTGGATGGTTCCAATTATCGCAGCCAGACGTCAACAGCTTCGCTGGCATCACCGGTGAACTTTAATCAGGATATCACCGATTACCAAGCTTTTCCACCGGCATCCCATAGCAACCCAACGCCTTGCATCGAACAGAGTCTGTATAACAAAACGGTTAGTCTTTGCCAATTTCCAAGTTTTCTTTTATTTATTTATTTTTTTTTTAGCAATTTGATACACCAATTCAGCCGTGCAATCCCCAGAGAGAATTGGCTTATAAGCCGACTGTGGCTCAGGGGTGGGGCGGTCGAAATGTGGAATTACCAAAAGGTAAATGTCAAAGATTTTTTTTTTATTATTACTTATTATAATGGGAATATATATATGCATATAGTATACAAAATTCGTCTAAGTTAACAAACTTTTACCTAAGCAGCTATTTATTTTTTCCATTTAATGGTAAATTAAATATTTACAGAATATTTTTCTGAAGAGTGTGAAACCCAGAATATAAATAATTTAAATGAATATTATTTTGACTCAAATGAACAAGTTCTAGTTCGGAATTTCAACGATGATATCCAGCAACGACTGCAACAATTAGAACAATTTCAGCAATGCTTTATGCAACAGCAAAGATTGGCTGCTCTTAATAAGGATTATAAAAATATAATAACTTTTGATAGAGGTCAACTATCGAAATGTATTAATCCAATAAATACAAAAAATTCTCTTTCAAACACTACAATTAAAGCAGCAACATGTAAACCAATATTATCACAGAGTGCTGCAGAGAAAGACGATGATATTAATGAACCAGTTAATGTTCGTGAATTGATTTATTCATTTGAGCAACAATCGCTGAAAGAACACGATGAATCGCTTATAAATCGATGCCAAAAGCGAATGAACCAGGACAATTGCGAATTGGAAAAGGAACCAAATCAAAGCGAAGGCATGAATTGCAAGATCCCCTCAATTCTTGTTACATGTCTTTGATAATAAATATATGTGTACATATTAGTCAACTATGTATCTTCCGTTAAGGTTAAGAGTTGTGTATTGAAAAAATCGTATATAATTAGAGTTTTAACAAAAGTAAATAATTTAACAAATTGTCTTTCTTTAATTCTTAACATATTTTTATAAAGCGATTTCAAACATATTTATGTTTATGTCTAAATTTTTATTACTCCATTAATTCTTAAAATTTATATTATTTGTTTTATATATATATATATATATAGGTTTATATGTGCCCAAGGAAATCTCATTGTCGAGCTATGCACCTCCGCCGGTCCAGTCGAAGGATAAGCAGCTGCGCAGCTATAATTTCCCGGGCTCAACAAACGTTGACTATTCGAATTCGACGACTGAGTTTCCCATATCGACCCCAACTAATCCATATTTATCAGTGACACCCAAACAACAATTGTACGGCCCACAAAGTTATCAGAAGGTGCCGCCCACCTCGATGCAATCAGCGCCTCAGGTCAATTTCAATCCTTCACCGTTGTCCTTTGATAAGTTGGCGAAATTTCAGGAATCGGTGCCAAATCAACGATATCTGAATGTGAACAAGCCGATGCCAACTTATGGCAGCGGTGTACGCAATGCATCACCAACTCCCTTTGGATCTGCTGGCATTGTTGATCATCGATCAACGCCAATAAAATCGCAGCAACAGCATTTTGGCGGCTATAGCCAGAATATTACACACAGCGAACCATTAACAGCGTCGCCTCAAGTGCGTTCCGCTCCTGGTCAATGCTTTAATAATAGGGCACGGGGCTGGAGCGCAGGTTCGACGCAGCACCAAGGAAATGCCTATTTTCCGAGGGTCCCAGTTGTTGCAGAGGGTCTGCCCTATTCGGACTTTTAAAAAAATCAAACTGGAGTTGCAGACTTATTAAAGGTTTTTGAATTTTTCAAGCGATTAACGATTTTCGATTTGCTTATCTTTAGTTAAACAATAAATATATACTTTACATCATATACCTAGAGGTTTATGTGTATATGCTCTCGTTAAATACAAACGATAATATATTTATGTTAATATTCATTGCGATTGTTTATTTGCGTCTTTTAAATAATAATATATAATTATGAAAAAAATAGTGCGTCTTATTTAAACAGAGAGGGAAAGGGAGACAGGAAATTTTATTTGTTTAGCTTTAATTAAGCATTTGCTTAGACGTTGAGCGATATCTTCAGCTCTATATGAAAAGTATACCCAATACACATAATGAAAAAGCTTTTGCTTCTGTATAGCAAAGCTCTCTCTCTCTCTCTCTCTCTGACATCCGAGCTGGGCCCGATGTAAATTTGGTGGTTGAATAAAGTCGAGTTGCGCACGAAGCCAAATAAATTGTGCATACAAATTGCAAGAATAAAAAGTATATTGAACAAGTTTTTCCTCATCAAATCAAATCAAAAACGGAAAATGTAATTAAACTTTATCAGTGCTCAGAAGCGTTCCTTAATATGATAAAATGAACAAAATATCTGGATCGAGAATGCAAACAACATATTTTATAATTTAAATCTCATAAGCAGGGTGGTTTTACTGAAAAAGTAAGTCAGTTAATAGCAAATATAATATTATATTATCAAGTGCTAAAAGATTGTCAGCTAAATCCAAGCTGCTTTTAATTAACGTATTTCCATTTTTCACATGCCCACAATTTGTATGGCTTGTTTATCAGCAACAAAAAATGTATATGCAAAATATGTACATACATATGTATATCTATAATATACATATGTAAGTACAATGTGACTTTAAGCTGAACTCCGAAGATTAAAAGTTATAATAATTTACGATTGTGCTTGGATATCTTTTTAAAACAAATGGGTTTATATTTTTTAAGAAGAGAATTTTCTAATTTGCAGAGTTAAAGGTCAATATAATAATACAGGAACTCAAGTAAACAAATATGGTATCTTCATATGGAAATCAAGTAAAACAAATCATTTTGTTCATTTTGCATTTCAATAGTCGTATCCAGTATATCAGCGCATCCTCCTTTTTAAATGTCAATGGTAATGTATTAATTAGCTGGAATAAATTATCAACTAGTTCTTGAAATAAGTCAAACACTTGCTTGTAGACTTGGTCAATATGGATCAACCTTATTTTGACGATATAAGCCCCAGAAATATTTCTGCTGTTGTCGACGAAACAGCAATTTTGAGATGCCGGGTTAAGAATAAAGGCAATCGAACTGTAAGCGTACAGAGAATCTTTCGCATATATGTACATATATGGTATTAATGAGTTTAATGTGTAGGTGTCATGGATGCGCAAACGGGATCTTCACATTCTAACTACGAACATCTATACATATACCGGTGACCAACGATTCTCTGTAATTCATACGCCAAGCAGCGACGACTGGGACTTGAAGATCGATTATGCCCAAGCCAGGGACAGCGGCATTTACGAGTGCCAAGTGAACACGGAGCCCAAAATCAACTTGGCAATTACTTTAGAAATCACAGGTACCTTAAATTAAATAGGGTTTTAAGGTTTCCGGTAGCAAAACTGATTGCTAGCTCTGCTGGTTGCATTTTCTCTGCATATTCGAAAAGCTGGCAGCTGCGCTTCGCATGCTGAGAGCGCCGATCCGAGCGTTTAGCAGGCCTCGTCTGTGAGCAGCGATGCAGATCAGAGTACCGTTATCTCCGCATTGCAAATTCTTGGTTCTCTCGCGACGAGCACACACACATGCACACGTATGCAAACACAGCTAGGCTTTAACGGGATCAGTTTTCAGTAGACTTGATGGCTTCATTCATGGTTTTTTTATATTTTTTTTTATTTGCAGCTGAAAGTGATATGAGAGAAAGAAACTCGGACAAACTCTATTATGACTCAAAAGGTTTGATTTATGCTAAAAAAATTATAACACTCCAACCTTTAATAAGTATTTAATATATATTTTAATAAATTAAAGCGGCACGTGCCAAAATACTGGGTTCTACAGAGATACACGTGAAACGAGATAGTACAATTGCTCTCGCCTGTTCCGTCAATATACACGCCTCATCCGTGCTGTGGTATGTTTACATAAACAACTGTTTCTGTTGCCAGTGCTATTAATTATAATCGTTAAAGGTATCATGGATCGGCGATCGTTGACTTTGATTCTTTACGAGGCGGCATCAGTTTGGAAACGGAAAAAACCGAAGTTGGCACAACAAGCCGATTAATGTTGACGCGTGCTTCGTTGCGAGACTCCGGAAATTACACATGCGTACCCAATGCAGCCGTACCGGCCTCCGTGCGAGTTCACGTGCTCACTGGTAAATAATCCTCGGTTTTTCAGTAACAATTCTTAGTAATTTTTTTTAATTTATTGGAATATTTTGTAGGTGAGCAGCCGGCTGCAATGCAAACGAGCATTGGAAATATTTTAAATGCATCGATTGCAATCCGAATTACGTGTTGGATCATCATATCAGAAGAAGTATTGTTGTTGTTTAACACTTTAAGCCTAGCCGAATACATAATACATCGAAGTTCAAGATGACTAACTTAGTTCATTTAGCCATAGAACCAAGATGTTCTTTAAAAGGTATACCCCTCAAATTCATAATCGAATTGAAATAGATATTATATTTAATTAAGTTGAATTTCTTTCTATTACATTTGTATACAAATATAGATAAGAGAAGCATATTCCAATGGAACGATTGTAAAAGAACAAGTTTACCGAAAGTTTAATATACAATAGATATTACATATTAAGTATAATTCCTATAGTCTTATGTAATAAAACTTACAATAATAATAAATACTTATATACGTATACAGATACAAAAGTTTCTTGTTATTAATATACATATACATATATCCAAACTTATGTTCCATTTACAATCTTGACTAAATTGTTTGCTGCATATAAGTATATAGTATTACTTGATTTATTTGATGTTTATATTAATATATTAATTTGTTCGTCTTGCACTGGGTATTAATTGCTGCCGTTTATAAAGTGGTTTCGATTTGGTTGTTGGCATTTGTGTTCCATTATAAATGGTATTTTTGCCAGGTGGCGTTTTCTCAAATTCCGCAGTCTTTGCATGCATTGTTGCCCCACCAATATTGGATATACTCGCTGGTAGCTTGGGTTCCGTAGTCGCACTTTGTATTTTACTCTCTAGGTGATAAATATATAAATTTGCAATCCTGTTGTAATTTATTTATATAGAAGTATTACCCTTGAGAGCAGCAGCCTTGGCTGTTTGTAGAGAGGCCTCTTCCGGCACTGATATTTGTAGACGGGCTGAGAATACGTTCAAATTATCAAGTAAAACTGGAGTTGATTGTCGCCGTTCGTCAGGTAAAATAGCCGAATTATGGCCAACCTCGCTTAAATGAACCGGGCCCCTAGTTGGCGTAGAGGTCTCAATTTGATTACTATGCATAGGTAAATTATATTTAAATATAAATATAACATGTATAGTATAAATAAAAATAAAAAGTTTATACCTTAACGACTGATCCACTTTGTTTGTTATTAAGTCGTGCAATTTTTCCGGACAAGTATCCAGCATATGAGAATAGAGCACATCCATAATTTCCACAGGTACTTTAAAGATTTCCTCGTAATGATCTATCATTATTCTGGGTAAAAAATGTAAGCAATCAAATTATAAGTTTATTTGGATATGTGTAAAGAATATTATACCTAATAACATTAATTGCGTCTCCCATATTTCCATGCTCTTTATATTCAGCTGCTTTTGGCATCAAGTCACGCAAAATATTTGGCGCAAAGACTGTAGATAAATTATTGCTATCCATTTTGTTGCCAATCACTTGAACTGTTCCATCTCTTGCACATATATCATCACAATGGGCGGCGACATTTCCCAGGAACTTAAGCAAAACATACAATGTGTCACGATGCACAATCGGTAGCAATTTAATAAGATGTGATATGGCTTCCAACTGAAGGCGACGATTTCGTATACCTAAAAATATATAAGTTAAACAAGAGAGAACGTTGCAGTCGGACGTAACCGGCAGCGAAATACTATGATACCATAATTTATGTGCAGCCAAGAAATACTGTCCAAGTTTGCCTTTCAGATTGAGGTAGATATAAGATAGTAACCCTTCTTTGAAGTTTGGCTGTAGCTGTACCGAAGATATGAAATTTGCGAGATTTTTTGGGGGCGCAAGTGGGTGTTGTTAAACAAAAAAATTGAAGAGAATGTTCCTCATAATCTTCCTCCCAAGTTTGGTAACTGTAGCTATTAAATTGCGGGAGATATGGCCATTTATCGGTTTTGGGGGCGGGAATGGGCGTGGTCCAAATTGTTTTTCCAAATCTTTGAAGCAATATACCTTTAAAATTTGGTGACTTAAGCTTTCAAACTGCTTGAGATATACGGTGTTATCGATTTTCACCAACAGGTGTATCGGCTTAGGTAGGCGGAGTGGGCGTGGCCATCTAATTTTTTATCGATCTCTTGGGGGAGTTACCAGTAACAAAATTTGGTGACTTTAGCTTACAAATTATGGAAGATATGCGCATTGTAAATTTCTAGGGACGAAGTTGCTGGGGGCGGCGGTTGTAGGTGTGGTCCAAAATATCATATGCCAATCTTTGAATGAGGTTACCAGCAAATATACGGAGTTATTGATTTACACTTTCCAAAATATCGGCATTACCGATTATGAGCGCTGGTGTGGGCGTGGCAACACAAATTTGTTATCGGTTCTTAAAGGCGACTACCAGTAATATACCTATCAAATTTGACATTCCCTACTCAAAAACTGAGGAAGATATAGTCATTTAAAAATTTTAGGGCCGGGGGGATGGGGGCGTTGGAGGTGGGCGTGGCATATGCCGATCTTTGAAGGCCATCGCCAACAACCTACCAACCAAAATTTGTGACTGTATCCATTAAATTGTGAGAGATATGTGGACTTATCGATTTGCGAAAATCGAATTTATCGATTTTCTAGCTCCCTAGTAGACGTAGGACCAAATCCTTGACACCTTAACTTTTGAGGATACTTTCCAGTATATGTTCCAAGTTTCAAGTCTCTATCTCTAAGGGTGTCGGAGAAACGCGCGTTCATACAGACGGACAGACGGGCAGACGGACTGTCCGTAGAGACAGCAGGACGGACATTGCACAAACCCAATAAACTATTATACTTTCGGTATCATAGTATAAAAATAAATCAATTGATCAGCATTTATTAAATCTGTTTGCCTTACGTTGAGTTTCCAAAAATGCCGTATATAATCTTTTGCAGAGCAGGGGCTCTGGTAGATCCCTTAAGAACTCCTTGAGCAATGTTGCCACATCATGTGGACAGGTATTATCAGGAATGCACATGCTATTATTCTTATCAAATTCATCACGGAGCTGCAATAAATCATCACATGTCGTTATCAATAATAAAAATTTGTAATGCGAGAAGAATTTATTTACTTACAAATGCCAAAATAGAAATTATAAATTAAAAATTACATTTAAATACAAAATTTTATTGGATATCTTATGTTGGACTTACTTGCTTAACCCGTTTTTTGGATGTACCAACTCGAAAGAGACCCACTTTCTGTAGTCCATGTTCCTCCAGATATTCTATGCATATCATTACGAATATCGGCACATTTAACATGAAACAATTTTTAGATTCTTCGAATAAGATTCGATCGAGATCCAATTCAACGTGTCGCATATCAAATTGGCTACAGGACATTTTCTTTGAAATCGATGATGATGATTTCTTAAGATCCATAAATTGCTCCGAGGGACTACAGCGACCGCAATCCAACGATTTCGTTGGTAAACTCTCATAGGAGCGTATCTATAATATGGAGCTTAATTAATTATACGAATAAAATAAAAACTTAATAATTACGTACATTCTCATTCGATTGTCCAGCTCGACGACAACGGTTGTCGTTGTTACTATAAAATACTGAGGTCAGCGAATGTTTTGAGCCGGGCTCTGAATCACTGGTCCTTTTTCTGTCCCTCGATAAGCAATTTTCCAGCGGGGCACCAAATAAAATATCTCGTCCATCTTATTTAATTAAACATACGTTAAATAAAACTGTATGACATAAGGGTAAATTAAAGCTAAGCAATTATTAAAATTTAGTAATCATTAATTAATTAGTTCAAGAAATATATAACAACTAATTTAACGCTTACTATTCTCATCCTTTTTGCCGATATCAAAGAAACTTGTGGTTAGAGCTCTTTTCTTTGAGATTACTCGTCTTTTCGGAGCTTTGCGTTGCAAATCTGAAAAATTTAAATTTATTAATTAACATAATTTTATTTTGTATTTTTTTCCTTTTATTTTATTTAATAAATTTACCAATATTCAATCCAATATTTAGTTCTTTAATTTTATCTAAAGCAATATGCATAAGCATCTCGGCTTCGACATCGGATAGTTTTTCCAAGGATGTATCCGTTAATTGTAGAATCTGTCCTTGAGTCGATATCCAGGTGCAGTTCTCCTAAAAAACGCAGAAAAAAATTAAATTTTAATAAAATTAAAAGAAATAATCGATTAAAGGATATTTATTTCTTACCGATGGCGCCCATTTTTCACGCTGCGCCAGAAAGTCTTGGATGTGATCAGGTCTGCTTTGACATTTGGAGCGACTTCCCCAAATCTTTCTTGAAACATATTGTCCAACATTTGACAACGATTTTGATTTTTGCATATTTGTTGTTTCATTTTTAGAATCTATAATATATATATATATATATATATATATATATATATAAGAGTTAAAACAATTAAAAAATAATTACAGAACATAAAATTTGGTAGAAGATTCATAAAAATCAAATCAAAGCGGGGAACTAAGGAGCGGAACGATTTTGTAATTTTTAAATGAAACGTTGATAAGCCTCTCAGCTTAAACTAATTTATATTACATTTTGGATTGTTTTTCATTACGACTACGTACATACTTCTATATATATAAATATATTGCCCACAATTTAAAACATTATTGCTGTGAATGAGTTTTATTATTTATTACATTCTCAATATAAAAACAGTTGAACTTGCTGTAAACTAATTACTATTTATTATTAGTATTACTTACTTAGATATGTCTCATTTACATTCCTGCTTTTATCGTTTTGCGAAGTGCATTGATCAGTTGGGTTTGTGTTCCACAAATTGGATAAAAATTGCGAACTCGAACTGAGCAAGGCACCCGCAGTTCTTGAACTCTTCTCCTTGGGACTGTGCAGTGATCTTGTCGGCGAAGTTCGAGCCGAGGCAGGTTGGAAGTGATTCTTGGACTGATTGGCGATTTCATTGTTTCGCTCCTGCTGCCTTTTCATTTCCCACTCGTTCCGCTTGCGAATGCGCTCGTCGAGCTCCTTTTGCCAGGCGATGTGCGCGTTTTGCAAGTGCCTCGAATTCTCATTGCCCCGTATAAAATCCAAGGCAATCAGTGCCCAAGCATCTAATGTTTGTACTGCCTTATGATTATCATCATCCATGCCCGGGGGATTTATTTCCCCCTTTGCCTTGATATTTCTCAGATTCCGATCATAGTTCACCGACTTGAAGCGATTGACATCGCCATCGTGTACGCTTTTCTTCCTCGCCATTCTTAAATATCGTTTAATTGTATCGCTCACGGATTGGGAGACATCCTCGTTATCAATGGAACTTCTCCGGCGACTCGCATTGCCCCCCGCCGCCCCCTCTTCGGCCTCCGATAGCTCGGAATTTTCCAGCATTAATTCAAAGTTTTTTGCCAGTATTTTAATTTCGCTTAGTTGTATAAAATTTGTTTGCGTTCCACAAGAATTGGTGGATTTTTGTACTGGTCTGGCATATCCAATTGGAGTCGTTTTAGATATATTTATTGTACTGTGACTGAGCTTCAGGGATTCTGGGGGCTTTTGTTGGCGTTTTGTGGTTTTTGTTGTTGTTGTTGTTAGGCTTTGTATTAGTTTTGAACTAATATCATGCTGCCCTTCCAATTTGGGTTTTTGTGCCTTACGCTCCTCAAAATTGCACAATTCTGTTGGGTTATTTTCGTAATTTGTGTTAAAATTGAATAGACTCGAAAATGAAGTTGCTCCGCTGAGGTTCGACTTTGTTGTTGGCTCTGAGGAATGTAGAATGCGATGCAGCTGCTGTTTCTTTAATATATTATAGATTTTCCTTAAATGGGCTTTATTTTCTAGAATTACCGGTGTCACATTGCCCATTTGGATGACGCTGAGTGAGGAACTTTTCAGAAATTTCAATCGCTCCAAAAGTACAGACTCGATTTGTTGCTGCTCATTCGAATTCGAATCGAGTGTAGGCAAAGCACTCTTCGAACTCAATAATGTTTTACCGTAATTGGGGCGCTGAGAACTGGGCGATGATGTCTGATCGGGTCGAACTGTTTTAGTGCCCAGCAGCGTTGTTGTTTTATAAGAATCACGTATTTTAAGATAGGTTTGCAATAATTCAATTGCTTGATCTACATTCTCATTGAGTTCGCTTTCGCCCGACTTCGAGTAGGCCGCATAACTGCTTCGATGTCGCGATAATATTTTAAGTCGTTTCTTGGAATTTTTCGATGCTCCCGGAAACGAGGACTTTCGCCGCCATAATATATATCGTGGCTCCGACGCGCAAACTCGCTGAAACTGCTCCTCAATGTGGGGCAGACTATCCGCCCCATGTTGTATGCCATCTGGTAACAGTTTTCGACCAGCATCTGTCATATATCGCCATGTTTTGCGCGTTAAAAGCCAACGTTCCCGTTTCTTTTCCTTTTCCTTGGTATGGCAACGCCTGCGTCCAACTGAAGTTGGCGAATTTCTACCCGAAGCAAGCCGCGCTGTTGTTGCTCTCTCTCGCTCCGACTGACTTCTGTCAGTTACGTTCGAGTTGGAGTTGAGGTTCGAGTTCCCGTTGGAGTTCACGTTCTCGTTGGAGTTGGGGTTCGTTATCGAGACGTTTGCAGTAGTTGTTGTAGTTGCATCCTCGGCTTGATTGAGCTCATCGATCATACCATCTAATGGACCCGATCGTTTTTTTATCACTGTTACGGGTCGACGCAATGTACTCGTCACCTGTCCCGTCGAACCAAACATTTTATTCGCTTGTTTATTTGTGTTTGATGATGCCATCTGAAACGAACATAATCCATGAATAATATTACCAGGGTCGATATTTGTTCTATGCATTTAATAGGCCACCATTGTTATATATTATGGTTCAGATACCTTTAAAATACGCATAATAGTCGTTGAAGAGATATATAAATATTTTGCAGAACTTGAAGACATTCTGCAACATTGATTACAGCGCAGAAACACATACTTTACTTACCTTGTGTAATTAAGTACACAAAAAGAAATCACTTATTTAAACATGCTCACAATCAACACCGATTTGAAGTGTCCGGATAGGGAATACGCTTAAGAATTGTCAATGCTACACTCTAAGCTAAACTTATTTTAAATTTAAATTCACAATTAACTAAGCGATGGCAGCAATTTATTATTTCTTCCACAAGATACGCTCGAGTATTTAAAATATGTTTAATTACATATATGTTTAGTATGCATATATTCAAACATACGCACATTCTTCAAAAATACGTAATTTCACTTTGATTTGATTTGATTTTCTTCTCTTTTTACATACGGACGAATATTTATATATAAATACATATATAAATATATATATATATTTGTATGGAAGTTTAGAAAAATTAGTGGGATAATACTTACAATAATTATTACGTTATAATATCCAAAAAGGAATGATGTTATTATGCCGACGACTTTGTAATTTGTTATTGTTATTAATTTAAAATTTTATGCAACACATTTTGGATTGGAATGCGTTTGTTTAAAACCAAAAAAAAAAAAAATCAAAATAAAACAAAGATCTCTGCAAGTTGATATTTTTATTTTACAAATCTTAAAAACACAACGATTTAGACTGTTCAACAAACTCATGTCTCGAGAATAACGTAAAATATTTTGAGAGCACGCATAAAAAGATAGAATACATAAAAAAAGAAAATCAGTTTATTCTTGAGAAAATATGGCTGTATGTATACATATGTTTATAAACACATACATACACACATATGTATGTATATATGTAATGTGAGTCAACACACATGGAAATGCATTAATACACTCTCTCGCGGACTCTCTTTCTCTCTCTCCCTCTCTCTCTCTCTCTCTATATATATATATATATATATATATATATATATATATATATGTATATTTGTATATTTGTATATTTCTGTGGACTATGTACATACGTTCATTAAGTGAAAATACCTATGAATATATTCGTAAATTGATGTATGTATATGTATATATAAATATAAAGTGATAAATACAAATGTTGAAATATATGCATACACATATTGTAAGTGTTTGAGGTGCTTCTCTAGTTTATACTAATAGATGATTAATTTATGAGTACATCTTCGGCGCTTCATACGAAATTTATTTTCGCTCATCCGTTTTTTCCAGATGTCTTAAAATTCCTTTCCCTTTCTTAATTATCTAAGCAAATTGTTCGCAAAATGTACCTTATATGTATAAGAAACGATTAAAATAATATATAAATAAATTTACCTGTTGAAATAAACACTTTAATTATGTTCTGATAATTTTTATTTGTTTGAATTCTTTGCTTGTCCCATAATCCTTAAATGCAGTTCGGTTCTATCGAATCAGTTCAATTCTTGTGATTCCAATGCTCAAAGTCTTTTCAGAATTTAGCTTACTATTAGCTGAAAATTGGCAAAGCCTGTTTATAAAATATTGTTTGTTTGCTAGTGTTTTAATTTCATGTATGCTTTTATTTATTTAAATAATTTTGTAATTTACATACATAGAATTGTCGATAGCTATTTACTATAAAGTAACTGATAACACTCGTGTATGTTGTATTTTGTGTATTTTGTTTTGTTTTTATAAATGAAAGACACATAAGCGACTCATGTCGGATGTACAGATGTGTAATAATAATGCTTTCATTAGTGTTTTAATAACCAGCATTTTTAGCAATAGACTATGTTCACAGCCAATTTGTCAACGTACAATAAATGTTTTTAAAATGTTTTGCACATGCCCTTTGCCATTTGTCTTAGGACTATTATTGTACTAAACAACTTTGTTTTATTTTTAAACAGTTAGTTAGTTATTATATAAATATATTTATAGCATTTTGACATATTCATACATAGAATATGTACGTATGAATATGAATGCTTATGCAGTCAACTGATATATATTTAAAATTATTCCATGACTCTATCAAAATTCGATTCTTGTTTTAAATTTTTACTTGAGTATGTTATTTAAAATATCGTATTGTATATATATTGTATTGTATATATATGTCAAATATATATTAACATGTAAATACCTACATACTATTAAATTACATGTGTATGAGTGAGTATGTATGTTTTTACATTGCAAACTCACAGTTAGCATCACATATACATACATATGTATTTGCACAAATGTACTTATGTATGTATATGTTTTTATTTGTCACAATTGTTACTATGTCTAAATATTGTCGCAATTAAATCTACATTCTTTTCGTTGTTATATGCAGCTACATATCTATATGTATATTATCTGCATATATGTTTGTGTATTTATGCTGTGCGTTGTTAGTCTTTAAATTTAATAAATTACCCTACTTAAATATATTACATTACATTTATTTCTCACATGTTTTTAATTATTTATGTTTATCATTTCATCTGTGTTTCAAATAATCTTATCCTAAGCGCTACTGAAATTAAATATAATTACATACATAAATATGACTGGTTAACTATAGATATACATCCAATAAGTACAGTAATTAAGTGAAGTAAATTTGAATATTAAAGACGTACGCAAAAACAATCCAGACACATACACAAAAATAAATTAATATGAAATATGGACCGATTTCCTAGTTCTCTTATAATTAAATAGGTATAATTTAATTAATGTATGTACATATAAATCATATTAATATTATGTAATATTGAAAACATTTGATTGATGTGCCTTCAAGACATTGAGTTTTGCATATTGCTGTTACATTACTAATGTCATTTGGTCGAAATTATGTATGTAAATAGGCATACGTCTTAATGAAATTCTACATCACATAATCTACATCTGTAAATATTTATGTAAGTAATTTTGACTTGACCTTAATATATATTCAGTCATTACCATATCTCATTTTATTATAAAATATATATGCGAATAATAAAGCGGACATTCTTAGATGTATTTAGAAATATATTTATATATTTACAGACATATGAAAGCATGTCCTTATCGTTAGACCATTGATAAGACCACGCATATCATTTATCATGTAATCCATACATAAGTAGCTAGTCTAGTATGCCTCCTTTTTTATATATGACTTAATTAAATATTGCTATGTACAATTTCTTAAGTTATCAATTTAGCAACTTATTCAATAATGCAAATATTTATGTTTGTATATATATAAATAATAGTGAATTTATATAAATATATATATACATATATCAGTTATCGCTTGCCCAAAGCCCAGATTTTCTAATAATAAATCACGATACGTAGTCCCGATTCGGATTTGTAGAGTATTCATCAGTGAAACGGCCCGTTGCTTTAATTAAAATAAAATAAGTGTGAATCTGTATTGTTCTTAATAATAATAATAATAATAATAATAATAATAATAATAATAATAATAATAATAATAATAATAATAATAATAATAATAATAATAATAATAAGTAAGAAACAATACTTACAATCTTCCATTAATATAACCTGTGTATTTTCTATATTTGTACTAGTTACAGAGTGCGGAATTAAGTTGAACTCGTCTTCTGTAAGTGTAGTGTTCCAACGGGACCGGCCACTGCTCGAACGGTGCGCCGAAGTCACAGCCATTGTTGGTGTTGAGTACAGGCTTAGATTAGTCGGACTTATGACACCCGACATTGTCGATATAGATCCAGCATAGCCCAATAACTGTACCAATATTATCAATATGAGAATAAATTTTCGATAAAAACTTGGGTCTTTCTTATTCGATCTAAATGAAATTTGAGCAGGAGGTAAATAATAAATAAATAATAAGTGTGTAACAATTATAAAACTCTGCATTTTAAATGGTGGAATTTATTGCAATCGGAAATCAAAATATTTCGATAATCAAGAGTCAGTTATCTATAAAATAAAGCAAATTTGATCTGCGCCTGGTATACAAGTAAATTATGAATGAAAAATTATTTTAATCTTAAAAAAAAAAAAAACGTACAAGCGCCGTAAAATTAATTCAATGATTGGTTGCTTCTTAGCAGACATTTTTCTTACCGATGTGGATTGAGTGTGAAAGTGATTGAAGTATTCCCGACTATTGGTTGATGAATACATTGGTGCCGCGATGCGAGTGAGAGCATTTGACCCAATAGGAGGTATTTTACAGCGACCCACTTCGGTAGAAATATGCGGACTCGTAGGCGGATGTGGTTGCGGCGAAGTTCTCGCCACAAGTGTTGTGCAATCCGTATTTGAATTTTGTTCCGCCTCGGAGCTATTAATTGGGCTATGATTGCTCTCCATGGGGTTAACTGGTTCGTTACGATTCTCATCGTCGCCCAATGTTTCCTTTGGCAAGCAAAGACTCGACGACTGATTTGCTGTCGATGTTGGGGGCGGTTGAACCATTGCCAGGTCTCCACTGGATCGTATAATGGCAACAGGTCGTGCCATCGGCGGCAACATTGGTGGCAACATTGTGCTATGATAGTGGGACGAGGGACCCGTACTCAACTTTGAGCTCCTCAATTGTGGGTGAATTTGATAGTGCGGCGAGTGGCTATGTGTGGCCAACTGATGCGAGTGGGAATGCTGAAACCCGGGATTCTCTATAGAACCCCCACCAGCTGCTAAACTGGCAGAATGGCCAGCATCTTGACAAACATAAGTCACAAAATCAGATATATCATGGCTCTCAGCATGTTGTTGCTGTTGTTGTTGCTGCTGCTGCTGCTGTTGTTGTTGTTGCGTTTGTGCATGTTCGTGCTCCTGAAGTCGTGGACTGCCGTGCTGTGGATAATACAGGGTATTCACGGGGCTAACTGAGGCTGCTAGCAGCGTAGAACAGTTGTGGTGCAAAATGGCTGAGAAAAAGAGTAAGAAAGAAATAATAGGGTATTTAAATTAATATTAAATGTTTATATACATTATTTATATAAGTAATGAAGATTGCGAGTGAATTGTGAATTGGCGGTAATATCGCCAATATTGGTTTCCGCGTTTATTATTCTGCAGCTATTCGTATAATGTATTTTTATAATGTTAATAATTATTTATGTATTATTATTATTATTATTATTATTATTATTATTATTATTATTATTTACATTTTTATTAGTATTACTGTTATTATTATTATTATTTAAATATTATTACCTTCTGCGGAACGAATTTGGGGCATGGTGGCTGCCAGCGGCCTGCTATTCAACGGTGTATATCGATGCAACGATATTGGGGAGTCGGCAACAATTGCATCACCATTGGAATTGATACTGTCCGCCGGTCGCAGGATGACAGAGAAACTGCCTGTGGCACAGTGATCTGTTGCTGTCGTTGTACGCGAAATAACTGGCGGCGATGAGCTGTGGTCGATTTTGCAACCATCTGTGGAGCCATTTGTTGCATCAGTGCGCAGCAGCGGAGACTGTGATAAATGCACACTTCTATGATTCTGTTCGACAAAGTCAACTGAAAATATTAATAGGACAGGGCGCTGTAGTTATGTTTTATGACGAATTAAAAATAATACAGTGTAAAGAGAACTATTCAAGCTACTCACTGCTATAACCACCTGGAATTGGATTTGCGACAATTGCACCAGCCTGTGCCTGGATCTGAGAGCTGGGAATCGGTGAATCTGGCGTCAGTTGATATGTTGTGTTGCAGTCATAAGCAGCGCCCAGATTCTCCCTCTTGATGATATTCGTATGCAGATTGTTGTCATTGGCCTCATCTAGTATTGAATCTGAAAGATCATTTATTATACTTAAATTAAACTAAAATAAGTACTGGTATACATTTGATTTACACGATACTTTTAAGTATCATAGTTAATTTATTTAAATATATACTGGTATTTAATGTACTCCATTTAAATATATACTGGTGTTTAATTTAATTCATTTAAATAAATACCGGTCTACCTTAGATATACACAATATTTGTACTATACATAAATAATTAATTTTAATAATTACTAATCTACCTCTGGATAATGTCCACAGTTCTTGCGAAGAAAATACTCCAGTCGCTAGAATAATATCATTGCAAACAACGCCATTGTATGGATTGTGTCTGAGTCCTTTACTTTTTGCTTCAGTCTCCGTTTCCTCTTTCCGATTATGACTGAAAATAGCGAGTTGTGGCGATCTTGCAGCTATCAGAGTCGATGAGTTATGCGTATTGATAAAGTTCGCCAAATATAAATCCAATTCTCTGACAGAGACATTAATATGATATGGATTTACACAGAGGCCAGGATGGAGGCATTCCGGATTCTTTTCTAGGCGCTCCCCATCCGTACTCTCCAATGGTATGGCCTTGAATAGGATAACCATAACCAGATCCAGACGCCAGACCTTATCGGCTTGTCTCAGGCAATCTATGCGCCGCATTTTGCCTTTTTGATCGGGATTGGAGAGAACACAAATTGATTTGCGTTTACCGATTATCGACTGCACAAAATCTTCCCTGCTCTCCTGCGTTATGTCCTTTCTCAGCTTGCCCAAAAGGCGAGACGCCCATTTCTGTTTCACTTCAGTTTTCTCATTCTGTCAAATATATATAAAATACATTTTATTTAAAGGTTTATTTTATATACATTTTAAATATTATATATAAATATAATATATTATATATAAATATAATATACCTGTAGCTCGTCCTTGCAATGCCTTTCTTCTTCCAATGACATACGCTTCTCGTGTTTCTTGTAATACTTTCGTTTGGCAGCTTGCAAGTTAAACCAAGAGTACGAGAATGATTTGACGTATGGTAATAATGCCTCAATGAAGGGGTGAAATTCATCCTACATTAAAAAGATACAAACACACAGAGTTACAAACATATAACAAATTTCATTTTGTTGACACAGCATTCGAAAGTTTTCAAATTATCAGCACTGTTAACGAAATCAATTCAATAATATTTACGAAAAGTGAAAACTTCTGTCTGCTGCTGCTTAATAAATGTAAGGAATAGCGCTATAATGGTTCACTTTAATAAAGAAAATTGTGATACACTGAAACGCATTTAAATTAAAGTTAAATATTCAAAATATTATTGGTCAAGCATTCATAAATAATTAGTGGTACACATAAATAGAACAAATTAATTTTGAATGGAGCAAACATTTTAGAAGTAATTGAGAAAGCCAACTCCGATACAAATACACATATTACTTACATTAACATTTGTATATATAAATTATATATATATAAATATATTATATTATATAGTATATATTTTGTATATTTGCAAATGTTTAAGTGACTTAGTTATGATATTTGTATACTAGTTATAAATATGTATGACACAAGGCTATAGCTACTGGTATGTTTAACGTAGTAGAAACATGTGTATTGTGAGTTCAGCATAATCAGCGGTATCAACGATATATAATCCAAAAATATGAAATACACCTCCGATTGTGAAATGCACAACATTATTAATACATACATATATATATACTTATATAATACATATACTAATTTAGGACGTTTTCTTACTTGATTAAATAAGTAAAAAAAATATTGGTATTATTTATTTATTTATCATTTTGAAACAGTTTAAGTAATTAAAGAAAACGTCCTTGAAAGTCGGTCCCCGACAAACAACAACAGTTTACTTTATTCTATATAGGAAAAAAGGAAATATATATATAGTTAATGATAATGGTTATGATATTTATGAGAAACACTCTTGCACAATGATAAATAAAATGTATGTGAAAAGGCGACAAGATGCAGTCAACGTACACATGTGTGAATTTAATTTTTTTTAAAATTGTAAATATAAACATTTATCAACATCAAAAGACACCAAGAATTTGAATTTAAAACCCAAAGTATCATAAAATTTGTTAATTACATTTGAAATATTATTGATTCATGGTATTCGGAATGCTTTTCCTAAACATCCAGAGCAATTTTTATACCTAACAATAGAATTAGTTAACTTCGATTAGTTGCATGTTAACACACTTATGAGAATTTTGTGAGTATTGTTATTAAATGACTGCGTAAAATGTAAATAAAACATTTATGATAAAATTTTGAAACTCCTTTAAAAATATTATACTATTATGGCAAATTAATTTATTTTGTACTTTTATTATTACGATTAATAGCTAGATATAACGAGAAGCTAAAACACCTGCTTAGACTGTTATGGACCTTTGAAAGTATATACAGAATTTAAACACTGAGTTTTATCTATTTTTTAATAGCAATATTGTGTTTATTTATGTCGAATTCCTTACCTGTCCAGTTGACGATGTTTGTAAATAGGAAGATACGTCCGTCTCGATCATACAGCTTCTCAGTGTATCTGGTATAAACATACCTTGCGCAGTTTAATTATCATTGAATTTCTTATAAGCGCGATTGCATCGACAAGAATCTAGTAAAAATATAAATAATACATGAAATAAATAATCTGAGAAGTTACTTGTTTTTATAGATATTTACCTTCATATGTCCATTTCTCGCATGTCTTTTATTTATGATGAATGTTGTTTATTGTTATTTGTATGGTTTGTTGCTATTTTCTTTCGTTGGTTTTTTTTTGTATATTCTATTGTATTGCCAAATTGAAAGTCATATTGGAGCCGTAGTTGCTGAAATGACAACGAAACTAAACATGAAACAATTAATTGCTAATGTCTACCTTTTGTTTTCTTCTGCCTTTATTTATTTATCTACGGTTTTTAATTAAGAGTCTACAAAAAACATATCTTATTTGCTTAGAAATTTGAAGGCAAGCTTTGATTTGTTTCTTTAATGCATTGATTGAATAATCATATATATATATATATACATACATATATATATATATATATATATATATATCTATATATATATATATTTATATGTATGTATATATATATATGCTCTTAAGGAAACAAAACAACATTTTCGGGTTTTATTTGGACCATTACACAATTATTACACAATGTTCACAAATATTTAATGATATCTATGTTTGCGTGGTCAATTAGAAGCTGATGCACCTATATAATTCACTTCATAAATATACAATTATGTTTTAATAATAAAAACGTGCATAAATATATATATATATATAGATTTAGAGCATGTAATATATATATATATATATATAGATTTAGAGCATGTACAGGCGTATCCGGAAAATGCACTGAGGCTTTATAGGAGACATACAAATACATACATTATTCTGATGCACTCAGCACAAACCAAGAAGTGACAGACTAGGTGCGTTGTGCAAAACGGATACCTTGCGACTAAATTTAAAATGAGGCATTTCTAACGGAGGAGCCGCACATGGTACATATATATATATATATATATATATATATATATATACATGTATCTTTCGTCTCTCTCTTTCTCTCACTCGCTCTTTGTTTTCAATAGTGTCTCTTTGGTTTACAAGACGTAATTGATGTTTTGGTAGAAACCGTTTTTTGCTAGTCAAATGTTTTGTGCTAAGAAGCAAGTTCAAACGTTCTAAAAATGGAAAATTCTCCACTCTGTTGGTGGAGTAACGTCAGACAATCGGTTAATAGTGAACCAGATGACATGCGCACATTTAAATTCATAACGCGCATGCGAAAGAATGGCCCTAGAGAGAAATTTCGTAAGAGCTCTCTCTCTCTCTCTCTCTCACTTTATTTCTCTTCCTCGCTCTGTCCCTCTCTCTCTATATATTTCTTTCAATCTGTCTGTCTCCCATATAAGAAACAGACAAGCACACAGCAGTAATTAATATCGCAGAAAAGGCTTTCGCAATTTTCACTGAAAGTTATCAGTATGCAAAAATTGAAAATTAAAATGTAAGAAATGTAATCATTAAATTAATATTAAAAATTCAATTGTAAAAGGGGAAATAAAAATATCTCATCTGTTAGTTAAAAGGATAATAACTATAAAGTTTTTCACAATAATAATAATAAAAATAATTAATAAGAACTAAAAGAAATAAAAGCAAATCAAGAGTGTTTTCAGGTCGACTAGTTTGGGAATAGAATAACGAGTATACAGGATAATGTGGCATGCGCAGTAAGCCCTTATAAAAAGGAGCTTTTAAGTTAGAACTCTTATATTAGATACTAAAGGGAAATACACGTTCCAATTTGTTAGTCATATTCACAATAGCAGTAGTTAATCAGAGCCTTCTACCAGTTGGTCAATTTCAATTTACACTAAGCAATTTCATTAATTTGGTGGTAACTATTGACATATTGTCATTGTTATTCATATACATATGTATGTGTATGGCAGTAGTATGTATCAGTGTTTTCCGATATCAACTCTGACTCTCATTTGTTTGACGAGCTTTCAGTTTTTCAGTTTGCTCTTTACAGTACTCTGTTACTGTCATCGTCATCCCCTTTTGTTTGGTTACATTTACTTATACATACATAAGTCGCCGAAGTAAAGTGTTTTATAAAAATAAAAATGGAGATTAAACTAAAATGAAAACATTGTTTAAATATAAATTATATTAATAAATAAATTTAAAAAAACGGAAATCAAAAAATATATAACTATTGTTTCCATATTTGTGCCTAAAACTGTTATTTCGTGAGCTAATGCGTATAAATGGTACAGTCGTAAATCCTGCTTCTCGAAAACGTTTACATATTCATATGAACACATTAAAAAGGTAAAAGAAAAAACATATGTATGTATGTATATGAATATAACAGTTACAGCACAGCCAAATTCGAATTCTTTTCAGTTCCTATGTAGTCATATGTTATATTAAATTGATATGCATATGTATGTATATGTATATGTGTATGACTTTCAAAAGCGATATATATATGTATATAAATATATGTATATATATATATATATATATATATATATATATATATATATATATATTTGTGTATGTATATCTGCATACATACATATGTATATATATAATAAAATGTATGTTAATACATAGTTCACAATACTTATAAGCTTTGGAACCTATTTTCAGATATGGCGAGCATAATATTAATAGCTTGCCTTGCGATATTGGGTCTAATCATTGCGATAGCGCTTTTTTTAGCCGGTGGCTACCTTTGGTGGAGGCATAAAAGGTCACAGTTACAGTTTATTGAACCAAACGAGGACGAGGAATCTAGCAGCTATAGTTTAAGGTTAGTTTAAAAATCAAATTTTATACTATTCAGCTTAAGCAATAATTAATTATTTAATTTAAATTAAGTATAATTCAATATAAAGTTTTTCAGATTTGCATTTGTAATGTATTCAAAATTTGCTTAAATATTTCACAATAGGGCAACGCAGGACATTGTGGACTCTGGAAACCCGCCTAGTAAGCCACAACTGCCAGTTGCTCAAGCGATTACGACTCCTCTACAAAATAATATT
This sequence comes from Drosophila mimica, assembly GCA_037043585.1. NCBI lineage: Eukaryota > Metazoa > Arthropoda > Insecta > Diptera > Drosophilidae > Drosophila > Drosophila mimica. The sequence continues at coordinate 1,247,532 of JBAMBE010000435.1, forward strand.
AATCGAAAACTGAATGGCTTTCTAAGTCTCAGGACGCCTCTTATTGGGTATGACTATTTATTATAATAATAAAATTTATACTTATAAGAATGGTACATACATAAACAAAATCAATTTCGTATTATTGCATATTAAGTAAAGTTCTTTTTATAACAGTGGTTCAACGTCTACACCGACAAAACCATCCAGTACTGCTGCAGGGGCAGGTGCAAGTGACGGTACATCTAAGGATTCCGCGGTGCGTATTCTAATCAAAAAACTATTTCTGGTCACAATTAATGAATATTTATATATTTAAATGACTTATAATTGTGATAAGTATTCATATTAATTATTTGCATATATGTATTTATTATTTGCATTTACTTATTTGAATGGCATATTTCACACATTCTAGAATAAAAGCATCTCAATGACCGATATGTACCTCGATAGCAATGATCCGAGTGAAAACGTTGGACAAATACATTTTTCTTTGGAATATGACTTTCAAAATACGACCCTAATCTTAAAAGTTCTACAAGGCAAAGAACTACCAGCCAAAGACTTAAGCGGCACCTCCGATCCCTATGTGCGAGTGACATTGTTGCCAGACAAAAAACACCGTTTGGAAACAAAAATCAAACGAAGAACATTGAATCCCCGCTGGAATGAAACATTTTATTTCGAAGGATTTCCCATTCAAAAGCTTCAGTCGCGTGTAAGCTTACAAATAATATAAAATTTTAATAAAAAACAAAAATGTGTGGAAAAAATCTAAATATTTTAGGTTCTGCATTTGCATGTCTTTGATTATGATCGTTTTTCAAGAGATGATTCTATTGGAGAAGTGTTTTTGCCTCTATGTCAGGTAAATAGCCTTAAAATATAACAAGTCGTATGCTGATACGACTTAATTAGGATATTTAGTATATATATAATTCCTTACATATTTATCTGCCTTAAGGTTGATTTTGCTGGAAAACAGTCATTTTGGAAAGCTTTGAAGCCCCCGGCAAAGGATAAGTGCGGTGAACTCTTATCTTCGCTATGCTATCATCCTTCAAATTCAATTTTAACGTTGACATTGATTAAAGCACGAAATCTAAAAGCTAAGGATATTAATGGGAAATCAGGTATATTTGCCCGTTCAAAGCCATTTAGTTATTTCAAGCATTTTGCAAAAAATATACGATTTTTCCCTTTATTGTAAAAATTAACAAATGTTTTACAGATCCTTATGTAAAGGTTTGGCTACAATTTGGAGATAAGCGTATGGAAAAGAGAAAAACGCCTATTTTTACCTGTACGTTAAATCCAGTTTTCAATGAATCATTTAGTTTTAACGTTCCCTGGGAAAAGATACGAGAATGTTCTCTGGATGTCATGGTTATGGATTTCGATAATATTGGACGAAACGAGCTGATCGGCAGAATATTATTGGCTGGTAAGTAAAAATTGCTTCGTTATTAATTAATTTCAGAGAAAATCAGATGATGGGGAATATATAATAATTCTTCTCACAGGTAAAAACGGTTCAGGTGCTTCCGAGACGAAACATTGGCAGGATATGATCTCGAAACCCAAACAAACTGTAGTACAATGGCACCGCTTAAAGCCAGAATAAATATTGATGTTAATCAAGTCGATCTCGGATATAATAATAGTAAATTAGTGCATATGCTTACGTAAATGCATATTTAAATATGATTCTGAAAGAAATAATAACTGTTTGGCAGTGATTAAACAGGCTGCACCCAGACTAAGATATCGCACACATTGCGTATTTATATATATTTATATATATATATATATATATAAATAAATATATATATATAAATATATATATACTATATATATATATATATATATATATATATATATATATATATATATATATATATATATATATATATACATATATATATATATATATACATATATAGTTTAAAAATATTTAAAAGAAAAATAGAAAAACTATAAGAAATTGACAAACGCACAGCAATAGTTTAGCATATTGCTTTTATTTGTGCATAAATTATACAAACACATCTCTATATCGCTCCATATGCCCTTGTAATCAGAGCTTGAAGCTGAACAGACAATTAAGAATAAGAAAAAAACAGAAAAGCCGGAAAAATGCATTGTTTTGTAAGCCGCGCTTATCTTAAATGTTGTCATTCCTGTTGATTCAGTATTTTCAAAATTCATAGCTATTTCAGACCTTAGATGTCAGTTTAGTTTCAAGCTCAAAATTGTACTAAGAAATATCGAATGGGCAGGCGCAAATTAAATTTCCAATTGCAACAAATTGGTAAAATGTTGGTTAAACATAAATCGGAAAAAAATTGATTGTACATACAATCGAGCCTATTCATTTTATCGGTTGTATGTCAATTTATTCATATGTAGTTACCAGTTTGCAAAGGTTTATTGGTATTTCTGGCCTGCCACATGCGATAGATGCTATAGCTAATTGAATAACCGCAGTATACTGGCAAATTAGTAGAAGAAATATGCATTGTCTCTAAATTTCCATATTTATTTAATTGCATCTCTGTGCTACAAAATCAGTTAAAACCAATAGGGGAAGAATTTAGCGCAATACCCTAATCTGTAATAAGAGTAAAAATACCAGGTGAAAAATAGCCCCCTTGTATTATGGAGCTAGTACAATTAGCAGAAATATATATATATATATAGGAGGCCACCTGGCGGGAGTATTGGAATGCAGTTGGATTGAGTAAAGACATCAGTTTTTTATTTCGAAATAAAGGATTGCACAACACCAATATTATACTCTTTGCTGCAATGGGAAGGGATTTTACTAATTGATTTCTATGTTAAAGTGTTTCTTGCATATATGAACACAAAATTGATTAGCTTAATTAATCTGCAAATTAATGTAACTTAACATACGTGTATGAAGAATGATAAACATTTCACGCAAGCGAAATAGATTATCCACATACTGAAATACATGTAAATAATGAAAGTTAATTGTTATTATTCTAATATTAACTCGTAAAACGACATTGTTACAAGTTACTTAAATTGCGAATTGTTGTTTCTTTTATAATAAAAGAAAATAAAAGTGTGAAAATGACATGTTAATCTTAAATAAACCTAGTTTAAACCGAAACTATTTAGAATGATAGGCTGTAGGTTATAATATATTTATATATTAGAAAGGCAATTAGAGAATAAATATATTGAACAAATTAATAGTAACTGTAAAGAAATTAGCCAACCATTGCCGGAACAAGCGTCTACTGAGATGAAAAGTGCAAACATATAAAGGAAAATGAGATTAAAAATTAAGAGTTAAACAATAAAATAAAAAATTATAATTGACGAAACTGAGTTTAAAAAACGAAAAATCGAAAATTCAACCCACCTTGAAATTACATATTTGTTATATACCTGTTATAATATTATTAAAAATCAGTTTATGATAATTAAATAGCTGCAAATAAAGCATTTTTAACCTAGACAACGATTAGTGCCATTTTCTATGTGTATTTAATTTATTGGGTTACAGCACTAAGCAGACAAAGGGACTGAAATAATCGCCTGTGTTCGCTCCTCGAGGCAACGTTTTCTACGCGTTGACTGCGGGTCGGTGCTTTCAAGCTCAGAAGCGGATTAGGGCCCAAGATCAAAGGCTGCATGTTCCATAAGGTAAAGTTTAGTAAAAAAAAAACCACATGCGACATAGCTATAGTTTTTGTTTTAGTTTTTTTGGATCACTTTCAAAAACATTATATTTCCTCTTTAAACTACAAATAAATTAATTGTCTCTTAAAGATACAAATATAAGCGATTAGGCAATTAAGTCTATAAAATGTTATAAGATTGTTTTGAATCGTGTGCTTTGCTCTCTCCACAATTAAAATTTGCCTATAATAATTTTTGATGCGTCACTGCATTTTTATTTACCATTTTCCATTATCCATTTTCTTTGAGAATCTAATAGCTGCGATGCCACCTGTATCATCTTTAATGCGATCTTCTCAATAATATTAATATTGACAGCAACCAATTACAACTAGAAATTTCCTTCAGGTTTGCTTTATTTCATAGTACATACATGCATACACAGTTGTTTATATACTAACTTATTATTGCATATATATCGTACTATAAGATCGCACAAGGTAGCTTATATGCATACATATATTGTAGTAGAATATATTTTCTCTGGTTCTAACACCCGATTTTCACACTTCCTTTTTATTATATATGAAAGTATATTATGTTCTGCTTCAAAGTGCGTTCTGTATTTATTTTGTTTTTAATAAGTTGTGTTGTTTTCGTGTGTCCTAACTCGCTATGTCTGTCAGCTCTACGAGTATAATGACGAATTAATTGGCATCATCATTTAATGAGTTAAAGAAGGTATTAAGACTCTTCACAGCTACACCTGTATTAAAAAAAGGGATAGTTGCATAATTTCAATAAAAAATAAATTTAATTAAAAACAGAACTATACCTTTGCCAGCTGATTGATCCTTTGAATCGCGCCACTTGTAGAGTGACTCCTTATGTATTACAAAGCCATCGTAAAGCTCACCGAAGAGTTCATTCAACAACCCTAGAGTAAGTTTAATTCATTATTGTTCATTATTATTATTTATTTGCTGAGAAATAACAAACCTCTCGGATGTTCCATGCTGTGGACAAGTAGTTGTACTCCATACAAACACTCGAGCTGAAGGTCTTCATTGGAATCAATGTAGCGCTGAAAAACTGGTATGCAAAACTTCTGAAAAACTTCGGGCTCCAGCTTATAGCTATTATCCTTGTAGACAATTGCGAAGTTGCTTAAGGATGTTGTCAGACCTCTGATAAACACCTTATCGGCCATCACAATATTACCCTGCACATTATATTAAATATATATATATCTATATGATATCAAAGTAACGTGTTTGAAATATCCTTACATTGCAATAATCAATTATGCAATCTGCAGTTGCTCCTTCCTTAAGCAGGTGCTCAACATGATCTATCACATTTTTTACATGCTTATCGGGCGACTCGCGGTCTTCAATCACTGGCGTCTTCGACTCATTCTCTACATACTCTAATCTCTGCATAATAAACATAGATATATAAATCTTAATACAGAAAATATTAAAAACACAAGGAGATCTTACATTAGATTCAATAAAGTCAATAGCTTCGCTGTCGGGCATAAAATCAGACCAGTGCATGTTAAATTTCTTCCACATGCTGCGGGTGAAGTTCGGTCCTACTTCCCTAGTACAATATGTCAAGTAGGCTTTAAGGAACTTTTTACCCATGTCGTTGTCTCTTAAATTGTTGTTCCACAGATCTGAGACAGTCAACACTTTCTTGACTATTAGCGGACCTGAACAAAATAATTATATACGTTTTTAGTTGATCGCATTGAATTATGTCGCATCAATAATAATTAGATAATATATATACCAGCAAATTGGAAAATATAAAGCCACAATTCAGGAATATCAACAATTAAGTCGTTGGCAAACTCGCTAAACTCCTGGTACGCCAGCTTAAAGTGATCCACAGACATGTAGTTCTGCTGTATGAGGTGGGCAATCGTGATTGCCAGGTGTCTCCTGTACTGTTTGCCCACTTTCGATAAATGCAAATAATCAGTTAATATATAGAACAAAAAGCCGCAACGCTGTGGCTCCGGTATCCGCTTGATGCATTCGACAACCGTTGGAGTAACAGATTTCGAGGCCGCCGCCATATCATCCGTGATATCCGTAACGACTGTCTTAAACAGCTTGATATCATTATCTTGCGGTTTGATGAACACAGCCTGTGGCGCTAAGCCTTTGGCAGGCAGTGTGGCAGAGATGGAAGGCGGCTGCTGCTGATCGCCGCCTCGGTAAATGCCGCCAACACCAGCGGCTGAGCTGTTCATCGAAGAAACCATAGCCTGTAAGGAATTAGACTATTAAGAACAGTAATTCTTTAGTATATATATATATATATATAGATATAATACCTTGTTGGAAAGCCGATTTGGTGGCGCTTGTTGTGTGTATTTTGAGTGACTAGCAGATTTTTGTAGTGAAGCGTTCATCATACCGCGACCCTGTTGATTTTGACCAACGCGCGACGAGGAGTTCTCTCGCGATCCCTGCGACGATCCCGTTCGCGAATGTATGCCTATTTTTTTAACTTATGATATTAGGTCCATCCATATATAAATATTGCAGTTACTCACCTCGATCACCGTAGCGATCACGCTCCATGGAGCCCTTGTTAAATGAGCTCTTGTTGCGGGGCCCACTGCGATCGCGATCGCGATCACGATCCCGATCTCGATCGGTGCTGTTCTTATCGATTAACGATGAGAGCACGGCAAATGAGTTGGAAGGTGTTGTAGTCGGCGTCGAGGATTGTCTATTCACATCTTTATTCCAAAGAAATTGATTAAGTCCGCCCATCTTCTTCGTATCGAAATTCTGATTGAGCTGTAATGTCTATGAATAAAAATAAATAATTAAATGAAAAGATTCAGTTTAGATATGAGGGGCAGCATACCAAACCCTCCAGTTTATTGGTGTCCACCGCCTGGGAGCGGCTGCCTTTGCTGGTCTGAACGTGCCACGTGTTATCGTCATTATTGCCATTGGAGTTGGCGCTGGTGCCGCCGCCACTGTTGCCGCTGTTTCCACTGCCGCCGCTATTCGTTTGCTGGTGGCGCATATTGTTGCCGCCATCGCCGCGCTGACTGTGACTGCCACCATAGCCGGTGGACCGAGAATCGCCATAGCGAGCGCCTCCACTGCGTTCATCCCGCTTGCCGCCACCCGACTGGGGTCCATTCGGACTGGAGGTAGACAGGGAGCCGCTGTAGTTCATGTATTGCGCGGACAGCTGCTCATTTTTGGCCTCCTTCTCGATCTGTCCCATTGTCTTGGGCGCCTCATTGCGCGCCGATTGCCACTTGTTCTTACGCAAATCGATGACATCCTGCAGCATGAATCGGACACGGGAACTGACCTTAGCACCATCCTTGTCAGTTCGCGAGGCAATCGCCTGCATGCGGGTTATGGACTTCTCCAGTGAGTAGCAGCGACACGGGTCCTTAGCATTCACTGGTGTCTGCTCGAACTTTGCACCCACCGTCGTGAGCAGCTTGCACAGGCATTCAAGCATGTCCTCCGAATGTGGATTCAGCAGTGTATCGATGCAAGAATAAATTATTTTACCAGTTAACATAGAGATTTTAAAGAGTTCGCCAATGAACCGCACTGTGCCGCCAGAGCGACGGCGAATCTTGCGCTCCTCCTCCTCGAGGATAGCTTCGATCTCCGCTTTTTCATTGGGATCAGTACACTTTTTGATCTTCTCTACAATGGGCTGCAGTTTCTTCTCTTTCGCTGCTCCCTGGGACACATTCTGGGTGAACTCCTTTTCCGTTTTGTCTAGGAGTGCATTGCGGAAGTGTTGCAGATTGGATTTGGTGCCACTCTCCATGCGTTCATCGCGTGCCTTCACCTCGCTAATGAGACGATGACACAGTCGCGCATAGGAAACGGAGAAATTGGGCTCATCGATCGCCTTCTCGAAGACAAGCACTATCACTTCGTCCATCTTATCTGGTGTATCAATTTTCAGTTTAACTATCTCCTCGACGAGCGTATCAAATCTCTCTGGCGTTAGTTTATTTAAAATTCCACGCACGCGACGCACAAGTTCATCTTTCTCGTGAACGGACTTGCCATCGGAGCTGGGTTCCGCTTCCGCTTTGTTTGTCATTCGTGGTCGCCACGCATTCTCCGTCTCGTTGAGTTTGACGTCCTGGTTGAGCGATAGATTCACATGGATCATGCCCTTCATGCTGCTACGGCCGCCGCCCTGCACACCGGACATGGACACCTGTTTGCCGACGAAATTGCTGGACGCATCACTGTTGCGATTACCACCAATCATGCCCACCATCGACTGGACACGCTTATTGTTATTGTTGTTGTTGTTGCGCATAAATGTTGGCATCAGATTCGGATGTGGCAAGATTGACACGTTCTTCACCTCGGGCTGCACACGAGAGGCTTTTGCTTCGCGTAACAGCAACAATTGCTCACGATCATATTGCTTTTTGCCACTCGGATTATTCGGCGACCATTGACCATCGTTGTAATTGATCAGCGATGAAATCTGATCTTTTTCTATGGCAGCAGTTGATAGTACAGCGACAGTTTGTTCAACTGTCTCTGATATAGGCTCCTCTCCATCTCTCACTGTGTCCTTGAGCTCCCGCTCTTGTTCTTTTTCCTGTTCTGCTCCATCCATTGTGTTATTTGTAGCCAGTTGTTTACTGTGCATGGAGTTGTCTACTCCGATATCAAAATTATCATTAGCTTTATTAGGTTCATCATTCAATTGTGCATTCCCGGCTCGATCAGTCTCATCTGGGGTGCTCTCGTGTGTACTCTGTGCTGTTGGCGTATATGCATGCAACTCTGTTGCTTCAATTTCCTTGCTTTGATCCGCTATTTGCATAACAGTTGATACAGCATCGGCTGAGACTCCTATATTGGTTTGGGTTTGGTCTACTTGCGCAACCGTTGCAATATCTATGGTTATCTCTGGCTCAGCCTCGATATTTTGCAGTGGACAATTTGTAAATTCACTCTGCGACGCGGACACAGCAGCGTCACCCACAGCGTGCTCAAATTCAGGCGTTGGAGTTGTCACATGCTCCATGTACTGAGAATTTTGCTGTATCTGTGGCTCTATCTGTGATTGTTGTTGCATCGCTTGTGGATGTGTCAAGTTTAACTGATTCTTTTGCTGAAGCACAGAGTCCGTTTGTTTCTGTTGATTAATCTCGACAGTCGCTTTAACATTTGTTTTCGCTGCTGCTGCATCATCCACTTTGATTACATTTATTAGAAAATCAAGATTAGTTATAAGCATAATATAGCTAACTAATATGAGGGATACTAACGTCTAGGAGTTGTACTTATAAATTGGTAAACTATTTAAAAAAAACATTTAGAGTTCCGGTTTTAAATTGATAAACAATTTATAACAGTTAGTCAACATATCAATATTAGTTGCTCAGCAGTTATCGTTTATGAATCTTTTGATTTGTTTTTTATTTTTAGAAACACCTTGAAAGCATTATTCAGAACTAACGATAAGGTTCCTTAACGCCTTTTAATTATGTATATTTTTAACAGTCCAAAATAAAGTTTGATTGGTAAATGTAAGCTGTCGTTAGATATTTTATTAATTGCCAAATTCCTTGTAATATTTGGAAATTTTTTTTTTACAAATAATTTCATATATATATGTATACATATATATGTATATAATTTAAGAAATTAATGAACTTATTTGTGTTTAATTTATGCAACTGAATTTTGTTAAGTAGTTATTAACCCACAAGTGGTATCAGAACTTTGCACATGATTTTTTTTTTTTTTTCGAAATATTTCAAAATGCACGTGTGCATATATAATATTTATTTGACTCTTTTTTCAATTTTTATCTCAACAAAAGTTGTGTGTGTGTGTGCGTGACCGTCCAAGCAATTATCGCTTTGTTGCCTAGCGCTATAGATAGACACACACACAAATGCACAGAGAGACGATATCGAATCGCACAAAACATCGCGCTAACACTAACACAACAACCAAAAAATGATCGCATCGAGAGGCTACCGACTTTTGAGCATCGAGCATCGATCGAACAGCGAGCAGCGACCGCAACTGAAATCGCTGCACAGACGAGGCAACCAGAAATACGGACAAGCAACTAACGCCAGCCAAAAAGCAGCGTCAAACAACAAAATTCAAAGCAGTGCTAAAAGCAAAAGTAAAAATGTTTGCACGCACTCTCAATTTCTCTCTCTGTGTGTCGCACGCACACATGCTTAATATATCCAAATACAGATACAGAAGACAGTGCAGAAAGCACGTGTTTGCAACGGTTCGATTTAAATACATACATACATCTGGGAAGCAAACGTAAGCAGCCACGCAATGTGATGTGATCATTCACAACTTGTGAGAGAGCCAACAAGACAACTGAGAGAGAGTGAATGAGCGGTTTGTCTATAATCTAACAAACACACGCACGTGGATGAGTTCGACAAAATACATATATATGTTGTGTGTAAGTGTATGTGTACGTATTATGGTCAGCACAGCTAACACACTCATACGCACATTTACACATTCATAGATAAGCGGACAAGCTTAAACGCAATATGCATACGCACACGCACGCACACACACACAAACACACGCTGTTTTATTCGAATGGATTTATAGAAAAATAAAAACGCAGCAGCTGCTTGGAATTCGGATATCAAAGTCTTCTATAAAATGCATGTTTTTAATAGAAATTTGGGGCACAACTTTCTTTTTTCATATTACGTTTTCGTTTTTGGGTACTCCTCATAACGTTACCGATTTGAGTGCATTATGCGAGCTACAAATCACTGATTTTTTTTAATGTGTTTAGTTTGTAAAAATAAAGTAAAACAAGTGCGAAAAAACTTATTTTAAATATGTTAATATAAGAAACGCTTTGAGTTCCCTGAGGAACAGCATTCCCTGTTTTTTTTCAATGTTCACCTATTTGTCACTCTGTCTTAGAAACTGCAAACTTAGAATAAATATAGAATGTTGTTATAGTAGTTATATAGTTTTCCACTATATTCTATATTAAAATGTATAAATGTGCTATATTAGTGACTATATTTTATATTACATAATAATCTGCTGCAATAATAACAATATCTTGTTTTTTTTTTTGTTTTTTTTTTTGCAGAATACCCAGTTTAATTTTTTTTTTCGAGATTGCTGACAGATTAAAGTAATAATATTCACACCAGTAATATTTCTTACAGTACTTACCAGATGAAAAAGCTGTAGATGAATCGGAGCCCTCTTTTGGAGAGACTATGGGAATTCTAAAAAAGTAGAGAAGGAAAAATATTTAATATAAATATACAAATTTAATATTGATTGTGTTAGAATTACTTACTTTTTACTCTTAGTCTTCTGAGGCGTCGGCAATATTTCTACAGATGGGGCATCCGACATAGCTGAGACCACTGGGGTCTGACCCATTACAATATCTGGCCGATGAGCAGGAATTTGATCTAAATAAACATGTAATAAAATTTATTAGTGTATATTACTATACACTTTGGATGTTAATTAATATACCTAATTTGTACTGGACATTGCCCCTTAAGTCCGGGCCTTGAATTAGCATGTTATTCGCCAGACAGATACCAGCAGCATCTGGCTGGGCAATGCAGATTGGGACATCTGGGTTGGTTTGGACGACGGCGGCTGTTGTCGTAGTTACTGTTGTTGCAACAGCGCCTCCTTGTTGCTCGTGGTATTCAATGTCCACATTCGAATTGCTCTATATAGCGATAACAAACGAAGTATTAATTATAGTACGTATGTATATGTTATAAATAGCAATAAACGTACCTTATCCAGATCATCGAGAATATTCTTTTTCGTTTCGGGATGAATAATTTGCAAACGGTGTTGATGGCGACGCCTACTCGCCGGTGCCACCACTTGCACCGGCTGTTGTGCCACATTCGGTGACATAACACTAACCATTGGCGGTACACCGACCTGCCCGCTGCCAGTGGCGCCAACGCCAATTACGGTATTCGCGCCGGTCTGAACACTGCCCGTGAGCAGCTGCAGTTGGGGTGTTGTTGCCCCGGGACCAGCCAGCGGTCCATTTGGGCCGGTCTGCACGGGCATCGTGTTGCCACCGATGTTGACGCTAGCGTTTGTGGCAACACCGCTGCGCGAATGCGGCGGCGGCTGCTGTTGCTGTAGCGACGGCAGATATTGATACGGATAGTAGGGAATGGGCGCGGGTCCATATTGTATGTGTGGCGTTTGAAACGTCGGCTGTCGCTGACCGTATTGTGAGTACTGTTGCAGCACCACATTCGGATACATTGCCGGCATATGCAGGTGGCGAGGTCCCCCAGCGCCCGCGCCACGTGGCGCATTCGCAGTCGGCGGTGGGCCACGAAATATTCCACTCTGTTGATTTGAACGGGTGTTGCCAGCACTGTTGTTGCCCGATGACACATACTGAAAAAATTCACAAATCTATATTAATTTAATTTACAAATAGCTTTGACGAAAATAACGCTTACCAATTTTAAAGCTAAGTCTTAGTTTATAATATTCTTGGATTCTCTCGTTTTTGATTTGCCGTTGCGGTCACAATAATAATAGTGCTGCTTCTCAAAGCATTTCATAGATTTATATAATTTAATACTAATAAATATAAAATAAATATATACAAATTATAAATTCTGTTAATAAATTTGATAGCTATGCCAACTTTTAATGTTTAATTCTGTTCCAGTATTTACTGCTTGTCTTTAAATCAAATTTACATAATTTTGATTATTTTATTTTAATTTTTTTCATTAGAATTATTTTGACCGCAGCTGCACATTCGGACAATTTCTGGTAGCGGAACAAAAGCAATCGATTAATCGAGCAATCAGTTTATAATATGCGTACAATTTTCTATAAACTTTTAAATTGTTTTCGCAAGCAATGTTTTGTTGTTTTTTTGGTTTTTACCTCTTGGGCTGCTTGGAAGCTGCTGTTTGATACCAGATTATTATTTTTATAGTCGTATTTTCTACTATCGATACAAGTGACGCCAACGCCAACCCCAACGCCCCCCAACAAGCTCTTCTCGTGCATATAGGGGCCACTGCTTGAGCCCAATGCCAGCGTCATGAGATTGGTGCTGGCACCGTTAATGCTGCTGCTGCTGCTGCTGCTACTGGCATTCTTGCTATTTGTGGCACTTGCGGCGGCGCCACCACCTCCTACTTGTGTACCATTATTGGAAACTGCAACACCTTTCGACGACAACTCTGCTCCCAAATAGCGACAATTGGAGTCGATGCCAGCTGTCAATTGTGGTCTGTGTCCAGTTAGATTATAGATGGCAGCGGAGCTCAAATCACCCGCATTCAATTGACAACTGCTGACGGTCATTATGTTTCCACCGCTGCAAATGACAGTCGATTGTTGCTGCTGCTGTTGGGTTGCAGCTGAAATAGCTGGCGCTCGATTTACAACATTTGCATAGCTTTGTTGCTGCTGCGACTGTTGCTGCTGTTGCAGATGATGTGGCTGCTGCATGTGTGTCGAGGACTGTTGTTGCTGATGTTGTTGTTGCGTGGCTGATGTCGTTGCTGTTTTTAGTATGGAGACAACATTGTAGGCCTTGTTAATCTGAAACTGCGGCTGTGTAGTGCTGTGTTGTGCCAGCGACTGTTGCTGCTTCGTTGGCGGCGCTTGCGAAACATATTTTTTGCTCTTTTTATTCGAAGGCAAAATCTACAAACAGATTACAAAAAAGTTGGAAGAATTTTTTTTGCCTATTAAGTATAGCACCAAATTTAAACTTTGGCCGAAATTGAATACGAAAACGAACAACGAAATTAGCAACTAAAATGAAAATCTATAATTAATAAACTAATAACTCAATAATAAGTGAGTTGAGTTCAATATTTGGCCAAGCAAATAATTTATAAAACTGGAATCCAAAACTTGCTTCGCCCTCTTATTTATGTTACATATGTGTGAATATTTTAAACAATACATTTTAAATATAATTTGAATTGGGATAACAAACCAAGGTATATTTCAAAGTATTTTATGCTTAAACATCTAATTAAAATAATACTAAACAAAACTTTCTAAATTAAATACATATTTTGACATTCGAAAAACCGAATACAATTGATAAAAACTAGAATAAAATACAAACAAAATAAAGTGGAAGCATACCAAATTTTGGGGCTGCATGTTTTTAGCGATATCAGCTTGTGTTGATAGTGCTGAAGCAGCTGGTTGCATTACGAAAGGACCGATCTGGTTTACGGTTAAGCGTTTGTCAAACGTCAAACGGTTGCTTTTTCCCGTTTCGTTGACCAATCTCCGTTTAGGGCGATTTTTGACCCGCTTCCAATGCGTCACACAACCATCGGATTGATCTTCTGTGGAAACTTTGAATGTTGAGAATGTTGCGAGTGTTGGCAGGTTTTCTTACCTGCAAAAATGTAGTTCTACTGTATAAAAATAATGTCCGCGAAGCAATTCTCGTAAGTTGTAAATAAAAACCCAACCTGCACGGCAAAAAATAAAAATAAAATTAAAAACAAGTAACGTATGTATAAAAATAATTAACTAACATCTTTAAATATATCTATCGTAATACGCATAATAATCGAATACATTTGCTTTCTAAAATCTAATTTATGAATGTATGCACATCATATGTATGTATATAACCTATTCATATATTATTATTAAATATTTGTATTGTCTATTTATATTTATTTTATTAAATCACTTTATTAATGCATTTGGGTGGGGAGTTGTTAAACAGGTGCAAGCCTCAATTTATTTAAGTAGAGCTATTTTTTTATAATCATGCTTTCTTCAACCATTTGCCGACGTTGCGAGGTTGACGTCGTATTTGCAAGCAAGCGAGAGCGAGTGAGAGAACCTAGCGTAGAGAGTAAGAGAGACAATGACCGACCGACCGACCAAGCAACGACTCGTCTCGACTCGAGTCTTGCACAAAGAAAATGTGTGCACAAAAAAATCCGCATTAACTTATATTTCTACATCCACTTAAGTTTAACAATTAATCGAGAAATCCGTATATCGTACACGTATTTCTCTATATATTTAATATGTAACGCACAAAGAGCAACGTCAACGTCAGATTGCATTGTCGTAGTAAATGTCATGTAATTTTTAGTTGAACTCCGTCTCGTTCTCATTCTCAACATTTATTTTACCTGGAGCATTCGAGACCAGTATATATTTATATATATGTATATATATTAGCTAGCAATTATATACAATACAAACAGAAAACAGTTGCCGCACTTCAAGTGTACACTTGCACAATCGTTAACTAAGTTATACTAGACTTTCTTTATGTTTATTTCCAAAAACAAATTTTATATCAATTTCATTCCACATGCAATGTGCTGCTTAGGAATGGTAACGTAGTATATCGATATACATCGATATATCTATTTAGCAAACCAATTTCATCACATTGTTGATGTATTCGTAAATCGATGTGTCTTGCAATATTTGTTAATAGTTGATTTGTGCAGAGTTCGATTTGTAGATTAATTAAGAAGATAACTATGCCTAAATGGCATATGAATCATGTTTTAAAAGCAAAAATATAGTATGCTTATGGCTTCAGGAGCAGAGTTAAAAAACATAGATTTGCACATGGTTAGTTTTCGATTTGACAACATAGTATTTATATTTGTTTGTATTTTTAATATATTCTTATAAGAAATATTAGAATTCTGCAAATGTATATTCTTCCAAAAGTAAAAAAAAAAAAAGTAATAATTAATATCAACTGAAACCAACAGTTTAACTTTAAGTAAATTAATAGGTGGATAAATATAAAAATCGAATGTGAAGACAGTAGCAAATAGTGCTGGAAAAGCAGCGTTACTTACCCACATTGATAAATCGTTTTCATTAATATCGAATACATCGATAATATTCAAAGAAATAAATTTAAATTTTGAATTATTTTTTCGACGTGACATTAAACACAGAGTAAGTCTAATGCTATTAATTATTTTAATATTAATTGATTTAAATCACCAGATAAGCCACAACAGTCAACGATTCCAGTGACAAAAATAATCTGTCTTTCTTTAATTATATATAAAATAAGTAAAACATGAGTCCACTTAACAAACTAATTACTTTTAGTCGTAATAACGGCGAGATTAATAATTAAAAATGAAGATAAGATAGATGGAAGATGGAGCTTGTAAATAGATTATTATATAAATGATAAAGAGTGCAAAATTGATTAAATTAAATTGAATATACAATATAAAATTAAATTTAAAAAATGAGCAATATTTATAGTTTGATATTTAGTATAGATACTTTAAATAAAAATTAATTAAACAGAATTAAAAGTGCAATGTAGAATTAAATTTAAATTCAAAAATATAAAACGTTTATAAGATTAGTGTAGTATAGATTCCACAACTAAACATTTACAAATTTACATTCTATGCACACATATTGCATTTACGCGGTCAAACATCGGGAGAGCCTGAAAAGAGCTACGCGAAAGCTTGAATACGAGCTTTATTCAGCTTTTTTGGCGCTCTTAAGTAATGCTGCAGGACAGGACCTCTGATATATATAGAGGAGGTAAGAGTTGTTAATGTTGTTTCTTTCTTTTTAGCTGCTAGTTTTTATGTTTGTCGCTTACTCTTTGAGATCCGTGGCGGCTGATGCAGCGATGCTTGCGCTCCCGAAAAATGGCCATTCAAGGAGAGATGGACAGTTAGATGGCTGTTGTGGGTGTTGCTGCTGCTGCTGCTACTGCTGCTGCTGTTGTTCTTTTTCGTGGTCGATGCTGGTGCTGCTGCTGCTGCTGCTGCTTGTACAAGAACTGCTGCTTGGGCTTATCATGAGTAAATCAGTTTATCTACAGTTAATGCTATGGACAGATGTGCGCGCTCCTCGCTCGTGGCTAAAATAATTTGTAATTTAAAAAAAATAACGTGAATGTAATCAAGGACTCCACACAAAAAATACACAATTAAATGATGGTATGTAAATGTATGTTTTTTTCCCATTTTCTATCATACTAAAATGAACAATTGCAATGCGGACTTCTATAAATATGTATGTGTATATAAACGTACTCCATGTATACATACATACATATGACTGTGAATAGGGTATCTGGGTGTATGTATAGGTATTGGTGGTGTAAAGATACCCAGACAGTTACAGTAACTCAAAAGTCATTTGAAAATATATACATACATATATAATAATCTAGTTATGTCGGGCTTCGGATTTTGAACAAGTCTTTTGTACCTACACACGCATACTTATACTCGAACATCTATAATGCATGTTATAGGGTACTCCTCTAAATAATTCAATTGCGAATATTATATATGCATATAAATATATATATATATATATATATATTATATATTGTAAATAAATAAATAATTAAATATATATATTTATTTATTGTATATATATATATATATATATATATATATACACATATATGTATAAATATACATATATGTATACATATGTGCTGATTTCGGTCGTGTGCGCCGCCGTTGCCATCATCATCATCTTTACCATTCTTGGATTGGTACTTCTGGTAAAGTTCTTGTATCAAAGCTTTTTCTGGGTCGCCATTGTTACTTTCCACACACGCACAAATATATGTGTGTATATAGTCGGACTCTGGCTCTGCATGAATATTAAGCTGGGGACACATTTTCTCGTGTTTTCTCGTGGAAAGCATCCCCTACTTATGATTCTCTTTTCATTGGCCTCTCTCATTTGCTAGTTCTCTTCCACTCTCTCCCTTTCTGTTGCTTTCTCCCTCTGTCCCTCTCTCAATTAAGTTAAGAGAATCGTAATTGAAGCAAGCCTCCTTTCTAACAGATGACTTTTCTTAGCCATCTTAAGTTGCTCGAGTGTCACTGACAATTAAAATGATTTTAAGTATCTTTTTACATAATTAAGAATCCCAATAAATTAATAGATTTTATTATATTTATTAGATTTACATATTATAATCATTAAAAATAAAAAAATTGATTTTTTAATATTTAGAAATCCCAATAAATGAATACATTTAATGATAATTATTTAATTTAGGTATTGAAATTAAAAAACTAATAAAAATACTTGCCAAGTCTGATATTTAAATATACACTTATTGCAGACTATGTAGAATAATATATATTATAATTAATAAATTAATAATGAAACATGCTAATTCTGGTTCTTAATAGGTTCACAAATATGAATATAAAATATCTGCTGTTCGCCCAAGAAAAGAAATCCAAATTACGTGTATACAATAAATCGTTGAGATAAATGTGCAATTGACGATTTGATAAATTGACCAATATGCGTGGAGCGTTCAAAACCAACTCCAATAACTATGGCAGTAATATTCCAATTAGCAATATGCTGATGGTGGTGACTCTCTGGAGCTGTCTACAGCAACTTGCTGGTGCTGGCTCATCGCAGTCCCATGACACGGTGTCCGTCTCCCTGCCCGGCGATATAATACTGGGCGGCCTATTTCCCGTGCACGAGAAGGGCGAGGGAGCCCCGCCGTGCGGCCCCAAGGTCTATAATCGAGGTGTTCAACGCCTAGAGGCGATGCTGTATGCCATTGATCGGGTGAATAATGATACAAATCTTCTGCCTGGCATAACGATAGGTGTTCATATTCTGGACACCTGCTCTCGGGACACCTACGCTCTCAATCAGTCGCTGCAATTTGTGCGCGCCTCTCTCAATAACATGGACACATCCGTCTTCGAATGCTCGGACACATCGACGCCGCAGCTGCGCAAGAATGCAACATCAGGCCCCGTTTTTGGTGTCATCGGTGGCTCCTACAGTTCGGTATCATTGCAGGTGGCCAATCTCTTGAGACTCTTTCACATACCACAAATTTCGCCAGCTTCGACGGCCAAAACGCTGTCCGATAAATCACGCTTCGATTTATTTGCACGCACCGTGCCGCCAGATACATTTCAATCGGTCGCCCTGGTGGACATTATCAAGAACCTGAACTGGTCCTATGTGTCCACGATTCACTCGGAGGGCTCCTACGGCGAGTATGGCATCGAGGCCTTTCACAAGGAAGCCACCGAGCGACACGTTTGCATTGCTGCCGCCGAAAAGGTGCCCAGTGCATCCGATGACAAAATCTTCGATTCGATTATCAGTAAACTGCTCAAGAAGCCAAATGCCCGAGGTGTCATCTTATTCACCCGAGCCGAGGATGCACGTCGCATTCTGCTAGCAGCAAAGCGTGCTAATCTCTCGCAGCCATTCCATTGGGTGGCCAGCGATGGCTGGGGCAAACAACAAAAGCTGCTCGAGGGATTGGAAGAGATTGCCGAAGGTGCCATCACTGTTGAGTTGCAATCGGAAATAATCGAAGACTTTGATCGATATATGATGCAATTGACGCCAAGGTCCAATCAGCGCAATCCATGGTTCGCCGAGTACTGGGAGGATACCTTCAATTGTGTTCTAGCTTTGGGCTCTGTGGACGCCAAGTTGGCAATGGACGAAGATGGACATTCAAAGCCTGGCAACGAAAAGGAAAAAACTATTTGCGATGATAGTTTAAGGCTCTCGGAGAAAGTCGGGTGAGTTTATTTTTAATACAACGTTGAGTTGCCATTTCTATAAGATTTTTTATGGACCAAATATTTCTTATTATTTTGTATTTGAAATGTATAGTTTAATTGAATTAAATCAGTTTTGTTGATATAAAATAAATAAATATCACTTATATTCTGTAGATATGAGCAGGAATCGAAGACGCAATTCGTTGTTGACGCTGTTTACGCCTTCGCCCATGCCTTGCACAATTTGCACAACGATTTGTGCACCCAAAGCGATCAGAATCTTGGCCAGCAGAAGCATCATCAGCACAGCGAATCGGTTTGGTATCGAAAGCCAGTCGATAGCCACTCGCAGGCCTGTCCCGATATGGCCAGCTACGATGGCAAGGACTTTTACAACAATTATTTGCTAAACGTCTCTTTTGTGGGTACAGTATCTAATTGAATATATAATAAAATATCTTTATCAAATATTAACAAATTAACTGCTCTGTTTAGATTTGGCTGGCAGTGAGGTGAAATTTGACAGACAGGGCGATGGCCTGGCCAGATATGATATTTTAAACTATCAGCGTCTTGATAATTCCTCGGGATACCAGTACAAGGTACTAGTTATTAACGTTGGCATCCTTTTGTAAATTATAAATATATAAAAAGCTTATACAATAATTACTATAATATACGTATTTATTGTGCTTGTAGGTGATTGGAAAATGGTTTAATTATCTGGAGCTCAATTTGGAAACTGTTGTGTGGAACAAGGAACAAGAAATGCCGACCTCCGCATGCTCCTTACCTTGCGAGGCTGGAATGATTAAAAAACAACAGGTGACTGCAATTATAATTTCTATATTAAACTTATTTATATATACATACATAATATTTACAGGGCGACACCTGTTGCTGGATCTGTGACAGCTGCGAGCCATACGAATTTGTCTACGATGAGTTTACGTGCAGAGATTGTGGTCCGGGCCTGTGGCCATATCCCGATAAGCTCTCCTGCTTTGCCCTAAATATCCAGTATATGCGCTGGAATTCGTTATTTGCCCTGGTGCCATTTGCGATCGCAATACTCGGCATTACGATGACCATTGTGGTTATTGTGCTGTTTGCTAAGAATCACGATACGCCTCTCGTCCGTGCCTCGGGTCGAGAACTGAGCTATACTCTGCTATTTGGTATTCTAGTTTGTTATTGCAACACGTTTGCCCTGATCGCGAAGCCGACGATTGGTTCCTGTGTCCTTCAGAGGTTTGGGATAGGTGTTGGCTTCTCAATTATTTATAGCGCTCTGTTAACGAAAACAAATCGTATATCGCGAATTTTCCATTCGGCCTCGAAATCGGCACAACGTCTCAAGTACATCAGTCCGCAGTCGCAGGTGGTGATCACAACCTCCCTAATCGGTAGGTATTTCAATGTTTATATGACTGATTAATTATTGAAGTATAACACATATCAAAATTCAACACCATCTTTTTGTTTTATTATTTTTCTTTTAGGTTTGTAAATTAATATTTAAATTTACTACTAGTGTGTAGTTTAGCTATTAAAAGTACGTTTATCTCTTTAGCAATACAAGTTTTAATCACGATGATATGGATGATTGTGGAGCCACCGGGGACTAGATTTTATTATCCCGATCGTACCGAGGTGATTTTAAAATGCAAAATACAGGACATGTCATTCCTCTTCTCTCAGCTGTACAACATGATACTTATTACGATATGCACGGTGTATGCGATTAAAACACGCAAGATACCCGAAAATTTTAACGAATCCAAATTTATTGGCTTCACAATGTACACAACTTGCATAATTTGGCTGGCGTTTGTGCCAATTTATTTTGGCACTGGCAACTCATATGAGGTATGTACGGACTAACATTCAACTGTGTTGTATCTGCGATATATATACGACTATTCCATGCAGATCCAAATAACCACGTTGTGCATCTCGATTAGCTTAAGTGCTTCGGTGGCATTGGTTTGCCTCTACTCGCCTAAGGTGTACATTTTGGTCTTCCATCCCGATAAGAATGTACGCAAACTGACAATGAATAGCACGGTTTATAGACGATCGGCGACAGCTGCGGGCGCGCAGGGTGTGCCTACAAGTTCCGGATATAGTCGCACACCCGTCGGATTGAATGCCGCAGATGCTGGCGTCTGTGTTGCAGCCACAATTGCCACACCCAGCGATCGACCGTCTCAGAATGGTAGCCAAAATGGCAGCCCTTGCTCTGAGCTGGACCAAAATCAAACAGTTATAATACATAGGAATGAGGAATGCTTTAATGGTGCTGCTCCCACATCGGGCAAATGCGATTGCGGTATTGACATCGTTGACACATCCTGCATCACCAAGACTCAAGATTAAGTATCCACAAAATATATAAAGTTGCATGCAGCATTTCATCAAGTTACCTAGCTGCATTAAACTGTCTAGAGAATGACACAGAAATTTATAGGTATTTATGAGTATACTAAAATATAAAGCTTTATCGCTTCTAAAAATGACAAAAACGTTAATATAACGAACCTGTGTATTTAATCGAATTAACATAAGGCCCAAATGTTTGCTGCATTCGATAGCATATCGCTTATTATGCACCCAATCAACTCACTCAAATTGTTGCATTATTTAAAAAAAAAAGGTCTAAAATCATTGAAATAATTATAAAGAAATGGTTTAAATAACGCCAGGCAAAGTTCAGTGAATAATCCCTTTAATACCACAATACGAACTGTAACTTTGATAAACAATTAATTAGTAAATATGTAACGCTGTCACTAAATGATAAATGTACATATTATGATGATAATTCACTGTTCCACATGGCATGCGTTTCCTCATAGTTTAATAATGGAAATTCCAATAAATATGCATAATTTCGTTTAGGTAGTGAATAATTTTCAAAGTGTTATTTATTATGCAGTCAATAATGGTTTTTCAACGATCAACAAATTACGAGCAAGTAGAAAAAAGAATATTCCACAAAATATAAAAACTTTTGCGCAGGTTAATTAGAAATCATTGTTAAGATAAATATTGTTTTTGAAATGGTCGCTGTCGGAAATCATTTATTAAAGTTTGAATGTGATTACCTGTAGTTAAGCAAAGCTAACTTTAAACCAGTGGGACCTATCGAGATTTATCGCCCAAAATATGACCAATACTTGCTGACATTGGTTAAAGCTACATACTCTGTTATACTTACGATACAGAGAGTTTACCAAATTTTACGTTGCAAATATCCATTTTTATTTCTTCATGAATGGAGGCGAACACATTTAAGTACATATCAAAATATGTTTGTTGATTATTGCAAAAATTCTAGTCGTTCAGCTAATATATTTGAGATTAAATCGAATTAGTCGCAGATTATCCCACCTACAAATTGAGTTAAATGCATAAATGCTATACACATATGGAAAACACATTTTGAGACAAATATTCTGTGCTGTAAAATCGAAATATGTATGTATATATATAGTGTATCGATGCTAATTGGTTCTTTGAATTGATCGATTATGTATTTCCTGGGAGGGATTCCAATTAAATTATTTGATGCAATTTTTATAAATTAAAAGCAAACGTATAATAAATATCTAAACATTACTTAAGGGAGTTGAATAAAATAAATACAAATAGTACCTAACTCAATATTTGCATAATTGTGTATTAATTCAATTTGGTTTTCCAGAAAACGTTTTTAATTAATTTTTCGATTAATAATTAAGGGTTTTCTTGGAATAGTTTTTTTTTTAAATTATTATTTATTTGTATTATGTACAGAAAAATGTTTTGTTTTACAATACAATCTATGATTAATAATTATTTTAAATATTCAGAGTTTTATTTTCAATGTTTTACGAAACTATCAGAGTGTTTATAAATATATGCTATTGTGAGCATAATTTTGATAAAAAAAGAAAAGTTGTATAACTGCTTGAAATCATTTAATCATCATTTGAAATCATTTAAAAGAAACTGCAGCATAACAATACAGCATTCATTTCAACTAGTTGCATTTAAGTCTCTTTTAAAGTAGATTCATTCTTAGTCTTCAATTGAGCACTGTGGCTGAGGAATGTTGCATGCTACGTTCGAATTCTTCCAAGCTCAACGCCTGGTTCATATTTAAAAGCGGCAATTTTCCAGCTGATGCTCTGGCAAGCAATTCTGGGGAAAACCATTGGGCCAACTGATTTGTTGTCGGCGATAAGCGTTCATCTCGATGACAGTTCATGGGACCGAGGTTATTATTTTTCAATAAATTAGTAGAGTCGCTATCGGGTCTACCTGTTGGTTAATAAAAAAATTTATATCGTATATAATTTATTTATATATAAATAAATGTAAATATAAATAAATTACCAGCCGTGTGACCTGACGACTGCATCGGCATATTAGTTTGCCTATGCATGTCCCCATGAAATAATCGATGTCGGGGTTGCGCTCGTTGCTGCTGCTGCTGTTGCATATAATGATGCTGCTGCATCTGGGAGATTCCGTCGGTAAATGGAACGCCTTGTATAGGTGGTGGTCCTCCACCGTGAATGTTATCGCTATTTATTGTTTCTGTTGGTTGCATGGATTTAAGTCTCTGCTGATTGATTTGTTGTAATTCATTGTTTGTTGAAAATGCTATTGGGGCCATTTGCTGTGAGCCAGAGCTAAGAGTTCCCTTCAGAATTGGTCGACCTGCAAATTTACATAGATTTATATAAAGTTATATGTTTGTCCTCAATGTATGTCTAATTACCAAAAGATTTGGCCGCGTGCAACGCTTGCATGTTGCCGGGCGGCCATTTATTCGGCTGATTTCGCTGTTGAGACATCTGAGGCAGTAATTTTGGCGACATTTGTGGGCTGTTTGCATTTAATTGATGCTGATGTTGCATAGCGTAGTTGCCACCCAAGATCATCCTTGGTTGTAATTGGTTAATAGCAGGTATTACCGGCGACTCATTCATTAGATTGTGTACTGTTGGTTTCAGATACTGCGTGGATAGTTGTGGATATTGATGATATTGTTGGTTAATGGCACTGTTATTGTGCGATGGTGTTGATTCCTTATCAGCGGTCATTTTCCTTAAAACAGATGTTGGCGTAAAGGCCAACGGAGTCGGCGAATTACTGTGCCTCAGGTGTTGTTGGCTTAAGCCAGGACTTGGAGTGTTCTGACTAAATAGATCTGAAAGACACAATTAAATAAGCGGACACAAACTATAAACAAACGAGAAAGGACGTACCTTCGGAAACATTGGGACCCACATTCCTATTAAAGAACTGATGATTTTTAACAGCATTATGGGGATTTAAGTCATTTGGATGAATTAGTTTATGTTGCACAGCGTTTCGATTGGAATTGGAGCATTCATAAAGTACTGCTGCAATAATCTCCCTCGACTGAGCTGTTGTGCTGGGATTGCTTATTTCCTTTTCCAAAAATTCAACAGACACATCACCGCGAACAATGCCTGAAATTAAAAGAAACAAATTTTAATATTTGAATTGCCAACGCAGCAGCTGTTAAATGAAATTGACGTCGTATTTAAATCAGATCTTTATTTAAGCTACTTACCCTGACGCAAATGTTGAATTTCCATTCGTGTTTGGGTTTGTAAAGATAGGAGCCCAGACATGTTTGGATCATGGATGCCAGGCGCCAAAGCGGGATGTAGAGGACTTTGGGGAACCACATCCATAAGCCTTTGTGGCAAGGAGTCATTCTTTTTATGACGTTGTTGCTGGTATTGTTGCAGATCATCTTCCGGACTTCGAGCCAAGTGCTGATGGCGATCATGAGGATTGAGGCGTGGCTCGCTGCGCACCACGGCTACATTCGGTATTAAGGGATACGACTCCGAGGCTGGTTGCGCATTGCTTTGGGAGCCCAACTGCTGTAACAGTCTTTTAAAGCCTTCGGTATCTCTAGTAACAGATTTGTCCCTTGGCTCCGCTTGAATTGACTGCTGTGCATTTCGCATTGTGTTGATAATTTCATATTCAGGTCGCAAATCAACTTTTTTCATTTGTGCTTCCAAGTCCTTAACACTAGGAATTTCTAAAAGACAAAAGAGCATACATTTTTATGGAGTATATCATATTAATTATAATAAATTGAATTATTGCTTACCTTGCCTATCTAATGTAGTGGAGCTGCCATAAGATCCGAGCTCGCTGCCACATGTTGGCTCTTTGGATGCAAACCAGCGGCTAAAGCGTGAAGTTCCCTTTACCTCGCCTTGCACCTCGCCATCATTGCCCTGGAAATAAAACAGGCATAGGTTTTAATCAATGTGGAATGTAAATCGGTATTTGTAGCACTTACCATTGGATCCATGTTAAGGAACGCATCAAAATTGAACTCAACTTCAGATTTTGGAATTGGATTAGCGTTGTCATTTCGTTTGCTTGGCGGCCCGTTTGACAAAGTAATATCATTGCTGTCATTTTTGTTACAATTCGGCGAATCAATAACGTGTAGACTACCAATGCTGCTACTTCTCGATGTGGAGCTACCTATTTGGTTTGTCATAGCAACGAATTCCTTGTTCACAACCTCCTTAGCGGGTTTTGCATCAGCAGCACTCTCGTTTTCATAGTCCTCAAAGCCGTGCAAATCAATAGTTTCATGCTGGGATGTGGGACCAGCGCTGAACCATTCGGGTTCGTGTCTGTCGTGCGTTTGATACATGTTCATGCGTTTGCCTCGATTCTGCATTGTGCTCTCACCGAAATTGAATTTGTCTTTGTTGGTTGCTCGGCGCCCGATCTGCATATTCTTTTTGCCCTCATTTGGGTCTCGACTACGTTCGTTGAGACGACGATCTCGATCACGATCTCGCTCTCTATCCCGATCCCGATCGCGATCTCCTAGATTATCGTTCGATCTTTCGCTGTGTTTTGTCGAACATGTGCGCTGTCGCTGCTGAATGGCAATGCCACCATTTTGTTGTCTGTCTTTCTCCAGATTGGCTAATGAAGACTCCGCGTCCTTATTCTTATATTCCCAGTTATCATTTCGTGGTAGAAGTCGTCCACTGCCAATACGTCTCTCTTGAACATTCAAGCTTGCGCCCTGCTTGCCCGACAAGAATGTTGGCGACAATGCCAACAACTGTTCACCGTCCGGCTGAATGTTTGAGTGTTTCTCACTGCGTTCCCACTCCGCAGATGCTGCCGGAATCCGGCGCATAGGAGAACTCAACGTGTTGCGTGTTGGATTCTTTAAATCAGCATTGGCTTGGCATGAAATAGACGTGTTATCTTTAGCATTCGAACCGAGGCCATCTTCATAGTTCGCCTTCTCAATTTGTGTTTCATTTGAATCAATTGCTACCACAAAGCGTCGCTTGGCAAACGCTGGCATTAAATGCGATGAGGAAATGCTACGATGATCTATGTTGGCTGACTTGTATGATGCACTGCATAGATTACCGCCACTCAATGATGTTAAGCTGGCCTGTGCATCTTCGCCAAGCTGATCGCCAGCAGTAAAGCGTTGATAATAATTGTGAGCTCGTTCCCGATTGCGCAATGCGCGCCGCGAACTGAGCAGTCCATTGGAACTGGTCAAGGAAACGTTTTCCCTTTCAGGGGATAGGCCAGTTTTATTCCCGTAGCTGCTGCAGCTGTTACTGTTGGTCAAATTCAATGGAAGTCCGTTGATTTTCCAAAAATTTAACTTTTGCAGCTCCGTTCGATTCGCACAACTGGGACGTCGTCGCGAACTATCCTCATAGCGTAGCGCCAGCAAATCAGACCGAGAATATCTAAGGATATAAGAAAATACAGCATAAAATTGACAGAATGCATATATAATTAACATTATACTTGCATTTGTATGTAAATATTATCAAAGAAAGTTTGACACTCTTTAACCCGCAAAATAATATATTTTTCTGTGGAGTTTCCCTTTCGATTTTTACATACGAATTCTCTTTGCGAGTTGAACAGACGTGTTTCTGTCCGAATTATATTTACATATATATATATATATATATATATATTGAATTGAATAAAAATAAAGGATTATATTTGTTACCTTGAGTTATCTTCAGTTGAGTCCATTATGTGATTTTATTAATTTTTCGTCCTCGCTTTGCTTGCTGCACTTTTACAAACAATTTGGATACACACACACATGCATATAGACGCACACATTCATACATAAGTGTGCTGTTAGTGCGAATTCGCATACACACATTTACATCATTTTTTTTATAGAAACTCTTAGCAACGTTTATATATGTAATTTTTATGTGTGTGTGTGTACTTCGTGTTATGTGAAAAATTAAAAAAAATTGTGTATATACTTAATAATCCAAGCTGATTAGATTAAATATGGGCTTTAACATGTTAAAAAAATATACATATGTATTTTAAAGCGTACAATCGTTGTTGTGCTTCACCAATTTATATATTTATATGTATAAATATACATATATATGCGTACATACACGTATATGTATGTATGTAAATCTGTGTGTATATCGAAAATTAGTGACTCAAATAGGTACTGCTGATTTAGTTAACTTCTATACGGCTGACAGCTGCATATCTTTGTAGATTTTTACCGATCTTATTTATGTACTTTATGCTGGGGTGCATTAATATCCGCTTTTCATAAAATATTCACTTTTTTGAGACTTATGCTTAACATTGAACTTGTTCATTTGAACTTGTAAGCTCAATACGTCTCTAAGACATTTATATCGACATGTGCGTAAGCGATAGTTTGAAAATGTATTTAAGCAACCCTGCATATTTATATTGCGCTATTTTTTTTGCGTTCAAATAAGTTGAAATACCCATTATTTACAATGTAATACTAAAATAAATTTATTAAAATTTATATACATTTATTTATTATTTTATTGTATTTATTTCATAAGTTTTATGATTTGCTATCCAAAGCTGAAAAAAGTGTGACCAGTTACGGTTCTGGCCTGCTACTCGGCAGAGAAAGCATACTAAATACCAAAAGAAGAGTGGATATGCCTATTCTGATACATATGTATATATGCTAAAGCCGCATGTCATGCGCCGAATTCAAATATGGTGCCTCCTAAACAAGGCCAAGTACGCAACGCTATTTTGTACAACGTTATAAAGTTTATTCACAAATATATTGGATTATTTGATGAAGATTTGAAGCCAATTGCTAAATCTTCTCAACAAGGAGAATAATTACACCGATCGATCTGTTAGCGTTATGCGAACCAACTTTAACTATCAATTATCAACTCCAAAAGTAGCAAATTGTGTGAAGTGCAGTTCCTGGGCGTGAGAACTTGTGGGATGGTTCGAACGTGGCTGAGCTGAGGCCACCAGGCGGGTCGCGGGTTGCGGATAGCGAACGGTGTCCCACTGGGAGGTTAGCTGCGAATAACACGAGAATTCTCGTAAATAAGCAGTCCCGGACAAACAGCGGGTACGACACCGAATGCGTACCGACAAGTCGTTTGTGTTACAGCCTCTTAAAAGTATAGCCTCACACACCCCCAACCTCCCCACACACTTACCTAACCATCCTATCCGCCCAAATCTCACACCGGGCCGGGCTAAGGTGTCAATCGTACCGTGTCAGCCTGGCTGGGGCCCGGTTTTAAACAAATAGCCCAGTCACTAACGGTGTGCTCAGGCAAATGGTGATCGCCTGTTCTATTCAGCCTTACCCGGGTATCGCGGATCTCTGCCCGGGTGGACACTCACTTCTCCGCAGCTCGTGGGACATAATATGTCAGTAAATAAAAAGAAAGTTTACATTCCGCAGGATATCCCAGCGGAGAGTGTCGCTAGACAGATGGAGGATCGAGACCTGGACGGTCGGAGATCCTTCAGTGTGGTAGACCACACCGTGCTACTCCAGCACCATACAGGAGAGTGCTACAGGCACAGCAAGCCCCGACTCGTACAATCGAGAATCGGGGCACTAACTGGCGAAGAACCATATGGGTGGCAGACCAGAGCGCAGCAGGCACGCAGGAATGTGGTCGGACCATCCCGACCATCACACCTTGCACCAAATGCTGCTGCTAGGCAGGGCGGACAACGCCCAAGTAAAGCAGGTTGGATGACCCAAACCGACGAAATCTTTGTGGTTCACGGGTCAAATGGTACCTTCGGTACCTCCAACAAGGACTTGCTCCCGATGAGGCCTTAAAGAAGGCAAAGGAGCCAAGGGAGGCAGCTGTGGTACCGACACCAGCCATAAAGAGGCGTAGCAACACCCTCACACCACCGACGGCAACCCCTAAAAGGGTATGCCCGCAGGCAGAAGCCCCCAAGGCGCAGAAGCCAGCAGTCCAAGCACGTCACGTGCGGCCATGAGGACCAACCCTCCAGCACCCGCCGACCTCGATCGTCATACGCAGGTATGGCGAAGAAAGTAATGGTGGCCGTGCTACCTGTAGAATACCCCCAGGTCATGCTTAGTCACGAAGATATGTCTGTGCTGGAGGATACAATCCTAGACGAGGTGGTTGAGTCCGGATGGGCGGTTTCGTTCGCGGGCATTCATTTTCGGGTTGGTTTCCTGATCATTGAGTGCTCCAACGAAGACTCAGCCAACTGGTTGAGAGCCGTCGCACCGAAGCTGCGCTCGTGGAAGGGCGTGCCCCTCACATGCAAAGTGGGAGACGAAATACCGTCGCCCCACAGTATCACCATCTACTGCCCAAGAAGCATAGACAGAACCTCGGAATTTATTCTGGCTCTGCTAAGGAACCAGAATAGTATAGAAACCGAGGCCTGGAAAGTAATATCCAGGAGAGACGAAGGAGGAGGATCACTCCTGGTTATTGGGATAGACGAACTATCCAAAAGGGCTATTGAGAAAAGAGGATATCAACTCTCCTTCCGGTATGGGACCATCCATGTGAATGGTCTCAAGAAGAAGGTCGGGGCAAACAAGACACCCGAACCGAAGGACAGGGAAGCAGATGTGGAGGACATCCCCACCACAACTTCTGCCCCCGTGGCAGCACCGAGCAGCCACCCGCTACAGCACGCCGACATGTCGGAGGACCTCGCAGAGGACGAGGATCTGGCGGATGTGACGCTCTGTCACGAAGAGGAGGTGGGGGAGCATGAAGTGGCAATGTCCTCACAGGAGTTAGCGGAGGAGCTGCACGAGGATGCTGCAGTTGTTGACGTCACAATGACGAGCAGCGGTGACGAGGGCAGCTCCAGGCCCCAGACACCATGGCAACTGGAGCCCATCCTCTAGTTGATGACTAAAATCATCGATACCAGGATAGCCCAGGTGAACATTCACCATGCCAAAGCAGCCTCGGCGGTGCTGGCTAGAGTGTTCACCAAAAAACATCTTGGGCTAGCCCTGGTACAGGACCCATGGGTGTATAACGGCATTAAAGGCCTTTATACATCCGAATCGAAATCTAGCCCCTAGAGCATGTATCATGGTGAGGAAAAGCACTAATTTTACTATCCTTTCAGAATTCTTAGCTAGAGACTGTGCTCCGATAGTGGTTCAGGCCACCGGTGACACTGCTTCTATGGTTGTCGTGTCTGCATACTTCGCAGGAGATGGAGCCTGCCCACTACCAGAAATTGAGGGACTGGTGGAGTACTGCACGACGGAGAAGATACCGATGATTATCGAATGCGATGCCAATGCGCACCACCCGATATGGGGCAGCAGCGGCATCAATGAGAGAGGTGAGTACCTAGCTGATTTCATTGTTAACCATAATCTAGAATTAGGTAATGTCGGATCTACACCGACATTTGTAACAAGAGTTAAAGAGGAGTTTTTAGACATCACACTGGTCAGTCGGTCCCTAAAAACTTACCTTAGGGACTGGCATGTCTCACCAGAGGAATCCATGTCAGACCATAAAATCATCCTATTTAATCTACAGCTAAATACGGATAGCAGCACCCCCAGTAGGAACCCCAGGAAGACAGACTGGGAAAAGTTCAAGTCTACCCTAGAGCTCAACCTCTCCAACAGGACATCTGGTATACCCAGAACCCCACTTGAGCTAGAGAGAGGTGTAGGAAATTTAAATAAAAGCTTAACAGATGCTTTTATAGATAGTTGCCCGTTAGGGAAAAAGCGCATGGTCAAAGATGCTCCCTGGTGGAACGAGAGCCTGGAAAGGCTACGTTTAACCACACGTCGCCTGCCTGCACTTTATCAGCTCAAGAGCTCAACAGTTGAAAATAAGGAGATAGCACTGTGCGCCTTCTTGGACATAGAAGGCGCCTTTCACAACACGTCACACGATGCGATTAAGGCCACCCTTACAAGAAGGGGCCTGGACTGGGTGGATAATGGTCCAGACAAGCCACCGCATCAACGCATGATAGTAAGGTAACAGTCTTAACCACCAAAGGCTGCCCCCAAGGGGGTGTACTGCCTCCGATACTCTGGAGTCTGTTAGTAGACGAACTGCTCAACAGGCTTATCACCAGAGGTATCCAATGTCAAGGCTATGCCGATGATATTGTCATAATAGCGAGAGGCAAATTCGAGGAAACACTCTGCGATATAGTCCAGACAGGGTTAAAAATAACGAGTGACTGGTGTATGGAGGTCGGACTCAACCTAAACCCTACAAAAACAGTCATCGTCCCCTTTACTAGACGTTATAAGCTGCAGAGGATGAAACAAATTCGGCTCTCAGGATGCCTATTAGAAACCAGTAGGGAAGTCAAGTACCTATTGGTCACATTTGACAGCAAGCTAAACTTTGGCACCCATGTACAAAACACGGTATCGAAGTGCACAAGAGAGCACTATACGTGCCGGAGTATAGCCGGAAAGTCATTGGGCACATCACCAAAGATTATGCGATGGCTATACACAATGGTAGTAAGACCCATGCTGACTTATGGAGTAACAGCATGGGGTGATAGAGCGCGGCTTATCACCGTGAAAAGAGAGCTGCAGAAACTGCAAAGATTGGCCTGCGTATGCATGACAGGTGCAATGCGCACCTGTTCAACAATGGCCTTGGAAGCCTTAATGGAGATAACACCACTCCACCACACAATAAGGCTCCAACAGAAAGCTACACTTTTAAGGATGTCAGCGGAAGGCGTTGGAGGCTATCACATCCTTAGCCAAAAAGATGCCCAACGACTTTCAGATGAACTTCCCCTACTGGTTCAACCTGGGGATGAAATAGCAGCCGAATACATTTTCGAGCGTAATTTCAAAGTTCATATGAGTAGTAAAAAGGAATGGACGTCACTGGATGACATCCATCCTATGAAACCGCACATCATAAAATGGTACACCGACGGATCACTCACCAACCAGGGTACAGGCCTAGGAGTGGTGGGCCCTCGGATATCTTATCATGAATCCCTAGGAACGCAAACCAGCATATTCCAAGCTGAAGTGTGTGCGATAGGAAGGTGTGCGGATCTTAACCTGGTGCGCAACTATCGGAATACGGATATATCCATCCTATCCGACAGCCAAGTAGCGATAAACGCTATTAGTGGGACGAAAATCACTTCTAAAGTGGTCCTAGAAGCACGATCCAGACTTGACCGACTCGGGGCAACCAATAGGCTCATTCTAAGATGGGTCCCGGGCCACACGGACATAGTAGGGAACGAACTGGCCGACAGGCAAGCAAGATTGGGGGCGGAGAGACCCCTAGTGGGACCTGAACCGTATTGTGGCATCGGAAGATACACGATACGGCAGGAGCTTAGAAACGAAGAAAGACAGAGGGCAACAGACCTGGGCAGAGGCACCAGGACTCCGACAAGCCAAATGTCTTCTGGGTGGCTATAATCATAAGCGATTTAAGCAGATTATAGCCATAAGCAAAAACAATCTTAGAATACTCACCGGTCTACTGACGGGACACTGTAGACTAAGAAGTCACCTAGCCAAGCTGGGTATAAATAGTAGCGGACTCTGCAGGTTCTGTGAAGGCGAGGAGGAATCCTCAATGCACATCCTAGCAGAGTGTGTTGCCTTAGCAAGGAAGAGAAGCAACATCCTAGGGATGCATGTCATGATGAGCAATGACATAGTAGCCCTCAACCCAATAAAAATTCTAGCATTCGTGCAAGAGCTTGGGTTGATGGAGGAGCTTTAAGCCCAGAAGGACCTATCAGGTCGCAGTGCACACACCCCCCAATCTAATAATTATAATAAGTGCAGTTCAAGCTGCAGCAGCCGGCGGATCAGCGAGCGCCCTTTATAAAGAGAGAGAGAGAGAGCGCTGCACAAGAGAGCGCGGCAAAGAAGAGAGCGGCAAAGAAGAGCGCTGATAACGCTGGTTGCTGCAGCTCGAACTGCACTTAACATAATTTGCATGTGTAAACGCAACTAAGAATACTCTATATATATTGAGCCACGCAGGGCTCCAAATGTACATCAAATGACTGCAACTAGTTTCGTGCTGACGTCAACAGACGTAATATATATGATAATTATATAATATATATTTATATTGTAGAACATATCCCAATAGCGATGTAGCAATTGTTATGCCTCGATATATAATTAAAAATAATTTGTGTTTTTTATACCCTTAACCCATTAAAAATTGGTAAAAAGGGTATAATGGTTTTGTGCAAATGTACGTAACAGGCAGAAGGAAGCATCTCCGACCCCATAAGGTATATAGATTCTGTGGAATTTATTGTTATCGGAAATCGAAATGTATCGATAATTCAGAAATTGAGGCAGTTCTCGATAAAATAAAGTAAACTTGATCTGCACCTGGTACACGAGAACTTATATTATAACTTATTGTGAAGTCGCTTGCTGTTATAGTCTCTGAGATCCTCGTGTTCATACACACGGACAGACGGACGGACATACGGACAGGACTATATCGACTCGGCTGTTGATCCTGATCAAGAATATATATACTTTATGGGGTCGGAGATGCTGCCTACCCTTTTTACCCATTTTTAATGGGTTAAGGGTATAATTAGTCGGCTCGCTACTGTGTTGGATGTGTGGATGTTGTGCCTGCGTTCCCCTTGGCATGAAAGACTCCAAGCCTGTCTCCCTGGAGGGTCTTGAGCTTGTAGAGACTGTTTCCATTCGAATTGATGACTCGGCATTTGGCGTTGTACATGTTTCGGACAGAACTTGGCATTAATCCAATTCTTTAAATCACTCAGCACGAACTTCCGTTCGAAAATTCCTTGACCAGAAATATATTGGGCTTAACGCGATTTTAAATTAAGCCTCTTGGCCGCTCTCTCGTAGGCCCTGTGCAAATTCTTCTGTACTTCTGGCCGAATTATTTGTTGCTGATCGTGCCTGGAAATATGTTGCACATCGGCATCCGCTAAGGGTCCTAGTTTACGGGCGAGTTTGTAATCCTTTCCGCCTGTAATATATGCTGTCCAAGCAGCACAAAATATGGCGAAGTTCCAATGCTATGGTGTATAGCGCATCGAGCCGCACCTTGGATTTCGGGCAGTCTTTCGACCCAACATGTATAGATGACTCCAACATATGTCCTTACCGCCGCTAGAATAGTTTGGTTGACCCTTTTCGCTGCGTTTGCCTGTTCTGCGTAATTTCCAGATCGCATATGGGTTATGTCTCGTCGACTTAGGAAATTTGTAAGCTCTTCTGATAGTATATATGCCGTTATCAGTATGTACAACTTCTGGAACCCCGATCATGAAAAATATCTCGCTGCGTGGAAATCGGATCACCGCCTTTGCCGTTGCACAGCCTCAACCAAATGTATTTTGACATATGTTCAAGGACTGCCAGAATTACTACATTGCAACTTGGATATGGACCCAAGAAATCCAGTTTCTGCATGGGTCTATCCGTAATTGTCTCTCCTCCCATGACTGGTCTATTCGTCTGCGTCGAGTGTTTGGTCTCCTTACACGTGTCGCAATGTAACGACCATCTCCTTGGTCTACCATCCAGTGCTTTGAATGACATTAACTATTGAAGACGTGCATGATCCGTTATGATAGTGAACGGCATGAGTTCCACATGGGCTCTGGATTTCTCCACTGCTCTCACTGCTGCCATGCATTCTTTTTCTGGAGCACTGTAATTTAACTGGGCTCCTCGCAATTTCGCCGAAAAGAAGGCAACCGAGTGCTTTGCGACGAGGAGAATCGAGCTGGAAGAGCACGGCTCCAATACCTATATGACTTGCATCGCACTGTATCAAAAGCGACGCACTGTTGTATGCTTTTTGTACCTTAGTGAAAGCGGTCAGAGCATTCTCTGTCATTATACCCTGAACCCATTAAAAATGGGTAAAAAGGGTATAATGGTTTTGTGCAAATGTATGTAACAGGCAGAAGGAAGCATCTCCGACCCCATAAAGTACATATATTCTTGATCAGGATCAACAGCCGAGTCGATATAGTCCTGTCCGTCTGTATGAACGCGCAGATCTCAGAGACTATAAGAGCTAGAGACTTCAAATTTGAAATATAGGTTCTCGTGTACCAGGCGCAGATCAAGTTTGCTTTATTTGATCGATAACTGCCTCAGTTTCGGAATTATCGATACATTTCCATTTTCGATAGCAATAAATTCCACATATCTCCCACAATTTAATGGATGCAGTCACCAATTTTGGTTGGTAGGTTGTTGGCGAGGTCCTTGAAAGATCGGCATATGCCACGCCCACCTCCGACGCCCCCATCACCCCCGCCCCTAAAATTTTAAAATGGCTATATCTTCCGCAGTTTTTGAGTAGGGAACGTCAAATTTGGTAGGTATATTACTGGTCGCCTTTAAGAACCGATAACAAATTGGTGGTGCCACGCCCACACCTGCGCCTATAATCGACAATTCCGATTGTAAAACGATAACTCCGTATATCTCCGAAAATTTTAAAGATGGAGTAACCAAACTTAGAAGGTAATTTGCTGGTAACCTCCTCCAAGGATTGGGTTCGAAGGCGATCAGATACCGCCCTAGTTCTAACCATAAACGATGCCAGCTAGCAATTGGGTGTAGCTACTTTTATGGCTCTCTCAGTCGCTTCCCGGGAAACCAAAGCTTTTGGGCT